>JAOPSE010000005.1:21332801-23732801 GCA_029449295.1 Zea luxurians | reverse complement strand
TTATAAGAGCAAAATCCCCCAAAAAATGTAAATGTAAAAACTGAGAACGCACCATCGAGTGCCGAAACTGAAAAGGTGAAGAAGCTCCAAAGACGTCCCTAAGGGGATGTAGAGCTCACAGCGAAAAGTCAACGCTGATTCCGCCGAAAGTAAAAGGCGAAGAAGCTCCAAAGACGTTCCTAAGGGAATGCAGAGCTTATACCGCCTAAGTAAAAGGCGAAGAAGCTCCAAAGACGTTCCTAAGGGAATGCAGAGCTTATACCGCCTAAGTAAAAGGCGAAGAAGCTCCAAAGACGTTCCTAAGGGAATGCAGAGCTTATATCGTCTAAGTAAAAGGTGAAGAAGCTCCAAAGTCGTTCCTAAGGGAATGCAGAGCTGATGTGTGGTTGTTTCTAAGGAAATAATGGCTGAGAGTGTGGCTTCGGACATATGCTTTGGACATTCATTCGCACATTACATCATAGCATTTGCATTCATAAGCATTCATTCATAGCATTTGTGTTCCTAAGTGGTTGCTTCGGCAAAAGGAAGAAGTGGTCTTTTATGTTTCGTTATGTACAAAAAAGAAAAGCTTCGGCAAAAGGAAGAAGTGGTCTTTTATGTTTCGTTATGTACAAAAAAGAAATGCTTCGGCAAAAGGAAGAAGTGGTCTTTTATGTTTCGTTATGTACAAAAAAGAAAAGTTTCGGCAAAAGGAAGAAGTGGTCTTTTATGCTTCGTTGTGTACGAAAAGAAGGGAAGGTGTTTTTTCGCCTTCGGCTCAAAATACAGGATTTCGTCCACATCAAAGCGCCTCAATAAAAGGGTAAGAATATATTACAAGGTACGTACAAAGTTCCTTGAGAACAGTTTAATTGTATTTACAAAAAGTTGTTACAAATTCTCCTGAGTTTTTCCTAGCCTACTCCTACTAATCTTCGTCAGGCTTCCGCTTCGGCGGCATATTCTTTAATCACCTTCAGCTTCGTCATCCTACATGAATCAAGGTATCCCGAGTGAAAATCAAGTGTGAAGGAGAAGGTAAGTACAAAGTATGATTTCTTACTGGTTCAAGATGACTTCGAGCTTCGTCCCCAGCCTTCTCTCGCCCGCCTTTTGTCCATATCATTTTTATGAATCTATTTGAGATGCTCCGGGCGAGGTCAGGAAATGTCGTCGAGAATTGATGGAGACAGGGCGAAGTTGGGCCTGTTGACCACTTTTCCATGCTCGCAGCCGGCCTTCAGGAACGCTGCAGCGGTACCCCGAGAAGCTACCCAGGCACAGAAGTCACCGTGCCCGGCTATAACTTCGTCAAGTTCTTCAATTTCAGCTTCAATATGATCGAAGGCTTTTGGTAAATTTTCATCCGAAGGGGTAAACTTCCCACTGCTGGCTCCAACTGAGTAAAAGATCTTCTTTAATTGTTGGATACAATTGTTGCTAAATTTCAAGCATTTGTCTTGAAGGCTTGCTAATGATTTCTTCAAGTCTAAGTTGGTTTGGACTTCGGCTTCAAGTTTCGAATCAAGTTCTAGCTTCTCTTGTTCAAATTGTTTTGATTGGCAGAGAAGCTTCGAATTCAGTTCTGCTATTTTAGCTTCAGTCTCTGCCAGCAAGCCTTCGGTTGATTGAAGTTCGAAGTCTTTCTTTTCAATAATAGCTGATTGTTCTTTTATCTTGCTCTCTAAATTTTCAATTATAGCTTCGTGTTTTTTGTCCTCCAAATCTTGCTGCATCTTTAAAGCTTTACTTAATAGCATGCTCTGCAAATAAACAGCCTTCGTTAGAGATATTTCCATTATTAAAAAAAAAGTTAGAGAGAAGGATGTTTACCTTGAAATTCGAATAAAATAAGCTGCCGACGATATGTTGTCGTCGGTAGCGGCTGATGTCTGTTTCTAGCTTCGGAAAACCGATACTCTTTGATAGAGTACCGATGACCTTAGCCCCAGTTGGATCCCGGATGCAGCCCAGTTTTTCATCATCAATGCCTCCAAATAGAAGAGCTCCTGGCTTGTATTCGCAAGATTTGGCGTATTCCTTAAGCTCTTCTATTTCGGCCTTCGACAGTTTTTGCCCAATTAAATGTTGAAATGAGTAGGCTTCATCGTCCGAAGTGTCTTCGGCTATTTCTTTCCCTTTCCTTGGCACTGTGGCCATGGTTTTTTCAGCAGCGGTGGCAGCTTCTTCTGCAGCCATGTCTGTCAAAATTTTGTTGATGTCTTCAATAGTAGTTTCTAAGTTCACATCTTCGGCTGTAGCGGCTTCGGTAGCCGCGACCTCCGAAGGTGCAACTTCGACATTTTCTGTGCCCTCAACAGCTGGCGTTTTCTGAATTGACGCCCTCGGTGGCGTCTTGTCAATAACTTCTGTTACGACAATAATTCTTTGCCTTTTTGCTTTGGTTATCTTCGTTTTTTTCGGCTCCTCCACCTTTCGAAAAAGCTTCGTCAGTTGAGGCCTTAATGGACTTAGCTTCGTGGGCATGGGTTCAGTCATTACCTTTAGAATTTCCTCCACGTCGCTGGTAGAAGGTGGTGTGGGGGTCCCCTCTTCATCGGATAGTTTTCGCTTTGGAGTTGATATTTTTCTTTTCTTGGGAATTTTCTTCTCTTTTGGTGGTTTTTCTTCATCCTTGTTTAAAGCTTCGGCCACTCTTTTCCTTTTTTGGCCCTCAGCACCCTTGTTCAGCCGTTCATAGTCAGGGTACTCGAAGCCCAGGGCATCAAGCACGCGGTTCAGCCTTCGCTTCGGACGGGTGCCGAAGGCCGCGGTCATCAGTTGATCTTCTTTTTTGGAATAATTCCCAAGAATTTCATTACACATCACCTCAACTGTGTCCAGCCACTCTTGGCATGGTTTTTTAAAGTATTTCTTGAATTTGAAGTGATAAGGCAGCCGGACGAGTTCCCCCTTCTTCTTCTCCCCTTCCAGCTTGGGCATTTCCCATTCCTTCAGAGTAGGGAAGACTTTGAACGCCAAGAATTCTTGAACCAGATCCCTGGTACCAATATGCTCTGAAATAATTTCAAACTCACCCAGCGCAGCCCAGGTGGGACCCTCCAATGTCATTTGGCACCGTGGCCTTGTCTCTCCGAAGATTAAATCAAGTGGACTTTGTACCAATTTCTCTTCATCTTCGTCAACCTTCACATAAAACCATTCAGATTTCCAGCCTGCTGGCCATTTGCTTCGGTAGCTGATAACAGGGCACTTTGTTGTTTTCCTGGTAGGCAAAATTGTAGCAGCCGAAGTTGTCATGTAACCCATCTTTTCTGGCCTTTGTTTGATAATGTAATTCATGAACTCGACAGAAACTGTCAGCAAATGGCTCCACTGCTTGGCTTCGGAGGGCCCAGATATAAACATTAAGCCTAACGATAGCGTTAGGAGTCAATTGATGGAAGTAAATACCAAATTTCTTTAATATATCTGCAACAATTCCATGAAGAGGGAATCTCAGCCCAGCCTTTAAAAAACTCTTGAAAATAACAATCTCGTCCTTCTCTGGCTTCGGGGTAGTTTCTTCTCCCCCGAAGCGAAGTAGCTTCTTCTGATTTTCGCTGAAATAACCTGCCTTCACCATCTTGGCGAGATCAGCCTTTGAAACAGTCGACTTTCCGAAGTCTAGGTGGCTGGGCTTGCTGGGCATGGCAATGCGGTAGTCATCTTCGGAGTCGGTTTCTTCAATGTTCTCTTCTCCTTCGGCAGTTGTCGGGTTTGCTTCGGCAGCGGGCATTTCTTCCGCAATCACCAGTCCGGAACGCTGCATCGCTTCGGAGATGGGCACAGTATTCGAACCTTCGGCTTCGTCTCCTTCACGTTCAACTCTGGCAGTAGATCGCACTCTGGCCATTTGATTCTGAGTTTGGGGAAGTTAAAACACTTTTTTCTTTTTTCCCGAAGCTTTTCTTTCTGACGAAGCAGGCTTCGAGACAGACCTTCGTTTGATTCTGGGAATCAAGCTTCGGCTACAGTTAAAAATTTTGGCAGCAAAACAGTGCAAATAGCAATGAATGCTGTGGTAACTTCACACCTACTCGTCTGTTTATATAGTGCTGCAGGTAAGAAGGCGAAGCGGCAGGATTTTTACACCAGGCGGGCAGTCACTTGTACTCGCTGCGCAGTGGACCGCAAAGATCAAACAGTAACTCTGCAAGGTGGGACCGACACGAGCTTGGGAATTGAATCGTTTCTCGGCAACGAGCTCAGGGAAGGTGTTTTTTGGACCTTCGGCTTCCCGAAGCTTGAGAGGATTTTTTCACGGATCAAGCTCGTTACGAAAAACGATCTAGCGCCGCGAAAGGGGCTACTGTTGTGGCCATGCTTCGTTGCGCCGAAGGTCTTACACGAAGAAGCAGCTTCGGCTGAAATTGTCTCCAGGAGATGGCCGAAGGTTCCTTTTTATGGAGCTTCGGCGTTACAAACCGACATAGAGATAGAATGACCTTTTTATCCATAGAGGTCTGAGTTAATGTTGTAAACTTTTGTAAGGGGCATAATTGTAATTCGTCACAGGCTGCGTCCTGTGTCTATAAATAGATGAACAGTACCCCTGTACTGTTCACGCGAACCTGTCATTTGCCTTCGCATCACACTTGTATTTTTGCCTTCTTCAGGACTGAAGGTACATTTATAATTTGAAGTCATTTATATTTGTTCATGATAATAAAAATAGAGATGATTCTATGATAACATTCAAATGTTTATTTCATACCTCATGATTTATATGAATACTTCGTCCCTCGTTATTATGCTCACGAAGGTACGTCCTTCGTAACCTTCGTCCGAAATGCTTTATATCCTGAAGGGATATAATGTTGTGGAGGACGAAGGACTTTAACACTTAACATTTTCTGTGTTGCCTTGTTCTTGATTCTTAGCATTTGAGAACAAGTCCCCAACAGCGCCCACCTCCGATGAACCCTTTTTCGACCGCCTTCGACAAGCACTGACCCTCGTCATGCCGCCGAAGAAAACTTCATCGACAGGGGCTGCTGCATTACAACCACTGGACCCAAATCAGGAGAACCTTTCTCTGCGAGAGGCCCGAAGCCAGAAGAGGAAGGCCACTAGCCCAACACTTTAGGAGGAAGAGTTGGACCAAGAAATCAGAAACAAGAAGATACTTCATCAGCATGTACAAAGGAAGAAGGAGAAGATGGCCCGACTAGCTGATCTTCAAAGGCAGATTGACGAAGCCACTGAAGAAGTACGCCATCTTGCTCAAGATGAACAAGAACGAAGGCCCCAACATAGGGAGCTTCATCAAGAAGGCTTCTTCAACGAGGATGGATGGTATGATGATTTCCATCATGGAAATTTTGCTTTTGATAATGCTTCTCCTCTGTCAGCAGAACTGCAGGCTACGACCCCATGGCCCCCATCATACAAACCACCCTAGCTCCCCATGTATGATGGGCACTCAGATCCGAAGCAGTTTTTGATGAGCTACGAAGCAACCATATCTTCATATGGGGGCAATACCGTAGTCATGGTGAAATCTTTCGTCATGGCAGTCAAGAATGTTGCGCAAACCTGGTACTCCTCTCTTCGGCCAGGAACAATTACATCATGGCAGAAGCTGAAGGACATGCTGATCACCAGATTCCAAGGGTTTCAGACGAAGCCGGTTACTGCTCAAGCTTTGTTTCAGTGCACGCAAGATCACGAAGAATACCTCCAGGCGTATGTCTGAAGGTTCTTGCGCTTAAGGGCACAAGCGCCAACTGTGCCCAATGAAATCGTCATTGAGGCCATGATCAAAGGGCTTCAAATAGGACCTACGGCCCAATACTTCGCTAGGAAGCCCCCTTAGACCCTGGAGAAGTTGCTCCAAAAGATGGATGAATACACCCGGGCTGACAATGACTTTCACCAAAGAAGGGAGGAAGCCTACAGGTTCTCTGAGATGACTAGGGGCTTCGGAGGAAGAATCCACCCAAGGCATGTCAGGTCAATTCACTCCACTCAGAATGATGACAGAGGAAGTCAGCTGCAGAAGTCACAATATACTTCACAATCTTCGAGGCAGCAACAAAGCTCTTTCCGACGACAGCTCCAAGAGGCAGAGGTGCTAGGAGCTTCAGAGGAAGGTTTGGGGATCAGCCCAGAAAAATTTATTGCTTATTCTGTGGTGAGGACAAGGGCCATACTACAAGGATGTGCCATGTCACCATTCAGAAACAAAAGGAAATAGCAGAAGCTGCAGGCTCAGCAGAACCAGCCGAAGCAGGTCATGCACACTGCTTCGTATCACTCACCCTACATACCAGAGTATGTGGGTAACCATCCTGCAGCTTCTGTTGCTTCGGCTAGCCAGCCACAGGCGTCCGGGCCACAACTTCCACCTCCGCCACCACTACAGCCTGTGTATTCACGAGGTCAGCAGCCAGAAGGGAGCCAACAGACTCATCAGCAGCGAGATTTCAGGGAGGAGTCCGAAGCTCGCACAGTCAACAGTACTGTGCCAGAATCGAAGCATATCTATTGAGAGATATCCTACCCCTGAAACAGTTTTTACATTCATTGTCATTTTCTTTTTTAATAAGGAACAATTATTAAAAACCTAGTTCTCTTGTCATTTTCAATTTCCTGTAATAGTTTCGTTCTTGTCATAGCGAAATATATCCTCTCCACAGACTCACGAAGTCCAAAAAGTCGCTGAAGCACAAAAGTCGTTCCTAAGCGAACGCAGGCCTAAAAATCACATTACAAGTATCCCCGAAGCTACAAAGAGTTGTTCTAAGGAACGCAGCGTAAGTTTGCTGAAGACATAAAAAGTCGTTCCTAAGGGAGCGCAGTGTAAGTTTTCTGCTCAAAAGTCGTTCCAAAGGGAATGCAGAGCCAAATACCACCGAAATATAAGGCGAAGCGTGAAAAGTCAACACGAATACCGCCAAAATAGAAGGCGAAGAAGTTCAAAAGACTGTGACAGAACCTCCCAAGTAATTAGGCCCACCTACAGTTGTCCTTGTCCAACGGACCTCAGACAACCCTATAGGTGCCCCTGAACTACTTGACAAGCTCGGTATCTTTCCTTACCTTTCCAGGAACGTCTCACCCGTCTTGCAGACATTATCAGAACATCGGAGGTAAAGAAATGCGAAAGCGATTACATAACTTACATTTATTAAGAAGTAAGATCATGTTGTTTATTACAGACCAGGAATATATAACGAGTGCAGAGTAATATTATTACACATACCAAGGGAGGTAAAAACTCCTCCCGACAGTTATTACACAAAAGACTTAATGGAGGATCCTTTCCTCCCGCGCTTCACTCTTGCTTATCTTCATTAGGAACCACCTTGGTACAGAAGCAACAGAACTCTGCTGCTTCCTCACCTAAAAACAACAAGGGGATAAACCCTGAGTATGGAATTACTCAGCAAGTCTTACTCGACTAAAGAAAAGACTCTCAAGGGTATGCTGGCTAGAGGGATTCAAGGAGTGGCTTATCAAGAATCAAAGACTCTGTTTTGCAGAAAAGCGTACTACGAGTGGATCCTTAAAATCAATTTTATTGTCAGGTTAAGTAAGATTACCTGCAGCTAGAGTTCTTTCTACCCTAGTTCAATCACTTTACCTGCACTAGCCAATTTCTTATCAACCCTTCATCTTCACTGGATTGCTACGTGTAAGTCAGTGGCCAAGTCTCCATAACCGCGGAGGTACGGCGATCCGAATCGATTATACTCAGCTGAGGAATCTCCGATCACACGACATATGTAGCACTTAACCATTGCATATGTCAACCCGCCACCGAGTTTCTTAAGACCAGATCAGGTTCACGCAAACCGAGAGCACAGATACACCACCATCCAGCCTCTTGCCACGGAGGGTACACGCTACTCTCGCCATCGCTCCATGCCCATTTCGTGTTATCTTATTCTGGCCTTAGTCCACCCGAGGCAAAGCTTACCCATGACGAGGCATGTGACCAGTTAAAGGGTCCTCGGTCAGCAGGCTTACATCGAGACGACCCTTAATCGACTCATACGGAGACACTACACCGAGACTCTCTTTCTCGTGCAAGTCACCCGCCCGGTCTCAGCTTAATCATTTAACCCCAAAGGTTGGTACCTGGCAGAGGTACATCTTTTCCGATGTTGAATCCATCACGGCCGTGATGGATTCACCATCAAGTTTTTATTTTCGCAAACATCCCACCCACTTTTGCCACATCATCTTTTGTAAAAACAAAACATTTTATTTCTCTAAAGCAAGACTAAGCATCAAAAATCTTTGGTAAAACAGGGGTTTCAAGGAAGGTAATCAAATTCCAAGGAAGGTAATGCAGGAATTGTTTTAGCAATCAACTCCTATCACCTAATGCATCAAGCAAGTGAAAAAGATTTTAAAACACAAGGGGGGTGGCAAATGCACCGGGGCTTGCCTTTGTTAACAGGTGAGTCTGGCTCGGATCCACAAATATCAAAGTAGAAGCAGTTGCCTGCTTGAGAATCCGAGGGTGGTGGTGTCCTTTCTTCGGTGATTTCCTCTTCTTCTTCTCGTTCTAATCATAACCATACATATGTATAAGAATGGATGCCATGGGATGCTCATGAGGGTGCAAAGATAATATAAACTTATTATCTAAGTCTTGAGTACAACTTTCCTTCATGGTACTCCGAGAACCTAGGGTTTTCGGAGTCAGTAAAGGAGTTCACAGGGCAGGGGGGTGTTTTGGGGTTTGGTGATCAAACAAGGTCCAAATCAACCCAAATTCTACCCAAGGCTTCTAAATATTATGAGGAACTCATAGAAAAATTTTGAGCATTTTTGGGATTATAATTTATCTTTTAAAAATCCAATACTACTACTTTGAACTACTTTAAATGCCTTAAAATTCCTTATTTAACCTAAAAATCACAAAACTATTTTTATTAAATTCTAGGGAAAATAAGAAACCTAGGAAAATTGGTTTCATAATTTTACCATTTTTCTATATTTTTTTATAATTGTTTTGACTTGGGAGGAAAAAGAAAAAGAAAACCCGTGAATAGTACTGGGCCAGAAGTAGCCCATACAGCCCAATCCTCAGAGAAAACGGGGCACGCCCGCGCCCGCGCTGGCATCTATGCAGAAAAGACCTTGGGTTCTCGGCTATCTGAAGATAAGTTCCTTTACTGTTTTGCCGTGTCGCTGACAGATTACAGAATAGCCCTCCGGTTTCTTTTCCTTCGCACGGTGAAGTCCTCGACGACGGCAGCACGCGGAGGAGCTCCGGCGAGCTAGCAGGCCGGTTGATTGGGGAAAGGACTGACGCCCTTCTTCGGTTGAAACCGAATTCACGCCCCAACCATTGATTCCCCTAAGTTAATTGAACAAATGGTGAACTAATGTGGTCTGGCCACAGTGAGCGCGCGGATGAATCAAAGATCCATGCGTTCCCGACGGTCAGTGGACCCCTAGTCCAATTGGACGGGTCAGTAAGCATCGTAGACATGTGAGAATGCTTAAACGAGGGAGAGGAAGGGTTGGACTGACCGGGAAGGGAGCTGGCCGCGTTGAGGTCGGTTTCGGGTGGCGGAAACTCGAATTGGGGGAAATGAGCAAATCTCCGGCTATGGGGGATAATCGGAGGCGGGAGTGGTGGCTATGGCTTCGGTATGACCTAGCGCAGCTGGCCAGGGGCTCAATTTATAGGCAGAGCGAGTGGTGGCCGCAAATTTTGGACGAGACATACGGCAGTCGGAAGTGAGGAAGAACGGCGGTGCAGTGAACACGTGTTTATCGCCGTGGCAGTAACTTCGGTGGTCTACGGGGAGTTCAGAGGAGGTCACGGCAATGTGATGGCGCGGTTAGGACACGCGATGGCCAACGGCGATGGCACGACGACGGTGAGCACTTTACCCGCGGCGGTGAGCCAGGGGAGATGAACTACGGCTAGCCGGAGTGGCTTCCAGGTCACTAGTGGCGACGATCTTTTGACCCCGCGACGTTATCAACTTACCCGAGCGTGAATCATGACGCCGACGACGCGAATCACGGCGAGGGGGGTCACCGGCGGTGGGTCGGTCGCGCTGGCGATCTGATCTATAGCAGATCACTGTACCATCGGAGGCTTATTCAGTGTGTCTGACAGAGCACTTTCCAGGCAACTTTTCTCCAGATTTTTCATAAGAACTTCATCATCTTTCTGTAGCAAAGTTGCAGAGTTATAGACCAGCTACAATTCGACTATAGGGCTTGAACACATTTGAGTACTAGATCAAGGTTGAATTCATACTCAAAGTTGGCTCCATTACACTGAATCTCTGAATTTCAGATTGAATCAGCCTCACAGCCAATCTTTAGGCTTAATTATCTCCAAATTTCTCATAAGAACATGGCTTGCACTCTTAAGCAAAGTTGTTCTTCTATAATTAGGCTACAATTTTGTTGTGGTGACCTAGGGCAAAAACCCCATAATTTGAAAGTTACAAGGGCTTTAAGTTGAGGCAATCACACTGAAATGCAGACTTAACCAAAAAGGGTTAAGTATGGCTCTTTTGCACTTAAGTCCAAATCTCAAGTTTTGGATTGCAAATTCACATATGATTGACCCAAATGACTTAATATACTTATTTGTCTTGGTTTTTGGCACTTTAGTCCAAAAGTGGACTAATTTTGCACATAGGCCCCTAGGTTTTAGTTTTAAGGTTTTCCAGGGTTCCAATTGAGATTTTTGGTATCCCAGGGGTATAAATGTGATTCAACTTTGTTTTTGAGGACATTTTATGACTCTTCCCTAAAGCCTTTAGGTTTTCTCACCTTGGGTTATGTTTTACCCCTTTTGAGCCTTATTTAGGGTTAGGTTCCCTATCCAGGGTCCTATTTGCAAAACACCAAAAACAGTACACTTGTTTGAAATTTTTACCTAGGGAATGCACTCTAGGTGTGTCAAACATATGCAATGTCAATGCTTATGATGCCATGCTCAAGTTTTAGTTATAGTAACACCAGGGGTGTTACATCCTTCCCCCCATAAAGGAATCTCGTCCCGAGATTTAAAGTCCTAGGGTGAGTAATGGAAAAGGAAATGTGTCACATTTTTATTTCCTTATTTCTGGTACAAGGCAGGGGTGGTGTGGGGGTTCATTCCTTTATTGCAATAACTATATACACTTTACAAATTACATGAGGCTAGAAAGCCTGGGAAATTCTTATTCAAGAAGTCTTGAGTTTCCCACGTAGCCTCTTCCTTAGAATGTTGGTTCCATTGTATCTTGTAGAACTTGAGAGTCTTTCTCCGGGTAACCCTGTCCTTTTGATCCAGAACTCGAATAGGATATTCCGAGTATGTTAAATCTGGTTCCAGGACAACATCTGTCACTTCAATGGTTCGATCGGGAACCCGAAGACACTTCTTCAATTGCGATACATGGAACACATTATGTACAGCAGACAATGTTTCGGGAAGTTGAAGTCGATACGCCACTGGCCCATATCTTTGAAGGATAGGAAATGGACCAATGTACCTGGGTGCAAGTTTTCCTTTTATCCCGAAACGCGATACTCCCTTCATTGGTGAAACCTTCAAGTAAACATAGTCCCCTTCAAGAAAATACAAGGGCATTCGCCGTTTGTCTACATAGCTCTTCTGCCGAGCTTGGGCTTTCTTCAGATTATGAATAACTTTCTGAACCTTTTCCTCAGCCTCCTTCACTATGTCAGGCCTAAAGAAATACCTTTCTCCAGGTTCAGACCAATTTAGCGGAGTTCGACACCGTCGCCCATATAAAGCTTCAAAAGGTGCCATCTTGATACTTTCTTGATAACTATTATTGTATGAAAACTCCGCCAAAGGTAAACATTCATCCCATTTTGGTGAGAAATCTAGGACACATGCTCGCAACATATTTTCGAGTACTTGATTAATCCTCTCAGTCTGTCCACTGGTTTGTGGATGATATGCCGAACTATGGAGCAACTTAGTACCCAAGGATTTGTGAAGTGCTTCCCAAAACTTGGCTACAAATTGGGGTCCACGATCTGACACAATGGTCTTCGGAACACCATGCAGACTAAGAATACGAGCAATGTACAATTGGGTGTAGACAGTAACTGGGGAATCCGTCTTGACCGGCAAAAAGTGAGCAATCTTCGTAAGCCTGATCAATTATAACCCAGATAGAATCATACCCTTTTGCAGTCCTGGGCAATCCCACGATAAAGTCCATACTTATGTCTTCCCATTTCCATGTTGGGATTGGCAAAGATTGTAATGGACCAGCAGTTTTCATGTGTATGGCCTTGACACGTCTGCAAGTGTCACACCTAGCCACATAGCGTGCAATTTCAATTTTCATCTTCGTCCACCAGTAGTGCTGCTTTAGATCATGATACATCTTAGTGCTTCCCGGATGAATAAAATAGCGACTAAGATGCGCTTCATCTAAGATTTGCTAGCGGAGTTCTTCATTCTTTGGCACTACTATGCGGTTATTAAACCATAGCACACCTTGATCGTCTTCCTTGAAACATTTGGCTGTTCCAGCCCTTATTTTCTCCCGTATGTGCTTCATACCCAGATTATCCTTTTGAGCATCAATTATCCTTTGCAAAATGATTGACTCAAGCTTTAGCTGATTCAGAGTCCCTTGTTGGATTATTCCCAGGTTTAACTTTTCCATCTCCTGACATAAAGTGTTGTCAGAGGTCTTCATCTTAAGACAGTGGCAGGAAGCCTTACGGCTTAGTGCATCTGCCACCACATTGGCTTTGCCTGGGTGATAATGGATCTCCAGTTCATAGTCCTTAATAAGCTCAAGCCATCGTCTTTGCCTCATATTTAATTCTGACTGGGTGAAGATGTACTTCAAACTTTTATGATCTGTATATATGTGACAGATATTTCCCAGCAGATAATGACGCCAAATTTTTAGGGCATGAACCATAGCAGCTAGCTCCAGATCATGAGTTGGGTAATGCTCCTCATGTCGGCGCAACTGCCTTGAAGCATATGCAATTACTCGGCCCTCTTGCATTAATACACAGCCGAGTCCACTGCCAGACGCATCACAATATACATCAAAAGGCTTAGTGATGTCCGGTTGAGCCAATACCGGAGCAGTGGTTAATAATGTCTTCAATTGCTCAAAGGCTTCATTACACTTAGAAGACCAATTAAACTTAATGTCATTCTTCAATAAACTTGTGATTGGCTTCACAAGCTTAGAAAAATCTGGTATGAATCTGCGATAATATCCAGCTAGTCCAAGAAAACTCCGGACTTGGTGAACAGTGGTTGGGGGTTTCCACTCAAGAATATCTTTGACCTTGCTAGGATCTACCGCAATTCCTTTAGCCGATAACACGTGCCCCAAAAATTGAATTTCCTCCAGCCAGAACGCGCACTTGCTGAACTTGGCATAAAGCTGATGTTCCCTCAGGCGCGTCAATACAATCCGTAGATGTTGAGCATGCTCCTCTTCATTTTTAGAATATATCAAGATATCGTCAATGAAGACCACCACGAACTTGTCGAACTCGGGCATGAACACCGAGTTCATCAAATAGGTGAAGTGGGCAGGAGCATTTGTGAGCCCGAAAGACATTACCAGGTATTCAAACAATCCGTACCGCGTAGTAAACGTGGTCTTCGGTATATCCTCGGGCCGAATACGGATTTGATGATAGCCCGGCCTGAGATCAATTTTGGAAAATACCCTCGCCCCAGTCAGTTGATCAAATAAGATATCGATCCTTGGAAGAGGGTACTTATTCTTGATGGTGACCTCATTCAGGGGTCGATAATCCACGCACATTCGCAAGGTTTGATCCTTCTTTTTAACAAAAATGGCGGGACAACCCCATGGAGACGAGCTTGGCCGGATGAATCCCTTATTCAGTAGATCTTGTAATTGGATCTTCAATTCCACCAACTCATTAGGGGGCATACGGTACGATCTTCGGGAGATGGGAGCCGTACCGGGTTTTAGCTCAATTACAAATTCTACATCTCTTTCAGGGGGCAGTCTAGGCAAATCTTCCGGAAATACATCTGGAAACTCACATACTACCGGAATGTTCTTGATCTCCGGTACAATGGCTTCATATATTCTACCAGAAGCTTTGGCTGGATTGGTTACGGGGAGAGACAAAAGAATCTCTTCTTAATTATAACTCAACCTGACGGTTCTGAGTTCAGTGTTGAGAATTGCCTTGTGTTGAGTTAACCAATTCATACCCAAAATTACATCTATATCCTGGCCTTTTAGAACAATCATGTTAGCAGGAAAGTTCTGTCCGGCCATTGTTACTGGCACTTCATAGGCCACTTCTCGAGTAAAAATATGTCCCCCAGGTGAATGAATTTTAAATCCCTCTTTTGATTCATGGCATGCAATGTGATGTTGCTCCACAAATTTCTTGCTAATGAACGTATGCAAAGCACCAGAATCAAAAAGAATAATTGCAGGGTGACTGGCCACGGGAAACGTACCCATCATCACCGGTTCTCCTTCCGGTGTAGTGGCCACTTGGGTGTAGTATACACGCCCCATCTTCCTTGTATTTTTCCCCGCAGTATTTCCCCTAGGCTGAGTTGACTTCCCAGATCCTTGCTGAGCATTGGATTGATTTTGCTTGGGATATGGGCAGTCTTTGATAAAATGTCCCGACTTGCCGCGGTTGAAACACCCGGTTGAAGAGCTGGGCAAAGCAGGGAATCGAGTGCCTGGGGCACCCGGCTGATTTGGGGTAGTGGGGGTATTGTTGGGGCGAATAATAATTGGTTGTTTGAAAGGGAATGCAGGTGGACGAGAATAAGTGCGATTTTGGCTAGAAGGCCGGATCACAAACCGTTGCCTCTTCGCCTGGCCCTGATTAGGCCTCTCACCACCGACTCCCTTGTTCTTCCCAGAACATGCGTATTTTGCTTCCACAGATAAGGCTAGTGCTGACAGCCTTTCCATACGTGAGATCTATACATGTGGCCATCTTTCGCTGCAACCGGTCATTTAGACCCCTCATGAAGCAGTTCTTTTTCTTTAAATCAGTATTCACTGGTCGATGGCATACTGCGACAGGTGAACTAACTTGTTGAGATACTGATTGACGGTATCTCCTCCTTGTTTCAGCTTCATGAATTCCTCTTGTTTCATATGCAGCACACCTTCGGGTATGTAGTGCTCACGGAATGCTGCTTTAAATTCTTCCCAGGTAATTTGATGGTTGACAGGTTGAATAGCCACAAAATTTCCCCACCAGGTACTGGCAGGGCCACGTAATTGTTGGGCTGCAAATAATGGCTTCTGCGTCTCTGAACAACGGAGAAGACCAAACTTTTGTTCAATAACCCGTATCCACTCGTCGGCTTGCAACGGGTCCTCTGCCTTGACGAATAGGGGTGGACAGGTTTCGGAGAAGTCCAGATAGATGGTTTCATGGGGGCCTTGCTGATAACCCCTTCCTGCCTGCTGCTGGAATTGCTGTTGACCCACCATTTCCCTAAGGAAGTGGGTATTGTCTGCGGTGGCATTTACCAAGGCGGCAATCGCCTCGGCCAATGTGGGAGGAACCGGAGGTGGATTTGGGGTGACATCCCTTCCCTCAGAAGTTCCGGCTGCGTCCTGTCCTCGAGTCCTGGTCGGTATCTGAGGCAAAGAACATTTGAAAAATGCCAAAGAAGCCTTCCATTTTACATTACTATAAAGAGTAATGATACAGACTCGATATTACATAACAGGATACATTACCCATTATACAAAAGTTCAACCTATTATACAACATACTATTTCTATTTTTACAACTACACTACTACTCCTGCTTTTGATTGTTCTTGGTAGCTTCATCGTCAGGGGTGGGAGACCATACGTCGACCAGCCTCAAAGAAGGAGGGGGCCTAAAAAGGTCTAACTCCCCACCAAGCGCTTCTCCCGCAGTATGCGAGGTTCCGGCTTCAGACCTGACGGGATCCGCAGGGACATTTGGGTGTAATTGCGAATACAGTACATGAACTTCTTCATGTAAAGTATTGCAATATACCTGCAAGTTATCAATAGCAACGCTAAGTTCGTTGACTCGTGCTCGAGCCTTTGCTTCCTTAGCTAAAGCTACTGAACGAGACTGCACTGCTCAATCAAGTGCCAAATCTCGGTCAGCTAGTTGATCTTGCAGGGTGCGGATGTAACTTCTTAAATCATTGATTCGGTCACCGTCCGCAACCCATAGATTAGTCCTGCGTTGCAACTCCGATTGAAGTTGATTCACGCGAGCTTCGAGATCACCAATAGGATCGTTGCTCCCGCTACTGCTGTCTTGCTCCCGTGGGGCAAGTTGATGCCGAGGCACACCAATGGGTCCAGTATGCTTACGTGCCGTTTTCCTTGTACGTGGTGGCATTTGCTAAGGGGGAAAATTTATTAGTACAGTTCTTAGCATGATGCATGAATAATTACAGAATCAACCTTAGTTGATTCAACCTTCTATACATTGCACTCTTCCTATCTGGTCCTTGAAATAAACTCTTCAGAAATACTTAGGTAAGAAGAGAAGCAATTTTCTAGATAAGTCTTAGGAAATTCTTTTGAAGATGCTACATAACATCCATCAAGAAGGGCTACGCTCCGATACCAGCTGTGACAGAACCTCCCAAGTAATTAGGCTCACCTACAGTTGTCCTTGTTCAACAGACCTCAGACAATCCTATAGGTGCCCCTGAACTACTTGACAAGCTCGGTATCTTTCCTTACCTTTCCAGGAACGTCTCACTCGTCTTGCAGACATTACAGAACATCGGAGGTAAAGAAATGCGGAAGCGATTACATAACTTACATTTATTAAGAAGTAAGATCATGTTGTTTATTACAGACCAGGAATATATAACGAGTACAGAGTAATATTATTACACATACCAAGGGAGGTAAAAACTCCTCCCGACAGTTATTACACAAAAGACTTAATGGAGGATCCTTTCCTCCCGCGCTTCACTCTTGCTTATCTTCATTAGGAACCACCTTGGTACAGAAGCAACAGAACTCTGCTGCTTCCTCACCTAAAAACAACAAGGGGATAAACCCTGAGTATGGAATTACTCAGCAAGTCTTACCCGACTAAAGAAAAGACTCTCATGGGTATGCTGGCTAGAGGGATTCAAGGAGTGGCTTATCAAGAATCAAAGACTCTGTTTTGCAGAAAAGCGTACTACGAGTGGATCCTTAAAATCAATTTTATTGTCAGGTTAAGTAAGATTACCTGCAGCTAGAGTTCTTTCTACCCTAGTTCAATCACTTTACCTGCACTAGCCAATTTCTTATCAACCCTTCATCTTCACTGGATTGCTACGTGTAAGTCAGTGGCCAAGTCTCCATAACCGCGGAGGTACGACGATCCAAATCGATTATACTCAGCTGAGGATCTCCGATCACACGACATATGTAGCACTTAACCCTTGCATATGTCAACCCGCCACTGAGTTTCTTAAGACCAGATCAGGTTCACGCAAACCGAGAGCACAGATACACCACCGTCCAGCCTCTTGCCACGGAGGGTACACGCTACTCTCGCCACCGCTCCATGCCCATTTCGTGTTATCTTATTCTGGCCTTAGTCCACCCGAGGCAAAGCTTACCCATGACGAGGCATGTGACCAGTTAAAGGGTCCTCGGTCAGCAGGCTTACATCGAGACGACCCTTAATTGACTCAGACGGAGACACTACACCGAGACTCTCTTTCTCGTGCAAGTCACCCGCCCGGTCTCAGCTTAATCATTTAACCCCAAAGGTTGGTACCTAGCAGAGGTACATCTTTTCCGATGTTGAATCCATCACGGCCGTGATGGATTCACCATCAAGTTTTTATTTTCGCAAACATCCCACCCACTTTTGCCACATCATCTTTTGTAAAAACAAAACTATTTTATTTCTCTAAAGCAAGACTAAGCATCAAAAATCTTTGGTAAAACAGGGGTTTCAAGGAAGGTAATCAAATTCCAAGGAAGGTAATGCAGGAATTGTTTTAGCAATCAACTCCTATCACCTAATGCATCAAGCAAGTGAAAAAGATTTTAAAACACAAGGGGGTGGCAAATGCACCGGGGCTTGCCTTTGTTAACAGGTGAGTCTGGCTCGGATCCACAAATATCAAAGTAGAAGCAGTTGCCTGCTTGAGAATCCGAGGGTGGTGGTGTCCTTTCTTCGGTGATTTCCTCTTCTTCTTCTCGTTCTAATCATAACCATACATATGTATAAGAATGGATGCCATGGGATGCTCATGAGGGTGCAAAGATAATATAAACTTATTATCTAAGTCTTGAGTACAACTTTCCTTCACGGTACTCCGAGAACCTAGGGTTTTCGGAGTCAGTAAAGGAGTTCACAGGGCAGGGGGTGTTTTGGGGTTTGGTGATCAAACAAGGTCCAAATCAACCCAAATTCTACCCAAGGCTTCTAAATATTATGAGGAACTCATAGAAAAATTTTGAGCATTTTTGGGATTATAATTTATCTTTTAAAAATCCAATACTACTACTTTGAACTACTTTAAATGCCTTAAAATTCCTTATTTAACCTAAAAATCACAAAACTATTTTTATTAAATTCTAGGGAAAATAAGAAACCTAGGAAAATTGGTTTCATAATTTTACCATTTTTCTATATTTTTTATAATTGTTTTGACTCGGGAGGAAAAAGAAAAAGAAAACCCGTGAATAGTACTGGGCCAGAAGTAGCCCATACAGCCCAATCCTCAGAGAAAACGGGGCGCGCCCGCGCCCGCGCTGGCATCTATGCAGAAAAGACCTTGGGTTCTCGGCTATCTAGAGATAAGTTCCTTTACTGTTTTGCCGTGTCACTGACAGCTTACAGAATAGCCCTCCGGTTTCTATTCCTTCGCACGGTGAAGTCCTCGACGACGGCAGAGCGCGGAGGAGCTCCGGCGAGCTAGCAGGCCGGTTGATTGGGGAAAGGACTGACGCCCTTCTTCGGTTGAAACCGAATTCACGCCCCAACCATTGATTCCCCTAAGTTAATTGCACAAATGGTGAACTAATGTGGTCTGGCCACAGTGAGCGCGCGGATGAATCAAAGATCCATGCGTTCCCGATGGTCAGTGGACCCCTAGTCCAATTGGACGGGTCAGCAAGCATCGTAGACATGTGAGAATGCTTAAACGAGGGAGAGGGAGGGTTGGACTGACCGGGAAGGGAGCTGGCCGTGTTGAGGTCGGTTTCGGGTGGCGGAAACTCGAATTGGGGGAAATGAGCAATTCTCCGGCTATGGGGGATAATCGGAGGCGGGAGTGGTGGCTATGGCTTCGGTATGACCTAGCGCAGCTGGCCGGGGGCTCAATTTATAGGCAGAGCCAGCGGTGGCCGCGAATTTTGGACGAGACATACGGCGGTCGGAAGTGAGGAAGAACGGCGGTGCAGTGAACACGTGTTTATCGCCGTGGCAGTAACTCCGGTGGTCTACGGGGAGTTCAGAGGAGGTCACGACAATGTGATGGCGCGGTTAGGACACGCGGTGGCCAACGACGATGGCACGACGACAGTGAGCACTTTACCCGCGGCGGTGAGCCAGGGGAGATGAACTACGGCTAGCCGGAGTGGCTTCCAGGTCACTGGCGGCGACGATCTTTTGACCCCGCGACGTTATCAACTTACCCGAGCGTGAATCATGACGCCGACGATGCGAATCACGGCGAGGGGGGGGGGGGGTCACCAGCGGTGGGTCGGTCGCGCTGGCGATCTGATCTATAGCAGATCACTGTACCATCGGAGGCTTATTCAGTGTGTCTGACAGAGCACTTTCCAGGCAACTTTTCTCCAGATTTTTCATAAGAACTTCATCATCTTTCTGTAGCAAAGTTGCAGAGTTATAGACCAGCTACAATTCGACTATAGGGCTTGAACACATTTGAGTACTAGATCAAGGTTGAATTCATACTCAAAGTTGGCTCCATTACACTGAATCATCCTGACAGCCAATCTTTAGGCTTAATTATCTCCAAATTTCTCACAAGAACATGGCTTGCACTCTTAAGCAAAGTTGTTCTTCTACAATTAGGCTACAATTTTGATGTGGTGACCTAGGGCAAAAACCCCATAATTTGAAAGTTACAAGGGCTTTAAGTTGAGGCAATCACACTGAAATGCAGACTTAACCAAAAAGGGTTAAGTATGGCTCTTTTGCACTTAAGTCCAAATCTCAAGTTTTGGATTGCAAATTCACATATGATTGACCCAAATGACTTAATATACTTATTTGTCTTGGTTTTTGGCACTTTAGTCCAAAAGTGGACTAATTTTGCACATAGGCCCCTAGGTTTTAGTTTTAAGGTTTTCGAGGGTTCCAATTGAGATTTTTGGTATCCCAGGGGTATAAATGTGATTCAACTTTGTTTTTGAGGACATTTTATGACTCTTCCCTAAAGCCTTTAGGTTTTCTCACCTTGGGTTATGTTTTACCCCTTTTGAGCCTTATTTAGGGTTAGGTTCCCTATCTAGGGTCCTATTTGCAAAACATCAAAAACAGTACACTTGTTTGAAATTTTTACCTAGGGAATGAACTCTAGGTGTATCAAGCATATGCAATGTCAATGCTTATGATGCCATGCTCAAGTTTTAGTTATAGTAACACCAGGGGTGTTACAAAGACGTTCCTAAGGGAATGCAGAACTTGCAGTGAAAAGTCAGCGCTGATACACCGAAAAATAAGCGGTGAAGCCGAGAAATAAGCGGCAAAGAGATTGTGTATTCGACTATGGGGGTGCGAGTGTGTGTCTTCGGCATAAATATCATTTTGCATAACATAACATCATCACATCATTTTGCATAACATAACATCATACATCATATTGCATCAATGGCACAAGGAGGGGATACAATGTTGACCTTCGGAGAATGTTTCGAAAAAATGAAATTGTGCTAAGGCACAAAATAAGTTTGAAGAAATACAGCTTCATCAGCTCTGAGGTGGAGGAACAAATCTATTGAAACATTAATGTTTTTGCGACGCTTGGAGGATTTTTTACGAAGCACAGAAGCTCTTCTTTACGAAGCATGAAAAGAAGGGAAGGTGTTTTTTCGCCAAAGGCTCAAAAACGGTATGTACATAAAAGTTTCATGCATCACAAAGAAATGAATTGCAAAACCATTCATATATTACATTCAAAACCTACGAGCACCGAATATTACAAGCATGTTCCAGCAAATGTTACATTAATATTTTAGCAATGTTTTTACAAATAGCTATTCTTCTTCCTTCAGGACTTCTTCTGCAGCTTCGGTTAATAATTTCGTGACAACTTTGTCCACAATAGCTTCGGCCATATTAATAATTTCTACTGACTTCTTTGTCTCTAGATCGGCCAATGGGTCGAAGGGCTCTGGGGGAGGAGATAGTTCAGCTGCAATAGAAGACATAAATTAGTTTGAAATCACAAAAATAAGCAATAAAGTTAAAAGCCATTAAGTAATACCTATCCGTTTTTCAAGTTCTGCAGCTTTTTCAGCTGCTTTAGTTGCTTCTCGAGCGTCATGAATGTCTTTTTCACTCTTTTTCATTATTTCATGCGCCATCCCTCGGCCGCCATTTTCCCAAATATCAGTGAAAAATTTTCCACCTATTAAGCTTGCTTCGGCCGAGGGGTCCTTCGTATCATCAATAGACAAAGCAGCTTCGGTCTGGGCCAAAGTTTTAACATGATCGCACCCTGCATTCTCCAAAATAGCTGCAACTCCTCTCGCACCAGAGAACGCGCAGACGTCCCCACGGTCGCTCAGAATTTCTTCAAAAGCTTCGGCTTCGCTGCTGATCCACTCAATTACGCCCTCAGGGTCGCCTCTTATGAAGTTGTCTTCGCTTGAGTATGCACCCACGTTAGCGAAGCTAGTTTTTATCTTTTTGACACATTCTACAGACTTTTCAAAACATCTTTCTTTCGATGAGCGAAGCTCTGCAACTGTTTTTTCAAAATAATTTTTCCAGTATTCACTGGCATCTCGGTCAGCTTCGGCAATAGCGCATTTCAATTTGGCTTCAGCCAGTTGTTTTTGAAGGTTTTCAATCTCATTCCTTTGGATTTCAGATTGAGCCTTGAAGTTAGCTTCATCCCCCTTTACTTTGTCCACCAATGTAAGTAGAATTTTGTCTTTTTCCAAAGCTTCGTTCCTCAGCTTGATAACCTCTGATCGAAGGTTGTTGAGAGCAATAGTGCAACTCTCGTCTTCAGCATTCTTTTGCGCCCTTAAGGCGTTGCTAAGTATTAAACCCTATATGAAAAAATTAATGGGTTGATATAAGAACAAAAGAATAATTCAAAATTCATAAACCTCCAAATATACAATTTTTGTACCTTTAGACTATTATATGCAAGGCTATCCGCAAGATCGTCCTTCGTCATGGCGTAGAGGCCAGCTTCAAGCTTCGGGAACCCCATACTTCTGGCCATCTCCCGGCAGACAGATAATTCCTTGTTCTCTGGGAGGCAATACAAGAAGTCATCTTCATCTGTGCCATTAAACACTAAGGCCCCTTTCGGGTACTTCAGTTCTCGGGCATAGTGTTTAGCTTCAAAAATTTCTTCTTCAGATAATCTTTTTCTCGAACCATGTCGAATAATATAATCAAGGACTTCGGAAGACGCTTCGAGAGTAGATGCGACGGCTTTTTCAAGAAAAATCTATTTTATAGTTTCTTCTCCCGCTGCCTTTTCTCCAGTTTCCGAGGATTTCTCTTTGACAGGCTCTGAAGGCCCAGCTTCGACATCGGCCTTGCTCATTGTAGCTTTGGCTTCGGTTACCTTTGCCTCGGTTTCAATCTGTGCCTTTGAAGCCTTGGAAATTTTCCTTGGAGTTGAGCTTGAAGCTTTTATTGTCTCCAGTACATCTAGTACACTAGCCATCCTTTTTCTCTTGGGGGTTGCTGCTAGACCTTTTTGTGTCTTCGGCACCTCCACTCCTGCAGAAGGGCTTAGAACTTCTAATGTTTTTGTCTCTTCGATTTTTGGTTCTTCAATTTTGTCAGTCTTTGGCATTGCAGCCGACTCTTCAATCTTCTGCGTAAGAGCAGGTCCTTTGGCTTCAGTAGCTGAAGAAGTCTCACCGCCGAATTCAGGCGCTATGGCCGGTTCAATGTAGCGCGGTCGGTGAGTAAGGACCTTCAACTTTTTCCTCTTCGGTGCGGGCTCGCTTGAGGTAGCTGAAGCAGCAGCCTTCCCAGGAGTTGCACCCTTTCTTTTCTGCCCCCGCGGCGGGTCGCGATAGTCAAGGTACACAAATCCGATAGCATCAAAAACTCTATTTAGCCTTTTCTTTTTCAGTCCCGAAGGCCGCAGATAATGCATTATCTTCAAACTTGGAGTATGTTCCAAGTAGTTCATCACTAGTATTTTCAACACACTTCAGCCAATCATCGTCTGGTTCGATAAATTGGTCTCCAAACCTGAAAGTATATTTCAATCGAACCAAACTACCTTCGCTAGGGTTAGTGATGGTTTCCTTTGGCATTTCCTAGCTGTCTATCAGTGGCCATATCCTGTAGGGTATATGTTCTTGAATCAAATCTCTTGTCCCGATAAAAGAACAAACTATACTGAAGGCACTTCGGCATGCTTCGGCTGCCTCATCAATCTCTACCTTCAGTTTCCGAAGGCCGAAGCATGACCAGATGGGTCGCATAATGATTCCTTTAATATTTTCTCTTGCCTTCAAATCATTTTTCAGGTAAAACCATTCTTCCATCCAGGCCCCGGGCCACCTCTTCCGAAACGTTGGCACTGGGTAGCTTGCACCAGAGCGAGCAACAAAGCTATAGCACCCAAAGTTGTTATGATATTGTTCCTTACCCCAAGGCTTCGTCTCATACGAAAGCTCGTGCATACTGCAAAAACATCTTGCGCTTGGCTCTAGACCTTGACTCCTCACAGCCCAGACGAAGATCCCCATTCTGATAATAGCTTCGGGAGTGATATGATGAAGGAAAATCTGATATATCTTTAAAACTTCAACCACAAATCTGCTTAATGGGAACCGAAGTCCAGCTTTGAAGAAACTTCGGTAGATTACAACTTCGTCTTCTTCAGGAGCAGGAGTGGCTCTGTCTACGTCAGCCCTCACAATAGAAATATATCGAAAGTACCTTCCTCTCATATTATCAAGATGACTCTGTTTGATAGTTGACTTCCCGAAGACTGTGTGACTTGGTCGCCAAGGACGATCTTCCGAGTCTTCGCCTACACCCTCCACATCATAGCTGTCGCTATCATCAGTATCTTCAGACAAGCCTTCTAATATTTCTTTGGTTATCTTCTTTGTGTTTGTTTTTGCAATTGACTCAATAAATCTAGCGGTCTTCTCCTCAAGGAGCTTCTCCTCCTCGCTCAGCTTTGTCTCAGCAGCAACTTTTTTGTCTTGAGACATCTCTTCTTCAGAAATGGCGAAAATGTGTCCTTAGAACCGAAGCTTAGAAAATCTAAGAAACTAAACAACTGTTGGTAAGCAAGATCTAAGAAATTGAGCAAAGCAAAGCAGGCGGCAAGTAACGTACCAAATGTGCCCGGGGTGAGTTCTTATTTATACGCCCAGCACGCTCCAAGTTGGAGGGCCCCGTCTGTCATTGACTGTTGCTATTCTAGCAAAGAGAAGGTGTTTTTTAGACCTTCAGCTCAGGGCCTTCGTCCATATCACAAACTGAATTCGTTATTCTAACAAATTAACCTTGCGAGGGGCTACTGTTGGGGGCCTTCGTCTTCCGAAGGTCCTCAAAAACATGATTTACCAATGTTTCCGGAGTTGTAATACATGAACAGGTACCTTCAGATTCGAAACAGAACCACGGTGGGAGAAGCACAAACAATACGAAGAATGATGCAGCGCCGAAGCTACGCGCAAGAGAGCTTCGGCATGACCGCAGAGAAGGGAACCGACTTAAATGGAAAAGGCTATTTAGACCCCGATGAGTTACCTTATAGTCATTAGCAAATGTAAAGGGCATGAATGTAATTTCATGTGGGCTGCGTCCCATGCCTATAAATAGATGAACAGTACCCCCGTACTGTTCACACGGACTTGGCATTCGCTTTAGCATCGCGCTCGTACCTTTGCTGTCTATCAAGTCGAAGGTATCAAATGTAATTCAATATTGTTTTTATTTTCTCATGATAACATAATGGGGATGAATTTATAATGCTATATGATTGTTCATGTTATCTTTCGTATTTTACACGCTTCTTCTATTACCGTCTTACCTTCGTTATTCGAAGGTATGTCCTTCATGACCTTCGTCTGAAGATCATTATATCCTAAGGGAAATAATGTTTCGAAGGACGAAGGGCATTAATATTTAACATTTTATGTTGCCTTGTTCTTGATTCATAGCATTTGAGAACAAGTCACCAACAACCACCGCTCTAGGTGTTTGCAGGGATGGTGTGGATAAGTGAAGGCTGGGATGGGGCTAGGTTGTGAGACTTGGTTCACTGGATAAGGATGGTATTGGACCTGTTGCTGAACTGATCATAGCCGACATCACCCCCCTTACTGTCCTTTTGTGCACCACTTTGAATGAGGTTCATCACCCCTGTGCTAGCTGCTACGTGCTATCCATGCACTACTACTGAGTGTCCATGTTTGTGGAGTTGCAGGCACCATAGGGGTCCTCCTTCATCATGTGTCGATGAGCTCCACTGCATCTGCAATATATTCATCGCCTTGGACTTGATTCAGTGAAGTTCTTCCCCTCTGCCCTCAAGCTCTAGCCAAAGCTACTGCATGTATGTTGTAAATCCTGTGTCCACGATGGTGGTAGCTATTCTCCTTAGCCATCAGTTCGAATTTCCCATGTTCATCACAGCCAACATCCCAGTTTGGTGACCACGCTCACCCAACTGCCCACCTCACCGTGGCCAAGGATTTCCGAAGGTTTTCTCAGTCATGTGGCATTTGTTCCATGCTCATCTAAGGTCAATGGTGCTCACCAAGTTAGGTTCCCTAACTCTACTGCTTTGTATTTCCTTGAACGTGGTCGCGCCGCTGTGGTCTAGCGCTGCGGACGGTCCTATTGTCGACCCGTCAACCTGCGTTGTCCCTGGTCAAACTAACACGAGCACAAGGATCTAGGTGAGATGGTGATGCTCTTTGCGTGTTTGACTGGATATCTACCGCGGGGTTACCTCGGGATTGGTCTCGGCTAGCCAGATGTATCGTTGGCATCGTTGCTGATAGGAGACTAGTGTTCAGCTCAGGCATTGAAGCCATGGAGCTTGTTCGCATTAGATAGTGACGTGTTTCAGTAGTGGTTAGAGCACGTCGGAATGCAGCGCCGCCGCGGCCATGGTCGCCGGAGTAGGGTGGCCGGAGCGTGGCTAAGATGTTGCAAATAAAACAGAGTCGAGGGGCCTAAGTCAAATGATAAGTGACCTAGAGGAACAGTGGCTCGGACCCTGGCTCTGTTTGTTGTGTGCGGCAGAGTTCTCTGTGCAAATTTGCCAGCGCAGGCATGGGCTCCCTGCTGTGGGTCGATTCTACCGATGTTGGGATGGCTAGGCTAGTTCTGGCCCAGAATTATTCACAGTTTTGTGTTTTTCTTTTACCAGAGAACTTGAGGATTGTGTCACAAATTGTAGAGAAATCCAAAAATTATGGGACAAATTTTGTTAGCTGTGTAAAATCAAGATCTCTCTGGTAAAAATAGGTTTAGGATTTTTTAAAGCAGTTAGAAAATTTTAAGTGAATTAAGGGTGCTCTTGGAAGGACTGTTTGAATTTTAGAACTAAGAATATAGTACCAAAAATTAAGAAAATTCTTGGAGAAACTAGTTATCAGAAGTTAAAACCTTGGGCGAAATTCAAAACTGTTTGGATATGATTTTGCCAGTAGACTAATTATTGCCCAAAAAAAGGATTTCACCTATGAAATGAGAACACCTAGTAGTTTAGTGAAGAGATGAAGTTTCTTAAGAAGTTTTAAGCTTTTGGATGAGATATAAGTTGGATTAGTTCCCTGGTTTACCAAAGTGAATTCAAATTGGCCACTTTTATCAAGTGCTAGGTTGTGTAGAAGTATGTGTACACTTGTCATGTACTTATTTAGGAGTGTTTATGTTCCCCGCCTCTCCTTGTGAGAGTTTGCATTTCATATCATTACATAAACATACATGTGTTTGTAATTGACTTGTAGAACACCTAGAAGAAGTGGTGTTTGAAGGAGGAGTCTACTCCAGTGGCTGCTAATCAAGTGGAGGAGCCATCTAACTGGGTATTGGGTAGAAAGGTCTTGAGCCTCTTCACTGCAACAAAGGCAAGCCCCGGTGCATTTTCCCCTTCCTTGTATTTTTAAAAAGACTTTTATACACTTAAGTCTAGCGAAATGTGCATTAAGTTTATAGGAATTGCTTGGAAACTATTTGATGCATTGACTACCTTGATATCCATTCCTGTTATAGATACTTCTTTGGAAGTATCAAATATTGTTTACAAAAATGCTTAGCCCTGCTTAGATCTTGTGGATAGAGGTTGTCTTTTGCAAAACTGCCTAGCTCAAGGGTTATCCTGAGGAAGGATGACTTCTACCTGCAAGAATATTTTCATTGGGAGCATGGTGGGATCTTACTGCAAAGTTCCCTATAATGCTCTTTTCATCCTTAGGAACACAAAACAATCCTAAGGCTAGAAGTACTTGACTCGAGACTTGGGCTAGGAACAGGTGATGCTCCACCCAGGTTAATTAAGGATTGGATGCGTATGTAGGCCTGTATGATCAAGGACTATCTTAACTGGCCACATGCCCTGGATATGGGACAAGGTAATCTTGAACCCGGCTATTCCATATGTGAAAAGACAACCGCGCACTGGGCGTGGGAGATGGTGGGAGTAGCGTGTACCCTCTTGGCTAGAGGCTGGACGGAGGAGTACTGTGCTCCCAGATAGCGCGGACTGGTTCACGTTGTGGAGGATCTGTGGGAATGGTTGACATATGCAAGGGTTAAGTGCTACATATGTTGTGTGGTTAGAGATAATCAACTGAGTAAATCGATTCGGATCGCCGTTATATCCCCGGACAGTGGAGACTTGATCTCTGACCTGCAACCTAGGTCAGTATGTAAACATTATGAATAAAAATGATGTTGTATTGATGAGATGGTGAAATTAGACAAGATGCAACCAGAGTCTATTAATATTTAATCTGGCATTAAAATATTAAAAGTAAGGACTCACTTTAATAAGCTATTTCCGCAAAAGTATCTAAGTTGATTCTTGGTAAAGCCTTTTCCTTGATTCCTATTTAACCAGCATATCCTTGAGAGTCATTTTCCTTAGTCGGGTAAGACTTGTGAAAGTACACTTCGTACTCAGGGTTTTTGAACCCATGTTGTTGTAGGTGATGAGGAGTACTCTAAGTGTTCCGGTGGCTGGAAGGCGTTTCTAGTTCTGGGGGAGGATTAGTTAGGCTTGTGTATAAGCTTTGGAGGGTTCCTACCTTCCTGCTAATGTAATAAGTTATGCACTTTGAGTATATCAGGACTTGTAATAAATGAACTCTTCCTATGTAATAACCTTTAGTTTTAGAAATAAAAAGAATGTTTTGTAAAGTCTTCCGCTCTTATCTCTGAAGTGTGTGTATCGAATGTGATTACTGTAATATGCATGTATGGTGGGAGATCCTTGGGATGATGAGTTCAAGTTGTTGAACTCGTGATAGCCTTGTTAAGTTACCTGGTACACGTGCATAGCCATCTGAGGCCATCAAGGCAAGGATTGGTGCAAGTGGACCTGATAACATGGGAGGGCTGCCACAGCGACAAGAGCAAAAAAAGAACATGAATGATCCTCTCAAAAGCCATTAAGCACTAGAGTTGATTTTGGGAACTTGGAGTGGATTGATTGCTTTGATTGTGTCTTGGAGTGTTGGACTTTGCTCTTGCAATGAATGAGAACATCAGAATGCTTGGATCGCTTTGAATGAGGTGGTTGGGAGGTATTTATAGCCCTCAACCATTTCCTAGCCGTTGGCTGACTTTGCTGTCGATGGGAGCACCAGATAGTCCGGTGGTACCGGACAACCACTGTTCACTGTCCGGTGCGTGCCACGTCAACGCGCTCGTTGGGGTTTGGAGCTATTGACCGTTGGAACCCTTTGTCCTTTTGCTGCACTGGACATGTCCGGTGACCTCTGACTTCTGCGTGGCACTATTCATCATTGTACACTTCTGCAGTCGACCGTTGGAGCACAGGGAGCCGTTGCTTCAGCTGGCTCACCAGACAGTCCAGTGAATTATAGCAGAGCGCTCCTGCCGAATTCCTGAGAGTGGCTGGTTCGTTTGTGCCTGGGCTTGTTGCACACCGGATAGTGTCCGGTGTGCCACATGGCAGCACACTCTCTTGTCTTGCTCCAAACTTGATTGTGTCCCCAACTGAATTTCTTTCTTGGTTTATATTGAACTTTATGCACCTGGGATAATTGATATCTAGACAAACTAGTTAGTCCATATGGTTTGTGTTGGTTGTCAATCACCAAAATTGATTATAGGAAATGATTAGGTCCATTTCCCTTTCAATCTCTCCCTTTTTTGTGATTGATGCCAACACTGACCAAAGCAAATATGAAGTGTAGAAATGTAACTAGTTTGAAATTGAGATGGATGTGCATAGGTTACTTGGAATTAAACCAATGAAAGGCTTTAAACATATGACTAAGAATGAATGGATTGCTTTTTCTCTTATTTAACATTTCGGACCACATTTGCACCACTTGTTTGTTTTTGCAAAACTTTTGGAATTTTTTTTCAAAATCTTTTGCAAATAGTCAAAGGTATAGGAATATGACTGCAAGAAGCATTTTTGAGATTGAAATCCCTCCCCCTGTTTCAAATGCTTTTCCTTTGACTAAATGAAAGCTCCCCCTAAAGAAATTCTCCCCTTAGCTTTCAAGAGGGTTTTTGAAACGATTTTCCTTTTTTGAAATAGATGCCAAATGAAATTATACCAATTAAAATCTCTATACTTATTGAAATTTTGAAGCCAAATAAGATACCAATTGTAAATCCATTATGAGGCTAATTGAAATACTAATTGAAAATTTATAAGATACCAATTGAAATAAACACTTCTTTTGGTTTTTGAAAATTTTAAAATGGTGGTGCAGTCCTTTTGCTTTGGGCATAATATTTTCTCCCCCCTTTAGCATTAATCGCCAAAAACGGAGAACTTGAGAGCCCTTTACAATTCTCCTAATACTTTCTCCCCAAATGGTAAAATAAATATGAGTGAAAGGTCATACCAATTGAGAGTTACATGAGTAACGACAAAGGGTAAGTGATACCGTCAGAGTTGGAGTGGAAGCCTTGTCTTTGCCAAATACTCCATTTTCCTTTCAATGTGAGACTAATCATAAAAATGTACTTGAAAGCACATTAGTCTTAGCCTTGGCACATGAAGAATAAGAAATATGCATTTGTACCAAATGAAAGAGATATGATCAAAGGTATATGAAATAGCTATGTGTGCAATGTTTCAATCAAAGTTCTAAGAATCAAGTATATTTAGCTCATTCCTAAATTTGCTAAAGGTCTTCTCATCTAGTGGCTTAGTAAAGATATCGGCTAATTGGTTGTGGTATTGACATAATCAATTTCGATATCCCTTTTGTTGGTGATCTCTCAAAAAGTGATACCGGATGTCTATGTGCTTAGTGCGGCTATGTTCAATGGGATTATCTGCCATGTGGATTGCATTCTCATTATCACATAGGAGAGGGACTTTGCTCAATTTGTAGCCATAGTCCCTAAGGGTTTGCCTCATCCAAAGTAATTGTAAAGCCCAAAATTTGGTAGCAGAAATCTGAGCAAAGTACCTTTGATAAATAATTAGACTTTATAACTCACCCTTTTAAAGGTAAATGATCATAATAAGATAATGATAGTTAAAATAAATCATAATAAAGATTAGTTCTTAAAATAAAAACCTCCGATGGGTGCGATGTATATTAAAGAACATTTCTTTCAATAAATAAAACAATAAATAAATAGTTAAATAAAGTTGTATCATGCTGGATATCTTGATGCTAATTTGACCCAAAGTTGAAGTTAACTCACAAGTGTATCACACATTCAAAAAAATACTATAAGAAATGTTATATGATTCAATTTTGCAACATTTGCCTAAATAAATTTATAAGGGAATATATTTAAAATAATTGCATCCATGCTGTCATTTTTTATTGAACATTTGATCACTAGTTTAAAATTCAAAACAAATTTGAATTAGAAATTGGAAATGAATTAAAAGGGAAAGAAAAGAAAAGAAAAGAAAGGAATAGTGGCTGGGCCGTTTCCACGCCAGGGCGGCCCAACTCCCCACTCCGCGCGGCCCACTGACCACCTGGTCTCCTGCGCGAGGCCCACCTCCCCTAACCTACGCCGACCGACTAACGTGCCGGCCCGCCTAGTCAGTGTCTTCCTTTGTCGCGTAGGTTGCATCCAGTGGCTGTCTTGCAGGCCCCCTTTGTCAGGTTGTTCTTCCCAATCGAACGACGGATTCCATGGGTGGGGATCTCGCGACCCCTCAACCATCTAACGACCGCCGAATTCCTCGGTGCATGCGGCCGACCTCAGAGCATAAATATTCGGATCGTCCTTCCTTGGCTCATTACCTGAAGTCACGACCCGTCGTGTAGCCACCGTAGCTGCCGTGTGGAGACCCAACCGCCGCACCTGGGATCTCTCCGCGTTACCAGCGCTCCCTAGAATCTTAGCCCTAATGCTCTGTTGGACCATGCCAGTACTCGTGGTACTCTCGCCGTGCTCACCCGGTGGTCTGGGCGGCCGGAATTTCTCGCCGGGGGTCGAACTTCGCCGCGGATCCGCCCGCTGCCGTGGCCAGCATGCAATATACATGACCAAAGCTGGTATGTGACTACTACGAGTTTGTTACACACTTCTATAGGCCTAGGATGAATCGGTTATGGGTAGGGCGTGCTGGGTCGCCGGATCTCTGTGCGTCGGTGAACTACAACGCCGCCGTTGGGAGCTCGGCTGCAGTCGTGAGGTAGGAGATGTACTGGTGCCGTTGATCTATAGGGTACCGTCCTAGATTAGAAAGGCGGTTGTGGTTGTCGGATGGATGGCGAACGGCCTGAATTATATCTAGTATACCCCCTTCGATGGATTGGTCTAGATCCATTGATCTTGGATCCATCGGCTGGGGCTCTCGCGTCGGTGCTTTAAGGGAAGACCATTGGATCGGGATCCGACCACTGACGTTGGACACCTGTTCAGAGCCAGGGCTTCTAATCTGCACCCCTGATTTGTGATCTGACGGCTACAGATGGCCCATACCCCTTCAGCCAACCCGTTTTATAAAAGAGCCCCTACTCTTTTTGGGATTAAACTTGTCGTCCTGCGCGGAGGTGGCTGAGTCACAGACACCTTTGCACTCTTGCCCCTGAGTTATTCTGTATTAGTGCACGCAGTCCTGAGATTAGTAAAACAGGGAAAAGAAATTAGAAAATAGATTTTTAATATAAAAATAAATACAGAAATTTGTATAATTCATAGAAAATTCATATTAAGTCCAAATTAATCCATTCCAATTCCTATAATTTTGTAATATTATTGTTTATAATTTAGTGCCACTGCTTTGACATGAAAGCCAATTAAAAAATGATATCCTAATTAATCTTGTACAAAACACATAGAATCTTTGGAAATCCATAACTTAAAATTTATAACTCCAAAATTAATAATTCTTGTTCCTGTGAACTTATTTTAATATGTAGATTATTAATATGTATTTTGCATATATGTTTGGTGTGATGTTAATTTTGCCTATACAGTGTTTTTTATATTGCTACGACTAGCGTGAAGTCACAAGTCACTTGAAGAGCAAGTTGGTACCTAGAATCTCAAGTGCCAGGCAAGTTGTGCCCTTGATCACTTCTTTTTACCCAGTCATGTTCTGATTAATCATAATGGTCTGCATAGGTTAATTTTGATGGGACCCAATAGGTTACCCTAGTTTGACTATCTTTATACCTTGTTTACCATTGAACTCTTGGGTAGTACCTGCTATTGCTTTATGTGGTTTTGGGTATAGAGATATACACTATTCATGATTATATTTTTATTATCAGTTGTTATTTACTGTTCATGTTAAGATTATTATGTTAATTGGAACATGGAGAACCACCCGGGAAGATAGTGCTACCTCAAGGGTGGTATGGGACGCCCTTGGCTGACTAATTAGGAAAGCTAGTGGAGGACTACCTTACCCGAAAGGGGCAAGGGCAGTAGGGGAGTGGTCAATGTAGGGAGGTCCTTGGGTTGATTTTGCTTCAATCACGATCAGGCGAGGGATCCCTACATTGGAGCTTTCTAGAAACTATATCGGGTTTTCTGAAGCTAGTGAACTTTGTAAAGGCCTCGTAGAGTTATCTTGCCTCACCTTCTTGGTAGAGGTGTATGAGATTGGTCGTCTCTTGGCAGATGGGTAACATGACTTGTGGGTAAAGATGCGCAACCTCTGCAGAGTGTAAAACTGGTATACTAACCGTGCTCACGGTCATGAGCAGTTCGGACACTCACATGATTAATTTATGGAACTAAATTCAATTTGTCATATGCATTGCATCGCAGGTGTTGTTATTACTTTTGTTCTACTACTTAATTGGGTTGGTATTTACTTATATTTAGTAACTGCTAATAAAATTGTGACCAACTTTAAAAGTGTTGAATACTTATTCTCAAATGCTATGAGTTAAGAACAAGGCAACACAAAATGTTAATGGTCAAAGACCTTCGTTCTTTGAAGCATTATCTCCCTTGGGATATAATGATCTTCAGACGAAGGTCATGAAGGGCATACCTTCATCACCTCAACATGTTCATCTATTTGTAGGCACTAGACACAGCTTGTGTAGAATTACAATCATACCCTTGATATTTACTATTGACTTAGGGATAATCTATCGAGGACTAGACAAGCCTTTTCCCCCTTAAGTCGGTTTCATTTTCCACCGCTAAGCCAAAGCTTTTCTATAAGTAGCTTCGGAACTGGTTCATCCTTCTCCCGAACCGTGCTTTTCATATCATGTACAACTTCATCCCATGTCCGAAGGTTCATGTACATATATTATACTTGGAGAACATGTTAGTCGTGTTTTTGAGGACCTTCGAAAGACGAAGGTCCCCAAAAATAGCCCCTCGCAGTATTAATTTGTTATAACAACGAATTTAGACTGCGACGAGAATGAAGGCCTTAAGCCGAAGGTCCAAAAAAACACCTTCCCTTCACTAGAATAGCGAAAGTCAATGACAAACGGGACCCGCCAAGTTGCAGGGTACTAGGCGTATAAATATGAACCCATAGCGGTAGTATTTGATACGCCATTTCTGTTGTTTGCGTTATTTTCTCAAATTTTTAGCTTTTGCTCACTAGCTCTTGTCTAATTTTCGAGCTTTTAGAGCTTCAATTTAAAGACATGGTTGTTCCAAATTTGAGGAGAAGAAGATGAGTGAGTTGAAGAAGATGACTGAAGAGAAGAAAATAACTGTGGAGAAGAAGTTGTATGAAGAGAAAAAGGTTGCAGATCCTTTCATCGCTGGGTTTTATGAATCTATGGCGAAAACAAATACTGAGAAAATTACTAAGGAAATCATGGAAGGTTTGCCCGAAGATTCTGATGACAGTGATAGTTATGACGTGGAAAGTGGAGACAAAGATTCTGAAGATCGGCCATGGTGACCAAGCCATACCATCTTCGGAAAATCGACTATTAAACAAAATCATGTTGACACTATGAGAGGAAGATACTTCCGTGACATGACTATTGTGAGGGTTGGAGGAGACAGCGCTGCTCCTGCTCCTGAAGTAAATGAGGTGGTTATTTACCGAAGCTTTTTGAAAGCAGGGCTTCGATTCCCATTGAGCAGATTCTTGGTTGAAGTGCTGAAGACGTTTCAGATCTTTCTTCATCAACTTACCCCTGAAGCTATAATCAGGATGGGTTTGTTTGTTTAGGCTATAAGAAGATAAGGGTTGGAACCAAGCGCAAAATGTTTTTGCAGTATGCATGAACTTTTGTACGAGACAAAGGCCACCAGCAAGGAGCAGCATCACAACAACTTCGGTTGTTACGGATTCATTGCTCGATCCAATGCAAGCCATCCGGTTCCTACATTCTAAAAAAGATGGCCTGGGGCCTGGATGGAAGAATGGTTTTATGTCAAAAATGATCTGATTGAGAGAGAGGACATTAAGGAAATCATCCAACGCCCCATCTGGTCTCATTTCGGCCTTCAGAGGCCGAAGGTAACTATTGGAACTGAAGACGAAGCGTGTCAGAAGGCCTTTAGAAATGTTTGTGCCTTCATTGGCACAAGGGATATAATTCAAGAGCACATAGCCTTCAGGGTGTGGCCACTTGTGGGGAGCTGGGATATGCCGAAGGAGACTGTTGACGAATCCAATGAAGGTGTCCTAGTTCGATTGATGTATACCTTCAGATTTAGAGAGAAGTTTGATGAGCCAAATGATGACTGGTTGAAATGTATTGAAGCTACCAGCGACGAGCTGCTTGGGACATATTCCAAGGCTAAAGATGATGCCTTGTCCACAGCCTTCGGGGGCCGGGGGAAGAAAAGATTGAACAGGGTATTTGATGCAATCGGCTTCGTATACCCTGATTATCACTACCCGCTGCAAAGGCAAGGGAAGAAGAGAAAAACTGTCGCTTTGGCCACCACTGTTGTGCCAAAGCGCAAGAAGATGAAGGTTCTGACCCACCGGCCATGATATATTGAACTGGTCGTAGTGCCTAAATTTGGCGAAGGAACCTCTTCAACTGCTGAAGCAAAACAAGCTGCTCCGATTGTGTAGAGCGTTGAAGAGCCGATTGTACTGTCAAAGGTGCCTACAGTCGGGCCAGCTGAAGCTAAGGATGATTAGGCAGAAGAGCCACAGGTGGAAAGAACAGTGAAAATGCCAGAGATTCTAAGCCCACCAGCAGAGGCAAAATTGCCGAAGGTGCAAAAGGCTCCTGCCGCAACTCCCAAGAGGAGGAGAATGGCCAGCGTGCTGGACGCTGTCTTGGAGACCACAAAGGCCTTGAGCCCTGGTCCTACTAAGAAAATTGATGAAGCTGCCAAAGTCCAAGCCGAAACCGACGTTGGGCCTTCAGCGCCCATTGAGATGAACGCAGTCGCGCCTGAAGATAAAGCTGATCAACAAACTTCTGATATCGGCATGGCAACAGGGCAAGACATGGTAGAAAAAGCAAAATCTGCTGTCCCCGAAGCCCTAGTTGAAGATATTGATTACATTTTTCGACATGCTTCGGGGAAAAAATTATCTGAAGAAGAAATCCTGGAAGCCAGACATTATGCCCAAAAACTAAAATATCTAAATGGAGCCTTAGTGTTTAATGGCACTAATGAGGACGATTTCCTATACTGTTTCCCGAACAACAAAGAAATATCTGTTTGCCAGGAGATAGCTAAAAGTATGGGATTTCCGAAGCTTGAGGAAGGCCTTTCGGTTATGTCGAAGGATGATCTTGCTGATAGCCTCGCGTACAATAGCATAAAGGTATAGAAGTTAACTTTGAAGTTGGAAATGAAGCTTCTTATTATCATACTTAATTCTTTCTTCTTCTTTGCAGCGCTTGATTCTTAGTAATGCCTTAAGGGCACAAAAGAGCGCCGAATACGAAGGTTGTACAATAGCTCTTAGCAACCTTCGCTCAGAGGTGATTGAACTGAGAAATGATGGTCTACAGAAAGACAAAATTTTGATTTCTTTGGTGAGTAAAATAAAAGAAGACGAAGCTAAGTACAAAGCTCAGGCCGAAGCCCAAAAAGCGAGGTTGAAGACCTTCGGAGACAATTGGCCGAAGCTAATGAGAACTGCACGCTCACACAGGCTAACCAAGAGATTAGTGAATACTAGAAAAATAAGCTAGAGAAAAATGTTGAAGAACTTCGCGAATCCAAGGAAAGGTGTTTTAAGAAATCCTTGGATTGCGTGAAGAAACTAAAAACTAGCTTCGCCAAGGTGGGCGCCTATTCTTCTAAAGAAAATTTTATCCGAGGCGACCCAAAGGGCGTTGTTGAATGGACAAGTGGGGAAGCCGAAGCTTTCGAGGAAATCTTGGATGATCGCGGGGATATTTGTGCCTTCTCCGGTGTTTAGGGAATCATGGCTATTCTGGAGAAGGCCGAATGTGATCACGTTAAGGCTATAGCCCAGGCCGAATCTGCCTTCTGCATAGACGACACGAAGGATCCTTTAGCCGAAGCAACTTTAGTGGGCGGGAAGTTTTATTCTGATGTCTAGGTGAACGGTGGCCGAGAGCTGGCCAACGAAATTATAAAAAAGAATGAGAAAGACACCCACGATGCCTAGGAAGAAGCAAAGCGAGCTGAAGAGGCTGCTGAACGCGAAAGGCGTATAGGTATTGTTTTTGATTTTTTGGCTTCAGTACTTGCTATGTGGCTTCGAACTAACAGTTTTACTTACTACAGCTGAACTTGTCTTCGCCATTGGAGCCGTACAATCCCCTAGCTGATCCAGAGATGAAGGAAGCACTAGATATTATAAGCATGGCAAACTTCGTTATCGACGAAGTAGTCGATAAACTTTTGAACGAAGTCGCAGAAAAAGTCCTTAAAGAAGAATAGATTTTGTTGTAACAATATTTTGAGATGCTTGATGTATGAAACAGTTGAAGGAACATTACGCTTCTATTGTAACAAAACTATGTAACAGTTGATATATGTAACATTGAATCGAATATGTAAGCTATTGTGTTTTATTTCTTTGCAATGCATGAAACATACACACATACCGCTTTTTGAGCCTTCGGTGAAAAAACACCTTCCCTTCTTTTCATGCTTCATAAAGAAGGAAGCCCCTTCTAGGGCAGATCTGATAAAATTGTCACCAGAAGCTTGCTTTGTGCCTTAGCACATTTTCATTCAATCAAAGTATTTCCAAAGATTTGCTTCGTATTCAGTCTTTCTGTTGATGCGATATGATGTATGATGTGATGCTATGCTAAATGATGCGATGATATGATGCAATATGATGATACTTTAACACCCACACATACGCCCACACTGGTACACAGAAGACTCCGCATCCCCTTAGGAACGTCTTTTGAGTCTAAACTCTGCATCCCCTTAGGAACGACTTTTGAGCTTCTTCACCTTCTATTTCGGTGGTATAAGTTCTGCATCCCTTTAGGAACGACTTTTGAACTTCTTCGCCTTATATTTCGGCGGTATTTGGCTCTACATTCCCTTTGGAACGACTTTTGAGCAGAAAACTTACACTGCGCTCTCTTAGGAACGACTTTTTGTAGCTTCGTCAATTTTGGCTCTGCATTCCCTTAGGAACGACTTTTGAGCAGAAAACTTACGCCGCGCTCCCTTAAGAACGACTTTTTGTAGCTTCGTCAATTTTGGCTCTGCATTCCCTTAGGATCGAGTTTTGAGCTTTGAAATCTACTTTGTTCCTTTAAAAGTCGTCTTTCGAGCTTCGTAAATCTATTAAGAAGATATATTTCATTCTCGTGTAGGCATAATTATTACAAGAAATTGAAGCTGAGTTTTTCATTACTTGTTTCTCATACAGAAAGTAAAATGGTATAAAAGATAAAAGTACTTCAGAAGTAGGATATTCCTTAGTATATGTGCTTTGATTCTGGTACAGTGCTATTGACTGTACGAGCTTCGGACTCCTCCCTGAAGTCACGTTGCTGTTAGGGGTGCTGGCGCCCTTCTGGCTGCTGGCTTTGGGTATGAGTAGGTGGCAATGGTGGTGGCAGTGGAAGCTGAGGCCAGGAAGCTTATGAATGGCTTGCCAAAGCAACAAAAGCTGCAGGTTGATTGCCCACATATTCTGGTATGTAGGGAGAGTAGCACGAAGCAGTATGTAAAACCTACTTCGGCTGATTCTGCCGGGCTTCTGCTTCGGTGATCTCTTTTTGCTTCTGAATGGTAATCTGGCACGTTCTTGTAGTGTGGCCCTTGTCTTCACCACAGAATAAGCAATAGATTTTCCTGGGCTGATCCCCATATCTTCCTCCGAAGCCCCTACCACCTCTACCCCTTAGAGCTAGTGGCCTGAAGGAGCTTTGCTGCTGCCCTAAAGACTGTGAGCTGTGCTGTGGCCTTTGAAATTGGCTTCCTCTGTCCTCACTCTGACTAGAGCTATGGATTGATCTGACATGCCTAGGGTGGATTCTTCCTCCGAAGCCCCTAGTCATCTCAGAAAACCTATAAGCTTCTTCCCTTCTCTGGCGAAAATCATTATCAGCTCAGATGTACTCATCCATTTTCTGAAGCAGCTTCTCCAGGGTCTGAGGGGATTTCCTGGCAAAATACTGAGCCATAGGTCCTGGCCGAAGCCCCTTGATCATGGCCTGAATGACGATTTCATTGGGCACTGTAGGCGCTTGTGCTCTCAGACGCAAGAATCTTCGGACATACGCCTGGAGGTATTATTCGTGGCCTTGCGTGCACTGGAACAAAGCTTGAGCAGTAACCGGCTTCGTCTAAAACCCTTGAAAACTGGTGATCAACATGTCCTTCTGCTTCTGCCAAGATGTGATTGTTCCCGGCCTAAGGGAGGAGTACCAGGTTTGTGCAACATTCTTGACTACCATGACAAAGGATTTCGCCATGACTGCAGTATTGCCCCCATATGAGGATATGGTTGCTTCGTAGCTCATCAGAAACTTCTTCGGATCAGAGTGCCCATCATACATGGAAGCTAGGGTGGCTTGTATGATGAAGGCCATGGTGTAGCATGCAGTTCTGCGGACAGAGAAGAAGCATTATCAAAAGCAAAATTTCCATGGTGGAAATCATCATACCAAAGGTCATCATCATAGGAATCCTAGCAGAGCTCTTGTCACACCCGGATTTTAGGGGTCCAAAACCCGGGCGCGAACATAAACACCAGGTATGCTGGGACCAAGTCTCACACATATGATGTATAGTGGCACAGGATCGAATGTCACATCTTTATATATAACAGGAGTTCTATACAAAATAAATAATTACATTAAAAGGAGACAACGGTCCAGCAACCCAAAGTTGACTGGGAGACGACGGCCTAGATCTCTCACGAACACATCACAGCATCCTCCAAGCGCCTCATCCTGTGGTACCTGTTCTTGACCTGTGGGTGTGTGAGACAGCAAGAGTGAGCTCACATACGTTCATCGCTCAACAAGTTGTGGGGAATAATGTGCATGAACTCGCCAAAGGTGGGAGCTCACGTGAAGTGTAAGGCTTACCAAAGAAGATGGTTTGAAGCTGAGCATTGCTTTTAAAGTTGGTCAAAGTTTTATTAGCAGTTACTAAGTATAAGTAAATACCAACCCAATTAAATAGTAGAACAAAAGTAACAACATCACCTGTGATGCAATGCATATGACAAATTGAGTTTAAGTTCCATTATTTAATCATGTGAGGGTCCGAGCCGCTCTTGACCGTGAGCACGGCTAGTATACTAGTTTTACACTCTGCAGAGGTTGCGCATCTTTACCCACAAGTCGTGTATCCCATGTCGCCAGGGTTTGCAAGGCCCTTAGACACTACCGAGGTGAATGGCTAGGGATCCACTACGAGGCCTTTACAAAGTTCCACTAGCTTCCGAAAACCCGCTACAGTTTATAGGAAGTTCCAATGCAGGAATCCCTTGCAGGACCGCCATCGCAGCAAAATCCTCCCGAGGGCCTCCCTACACTGACCACTCCCCTACTGCCCTTGCCCCTTTCGGGTAAGGTAGTCTTCCACTAGCTTTCCTAATTAATCAGCCAAGGGGTCCCATTCCTCCCTTGTGGTAGCACTGTTTTCCCGGGTGGTCGCTCCATGTTCCAATTAACATAATGATCTTATCATGAACAGTAATAATAAACATATAATAAAAGTGTGATCATGAATAATGTACCTTCATACCCAAAACCACATAAAGCACTAGCAAGTACTACCCAAAAGGTTCAGTGGTAAACAAGGTATAAAGATAGACAAACTAGGGTAACCTATTGGGTCCCATCACAATTAACCTATGCAGATCATTATGATTAATTAGAACATGAGTGGGTAAAAAGAAGTGATCAAGGGCACAACTTGCCAGGGACTTGAGATTCCAGGTACCAGGATGATCTTCAAGATTCTCGGACCTCACTGCTAAACGTAGCAATATATACAAACATGGTATAGGCAAAATTAACATTACACCAAACATAAGTACAAACTAAATAATAATAATCTACGCGTTGCTACGAGATCGTAGGAACAAGAATCACTAAATTTGGAGTTATAGTTATTTAGTTATGAATTTCTGAAGTTATTAAGCACCTAGAACAGATTAATTCAAATGAACAATTTTGCTTCAAGTTTCATGGCTAAACAGTGTTACTAGTTGTTAGTCAATATTAATACAAAATTATTGCAACTGGAATGACTCAATTTGGAGCTAAAATGAATTATATATGAATTCTTCAAGTTCTAGCATTTGTTTTTGTATTAAAATTGCATTTACTAATTCATTTACTTATTTTAAATACGCTCTGGACTGGGCCTCGATAACTAAAAAGCATAAGGGGCTCTGCGCAAAATATTCCAGGACTCAGACGAATCCCCATGTGGACGGCGGGTTCAATTTGGGGAAACCTGAGGGTTTCTTACGCAAAAAGTCCACTACGAAGGGGTACGGGGCACTGTGAGTCGTTCGATCCACTACGGACGGCATAGATTAGAAGCTATCCAAACAGAACCGGTACGCATTATTAACCGCGCAATCCACGATCTACGGTCCAGATCTGAAGTCCACTTCGTCCAACCGTTATACACCCAGGTCCACAAGATCCTGATCTAACGGCCAGTTGCTCACCCACCTCTGATCTAATCCTGGCCCTACATCTAGATCCAACGGCGCTCGATCCATCGTCAACCTCTGATGAACTGCGGCGGCGCCCGAGTCTCTTCACGGCCGTGCCATCGCCGGAGGCAATCGCATCGCAACCCAGTGCACCAAAGCCCGATTGAACGACTGCTACGCGAATAGGGAACGAAGGCGTATCCGATAATCATGAACTTACTGGCGATTGAGACGCAGTTGGTGCTGTACACGAGAGCCTGCGGATCCGAGGTGCCTCCATTGCTTCGTCGAGCGATTCAACAGGCATAGGTCGATCACCACGCCCGACAAGGCTCCACGAAGATCACCCGAGCTCCCGCGATTCACCAGGGCACCTTATTTGGGCTCTACTCCTAGGCTCGGGCATAGTCTGTATGGTGGCCTCTTTCTCGCTCCCGGCCATGGTGGTGCTCGGCGATGGAGCATACTAGGGCTCGACTATATATAACCGCGGCAAGGAGTCACGCGTCCGCGGCAGCGAGGGGCCGAGTCCCACGGAGGGACGAACGGCAACAACAAGTTCCCAGGCGGAGTCCGCGCGGCTTCATAGCGCCGGTAGTTCACCCGAGCGCGAGGAAGCAGGAGACCATTCCGACAGATGGACCCCACGTGCAGAGAAAAGGTATCAGGGCCGCAGCTAGCGCCCAAGGAACCGGCGAGTGGGACCCACGTCCCAGTGAGAGTACGGGGAAGAGGATGGGTGCTGGGCCGGCTGTTAAAAAGGGAAAGAAAGGAGTTGGGCCACGATGAGGAAGAATTGGCCCATGCGCTTGTGAGTCATCTCTTCCCTTTTTCTTTTTTTTTCTTTTATGTTTTTCTAGTTTCTCTTCATATTATTTATAAATTTAAATCTAGTTTCAAAATTCCAAACTTAAAGTGATTATACAAACAAAAATAGTTCAGCATGAAATGCATATTTATTTATTTGTTATTTGCACAATTTAATTTCATTAGTTGAGTATGCAAAGAGAAATAGAAAGAAATTCAAGAAATCCCCAAACTCCCTTCTATAAATTTATTTATCTATTCATTTTATTATAATTTTTTATACCAATTTTTGGGCTTTACAAATCCTACCCCCCTTAAAAAGAATCTCGTCCTCGAGATTAGTAAGAGGATGTAGAAGAAATTGTTTGTAGTCTATGGGTTAGTTTCTAATTGATTTTAATACCAAAACTCTTCTCTCTTTTTTTTTATATCACAAATTATCAGGTGATTAGAAAAAAAAACATGGGTATATATGGGTATAGCCACTTTATTATGCAGGATAAATGATATCTTTAAAGCATTTATAGGTTTGGGTAAGAAAGAGTAGGATAAGAAAAGACTCCATCCAAGATTGTGGATCTTGACTCATCTTGGTGACCTCACTTGATCCTTGAAGACTTGAGTTGGTGCTCATCCTTACTTGATGAAGTTGATCATATTCTTCGGTCTTGTCTTATTGATTAGGAGTTAGTGTATATTATCGGGCTAGAGAATATGGTTAAGATAGGTATAGATGAGATAGAATACATGATGTAGATCAAAAATTTGTTTGATGTTAGGTGGGGATAGGCAGATTATGCAATCCATCAAGACTCTATTGGTTGGGTTGGTCTATCAGTCTTTATTTAGTGTAGGGTGAACTAAATTACAACATGTGAATAGGGTCTAATCCATTTCACAAGTATTAACTGGTCCATTAAGTAACTCACTTTTAGATTAGATCATAGTAGGTTAGATGGGATCTAGATTAGATTGGTATGTTTGACTAGATAAGACTAGTTAAAGTTAGATAGATCTTCCTGGGCAGGATATATTTTATCAGGATATGTTAAAATCACTGTTAGGTTAAAACAGAGGGGTTATGCAACCATCTGATGGGTAAGGTAGTTGCATATGGTTAGGTGGTTGTATATGGTAAAGTTGGTCTAGGGCACCAATTTTAGGTTAGATTGGTATAACTAGATTAGACTAGATAGAATCTCATTAATTTTAATTAGGTCATGGTTGTTATTCTAGAGAGGAATAAATATTCAATTTAGGGCAAGATGAATCCATAAGATAAGATAGAATATTTCGAGGTCAGTTAGGTCTATTAGGATGACGTAAAATCTTTTCAAGATGAGATGAGTATATATATATATATATATATATATATATATATATATATATATATATATATATATATATATATATATATATATATATATATATTTTAAGATAAGATGGATCTATGAGTGTAGGATAGAATCTTTTAAGATGAGATGGATATTGTTAGGCTTGATACTTTAATGAGGGATAATCTAGTTAGTCTAGTTAGTTTTATAAGCATTATGTATATGCAGATGTAATCGTGGACATTACTCCACAACTAATCACACTCAATCAAAGATCCAAATCAGACATGTATCATAAGAACAAACATTCAAGTACATAAACACTTATAAAAATAGTTTTGTTTTTGTTCCTAAGATTTGGTCTCCTATTCCTAAAAATCACTTTAGGCACATGATTTCAAAGTGTGAAATCCACATTTGTCTTTAGAAAAGAAAAGGTAAGAATAATCAGAGTAAAGCGGAAATAGATGAGAAAAGATTAAGAAAAGTTTAGAAAAGAATCAGAGTAGCAAAGGTAAGTAGATAATGGTTGTCCAGTTTTATCTAGGTTTCGTCCTACAGTCAACATTCCTCTGATACCACTTCTGTCACACCCGGATTTTAGGGGTCCAAAACCCGGGCGCGAACATAAACACCAGGTATGCTGGGACCAAGTCTCACACATATGATGTATAGTGGCACAGGATCGAATGTCACATCTTTATATATAACAGGAGTTCTATACAAAATAAATAATTACATTAAAAGGAGACAACGGTCCAGCAACCCAAAGTTGACTGGGAGACGACGGCCTAGATCTCTCACGAACACATCACAGCATCCTCCAAGCGCCTCATCCTGTGGTACCTGTTCTTGACCTGTGGGGTGTGTGAGACAGCAAGAGTGAGCTCACATACGTTCATCGCTCAACAAGTTGTGGGGAATAATGTGCATGAACTCGCCAAAGGTGGGAGCTCACGTGAAGTGTAAGGCTTACCAAAGAAGATGGTTTGAAGCTGAGCATTGCTTTTAAAGTTGGTCAAAGTTTTATTAGCAGTTACTAAGTATAAGTAAATACCAACCCAATTAAATAGTAGAACAAAAGTAACAACATCACCTGCGATGCAATGCATATGACAAATTGAGTTTAAGTTCCATAATTTAATCATGTGAGGGTCCGAGCCGCTCTTGACCGTGAGCACGGCTAGTATACTAGTTTTACACTCTGCAGAGGTTGCGCATCTTTACCCACAAGTCGTGTATCCCATGTCGCCAGGGTTTGCAAGGCCCTTAGACACTACCGAGGTGAATGGCTAGGGATCCACTACGAGGCCTTTACAAAGTTCCACTAGCTTCCGAAAACCCGCTACAGTTTATAGGAAGTTCCAATGCAGGAATCCCTTGCAGGACCGCCATCGCAGCAAAATCCTCCCGAGGGCCTCCCTACACTGACCACTCCCCTACTGCCCTTGCCCCTTTCGGGTAAGGTAGTCTTCCACTAGCTTTCCTAATTAATCAGCCAAGGGGTCCCATTCCTCCCTTGTGGTAGCACTGTTTTTCCCGGGTGGTCGCTCCATGTTCCAATTAACATAATGATCTTATCATGAACAGTAATAATAAACATATAATAAAAGTGTGATCATGAATAATGTACCTTCATACCCAAAACCACATAAAGCACTAGCAAGTACTACCCAAAAGGTTCAGTGGTAAACAAGGTATAAAGATAGACAAACTAGGGTAACCTATTGGGTCCCATCACAATTAACCTATGCAGATCATTATGATTAATTAGAACATGAGTGGGTAAAAAGAAGTGATCAAGGGCACAACTTGCCTGGGACTTGAGATTCCAGGTACCAGGATGATCTTCAAGATTCTCGGACCTCACTGCTAAACGTAGCAATATATACAAACATGGTATAGGCAAAATTAACATTACACCAAACATAAGTACAAACTAAATAATAATAATCTACGCGTTGCTACGAGATCGTAGGAACAAGAATCACTAAATTTGGAGTTATAGTTATTTAGTTATGAATTTCTGAAGTTATTAAGCACCTAGAACAGATTAATTCAAATGAACAATTTTGCTTCAAGTTTCATGGCTAAACAGTGTTACTAGTTGTTAGTCAATATTAATACAAAATTATTGCAACTGGAATGACTCAATTTGGAGCTAAAATGAATTATATATGAATTCTTCAAGTTCTAGCATTTGTTTTTGTATTAAAATTGCATTTACTAATTCATTTACTTATTTTAAATACGCTCTGGACTGGGCCTCGATAACTAAAAAGCATAAGGGGCTCTGCGCAAAATATTCCAGGACTCAGACGAATCCCCATGTGGACGGCGGGTTCAATTTGGGGAAACCTGAGGGGTTCTTACGCAAAAAGTCCACTACGAAGGGGTACGGGGCACTGTGAGTCGTTCGATCCACTACGGACGGCATAGATTAGAAGCTATCCAAACAGAACCGGTACGCATTATTAACCGCGCAATCCACGATCTACGGTCCAGATCTGAAGTCCACTTCGTCCAACCGTTATACACCCAGGTCCACAAGATCCTGATCTAACGGCCAGTTGCTCACCCACCTCTGATCTAATCCTGGCCCTACATCTAGATCCAACGGCGCTCGATCCATCGTCAACCTCTGATGAACTGCGGCGGCGCCCGAGTCTCTTCACGGCCGTGCCATCGCCGGAGGCAATCGCATCGCAACCCAGTGCACCAAAGCCCGATTGAACGACGGCTACGCGAATAGGGAACGAAGGCGTATCCGATAATCATGAACTTACTGGCGATTGAGACGCAGTTGGTGCTGTACACGAGAGCCTGCGGATCCGAGGTGCCTCCATTGCTTCGTCGAGCGATTCAACAGGCATAGGTCGATCACCACGCCCGACAAGGCTCCACGAAGATCACCCGAGCTCCCGCGATTCACCAGGGCACCTTATTTGGGCTCTACTCCTAGGCTCGGGCATAGTCTGTATGGTGGCCTCTTTCTCGCTCCCGGCCATGGTGGTGCTCGGCGATGGAGCATACTAGGGCTCGACTATATATAACCGCGGCAAGGAGTCACGCGTCCGCGGCAACGAGGGGCTGAGTCCCACGGAGGGACGAACGGCAACAACAAGTTCCCAGGCGGAGTCCGCGCGGCTTCATAGCGCCGGTAGTTCACCCGAGCGCGAGGAAGCAGGAGACCATTCCGACAGATGGACCCCACGTGCAGAGAAAAGGTATCAGGGCCGCAGCTAGCGCCCAAGGAACCGGCGAGTGGGACCCACATCCCAGTGAGAGTACGGGGAAGAGGATGGGTGCTGGGCCGGCTGTTAAAAAGGGAAAGAAAGGAGTTGGGCCATGATGAGGAAGAATTGGCCCATGCGCTTGTGAGTCATCTCTTCCCTTTTTCTTTTTTTTTTCTTTTATGTTTTTCTAGTTTCTCTTCATATTATTTATAAATTTAAATCTAGTTTCAAAATTCCAAACTTAAAGTGATTATACAAACAAAAATAGTTCAGCATGAAATGCATATTTATTTATTTGTTATTTGCACAATTTAATTTCATTAGTTGAGTATGCAAAGAGAAATAGAAAGAAATTCAAGAAATCCCCAAACTCCCTTCTATAAATTTATTTATCTATTCATTTTATTATAATTTTTTATACCAATTTTTAGGCTTTACAGCTCTGTGCGTTGAGGTTGTCGGTCCTGGTCATCTTGGGTGAGATAACGCATTTCCTCATCAGTTTCATCGATCTTCTTCTAAAGATCAGCAAGACGAAGCATCTCCTCCTTCCTTTGGACCTGCTGATGAATGGCTTCGAGATCCCTGATCTCTTGGTCCAACTCTTCCTCCTGAGGTGTTGGACTTGTAGCCTTCCTTTTTTGGCTTCAGGCTTCATGCAATGTGTCTTGGTTGACATCTAGTGGCTGCAGTGCAGCCCCTAACCCTGAAGCTTTCTTCGGTGGCATGACGAAGGTCACAGCTTGCCGAAGGTGGTCGAATGAGTTCACCAGAGGTGGGCGCCAATGTTGAGGACTTGTTCCCAAATGCTATGAGTTAAGAACAAGGCAACACAAAATATTAATGGTTAAAGACCTTTGTCCTTCGAAGCATTATCTCCCTTGGTATATAATGATCTTCAGATGAAGGTCATGAAGGGCGTACCTTCATCACCTGAACATGTAATAACAGAATCATAAACATATGAAAAAGAACATAAATAATCATATTAAATCATCGGATTATTTATATTCTCATTATGTAATTGTAAACGAACATAAAATGATATTGAATGAAATTTGTACCTTCGGCTTGACAGAAGGTAAAAATCCGAGAGTGACGTGCGAGTGATTACAGGTCAGTGTGAACAGTACAGCGTCACTGTTCATCTATTTATAGGCACAGGACGCAGCCTGTGTAGAATTACAATCATGCCCTTGACATTTACTATTGACTTGGGGATAATCTATCAAGGACTAGACAGCCTTTTCCCCTTTAAGTCGATTTCATTTTCCACCGCTAAGCCGAAGCTTTTCTATAAGTAGCTTCGGAACTGGTTCATCGTCCTCCTGAACCGTGCTTTTCATATCATGTACAACTTCATCCCATGTCTGAAGGTTCCTGTACATATATTATACTTGGAGAACATGTTAGTCGTGTTTTTGAGGACCTTCGGAAGACGAAGGTCCCCAACAAAAAGCAATGCTCAGCTTCAACCATCCTCTTTGGTAAGCCTTATACTACACATGAGCTCCCACCTTTGGCGAGTTCATACACATTATTTCCCATAACTTGTTGAGCTATGAACATATTGTAACACCATAAAAGCCATCAATTAAAATAATAAATTTAGATATTATATTAATTAGGGTAATAAATTTATTTTAGTGTTTAATTATTTATTTCCATCGTTTTCTTTGCATGCATTTGATTTCTCACGGGATGTTTAATATCAATTCATTTTAAAAAGAGATACTAGTAATTAAATAATAATTAAGAAAATATAGTAATTATTAGTCTAAAAATAAGTACTTCATTTATAAATATTTTTGGTAATTTTTTTTATGATTTTTAGAGTTCTTTAAAAATGAATTTCGGAATTAAAAAAAAAAAAAAAAACTAAACCTACACCTACCGGCCCAACTAAGGGCCCATCTACCAAACCCTAGCCTCTACTACACAGCGCGCGCGCGCTCAGGCAGAGCCACCGCCTCCCATTTCTCTCTCTCTCCCTCATCTCTCGCTGCTCTCTCTCTCTCCCGTTTCTCTCCCTCCCTGCTTCCTCTCTCCAACGCGCGAGCCCAGCCGAGCACGAGCAGCCGCTCGGGCGCCCTGCAGCCGCCGCGGCATCACGCGCCCGCACGCCAGCAGAGCCGCGCGACGCGGCGCCCACTGCCTCCCCGCCGCGCGCGAGCAGCTGGCCCCGCCACGACGCCCGCCGAACCGAAGCCGAGCGCCAGGAGCCGATGTCCGCGCGTCCCTTCGTGACCGTTGTCCGTTGTTTCTCTGTGTTAATAGAAATTATCACTGCCACCGTTTCTGCGATTAGTGCTTCCGTTTCTCCCATTTCTCCTCCCATTACGAGCAAGAAACTGTAGCACCATTGAAGACCACGTTAAACAGACCATTGTTCTTCCCTCCCTCTCTCTATAAAAGGCAGCAGAGGTCTCCCCTTCCTGTCCACTCGAATTTACCTCCCTCCAGCACTCCTCGCTCATCGTTAGTTCGTGCCGTTCGTCGCCGGAGCGTGCCGTTCGTCGCCGGAGTTCGCCGGAGCCGCGTACTAGCTGTCCGTAGTCGAGCCCCGCTCTCCGTCGATCCGTCCCCGTCACACGCACGAACCCGAGGTTATTGGCGACCCAAATTTATTTTATGTATTTTATAAAGTGCTTTCGATTCGATTCATGTGTTGTATATCCCGTTTGTTGTAATATGAACACATGTGATTCCAATTTATGTATTTGTGTGCGCTACGGAAGTTGTTAAAAATATACGATTAGCAGTGCACCGTGTTATTCCATGTAATTGACGCGTTGATTTTGGTTTATATGGCGTAGATTTAATAGTCACTATGGCGATAAAATGCTAGATAGGAATTTTTGTAGTAAATTTGGTCACAATAAATTTTAGAAACTACTTGGAGAATTATAGGTGCATTTTTGATGGATTAGAAAATGGTATAGAACTCATGTCATTCGATTAACATAAGATTTTAGATGATTTATCTCATTATTTTATTAGCATTTTGTTTTTATAAAGAAAGGAGAAAATATCATTGGTAGATGGCAAAATAGGTTTTTTTCTAGTCAAATAAACATGTTCACAGATTTAGAACTTAAAATTTTTAGAATACTAGTTTATGTCAAATAACCTCGCTTGTGTTAGAAAATATTCAATTAGTGGTTTATGTAGATTTTTAGAATATTAACATTATTAAATTCATTCTTGCTACACTAACTAATTTGAGTTAGAAAATGTATTGATTTATTTAGTATTAATAGATAAATAAGTATGCGTTCACCGTTGCTTACATTATGATTCTAACTTATAGACAAGACTCGCACGCTCATGCGCAATATAATTATATTGGTTATTCGCTAAGAAATAGTAAATATTTTATTGACGTTGAAACAATATAGTCCAACGTAATCTAAATAGTAGAGATAAAAATTGTAGTTTAAGTTAGTTCTTTAATACTATGGTTATGTGATTTATAAATGATATTTTAACAATTGATATAATTTCCTTTTAGAAAGAAAGACTAAAACTAGAATGTGACCCGTGTTTTACGATAGAGATAATTATTTAGTAAATAAACTAGATTCCCTAGAATTTGGGTTAAAGTTGTATCTATGATTTTAAATGAATTTATATAGTGTGCATATCCATAGTAGAATTGTCATACAAGTTTTCTAGTAAGATAATGAAACAAAGTAGTTAGTCATAGCAAATAAATTGATCGTTGATATGGTTAAGATTTATAGGGTAGATACAAATCATGTTTTGCATTCCCTCTTATAAATGTGATTTGTTTAAATGTATGTTTTATTGTATGATGTATGCTTCACCTATGTAATGGTGTATGTTTATTTATTGGTGAATGTTTTCTTTTGTATGTACGATGTGCGACGCTATTAGAAACTGATTGTGTGGTAGAGGACCCAAATACGTTTGAAGACGACACGCAGGACGATTTTGTGCAAGGCAAGTGGATTCTCCCTCTGCATACTCTTTTTGTGTACCCAGTCATTGCATTTAATAATGTTTACTTTTGATATACTGCATAATTTGATGGGTTTCACCTAATTAAGGATTTCCTAGATTTACTACCTGTATTCCTTGTTTAACCTGGGGAAATAATTAAGCTGTGCGAGATTTACGCTACTGCTCAACCTAATAATTTCTTAATGTCACTCATTAATTGATTTTAATGTTCCAAAGATTTAATTGGCAATTATGGCATTAACCCGATGGTTAAGATAACTTTATTGCAAATTTAATTGGAACATGGAGTGACCACCCAGGATAACAGTGCAACCACGAGTGCTATTATGGCTCTGGCTTTGGTAATTAACTCTATATGCTTAGTGCCTAGCAACCTTACCTGAAAGATGGGCAAGAGGGGGAGCGGTCGGTGCTGGCAGCCCACGTTAACATGGGGTCGTATTCTTGGCTAAGGTACTTCACCCAGGGGGCCACCACCATCGTCTTAGAAACCTTAGCGGGTTGCTTCGTATTAAGTGTATTTTGTGAAAACCTCATAATGGATCCCTAGCCATTCACCTCGGCAGTGTCTAAGGGTCCGATCAACCCGGGCTAGATGGGATACATGGCTTGTGGGTAAAGTTGTACCCCCTCTGCAGAGTGTAAAACTGATATATCAGCCGTGCTCCCGGTTATGAGCGACCTGGACTCCTCACATGATAATTGAACTTAAAGATGGACATAAATTGAGATCCGATGATCTGCCCACAGTTTGCTTAAGTGGTTTCACTTAAGTGTTTCTGTTATATTCATATTCCTTTGTTTAATTGGGATATTTGGGATTCACTCTTGTTAGTAAGGCAGGTGTTGATAATAAAATATTGACCAACTAAAATGCTTACTGCTCAACCTTAGCCTCACCTTGTTATACCTGCATTAATTTTTACCCCACTTGCTGAGCCCCGACCATAAGTGAGCTCACCCTTGCTAATATTTTGATCAGAGGGTGATGCTGGAGACTTTGATGGAGAATTTATCGACGAAGAATTCTAAGTCTAACGATGCGCCGGTCAACTTCCTGTGGAAGATTGCCCAGTTGTTTATTTCCGCTCTACTTTGATGTGATACTTGTTTAAGACACAATGTCTCGGATGATGTAATAAAGTTTTATACTCCCTTTACGCCTTTATTGCATTGTCTTTTGATATATTACACTTGTGACGTCAACATATGTGTGGAAATGGATCCTGGCACACATATGGTATGCGCTCGGTTCTACCCCCCTGGAACCGGGTGTGACAGAAGTGGTATCAAAGGCCAAGTTGACCCTAGGTCGTTAGATTAGTTAGAAATGGAAAGCCTAGTTGTTCAAAACTTGCTAATTTCATTCCTATAAATTCCTTTATCAGTCTTACCTCTTTGAAAATTCAACTAAGTTGACTCTTCTCTTGTAGATGGTTCGCACGCTTCAAACTACCCGCGTCAACACCAGCTACGCCCCTCAGCCCCAGCAGATCCCGGCCTACCCAGTGTAGTCGAGGATGCTCCAGCGAACCTCCCTCCCATCCGAGTGGAGAACGTCATCAACCTGGAGGACAGCTCGGAGGAGCAGCTGCCGACCCCCACCCCGTTGGCCGAGTCCCTGGCCTTCGCGGCTGCGTCATCGACGTCAGCATCGCCGGCACCAGCCTTCCAAGCACCTGCACCTGGAGGCGACGACCCCGATGACTCCGGAGACAGCGACGACGAGGACGACGACGACGACGACGATGGAGAGGACGAACACGTCCACGAGGAAGCTGACTACGCCCAGGTTTGTTCTTATGATACTTGTGTGATTTGGATCTTTGATTGAGTGTGATGGGTTGTGGAGTAATGTCCACAATTGCATCTGCATATACACCTAGATAAGGGAAAATATTTACAAAATAGACAACACAGAATGTTCCCTATTAAAAATGGATCTATTAAACTAGATATTTATAAGATAAACTAGATCAACTAAGAATACCCCCACTAGAATATATCAAGCTTAATGGATTTATCTTATCTTAAAAGACTCCCTCTCATCTTAATAGATACCGCTGTCTACCTACGCTGCCTCTGTCAGCGACGCTGCCCGTCGGACCCTGTGGTCGCTTAGCCACACCTACCGGCAGCAGCTGCAGAACACAAGGTTCAGGCATCTCCCTCAGCGCCTGCGTGGAGAAAGCCAGACCAACATTGTCCCAGGTGAACCTGGTGAGGATCGCCTCAACACCCTAGCTGGTGTAGTGGCCGGTCTCAACACCGACCTGGACAGTGCCACTCTGGACCTCTACAGTGTGCACTTGGAGCTGGAGAACGCCCACGCCAGGATTGCAGCCCTGGAAGCCCAACTGCAGGGACTGAATCCACCAGAAGCTCAGGTTCCCGCCGTGGCGTTGTCTCCTCCCCGCAAGAGGCTGCGCTACGGAGAGGCCGGATCAGTCACTAGGCTGCTTTAGGAGTTTTGAGTCATGATGTAATAAGTTATACTTCGCGTTAGACGATGATACTCTCTTTATGTTATCATATTAATAAATATCAACCATGTGATGGTGATTGATTGAAATGTTTGATTTGGATCTTTGTTTGAGTGCTATGGTCTTATGGAATGATGGCCATAAGAACATATAAAATTTGTAAAACTTAAGCTATTTTCCCTCTTGAATCTTTTCTACTCCTCACTTTTCTAAGGACTTCACTTCCTAACAAATCAGATGGTGAACCAACGTCAAGGACCCAACAACCGAAACCAGCGTGGACAACAAGCACCACCACCACCGCCACCACCTAATCCCAACATGGAGCAGTTCATCGCCGCCCAAATGCAGATTCTGCAAGGACTCACTGCTGCGGTTCAACAATTGCAACAGAACCAACAGAATCAGCAACCCCAGCAGCAGCAATATGCACCCCCGGCTAGAGATAAGCACCGGGACTTCATGAGTCATCACCCGCCAACTTTCTCTCATGCGGTTGATCCTTTGGATGCCGATGACTGGCTTAAGGTTATCGGAAAGAAGTTGGACATCACTCAGTGCAACGACCGAGAGAAGGTCTTGTACGCCTCGGGAAGACTCGAGGGAGCTGCGTCCGATTGGTGGGATGCCTTCACAGCGGCACATCCCAATGCTGACACAATAACCTGGCAGGAGTTCCAAGAGAACTTCCGCGCTCACCACATTCCTTCGGGAATCATGAAGCTGAAGAAGAAGGAGTTTCTTTCCCTTACTCAAGGGAATATGTCTGTCAGTGAGTATCGTGATCGCTTCACTCAGCTTTCACGTTATGCCCCTGAGGAAGTGGACACTGATGAGAAGCGCCAAGAGCGTTTCCTGGAAGGGTTGATTGGACCTCTGAACTATCAACTTCAGAGTCACACATTCCCCAACTTCCAGACACTCCTGAACAAGGCAATTGGCCTTGAGAGTAAAAGGAAGGAGCTATCTGACCATAAAAGGAAGTTCCAAGGTCAGTCAAGCAGGAACACTCGTCCGAATAATGCTCAAGGTTCGCAGTTCCGCTCTGGAAATCAGGGTGGAAATAATTATCAAGTGCAACGCTCTGGACAGCAAGGCCAGAGAAGCAACTAGAATCAGAATCAACAAAGAAGCAACCCCCAGACTAACCAGAGGTCTGGTGGAAATCCACAGAACCGTCAGGGAGGCACCAACAACACTCAGGCCAGAAACAACGCACCTGTCCAACCCAACGGTTGCTTCAAATGCGGTGAATTAGGCCACTATGCCAACAACTGCCCAAGGCGCAACCAGCAGACACCCCAGAAAGGCAACACTCAGAGAAATGACCAGAGCACCCCCGCTCGTGGATCTGCTCAGAACAAGACTCCGCAGAACCAGAGCCGAGGAAGGGTCAATCACGTCACTGCGGAATCAGTGCCTGAGGATGCCGACATTGTGTATGGTATGTTCCTTGTTAACTCCATACCTGCATCAGTTTTATTTGACTCTGGAGCATCACATTCATTTATAACTGAGTCATTTGTGGAAAAACATAACATACCTAAGTACCCTCTGAAGAGGATATTACACATTAGTTCACCGGGAGGTGACATGAAGGCTACACACTCATGCCCTCATGTTAATATCAAGATTCAAGGAATAGATTTTACAGTCGACCCAGTGGTCCTAGGATCCAACGGTATTGATGTGATTCTTGGATGCAACTGGTTGAAAAGTTGTGATGGAGTGATACGGTGTGCCAACGGAACAATTACGTTGACAAGTCCTCAAGGTGAAAGAATCCAAGTCAACATAGACAAGTCAACAGATGAAAAAGGGAAGACAGTGATCAATCACTTGGAAGAAAAGCCCTTGGAAAATATCAAAGTAGTGTGCGAATACCCAGACGTATTTCCGGAAGAATTACCAGGTATGCCACCTGACCGTGATATAGAGTTTTCTATTGAATTGGTACCCGGAACCGCACCTATCTCGAAAAGACCTTATAGAATGGATGGCAAAGATTTAGTAGAACTGAAGAAACAAATAGAAGAATTATTAGAAAAAGGTTTTATTCGCCCAAGTTCATCCCCTTGGGGAGCCCCAGTGCTGTTTGTGAACAAGAAGGATGGTTCGAGAAGAATGTGTGTGGATTATAGAAGTTTGAATGAAGTAACCATTAAGAATAAATACCCACTACCTCGGATTGAAGATTTATTCGATCAAATGAAGGGAGCTAAGATATTCTCGAAGATAGATCTGAGATCGGGATATCATCAGTTAAAGATCCGAGCAGAAGATGTACCGAAGACAGCCTTCACGACGAGATATGGATTATATGAGTTTTTGGTCATGTCATTTGGACTGACTAATGCACCAGCATACTTTATGAACTTGATGAATAAAGTATTCATGGAATATCTGGATCAGTTTGTGGTCGTATTCATTGACGACATACTGATATATTCTCCGAATGAAGAAACACACGAAGATCATCTAAGGCTAGTCCTACAAAAGCTTCGTGACAACCAACTGTACGCAAAATTCTCGAAGTGTGATTTTTGGTTGAAGGAAGTTGCTTTCTTAGGGCATATTGTTACCGATGGTGGAATTAAAGTGGACCCAGGAAAGATAAGTGAAATACTAAATTGGAAGCAACCCACAGATGCGTCCAAGATCAGGAGTTTTCTTGGATTAGCAGGCTACTATAGAAGATTTATTGAAGGTTTTTCCAAGTTAGTGAAGCCTCTTACCTCTCTACTGGAGAAAGGCAAAGAGTTCAAATGGGATGAAGCTTGTCAGAATTGTTTTGAGGAACTCAAGAAGAGGTTAACCACTGCACCAATACTGGTGATGCCAGACATCCACAAGGGATTTGATGTGTATTGCGATGCATCACACCTTGGACTTGGATGTGTGCTAATGCAAGAAGGAAAGGTGATTGCTTATGCTTCAAGACAGTTGAGGAAACATGAGAAGAATTATCCTACGCATGATTTGGAACTAGCTGCCGTAGTGCATGCTTTGAAGATTTGGAGGCACTATATGATTGGAAACAAGTGCAAAATCTTCACGGATCACAAAAGCTTGAAATATATATTCACTCAGAAGGAACTCAACCTCAGACAGAGAAGATGGCTTGAGTTGATTAAAGATTATGATTTGGAAATACAATATCACCCCGGAAAGGCAAATGTAGTAGCTGACGCTTTGAGCCGTAAGGGTCAAGTGAACAACATCACTACTCATTTGATGTCACAGGAATTGTGCTGGGAAATGGAACGACTCAACCTTGGATTTCTCAATAATGTAGAAGCAACGGTGATGGAAGTCGAATCTACTTTGGAAGAAGAGATTCGTAAAGGACAAGAGTCCGATGAGAAGATTAAGGAAATTAAATCTTTGATTAGTTTGGGTAAAGCTCCAGATTTCGCGGAAGATGAACAAGGCACAATATGGTTTAAGAAGAGAATCTGTGTACCGGAAATCGAGCACTTACGCCAACTTATTTTGAGAGAAGCTCATGATTCAGCTTACTCTATTCACCCTGGAAGTACAAAGATGTACCAGGATCTTAAGGAAAAGTATTGGTGGTACGGTTTGAAAAGAGATGTTGCTACTCATGTTGCATTATGTGACGTGTGTCAGCGAGTTAAAGCTGAACACCAAAGACCAGCAGGATTGCTACAACCTCTCAAGGTACCGGAATGGAAATGGGAAGAAATCAGTATGGATTTCATAGTTGGACTACCCCGTACTCGAGATGGCTATGATTCAATATGGGTCATAGTAGACAGGTTAACCAAAGTGGCACATTTTATACCTGTGAAGACAACTTACTCAGGAGCCCAGTTAGCAGAATTATACATGTCAAGGATTGTTTGTCTGCATGGAGTACCGAAGAAGATCGTATCAGATCGAGGAACCCAGTTTACCTCGCGCTTTTGGAAAAGACTTCATGAGTCCATGGATACCAAGCTAAACTTTAGTTCAGCTTATCATCCTCAAACGGATGGGCAAACGGAAAGAACAAACCAAGTCTTGGAAGATATGCTAAGAGCTTGCGCTCTAAAGCATGGTAGAAGCTGGGATAAAAGTTTGCCTTATGCAGAATTTTCATATAACAACAGTTATCAAGCAAGTCTCAAAATGGCACCGTTTGAAGCACTATATGGACGAAAGTGTAGAACACCACTTTATTGGAATCAGACTGGAGAAAGTCAAGTATTTGGTCCAGAAATTCTCCAAGAGGCGGAAAAGCAGGTACAAATTATCAGAGAAAATTTGAAGACAGCACAGTCAAGACAGAAGAGCTATGCTAATAATAGAAGAAGAGAATTGATGTTTGAAGTAGGAGACTTTGTCTACCTTAAAGTTTCACCGATGAGAGGAATGAAAAGGTTTAAGGTTAAAGGAAAATTATCACCTCGCTATATCGGCCCATTCAAGATTTTGGAAAGAAAAGGCGAGGTAGCCTACCAGTTAGAGCTACCCGATAGATTATCTGATGTGCATGACGTATTTCACGTATCACAACTCAAGAAGTGCTTAAGAGTACCCGAAGAACAGTTACCCATGGAAGAACTGAATGTTAATGAAGATTTGACTTATTCGGAATACCCAATCAGAATTCTGGAAACATCTCGCAGAATTACACGGAGTAAAGTCATTAACATGTGCAAAGTTCAGTGGAGTCATCATTTGGAAGATGAAGCCACTTGGGAAAGAGAAGATGAACTCAGAGCAGAATTCCCTCAGCTATTCTCGGAAGTTTCTTGATCTCGAGGACGAGATTCTTTTTAAGAGGGGTAGGTTTGTAACACCATAAAAGCCATCAATTAAAATAATAAATTTAGATATTATATTAATTAGGGTAATAAATTTATTTTAGTGTTTAATTATTTATTTCCATCGTTTTCTTTGCATGCATTTGATTTCTCACGGGATGTTTAATATCAATTCATTTTAAAAAGAGATACTAGTAATTAAATAATAATTAAGAAAATATAGTAATTATTAGTCTAAAAATAAGTACTTCATTTATAAATATTTTTGGTAATTTTTTTTTATGATTTTTAGAGTTCTTTAAAAATGAATTTCGGAATTTAAAAAAAAAAAAACTAAACCTACACCTACCGGCCCAACTAAGGGCCCATCTACCAAACCCTAGCCTCTACTACACAGCGCGCGCGCGCGCTCAGGCAGAGCCGCCGCCTCCCATTTCTCTCTCTCTCCCTCATCTCTCGCTGCTCTCTCTCTCCCGTTTCTCTCCCTCCCTGCTTCCTCTCTCCAACGCGCGAGCCCAGCCGAGCACGAGCAGCCGCTCGGGCGCCCTGCAGCCGCCGCGGCATCACGCGCCCGCACGCCAGCAGAGCCGCGCGACGCGGCGCCCACTGCCTCCCCGCCGCGCGCGAGCAGCTGGCCCCGCCACGACGCCCGCCGAACCGAAGCCGAGCGCCAGGAGCCGATGTCCGCGCGTCCCTTCGTGACCGTTGTCCGTTGTTTCTCTGTGTTAATAGAAATTATCACTGCCACCGTTTCTGCGATTAGTGCTTCCGTTTCTCCCATTTCTCCTCCCATTACGAGCAAGAAACTGTAGCACCATTGAAGACCACGTTAAACAGACCATTGTTCTTCCCTCCCTCTCTCTATAAAAGGCAGCAGAGGTCTCCCCTTCCTGTCCACTCGAATTTACCTCCCTCCAGCACTCCTCGCTCATCGTTAGTTCGTGCCGTTCGTCGCCGGAGCGTGCCGTTCGTCGCCGGAGTTCGCCGGAGCCGCGTACTAGCTGTCCGTAGTCGAGCCCCGCTCTCCGTCGATCCGTCCCCGTCACACGCACGAACCCGAGGTTATTGGCGACCCAAATTTATTTTATGTATTTTATAAAGTGCTTTCGATTCGATTCATGTGTTGTATATCCCGTTTGTTGTAATATGAACACATGTGATTCCAATTTATGTATTTGTGTGCGCTACGGAAGTTGTTAAAAATATACGATTAGCAGTGCACCGTGTTATTCCATGTAATTGACGCGTTGATTTTGGTTTATATGGCGTAGATTTAATAGTCACTATGGCGATAAAATGCTAGATAGGAATTTTTGTAGTAAATTTGGTCACAATAAATTTTAGAAACTACTTGGAGAATTATAGGTGCATTTTTGATGGATTAGAAAATGGTATAGAACTCATGTCATTCGATTAACATAAGATTTTAGATGATTTATCTCATTATTTTATTAGCATTTTGTTTTTATAAAGAAAGGAGAAAATATCATTGGTAGATGGCAAAATAGGTTTTTTTCTAGTCAAATAAACATGTTCACAGATTTAGAACTTAAAATTTTTAGAATACTAGTTTATGTCAAATAACCTCGCTTGTGTTAGAAAATATTCAATTAGTGGTTTATGTAGATTTTTAGAATATTAACATTATTAAATTCATTCTTGCTACACTAACTAATTTGAGTTAGAAAATGTATTGATTTATTTAGTATTAATAGATAAATAAGTATGCGTTCACCGTTGCTTACATTATGATTCTAACTTATAGTCAAGACTCGCACGCTCATGCGCAATATAATTATATTGGTTATTCGCTAAGAAATAGTAAATATTTTATTGACGTTGAAACAATATAGTCCAACGTAATCTAAATAGTAGAGATAAAAATTGTAGTTTAAGTTAGTTCTTTAATACTATGGTTATGTGATTTATAAATGATATTTTAACAATTGATATAATTTCCTTTTAGAAAGAAAGACTAAAACTAGAATGTGACCCGTGTTTTACGATAGAGATAATTATTTAGTAAATAAACTAGATTCCCTAGAATTTGGGTTAAAGTTGTATCTATGATTTTAAATGAATTTATATAGTGTGCATATCCATAGTAGAATTGTCATACAAGTTTTCTAGTAAGATAATGAAACAAAGTAGTTAGTCATAGCAAATAAATTGATCGTTGATATGGTTAAGATTTATAGGGTAGATACAAATCATGTTTTGCATTCCCTCTTATAAATGTGATTTGTTTAAATGTATGTTTTATTGTATGATGTATGCTTCACCTATGTAATGGTGTATGTTTATTTATTGGTGAATGTTTTCTTTTGTATGTACGATGTGCGACGCTATTAGAAACTGATTGTGTGGTAGAGGACCCAAATACGTTTGAAGACGACACGCAGGACGATTTTGTGCAAGGCAAGTGGATTCTCCCTCTGCATACTCTTTTTGTGTACCCAGTCATTGCATTTAATAATGTTTACTTTTGATATACTGCATAATTTGATGGGTTTCACCTAATTAAGGATTTCCTAGATTTACTACCTGTATTCCTTGTTTAACCTGGGGAAATAATTAAGCTGTGCGAGATTTACGCTACTGCTCAACCTAATAATTTCTTAATGTCACTCATTAATTGATTTTAATGTTCCAAAGATTTAATTGGCAATTATGGCATTAACCCGATGGTTAAGATAACTTTATTGCAAATTTAATTGGAACATGGAGTGACCACCCAGGATAACAGTGCAACCACGAGTGCTATTATGGCTCTGGCTTTGGTAATTAACTCTATATGCTTAGTGCCTAGCAACCTTACCTGAAAGATGGGCAAGAGGGGGAGCGGTCGGTGCTGGCAGCCCACGTTAACATGGGGTCGTATTCTTGGCTAAGGTACTTCACCCAGGGGGCCACCACCATCGTCTTAGAAACCTTAGCGGGTTGCTTCGTATTAAGTGTATTTTGTGAAAACCTCATAATGGATCCCTAGCCATTCACCTCGGCAGTGTCTAAGGGTCCGATCAACCCGGGCTAGATGGGATACATGGCTTGTGGGTAAAGTTGTACCCCCTCTGCAGAGTGTAAAACTGATATATCAGCCGTGCTCCCGGTTATGAGCGACCTGGACTCCTCACATGATAATTGAACTTAAAGATGGACATAAATTGAGATCCGATGATCTGCCCACAGTTTGCTTAAGTGGTTTCACTTAAGTGTTTCTGTTATATTCATATTCCTTTGTTTAATTGGGATATTTGGGATTCACTCTTGTTAGTAAGGCAGGTGTTGATAATAAAATATTGACCAACTAAAATGCTTACTGCTCAACCTTAGCCTCACCTTGTTATACCTGCATTAATTTTTACCCCACTTGCTGAGCCCCGACCATAAGTGAGCTCACCCTTGCTAATATTTTGATCAGAGGGTGATGCTGGAGACTTTGATGGAGAATTTATCGACGAAGAATTCTAAGTCTAACGATGCGCCGGTCAACTTCCTGTGGAAGATTGCCCAGTTGTTTATTTCCGCTCTACTTTGATGTGATACTTGTTTAAGACACAATGTCTCGGATGATGTAATAAAGTTTTATACTCCCTTTACGCCTTTATTGCATTGTCTTTTGATATATTACACTTGTGACGTCAACATATGTGTGGAAATGGATCCTGGCACACATATGGTATGCGCTCGGTTCTACCCCCCTGGAACCGGGTGTGACACATATGTGAGCTCACTCTTGCTGTCTCACACCCCCCACAGGTCAAGAACAGGTACCACAGGATGAGGCGCTTGGAGGATGCTGTGATGTGTTCGTGAGAGATCTAGGCCATCGTCTCCCAATCAACTTTGGGTTGCTGGAACGTTGTCTCCTTATAATGTATTTATTTATTTATTTTATACAGAACTCCTATTATATAGTAAAGATGTGACATTCGATCCTATGCCATGATTCATCATATGTGTGAGACTTGGTCCCAGCACACCTGGTGATTATGTTCGTGCCCGAGTATTGGACCCCTAAAACCTGGGTGTGACAGAAGTGGTATAAGAGGAATGTTGACTGTAGGACGAAACCTAGATAGAACTGGACAACCCTTACCTACTTACCTTACACTAATTCTTTTCTGAACTTATCTTAATCTTTTCTCATCTATTTCCGCTTTACTCTGATTATTCTTACCTTTTCCTTCCAAAGACAAATGTGGATTTCACACTTTGAAATCCTGTGCCTAAAGTGACTTTAGGAATAGGAGACCTACTCGTAGGAACAAAAACAAAACTATTTTTTATATAGGTATCTGTGTAATTGAATGTTTGTTCTTATGATACTTGTGTGATTTGGATCTTTGATTGAGTGTGATGGGTTGTGGAGTAATGTCCACAATTGCATCTGCATATACACCTAGATAAGGGAAAATATTTACAAAATAGACAACACAGAATGTTCCCTATTAAAAATGGATCTATTAAACTAGATATTTATAAGATAAACTAGATCAACTAAGAATACCCCCACTAGAATATATCAAGCTTAATGGATTTATCTTATCTTAAAAGACTCCCTCTCATCTTAATAGATCCATCTTATCTTGAAAGACTCTCTCTCATCTTAATAGATCCATCTTGGCTTAAAAGATTCTCCCTTATCTCAATAGATTCATCTTACCTTGATAGATTCATCTTATCCTAACAACCTTGCTTATCTCATCCTAAAGTAACAACCATGATCTAATCCAATTTAATGAGATCTTACCTAGTCTATCTAGTCATAACAATCTAACCTAGATCTGATCTAATGTGTTGGATTAACCTAACCTAACGAAGTCTAACCTTAAGTTGAGCTAACCTAAGGTCAGTCACTTAACCAGTTAATAGTGGAAAAATATTAGATTAGACTCTACTCCTATAGAACATGTCTTAACTTAGTTCACTCTGCACTAAATTGAGAATGACAGACCAACCCGACTTTATGCAACTACCTTACCCATTTGATGGTTGCATAACCCCTCTATTAACCTAACAGAGATTCTGACCTACCTACACCATATAATTCATCCTATCTCGAAAGATTCTAACATATCCTAATAATATATATTCTACCCTGGTAGATCTATTCAACTTAATCTAGTCACACCAACCTAATCTAGATTCTATCTAATATATTATGATCTAATCTAGAGTGAGTTACTTAATGCGGGTACAAAATATAAGGCCATACTCCTAATCCACTTACGCCTAAATTGGTGACTTAGATCAACTCAGCCATACCCAACAACTTGACCTACATAATAGGTTACATAACCTATCCAAACCATTCTGAAGCAAAACAACCAAACCAGATTCTGACTAATCTCATTTAACTCATAGCCATCTACTAAACTAATCTAATGTGGTCTACTTAAACAGATTAGTGATACTGGTATAAGAGATTGGACCCTATTAGCTAGGTGTTAACTTAACTTAGCACATTGGACCAACTCAACCATGGGCATAAGATCTAACCTAGCCAATAGAGTCTTGATGGATTGCATAATCTATCCCCACCTAACCTCAAACAAACTTTTGACCTACATCATGTAGTCTATCTCACCCATATCCATCTTAACCATAGTCTGGTAACTCCAATGATATACACTGACCTCGAATCAATGAGCTCAAGACTGGAGAAGAAAGGATCAACCTCGTCAAGAAAGGAGAGTGGTCAAACCCAACCTTCAGTTGCATTGCCACTCAACACGGAGTTCTTTCTCAACATAAAATTTCTTACCCCAGGCTATTCTTGCCCTAACCTACCCATCTTCCATCCTACATAATAAAATGACTATACATATAGATACCCATGCTCTCCTAATCACTCACTAATGAAAAAAAGAGAGGCTCTTGATTTTTGAAATAATTAGAAACTGAAAGCTAAATTGAAAACCACTCTTCCTATATCTCTTTTCCTACAAATCTCAAGGACGAGATTTCTGTTAAGGGGTGTAGGATTTGTAAAGCCCAAAATTTGGTAGCAGAAATCTGAGCAAAGTACCTTTGATAAATAATTAGACTTTATAACTCACCCTTTTAAAGATAAATGATCATAATAAGATAATGATAGTTAAAATAAATCATAATAAAGACTAGTTCTTAAAATAAAAACATTCGATGGGTGCAATATATATTAAAGAACATTTCTTTGAATAAATAAATAGTTAAATAAAGTTGCATCATGCTGGATATCTTGATGGTAATTTGACCCTAAGTTGAAATAAACTCACAAGTGTATCACACATTCAAAAAAATACTATAAGAAATGTTATATGATTCAATTTTGCAACATTTGCCTAAATAAATTTATAAGGGAATATATTTAAAATAATTGCATCCATGCTGTCATTTTTGATTGAACATTTGATCACTAGTTTAAAATTCAAAACAAATTTGAATTAGAAATTGGAAATGAATTAAAAGGGAAAGAAAAGAAAAAAAGAAAGGAATAGTGCCTGGGCCATTTCCATGCCAGGGCGGCCCAACTCCCCACTCCGCGCGGCCCACTGACCACCTGGTCTCCTGCGCGTGGTCCAGCTCCCCTAACCTGCGCTGACCGACTGACGTGCGGGCCCGCCTAGTCAATGTCTTCCTTTGCCGCGCAGGTTGCATCCAGTGGTTGTCTTGCTGGCCCCCTTTGTAGGTCATTCTTCCCAACCGAACGACAGACTCCACGGGCGGGGATCTCGTGACCCCTCAACTATCTAACGAACGCCGAATTCCTCGGTGCATGCGGCCGACCTCGGAGCATAAATATTCGGATCGTGCTCCCTTGGCTCATTACCTGAAGTCGCAACCCGTCGTGTAGCCACCGTTGCCTCCGTGTGGAGACCCAGCTGCCGCGCCTGGGATCTCTCCGCGTTACCAGTGCTCCCTACAATCTTAGCCCTGATGCTCTGTTGGACCGTGCCAGTACTCGCGGTACTCTCGCCGTGCTCACCCGGTGGTCTAGGCGGCCGGAATTTCTCGCCGAGGGTCGAACTTCGCCGCAGATCCACCCATTGCCGTGGCCAGCCTGCAATATAGATGACCAACACCAGTATGTGACTACTACGAGTTCGTTACACACTATTATAGGCCTAGGACGAATCGGTTATGGGTAGGGCGCGCCGGGTCACCGGATCTCTACACGCCTGTGAACTACAACGCCATCATGGGGAGCTCGGCTGCAGTCGTGAGGTAGGAGATGTACTGGTGCCGTTGATATGCGAGGTAATGACCTAGATTAAAAAGGTGGTTGTGGCTGTCGGATCGATGGCGGACGGCCTGGATCGATGGCGGACGATCCGGATCTGTTGATCTTGGATCCATCGGCTGGGGCTCTCACGTCGGTGCTTTAAGGGAAGACCGTTGGATCAGGATCCGACCACTGACGTTGGACACCTATTCGGAGCTAGGGCTTCTAATCTGCACCCTTGATTTGTGATCTGACGGCTTCAGATGGCCCATACCCCTTCAGCCGACCTGTTTAATAAAAGAGCCCCTACTCTTTTTGGGATTAAACCTGTCGTCCTGTGCGGAGGTGGCTAAGTCATAGACACCTTTGCGCTCTTGCCCCTAAGTTATTATGTATTAGCGCGCGCAGTCCTGAGATCAGTAAAACAGGGAAAACAAATTAGAAAATAGAATTTTAATATAAAAATAAACTTGTATAATTCATAGAAAATTCATATTAAGTCCAAATTAATCCATTGCAATTCCTATAATTTTGTAATATTATTGTTTACAATTTAGTGCCACTGTTTTGACATGAAAGCCACATTAAAAAATTGCTATCCTAATTAATCTTGTACAGAACACATAGAATCTTTGGAAATCCATAACTTAAAATTTTTAACTCCAAAATTAATAATTCTTGTTCTTGAGATCTTATTTTAATATGTAGATTATTAATATGTATTTTGCATATATGTTTGGTGTGATGTTAATTTTGCCTATACAGTGTTTGTTTGTAATGCTACGACAAGCGTGAGGTCACGAGTCACCTAAAGAGCAAGTTGGTACCTAGAGTCTCAAGTGTCAGGCAAGTTGTGCCCTTGATCACTTCTTTTTACCCAGTCATGTTCTGATTAATCATAATGGTCTGCATATGTTAATTTTGATGGGACCCAATAGGTAACCCTAGTTTGACTATCTTTATACCTTGTTTACCACTAAACTCTTGGGTAGTACCTGCTATTGCTTTATGTGGTTTTGGGTATAGAGATATACACTATTCATGATTATATTTTTATTATCAGTTGTTATTTACTGTTCATGTTAAGATCATTTTGTTATCTAGAACATGGAGAACCACTCGGGAAAACAGTGCTACCACAAGGGTGGTATGGGACGCCCTTGTAACTAATTAGGAAAGCTAGTGGAGGACTACCTTACCCGAAAGGGGCAAGGGCAGTAGGGGAGTGGTCAGTGTAGGGAGGTCCTTGGGTTAATTTTGCTGCGATGGCAGCCAGGCAAGGGATCCCTGCATTGGAGCTTCCTAGAAACTGTAGCGGGTTTTCTAAAGCTAGTGGAACTTTGTAAAGGCCTCATAGTGTTACCCTGCCTCGCCTCCTCGGTAGAGGTTATGAGATTGGTCGTCTCTTGGCAGATGGGTAACATGACTTGTGGGTAAAGATGTGCAACCTCTGTAGAGTGTAAAACTGGTATACTAGCCGTGCTCATAGTCATGATCAGCTCGAACACTCATATGATTAATTTATGGAACTAAATTCAATTTGTCATATGCATTGCATCGCAGGTGTTGTTATTACTTTTGTTCTACTACTTAATTGGGTTGGTATTTACTTATATTTAGTAACTGCTAATAAAATTTTGACCAACTTTAAAAGCAATGCTCAGCTTCAACCATCCTCTTTGGTAAGCCTTACACTACACATGAGCTCCCACCTTTGGCGAGTTCATACACATTATTCCCCACAACTTGTTGAGCTATGAACGTATGTGAGCTCACTCTTGATGTCTCACACCCCCCCCCACAGGTCAAGAACAGGTACCACAGGATGTGGCTCTTGAAGGATACTGTGATGTGTTCGTGAGAGATCTAGGCCGTCGTCTCCCAGTCAACTTTGGGTTGCTGGACCGTTGTCTCCTTATAATGTAATTATTTATTTATTTTGTACAGAACTCCTATTATATAGTAAAGATGTGACATTCGATCCTGTGCCATGATTCATCATATGTGTGAGACTTGGTCCCAGCACACCTGGTGATTATGTTCGCACCCGGGTTTTGGACCCCTAAAACCCGGGTGTGATAGTAATTGCGCACAACAATGACCTCCAGCAATGTACTTGGCTTCGACGGTTGAAAGAGCTACTGAATTTTGTTTCTTTGAAGCCCAAGACACCAGAGATCTTCCCAGAAACTGGCAAGTCCCTGATGTGCTCTTTCTATCAATTTTACATCCGGCATAATCGACATCGGAATACCCAATTAAATCAAAGGTAGATGCCTTGGGGTACCAAAGCCCAAACTTAGGAGTGTAAACTAAATATCTCATGATTCTTTTTATGGCCCTAAGGTGAACTTCCTTAGGATTTGCTTGGAACCTTGCACACATGCATACTGAAAGCATAATATTTAATCGAGATGCACATAAGTAGAGTAAGGAACCTTTCATCGACCGGTATACCTTTTGATCTACGGATTTACCTCCCGTGTCGAGGTTGAGATGCCCATTTGTTCCCATGGGTGTCTTGATGGGTTTGCCACTCTTCATTCCAAACTTCTTGAGTATATCTTGAATGTACTTAGTTTGGCTGATGAAGGTGCCCTCTTGGAGTTGCTTGATTTGGAATCCAAGGAAATACTTCAACACCCCATCATTGACATCTCAAATTTCTACATCATAATCATACTAAACTTTTCACAAGTTGACTTGTTAGTATACCCAAATATAATATCATCAACATAAATTTGGCATATAAACAAGTCTTTAGCAATTGTTTTAGTGAAGAGAGTAGGATTAGCTTTTCCATCTTTGAAGCCATTAGTGATAAGAAAGTCTCTCAGGCATTCATACCATGCTCTTGGGGCTTGCTTGAGCACATAAACGCCTTTGAGAGCTTATACACATGGTTAGAATACTCACTATCTTCAAAGCCCGGAGGTTGCTCAACATAGACCTCTTCCTTGATAGGACCATTGAGGAAGGCACTTTTCACGTCCATTTGATAGAGCTTAAAGCCATGGTAAGTAGCATAGGCAAGTAATATACGAATTGACTCAAGCCTAGCTACGGGTGCATAGGTTTCATCAAAATCCAAACCTTTGACTTGTGAATAACCTTTTGCAACAAATCAGGCTTTGTTCCTTGTCACCACACCATGCTCATCCTGCTTGTTGCGAAATACCCACTTGGTACCTACAACATTTTGGTTAGCACGTGGAACTAAATGCCATACCTCATTACTCGTGAAGTTGTTGAGCTCCTCTTGCATTGCCACCACCCAATCCGGATCTCTTAATGCATCTTCTATCCTATAAGGCTCATTAGAAGGCACAAAAGAGTAATGTTCATAGAAATGAGCAACTCGAGATCCAGTAATTACCCCTTGTGAATGTCACCAAGTATGGAGTTGACGGGGTGATCTCTTAGAATTGCTTGGTGGACTCTTGGGTGTGTCGGTCTTTGATCCCTAATTTCTTGTTCATCTTCCTTATCTTCATCATCATCTCCCCCTTGATCAATGTCCTCCTCTTGAGGTGGCTCATTGTCTTGATTTTCATCTTCATCTTCTTGAGCCTGATCCTCATCTTGAGTTGGTGGAGATGCTTGCATGGAAGATGATGGTTAATCTTGTGCTTGTGGAGGCTCTTCGGATTCTTTTGGACACGCATCACCAATGGACATGTTCCTTAGCACGAAGCATGGAGCCTCTTCATCATCTAATTCAACAAAATCAACTTGCTCCACTTGGGAGCCATTAGTCTCATCAAACACAATGTCACAAGAAACTTCAACTAATCCAGTGGATTTGTTGAAGACTCTATATGCCCTTGTGTTTGAGCCATAACCGAGTAAAAAGCCTTCTACAGCTTTAGGAGCAAATTTGGAACTTCTACCTCTCTTAATAAGAATAAAGAATTTGCTCCCAAAAACTCTAAAATATGAAACATTGGGCTTTTTACCAGTGAGGAGTTCATATTGATGTCTTTTTGAGGATTGGGTGAAGATATAACCGGTTGATGGAGTAGCAGGCGGTGTTAATCGCCTCCACCTAGAACCAGTCTGGTGTCTTGTATTCATCAAGCATGGTTCTTGCCATGTCCAGTAGAGTTCTATTCTTCCTCTCCACTACACCATTTTGTTGAGGTGTGTAGGGAGAAGAAAACTCATGCTTGATGCCCTCCTCCTCAAGAAATCCTTCGATTTCTAAATTCTTGAACTCTGTTCCATTGTCGCTTCTAATCTTTTTGATTCTTAATCCAAACTCGTTTTGAGCTTGTCTTAAGAATCTCTTTAGAGTCTCTTGGGTTTGACATTTTTCCTGCAAAAAGAATACCCAAGTGAAGCGAGAATCATCATCCACAATAACTAGACAGTACTTACTCCCGCTGATTCTTATGTAGGCAATCAGGCCAAATAAATCCATGTGGAGTAACTCAAGTGGCCTATTAGTTGTCAAAATTTTCTTGTGTGGATGATGGACTCCAACTTGCTTCCCTGCTTGACATGCGCTACAAATCCTGTCTTTCTCAAAATGAACATTTGTTAGTCCTAAAATGTGCTCTCCCTTTAGAAGCTTGTGAAGATTCTTCATTCCAACGTGGGCAAGTCGATGATGTGAGAGCCAGCCCATGTTAGTCTTAGCAATTAAGCAAGTGTCTAGTTTAGCTTGGTTATCATTAAAATCAACTAAATATAGCTGACCATCTAACACCCCCTTAAATGCTATTGAATCATCAATTCTTCTAAAGACAGTAACACCTATATTAGTAAAAAGACATTTGTAGCCCATTTTACATAATCGAGAAACAGAAAGCAAATTGTAATCTAAAGAATCTATAAGAAAAACATTAGAAATGGAATGGTCAAGAGATATAGCAATTTTACCCAAACCTTTGACCAACCCTTGATTTCCATCCCCGAATGTAATAGCTCGTTGGGGATCTTCATTTTTCTCATATGAGGAGAACATCCTTTTCTCCCCTGCCATGTGGTTTGTGCACCCGCTATCGATTATCCAACTTGATCCACCGGATGCATAAACCTACAAAACAAGTTTAGGCCTTGTTCTTAGGTACCCAAATGGTCTTGGGTCCTTTCACATTAGAAACAAGCACCTTGGGTACCCAAACACAAGTCTTGGGACTCTTGTGTTTGCCCCCAACATATTTGGCAACTACTTTGCCTGATTTGTTAGTTAGCACATAAGAAGCATCAAAAGTTTTAAATGAAATATTATGCTCATTTGATGCATTAGGAAATTTCTTCTTAGGCATTTTGATATGAGTGGTATGCCTAGAATTAGAAGCCTCATTTTTATACATAAAAGCATGATGAGAAACAGTGTGAAGTTTTCTAGTATGAATTTTCCTAATCTTGTGCTTAGGATAGTTTGCAGGATATAAAATATAGTCTTCTCTATACTGAACCATGGGAGCCTTACCCTTAATAAAATTAGACAATTTCATAGGGGCATTAAGCTTGACAATGCTTTGGTTTCCTTGTTGGAACCTAATGCCATCCTTGATGCCAGGGCGTCTCCCATTATAGAGCATGCTTCTAGCAAATTTAAATTTTTCATTTTCTATCTCATGCTCAGCAATTTTAGCATTTAATTTTGCTATCTGATCATTTTGTTCTTTAATCATAGCAATGAGATCATCAATAGCTTCAACATTTATATCTCTACATCTAGTGCAAATGGAAACATGCTCGAAAGTAGATGTAGATGGTTTGCAAGCATTCAATTCATCAATCTTAGCATTTAGACTAGCATTCTCATCTCTAAGACATGAAATTGAATCGTTGCAAATGCTAAGCTCTCTAGACAAATTTTCACATTTTTCTACCTCTAGAGCATAAGCATTTTTCAATTTAACAAATTTTTTATTTTCCTTAATTAGCAAGTCCTCTTGGCATTCCAAGAGATCATCCTTCTTGTTAATGGTTTCTATTAATTCGTTCAATTTTTCTTTTGGTCCATGTTAAGGTTGACAAAGAGAAAAATTAAATCATCTTCATTATCGCTAGAGCTACCCTCATCATCGGATGTAGTATATTTAGGGGTGGCTCTAGTGTATACCTTCTTCTTGCCATCCTTAGCCATGAGACACTTGTGGCCAACATTGGGGAAGAAAAGTCCTCTATTGACGGTGATGTTGGCGGCGTCCTCATCGGAGGAGGAGTCGGTGGAGCTCTCGTTGGAGCCCCATTCCCGCCCCATGTGCGCCTCGCCGCCCTTCTTCTTGTAGTACTTCTTCTTCTCCATCTTCTTCCCCTTCTTGTCTTCGTCCCTGTCACTTCCACTAGATTATGGATATTTAGCTATAAAGTGACCAAACTTACCACACCGGTAGCACACCCTTTTGGAGCGGGGCTTGTAGTCCTTCCCCCTCCTTTGCTTGAGGATTTGGTAAAAGCTCTTAATGATGAGAGTCATCTCCTCGTTGTCGAGCTTGGAGGCATCAATTAGAAGCCTACTTGGTGTAGACTCCCCCTTCTTTTCTTCCATTGCTTTGAATGCAAAGGGTCGCACCTTGGGTGTAGAGGTGGCGCCTTGCTCCAAGTTGACAATGTGTTTGGAGTCTTTGATCATAAGTTCAAAGCTCACAAACTTGCCAATAACCTCCTCAGGAGACATCTGTTTATATCTAGGATCCCCACGTATTAATTGAACTTCAGTAGGATTATGAAAAACGAGGGATCTAAGAATAACCTTGAACATTTCATGGTCATCCCATTTTGTGCTCCCGAGGTTGCGCACTTGATTGACCATGGCCTTGAGCCGGTTGTACATGGCTTGTGGGTCTTCTCCTTTGTTGAGGACGAATCGACCGAGCTCTCCCTCGATTATCTCCCGCTTGGTGATCTTGGTCACCTCATCCCCTTCGTGTGCCGTTTTGAGGACGTCCCAAATTTCTTTGGCATTCTTTAACCCTTGCACCTTATTATACTCCTCTTGACATAAAGAGGTGAGGAGTATAGAAGTTGCTTGGGAGTTAAAGTGCCTAATTTGGGCGGTCTCGTCCGAGTCATAGTCCTCGTCCCCCACCTGTGGTGCCTACGCTCCAAATTCAACAATGTCCCATATGCTTTCGTGGAGTGAGGTTAGATGATGCCTAATTTTATCACTCCACATACAATAATATTCACCATCAAAATATGGTGGCTTGCCTAAGGGAACGGAAAGTAGAGGAGCGCACTTGGAAATGCGGGGATAGCGTAGAGGCATCTTACTATACTTCTTGCGCTCATGACGCTTAGAAGTAGTGGACGACTCAATGTTGGATGTGGAGGGTGTTGAAGAGTCGGTCTCATAGTAGACCACCTTCTTCATATTCTTTTTCTTCTTGTCACCCCTCCTATGTGACTTGATGGAGGAAGAGGATTCCTCCTTATACTTGTTGTCGGACTCCCTTGAGAGAGTCTTCCCCGAGCCCGTGGGTTTGTCACCGGTCATGATCTCCCTCTTGGCGTGATCTCCAGACATCACTTCAAGTTGGTTAGACACTTAATGAAGCACTAGCTCTGATACCAATTGAAAGTCGCATAGAGGGGGGTGAATAGGCAAAACCTGAAATTTATAAACTTAAACACACACTAAGGTCGGGGTTAGCGTTAGAATTAAATACAAGTGCAGAAGAATGTTTCTCTTGCCATGAGTTGCTCAAATGATGTGGATGACGTTTGGGAACAAACTTAAATCAATATTAGCAAGGAAACTTTAGAGAGAGGAAGAGGGAAAACAAATCAAAATGAAATCAACACAAGTGGACACGGTGATTTGTTTTACTGAGGTTCGGTTCCAAAGAACCTAGTCCCCGTTTAGGAGGCCACAAAGGCCGGGTCTATTCCAACCCTTTCCCTCTCTTAAACGGTCACTTAGAAATATATACATAAAATATATATAGAATTATATTTCCAAAAGTTAGTACCTTAACTGCCCCATATAATTTGAAGACAAATTTATCACAGGATTTGAAATTTAAATTTGAAATGAGTTTGAATTTGAAAAGGAGGAAAAGGAAACAAAAAATAAAAAGAAAAAAATACCCTAGCGTCTGGGCCCAATTCTGCCCTCAGCCCACCTAACTTTACCTCGCGCTAGCCCAAATCTACACCCGCGCCGACAGGCGGGGCCTACTTGTCGGTCACGTGGCATGACTCCTTCCAAACATCCGCTGACGTGTGGGACCCAGGGTGCTGGTCGTCGTCTTCCCCACTCCGCGCACTCGGCGGGTGGATCGCATCTACCGCATCCCGCATGATTCGTTGGGGAGTCATTGCTCGACCCGAACGGCTTCCTCCCGTATATATGACCCGGCCGCACCTCACCTGTCTCTCCTGATTCACCTCATCCGAGCCGGAAACCAGTTGTTGCGTCGGTGGGAAGAGAACCGAGCACATCATCAGCGCTAATCTCAGCCGCCACCGGCAAATGGAGCTCTGCGCCAGTGCTCAGAAACCTCTTGGTGTTGGCGGTGAAGCGTTGCTACCAATCTGGGGGCAGGATCTACAGCTGGGGAGCCGAGAATTCTTCACCGTCGCTCGACATTACCATAGTTCCGCACATCGCTGGAGTTTGGAGCCTTTACCCGACGATTCCCGATATGAGTTGCCCATCCATGTCCGCCTTCTTTCCCCTTCCTTTCGGTGTAGGTTTCACTCTGTTAGGTCGGTAGAATGCCAATTGACCATATTCCAGCCATGGCGCCACCACACTGGACGCCGGCATTGGCCGTGAGAGGGATATGAGAGAGAGTGTTAGGGCGGTCATCGATCGAGCACCATCCGATCTCAAACCAGCGTCTCAGATCAGAACACAGATATTGGTTCGAGTTTTAAGATCCGAGCTGTTGATCCTGTATCGTGTGCATCAGATTAGATCTGGGTTTTTTTAAATCGTGACTATTAGATGTTGATCGGGTGGTCACGGGAGTGAGAGGTTGAGCGTTGGCCACGATCTAATCCTGGCCTCTGGATCTGATCTGAACGGCCCTCGTCAGCGGATACCCCTTCGCGACTGCAGATTTTCATATGAGCCCCCTGCTTTCACAGAAATAAAACTCATAGTCCATCACTGTGTAACTCTGAGTCTCGGGAAGTTTTATTATTTAACCCCTGTACTCTTTGGTATTTGGCACACAGTCCAGGGAACATTGAAAATAGGAAATTAATATTAGAAATTGATTTTTAATACAAAAATAATTCTAGAAACTTGTATAATTCATATTAAATTCATTTTAACTCCAAATTGAGTCATTCTATAGACATTAATTTTGTTTTAATATTCTTCATCACCTAGTACCTTTGTTTAATCATGAAACTGGAATTATAATTGTTCATTTGAATTAACCTATTCTAAATACTCAATAACTTCGGAAATTCATAACTTAATAACCGTAGATCCAAATTGAGTGATTCTTGTTCCTATGATCTCGTTACACAGTGTAGAATATTATCATATATTCTGTTCTATTGCTTGGTGTGATGTTAATTTTTGCTATACTATGTATGTTTGTATTGATGTGAGTAGACGAGCAAGCCACAGAGGATCCAGGGGTTCAGCAGGAGGAGACTGGTGAGCAGGAGCTCGTTGAAGGCAAGTTGTGCCCTTGATCACTTCATTTTTACCCAGTCTTGTTCTTATTAATCATAATGATCTGCATAGGTTAATTTTGATGGGATCCAATAGGTTACCCTAGTTTTGGCTATCTTTATACCTTGTTTTACCACTGAATTTTTGGGTAGTACATGTTATTGCTTCATGTGGTTTTGGGTATGGAGATATACATTACTCATGTTCACACTTTTATTATCAGTTTATTGTTACTGTTCAAGATAAGATCATTATGTTAATGGTGAAAGTTGCCTAGAGGGGGTGGATAGGTGGAAACTGAAATTTACAACTTTAAACACACTACAAGCTGGGGTTAGCGTTAGAATAAAATCTGAGTCCAAGAGAGAGGGGAAAACAAATCAACCAAGAAAATAAAGCGATGACACGGTGATTTGTTTTACCGAGGTTTGGTTCCAAAGAACCTAGTCCCCATTGAGGTGGTCACAAAGACCGGGTCTCTTTCAACCGTTTCCCTCTCTCAAACGGTCACTTAGACCGAGTGAGCTTTCTCCTTAATCAAACGGGTCACTTAGACCCCACAAGGACCACCACACAATTGGTGTCCCTTGCTTTGATTACAAGTTGCTTGAAGAACAAGAATGAGGAAGAAGAAAGCGATCCAAGAACAAGAGCTCAAAGAACACTAACAAAACTTTCTCTCTAGTCGCTAGGAGTTTGGAGTGAATTTGGGACTTGGAGAGGCTTTGATTCTTTTGAATTATGTCTTGTATTGATTGCACTAGCTCTTGTATTGAATGAGATGTCTGAAAAACTTGGATGCTTGGAGTGGTGGTGGTTGGGGGGTATTTATAGCCCTCAACCACCACATAGCCGTTGGGGAGGCTGTTTGTCGATGGGCGCACCGGACCGTCCGGTGCGCCACCGGACAATGTCCGGTGCGCTAGCCACGTCACCCGACCATTAGGGTTCTGACGGTTTCGACCGTTGGGGCTCTGACTTCTGGTCGCACCGGACAGTTCGGTGCGGCACCGGACAGGTACTGTTCACTATTTGGTGCGCCTCTGATGCCTGCTCTGACTTTTGCGCGCACTGTTCATGCACTATTCATGCTTTTGCAGACGACTGTTGCGCTGGATAGCTGTTGCTCCGCTGGTACACCGGACAGTCCTGTGGCACACCAGACGGTCCGGTGAATTATAGCGGAGTGGCGCCTGAGAAACCCGAAGGTGAAGAGTTCAGACTGTACGGCCCTGGTGCACCGGACACTGTTCGGCGGCAGACCGGATAGTTCGGTGTGCCAATCTAGGGATCTCTTTGGTTTCTTTTGCTCCTTTCTTTTTGAACCCTAACTTGTTCTTTTTATTTGGTTTGTGTTGAACCTTTGGCACCTGTAGAATATATAATCTAGAGCAAACTAGTTAGTCTAATTATTTGTGTTGGGCATTCAACCACCAAAATTATATTTAGGAAAAGGTTAAACCCTATTTCCCTTTCAATCTCCCCCTTTTTGGTGATTGATGCCAACACAAACCAAAGCAAGCATATAAGTGCAGAATTGAACTAGTTTGCATAAGGTAAGTGCAAAGGTTGTTTGGAATTAAACCAATATTTTACTTCTACTAGATATGCATGGTTGGTTTTCTTTTATTTGATATTTTGGACCATGCTTGCACCACTTGTTTTGTTTTTGCAAATTCTTTTGGAAAATATTTTCAAAGTCTTTTTGCAAATAGTAAAGGTATGTGAATAAGATTGAGAAGCATTTTCAAGATTTGAAATTGTCTCCCCCTGTTTCAAATGCTTTTCCTTTGACTTAAACAAAACTCCCCCTCAATGAAATTCTCCTCTCAGTGTTCAAGAGGGTTTTGAGATATATATCTATTTGAAATATAGATACTAATTGAGAGATAATTTCTAGGGGAATACCAATTTTGAAAAATACCAAATCAAATAAATTTAGATACCAATTTGAAAGGTTCTTGAAAATTTTTAAAATTGGTGGTGGTGTGCGGTCCTTTTGCTTTGGGCTAATACTCTGTCCCCCTTTAGCATTAATCGCCAAAAACAGAGACTTTGTGAGCCCTTTTTACTTTCTCCCCACTGGTACAAGTAAATATGAGTGAAGATTATACCAATGTGAGAGTGATGCGGAGTGACGGCGAAGGGTAAACGATACCGATAGAGTGGAGTGGAAGCCTTGTCTTCACCGAAGACTCCATTTCCCTTTCAATCTATGACTTAGCATAGAAATAAACTTGAAAACGCATTAGTCGTAGTCATGAAAGAGATATGATCAAAGATATAAATGAGCTATGTGTGCAATGTTTCAATCAAAATTCCGAGAATCAAGAATGTTTATCTCATTCCTAAGTTTAGTAAAGGTTTTCTCATCTAATGGTTTGGTAAAGATATCGGCTAATTGTTCTTTGGTACTAACATAAGCTATCTCAATATCCTCCCTTTGTTGGTGATCCCACAAAAAGTGATACCCAATGTCTATGTGCTTAGTGCGGCTGTGTTCAACGGGATTATCTGCCATGCGGATTGCACTCTCATTGTCACATAGGAGAGGGACTTTGCTTAATTTGTAGCCATAGTCCCTGAGGGTTTGTCTCATCCAAAGTAATTGCGCACAACAATGACCTGCGGCAATATACTCGGCTTCGGCGGTAGAAAGAGCTACTAAGTTTTGTTTCTTTGAAGCCCAAGACACCAGGGATCTTCCCAAAAACAGACAAGTCCCTGATGTGCTCTTCCTATCAATTTTACACCCTGCCCAATCGACATCAGAATATCCTATTAAATCAAAAGTGGATCCCTTGGGGTACCAAAGTCCAAACTTAGGTGTATAAACTAAATATCTCATGATTCGTTTCACGGCCCTAAGGTGAACTTCCTTAGGATCGGCTTGGAACCTTGCACACATGCATACAGAGAGCATAATATCCGATCGAGATGCACATAAATAGAGTAAAGATCCTATCATCGACCGGTATACCTTTTGATCTACGAATTTACCTCCCATGTCGAGGTTGAGATGCCCATTAGTTCCCATGGGTGTCTTGATGAGCTTGGCATCCTTCATTCCAAACTTGTTGAGTATGTCGTGAATGTACTTCGTTTGGCAGATGAAGGTGCCTTCTTGGAGTTGCTTTACTTGAATTCCTAGAAAATATTTCAACTCCCCCATCATAGACATCTCGAATTTTTGAATCATGATCCTACTAAACTCTTCACAAGTAGATTTGTTAGTAGACCCAAATATAATATCATCAACATAAATTTGGCATACAAACAAATCTTTTGCAATGGTTTTAGTAAAGAGAGTAGGATCAGCTTTACCGACTTTGAAGCCATTAGTGATAAGAAAATCTCTTAGGCATTCATACCATGCTCTTGGGGCTTGCTTGAGCCCATAAATCACCTTTGAGAGTTTGTAAACGTGATTAGGGTACTCACTATCTTCAAAGCCGGGAGGCTGCTCAACATAGACCTCTTCCTTGATTAGTCCATTGAGGAAGGCACTTTTCACGTCCATTTGATAAAGCTTAAAGCCATGGTAAGTAGCATAGGCAAGTAATATACGAATTGACTCTAGCCTAGCTACGGGTGCATAGGTTTCACCAAAATCCAAACCTTCGACTTGTGAATAACCCTTGGCCATAAGTCAGGCTTTGTTCCTTGTTACCACACCATGCTCATCTTGCTTGTTGCGGAATACCCATTTGGTACCTACAACATTTTGATTAGGATGTGGAACTAAATGCCATACCTCATTCCTCGTGAAGTTATTGAGCTCCTCTTGCATTGCCAACACCCAATCCGAATCTCTTAATGCATCCTGCACCCTCTATGGCTCAATAGAGGACACAAAAGAGTAATGTTCACAAAAATGAGCGACTCGAGATCGAGTTGTTACCCCCTTATGAATATCGCCGAGGATGGAGTTCACGGGGTGATCTCTTTGAATCGCTTGGTGGACTCTTGGGTGTGGCGGTTTTTGTCCCTGAATTTCTTGATCATCTTCCTTGTCTTGATCAACTTCATCTCCCCCTTGATCATTGTCCTCCTCTTGAGGTGGCTCATCTTCTTGATCTTCTTCTTCATTGTCTTCAGCCTGATCCTCATCTTTAGTTGGAGGGGATGCTTGTATGGAAGATGATGATTGATCTTCTGCTTGTGTGGTTTTTTTGGATTCCTTAGGACGCACATTCCCAATGGACATGTTCTTTAGTGCGATGCATGGAGCCTCTTCATTATCTAGCTCATCAAGATCAACTTGCTCCACTTGGGAGCCATTAGTCTCATCAAACACAATGTCACAAGAAACCTCAACTAATCCAGTGGATTTGTTGAAGACTCAATATGCCCTTGTGTTTGAGTCATAACCAAGTAAAAAGCCTTCTACAACCTTAGGTGCAAATTTAGATTTTCTATCTCTTTTAATAAGAATAAAACATTTACTACCAAAGACTCTAAAATATGAAACATTGGGCTTTTTACTGGTGAGGAGTTCATATGATGTCTTCTTGAGGATTCGGTGAAGGTAGAGCCGGTTGATGGAGTAGCAGGTGGTGTTAATCGCCTCAGCCCAAAACCGATCCGGAGTCTTGTACTCATCAAGCATGGTCCTTGCCATGTCCAGTAGAGTTCTATTCTTCCTCTCCACTACACCATTTTGTTGAGGTGTGTAGGGAGAAGAGAACTCATGCCTGATGCCCTCCTCCTCAAGAAAGCCTTCGATTTGTGAATTCTTGAACTCCCTCCCGTTGTTGCTTCTTATCTTCTTGATCCTTAATCCGAACTCATTTTGAGCTCGTCTCAAGAATCCATTTAAGTTCTCTTGCGTTTGAGATTTTTCCTACAAAAAGAATACCCAAGTGAAGCGAGAATAGTCACCCACAATTACAAGACAATACTTACTCTCGCCGATGCTTATGTAAGCGATCGGGCCGAATAAATCCATGTGGAGTAGCTCAAGCGACCTGTCGGTCGTCATGATGTTCTTGTGTGGATGGTGGGTACCAACTTGGTTTCCTGCTTGACATGCACTACAAACCCTGTCTTTTTCAAAATGAACATTTGTTAGTCCCAAAATGTGTTCTCCCTCTAGAAGCTTGTGAAGATTCTTCATCTCTACATGGGCTAGTCGCCGATTCTAGAGCCAACCCATATTAGTCTTAGCAATTAAGCAAGTATCGTGTTCAGCTCTATTGAAATCAACTAAGTATAGCTGACCCTCTAGTACTCCCTTAAATGCTACTGAATCATCACTTCTTCTAAAGACAGTAACACCTACATCCGTAAAAATACAGTTGTAGCCCATCTTACATAATTGAGAAACTAAAAGCAAGTTATAATCTAAAGAATCTACAAGAAAAACATTGGAAATAGAATGGTCAGGTGATATAGCAATTTTACCAAGTCCTTTGACCAAACCTTGATTTCCATCCCCGAATGTGATAGCTCTTTGGGGATCTTCGTTTTTCTCGTAGGAGGAGAACATCCTTTTCTCCCCTGTCATGTGGTTTGTGCATCCGCTATCAATGATCCAACTTGAGCCTCGGATGCATAAACCTGCAAAATAGTTTTAGGCCTTGTTCTTAGGTACCCAAACAGTCTTGGGTCCTTTCATGTTAGAAACAAGCACCTTGGGTACCCAAACACAAGTCTTTGATCCCTTATGTTTGCCCCCAGCATATTTGGCAACTACTTTGCCTGATTTGTTTGTTAAAACATAGGAAGCATCAAAAGTCTTAAATGAAATGTTATGAACATTTGATGTAGTAGGAGATTTCCTTCTAGGCATTTTAACATGGGTAGAATGCCTAGAGCTAGATGCCTCATTCTTGTACATAAAAGCATGATGGGAAACATAATGAGACTTCCTAGCATGAATTCTCCTAATGTTGTGCTCAGGATAACCAGAAGGATATAAAATGTAACCCTCGTTATCTTGAGCCATGGGAGTTTTGCCCTTAACAAAGTTAGACAATCTTTTAGGGGCATTAGGTTTGACATTGCTTCCCTATTGGAAACCAATGCCATCCTTAATGCTAGGGCGTCTCCCACTATAGAGCATGCTTCTATCAAATTTAAAATTTTCATTTTCAATTTCATGCTTATTAATTTTAGTAGTTAGTTGAGCTATGTGATCATTTTGTTGTTTAATTGAAACTAGGTGATCATGAATAGCATCAACATTAATGTCTCTATATCTAGTACAAATAGTAACATGGTCAACAGTAGATGTAGAGGGTTTGCAAGCATTTAATTCATCAATCTTAGCATGTAAAATAGCATTCTCATTTCTAAGATTGGAAATATAAATATTGCAAACATTCAAATCTTTAGCCTTAGAAATTAACTTATCATTCTCAGTTTTAAGGCTAGCAATTGATTCATTCAATTTATCAATCTTAGCAATTAAACTAGCATTATCATTTTTAAGATTGACAATTGAATCATGACAAACATTTGATTTTTCAACCTTAGCAATCAAATTAACATTCTCAGTTCTAAGGTTGGAAATGGTGTCATGGCAAATGCTAAGCTCCTTAGTTAAATTTTCATTTTTCTCTATTTCCTGAGCATAAGCATTCTTCACCTTAACATGCCTTTTGTTTTCCTTAATAAGGAATTCCTCTTGGCTATCCAAGAGTTCATCCTTCTCATATATAGCACCTATCAATTCATTTAATTTTTCCTTTTGTTGCATGTTGAGGTTGGCAAAAAGGGTAAGCAAATTATCCTCATCTTTACTAGAGCTATCCTCATCACTAGATGTTGTATATTTAGTGGAGGCTCTAGATTTTACCTTCTTCTTTTTGCCATCATTTGCCATGAGGCATTTGTGGCCGACATTGGGGAAGAGGAGGCCCTTGTTGATGGCGATGTTGGCGGCGTCCTCGTTGGAGGAGGAGTCAGTGGTGCTCTCGTCGGAGTCCCATTCTCGACACACGTGGGCATCGCCGCCCTTCTTCTTGTAGTATCGCTTCTTCTCCTTCTTCTTCCCTCTCTTGTCGTTGTCCCTGTTACTATCACTAGACATAGGGCATTTAGCTATAAAATGACTGGGCTTACCACATTTGTAGCATACTTTTTTGGAGCAAGGTTTGTAATCCTTCCCCTCCTTTGCTTGAGGATTTGGCGGAAGCTCTTGATGATGAGCGCCATTTCCTCGTTGTCGAGCTTGGAGGCATCGATGGGGAGCCTACTTGATGTAGACTCTTCTTTCTTTTCTTCCGTCGCTTTGAATGCGATGGGTTGCACCTCGGGTGTGGAGGTGCCGCCTTGCTCGACGATTTGTTTCGAGCCTTTGATCATCAACTTTCCTATCACTTCCTCGGGAGACATTAGCTTATATCTAGGCTCACCACGTATTAATTGAACTTGAGTAGGATTACGAAATACTGAGTGATCTAAGAATAACCTTGACCATTTCATGGTCATCCCATTTGGTGCTCCCAAGGTTGCGCACTTGGTTCACCAAGGTCTTGAGCCGGTTGTACATGGCTTGTGGCTCCTCTCCTTAGTTGAGGACGAATCGGCTAAGCTCCCCCTCGACCGTCTCCCGTTTGGTGATCTTCGTCACCTCGTCCCCTTCATGTGCAATCTTGAGGATGACCCAAATTTCTTTGGTCGTCTTTAACCCTTGCACCTTATCATACTCCTCTCGACACAAGGAGGCAAGGAGTATAGTTGTGGCTTGGGAGTTAAAGTGCCGAATTTGGTCGGCCTCATCCGAATCGTAGTCCTTGTCCCCCACCTTAGGTACCTGCACTCCATACTCAACAATATCCCAAAGACTTTTGTGGAGAGATGTCAAATGGAGCATCATTTTATTAGTCCACATAGAATAATCCTCACCATCAAAGAATGGTGGTTTGCCTAAGGGAACAGAAAGTAATGGAGTACGCTTAGAAATGCGAGAGTAGCGGAGGGGCATCTTAGTATACTTCTTGAGCTCATGGCACTTAGAAGTAGTGGACGACGAGTCGGAGCCAGAGGTGGAGGATGACGAAGAGTCGGTCTCGTAGTAGACCACTTTCTTCATTTTCTTCTTCTTGTCACCTCTCTATTGTGACTTGATGGAGGAAGAGGATTCCTCCTTATGCTTGTGGCCGGACTCCCTTGAATGGGTTCTCCCCGAGCTTGCGGACTTGTCACCGCTGGTCACGATCTCCCTCTTGGTGTGATCTCCCGACATCAATTCGAGTGATTAGACTCTAAATGAAGCACCAGCTCTGATACCAATTGAAAGTCGCCTAGAGGGGGTGGATAGGCGGAAACTGAAATTTACAACTTTAAACACACTATAAGCTGGGGTTAGCGTTAGAATAAAATCCGAGTCCGAGAGAGAGGGGAAACAAATCAACCAAGAAAATAAAGCGGATGACATGGTGATTTGTTTTACCGAGCTTTGATTCCAAAGAACCTAGTCCCCATTGAGGTGGTCACAAAGACCGGGTCTCTTTCAACCCTTTCCCTCTCTCAAATGGTCACCTAGACCGAATGAGCTTTCTCCTTAATCAAACGGGTCACTTAGACCGAGTGAGATTTCTCCTTAATCAAACGGGTCACTTAGACCCCACAAGGACCACCACACAATTGTTGTCTCTTGCTTTGATTACAAGTTGCTTGAAGAACAAGAATGAGGAAGAAGAAAGCGATCCAAGAACAAGAGCTCAAAGAACATGAGCAAAACTCTCTCTCTAGTCGCTAGGAGTTTGGAGTGAATTTGGGACTTGGAGAGGCTTTGATTCTTTTGAATTGTGTCTTGTATTGAATGCACTAGCTCTTGTATTGAATGAGATGTCTAAAAAACTTGGATGCTTGGAGTGGTGGTGGTTGGGGGGTGTTTATAGCCCTCAACCACCACATAGCCGTTGGGGAGGCTGTCTGTCGATGGGCGCACCGGACAGTCTGGTGTGCCATGGGATAGTGTCCGGTGCGCCAGCAGCGTCACCCGACCTTTAGGGTTCTAACGGTTTCGACCGTTGGAGCTCTGACTTATAGTCGCACCGAACAGGTACTGTTCACTATCCAATGCGCCTCTGATGCCTGCTCTGACTTTTGCGCGCACTGTTCACGCACTGTTTACACTTTTGCAGACGACCATTGCACTGGATAGCCATTGCTCCGCTGGTACACCGGACAGTCCGGTGGCACACCGGATGGTCCAGTAAATTATAGTGGAGCGGTGCTTGAGAAACCCGAAGGTGAAGAGTTTAGACTTTACGGCCCTGGTGCACAGGACATTGTCCGGTGGCACATCGGACAGTCCGATGCGCCAGACCAGGGTTCTCTTCGGTTTCTTTTGCTCCTTTCTTTTTGAACCCTAACTTGTTCTTTTTATTGGTTTGTGTTGAACCTTTGGCACCTGTAGAATATATAATCTAGAGCAAACTAGTTAGTCCAATTATTTGTGTTGGGCATTCAACCACCAAAATTATATTTAGGAAAAGGTTAAACCCTATTTCCCTTTCAAATGGGAACATGGAGAACCACCCGCGAAAATAGTGCTACCACAATGGTGGTATGGGACGCCCTTGGCTGATTACCTAGGAAAGCTAGTGGATGACTACCTTACCCGATAGGGGCAAGGAAAGTAGGGGAGTGGTCAGTGTAGGGAGGTCCTTGGGTTGATTTTGCTGCGATGGCGGTCAGGTGAGGGATCCCTGTACTGGAGCTTCCTATAAACTGTAGCGGGTTTTCTAAAGCTAGTGGAACTTTGTAAAGGCCTCGTAGTGGTATCCTGCCTCGCTTCCTTGGTAGAAGTGTATGGGGTCTGATCAACCCCGTGGCAAATGGGTAACACGAATTGTGGGTAAACATGTGCAACCTCTGCAGAGTGTAAAACCGGTATACTAGTCGTGCTCACGGTCATGAGCGGCTTGGACACTCACATGATTAATTTATGGAACTAAATTCAATTTGTCATTTGCATCGCATCGGGATTATTTTATTATTACTTTTATCACTATGGTCTGGTATTTACTTACACTTAGTAACTGCTAATAAAATTTTGACCAACTTATGAAAGCAATGCTCAACTTCAACCTTTACTTTGTTGATCAGCTTTACACTTCACATGAACTCCCACCTTTGGTGAGTTTATGCACATTATTCCCCACAACTTGTTGAGCGATAAACATATGTGAGCTCACCCTTGCTATCTCACACCCCCCCATAGAAGAAGAACAGGTGGTTAAAGAGGAGCCGCCTAATGAGGAGTTGGACTTGATCTAGGTGGCGTCTCCCAGTCAGCTTTGTGGCGCCAGGGAAATAATATTTAGTTCGTTTTATATTTATCATTTATTTTGTAAGACTTCCGCTATGTAATAAGTACATTTATGATATTTATGACATTTATCTCTATGCACTCTGTTATTATCTGTGTTGTTGTTCCTTGGCGCACATATGAGACGCACCCGGCTTTATCCCTTAAATCCGGGTGTGACAGCTATTGACCGTTGGAACCCTTTGTCATTTTGCTGCACCGGACAGTCCGGTGCCACACCGGACATGTCTGGTGACCTCTGACTTTGCTGCTTTGACTTCTGCGCTGCACTGTCCATCATTGTAAACTTCAGCAATCGACCGTTGACGCGCAGGGAGCCATTGCTTCCACTGGCTCACCGGACAGTTCGATGAATTATAGTGGAGCGCGTCTGGCAAATTCCTGAGAGTGGCTGGTTTGTTTGTGCCTAGGCTAGGTGCACCGGACAGTGTCCGGTGTGCCACTTGGCAGCACACTCTCTTGTCTTGCTCCAAATTTGATTGTGTCCCCAACTAAATTTCTTTCTTGGTTTATATTGAACTTTATGCACATGAGATAATTGATATCTAGACAAACTAGTTAGTCCATGTGGTTTGCGTTGGTCGTCAATCATCAAAATTGATTATAGGAAATGATTAGGTCCATTTCCCTTTCAACCCACAGTACGAGTCAATATTAAACTAATTACTAGAAGGCACTGGAAATTAGCGAAAACAACCCTGACCTCCCTCGTAATTGTGTTCCCAGTCCAGAATTATTAGGAATATTCGTAATTAAATCAGAAAATGAGTTTTAGTATAAAAATAATTCCAGAAACTTGTATAATTCATATTTAATTTGTTTTAACTCTGAATTGATCCATTCTAGTTGCATTAATCTCATATTAATATTGTTCTTCATCTAATAATCTTATTTTATCATGAAACCTATGGTTAAAATTATGCACTCAATTTATTTTATATCTACCACATAAAACTTCATAAAATCATAACTCTTTAACCGCAGCTCCAAATTTAGTGGTTCTCAAACCTACCATCTTGTTACGACGCGTAGATCATTATTATGCAGTTTGTTCTTATGTTTGGTGTGATGTTAGTTTTGCCTATACCGTGTTTGTTTGTATTGCTATGATTAGCAGTGAGGTCACTAGAATCTCGAGTCTCGGGCAAGTTGTGCCCTTGATCACTTTTCCTTACCCAATATTATTCCTGTTAATCACTATACAATGCCAAGGTTAATCTGATGGGACCTAATAGGTTTCCCTAGACTTGTTTATCCCTCACCTTGTTTGCCACTGAACTTTTGGGTAGTTTTTCTATTGTTCTACCCAGTTTTGGGGTTAATATTACATTATGATATTGTTCCAGTTATACCGTTGTTTAATTATTGTTCATGACAAGATCATTGTGTTAATTGGAACATGGAGCTTAACTTGAGAAACACGTGCTACCACAAGGGTGGAATGGGATGTCCTTGGCTAACTAATTAGCAAAGCTACTGGAGGACTACCTTACCCAAAAGGGGCAAGGGTAGTAGGGAAGTTGTCAGTATAGGTTCTCGGGTCGATCATGTTGCAATGGCTTTTCGGACGAGTGATTCCTATATTGCGCTCCCTAGAAACTGTAGTGGGTTTTCTGAAGCTAGTGGAACTTTGTAAAGGCCTCGTAGTGGATCCCTAGCCATTCACCTCAGAAGTGTCTTAGGGTCTAGCTAACCCTGGCTAGATGGGATACATGACTTATGGGTAAAGGGCGCAACCTCTGTAGAGTGTAAAACTGGTATATCAGTCGTGGTTGCTGTAATGAGTAGCTCAAGACTCTCACATGATTAATCTATGGAACTAAACTTAATTTGTCATATGCATTGCATCGCGAATGTTATTATCAATTGCGATCTCTTACTTAATTGGGTTGGTATCTACTTATACTTAGTAACTGCTAATAAAATTTTGACCAACTATAAAAGCAATGCTCAGCTTTAACCATCTCCTTTGGTAAGCATTACACTTCACATGAGCTCCCACCTTTGGTGAGTTCATGCACATTATTCCCAACAATTTGTTGAGCGATGAACGTATGTGAGCTCACCCTTTCTGTACTCACATCCCCCGAAGTCAAGGATAGGTAGCACAGGATGAGACGCATGAAGGATGCTGTGATAACTTCGTGAGTGGTCTAGGCCGTCGTCTCCCAGTCAACTATGGTTGCTAGATCGATGTCTTCGTATGATGTAATTATTTATTTATTTTGTACAGAACTCTTATTATATAGTGAAGATGTGGCATTCGTTTCTGTACCATGAGTCATCATATGTGTGAGATTCGATACCAGCACACTAGGTGATTATTTTCACGCCCGGATTTTGGTGCCCCTAGAACCCGAGTGTGACACTTGATTTGAGAAGTTTCCTAGCACTTAGTAGAACATAGTTAGTACCAAAAACAATTTACTAAGTGCTAGAATCGTACCTTCATTTCTTGTAGAGTTTGCATTTTATTCTTATAACTCTCATTTTGCTTTTACTTTGACTCTAAGCTCATACTCACAATTAGTATGTGTAACGTTCTGAATTTGGGGGTATAAATATTTCTTCTCCAATACACACCAAATTTAGGCGTTACTCTCTTTTCTCTTCCTGTTTCGCTCCTTCCTCCATTTTTCAAAGCAATATAGAGACTGGTGTCCATATCGCGTGTAAACAAAAAGCGTAAGTTGATATTGTTGTTGCATCATGCCGAAGTATATTTATTTTGTCTGATGTTGTGTCTAATCAGCGCGTTCATCTCGTTTCGGTTTTCGATTCACGATTTAATTCAATTAGAGGTAAGCGAGAGCAAGCAGTAGGTAGTTGGCATGGCCCGCGGCCCAGCCAGGCTCATGGCATGGCCCACCCCGACCTGATCCAGACCAGGCGTGCCCCTAGCGCCCCCCCTCCATGCGCGCCCCCACCCCTCTCCCTCTCATTTTTGCCTTTCCCACGCAGCAACTTCTCTCTCCCTCTCTTCCAGTGAGCGGTTGCCGCCGATCGTCGAGCCCCGAGGTGAGCTTCCCCTCCCCTATCTTCTCTCCCTGTGCGCAGCCCCTCCCCGGTGATCCCTCCCCCGACGCGTGGCCCCCCGGCGCACGCAGCCCCGTCCTTGTGTGCGCAGCCCTAGCGCGCGTAATGTTTAAATTTAGTTTAATTCACGTGCTGCATCGCGTGCTGCGTCGTGCGGCGATTCATTTTAAATTCAGATTTATTAGTGCGTTGCGTCGTGCGCTTCGTAGCGCGACAATTCATTTTAGATAATGTGTTGCGCCGCGCGTTTCGTTTCGCGACGTTTCGTTTTAGATTCAGTTTAATTAGAGTATGTCGTCGCGCGCTTTGTCGCACGACACTTCGTGTTAATTTCAAATTTAATTCAAGTGTTGCGTCGCGTGCTTCGTCGTGCGATGAGTCATTTTAATTTCAGTTTAGTCTAAGTGTTATGTCGCGCGCTTCGTCGCGCGACGAGTCGTTTTAATTTCAATTTAGTCTAAGTGTTGCGTCGCGCGGCTGCGTGACAATTCATTTTAATTTCAATTTAAGTTCATGTGTGCTGTCACGCGCTTCGCTGTGCGACGATTTGTTCTAATTTCAGCTTAATCCGTGCATGCTGTCGCACGATTCGTCGTGTGACGCTTCGTTTAATTTCCGTTTACTTTATGTGTTGCGTTGCGTTGCACGCTTCGTCGCATGACAACCTTTTAAATTTACATAGATTTGCTTATCATAATTAAGTGCGTCTAGGCAAGTATTTCGTCGTGTAACTTTAGTTTATGCATAGCGCGATTATTAAATTAATGTGGTTATGTCTAGGCAAGTATTTTAATTCATATCTGCTTAACGTAATTACCTTGCGACCGTAGCCTCGACCGTTGTATTTTCTTTCTCACATAGTCATAGATGCGAGCCCTACGCCACATGTCTATTTAATTATTGTATTTTATTGTGTGGTGTATTGTTTCTTTTTATATTAAAGTTTGTGGAATGTATGTTTGAACTCGTATAGATAATGATCCATTGGCGGAGTCCGAAGGAGTTGCAGATGAAGACCCTGAGCAGCAGCTGGTTGGTGCCGACAATTGTCCTTTGAACCATCTATGTCCTACTCATTTTACATATCACTCCCCACATTTACATAATTTATACCCAAGGATTGACTAGCTTTGTTTATCATGTCCTTGTTCACCTATTTGGGTTGTATCATTTTGGTTTAGCTCTATGCTAGCGCTTTACTTTAATCAATTTACATGATGAGTGAAGTTTACTTTTGATTAAGATGGTGGCATTATGACATTTAAGGGGACTTGAGTGGTTTCTCAAGAGCCTCTCCGTAAGGACTGGTTCGTTGGATGACCACCCGGAAAAATAGTGTAGTTTGCTTCGCCGTTGTGTCATCAATGTAGCTCGGTGTATGCGGCTCGCTCTGCCGATGGTGGTTTACCCCTTGGAGAGGAGTGTGGTATATTTAGGAAACCTAATGGGCGACTACAGCCTCAGGGAATCTTTGTAAAGGCTACGTAGGGAAACCTTGCCAATTCACTTTGGTAGTGTTTAAGGGTTTGATCGGCCCGAAGCACAAAGGAATCACTGCTCATGGGTATAGTGTGCAACTTCTGCAGAGTGTTATGAAACTGATATATCAACCATGCTCGCGGTTATGAGCGGCCTTGGGAGCTCCATTGATTAGAGACACATTGATTCAAGATACTATGGTTACAGATGATGATGAGGATAATGATTGTTTTTTTATGATTATGATTATGGTTTCTGGTATTCTTTCCATTTGGAAAGAGTACTTTTGGGCTAATAACTTGGGTTTAATGCTAAAATCTAGCTCTCTACAAGTAATAATTACCGACCAACTAAAAGCAACTGCTTGATCTTAACCCCACATAAAGCTAGTCCATTACAGCCAAATGGGACAATTGCTGAGTATGTTGATGTGTACTCACCCTTGCTTTACACACCAACCCCCCCCAGGTTGTCCACATTGCAACCACAGCTCAGGAGAAGATAAAATCATGGTGGAGGATTTCAATGAGTTCCAAGAGTATGATGAATTCTAGGCGTGGGTTAGAGGAAAACCCCCAGTCGGCTGCCTGTGAAGGCCGTGTTTAGCTACAGTTCGTTTTCGCACTTTGATATATGTTAATGACTATATGGGTGCCTTAGACATCATGATGTAATCAACTATTACCCTCTTTTATGTTATTATTTGAGCACTGTGTGATGATGTCCGGTTATGTAACTGTTGTGTTCGTGAATTGCTGATCCTGGCACGTACATGGTTCGTATTTGGTTTGCCTTCTAAAACCGAGTGTGACATAAGTGGTATCAAAGTCGTATTGACTGTAGGACTACTAATCTAGAGTAGAATGGTCGTTCTAAGGATTATAGACCCATATTCTCACCTTGACCCTGGTGTCACTTCAAAAGTTGGTCATCTCAACCAATTCTATGTTCTATTATATATATTATACCTTGCTGAAAAATTTTATTTTAATTTATTTCCTAATCTTTTTATGGTTTACTTGCTGGCCATATTAGTTCTGTTCTTACTCTTATGCTTACGGTGTCTTTTGTAGATGGCTCGTCTTAGACACACAGCACGAAAGTCAGTCATTCCTTTCTTGCCCTCTCGTCTCGCAGAGCGTCCGCTTCGTCTCCTGGTGACTGGTCAGTCCAGCCATTTGGAGAGGCTGCACCACCGCCTGCACGAGGAGCAGGAGCATCGACGACAGGAGCTAGAGCAGCAGGGCTCTTCTTCCTTGCCTCAGTAGGAGGTAGAGTCTGCGAGGCACTGCTCTCCTGTGCCCCCGCTGGAGGCGCCCCCTGCACCACCACTAGGCATCTTGACCGTTAGAGTAGCTTCTGGAGGAGACCCCTAACAACGGAGACGGCCACGATAGCAGCTCGAGCCACAACACCGACCTTTCAGAGGAGCAGGAGTCGGAGGGATGGGTCGCCCAACCCATCACTCGTGACGCTGCTCGCGGGTGTCACTTCCACGAGGTGCTCGACACCTTGCTGCATCGGGCACTTGACCAGCACACCTGGTCCATCGAGTATCGCTGTGTGGTCTTCCAGCACAATCGTGGGCATACCCGGACCACTGGGAGGCAACATGCTTGGTACGCCGTCTGGAGGTTAGTCTCCGCGGTGCGGAGGTCTCCTCGGAGCATTATTCAATCTCCGAGTGGGATTAGCCGAGGCGGCCATGCAGGATGTCGCACGACATGCGCTTTCGCACTACTGCTCGGTGCTCGGTGGGGTGGCCGACGGTCCCAACCTGAGGTATTACCCCCACCGTCCATCTGACAGCACAGGAGGCGTGGTTGTCTCACTTCTTGGTAAGGATAATCCTAGGTTGAGTAGCACAGTCAACCTAGCTGTTGTGCTAAATACGGAGCTGGACCATGCTTTAGACGAGCTGTGTAGGGCTCGTGCTGAGATTGCCCAGTTGCGGGCTGAGTTAGCGAAGCGCCGTCACCTAGCGTATGGCTCTCCCACCCCCGTTGGGACTCGGCACCCTTACCGCTCGCCTCGGCTTGGGTGCCATGTATATGGCAACCTCGAATGTAGGACCAGGATAAATTTAGGACCATAGATCATCAGTGTTGGATCTTGTAATTAATGTTTAAAATAGAAGTCTTATTCTTAGTCTTAGTTAGTCAGGATAGTTTGCTTATCTTGTGTTTTTATTCTTGTCATGATGAACTATGATGTATTTGGATCTTTGTAATGACTGTCGCCAGAGTGTGGGTACCCTGCATTTTGGTTTAGCTGTTAATGTTAATGAAATTAGTTATTTAGTTGGGAAGCCTTTTTATCTCTACTTTCCTCTTTATATGAAGAGTTGTGTCTGCCTATGTTGGAAGTCAGTGAAGATGCTTGTTTGTTCAGTGTTGTAAAGAACTCTATACCATTTTCTTATGCTGCAAGATTTGCAAGATCAGTTCTAATATGTGATCGCATTCCGCAGATGTCAGACAACAGACGTAGAGGAGGGAGGCGTGCTCAGCAGGAGCAACTGGCACCGCAAAATGAGGCACCTCAGCAGCAATTGCCACCCCACCCCCAATGATAATAGAACAGATGTTTCTAATGCAGACTCAGGTAGTCAAAGCGATTGGTCAGACTCTGGCTGCCATGCAGTAGGTGCAGCAGCAGCAGCCCCCACCTCAACCTCATATGCAAGTGCAGATGCATCAGATGCCCAGAGATAAGCGTGCAGAATTCATTAGAGGTCATCCCCCAGTGTTCGCTCACTCTGCTGACCCCATGGATGCTAAAGATTGGCTGCGTACCATGGAGCAGGAATTGCACACCGCTCAGTGTGATGATAGAGAGAAGGTTCTGTATGGTCCCCGCCTATTGAGGGGAGCAGCTCAGTCTTGGTGGGAGTCCTACCTTGCCACCCATGCCGACGCTGATGCCTTATGAGTTAGCCAAAGAATTTGACAGATTGAGCCTCGGATTTTTGAACAACACGCAAGGAGTAATAGTTGAGTTAGAACCCACCTTAGAGCAGGAAATCAAAGAAGCACAAAAGAACGATGAGAAGATCAATGAAATCCGGTAGCTGATTCTAGAAGGAAGAGGCAAAGATTTTTGGGAAGATGCAGAAGGTGTGGTATGGTTCAAGGACCTCTTGTGTGTTCCCAATGTCTAGTCCATTTGGGAGTTGATCCTCAAGGAAGCTCATGAGACAGCTTATTCCATACATCCTGGAAGTGAGAAGATGTACCAGGATCTAAAGAAGAAATTTTGGTGGTACGAAATGAAAAGAGAGATTGCAGAGCATGTGGCTATATATATGTGACAGTTGTCATAGAATCAAGGCAGAGTATTAGAGGCCTGTGGGTTTGTTGCAGTTGTTGCAGATTTCTCAGTGGAAATGGGATGAGATCGGAATGGACTTCATAGTCGGGTTGCCTCGCACTCGAGTCTGCTACGATTCCATATGGGTAGTAGTGGACCGCTTGACCAATTCAGCCCACTTCATACTGGTCAAGACTAGCTACAACAATGCAGTATTAGCGGAGCTGTACATGTCCTAGATCATTTGTATTCATGGTGTGCCAAAGAAGATAGTGTCAGACAGAGGAACGCAGATCACCTCTCATTTCTGGCAGAAGTTGCATGAAGCTTTAGGCACACTTTTGAATTTCAGTTCAGCTTATCACCCGTAGAGAGACGGTCAGACTGAAAAACGAATCAAGTCCTAGAAGATATGTCAAGAGCCTGTGCATTGCAAGATAAGTCCGGATGAGACAAGAGGTTACCTTATGCAGAATTTTCCTATAACAACACTTACTAAGTCAGTTTGAAGATGTCACTGTTTCAGGCGCTTTATGGGACAAGTTGCAGAGCTCCGTTGCATTGGGATCAGCTTGGAGAAAAGCAAGTGTTTGGGCCCGACATTTTGCTCAAAGCCGAAGAGAACATCAAGATGGTTTGGGAGAACCTAAAGATAGTGTAGTCAAGGCAGCGAAGTTATGCAGACACAAGAAGAAGAGAGCTGAGTTTTGAAGTGGGAGATTTTTTTCTATCTGAAGGTATCACCTATCAGAGGAATAAGAAGGTTCGGAGTTAAAGACAAGCTAGCACCCCAATATGTTGGTGTGTATCAGATTCTCGCGAAGCATGAAGAAGTGGCCTATCAGCTCAGTTTGCCAAAAGATTTGTCAGTGGTGCATGATGTCTTTCATGTGTCTCAGTTGAAGAAGTGTCTGCGTGTGCCAGAGGAGCAGTTGCTAGTGGAAGGTCAGGAAGTCCAAGAAGACTTGACCAACATAGAGAAGCCAACGCAGATTCTTGAGACTACAGACAGGGTCACCCGGAGGAACACTATCAGAATGTGCAAAGTCAGATGGGGTCACCACTCTGAGGAAGAAGCAACTTGGGAGTGTGAAGATGATCTGATGGTCAAGTATCCCGAACTCTTTGCTGACCAACCTTGAATCTCGAAGGCGAGATTCTTTTAAGGGGGATAGGTTTGTAACGCCCTGAATTTTGGGGGTATAAAATTTTCTTCTCCAATACTCACCAAAGTCAGGCATTACTCTCTTTTCTCTTCCTGTTTCTCTCCTTCCTCCATTTTTCAAAGCAATATAGAGACTGGTGTCTATATCACGTGTAAACAAAAAACCTAAGTTGATATTGTTGTTGCATCATGCCGAAGCATATTTATTTTGTCTGATGTTGTGTCTAATCGCGCGTTCGTCTCATTTCGGTTTTCGATTCGCGATTTAAATTCGATTAGAGGTAAGCGAGAGCGAGCAGTCGGTAGTCGGCCCAGCCCGTGGCACGGCCCACCCCGACTCGACCCGGCCCAGGTGCGCTATCACACCCGGATTTAAGCGATAAAGCCGGGTGCGTCTCATATATGCGTCAAAGAAGACAACACATATAATAATAGAGTGTATAGATATAAATGTCACAATATCATAAAAGTACTTATTATATAGCGGAGGTCTTACAAAATAAAAGATAAATATAAAACGAACTAAAGTCTATCCTTGGCGCCATAAAGTCGACTGAGAGACGCCACCTAGATCAAGTCAAATTCCTCGTTGTGTGGCTCCTCCTGGGCCACCTATTCTTCTCCTGTGGGGGGGTTTATACATCGCAAGTGTGAGCTCACAAAAGATCATAGCTCAACAAGTTGTGGGGAATAATGTGCATGAACTCACCAAAGGTGGAAGTTCATGTGATGTGTAAGGCTGATCAACAATAGGGGTTAAAGCTGAGCATTGCTTTTAATAAGTTGGTCAAATTTTATTAGCAATTACTAGATGTAAGTAAATACCAAACCATAATAAGAATAGAACAAAATTTATAAATAATCCCTTGCAATGCAAATGACAAATTGAATTTAGTTCTATAATTTAATCAGTTTTACACTCTATAGAGGTTGTATACCAGTTTTACACTGTACAGAGGTTGTACCTTGTACCCACAAGTCATGTTACCCATCTGCCAAGGGGTCATGAATCCCATACACCTCTACCAAGGAAGCAAGACAGGGTAACACTACGAGGCCTTTACCTAGTTCCACTAGCTTCAGAAAACCCACTACAGTTTCTAGGAAGAGCAATGCAGGAATCCCTTGTTTGACCGCCATCGTAGCAAAATCAACCCGGGAACCTCCCTACACACCTACTCCCTACTGCCCTTGCCCCTATCGGGTAAGGTAGTCCTCCACTAGCTTTCCTAGTTAGTCAGCCAAGGGCGTCCCATTCCACCCTTCTGGTGGCACGTGTTTCTCAAGTTAAGCTCCATGTTCCAATTAAAAGTAATGATCTTGACATGAACATAAATAACATAACAGAATAATTGGAATGTGGATATAAAGAAATATTAACCCAAAACCATGTAAAGCAATAGCATAACTACCCAAATGATTCAGGGATAAACAAGGTAAAAGGATAACCAGTCTAGGGTGACCTATTGGGTCCCATCAAAATTACACCTATGCATTGATAAGTGATAATAAAGAACATTATTGGGTAAAAAGTGGTCAAGGGCACAACTTGCCTTCAATGAGCTCCTGCTCAGCAACTTCTATCTGCTGAACACCGGGATCCTCAGCCACTGGCTCTTCTACTCGCCACAATACAAACAAGAATAGTATAAAGGAGAAATTAACATCACACCAAACATGTAGAAATACACATTAAAATCTACATATTAAAATAAGATCACAGGAATAGGAATCATTAATTTTGGAGTTATAGATTTAAGTTATGAATTTCCAAAGGTTTTATGTGCTTGGTATAAGATTCATTAATAAATCAATTTTGTTATTGTTTTCATGTCAAAACAGAGACACTAGGTGATAAACAATAATATTACAAAATTATAGAAACTAGAATGGATTAATTTGGACTAAGTATGAATTTTCTATGAATTAAACAAGTTCTAGCATTTATTTTTACATTAAAAGTCCATTTCCATATTTATTTATTCAATTTATAAGTATCTGGACTACGCATCAATTACAGGAAAGCACAGGGCTAACATATAAAACTTTCCTAGACTCAGAACTCCCTGCTGATGGACTGCGGGTTGATTCAGTGGTAATCTAGGGGCTCTTATGTAAATCTGACATGGCGAACGGGTATCAGTTGATCAGGGTCATCGAATTCGAAGACGAGCGCTCATATTAACACACAGATCTCGTGAACCGGTATGCGAGTACAATCCCTAGGATCCAAAATTAGTGGTCGCAATTTAATCAGTCCTACTCGAATCCTAGCTGCCCGATTAAACCCCAATGGTTAGGATCCAATAGGCTGAAGCGGTACACTCTGATCTAATCATCGCCGCACATTTTGAATTGGACGGTGTGGCGCGATTCTTCCCTCCCGTGACCCGGTGACGGCGGTAGTCGTGCACGCATGGCGGCGCCCTCACCGGCGTAATCCAATTTGACTCCCAGGCGCGCTAATGAGTTCCCAATTTGCACCAAAACAATGCAGGGAATAATACGATCACATGACTCGGTATCTTACCGGAATCAATGTGAAGTCGACGCTCGCCCACGCGATGAAGCGCTCCCGCGGCGAAGACCCAACCACGGCGAAGAATTCTTGTTTGGTCGAGGCCTCGTTCTCCAAGCTTCTCCCCTGAACGCGATCTGTGCACACTCCCAAATGTCAGGAACCAGGTTCCGGGTGCCGAGCGGTGAAAATGGTGGGATTCGACGGGGCGGACTCTCGCTACTCTTTCACTGGTGGCGACGGAAGGAAGAGGGTCAAAGGGAGGAGTCAAAGGGAAGAAGCAAGGTGGGTCTTTGGCCCGCTTTTGAAGCCCAGATGGGACGCAGTCATGGTGAGTGGGGATATCGCGAGCTCAACGACTCGCCCGTGAAGCGAGGCGAGGAAGAGGAACAGGGATCATGGGTCCTAGCTGACAGCGAAACATAAAGGGAGTCGGCGGGCGCACGACCGATAGACTGGCGAGTGGGGCCTAGTCCACAGCGACGTGTGTGCGTGATGCAAGTCCTGCTGACAAGACGGTCCCACGAACCGGTGGCGGTATTTGGGCATCATAGGCTGACCCGTGGGGTCGAGAGGTCGGCGCTCGCGGGTGTGAGGGAATTGGGCCGCGCAGATGGCTTCTTCTGGTGGGCCAAAAGGTGAGGTCTGGGCCCAGGCAAGCTTTACTCCTTTTTTATTTTATATTTTCCTTTCTTTTTCTTTCCCCATTATTTCCAAATTCAAAATTCAAATTCTCATTTAAATTCAAACTTCGTGGTAATTTGCCTTCTCATTAAATATTCAACTTAGACCTAGTATGGGTGAATTTATCTATTTTTAATATTTATTTCATGTTAACTAGTGTTCTCTTTGTAACACCTCTGGTGTTACTGCCACTAAGACTTGAGCATGACATCATAAGCACTGGCATATCATGTGTTTGTCACACCTAGAATGCATTCACTAGGCAAAAAGTTCAAACAAGTTGTATTGATGTAACATTTCATAGGTGAAACCCTAGGGTACAGTACTTAACCCTAAAACTGGGCTTAGAAGAATAAACAAAGTCTAAACAAAAGAAAACTTCAAAACTTATTAGTAATGATCATAAAATGTCACCATTAATGGACATAAGTAGTATCCAAACCCTAGAGGTACCTAAAACCCTAAACAGACCCCTAGGAAACCCTGGACTGAAACCCTAGGGGGTATTTGTAAAAGTGTGCACAATTTGAACCTAAGTGCAAAAATCATGGAAATAGGTTGTCTTTAGTCATATGGTTCACATATTTGGAGATTTGCAAATGAAACCCTAAGTTTTGGGCTTATTTGCAAAAGGGCCACAATTGTGCTCCAATGGCTAAGTCTGAATTTCAGTGCATAGGCTTAACTTTAGAAGCTTGTATCTTCCAAATTATGAATATTTTGCCCTAGGTCAACACATTAAAGGTTTAGAGCTACAATAGGAGTACGACTTTGCTCAAGGGATTAAGCATTGTTGTTATGCAAAGTTGAGAGAAAACTGGGCCCAAAGTTGGGCTGTCAGTCAGCCTCAAGTCTGAAACTCTGGGTAACAGTGTGTAGGATCAACTTTGGAACCATGTAGCGCTTGATTCAGTGGTTGTTTAACTAAAACCTCTGTGGCAAACTTAAAATTGGTTTGTTGAACTACAATTTTGATGCAGAGTGTTGGTCTGGTCACTACACAAAATTTGGCACAAATTGCCCTGAAAAGAGCTCTGTCAGTCGTTCTGAAGGTTAATCACGATGGTACAGTGCCCTGAACAAGATCGCTGGTGCAGCGCACCTTACCACCGGCGATCGTGCGCCCAGATCCACACTGCCGTTGCGATTCATGCTCACTGGTGACCGGATAACGCTCCTAGGTAAAAGATCTTCGCTTGGGGATCACCCTGGTGGCTGGCCGCCGTACCCCCTTGCCTTGCGGCTGGCGCAGATAAGCTCAACTGTGTTGGCTGCCTGCCGATCGTATGCCACGTGTATTGAGACTTCACCACGTCGAAGTAGGCTGATTTACATTGCGGACTCATTGCCGGTGAACCTACCACGGTGAAGGACACGTAGCTATTGCGCCAGTACTCTTCCCTACCTTCGACCGCCAGCACGCCATGACCAAATTGAGAGCCACCGCTTTGAGATACTATAAATTGAGGACACCTCTAGCTCCATTAAGGCATCATGAAGCCAAAGCATCCGCTACTGCCTCTGATTAGCCACCAGAGAGCTCCAATTTCCTTTTCTCCCCAAATCAGTTTTCCGCGCCCGTAAGCACCTCATCGTGGCCAGACGCCTGCAGGTCAGTTCTAGCATCCTTGCTTAATGTTCTAGCCTTCATTAAGTCTCCTGTTACTCGTAAACCTATCTAATTGTGCTAGACTACCCTGAGTCGTCATGAACACATCAAAATGTTCTTGGTTTCGGTCGTCATCGTGGACAGGGAGAGTCCGACTCGGATTTATGCAATTGATGGAGGGGAAATGGCCGCCAAAGGTAGAATTCGGTGTCGGCCAGGTTAGGGCCCTGGTCATTAAGTATCCTAGCCGGTACAAGCTCGTCGGAAATCTGCGCGTCGCCGTCCACCGTCGTGGACCTCGGAGTGTGAAGGAATAGAAGCGCAGGGGTTTATTTGCAAACGTCAGCGACTGCATCAAATTGTGTCTTGGACTCTTTCGGGTTGTACAAAAAGACAGGGTCTTCCTTGCAAAGTCTGCACGCAGGCGCGCGGGCGCTTACCTCCAATAATGGGCCAACTCGGGCCAGATTCAGCCCAAGCCTATAGCATCTTTTCTTTTTTCCTTTTCTTCTGGACTTAAGAAATTCCTAGAAAATTGTAGAAAAATGCTAAAAAATACCATACCAATTTTGCTAGGTTTCTAATTTTTTATAGTATTAAATAAAAATAGTTTCATGATTTTTAGTTCCAATAGGGAATTTTGGGACACTTAAAATAGCCAAAATCTATACTTCTGGAATTTTAGGAAATAATTTGTAATTCCAAAATTCACCAAACTTTTTAGGTAAACTTTAAATATTATTTAGAAACCTTGGGTAAAGTTTGGTATGATTTGGACTATGTTTTATACTTAGAACCCAAAACCCTAGGCCCCCTAGCCCTATGAACTTCACTGTAGACTCTAAAAACCCTAGTTTCTCGGAGATCTGTGAAGGAAAGTTGTATTCAAGACATTAGATAATAAACTTTTATTATCTTTGCATCTTCATGAGCATTACATGAGCATTCATGAGTATATATGGCTATATTTAGAGAATGACGAGGAAGTAGAAGTCGAAGAAGCAAGGACTTCACCACCACCACCACCTGAAGAAACTCAGGCAAGAAACTGCTTTTACTCTGATATTTGTGGAGCAGAACCTGACTCACCAGTAACACAAGGCAAGCCCCGGTGCATTTGCCCCCTCCCTGTTATTTTGAAATCTTTCTCACTTACTTGATGCATTAAGTGATAGGAGTTGTGTGCTAAACCAATTGCTGCATTTCCTTCCTTGAAGTTGATTACCTTAGTCCCCTGTTTTACAAAAAGGTTTTTCTTATAATTAGCATTGCTTTAGAAAAACAAAACATTTTGTTTTGACAAAAGATGATGTTGTAAAGTGGGTGGGATGTTTTCATAAACAAAACTTGATGGTGGATCCATCATGGCCATGATGGGTTCAACATTGGAAAAGATGTACCTCTGCCAGGTACCAAACTTTGGGTTGAAATGATAAAGTTGAGACCGGGCGGGTGACTTGCACGAGAAGAGAGTCTCGGTGTAGTGTCTTCGTCTAAGTCGATTAAAGACCTTCTCGATATAGGCTTGCTGATCAAGGACCCTTTAACTGGTCACATGCCTCGTCATGGGTAAGCTTTGCCTCGGGCAGACTAATACCAGAATAAGATAACACGCAATGGGAGTGGAGAGATGGTGGGAGTAGCGTGTACCCTCCGTGGCAAGAGGCTGGACGGTGGTGTATCTGTGCTCTCGGTTGGCGTGAACCTGATCTGGTCTTAAGAACCCTGGTGGCGAGTTGACATATGCAAGGGTTAAGTGCTACATATGTCGTGTGATTGGAGATCCTCAACTGAGTATAATCGATTCGGATCGCCGTAACTTCGCGGATATGAAAACTTGGTCACTACCCTACACGTAGCAATCCAGTGAAGATGAAGGGTTGATAAGAAATTGGCTACTATAGGTCAAGTGATTGAACTATGGTAGAAAGAACTCTAGCTGCAGGTAACTTCACTTAACCTAACAAGTAAAACTTGATTACTAAGGATCCACTGTTAGTAAGCATTTCTGCAAACAGAGTCTCTGATTATTGATAAGCCATACCTTGATTCCCAAAGGCTAGCATATCCTTGAGAGTCTTTTACTTTGACGGGTAAGTCTTGCGAAAGTACACTTCGTACTCAGGGCTTTGTCCCATGTTGTTTTAGGTGAGGAAGCGGCAAATTTTTGCTGCTTTTGTTCAAAGGTGGTGCCTAAAGAAGGAAACCAGGAGTGAAGGTTCGGGAGGAATGGATCCTCCGTTAAAAACTTTTGTTTGATGTTTATCAGGAGGGGTTTTTGCCTCCCAGTGATGTAATAATAATACTTCAGCACTCCTATATTTTAACTCATGTATGTAATAATACAACTCTTTCTTACTTTAATATAAGGTAAGTTATTGTACTTGCTTCTGCATTCTTGTATCTTCGATGTGTTGTAATATCTGCATGATGGGTGAAACGCTCTTGGGAAAGGAAAGAAATTCAGATACCGAACTTAACAAGTGATCAGGTGCACCTACAGGTTTGTCTGAGGTCCGTTGGACAAGGATAACTGCAGGTGGGCCTAATGACTTGGGAGGTTCCGTCACAGTTGGTATTGGAGCGAAGCCCATCTCTGCAGATGTTATGAGGCATTTTCAAAAAGAATTTTCAAAGACTTATCTAGAAAATTTCTTTCTTTCTTATCTAACTACTTTCTCTACTTCAAGACCAGATAGTAGAGTGCGATGTATAGAAGGTTGTGAATCAACTAAGGTTGATTATGTAATTATACATGCATCATGTTAAAAACTATATTAATAATATCTTCCCCCTCATGGAGATATGCCGCCGCGCACAAGGAAAACGGCGTGCAAGTCCACCGAACCAATTAGCGTACCTCGCCATCAACTAGCTCCAAGGCACGAGGACAGCAGTAGTGTTAGCAATGATCCTATCGGAGATCTGGAAGCTCAAGTAGAACAGCTTCGATCGGAGCTCCGTCATAGGAATAATGTGTGGGTGGCGGATGGTCAGCGAATAAATGAGTTGAGAACTGACATCTGGCACTTGCTGAACGAGATTTAGCGCTCGATTGGGCTGTTAACTCGCGTTCACTTGCTTGGGCCAAGGAAGCCAAAGCTCGAGCCCGCGTGGAGGAGCTTAGCACAGCCGTGGACCACTTGCAAGTGTATTGTAATACACTACATGAGGAGGTTCATGTGTTGTATTCACAACTGCACCCTAACGTACCTGCGGATCCTATCGGAATGGGAGCTGAACCTTCTGGAGTAGCGGGAGAAGCACTTGGTGGTGAACTAGACCTTTTCAGGCCTCCTCCCTCTATGAAGCTGGTTGATGAATGGTCTCCTATGCCTGACAGTGAAGCTACCAAAAGTGATAGGAAGCTAGAATAAGTGTAGTATATAAACAGTGGTAATGTGTAATAGGTAATGTAATTATTTTGTAAATTCGAGTCTATATCATTACCCTTTTTAGTAATGTAAAATGGATGGTTTGCTTTGGCATATTATATTTTTCCAAATGTTCTTTGCCTCAGATGTCGTCCAAGACTCGTGCATAGGATAGTGCAGGAACCTCCCGTGGGAGGGAAGCAACTCCTAACCCGCCCAAGTACCTCCAACATTAGCTGAGGCCATCACTGCCTTAGTTAATGCCACGGTCGACAACACCCGCTTTCTGCGGGAAATGACGGGACAACAAATGCAACAGCAAGGCGGGCGAGCCTATCCGCAAGGACCCCGTGAAACATCATATTTGGACTTCTCTGAAACATGTCCCCCATTATTTGTCAAGACTGAAGATCCTCTTGAAGCGGATGAGTGGATCCGGGTTATCGAGCAAAAGTTCGGGCTTCTCTGATGCACGGAGACTCAAAAGCCCTTATTTTTGGCACAGCAGTTGCGAGGCCCTGCCAGTACCTGGTGGGGAAATTATGTGGCCATTCAACCGGCTGGCCATCAAGTTACTTGGGACGAATTCAAACTAGCTTTCCGGGAGAACTATATTCCTGAAGGGGTGCTCCATATGAAACAGGAAGAATTTATGAAGCTCAAAAAGGGTGGAGATACTGTCACTCAGTATCTCAACAAATTCAACCACTTGTCCCAGTATGCCATCGATCAGGTCAACACTGACCTGAAGAAGAAAATTTGTTTTATGAGGGGCCTCAATGACCGGTTGCAGTGGAAAATGGCCACCTGCCTCGACCTCACTTACAGCCAGGCTGTCAGCACGGCACTGTCAGTCGAAGCCAAATATGCAGGCCCAGGAAAATCAAAGGGCTATGGAGGCGACAGGCCCAACCAGGGGCCTGAGAAAAGACAAAGGTTGGTGATCTGACCTTTTAATCTGAATCGCTCTTCACCACGTCCACCATCCTACCCTTTCAAGCAACTACTTTTTATCCGCCCCGCTGTTGGCCCCACCTCAGCCACTAAGTCGGGTGCCACTAGAACTCGTTTCCCTGCCCTCCCAAGCTCTTCAACAGGCTGCTTTAATTATGGAAAGTCCAGACATTTTATCAAGGACTGTCCATACCCGAAGCAGAACAGATCAAATAATCAGCAGAGTTCAGGGAGTTCTACTCAAGGCAAGGGAAATGTGGCGAACAATACCGTGGGCAAATGTGAAGAAAATTGGGCAGATTTATTATACGCAAGTGGCCACAACACCGGAAGGAGAACCGGTTATGATGGGTACGTTTCTCGTGGCCAATCACCCTGCAGTTATTATTTTTGATTCTGGCGCTTCACATACATTCATAAGCAAGAAGTTTGTGGAGCAACATTGCATTCCATATACTGAATCAAGGGAAGGGTTTACTATTCATTTGCCCGGGGGGCAAATATTCACTAAAGAAGTGGCTTTCCAAGTGCCCGTAACATTGGCTGAATGGGACTTTCCTACAAACATGATTGTTCTAAAAGGCCAAGATATAGATGTAATTCTGGGCATGAAATGGTTAGCCCAACATAAAGCTATCCTCAACACTGATCTGAGAACCATCAGGTTGAGTTATGGCCAAGAAGAGGTTCTCTTGTCCATCCCCGTAGCTATTCCAGCTAAACAATTTGGCAGAGTATATGAAGCCAACATACCAGAGATCCAAGATATTCCGGTAGTTTGTGAGTTCCCAGACGTCTTTCCAGAAGATTTGCTCGGATTGCCTCCAGAGAGAGATGTAGAATTTGTGATTGAGTTGAAGCCCGTTATGGCTCCTATTTCTAGAAGGTCGTACCGAATGCCTCCGAATGAATTGGCAGAGCTCAAGACCCAATTACAAGATCTACTAGAAAAGGGATTCATCCAGCCAAGCTCATCGCCATGGGGTTGTCCAGCCATCTTTGTTAAGAAGAAGGATCAAACACTTTGGATGTGCGTGGATTATAGACCCCTTAATGAGGTTACCATAAAAAATAAGTACCCTCTTCCACGGATTGATATTCTATTTGATCAACTAACTGGAGCGAGGGTCTTCTCTAAGATTGACCTCAGGTTGGGTTATCATCAGATCCGTATCCGGCCCGAAGATATACCAAAGACCGCATTCATTATGCGGTATGGATTATTTGAATATCTAGTTATGTCTTTCGGACTAACAAATGCTCCAACCCATTTCACATATCTTATGAACTCGATATTCATGCCTAAGTTGGATAAATTTGTTGTGGTATTCATTGATGATATCTTAATATATTCCTAGAATAAAGAGGAGCATGCTCAACATTTGCGGATCATGTTGACGCGTTTAAGAGAGCACCAATTATATGCTAAGTTCAGTAAGTGTGCGTTCTGGTTGGAGGAGATCCAATTTCTGGGACATGTATTATCTGCCAAGGGGATTGCGGTGGATCCCAGCAAAGTCAAGGATATTTTGGAGTGGAAACCACCGACAACGGTGCATCAAGTCCGAAGTTTCCTTGGACTGGCTGGTTATTACCGCCGATTTATTCTAGATTTTTCCAAGCTTGTGAAGCCAATCACAAGTTTATTGAAGAATGATACCAAATTTAATTGGTCTTCAAAATGTAATGAAGCCTTTGAGCAGCTGAAAGTATTATTGACCACTGCTCCGGTATTAGCTCAACCGGACATTGAACAGCCCTTTGATGTGTATTGTGACGCATCAGGCAGTGGTCTCGGTTGTATTCTAATGCAAGAAGGTCGAGTAATACCCTACACTTCAAGGCAGTTGCACCGACATGAAGAGCATTATCCAACTCATGACCTGGAATTAGCTGTTGTGGTTCATGCCCTAAAAATATGGCGTCATTATCTGCTTGGGAATATCTGTCATGTTTATACAGATCATAAAAGCTTGAAGTATATCTTTACCCAGTCAGAACTTAATATGAGACAAAGGAGATGGCTCGAGCTGATAAAGGATTATGAATTAGAAATTCACTATCACCCAGGCAAGGCTAATGTAGTGGCAGATGCGTTAAGTCGCAAGGCTTCCTGCCATTGTTTGACGATGAAGACTTCTGACATTACTTTATGCCAAGAAATGGAGAAGTTGAACCTAGGAATGGTACAACACGGAACTGCAAATCACTTGAAGCTTGAGTCAGTTCTCCTACAAAGAATAATTGACGCACAAAGAAATGATAAGGGAATGAAACACATTCATGAGAAAATGGAGGCCGGAAAAGCCAACTGCTTCAGAAAGGATGATCAAGGTGTTGTATGGTTTAATAACCGCATAGTTGTGCCTAAGAATGAAGAGATCCGCCAGGAAATTCTAGATGAAGCACATCTTAGTCGCTATTCTATTCATCCTGGAAGCACTAAGATGTATTATGATCTAAAGCAGCATTATTGGTGGACAAAGATGAAGATTGAAATCACACGCTATGTGGCAGGATGTGACACTTGTTGACGTGTCAAGGCCATACACATGAAAGCTGCTGGTCCACTACAATCTTTAACTATCCCTACATGGAAATGGGAGGATATAAGCATGGACTTTATTGTGGGATTGCCCAGGACAGTGAGAGGATATGATTCCATCTAGGTTATTGTTGATCGACTTACAAAGATCGCCCACTTCCTTCCAGTCAGGGTAAAGTATACAGTGGCCACATATGCAGAGTTATACATTACCTATATTCTCAGTTTGCATGGTGTTCCAAAGACCATAGTGTCGGATCATGGACCGCAATTCGTGTCCAAATTTTGGGAAGAACTTCACAAGGCTTTGGATACTAAGTTGCTCCATAAGTTCGGCCTATCATCCTCAAACCAGTGGGCAGACTGAGAGGGTGAATCAAATACTTGAGGACAAGTTGCGAGCTTGTGCTCTAGAATTTCCACAAAAATGGGATGAATGCTTGCCATTGGCAGAGTTCTCATATAATAATAGCTATCAAGAGAGCATTAAAATGGCACCCTTTGAAGCTTTGTATGGGCAACGGTGTCGTACTCCGCTAAACTGGTCTGAACCAAGTGAAAGAAGTTTCTTCAGGCCTGATATGGTAAAGGAGACCAAAGAGAAAGTTCAACGAATAGTTCATAATTTGAAAGAAGCCCAAGCTCGACAGAAGAGTTACGCAGACAAGCGACGACAACCCTTGCACTTTCAAGTTGAAGATTATGTTTACCTGAAAGTTTCACCAATGAAGGGTGTATCACATTTCGGGGTAAAGGGGAAGCTTGCACCTCGATACATTGGTCGTTTTCGTATCCTTGAAAGATATGGATCAGTGGCATACTGACTCCAGTTACTCGAAACATTGTCTGTTGTACATAATGTGTTCCATGTGTCTCAATTAAAGAAGTGTCTTCGGGTTCCCAATCGAACCATTGAAGTAACAGATGTTGCCATAGAACCAGACTTGACATATTCAGAGCGCCCTATTCGAGTCTTGGATCAAAGGGATAGGATTACCCGAAGGAAAACTCTCAAGTTTTACAAGATACAGTGGAACCAACATACAGAAGATGAAGCTACTTGGGAAACTCAAGACTTTTTAGAAAAGAATTTCCCAGAATTTTTTAGCTTCATGTAAATTGTGAAGTAGGTACACTTGTTGTAATAAAGGAATGAGCCCCATACCACCCCTGCCTTGTACCAAAAAAATAAAGAAATAAAAGTATGACACGTTTCCTTTTCCATTACTTACCCTAGGACCTTTAATCTCGGGACGAGATTCTTTTATGGGGGGAGGACGTAACACCTCTAGTGTTACTGCCACTAAAACTTGAGCATGACATCATAAGCACTGGCATATCATGTGTTTGTCACACCTAGAATGCATTCACTAGGCAAAAAGTTCAAACAAGTTGTATTGATGTGACATTTCATAGGTGAAACCCTAGGGTACAGTACTTAACCCTAAAACTGGGCTTAGAAGAATAAACAAAGTCTAAACAAAAGAAAACTTCAAAACTTATTAGTAATGATCATAAAATGTCACCATTAATGGACATAAGTAATATCCAAACCCTAGAGGTACCTAAAATCCTAAACAGACCCCTGGAAAACCCTAGTCTGAAACCCTAGGGGGTATTTGTAAAAGTGTGCACATTTTGAACCTAAGTGCAAAAATCATGGAAATAGGGTGTCTTCAGTCATATGGTTCACATATTTGGAGATTTGCAAATGAAACCCTAAGTTTTGGGCTTATTTGCAAAAGGGCCACAATTGTGCTCCAATGGCTAAGTCTAAATTTCAGTGCATAGGCTCAACTTTAGAAGCTTGTATCTTCCAAATTATGAATATTTTGCCCTAGGTCAACACATCAAAGGTTTAGAGCTACAATAGGAGTACGACTTTGCTTAAGGGATTAAGCATTGTTGTTATGCAAAGTTGAGAGAAAACTGGGCCCAAAGTTGGGCTGTCAGTCAGCCTCAAGTGTGAAACTCTGGTTAACAGTGTGTAGGATCAACATTGGAACCAAGTAGCGCTTGATTCAGTGGTTGTTTAACTAAAACCTCTATGGCAAATTTAAAGTTGGTTTGTTGAACTACAATTTTGATGCAGAGTGTTGGTCTGGTCACTACACAAAATTTGGCACAAATTACCATCAAAAGAGCTCTGTCAATCGTTCTAAAGGTTAATCGCGATGGTACAGTGCCCTGAACAAAGTCGCTGGTGCAGCGCACCTTACCGCCGGCGACCGTGCGCCTAGATCCACGCCGCCGTTGCGATTCGTGCTCACCGGTGACCGGATAATGCTCCTAGGTAAAAGATCTTCGCTTGGGTATCACCCTGGTGGCTGGCTGTCGTACCCCCTTGCCTTGCGGCCGACGCAGATAAGCTCACCGGCGTTGGCTGCCTGCCGATCGTATGCCACGTGTATTGAGACTTCACCACGTCACAGTAGGCTGCTTTACATTGCGGACTCATCGCCGGTGAACCTGCCACGGTGAAGGACACGCAGCTATTGTGCCAGTACTCTTCCCTACCTCCGACCGCCAGCACGCCATGAACAAATTGAGAGCCACCGCTTTGAGATACTATAAATTGAGTTCACCTCTAGCTCCGTTAAGGCATCACGAAGCCAAAGCACCCGCTATTGCCTCTTATTAGCCACCAAAGAGCTCCAATTTCTTTTTCTCCCCAAATCAGTTTTCCACTCCCGTAAGCACCTCATTGTGGCCAGACACCTGCAGGTCAGTTCCAGCATCCTTGCTTAATGTTCTAGCCACCATTAAGTCTCCTGTTACTCGTAAAACTATCCAATTGTGCTAGACTACCCTGAGTCGTCATGAACACGTCAAAATGTTCTTGGTTTCCGCTGTCATCTTGGACAGGGAGTGTCCGACTTGGATTTATGCAATTGATGGTGGGGAAATGGCCGCCAAAGGTAGAATTCGGTGTCGGCTAGGTTAGGGCCCTGGTCATTAAGTATCCTAGCCGGTACAAGCTCGCCGGAAATCTGCGCGTCGCCGTCCACCATCGTGGACCTCGGAGTGTGAAGGAATAGAAGCACAGGGGTTTATTTGCAAACGTCAGCGACTGCATCAAATAGTGTCTTGGACTCTTTCGAGTTGTACAAAAAGACAGGGTCTTCCTTGCAAAGTCTGCACGCGGGCGTGCGCGCGTGGGCGCTTCCCTCCAGTAATGGGCCGACTCGGGCTAGATTCAGCCCAAGCCTATAGCATCTTTCCTTTTTCTTTTTCTTCTGGATTTAAGAAATTCCTAGAAAATTGTAGAAAAATGCTAAAAATACCAGACCAATTTTGCTAGGTTTCTAATTTCCTATAGTATTAAATAAAAATAGTTTCATGATTTTTAATTCCAATAGGGAATTTTAGGACATTTAAAATAGCCAAAATCCATACTTCTGGAATTTTAGGAAATAATTTGTAATTCCAAAATTCACCAAACTTTTTAGGTAAACTTTAAATATTATTTAGAAACCTTGGGTATAGTTTGGTATGATTTGGACTATGTTTAATACTTAGAACCCAAAACCCTAGCCCCCTGTCCTATGAACTTCACTATAGACTTCGAAAGCCCTAGTTTCTCGGAGATCCGTGAAGGAAAGTTGTATTCAAGACATTAGATAATAAACTTTTATTATCTTTGCATCTTCATGAGCATTACATGAGCATTCATGAGTATATATGGTTATATTTAGAGAATGAGGAGGAAGTAGAAGTCGAAGAAGCGAGGACTTCACCGCCACCACCACCTGAAGAACCTCAGGTAGGAAACTACTTTTACTTTGATATTTGTGGAGCAGAACCTGACTCACCAGTAACACAAGGCAAGCCCCGGTGCATTTGCCCCCTCCCTGTTATTTTGAAATCTTTCTCACTTACTTGATGCATTAAGTGATTGGAGTTGTGTGCTAAAACCATTGCTGCATTTCCTTCCTTGAAGTTGATTACCTTAGTCCCCTATTTTACAAAAAGGTTTTTCTTATGCTTAGCATTGCTTTAGAAAAACAAAACATTTTGTTTTGTCAAAATATGATGCTGCAAAGTGGGTGGGATGTTTTCAAAAACAAAACTTGATGGTGGATCCATCATGGTCATGATTGGTTCAACATCAGAAAAGATGTTCCTCTGCCAGGTACCAAACTTTGGGTTGAAATGATAAAGTTGAGACCAGGCGGGTGACTTGCACGAGAAGAGAGTCTCGGTGTAGTGTCTCCGTCTGAGTCGATTAAGGACCTTCTCGATGTAGGCTTGTTGATCGAGGACCCTTTAACTGGTCACATGCCTCGTCATGGGTATGCTTTGCCTCGGGCAGACTAATACCAGAATAAGATAACACGCAATGGGAGTGGACAGATGGCGGGAGTAGCGTGTACCCTCCGTGGCAAGAGGCTGGACGATGGTGTATCTGTGCTCTCGGTTGGCATGAACTTGATCTGGTCTTAAGAATCCCGGTGGCGAGTTGACATATGCAAGGGTTAAGTGCTACATATGTCGTGTGATTGGAGATCCTCAGCTGAGTATAATCGATTCAGATCGCCATAACTTCGCGGATATGAAGACTTGGTCACTGCCCTACACGTAGCAATCTAGTGAAGATGAAGGGTTGATAAGAAATTGGCTAGTATAGGTCAAGTGATTGAACTAGGGTAGAAAGAACTCTAGCTGCAGGTAACTTCACTTAACCTGACAAGTAAAACATGATTTTTAAGGATCCACTATTAGTAAGCATTTCTACAAACAGAGTCTCTGATTATTGATAAGCCATACATTGATTCCCAAAGGCCAGCATATCCTTGAGAGTCTTTTACTTTGATGGGTAAGTCTTGCGAAAGTACACTTCGTACTCAGAGCTTTGTCCCATGTTGTTTTAGGTGAGGAAGTGGCAAATTTTTGCTGCTTTTGTTCAAAGGTGGTGACCAAAGAAGAAAACTAGGAGTGAAGCTTCAGGAGGAAAGGATCCTCCATTAAAAACTTCTGTTTGATGTTTATCGGGAGTGGTTTTTGCCTCCCAGTGGTGTAATAATAATACTTCAGCACTCCTATATTTTAACTCTCTTCTTTAATAATACAACTCTTTCTTACTTTAATATAAGGTAAGTTATTGTACTTGCTTCCGCATTCTCGTATCTCTGATGTGTTGTAATATCTATGTGACGGGTGAAACACTCTTGGGAAAGGAAAGAAATTCAGATACCGAACTTAACAAGTGATCAGGTGCACCTACAGGGTTGTCTGAGGTCCGTTGGACAAGGACAACTGCAGGTGGGCCTAATGACTTGGGAGGTTCCGTCACACTCTTTCTCTAATTCTAGAATTCCAATTTAAGTCTTAAATTTCAATTTGGGTACTAATATATTTCTATTCACATTATTTTTATATTGTCACCAAATGCACACACAATAAAAACCCAGTATGATGCACATATGGTTTTAAGTGTCATTAGTTAATTAATGACTTTTGAAGTGTTGGTTCACATGTTATAATAATTAGAGGCAAAAACATGTATGTAAATCAACTATGTTTTCATTTTACATTTTTGGGTATTACAAATCCTACCCCCTTAACAAGAATCTCGTCCTCGAGATTTAGGAAGGACTAGGGAAAAGATGGGAAATTCTATTCGAAGCTCTTCTTCTCTCTCCCATGTAACTTCATCTTCTCCATGGTGACTCCATTGCACTTTGCACATCTTTATAACATTATTTCTTTTAATTAGAGTCAATGTATCCCGAATCTTGATAGGATATTCTGTATAAGTCAAATCACCCTGAACACTGAGCTCTTCCATTGGTATCTGTTCCTCAGGGAAACGGAGACACTTCTTAAATTGTGACACGTGAAATACATCATGTACATCAGATAGATTATCAGGTAGCTCAAGTTGGTATGCCATCTCCCCAACTCGCCTAAAGATTCTGAAGGGTCCAATAAAGCGAGGGGACAATTTGCCTTTAACTTTGAATCTCCTCATTCCACGAAGTGGTGACACCTTGAGGAACACATGATCACCTTCCTCAAACTCCAGTGGTCTTCTTTGATTATCAGCATAGCTCTTTTGCCTGGTCTGAGCTACCCTCAAATTCTCCCGGATTATACGGACTTGTTCTTCTGCCTCTTGAATATGTTCAGCCCAAGGAACTGTATTTCTCCAGTCTAATCCTAATATAAAGGAGTCCTACACTTCCGGCCATATAAAGCTTCAAATGGTGACATCTTCAGACTGGCCTGGTAACTATTATTATATGAGAACTCAACATATGGTAGACATTTGTCCCAACTTCCTCCATGCTGAAGGGCACAAGCTCTCAACATATCCTCCAATACTTGATTAGTCCTTTCAGTCTGAGGGTGATAGGCTGAACTGAAGTTCAACTTTGTATCCATATTCTCATGAAAGCTTTTCCAAAATCTGGAGGTAAACTGTGATCCTCTATCTGATACGATATTCTTTGGTACACCATGTAAACATACAATCCGAGCCATATAACTCTGCCAACTGAGATCCTTTATAAGTAGTCTTGACCAGAATGAAGTGAGCCACTTTGGTCAGTCTATCCACAATCACCCATATGGAATCATACCCTTTCGGGGTGCGAGGCAACCCAATAATGAAATCCATGCCTATTTATTCCCACTTCCATTCGGGTATCTTCAATGGATGCAGTAGTCCAGCTGGCCTTTGGTGTTTGGCCTTAACTCTTCGACACACATCGCACATAGCCACATGTGCAGCCACATCTCTCTTCAGCCCATACCACCAGTACTTTTGCTTCGAATCTTGGTACATCTTAGTGCTACTAGGATGAATAGAATAGTTAGAATCATGGGCTTCCTTCAGTATAGTCTCACGAAGGCTGTCAATCTCATGAACACATATCTGGTCCTTGAACCATATTGTGCCCTGCTCGTCCTCTGTGAATTTCGGACCTCTACCTTCAGTAATCAGATCCTTGATCTCTTGGATTTTAGCATCACCAATCTGACCCTTGCGAATTTCTTGCTCCAAGGTAGGTTCCACATCAATAGTGACTCCTTCAGTGTGTGCAACAATTCCTAGGTTGAGTCTCCTGAAATCCTCAACAATCTCATCGGGTAGATGGGCAACAATAGCTGAATGGACATGTTCCTTTCGACTCAAGGCATCTGCAACCAGATTCGCCTTGCCTGGATGATAATGAATCTCCAAATCATAATCCTTTATGAGCTCCAACCATCGGCGTTGCCTAAGGTTGAGATCCTTCTAAGTGAATATGTACTTAAAACTCTTGTGATCGGTGTACACTTGGCACTTGGTTCCCATAATATAATGTCTCCATATTTTGAGCACATGCACTACGGCTGCCAGTTCTAAGTCATGAGTGGGATAGTTCAACTCATGTGTCCGCAACTGACGAGACGCGTAGGCAATCACATGTCCTTCTTGCATAAGCACACATCCCAAGCCTTGGCCACATGCATCATAATAAATATCAAATCCCTTATGTAGATCTGGCATAACCAACACTTGGGGTGACATCAATCTCATCTTCAGTTGATTAAAGCTATCTTGGCACTTCCAGTCCCACTTAAACTATCTTCCCTTCTCCAGAAGTGAGGTCATAGGCTTAGCGATCTTAGAGAACCCTTCAATAAATCACCGATAATAGCCTGCAAGTCCCAAGAAACTCCGGACATCGGTAACTGTACTGGGTATACTCAACTCCACTATCTCCTTGACTTTAGTAGGATCCACTGATATCCCACCATTAGAAATGATATGTCCAAGGAATGGTACTTCGTCAATCCAGAACTCAGATTTGCTATACTTGGCATAGAGTTGATTATCTCGTAGCTTTTGTAGCACCAATCTCAGATGTTCCTCATGATCACTATCATTCTTGGAATAAATAAGAATATTGTCGATGAAAACCATGACGAATCTGTCAAGATACTCCATGAACACCTTATTCATCAGATTCATAAAATAGGCTGGTGCATTAGTTAGTCCAAATGACATAACTGTGAATTCATATAAACCATATCGGGTTGAGAAAGCCATCTTGGGAATATCAGATGGCCTAATCTTCATTTGATGGTAACCCGATCGAAGATCAATCTTCAAGAATACCCTTGCACCTCTCATCTGATCAAATAAATCCTCATTGCGGGGTAACGGATACTTGTTCTTCACAGTAACATCATTAAGGGATCTATAATCCACACACATCCTTTGCGATCCATCCTTCTTCTGTACAAACAGAACCGGCGCTCCCCAAGGTGAGGAAATCGGACGAATGTACCCAGCCTCCTATAACTCCGTTAACTGCTTCTTAAGTTCCTTTAGTTTTTCTACGGACATCCTGTATGGCCGTTAAGAAATAGGAGCAGTCCTAGGTAAGAGATCAATGACAAATTCAACTTCCCTATCTAGTGGCATCCCTGGTAACTCCTCTAGAAACACATTTGGAAAATCCCTAACCACACGAATGTTGTCACCAACAAACTTCCCATCTACTAAGAGTACCGCACGTCAAGTAGAGGTAGTTACTATAATTTCAACTTCAAATCTTTCTCCTTTAGAGCTGGTGAGTTCTATAGTACCCTTACCACATTGTATAACGACCTTTGCCTTTCTTAACCATGACATACCAAGGATCAGATCTATACTGCTTTCCTCTAATACTATAGGGGTAGCCCAAAATTCTCTTCCCATAATTGTCAATGTCAATCTATGTGTCATAAAGTTTGCCTCAACAGGCCCTTTATGTGTAATTACTACCATGGGTGTTTTCATATTTCGCAGTGGTAGCTCATTTGTGTTGGCATATCGAGTAGACATAAATGAATGTGTAGCACCAGGATCAAATAATATTGCTACAGGAATGCAATTGCATTAATATAAAACATACCAATAGCGATGTCAGCTTGTTCAGCAGTAGCATCAGCACTGACTTGATTAACCCTAGCAATAGTGAATCCCTTGCCAGATCCTAGAGTCTGTTGCTTGTTCTACACGGGTGTAGTAGCAATCCTCTGCGGACAAACGTTAGCATAATGCCCCGTCTTACCACACTTGTAGCATGTAGTACCAGCACTCTGTCCTGAGAATTTCGCCAGGGTGCTAGTGGGGCAGCCTGACGAGTCGGTGGAGTCCCCTGAGGTATGTACTGTGCTGGACACTGGCCTCCTCCAGTGCGAACTGGTGTACCCTGGGGTGGAACATAGCGAGGACAAACACTACTGCTCCCTTGTCCCTAGGATATCGCCTTCCTCTTCATGTCCCCCAGCTGAACACGCTTATGTTCAATGGCTAGGGCCTTGTCGAGCAACCTCTGAAACGACGAAAATGTATGAGCAACCAGTGCATACTGTAGTGGCCCATTGAGTCCCTCAATGAAGTGTTCTTGCTTCCTCTCATCTTCGGCCACTTCATCTGGTGCATATCTTGAGAGCTGAATGAATCTGTCGTGGTAATCACTGACTGACATGCTCCCCTACTTTAGCGACATAAACTCTTTCTTCTTAATCTTCATCAGTCCAGCAGGAATATGATAGTTTTTGAATTGAGTAGCAAATTCTGCCCACGTGATAGTATCAGCAGCATCGTGGGCAGCAGTGTAAGAATCCCACCAATCAGCAGTAGGACTAGTAAGATGACCAGAAGCATAAAGAACCTTCTCCCGGTCAGAGCATTAGGCAATAATCAACATCTTCTCCATAGAATTCAGTCAATCATCAGTGTGTAGAGGATCTAGAGAGTTGGCGAACGTCAGTGGCTTGTGGCTCATGAACTCCCGGTGCTTGTCCCGGGGTGGAACTGGTGGTGGTGGGGGAGGCAATGGTGCTTGCTGCTGTTGCACTCTTCGCTCCTTGTGCATCTCCTCCCTCTCTTGGCGCATCTCCTGACGCTCCTATCGCATCTGTGCGTGCATATCCACCATAGTATCAGCCATCTGTTGCATTATCCGCATCTGGGCTGCAACTGCTGGATCAGCCTCGGCTAGTGGAGGATTTGGGGATTCGAAGGATTCATCTCGGCTTGTTGTTGTTGCTGTCTAAGTACCCTCCGATTATGTAGATTAGGGGTAGATCAATTCCACCACCCTTCCTGGTATTGACCATCTGAGTTAGACATATTTGGTAAGAAAGAATTTTAGACAAGGCAAGTAATTATGAATCATGTTACTTTGGGGGATTTATTAGCTAAGTAGATTAGTGTGTTACCAACTAAAGCTAATACATTACCTTATGGTGGTACATGCTAAGATGCCCAACTATAATATTTCAATCAATCAAAGAAGCAAATCAGACATTTATCATTAGAACAATGAACCAACATTTTTAAATAGAGAAAATAGTTTTAAATTTGTCTTAGGTTTCCTATCTCTTAAAAAGGTCATAAATGTAGGATTCCAAGGTGTAAAATCTTTCTTGTCTTAGAGTAGAAAAGATGAGAATAATCAGAGTAGAACAACAAAAAGGTGAGACAGGATCAAGATAAGTGTAGAATGAATCAGAGTAAGGTAAGTAGGTAAGGGTTTTGTCCATTTCTACCTAGGTTTCGTCCTACAGTCAACATTTCCTCTGATACCACTTCTATCACACCCGGATTTAAGGGATAAAGCCGGGTGCGTCTCATATATGCGCCAAAGAAGACAACACATATAATAACAGAGTGTATAGAGATAAATGTCACAATATCATAAAAGTACTTATTACATAGCGGAAGTCTTACAAAATAAAAGATAAATATAAAATGAACTAAAGTCCATCCTTGGCGCCATAAAGTTGACTGGGAGACGCCACCTAGATCAAGTCAAACTCCTTGTTGTGTGGCTCCTCCTGTGCCACATGTTATTCTCTTGTGGGGGGTTTATATATCGCAAGTGTGAGCTCACAAAAGATCATAGCTCAACAAGTTGTGGGGAATAATGTACATGAACTCACCAAAGGTGGGAGTTCATGTGATGTGTAAGGCTGATCAACAATAGGGGTTAAAGCTGAGAATTGCTTTTAATAAGTTGGTCAAATTTTATTAGCAATTACTAGATGTAAGTAAATACCAAACCATAATAAGAATAGAACCAAATTTATAAATAATCCCATGGAATGCAAATGACAAATTAAATTTAGTTCCATAATTTAATCATGCGAGAGTCCTGAGCTGCTCATGACCACGAGCATGGCTAGTATACCGGTTTTACACTCTGTAGAGGTTGTACCCTGTACCCACAAGTCATGTTACCCATCTACCAAGGGGTCATGAATCCCATACACCTCTACCAAGGAGGCGAGGTAGGGTAACACTACGAGGCCATTACCTAGTTCCACTAACTGCAGAAAACCCGCTACAGTTTCTAGGAAGAGCAACGCAAGAATCCCCTGTTTGACCGCCATCGCAGCAAAATCAACCCGGGAACCTCCCTACACGCCTACTCCCCTACTGCCCTTGCCCCTATCGGGTAAGGTAGTCCTCCACTAGCTTTCCTAGTTAGTCAGCCGAGGGCGTCCCATTCCACCCTTGTGGTGGCACGTGTTTCTCAATTTAAGCTCCATGTTCCAATTAAAAATAATGATCTTGACATGAACATAAATAACGTAACAGAATAATTGGAACATGGATATAATAAAATATTAACCCAAAACCATGTAAAGCAATAGCATAACTACCCAAATGATTCAGAGATAAACAAGGTAAAAGGATAACTAGTCTTGATAGTAGATTTGGCCCGATCTTCCGTGAGATGTGATAATTTGATTGAATGGAGATCTCGACGTTGATGATCCAAGGCTCCGAGCGAACGGTTCCTCGCAATCACTACACCACAGCTACGTTGGTTATCACCCGTGACACACAAATGACCTCGCCATGAAGGCTTATCCCTGCAAGCGCAATCAAGAACACAAGCAAGAACAGGAAAGAAACGCAACCAAAATTGTATTGATTACGGGATGGGGTCTCACAAGCTGATGACGGCGACACTGTTCGATGACAGAATTGATCTAAGCAAAAACCCAAACCTAAATGTGGCGGTGGCTGCTGAATAAATAGAGTATTAGGGCGTGTGTGACCCCTGGACTCGCCCCTAATGGGCTCCGACGCGATACACGGCCCAACGGCCCAACAGACGGTGTCGCAGCACCAAAACAGAATCTGAACGTTGACTTGTTTCGACGATTCCTATTGACTCCGGATGAATTTTAGCGTGGAATCAGTTGGGTTGGTTAGATAATATCGTTATCTTTCCAACCATATCTAGTTCGTCGAAATTGAAGTCCGGATGCATCTTGGGCGTCCATTTTAGTGCAGACTGGTCCTAGAACCCGAGATGGAGTCGCAGCTGAGTCGGACTTGATCTCCTTCCTGTTGTGGCCACCCTTGCTGCTCCTCCTCAACACCTTGGCCTTTCCCAAGTCCTTGCTGGTCCTCTCCAAGGTACCTAATCATCAAAACATCCATGGCCCCAAGCGTAAGCTCTAAAACACAATTGACTAGGATAGAACATACCTGAAGATTTAGCTATCGTGCACGAGATCATGTTATCAGTCAATTTATTGTATGTATAGAAGTGATGTCCTCATCATCCTCCTCCTCTTGAATTGGAGTCGTCCTCGACTCGATCTCATCTTCGTCACCCATATATGGCTTCAAATCTGAAATGTTAAAGGTGGAACTAACCCGAAAATCTAGGGGCAACTCAGGTGGTAATCCAGGGGGTATCTCAGAGGGAAACACATCCATATACTCTTGCAAAAGGTTAGCAATAGCCGGTGGCAAAGCAATAGACGTATCATCAATGGAATATAAAACATTTTTGCACACTAAGGCATAGCAAAGTCCAACAGAGGCATGTAACTCATCAAGATCATATTTAGTGGCTAGCAAAGTAGGAGTTTTTAACTTTATAGGTTGCTGATTTTTAGAGTTCAAATCACCTTTTTGCTTAGCATTAATCTTTTTCTCATGTTCTAAGCGAACCATTTTAGTGGGAGTCATAGGAAGCAACACAATTTTCTTTCCCTTATGCATGAAAGTTATTTATTAGATCTACCATGGTGAATAGCATCAGTATCAAACTCCCAAGGATGTACAAGTAAAAGAGAGCAAGCATCCATACTCACCTCATCGAAATCAGCAAAGTCATGGTAAGAGCCAGTAGAAAAATGCACCCTTGCTGTTTTTGTTACCTTGAACTTACCTCGGTTGTTAAACCATTGAATGTGATAATGGTGGGGATGCTCTCGTGTGGTCAAGTCAAGCTTCTTGACCAACTCAATGTTCACCAAGTTGTTGCAGCTACCACCGTCAATGATGGTATGTACACGGTAGTTCTTGACGATGAGGAACATGTTGAAGAGGTTGTGGCGCTGTCTGTTGTCGTCATCACTAGCCGTGGCACTCAAAGCTCGTTGCACAATCAAGGCCTTATAGGTCTCGGTCGCTGTTGTACCAAGAACCTCTTCATCACCATCATAAGTCTCTGCAATGTTAACTCCAACAGTATCTTCATCTTCAACATCAGAAGCACTAACATACCCACCATCACCAGTAGCAATGTATGCCCGTTTGCTGGGGCAATCTCGCTGAATATGGCCAAGTCCCTGGCAGAGGTGGCACTTGATGTCGGAGGAGCGGCCTGTGGAAGAGGTGGTCGTAGTAGGTTTTGCTGCAACACCCGAAGGCACCAAGGACTTGTTGTTGTCGTGTCCCTGTGATGCCGAAGGTGCGGTGCTATGTGTGCCGCTGGTGGAGGAAGATGTGGACGTCCGCACGCCCGAAGAGGATGACGCCTTGGCTGGCGCCGGTGGCTGGTGTGGCGCGAAAGTGCTCCTCCTCCACTGTTGACGACCCTGCAATTCTTTTTCTGCCAACATAGAAAGATGGAACAAGCGTTGTATAGAATGATATTCTTTATAATCAACAATATCCTGAATCTCCCGCCTCAATCCCCCATAAAACCTAACCATTTGATCCTCCAGATCCTCAACTACCCCACATCGTAGCATACCTTTCTGAAGCTCTTGGTAGTATTCCTGTACCGACATGTCTCCCAGATCTAAGCGTTGCAATTTTTTTCGAAGATCACGTCTATAAGAAGGGGGAACAAAACGAGCTCGCATCTCCTCTTTTAACGCATTCCATGTTTGTGGTGTAGCACGTGTGTTAACAAGTTCATTCCACCAAATGATAGCAAAATCTCTAAATTCACTAGTGGCTTGTCTAACCCTATGCTGCTCAGGAACAAGATGGGAATTAAATTTTTGTTCTACCGTCATCTCCCAGTCTAAGTAAGCTTCAGCATCATAAGAACCCATGAATGGGGTAATAGAGAACTTAATCTTAGCAAATGGATCAAAGTCTGGTTCAGGATTATGATGACGACGTCTACCATTACCTCCCATACCTTATCGATTACGTGCGAGGCGTTGTCGCAGCGGTGCATACACATCGTCATCATCGTCGTCGTCGTCCACAGGAGAGTGAGCTGGGGCTGGAGTTGGTGGTGGGGGACGAGCCTCCAGTTCGTCCATGCATGTAACAAGTTCAGCAACTCGTCGATCAAGCTGTTCATAGGATGTCGCCGCAGAGTCCTCGTATTTTTTTAAAAGCTTCAGTCATCGCGCGCATCATCTCCTTCAATTCCATCTAAGAGACACATTCATCGTCGTTAAGCTTAGGCCCCTTGTCCTTGTCCATTTGATTCTTTGGTCCTGTCATTGTTAGCACAGAACAGAGACAAAAAGGCAACAAACAATATGAACCCTACAACTATCCCTCGGGGTGGTGGTGGAGGTGGAATACAAATTATGAAGCATCTTACCCCGCTCTTACAACGTTCTTACCAGCACTGCAGGTGGCAAACGGTGACCGGTGTGACTGTCCAACGAGCGTGGGTGTGATTGCAAAGGAGTACCTATTCTGCTCGAGAGAAAGCTGGAGTTCTGGGAAGGCTGACTAAATATATATATGTGGCACACAAGTCAGTAACAGATAGCAATGCTGAATAAGTATTCCAAGTACTTGTCCTAGTTGCTGGCCCAGAAAACGTAATAGAACAGTTGGACCAAGGCACAAGAAAGGAGGTACAAGTATCTAGTAGAAATGGCAGTTCTGTAAATAGAGCAGATTTTTCAACACTAGTAGAAATCAAAGGCACGTTTCCAAAGGAGTACCAGTAAAAGAGCTCGAAATATTCTGAATTTTTTATCACTGATGCAAAATCACAAAGGATAGAAGCACAGAAAATTTCACTTGAAACCGAGTTGTATTGTGACCTAGAGAAATTCACAAAGGATCTCTGAAATTCCTGAAAACACTTAAACAATTTTTTTAATTATCTTCCTGATTTTTTTTGAACTTTTTGACCAAACCAAACAGGCCGAAGGCAGTTTAGGTCATCCCAGAATGGAGTCAAGAATCTGCTGTAAAAAATTGAGCTCAAACGGAGCACCGAGCGAAAAGTTATGCCCGTTTTATGGAAGGTACCTCAAGTTATGGTTTTCAAAGGCACAAATCGACAGGAACCGAAGCGGTGGCTATGGAGCACAGGGTCGGTTTTAGAGATAGGATTTGTTTTATGGATATGGTTGGTTTAGATATAGGATTTGTTTTGTGGATAGGGTTGGTTATACAGATAGGATCTGTTTTGTGGATAGGATCTGTTTTTTGGATAGGGTCGATTTTAGAGATAAGATCTGTTTTGTAGATAAGGTCGGTTTTGTTGGATGGAAGCGGATGAACAGAATCAAACTGAACCAAAACAAATCTAATCCAGCAACCGAACTCAACTAGAACACGAACTCAGAACTGCGGACTCTAAAACTGAATTGTGCAAAGGCTAAGACGATGGTTTTAGGTCGGAATAAACTGATCGTAATTTTTTTGGCTTTTTGTGACTATGGGACGAAACAAAACAAATCTATAGGTAGAATTATATCTCACAGGCAACCTGGAAATCTGATACCAATTGATAGTAGATGTGGCCCGATCTTTCGTGAGATGCGATAATTTGATTGAAAGGAGATCTCGACGTTGATGATCCAAGGCTCCGAGCAAACGGTTCCTCGCAATCACTACACCACTGCTCCATTGGTTATCACCCATGACACATGAATGACCTCGCCATGAAGGCTTATCCCTACAAGCGCAATCAAGAACACAAGTAAGAACAGGAAAGAAACGCAACCAAAATTGTAATGATTACGGGATGGGGTCTCACAAGCCGATGACGGCGACACTATTCGATTTCAGAATTGATCTAAGCAAAACCCAAACCTAAATGTGGCGGCGGCTGCTGAATAAATAGAGTATTAGGGCATGCGTGAATCCTGGACTCGCCCCTAATGGGCTCCGACGCGATACACGGCCCAACGGCACAACAGACGGTGTCGCAGCACCAAAACAGAATCTGAACGCTGACTTGTTTCGACGATTGCCGTTGACTCTAGAAGAATTTTAGCGTGGAACCAGTTGGGTTGGTTAGATAATCTCGTTCTTTCCAACCATATCCAGTCCGTCACAATCGGAGTCCAGATGCATCTTGGGCATCCATTTTAGTGCAGACTGGTCCTGGAACCCGAGATGGAGTCGCAGCTGAGTCGGACTTGATCTCCTTCCTATTTTGGCCGCCCTTGCTGCTCCTCCTCAACAACTTGGCCTTTTCCAAGTCCTTGCTAGTCCTCTACAAGGTACCTAATCATCAAAACATCCATCCCCCCAAGCGTAATTGGAGAACGTACCTGGAGATTTAGCTGTCATGCACGAGATCGTGTTATCGATCCATTCATTGTATGTATAGAAGTGATGTCCTCATCAAGTCTAGTGTGACCTATTGGGTCCCATAAAAATTAAACCTATGCATTGATAAGTGATAATAAAGAACATTATTGGGTAAAAAGTGGTCAAGGGCACAACTTGCCTTCAATGAGCTCCTGCTCAGCAACTTCTATCTACTAAACACCGGGATCCTCAGCCACTGGCTCTTCTACTCGCCACAATACAAACAAGCATAGTATAAAGGAGAAATTAACATCACACCAAACATGTAAATAAAATACACATTTATAATCTATATATTAAAATAAGATCACAGGAATAGGAATCATTAATTTTGGAGTTATAGATTTTAAGTTATGAATTTCCAAAGGTTTTATGTGCTTGGTATAAGATTAATTAAGAAATCAATTTTATTATCGTTTTCATGTCAAAATAGAGACACTAGGTGATAAACAATAATATTACAAAATTATAGAAACTGGAATGGATTAATTTGGACTAAGTATGAATTTTCTATGAATTAAACAAGTTCTAGCATTTATTTTTACATTAAAAGTCCATTTCCATATTTATTTATTCAATTTATAAGTATCTGGACTGCGCATCAATTACAGGAAAGCACAGGGGCTAACGTATAAAATTTTCCTAGACTCAGAATTCCCTGTCGATGGACTACAGGTTGATTCAGTGGTAATCCAGGGGCTCTTATGTTAATCTGCAATGGCGAAGGGGTATCAGTCGATCAGGGTCGTCAGATTAGAAGTCGAGCGCTCGGATTAACTCATAGATCTCATGAACCGGTATGCGAGACCCTAGGATCCAAAATTAGCGGTCACGTTTCAATCAGTCCTACTCGAATCTTGGTCGCCCAATTAAACCCCAATGATTAGGATCCAACAGGCCCAAGCGGTACGCTTTGATGTAATCATCGCCACACATTTTGAATCGGACGGTTCGACACGATTCTTCTCTCCTGTGACCCGGTGATGGCGGCGGCCACGCCCGCACGGCGGCGCCCTCACCGGCGTAAGCCAATTTGACTCCCAGGCGTGCTAACGAGTTCCCAATTTGCACCAAAACAATGCGGGGATTAACGCGATCACATGAGTCGGTATCTTACCGGAATCAATGTGAAGACGACGTGTGCCCACACGATGACGCGCTCCTGCAGCGAAGACCCAACCACGGCGAAGAATTCCCATTTGGTCGAGGCCTCGTTCTCCCGGCTTCTCCCTCGAACGCAACTCGTGCACACACCCGAACGTTAGGAACCAGGTTCCGGGTGCCGAGCGGAGAAAATGGTGGGATTCGATGGTGGCGGACTCTCGCTACTCTTTCACTGGTGGCGGCAAAAGGAAGAGGGGCAAAGAGAGGAGTCGAAGGGAAGAAGCAAGGAGGGTCTTCGGCCTGTTAGATCTTCTGGTGGGCTAAAAGGTGAGGTCTGGCCTAGGTAAGCTTTCCTCTTTTTTTATTTTATATTTTCCTTTCTTTTTCTTCCCCCTTATTTCCAAATTCAAAATTCAAATTCTCATTTAAATTCAAACTTCGTGGTAATTTGCCTTCTCATTAAATATTCAACTTAGACGTGGTATGGGTGAATTTATCTATTTTTAATATTTATTTCATGTTAACTAGTGTTCTCTTTCTCTAATTCTATAATTCCAATTTAAGTCTTAAATTCCAATTTGGGTACTAATATATTTCTATTCACATTGTTTTTATATTGTCACCAAATGCACACACAATAAAACCCAGCATGATGCACATATGGTTTTAGGTGTCATTAGTTAATTAATGACTTTAGAAGTGTTGGTTCACATGTTATAATAAACAGAGGCAAAAACGTGTATGTAAATCAACTATGTTTTTATTTTACATTTTTGGTTATTACACATGCCCCTGGCGCCCCTCCCCCCCCCCCACCGCGCACGCGCGGCCCACCCCTCTCCCTCTCATTTTTTCCTTTCCCTCGCAGCAACTTCCCTTTCCCTCTCTTCCACGAGTCGTTTTAATTTTAGTTTAGTATCAGTGTTGTGTTGCGCGCTTGGTCGCGCGACGAGTCGTTTTAATTTCAGTTTAGTCTAAGTGTTGCATCGCGCGCTTCGTTGCGCCACGATTCATTTTAATTTCAAGTTAAGTTCATCTGTGATGTCGCACGCTTCGTTGTGTGACAGTTCATTCTAATTTTAGCTTAATGCGTGTGTGTTGTCTCGCGCTTCGTCGTGTGATGATTCGTTTAATTTCTGTTTAATTTATGCATTGCGCGCTTCATCGCGTGACAACCTTTTAAATTTACATAGATTTACTTATAATAATTAAGTGTGTAGTGTAACTTTAGTTTGTGCATAGCGCGATTGTTAAACTAATGTGGTTATGTCTAGACAAGTATTTTAATCCATAGCTGCTTAACGTAATTACCTTGCGACCATAGCCTTGACCGTTGTATTTTCTTTCTCGCATAGTCGTAGATGTGAGCCCTGCGCCACACGTCTGTTTAATTGTTGTATTTTATTGTGTGGTGTATTGTTTCTTTTTATATTAAAGTTTGGGGAATGTATGTTTGAACTCGTATAGATAATGGTCCGTCGGTGGAATCCGAATGAGTTACAGGTGAAGACCCTGAGCAGCAGCTGGTTGGTGAAGGCAAGTGTACTTTGACCCATCTATGTCCTACTTATTTTATAATTTGCTCCCCGCATTTACACAATTTATATCTAAGGATTGACTAGCTTTGTTTATCATGTTCTTGTTCACTTATTTGGGTTGGATCATTTTGGTTTAGCTCTATGCTAGCGCTTTACTTTAATCAATAAACATGATGAGATTATTGATGATACAAAGTTTACTTTTGATTATGATGATGGCATTATGACATTTAAGGGGACTCGAGCGGTTTCTCGAGTGCCTCTCCGTAAGGACTGGTTCGTTGGATGACCACCCGGGAAAACAGTATAGCCATGAGAGTGGTATGGGATGCCCTTAGCTGAATAATTAGAGGAACTGAGGTGTAGTTTGCTTCGCCATCGTGCCATCCATGGGGCTCGGTGTATGCGGCTCGCTCTGCCGAGGGTGACTACAGCCTCAGGGAATCTTTGTAAAGGCTACGTAGTGAAACCTTGCCTATTCACAGTTTGATCGGTCCGAGGCAAAAAGGAATCACGGCTTGTGGGTAAAGTGTGCAAGCTCTGCAGAGTGTTATGAAACTGATATATCAGTCGTGCTCGTGGTTATGAGCGGCCTTAGGAGCTCCAATGATTAGAGATACATTGATTCGAGATACTATGGTTACAGATGATGATGAGGATAATGATGGTTTTTTATGATTATGATTATGATTATGATTATGGTTTATGTATTCTTTTTGTTTGGAAAGAGTACTTTTGGGCTAATAACTTGGGTTTAATGCTAAAACCTGGCTCTCTACTAGTAATAATTACCTAACCAACTAAAAGCAACTGCTTGATCTTAACCCCACATAAAGCTAGTCCACTACATCCAAATGGGACAATTGCTGAGTATGTTGATGTGTACTCACCCTTGCTTTACACACCAAACACCCCTAGGTTGTCCACATTGCAACCACTGCTCAGGAGAAGATGAAGTCGTGGTGGACGATTTCTAGGAGTTCTAAGAGTACGATGAGTTCTAGGCGTGGGTTAGGGGCAAACCCCCAGTCAACTGCCTGTGAAGGCCGTGTTTAGCTACTTTTCATTTTCGCACTTTGATATATGTTAATGACTATGTGGATGTCTCGGACATCATGATGTAATCAACTATTACCCTCTTTATGTTATTATTTGAGCAATATGTGATGTTGTCTAGTTATGTAACTGTTGTGTGTGTGAATTGCTAATCCTAGCACGTACATGGTTCGCATTCGGTTTGCCTTCTAAAACCGGGTGTGACAGTATGTTATATCAAAGTGATGTGTTAGGCACTTCATCACCAAAACACTTAGAAATGGCCCAAGGGCACATTTCCCTTTCAGGTCCACGTCCTGTCGTATTATGTGTCCTGCTAGGAGCTGTCAGGCGGCGTGCACGCGTGTAATGATGTAGGTGAATCTTTGACAAGAATACGGTCCTGTTGAAAGATTCACCTACAGCCTATCGTGAGGTAGGTGCACGCATTGAATGCGGCTATCTCCCGATGGCCCTCGGGCAAGCTTTGTCTTTACCGCCTGAGGCAGGCTCAGATGTGGTGGACATGGCCATCCTAGGGTGAGGGAGCCTCGGCCAGGACGGAAATTCTCTCGAGCTTTCGTCCTAGCCAAGACAGGCCTCGGGCGAGGTGGAGTTTCGGGAAGGCCCCTATAATACCCCAAATTGTGGATAACAAAAGTGAAGGGATTAAGTTATATATGAATATATGTCCCTTTATCTATTTAAGCATATGAGTGCTCATGTTTAAAGTAACCAAGTCAATGTATAAAATAAACATATGATGTTGTATATCATGTTGAGGTTTTGAAGTGAACATATAAATTTGATTTTAAAATGAGAGAATGAGAGTTAAATCGAAATTGGAATTTGGAATCTAGAAAATAACACTTTGAAGTAAGTGAATTACCTTTTTTGCAAGTAAGTTAATGAAGAAAATACTCATAATAATGATAAAAAGGCAACTGAGAGGATTATCTCATATTAGACTTTTACTGTACATTTTAAAAATTTTGAAATGCAAAACTTGAACTTGAATTTAGTTGAAAACCTGAAAAAGAAAATAATAAAAAGAAAAGGAAACTAATTGGGTCTGATCTCTTGATTTCGGCCCAACCAGCCCTTTTCCATCGCGCGGTCCAGCTGGGAAAACGGCACCGACATGGGGGACCTACTTATCAGTCGCCTTGATGGCGTCAAGGAAATAATATTAGTTCGCTTGATTTATTATCATTTATTTTGTAAGACATTCTCGTTATGTAATAATGTTTGTGACATTTATGTCTATACACTTGGTCATTGTATGTGTTGTTCTTCTTTGGTGCACATATGAGACGCACCTGGGTTTACCCCTTAAATCCTGGTGTGACAGAAGTAGTATCAGAGGAATGTTGACTGTAGGACGAAACCTAGATAGAACTAGACAGAACCCTTACTTACTTACCTTTACTTTGATTCTTTCTATACTTTTCTTGATCCTATCTCACCTTTTGGCTGTTCTACTCTGACTACTCTTATCTTTGCTACTCTATAAAGACAAAGGATTTCACACCTTGGAATCCTATATCCACGACCCCCTTAAAGAGATAGGAGACTTAAAAATAATATATATATATATTCTTTTGTCGATATTTAAGTGTTTGAAACTTTGTTCTGATGATAAATGCTTGATTTGCTTCTTTGATTAAGTGAAATAGTATAGTAGGGCATTCTAGCATGTACTACCATAGGATAATATACTAGTATTAAGTAATTGAAACTCTAGTCTACTGAGTATTATGACCCATAGGATCATGACCTAAAAGTTGGGTGTCTCATACTTATTCGTCTTATCTGCAAATCTATATTACCATGTGTTCCTAACCCAGATGGTCAATACCAGGAAGGGAGGCGGTATCGAACTACCTGCTCGTATTTGTCGAAGGAAGATAGTTGTCCAACCACAACCGGAGATGAATCCTCCTCTGAATCCTCCACCGGCTAGGATAGGTGTTGTGGTTGCCGCTCAGATGCAACTACTGCAGTAGATGGTTAACACCATGGTGGAGATGCAAGCGCAGATCCATCAAGATCATCAAGATTGACAGCAGCCACCACCTCCACCACCACCAACTCCACCCAAGGATAAGCACCGGGAGTTCATGAGTTATAAGCCACCTACCTTCTCCAGCTCTCTAGATCCACTACATGAAGATGATCGCTTGAAGACAACGGAGAAAATGCTTAACCTCGCTCAGTGCATCGATAGGGAGAAGGTCCTATATGCATCGAGCCGTCTCACTAGCCCCACTGCAGACTGGTGGTGGGACTCATATTGTGCTGCTCACGCCACTGCTGATACTATCACCTGGGCAGAGTTTGCAACTAATTTTAGAAATTATCACATACTTGCTGGGCTGATGAAGATCAAGAAGGAGTTCCTATCACTCAAGTTGGGAAACATGACAGTGAGTGAATATAGAGATAAATTCATTCAGCTGTCAAGGTATGCTCTAGACGAAGTTGCTAATGATGAGCGGAAATAGGAGCAGCAGCATTCGTCCTCGCTTTGCTCCACCCTAGGGTACACTAGCTCATTCTGGAGGAGGGCAATAGTCTTACCAGTGTCCTGCTCAGCAGACACCTCAAGCCACGCCTCAGACTCTGTGTTCTTGTCAGGCTGCCTCCACTAGCACCCCGATGAGACCTGTTGGCCAGAACACCGCTATGGGCACCACATGCTTCAAGTGCGGTGAGGTTGGGCATTATGACATTGCTTGTACTAAGAGGAAACCCAACACACCAGCTTGAGGCAGTAATCAAGGGAAGCAAAATCAGACTCCAGCTAACAAGAAGGGGTTCAGTATTGATAGAGTCAACCAGATCAGTGCTGAGGCTACCGCTGATGGTTCTGACAATGCTATTAGTACATTCCTTGTTAATTCAGTACTCACATCTATATTATTTGATTCTAGAGCTACGCATTCATTCATTTCTGCTCGTTATGTCAATACACATGAATTACCTCTTCATATTATGCAAAAACCCATGGTAGTAATCACCCCTAAAGGGTCTATTGAAGCAAATTTTACGAACAACAGATTAACAATAAAAATCATGGGGAGGGAATTCTGGTCCATGCTGATAGTGTTAGAAGAGAGTAGTATAGATCTAATTCTTGGCATGTCATGGTTGAGGAAAGCAAAAGCAGTTATACATTATGCTAAGGGAACCATAGAACTCACTAGTCCAAATGGAGAGAGATTTGAAGTCATGATTACCTTAACCCCATCCACCAAACCCGCCATTTATCTAGTATATGGTAAATTTGTGGGCAGAAATATCCGTGTGGTTAGGGAATTCCCAAATGTCTTTCCAAAAGAGTTACCTTGAATGCCACCGGATAGGGAAGTGGAGTTTGTTATTGATCTCTTACCTGGGACCGCTCCTATTTCTAAAGGACCATATAAAATGTTAGTGGAAGAATTAAAAGAACTTAAGAAATAGTTAACAAAGTTGTAGGAGTCAGAATATATTCGTCCTAGTTCCACACCTTGGGGAGCATCGGGTCTGTTTGTACAGAAGAAGGATGGTTCCTAGAGGATTTGTGTTGATTACAGGTCACTTAATGATGTCACCATCAAAAATAAATATCACTTGCCATGTATTGAAGATTTGTTTGACCAAATGAGAGGTGTCAGGGTATTCTCCAAAATTGATGTTAGATCGGGTTATCATCAAATGAAGATTAGGCCATCTGATATTCCCAAGACGGCTTTCTCTACCCAATATGGATTATATGAGTTCACTATCATATCATTTGGCTTGATTAATGCACCAGCCTACTTCATGAATCTGATGAACAAGGTGTTTATGGAGTATCTTGATAAGTTCGTCGCGGTATTCATCGATGACATTATGATTTATTCCAAGAACGATGGTGAACATGAGGAGCATCTGCGGTTAGTGTTGCAGAAGTTGAGGGATAACCAACTCTATGCCAAGTTCCATAAGTGTGAATTCTGGCTTGATGAAGTACCATTTCTTGGGCATATCATCTCTAATGGTGGAATATCAGTGGACCCGGCTAGAGTGAGGGAGACAGTAGGATGGAAGATACTAAGTTCAGTCACTGAAATCCGGAGATTCCTAGGACTCGTGGGTTACTACCGACGTTTCATTGAGCGATTCTCCAAGATAGCCAAGCCCATGACCTCACTATTGGAGAAGGGAAAAGAGTTAAGTGGACACATGCTTGCCAAGTGAGTTTCAGTCAGTTGAAGTTTAAGTTGGTGTCACCCCTAGTGTTGGTAATGCCTAATCTGCAGTAGGGATTTGACATATATTGTGATCTGTGCCGCCTGGGCTTGGAATGTGTTCTTATGAAAGAAGGACATGTCATTGCCTACAAGTCTCGCCAGTTGCGAAACATGAGCTGAACTACCCCACTCATGACTTAGAACTGGCAGCCGTAGTGCATGCTCTCAAGATTTGGAGGCATTATATAATGGGGACCAAGTGTCAAATCTATACTAATCATAAGAGCTTGAAGTATATCTTGACCCAGAAAGATCTTAATCTCAGGCAATGCCATTGGTTAGAACTCATTAAGGATTATGACTTGGAGATCCATTTCCATCCGAGCAAAGCAAATCTAGTTGCAGATGCCTTGAGTCGGAAGGAACATGTTCATGCATCTATAGCTACCCAGTTACCTGATGAGTTAGCAGAAGAATTTGAAAGGCTCAACATGGGAATAGTTACTCATGCAGAGGGAATTACTATAGAAGTGGAACCTACCTTGGAGCAAGAAATACGAAAAGGTCAGACTGGTGATGTTAAAATCCAAGAGATCAAAGACCTGATGGCAGAAGCTAGAGGTCCAGACTTCACGGAGGACGAACAAGGCACAATATGGTTCAAGAACAGAATATGTTTTCCTAAAATTGACAGTCTTTGTGAAACCATACTGAAAGAAGCTCATGACTCAGCCTACTCCATTCACCTGGGTAGTACCAAGATGTATCAGGATCTGAAATAGAAGTACTGGTGGTCTGGTATGAAAAGGGATGTAGCTTCACATGTAGCATTGTGTGATTTTTGCTAGAGGGTGAAAGCTGAACATCAGAGACCTACCGATTTACTGCACCCGCTCAAGACCCCTGAATGGAAGTGGGAAGAGATTGGTATGGATTTCATTGTGGGTCTACCTCGCACTTCTATTGGGTGTGACTCTATTTGAGTAATTGTGGATAGGCTAATCAAAGTAGCCCACTTTATCCCGGTAAAGACGATGTGGTAGAACCTCCAAGTTATTGGGCCCACATGAACCTGTCCTTGTCCCAAAGACCTCAGACGGCTATGCATGTGCACCAGATAACTTAACAGGATCTGTCCGATTGCCCCAAGGACATCGGATAAACCATGAACAACCAAGATCACGGGATTAAGTAATACAAATCACACACACCAATATTTTTGTAGCGGAAATCTTATTACCAAATTTTACAGGTTACAAAAATTTTACATTATTTTTATCAGAGTGATTACAAAAGTATAAGTTTGAAATATATGCTAGCTCAAGTGACGATCCTCGATAAGAAGTATAGAAGGGTTACTTAGACTTATAAGAAGGTCGAGCCCACCGGCACTTGTTGGGGGCCTTCGGCTCCCGAAGGTCCTCAAAAGTATAGTCTGATAATATTTTCCAAGTGTAATATGTGAACAGGCACCTTCGGAGCAGGCACCTTCGGAGTCAGGTCGCGAATATACAAGAGCATGGTTAAGACGAAGCACGACTGGAATGAAAAACAATCATGACGAAGGATAAGACGATCACAAAGCTATGTGCACAAAGGCTTCGGCACAATAGTAGAAAAGAGGAACCGACTTAAAGATGAAAAGCCGAATTGGACCTCGAAGAATTACTGTAGTTATTGATAAATATAAAGGGCATCAATGTAATTTTGTACGGGCTGCGTCCCGTGCCTATAAATAGGTGAACAGTACTCACGCTGACTTGGCACACGCCTTTTCGCATCACGATTTGTACCTTTACCTTACATCAGTCTGAAGGTACATTTGTAATTCGTTTTTATGAATTTAGTAATGGAAATATATCGATGATAATGCTGGTATTATTACTTGCACATTTTATATATAATTACTCTGTTTACTCATTTATCAACCTAACGAAGGTCTTTTCCTTCGTAACCTTCGTCCGAGATTCATTATACCCAAAGGGATATACTGTTTCTAAGGACTAAGGAGCTTGACATTTAACACTTTTATGTTGTCTTGTTCTTAATTCATAGCATTTGAGAACAAGCTCCCAACATTGGCGCCCACCTCCGGTCAACTCACTTCCACTTTTTAGGTTTTGAAAACCTTCGGCAAACGTCACCTTCGTCATGTCGCCGAACAAAGCTTCAACGACAGGGGCGGCCACTCTGCAGCCGCTGGACCCCAAGCAGGATGTCATCTCTCTTAGGGAGGACCGAAGCCAGAAGAGGAAGGTCATCAGTCCAACGCCTCCGGAAGACGATTTGGACCAAGAAATACAAAAAATGGAGATGCTCCATCAACAGGTTCAACGGAAGAAGGAGAAGATGGCTCGTCTAGCTGATCTTCAAAAGCAGATAGATGAAGCCTCTAAAGAGCTTCGACATCTCGCTCAAGATGACCAGAATCAAAGGCCCCCGCGCAGAGAGCTTCATCAAGAGGGTTTCTACAACGAGGATGACTGGTATGAAGATTTCCATCACGGAAATTTTGCTTTTGATGATGCTTCTCCCTTGTCAACAGAACTGCAGGCTGTTCCTTGGCCACAGTCTTACAAGCCGCCTCAGCTCCCCATGTACGACGGGCATTCAAACCCGAAGCAATTCTTGATGAGCTATGAGGCAACTATATCTTCGTACGGTGGCAACACGGCGGTCATGGCAAAGTCCTTCGTCATGGCTGTCAGGAGCGTTGCACAAACTTGGTACTCTTCCCTTAGGCCAGGGACAATCACCTCATGGCAAAAGTTGAAGGATATGCTGATAACCAGCTTCCAAGGGTTTCAGACGAAGCCAGTCACTGCTCAAGCTTTATTCCAGTGCACCCAGGATCACGAAGAATACCTTCAGGCATATGTCCGAAGGTTCCTACGTTTGAGGGCACATGCACCAACAGTGCCCAATGAAATTGTCATTGAGGCCATGATCAAGGGGCTTTGGCCAGGACCTGCAGCTCAGTACTTTGCCAGGAAGCCTCCTCAAACTCTAGAGAAGCTGCTCCAGAAGATGGACGAGTACATTCGAGCTGACAATGATTTTCGCCAAAGAAGGGAGGAAGCTCTCAGGTTCTCTGAAATGACTAGGGGCTTCGGAGGAAGATTTTATCCAAGGCACGTCAGGTCAATTCACAATTCTACTCAAAATGACGACAAAGGGAGTCAACAGCAAAGGCCACAGTGCTCCTCGCAAGTTTCGGGGCAACAGCAAAGCTCCTTCCGGCCGCCAGCGCCAAGGGGCAGAGGCGCCAGGGGCTTCGGGGGAAGATTTGGGGATCAACCAAGAAAAATATACTGCCTATTCTGTGGTGAAGGTAAGGGCCACACCACCAGGATGTGTCACATTACCATCCAGAAGCAAAAAGAGCTAGCAGAAGCTGCTGCACAACAGAACCAGCCGAAGCAGGTCATGCATACTGCTTCGTACCATTCGCCTTACATTCCAGAATATGTAGGCAATCACCCTGCAGCCTCTATTGCTTCGGCAAGCCAACCCCAAGCTTCCTGGCAACAGCTTCCACCGCCACCACCAATACAATGAGCTTCGCAGCCAGAAGGGAGCCAGCACTCTCACCCCCAGAGGGACTTCAGAGAAGAATCCGAAGCTCGCACAGTCAATAGCACTATGCCAGAGTCGAAGCACATTTACTGACAAAATATCCTACCCCCACAGCAGTTTTTTATGCTTTCACATTCAGTTTTATTTTCTTCGCAGTAAAGAACAATTATGGGGAGTTTAAATGTTTTTTTTGTTTTTCAAATCCTGGTAACAGTTTACCGTATTATCATAATGAAAATATATCTCCTCCAAAGGCTTGAGTTACCCAAGAACAAGAATTTATGGAGGCACGGAGAACCTTCGGATTATCGAAAACTTGTTCTAAGGAATGAGCCGTAACTTTTTTGAAGCAATAAAAAGTCGTTCCTAAGGGAGCAGTGTAAGTTTTCTGCTCGAAAGTCGTTCCAAAGGGAATGCAGAGCTTACAGCGAAAAATAAACGCTGATTCCGCTGAAAGTAAAAGGCGAAGAAGCTCCTAAGGGAGGCTTACAGCGAAAAATAAACGTTGATTCCGCTGAAAGTAAAAGGCGAAGAAGCTCCTAAGGGAGGCTTACAGCGAAAAGTCAACGCTGAGATAAAAAGATTGTGTGCTCTATGGCAGGGATATGTGTATTTTCAGCATAAATGTCATTTTGCATAACATAACATCATTACATCATTTTGCATAACATAAGCATCATCCATCATTTCGCATGGAGAACAGGAAGGGGACACATCATTGATCTTCGAAGAGTGTTTTGAAAAAGAGAAAATCGTGCCAAGGCACAAGATAAATTGAGAAGAAGTGTAGCTTCATTTGAAAGGCAACATAAGACTTTTTTATGGATTCAAAGAATGTTTTCATAAAGTTTGGAGATTCTTCATTAAAGAAATATGGTAATTCTTGTGACACATAAAAGATTTTCTTTACGAAGCCTGAAAAGAAGGGAAGGTGTTTTTTCGCCGAAGGCTCAAAAAGCGGTATGTATGAAAAAATTTCATGCATCGTAAAGAATTGAACCGTAAATAGATTATATATTACATTCAAAGTTACAAAGTTTTACACTTGTCATGTTCCAAGTATTTTTACAATAGCATTTAATCTTCCCTAAGAACTACTTCTGCAGCTTCGTTTAGCAGCTGATTAACAACTTCGTCCATGATGGCTTCGGCCATCTGTCTAATTTCGTCATCTCCCTTCGGGGGAGGGTCCGTAGATGCCTCAGCGGGTTCTGAGGGAGGAGAGGACACGGCTATATTACTATTACAAACTACGAATAAATTCAAAATCAAAAATTACAACAAAATAAAAATCACTAATTAGTACCTATTTGCCCTTCGGGCCCTGTGTTTTTTTCAGCAGCTCTCGCTACCTCCCTAGCATCATGGATGCCTTTTTCACTTCTCTGGATGATCTCTTGAGCCATTTTTCGGCCGCCATTGTCCCAAATGTCAGTGAAAAATTTTCCACCAACGTGGCTTGCTTCGGCTGAAGGGTCTGTGATATCTTCAGGGGACAAGGCAGCTTCAGACTGCGCCAAAGATTTTACATGCTCGCACCCTTTCTTCTCTAAAATGGTAACAATTCCCCTGGCGCCCGAAAAAGCACAAATGTCCCCGCGACTGTTCAAGATTTCGTCGAAGACATCAGCTTCGCGACTAATCCATTCAATTGGGCCTTCCAGATTCCCTCTTGTGAAATTTTCTTCACTAGAGAGCGCGCCAACGCTGGCGAAGCTGGATTTTATTTTCTTAACACATTCTATGGATTTATCGTAGCACCTCTTCTTCGAAGCACGAAGCTCTTTAACATTTACTTCCAAATGATCTGCCCATTGATCGCTTAATTCTCGGTTTGTTTCTTCAAGAATGCGTTCTTCTTTGGCTCGGGCTAGTTGTTTACGAAGATCTTCGATTTCACGCTTCTGAGCTTCGGCTTGAGTTTTAGAGTTAGCTTCGTCTTCCTTCATTTTTTTCCACTAATGAAAGCAGAATTCTGTCCTTCTCCAAGGCTTTGTTTCTTAGCCTGATAACCTCTGTTCGAAGGTTGCTGAGAGCAATGGTGCAGCTCTCATCTTCGGCATTCTTCTGAGCCCTTAAGGCATTGCAGAGTATTAAGCCCTATTCAAAAGAATGAATGAGTTAACATAAGAGCAAAAAACTAATTCAAAATTCATAAGCTTCAAAATTCACAATTTTTGTACCTTCAGACTATTGTATGCCAGGCTATCCGCAAGATCCTCCTTCGTCATGGCGCAAAGGCCAGCTTCGAGTTTCGGGAACCCCATGCTGCTAGCCATCTCCCGACACACGGATAATTCTTTATTCTCTGGGAGGCAGTACAGGAAATCATCTTCGTTTGTCCCATTGAACACTACGGCCCCCTTCGGATACTTTAGTTCTCGGGCATAGTGATTGGCTTCAAAAATCTCTTCTTCAGATAGTTTCTTCCCCGAAGCATGTCGCATTATTTAGAAGCCTTAGGTAGAGTTTGGTTTAATCCTAAAAATGCCCAAAACCCCCACCCCTGCCCTTTGAATCCCTTTACTGACTCCGGAAACCCTAGTTTCCCGGAGAACCGTGAAGGAAAATTGTATTCATGAACCTTAGATAATAAATTCTTATTATCTTTGCACTCTCATGAGCATTTCATGGCATACATTCTTATATATATCTATATGGTTATCTTTAGAAAACGAAGAAGAAGTCGAGGTAATCGAAGAGAAGACACCACCACCACCCTCGGAATCTCAGGCAGGAAACTGTTTCTACCTTGATATCTGTGGGTCCGAGCCTGACTCACCTATCAACGAAGGCAAGCCCCGGTGCATTTGCCACCTTCCTTGTTGTTTTTAAAATCTTTCTCACTTGATTAATGCATTAGGTGATAGGAGTTGAATGCTTAAACAATTCCTGCATTACCTTCCTTGAACCTGATTATCTACCTTGAAACCCTGTTTTTACAAAAGGTTTTACTGTGCTTAGTATTGCTCTAGCATAACAAAAGGTTTTGTTTTACAAAAGATGATTGGCAAAGTGGGAAGGATGTTTTTGAAAATAAAACTTGATGGTGGATCCATCATGGCCGTGATGGGTTCAACATCGGAAAAGATGTACCTCTGCCAGGTACCAAGCTTTGGGTTTAAAATGATTAAGCTGAGACTGGGCGGGTGACTTGCACGAGAAGGAAGAGTCTCGGTGTAGTGTCTCCGTCTGAGTCGATTAAGGACCGTCTCGATGTAGGCCTGCTGACCGAGGACCCTTTAACTGGTCACATGCCTCGTCTTGGGTAAGCCTTGCCTCGGGTAGACTAAGGCCAGAATAAGATAACACGGAATGGGCGTGGAGCGGTGGCGAGAGTAGCGTGTACCCTCCGTGGCAAGAGGCTGGACGGTGGTGTATCTGTGCTCTCGGTTCACGTGAACCTGATCTGGTCTTAAGAACCCCGGTGGCGGGTTGACATGTGCAAGGGTTAAGTGCTACATATGTCATGTGATTGGAGATCCTCAGCTGAGTATAATCGATTCGGATCGCCGTACATCCACGGTTATGGAGACTTGGCCACTGACCTATACGTAGAATTCTAGTAAAGATGAAGGACTTGTTAAGAAATCGGCTAGTGTAGGTCAAGTGCTTGAACTAGGGTAGACAGAACTCTAGATGCAGGTAATTTTACTTAACCTGACATTAAAAATGGATTTTTAAAGATCCACTCATAGTAAGCTTTTCTGCAAAACAGAGTCCTTGATTCTTGATAAGCCTTTCCTTGAATCCCTCTAGCCAGCATACCCTTGAGAGTCTTTTCTTTAGTCGGGTAAGTCTTGCTGAGTAATTCCGTACTCAGGGTTTTATTCCCTGTTGTTTTTTAGGTTCTAACCTTGTGCTGCTGTGATGGTGTTAATTGCCGGTGGGCTCGGCCCTTTTATAAGTCTAAGAAACCCTTCTATACTTCTTACTGAGGATGGTCACTTGAGCTAGCATATATTTCAAACTTATACTTTTGTAATCACTCCTATAAAATAATGTGAAATTTTTGTAACCTGTAAAATTTGGTAATAAGATTTCCACTGCAACAATATTGGTGTGTGTGATTTGTATTACTTAATCCCGTGGTTCTGGTTGAAAGTGGTTTATCCGATGTCCTTGGGGCAATCGGACAGATCCTGTTAAGTTATCTGGTGCACGTGCATAGTCGTCTGAGGTCTTTGGGACAAGGACAGGTGCATGTGGGCCCAATAACTTGGAGGTTCTGCCACACCCACAACCGGGGGTATTGCATACATGTGTATTGTTATTTTTAAGGCCATTCAGTTCTGAATGGATCGACGCCCAAGGTAAGGTGAGATGTGAGAGCATGATCGAACAAACGTCGGTCTAGGGAAGTGCTTAATTGTGGCGCTTGATTATATACATATTCCACATATGTATATATGAAGGCTGCGATATGGAGTATTTTCTTTTCTGGGAATTCAGTACCCCATGTATGTGTATGGGTATACAGACATGGGAATACTGAGAAGTGTAATGTACTCACAACGACGCACCTACGCTCAGGTAAGAAGGTGAGTTACCATAATGAGTTGCCCTAAGGTGAAAGTGTGGCAACGGCGTCTATGCGTGGCTCGACGCTTAATGATGAGCTGGCCTCCATATAGAAATATATGGAGTATAAACTGTGATAAACTGTCATGTGTGAACTGCATCATTAGGAATTGGGCTGTGATGGAATTTTCTGCAGGTACACTAACCTCGAAACGTATGTGTAGTTGACGATTAGCAAAATACCGTGAGAATCGTAAGTATGCCACCGAAATAGAATGCTATTGCCACAGTATGTTGGCAAAACTCGTGAGGATGTGTTGGACGAGCATGCATCCTGATTGTTGCATCATGTTTGTCACCTATACATCCAAATGCTTCTCTCGCCTTTATTCCAGTAACCCTTGATTGTAGATAATGTGGTGTAATGCTGAATTATGAACTTCGATGAAATAGGTGTCCTCCATTCTTTAGGTGACCTCTTAGGGTGCTTTATGTGCTTGCTCTGGTCCTTGACGTGCTGATAGGAGGTTGGTAATTTGTTTGCCTAAACCCAAAACTAGGTTATGTTCTTATTTAGTGAACCATGACCCGACCCAAAGTTGAATTTTCCATTATCCCTCCATGACCAAACTCATACAAACTTAGGTTATGGCCATGCCCTGTTCATTTCATCGGCTCATGATCTATTTGGCTCTCTACTTATAACCATCCTTACAGGTGGAGTATCTCTTTGTACATTGTCACCCTTGCCCAATTCATTTGTGTCGCGTGAGATTTCTTATTGGTTATGTCTGATAATGGTGTTATGACTAAAACCGGTGGTGCCATGACGAAACCGAGGACCTTCTGTGTGTGCGCACATGGTTGCGCTACTCGGCGCACGTTAGTATCACAGTTAGTAGTCATAATCCATTATGAGATTATATCAATATGTTATCTTCCGTAGACCTCCTCCTTGAAACAATTTCTATGTTGTTTGTGAAGTGATCAAGCAACATCTGTCATCTCCATTGGATCAAAAGGGCATACCACTTTCATGTGTGGTCTTATTTCTTTTGATCTTGGTAGTGATTACTCATACAAGTTCCCTTTACGTCATTGTGTAAAGGTGAAGCCTTGGAGCTTTTTAGTGTCAGGAAACAACTGATTAGCTCTCAAATTGGAGATTGACTTTCCCTGCTGTTGAGATGCAGGAGTTTGTTCATTCGCTCTCTTATTTAATCTATGTATTCCCTACCCAAGTGGATAATGCGTCTCGCTTGAAGAAACGGATGAACAACCTGACCAAATGGATTTCTACCCAAATGCATGACCTTTTGCTTGCAAATGTAAGCTCTCGACCGTTGGCTTACCGATGGTACTGAGAGGACTTGCTCAATGTCAAAAGTAGTTCAACAAGTTGGTTTTACTAACTTGTAACTGCTCAATGAACGAAGGTTGAGTTTAGAGATCATTTTATCGATTTGCCTGAACTCACTTTGCTTCTAAATAATGTGCTCTTGCATTAAATCTCTGGTCCCAATAAAAGAACAGACTACGCCGAAGGCCCTCTGACATTCTTCAGCTGCTTCGTCCATTTCTACCTTTGGTTTCCGAAGTCCGAAGCGCTGCCAGATAGGGCGCATGATGATATCTTTGATATCTTCCCGAACCTTCAAATCGTTCTTCACATAGAACCATTCCTTCATCCATTCCCCAGGCCATCTCTTCCGAAAGGTTGGCACGGGACAGCTTGACCCAGAGCGGGCACCGAAGCTATAGCAACCAAAATTATTATGATATTGCTCCTTACCCCAGGGTTTCGTCTCATATACTAGCTCGTGTATATTGCAAAAGCTTTTTGCACTTGGCTCTAGGCCCTGGCTCCTCACGGCCCAGACAAAGATTCCCAATCTTATCACTGCCTCGGGGGTAAGTTGATGAAGGTAGATTTGATATAATTTCAGAACCTCTACCACAAACCTGCTTAGAGGGAATCGTAGCCCAGCCTTTAAAAAGCTTCGGAAGATCACGACCTCATTATCTTCGGGGGTCAGCGTAGTTTTTTCTCCGTCATCTGCCCTCACGATGGATATATCCCGGAAATATCTCTCCCTCATATTTTCAAGGTGACTCTGCTTTATAGTTGATTTTCCGAAGTTTGAGTGACTAGGTCGCCACGGGCGATCTTTGGAGTCCTCCCCACCACTATCCACATCATAACTATCACTGTCGCCAGTATCTTCAGATAAACCCTCCAAAGTTTCCTTGACAATCTTTTCCGTATTGGTCTTCGACATTGACTCAAGAAAACCCAGGTGCATTTCCTCCGAAAGGCTTAGCTTCGAAGCACCAGCAACTATCTTATCCTCAGACATTTTCGCGAATGCTGGCAAACCAGACTTGAAACCGAAGCTTAAAAATCTAAGACCGAGCAAATGCTGACGCGCGCAGGCTGAAAGCTGGGTGCGTAGGCTAATAGCTGGGTGAGTAAAAAGCAGGTGGCAAAAGGGCGTGCCAAATAAACTCGCGGTGAGCTTGTATTTATACACCCAGTATGTCGAAAACTGGAGGGCCCCGCTTGTCAATGACTGTTGCTATTCTAGCAAAAGGAAGGTGTTTTTTCGGACCTTCGGCTTAAAGCCTTCGTCCATGTCGCAATATGAATTTATCTTTACAATAAATTGATATTGCGAGGGGCTACTGTTGGGGGCCTTCGGCTCCCGAAGGTCCTCAAAAGTATAGTCTGATAATATTTTCCAAGTGTAATATGTGAACAGGCACCTTCGGAGTCAGGTCGCGAATATACAAGAGCATGGTTAAGACGAAGCGCGACTGGAATGAAAAACAATCATGACGAAGGATAAGACGATCATGAAGCTATGTGCAGAAAGGCTTCGGCACAATAACAGAAAAGAGGAACCGACTTAAAGATGAAAAGCCGAATCGGACCTCGAAGAATTACTGTAGTTATTGATAAATATAAAGGGCATCAATGTAATTTTGTACGGGCTGCGTCCCGTGCCTATAAATAGGTGAACAGTACTCCCATACTGTTCACGCTGACTTGGCACACGCCTTTTCGCATCACGATTTGTACCTTTACCTTACATCAGTCTGAAGGTACATTTGTAATTCGTTTTTATGAATTTAGTAATGGAAATATATCGATGATAATGCTGGTATTATTACTTGCACATTTTATATATAATTACTCTGTTTACTCATTTATCAACCTAACGAAGGTCTTTTCCTTCGTAACATTCGTCCGAGATTCATTATACCCAAAGGGATATACTGTTTCTAAGGACGAAGGAGCTTGACATTTAACACTTTTATGTTGTCTTGTTCTTAATTCATAGCATTTGAGAACAAGCTCCCAATAGCACTTAACACCATCATCAGCAGTACAAAGTTAGAACCTGTAACACCCACTTTGTAAATTGCTAGAAGTAATATCAATAGAGAAACATTCTCTCTTTATGTGAGTTTGATGCATCATCATATGAGAACACCATGTCCAAGAACAATTAATAGAAAGATATGCTACTAAATTGTTGCATCATGCTGGATATTTTATTTTTGTGTGCATTTTGTGACAAGAAAAATATTAAATATCCAAATGAGAAATTAAATCCTAAAAGAAATGCTAAAATTTGGAAAGAGAGAAAGAAAAATGCTATGTAGTACAAAGAAATAAAACTTATACAAATAGATAAATTTGATCCACAATGCTTTATCCAAATCATATACTCAGAAAAATTTGAGTGCAAGTTCATCACAAATTTGAAATTCAAAACTTAGATTCAAAAGTAAAAGAAAAGAAAACAGAAATTAAAAAGGAAAAAGAATAAAACCCTACCTGGGCCGGCGGCCACCCATTTCGGCCCATCTACCGTTCACTCATCGCGCAGCCCACCAAGCCGTAGCACTGACGTTCGGGCCCACCCGTCAATCTCTCGCCCTCTCGCGCTGGCTCCCCGTCTCTATCTCGCGGGTCCACTCTTCAGCCGCGCGCGCTTGGCTGGTCGCTCTCGCGCCCGCTCTCTGACTCCCGGGGCCCACTCGCCGGTGTCTTGTGCTGCGCGTTCTTCTTCCTCGCGGGAGAAGAGGAGTCCGAGCGCAAGATCGCCGGGGAAAGCGGGCCTGACGCTGACCAGCTGACCTCGTGACCGCTCGTTCCGCCTGGCTACAAAAGCCATCGCCCTGCCGCTAACCTTCTACGCCGCGCTGATAGCCTAAACCATTTCGCCACCGTTGACCAACCCAGAGAGAGGGAGAAACGCGCGCCGCCGCCATCGATTCGCCGGGACGCCATCGATTCGGGGTCGCCGCGGTGTCTGGCCAACTCGCCTGGTTGCGTTGGGCGCGACTGTGGCGGATTGGGGCCGGGGGAAGCACCTGAACGCCGCCGATTCCTCGCCGTTGCTTCCGCGCCGCCGCGGATCCGCTCCACCGCGTGAGCTGCGTACCTCGGCACTCCAACCCCGGTAAGAAACCTAGTCAAGCGATTCGCCTTCACCTCCTGGTGGCGTGGCACCCTTCAATTTTGGACTTAGGGCACTTAGGCGTAGAATTGCGAGCACGCCGGCGAGCCTCCGCCGCGGCTCTGGGCGGCACCGTCGCGTTTGGGCGCGGGCGGATGACGACGGTCTGTGCGCCGTCGGATCCGTGGGCGACGGCTTAGATTAGATTGAAGATAACGCTTGGGCACATGCGATCTCGGTCGCCCATCTAGATCGAACGGCTGACATTAGATCGTGGTATGGAGCGCTCTCGGCCCTGGATTTTAGATCCAACGGCCGGAAACCACCGATACCCCTTCGGCCTGGATTATTTTCTAAAGAGCCCCTCGGGTTTCAATGAATTAACCCGCCGTCCAGAGCACTGTGCACTGAGTCTCAGGAATATATGTAGAATAGCCCCTGGGTTTTCCAGGAATTGACGCTGTCGGTGTTTAGGGTCCGACCGCACACCCGGGGTTGCCCCTCAAGGTGTTTTAGGAGTAGGACGGTGTCGACAACTGTAGCAAAATGGTTCGTGCCGATCGCACGAGGGACAGTGGACAAGGTTTACAGGTTCGGGCCGCTTAGAGATGCGTAACACCCTACGTCCTGAAGAGTATGCTTGGTGGAGGTGATTACAAGAGAGCTCTCTGGATCGAGAATACAGAGAGTTGATGTGGGTGGCTAAGTAATGGGTCGATCGTTCTGAAGGGGTGCCCCCTAGGCCTTATATACTCGACCGTGGGGCAGTACACGTGATGAGATAACAACGAATGGCTAAAAGATAGTGAACCTCTCGAGATTATCCTCTACGTAACTCTCGCCGACTTATCCTCACGTGGCTCCGTTGCATGGAGGCCTCGACGCGGGAAAGTCGGGTCTCTGTTGCGGCCAATGGCTTGGCGCTATGGGCCGTCCGGGTTTGCACCAATCTGGCCCCATGTCGCTCTGCGTTGCTGGCCGTCTTTCCCCAAGTCCACGAAAGAATAACCTTACGATTCATTGGGCCCTTGGGCCTTTCGTGAGGTCCTTTACTCTTTTGGTGGACCCGGGGGATATCTATCCCCCACAAGCCCCCGATCTTTGGGTTAATTTAGAGATAATCAACCCGAAGATCCCAGGTCCAGCTTGTAGGTGATTTGAAGAAAGATGACTCCTCGCTGTTTTCTCCTGCTTTGATCACTTGTTGACCAGAACCTAGCTTTGTGTCTGTGTCTTAGAAATCGGCATTCCTGTTTGTTGGACTCTGAACCTTATTGGGTGCACCGGAGGTGCACCCAATGGGTGTAGCCCCCGAGCTTCGAGTAGATTTTAGAAAATAATCTACTCGAAGGTCTTCATTAGAAATTATCCCATTTGTGTTTCCTTATTCCAGTTGAGGATTGGCTTCTTAATCTTGTTTCATGCTCTTTAGAAATTGATGCTATCCTGGCTTAGAGTGACAATCCATGGGGTGCACCGGAGGTGCACCCAATGGGTATAGCCCCCGACCTTCAAGTGAATTTTTTGAGGATAATTCGCTTGAAGGTCTTCTTTTTGTGTCCTTTTGTTGAAGAATACTCTTTCTGCTTATAAAAAAGTTGGTATGATGTCATCCGAGCTATGTCATCAATATTATGCTTCAGAGGTCAGCATGTGTTTTGTCTTTTGCGACTGAATTTGCAATCCTTCCATATCTTGCTGGGTAGCATAGTGTATTTGCTCTGCGACTGATTGGACGTTCGATGGACGTTCTCTGTCTAGTCTTCAGGTCATGTCTGTCGACCGTATTTTGCACTCTGCTGACTATATTTGGCTTCCCTTTAACTCTTGTTGATATCTCATTTTTGTCTTGAGGCATTCACTGCATGCTCTGCACAGATGTGACCATTTTGAAAAATATACTGACAATTCCTGGGCGTCCCCCCCCAATGGGTGTGAGCAAGGAACGGCTTGGTACGCTGAGTGTTTTAACCGGCTGCTTCTGAGTTGTAATGTGATGGGACGGCAAGTGTAATCATATCCTTTGCGCTGTTGACTGGAGTCCCAATGGGTGTAGTGCTGCATGAAACGGCGTCCGCTGCCTGACGTGTCTTCAGACGGGTTGGGGTGCTTATTGAATGCTTTGCGACTGTTCAGTGACCACTGTTGGAGGTGAGCGGTTGCTTTCTTTTCCTATAAATAGTGCCTTTGCCAGCCTGATTTTTTCACATCTCTCGCTGTTCTCCCTTGCCTGCTTTCTTTCTTCTATCTGCGTTTCCACCATGGGCAAGAAACGCAAGCGCGAACCAACTCCTTCGTCTGAAGAGTTTGGTGACTCGGAGTTTTCAGAGGAGGAGTTCTCCTCTGAATCCGAGGGGTCTCCGGCTCCCATCCCCCTGCGTGAGTCGTCTGACGACTCAGACGACTCCCAGGGGCTCGCGGCGGAGGTCTGGTCGTATATCCGTGCCGTCGAGCGCTCCGGGCTCGAGGGCTCGGATGAGTCCGAGTGCTCCTCGGAGGAGGAGGACTCGGGCGACGACGGCGAGGGCGGGGACGACGACGACGACGACGACGATGGCGGCGACGACGACGACGACGACGACGACGACGACGACGACGACGACGGCGGCGGCTGCACCAGGGGCGGCGGCGACAGGGGCGGCACCAAGAGCGGCGGCGGCGGCAGGAGCAAGGCCAGTGGCTAGATGCCACTGGTCTTTCTAAATATTAGTATAGATTAGAAGTAGTATAGTTAGATAATGTAGTATTATTAGTAATGTAAAGTAGTATATTGTAGAGTAGTAGTAGCAGTAAAGTGTAGTTTAGTAGTAGAAATAGGGAAGTATCAACTCATAATGAGTTGATTTGTAAATGTTATCACTTCCCTTGAATGAAGAACAAGTTTGGCTTCCTTTTGATGAATCGTTTCGTTTGACTATGAATCTGAGTCTTTTGAGTCCATAAACGAACAGCTTGATCGTTATGCTGATGTTTCCGAGCAATGTTGCAGTCTGTATCAGTGTTTTCAGAAGAAATGCTGAGTGATCGGAAATCGCCATCGACATTTTAGAAGTAATGCTGAGTAGTTGAACTCCAGATCATCGTTCTAGAGGCAACGCCGAGTTACTAAGTAGTGATTTTGGCATTTTAGAGACAATGCTGAGCAATTAGACTCGAGGTCAGCGTTTTAGAGGCAACGCCGAGTGATTGAATAGTGACGTCGGCGTTTTAGAGGCAGCGCCGAGTTATTGAATTCGAGATCAGCGTTTTAGAGGCAACGCCGAGTTGGTGAAGGTCAACGTCGGCATTTTAGAAGTAACGCCGAGTGACTAAACTCGAGATCAGCGTTTTAGAGGCAACGCCGAGTTGGTGAAGGTCAACGTCGGCATTTTAGAAGTAATGCCGAGTGACTAAACTCGAGATCAGCGTTTTAGAGACAACGCTGAGTTGGTGAAGGTCAACGTCGGCATTTTAGAAGTAATGCCGAGTGACTAAACTCGAGATCAGCGTTTTAGAGGCAACGCCGAGTGACTGAATAGTGACGTCGGCATTTTAGAGGCAACGCCGAGTTATTGAGCTCGAGGTCAGCGTTTTAGAGGCAACGCCGAGTTATTTCGAGGGTTAGCGCCCGAGTAAGGAGAGGGCCCACCAGTTTTCTGGGAAATAACTGCCGAATGACTACGTGGCATGCTGGGATTTCGGAAATAACCGCCGGGTGATGACTGGGCACTTTTTGAAACGGTGTCTGGTCCGAGAATATCCCATAAGAGTCGCACTTTTAGCCGCCTTTGCTTTCCGCGCCCTAGTTTTTGCATTCCTGCTTCCAAATCTCTTCTGCGCTTGCCTCCAATTTGCCCGCTGGTGAAATCGAGATGGCTCCCAAGAGGAAAGTTGCGAGTTCTTCTGCTGTGGTGATTCCCCCAATTGATCCCAACAGCCAGTTGCCTTTCGCAGGTAACCACATGTCCAACATCTCTGAAACTGAACTCCTCCACCTCGTATCCATCGGGGTTCTTCCTCCGCGGGAACTCTGTTCTTGGCGGATTTGCCATGGAACTACGGTTCCGACGGAGGATACCCACGAGTCTGTGGTTTACACTCCCTTTCTTCTCCGTGGCCTTGGCCTTCCTATTTCTCCCTTTTTCCGTGGTCTTCTTGATTTCTACCACATCAACTTAACCCATCTGAACCCTAATTCAATTCTGCAAATTTCTATCTTTGTCCACTTATGTGAGGCCTTTCTTGGCGTGCTGCCGCATTTTGGCCTGTGGAAACACTTGTATCACTGTCGCCCTGGGATGGCCGGGGGACAGCATCAGTTGGTTGGAGGTGCCAGCTTGGAGATGCGCCGGGGGCGGAAAACTGAGTATCTTGAGATCCCCCTTAAGGACAGCATTAAGGGATGGCGCCTGGAATGGTTTATAGTAGATAATTATGGAAATTCTCTCCCCCCCCGGTCAGGAAGACAACCAGATGTTCGCACCCCGAGCTGGACCGAGTCTCCCACAGACGAAGAGGTGGCTGAGGCCAGTGTGCTGTTAGCTGAAGTTGGGCTATTGAAAGAGAGGGGTTTAACCGCTGAAGCTATAGTCGCTGACTTTGTCTTCAAAAACATTCAGCCGCTGAAGGATAGGGTCCACCCAGCTTATCTGTATCAAGGGCTAGCTGACCCAACTCGAGTTACCAATAGAAGGATCCCTTCTGCAGATTTGGTGAGCCGACTGGAGATGATTCTCAGAGGTAAAGTATCCAATGTTGGTGCTCCGGTGGCGTATTCAGCCTGGAATCTGCCTCCTGCTAAGGCCTTCACTCGTTTCGTGTCAAATCCACCTTCAACTGATGGCAATTTGGGTCTTAGAGCGCGGCCCTCTGATGAGGAGGTTAATGTTTTGGTTGCTTCACTTGGGAAAATCCCTGATGATGAAAGACAAACCCGTTTTGAGGTGCCTTTGGATCCTACTGATGCTGAAATAAATGCTGTGCTTGACATGTTGGCCGAGGATTCTTCTGACGCCATCCCTACTGAGACATTGGCAGTGGCACCTCTCCCAGAGGTCGGTATAGTCTTGGATGTCCAGAGACCTGTCCGTGCTCGCTCGAAGCGTCCCCGCCGAATCAATCAGACTGATCTTTCTGTTGATGATCAGAAAAAGAAGAAGAGACGTATTCGGCGAATATCTAGTTTGAATCAGAGTGCTGGTCCCTCGGCTCCTGCTGATGAGGGGGTTCTTGCATCTGAATTTGCCGATGCCGATCCCAATGGGTGTGGTCCATCTGTTGCTGAACCCAATGGGTGTGGTCCATCTGTTGCTGAACCCAATGGGTGTGGTCCCTCTGTTGCTGAACCCAATGGGTGTGGTGCCGGTGCTGCTGATGAAGATGATGAAGAGGAAGAAGATGAGGTTCCTTTGATTCGAAAGAACAGTCGGCAATTCCTCGCCAGTGGGGAAAGTAGCGGGGTTCCTTCTCCTGCTTTATCTGCTCTTGTTGGTCTGCAGAACATGTCCTTGGCCGACTTTGATCAAACTCTGGAAGATATGGTCCCAGAGGACTTGCTATCAGGGCCAGTGGATGATGACGCGACGGAAACTTGTGGTGCTGTGCCGAACGCTGGGTTGAGGTCATCCCGTGCCTCATCAACCTTAGAGCACGATCTTGAGGGACGGGATGTCAACTTGGATTGTCCCGATTCAATGGACATAGCCGAGGGCCCATCAACCTTGGAGATGGTTACTGCTGAAAGTTTGGACCCCCAGGATGGTGTCGACACATGTCCAGCCCCCGAGGGTGTCGTCGGGGATGACATAGCTCAGGCGAAGGGTGCAAGCCACTGCCCAGCCCCCGAGGGTGTTGCCGGGGGTAACCCGGCTCAAGTGGGCAGTGTCGACCATGGCCCAGTCCCCGGGGGTGCCCAAACAGGGTCTCCCTCCGGCACTTCCATGAACGTTCACGTTGGGTCACCTCCACACTCTGGTTGCATGGTGGTGGCCCAAACTTCAGACCGGGGTGTCGCTTTAGAGGGCAGCGTCCCCGTTGATCGAGTATCCGGCTCTGCTGAAGGAGATGAACTGATTCCCACCGTTCCATTGCATGCTGCTTCGGGTGATGACCCTGCGCCTGGTTATCATCTGATTTCTCCTGACTTGGGGATCCCCTCGTTCTTCTCCAACCTCCAGGTACTGTGTTGTCTCTTAGCTTGATTTTTACATTGCCTGAACTCTTGCTATTACGCTCATCTGCTCTTCTCATCAGACTTTGGTGGACGGGATGACCAGCCAGCTGAAATTGCATGGTGCTCCTGTTCCAGAAGTGGCTTCATCTTTCCCGTGTTGGAATCCGGTGTTACTTCGTCGTCGTGTATCCGAGTTGGAGGCGATTAACACTGGTTAGTGCCTTTTTTCTTTTCTTCGCGTTAGTTGTGGACTGCTTGACTTTCTGACCTTGTTTTGTCTGATTACCTCTTACTAGGAATGACTCGGCAGACTGCACTTCTTGAGGAGAAGCATTCTCAGGATCGAGCTGAACTGACTCAGCGATGCATTGATCTTGAGGAAAAGTATTCTCAAAGTCAGATCGAACTGAGTCAGGTCTCTGCTGCCTTGGATGATGCTAATGCGTTGAGTTCCTCTCTGCATGCTCAGTTAGACTCTGAAAAGGTGAAATACGAAAACTATGCTTGCTATACTCCTATTGTTTGCTTGGTTCTCTGAATGAACTGATTTATGCTTGCAGGAAGAAAAACGCGTTCTTGCCGCTTCTCGTGACAATCTTGATAGGTTGTATCGAGATTCTAGCAATTCGTTGACTATTTTGGAGAGGAGTCATCGCTTTTCCATGGAGGAGTTGAACAATCTTCGCTATAAGCTGCAGGAGTCCTTGGATGATGTGATTCGCCTTCGGGAGCTGACATCGGCTAAAGACGTTGTCATCAAGAACCTGCGTGCTTCCAAGAAATCCGTTGTTCAAGAGCTAGAGGCTGCTCAGTCGGCTGTTAAGTCTGCTGAAGAGACTTCCAATACTCTGAGAGCCCAACGCGATAGGGCCATGGACAAGGCCATTCGAGCGGGACGAATTCTGATGAGGAGGCCTGGCGTAGTTGTTCCTGAGGATATAAGGGCCGACGTGAACGCCGCCCCTGACTCCTCGAGTCGTCCTTCTTCGTCAACTGCTCCTGGAAAAGACATTGCAAAATAGAGAAAACATTTCGCGTGCTTCAGGCGCGCAGCTTGCATGATTGAATATTTGTCAGAGAACACCAGTTTATTTGAATGTCATAGTTATTCTATCATTGTATCAAGATTTTTTAGTTTAATGAGTTCGGTAGTAATGATGTATGACGACTATGAATTTTGTATGTGGGATATGGAGATCATCCCCTGAATTAAGTAAGCGAGAGCATGTTGCATTGGTTTTAAGCAAGCGCCAATTAGGGTTGATTGCTTCATTAGCTGGGCATAGTGGTCACCCCGAGTTAAGTAAGCATGAGCATGTTGCACCGCCTTAAGTCGTTGCCGACTTAAGCCGATTGCTCCGTTAGCAGGGCATAGTGGTCACCCCGAGTTAAGTAAGCGTGAGCACGTTGCACCGCCTTAAGTCATTGCCGACTTAAGCCGATTGCTCCGTTAGCAGGGCATAGTGGTCACCCCGAGTTAAGTAAGCATGAGCATGTTGCACCGCCTTAAGTCGTTGCCGACTTAAGCCGATTGCTCCGTTAGCAGGGCATAGTGGTCACCCCGAGTTAAGTAAGCGTGAGCATGTTGCACCGCCTTAAGTCATTGCCGACTTAAGCCGATTGCTCCGTTAGCAGGGTATAGTGGTCACCCCGAGTTAAGTAAGCGTGAGCATGTTGCACCGCCTTAAGTCATTGCCGACTTAAGCCGATTGCTCCGTTAGCAGGGTATAGTGGTCACCCCGAGTTAAGTAAGAATGCAAGTCAATCGTAAACAAATTGAGTATCCTTGAAACCCTTTCTTTATTGATGACATATTTCCACTTTACAGAGTACATCATTGTTATCCCAGCAGTTTTGAGGTACGGCTAAGGATAAAACTTCCTCAGGTGTTCTACGTTCCAAGAGTTCCCGACTTCCGTGCCATCCATCTGAGTGAGGCGATATGATCCGGGCCGAGTGACTTCTGCCACTATGAAAGGTCCTTCCCATAAGGGTGATAACTTGTGTCGTCCTTCTCCCGTTAGAATTCGGCGAAGGACGAGCTCCCCTACTGAAAAAGATCGTTGCCGCACAGCCTTGTCGTGATAGCGCCTTAAAGTCTGCTGGTATCTTGCTGACTGGATTACCGCATTTAACCGTTCTTCCTCGAGTACGTCTATGTCCTCCAGCCTGGTGGTCTCAGCTTCTGCTATGCTTTCAAAAATCAACCTTGGCGCCCCAAACTTGAGATCAGCAGGCAGCACTGCCTCCGACCCATAGACCATGAAGAAAGGAGTGTTTCCATGCAAAGCTCGGCTGGGTTGGGTTCTTAAGCTCCAAACAACATAAGGCAGTTCTCTGATCCACTTTCCTGCGAATTTTTCGTTCTTATCAAAAATCTTTTTTCTGAGTGCATCCAATATCATTCCGTTGGCTCGCTCAACTTGCCCGTTGGCCCTTGGATGGGCTACAGATGCATACTTGATCTGAATACTCTTTTGTTCGCAGAAGTCAAAGAATTCTGAACTTGTGAAGTTGGATCCTAAATCAGTTATGATGCTGTTTGGTATCCCGAATCTGAATATTATATCTTGTATGAATTCCACAGCCTTGGCAGAGGTTAAGGAGGCAATGGGCTTGAATTCTATCCATTTAGTGAACTTGTCAATTGCTACCAACACATGAGTATATCCCCCTTGAGCTTTCTTGAAGGGTCCAATCATATCCAGCCCCCAGCATGCAAAAGGCCACGTTACTGGTATGGTCTGCAGCTGCTGTGCTGGCAGGTGTTGTTGCTTCGACAAGTATTGGCAGGCTTCGCACCTCTGAACTAACTCGGCTGCATCATTCTTTGCCGTTGGCCAATAGAATCCTGATCTGAAGACCTTTCCGACCAATGTTCTGGAGGCTGCATGTATTCCACATTGCCCAGCATGGACTTCTTCCAGGAGTTGTTTTCCAGTGGATGGGAGAATGCACTTCATGAAGACGCCTGACGCACCTCTTCTGTATAATGTTTCCCCAATGAGTGTATAATGAGCCGACTGTCTTGCAATGCGCTCCGCCGAGTTCTTATCATCTGGTTCTTCTTCATTCTTTATATACTTAATGATTGGCTTTCTCCAGTCATCGGGATCTGACTCGGGTTGATCTATGATGTTGCATTCTTCCATTTGACCCGACGAGATACTTGGCTGCAGAATTTCTTGCACAAAAACCCCGGGCGGGACCTGAGCTCGACTGGATCCTAGCTTGGACAGTACATCGGCTGCCGCGTTCCGATCTCTCTCCACATGATGAAACTCTAAACCCTCGAATTTATCCTCCAGCTTTCGAACGGCAGTGCAATACCTTCCCATTGAATCGTTTGAGCAATCCCACTCCTTATTTATCTGGCTGATAACTACCAGAGAATCCCCGAATACCATTAATCTTTTGACGCCCAATGATATGGCAATGTTCAATCCATGGATCAACGCTTCATACTCGGCTGCATTGTTGGAGGCCGGGAATAGCAACTGGAGGGCGTACTTGAGGTGTTCGCCTCCTGGTGCAGTGAAAAGAATCCCCGCTCCTGCTCCCTGCAGCTTGAGTGAGCCATCGAAATACATTCGCCATACCTCTGCAGTCTCTGGGTTGTCTGGTACTTGTTGTTCAGTCCACTCTGATACAAAATCAACCAGTGCTTGGGTTTTGATGGCAGTACGAGGCCGAAACTCGATGTCATGAGATCCCAGCTCACAAGCCCACTTGGCTATTCGACCGATGGCTTCCTTGTTGTGAAGAATATCCCCTATTGGAAAACTCGTGACTACTATGACTTTGTGGTCGTCAAAGTAGTGGCGCAGCTTGCGGGCAGTTAGAAGTACTGCATACAATAGCTTCTGAACTTGAGAATACTTTTTCTTTGAGGGGCCGAGGACTTCACTGATGAAATACACAGGATGTTGCACTGGATAGGCGTGCCCTTCTTCTGCTCGCTCGACTACTAACGCGGTGCTTACCACGTGAGTCGTGCAAGAGATGTACAGTAGCAAATCTTCAGCTGGTTGAGTCGATGTAGCTCGCCGAGGTGGTTTCAGTACTGGCGGTGTTGTCAAGAATTTTTTCAGAGCATCTAGAGCTTCTTGTGCTTCTAAAGTCCATTGAAATTTATCCACCTTCTTGAGTAACTTATAAAACGGCAAACCTTTTTCTCCCAGCCTGGATATAAATCTGCTTAAAGCTGCCATGCATCCGGTAAGTCGCTGAACCTTCTTCTGCGATCGAGGTGCTTCCATCTTCATGATAGCTTCAATCTTGTCTGGGTTAGCTTCAATTCCTCGGTTGCTGACGATAAATCCGAGCAACTTTCCGGCTGGTACCCCAAAAACGCACTTCTCGGGATTAAGCTTCCATCTATACCGCCTCAGGCTGTTGAAAACCAGTTGCAAATCTTCAATGAAGTCCTTTGAGTCCTGTGTTTTGATCACCACGTCATCCACATAAGCCTCCACACGCTTGCCCCAGTGATCGGCTAAGCATGTTTGGATAGCTCTCTGGTAAGTTGCTCCAGCGTTCTTGAGGCCAAACGGCATGGAGGTATAACAGAAAGCACCAAATGGAGTAATGAACGCCGTTTTTTTCTTCGTCTTCCTTCGCCAGACTGATCTGATGATACCCGGAATAGCAATCCAAGAAAGACAACATAGAACATCCAGCGGTGGAGTCCACCACCTGATCTATCCTTGGGAGCCCGAAGGGATCCTTTGGACAGTGTTTGTTGAGATCAGTATAATCAACGCACATGCGCCAGTCCACTTTATTCTTTTTGAGTACAAGAACAGGATTGGCTAACCACTCAGGATGTAATACTTCTCTAATGAATCCAGCCGCGACCAAGCGAGCTAACTCGGCGCGAATGGCTTCCCTCTTGTCAGGTGTGAAGCGACGTAATTTCTGCCGAATCGGCCTCGCCTGGGGAAAAACCTTTAGTTTGTGCTCGGCCAGCTCTCTCGGGACTCCCGGCATATCCGCAGGTTGCCATGCGAATACGTCTCGGTTATCTTGCAGAAACTGGACGAGCGCGCTTTCCTATTTGTCACTTAAACTGGAGCTGATGATGGCTGTCTTACGCTCATCAGCGAACCCCAGATTGATTCTCTTGGTCTCTTCAGTCGGCCGCATAGAGGTCGCGGTCTGAGCTTCATTCGCCGGTATTGCGAGGTCTTCTTCAGGCTTAGAGTTCGCCATTGCTGAGGGAGCTGTCGACGGCTTGGCGGTGAGGGCTGCTTGAATAGCCACTCGGAAACATTCTGCGGCGCCTTGGAGGTCGGCGCGCACAGTTATGATCCCTTGTGGCCCCGGCATTTTCAGTATCATGTATGTGTAATGCGGGATGGCCATGAATTTGGCCAGCCCTGGCCTCCCGACGATGGCGTTGTACCCGCAGTCGAAGTTCGCCACTTCAAACCTCAGGAACTCGGTTCTGTAGTTTTCCGGAGTTCCAAAGGTGACCGGCATGTAGATGTGGCCCAGCGGGTACTCCCCTTCAGTCGGCACGATGCCGAAGAAAGGAGTGTCTGACTCGTGGAGCTCTTTGAGATGAACTCCCAAGCTTTGGAGTGTCCGGGGGAAGGTGATGTTGATGCTGCTCCCCCCGTCCACTAACACCTTTTTCACCCGGCTCTCTCGGATCACCGGATCGACGAGAAGCGGGTATCTGCCCGGGTGGTCGAAGTTGAGCCATTGATCCGCCCGAGTGAAGGTGATCGGGTGCTCCGACCATCGGTATGGGGCGGGAGGACCGATGGTCGCCACCAGTATCTGGCGATCATTGAGCTTTTGCTGTCTTCTACTCTCCTGTGACCCGTGTCCGCCGAAGATGACGTTGACCTCCCTGTCAATGCGCGGGAAAGCTCCTCCTCCCCCTCCCTCCTCCTGCCGATGGGGTTGTCGTGGTTCATCTGGTCCTCCCCTCGGCGGAGGAGGAGGTAGAGGTTGGAAGGGTCGACCGTGTCCGACGGAGTGCTTGAAGTCCCGGCAGTTACGAAGAGTGTGGCGCATGTCCTTGTGGTACGGGCACTGGGCGTCGAGGATGTCGTCCAGTGTGCGTTCGCCTCCACGAGGTCCTCCTCGAGCGCGGGCGGCGGGTGGCCCGGCGGCGTGTACTTCTTCACGTGGCCGCTTCTCCCATCGCTTGTCAGGTTGCTGGTTCGCGTCGCGTCGTTGTGCTGCCGGTGCGGGCTTCGTTCCTCCGATGAGGTCCTGGGCTCGCTCGTCGGCGGTGATGTAGAGGTCGGCTTCCCGGAACAGTTCCTCCGAGGTGGTCGGCGCCCTTTGTAGTATGGCTCGGACAAAAGCCGAGTCATTGGATCCTCGGTAGAAGTCCTCGATCACGGCCGCCTCCGTGACATCGGGGATGCGATTCCTCATGGTTTGAAACCTCTTGAGGTATGATCGGAGAGTCTCGTCCCCCCGGCGCTTGATAGATTTGAGGTCCCACGGCTGCGCCGGCTTGTCGGAGAGGGACTGGAAGTTGGCAGTGAAACGCCGACTGAAGTCTCCCCAGACGTCGATGCAGTGTCGGGGTAGATGTCGTAGCCATTGCAGCGCGTCTTGTCCAAGGACAATGGGCAAGTACGCGGTCATCACGTCCTCGGATGCTCCGGCAGCTCGAGCAGCGGTGGTGTAGACGGCTAGCCAACCCCATGGATCCTGCTTAGGTTCATACTTGTCAACATTGGATACCTTGAAATTGGGAGGCCACTGGATGGCCCTAAGGCGCGGAGTGAGGGCGGACACTCCGCACGTGTCCTCTTGTCGTCTGGGTCGATGCCTGTCCCGGGGAGGGGAGTTGTGGTTGTGATTCCTCGACCGTCCCCGGGAGGTTCCGCCAGTCGAAGCCGTCGCCGACTCAGTCCTGGTAGCTTGGCTCTGAGTCGGGGCACCATGATCCCTGTCGTACTCCTCTCGACGACGAATTTCGTTCTCATGCCGCCGTTCCCGCGAAGCGTTGATGGAGCTCCGCGCGTCTCGGCGACTGTTGATGGCGTGTCGTAGATCGTTTGGCGGGTGAGCAAGCGGTAGAAGATGGTTGGCCGCCTGGGTGAACAGTCGCCGGTAGCCGTCGGCGTCAGGAGTGCGAGGAAGTCCTTCCGCTATCCGAGCCAGCACCCCTCCGACCTCGCTCGGCGTGTTCATGGCTCGGGCGAAGTCGGGGTTCAGATTACGCCCGAAGAGTGGATTCTCGCGACGTTGCCTTGTATCCTGCTCAGCCTGCTCCTGAGCTCGTCGGCGATCACGTCGTCGGGAGTTCCTTCGCTCTCTGAAGACGCGTTCCTCCGGGGTTTCTCCTACCTCCGAGACCTCGTCTCGCGAGACAGGTTGTTCCGGATTTCGCTCTCCGGCCGCGTGATGTCGTCGAACATTCCTGCGCCGGTTCCTCCGTCGACGGGACTCTCGCTGAGGCGGTTCCTCCCCGGGTACAGTCGGCTCGTCGTCGGAGATGGCGGGCGATTCCGCCCTTCCGATGAAGAGGACGTCGGGGTAGAACGGCGCTGTCGTCGTGGTGATTTTCTTCCGGGGAGCTGGAGGTCGTGCTTCTCCGATATTTCCGGAGTTTGTTGAGGAAGACTCCTTTTTTGGCGGATCCGCAATACGGTGCAGAATTCCTTCTTCGTCCGCTACGAACGAGATTGTTCCGAAGCAGAACATAGATCCGGGGCGCAGGGTGATCTTGTTGTAGAAGGAGATGGCCATTGAGCTAGCTTGGATTGTCAACACACCCCCTACCTGGCGCGCCAGCTGTCGGTGTTTAGGGTCCGACCGCACACCCGGGGTTGCCCCTCAAGGTGTTTTAGGAGTAGGACGGTGTCGACAACTGTAGCAAAATGGTTCGTGCCGATCGCACGAGGGACAGTGGACAAGGTTTACAGGTTCGGGCCGCTTAGAGATGCGTAACACCCTACGTCCTGAAGAGTATGCTTGGTGGAGGTGATTACAAGAGAGCTCTCTGGATCGAGAATACAGAGAGTTGATGTGGGTGGCTAAGTAATGGGTCGATCGTTCTGAAGGGGTGCCCCCTAGGCCTTATATACTCGACCGTGGGGCAGTACACGTGATGAGATAACAACGAATGGCTAAAAGATAGTGAACCTCTCGAGATTATCCTCTACGTAACTCTCGCCGACTTATCCTCACGTGGCTCCGTTGCATGGAGGCCTCGACGCGGGAAAGTCGGGTCTCTGTTGCGGCCAATGGCTTGGCGCTATGGGCCGTCCGGGTTTGCACCAATCTGGCCCCATGTCGCTCTGCGTTGCTGGCCGTCTTTCCCCAAGTCCACGAAAGAATAACCTTACGATTCATTGGGCCCTTGGGCCTTTCGTGAGGTCCTTTACTCTTTTGGTGGACCCGGGGGATATCTATCCCCCACAGACGCCCAGTCCAGTGGCAGGTTAAAACGAATAAATGAATTAGAAAATGTATTTTTAATACAAAAATAAGTGCTAGAACTTCAATATTTTATAGAAAATTCATACTAACTCCAAATTGAGTCATTCCAGTTCCTAAAATTTTGTAATTTTATTCTCTAGCACTTAGTGTCTCTGTTATGTCATAAAAACAGTAAGGAAATTTATTTATCACTTAATCCTATTTAAAGCACATAAAACCTTTGAAAATGCATAACTTAAAATCTATAACTCAGAAAATTATGATTCCAGCTCCTAAGTTTTTATTTTAATATGTAGAATATCTCTGTGCATTTTGTTTATATGTTTGGTGTAATGTTAATTTCTCTATATGCACTGTGTTTGTTTGTATTGTGGCGAGTAGAAGAGCCCGTTGCTGAGGATCCTGGTGTGCAGCAGGTTGAAGTAGCTGAGCAGGAGCTCATTGAAGGCAAGTTGTGCCCTTGACCACTTTTTACCCAATAATGTTCTTTAATATCACTTATCCATGCATAGGTTAATTTTGATGGGACCCAATAGGTCACCCTAGATTGTTTATCTCTTTACCTTGTTTACCCCTGAATCACTTGGGTAGTTTGCTATTGCTTTATATGGTTTTGGGATAATCATTTATTACCTCTATGTTCCAATTCTTGTTGTTATTCTGTTTATGTTCATGTTGTTATCATTAATGTTAATTGGAACATAGAGCTTAACTTGAGAACCACGTGCCACCACAAGGGAGGAATGGGACCCCTTGGCTGACTAATTAGGAAAGCTAGTGGAAGACTACCTTACCCGAAAGGGGCAAGGGCAGTAGGGGAGAGGTCAGTGCGGGGAGGTCCCTGGTTGATTTCGCTGCGATGGCGGTCAGCCAGGAACCCTTTACTGGATCTTCCTATAAACTGTAGCGGGTTTTCGGAAGCTAGTGGAACTTTGTAAAGGCCTCGTAGTGTTGCCCTGCCGTGCTTCCTAGGTAGAGGTATATGGGATTCATGACCCCTTGGCAGATGGGTAACATGACTTGTGGGTAAAGGGTACAACCTCTGCAGAGTGTAAAACTGGTATACTAGCCGAGCTCACGGTCATGAGCAGCTCAGGACTCTCTAATGTTTAAATTATGGAACTTAAATTCAATTTTGTCATTTGCATTGCATGGGTTTTGTTATTAATTTTGTTCTATTACTTTACTTATGGTTTGGTATTTACTTACACTTAGTAATTGCTAATAAAATTTTGACCAACTACTTAAAAGCAATGCTCAGCTTTAACCCCTATCATTGATTAGCCTTACACATCACATGAACTCACACCTTTGTGAGTTTATGTCCACTGGTTCCCCACAACTTGTTGAGCTATGATCATGTGTGAGCTCACCCTTGCTGTCTCACACCCCCCCCCCCACAGGAGATGATCAGGTGGTTCAGGAGGAGCCGCCTAACACTGAGGAGTTCGATCTGATCTAGGTGGCGTTTCCCAGTCGACATTGGCGCCGACGATCCTTAGTTTGTTTTATCTTTATTATTTCATTTTGTAATAAGTCTTCCGCTATGTAATAAATACTCTGATGTTAATGACATTTATCTCTATACACTCTGTTATTATATATGTTGTCTTCTTGGCGCATGTATGAGATGCACCCGGCTTTGTTCTTTAAAACCGGGTGTTACAGAAGTGGTATCAGAGGAAATGTTGACTGTAGGACGAAACCTAGATAGAAATGGACAACCCTTACCTACTTATCTCATTCTGATTCATTCTACACTCACCTTACTCTGATTCTTTCTATACTTATCTTGATCCTGTCTCACCTTCTACTGTTCTACTCTGATCAATCTTACCTTTTCTACTCTAAGACAAGATGGATTTCACACCTTGGAATCCCTACCCCTATGACATTTTAAGAGATAGGGAACCTAAGACAAAATTAAAACTATTTTCTCTATTTAAAAATATTGTTTGATTGTGCTGATGCTAAATGCCTGATTTGCTTCTTTGATTGAGTGAATTATTATAGATGGACATCTTGGTATGTACCACCATAAGGTATTGAATTAGCTAGGATATGTAAAATATTAATCTGCTTAGCTAATAAATTCCCCAAAGTAACCTGATTTGTAAATACCTGCCTTGTCTACTATTTTCTTACCATATGTATCTAACTCAGATGGTCAATATACCAGGCGGGGTGGTGGAATTGACTTGCCTCCTAACCAACACACTCGAAGACAACCTCAGCCACAACCTGCTGGGATGAATCCTCCTAATCCTCCACCAGGCGGAGTTGACCCACTGGTTGCTGCTCAGATGGCAGTGATGCAGCAAATGGCGGACACCATGGCTGATATGCGTGCCCAGATGCAACAAGAACGCCAGGAGATGCGTCAGGAAAGAGAGGATATACGACAGGAGTTGCGCCAGGAGCGAGATGAGATACGCCAGGAAAGGAGGGCGCAACAACAGCAGCTGCAACAGCAAATGCAACAACAACAGCAACAAGTACCACTGCCTCCACCTCCACCACCACCAGTTCCACCTCGTGATAAGCATAGGGAGTTCATGAGCCATAAGCCACCCACATTTGCAAGCTCACCAGATCCACTTGATGCAGATGATTGGCTGAAAGCAATTGAGAAGATGCTGAATATTGCACAATGCACTGACCGGGAGAAGGTTTTATATGCTTCTGGACGACTGATTGGTCCTGCTGCTGACTGGTGGGATTCTTATACTGCTGCCCATGATGCTGCGGATACTATTACTTGGGCAGAGTTTAGCACACAATTCAGGAACTACCATATTCCAGCTGGGATGATAAAAATCAAGAAGAAGGAATTTCTGTCGCTAAAGCAAGGAAGTATGTCAGTCAGCGAGTACCGCGACAAGTTTATTCAGTTATCCAGATATGCCCCTGAAGAAGTTGCTAAAGATGAGAGGAAGCAGGAGCATTTCATTGAAGGACTTAATGGACCATTGCAGTATGCTCTGGTGGCACACACATTTCCATCATTTCAGAGGCTGCTTGATAAGGCACTGGCTATTGAACACAAGCGTGTTCAGCTGGGAGATTTGAAGAGGAAGGCCATATCTCAAGGACAAGGAAGCAGCAGTGTTCGTCCTCGCTACAGTTCACCACAGGGTACACCGACTCGACCCGGAGGACCACGCCCAGTTCCGCAATCACCACCGAGGACTCCACCTCCTCGACAGGCTACCCCTACTGGCACCCCGACAAAGTTTTCAGGACAGAGTCCGGGCACTCAATGTTACAAGTGTGGGAAGATTGGTCATTATGCAAATGTCTGCCCACAGAGGATTGCTACTACTCCAGTACAGAACAGGCAGCAAACTCCAGGAACTGGCAAGGGATATTCTATTGCCAAGGTTAATCAAGTCAGCGTGGATGCTACTCCGGATGGAGGGGACCTCGTAATTGGTATGTTTTATGTTAATGCAATTCCTGCAACCATATTATTTGATTCTGGTGCTACACATTCATTCATGTCTGCTAGATATGCCAACACAAATGAAATACCACTGCTAAATATGAGAAAACCCCTGATAGTAATTACACCTAAAGGGCCTGTTGAGGCGAATCAAATGACACGTAGATTGACATTAACCATTATGGGTAGAGAATTTGGAGCTACTGCTATAATATTGGAGTCAAGCAGTATAGATTTGATTCTTGGTATGTCATGGCTAAGAAAGGCAAAGGCCGTTATAGCATGTGGTAGAGGTACCGTAGAACTCACTACTACTAAAGGAGAAAGGTTTCAAGTTAATATTGCAGTAACCTCCTCATCTATGCGTGCAATGTTCCTCATGCCTGAGGAGTTTGTTGGTGACAATATCCGGGTGGTTAGAGATTTTCCGGATGTCTTTCCAGAGGAGTTACCAGGAATGCCACCTGAAAGAGAAGTTGAGTTTGTTATTGACCTCTTACCTGGGACCGCCCCTATTTCTAAACGGCCATATAGAATGTCCGTAGAAGAGTTGAAGGAACTTAAGAAGCAGTTAACTGAGTTACAAGAGGCTGGGTACATTCGTCCGAGTTCCTCACCTTGGGGAGCACCGGTCTTGTTTGTACAGAAGAAGGATGGATCGCAACGGATGTGTGTGGATTATAGATCTCTTGATGATGTTACGGTGAAGAACAAGTATCCGTTGCCCCGCATTGAGGATTTGTTTGATCAAATGAGAGGAGCAAGAGTATTTTCGAAGATTGATCTCCGATCCGGTTACCATCAGATGAGGATTAGACCATCGGATATTCCCAAGACGGCTTTCTCGACTAGATATGGATTATATGAGTTCACAGTTATGTCGTTTGGATTGACTAATGCACCAGCTTATTTTATGAACTTAATGAACAAGGTGTTTATGGAGTATTTGGACAGATTCGTCGTGGTATTCCTCGACGATATTCTTATTTATTCTCAGAGTGAAAGTGATCACGAGGAACATCTGAGGATGGTGCTACAGAAGCTACGAGATAATCAACTCTATGCCAAGTTCAGCAAGTGCGAGTTTTGGATTGGCGAAGTGCCATTTCTTGGTCATATTATTTCTAATGGAGGAATAGCAGTGGATCCTGCTAAAGTTAAGGAGATAATGGAGTGGAGAGTACCCACTACAGTTACTGAGATTCGAAGTTTCTTGGGACTTGCTGGATATTATCGGAGGTTTATTGAAGGATTTTCTAAGATTGCTAAGCCTATGACTTCGCTTTTGGAGAAAGGAAAAGAATTTAAGTGGGACGAGAAGTGTCAAGACAGCTTTGATCTATTGAAGAAGAGGTTGATGTCGCCACCAGTATTGGTTATGCCGGACCTACAGAAAGGATTTGACATCTATTGCGATGCATGTGGCCAAGGCTTAGGATGTGTGCTCATGCAAGAAGGACATGTGATTGCTTATGCTTCTCGTCAGTTGCGGAGACATGAATTGAACTACCCCACTCATGACTTGGAATTGGCTGCCGTTGTGCATGCACTTAAGATTTGGAGACATTATATCATGGGGACCAAGTGCCAAGTGTACACGGATCATAAGAGTTTGAAGTATATATTCACTCAGAAGGATCTCAACCTTAGGCAACGCCGTTGGTTGGAGCTTATTAAGGATTATGATTTGGAGATTCATTATCACCCGGGCAAGGCAAATTTGGTTGCAGATGCCTTGAGTCGCAAGGAACATGTTCATTCAGCTATTGTTGCCCAACTACCCGATGAGATTGTTGAGGATTTCAGGAGACTTAACCTGGGGATAGTTGCTCATACTGAGGGAGTTACTATTGATGTGGAACCTACTTTGGAGCAAGAGATCCGCAAAGGACAAATTGGTGATGCTAAAATAAAGGAGATTAAGGATCTGATTACTGAAGGTCGAGTTCCGGAATTCACGGAAGATGAACAGGGCACTATATGGTTCAAGGACAGGATATGTGTTCCTGATATTAAAAGCCTTCGAGAGACTATTCTAAAAGAGGCCCATGATTCGGATTATTCTATTCATCCTGGTAGTACCAAGATGTATCAGGATTTGAAGCGGAAGTATTGGTGGTATGGATTGAAAAGAGATGTAGCTGCACATGTAGCTATGTGCGACGTATGTCAAAGAGTTAAGGCTGAACACCAGAGGCCAGCTGGACTATTGCATCCACTGAAGATACCCGAGTGGAAATGGGAAGAGATTGGTATGGATTTCATTACTGGATTGCCTCGCACCCAGAAAGGATATGATGCTATATGGGTGATTGTGGATAGATTGACTAAAGTGGCTCACTTTATTCCTGTGAAGACTACTTATAAAGGTTCTCAGCTAGCAGAGTTATATATGGCTCGTATTGTGTGTTTACATGGAGTACCAAAGAAGATTGTGTCTGATCGAGGTTCACAGTTTACCTCAAGATTTTGGAGAAGCTTTCATGAGAACATGAGTACGAAGTTGAATTTTAGCACGGCTTATCACCCCCAAACGGATGGACAGACTGAAAGGACTAATCAAGTATTAGAAGATATGTTGAGAGCATGTGCCCTTCAGCATGGAGGAAGTTGGGATAAAAGTCTGCCTTATGCTGAGTTCTCGTATAATAATAGTTATCAGGCCAGTCTGAAGATGTCACCTTTTGAAGCTTTATATGGGAGGAAGTGCAGGACTCCTCTATATTGGGATCAGACTGGAGAGAGACAGTTCTTTGGGCCTGAATTGATTCAAGAAGCAGAAGAACAAGTTCGTATAATTCGAGAGAATTTGAGAGTGGCTCAAACCAGGCAAAAGAGCTATGCTGATAATAGAAGGAGACCACTGGAATTTGAAGAAGGAGATTATGTGTATCTCAAGGTGTCACCACTTCGTGGAATGAGGAGATTCAAAGTCAAGGGCAAACTGTCCCCTCGCTATATTGGACCATTCTTGATCTTTAGAAGAGTTGGGGAGATGGCATACCAACTCGAGTTACCTGCTAGTCTATCGGATGTGCATAATGTGTTCCATGTGTCTCAACTTAAGAAGTGTCTCCGTGTTCCCGAGGAACAGTTACCCATGGAAGAGCTCAGTGTTCAGGGTGATTTGACTTACACGGAGTACCCGATCAAGATTTTGGATACATTGACTCGAGTTACAAGGAATAAGGTGATAAAGATGTGTAAAGTGCAATGGAGTCACCACAGTGAAGATGAAGCAACTTGGGAAAGAGAAGAAGAGCTTCGCATAGATTTTCCCCACCTTTTCCCTAGATCTTCTTAAATCTCGAGGACGAGATTATTTTTAAGGGGGGTAGGATTTGTAACACCCACTTTGTAAATTGCTAGAAGTAATATCAATAGAGAAACATTCTCTCTTTATGTGAGTTTGATGCATCATCATATGAGAACACCATGTCCAAGAACAATTAATAGAAAGATATGCTACTAAATTGTTGCATCATGCTGGATATTTTATTTTTGTGTGCATTTTGTGACAAGAAAAATATTAAATATCCAAATGAGAAATTAAATCCTAAAAGAAATGCTAAAATTTGGAAAGAGAGAAAGAAAAATGCTATGTAGTACAAAGAAATAAAACTTACAAATAGATAAATTTGATCCACAATGCTTTATCCAAATCATATACTCAGAAAAATTTGAGTGCAAGTTCATCACAAATTTGAAATTCAAAACTTAGATTCAAAAGTAAAAGAAAAGAAAACAGAAATTAAAAAGGAAAAAGAATAAAACCCTACCTGGGCCGGCGGCCACCCATTTCGGCCCATCTACCGTTCACTCATCGCGCAGCCCACCAAGCCGTAGCACTGACGTTCGGGCCCAACCGTCAATCTCTCGCCCTCTCGCGCTGGCTCCCCGTCTCTGTCTCGCGGGTCCACTCTTCAGCCGCGCGCGCTTGGCTGGTCGCTCTCGCGCCCGCTCTCTGACTCCCGGGGCCCACTCGCCGGTGTCTTGTGCTGCGCGTTCTTCTTCCTCGCGGGAGAAGCGGAGTCCGAGCGCAAGATCGCCGGGGAAAGCGGGCCTGACGCTGACCAGCTGACCTCGTGACCGCTCGTTCCGCCTGGCTACAAAAGCCATCGCCCTGCCGCTAACCTTCTACGCCGCGCTGATAGCCTAAACCATTTCGCCACCGTTGACCAACCCAGAGAGAGGGAGAAACGCGCGCCGCCGCCATCGATTCGCCGGGACGCCATCGATTCGGGGTCGCCGCGGTGTCTGGCCAACTCGCCTGGTTGCGTTGGGCGCGACTGTGGCGGATTGGGGCCGGGGGAAGCACCTGAACGCCGCCGATTCCTCGCCGTTGCTTCCGCGCCGCCGCGGATCCGCTCCACCGCGTGAGCTGCGTACCTCGGCACTCCAACCCCGGTAAGAAACCTAGTCAAGCGATTCGCCTTCACCTCCTGGTGGCGTGGCACCCTTCAATCTTGGACTTAGGGCACTTAGGCGTAGAATTGCGAGCGCGCCGGCGAGCCTCCGCCGTGGCTCTGGGCGGCACCGTCGCGTTTGGGCGCGGGCGGATGACGACGGTCTGTGCGCCGTCGGATCCGTGGGCGACGGCTTAGATTAGATTGAAGATAACGCTTGGGCACATGGGATCTCGGTCGCCCATCTAGATCGAACGACTGACATTAGATCGTGGTATGGAGCGCTCTCGGCCCTGGATTTTAGATCCAACGGCCGGAAACCACCGATACCCCTTCGGCCTGGATTATTTTCTAAAGAGCCCCTCGGGTTTCAATGAATTAACCCGCCGTCCAGAGCACTGTGCACTGAGTCTCAGGAATATATGTAGAATAGCCCCTGGGTTTTCCAGGAATTGACGCCCAGTCCAGTGGCAGGTTAAAACGAATAAATGAATTAGAAAATGTATTTTTAATACAAAAATAAGTGCTAGAACTTCAATATTTTATAGAAAATTCATACTAACTCCAAATTGAGTCATTCCAGTTCCTAAAATTTTGTAATTTTATTCTCTAGCACTTAGTGTCTCTGTTATGTCATAAAAACAGTAAGGAAATTTATTTATCACTTAATCCTATTTAAAGCACATAAAACCTTTGAAAATGCATAACTTAAAATCTATAACTCAGAAAATTATGATTCCAGCTCCTAAGTTTTTATTTTAATATGTAGAATATCTCTGTGCATTTTGTTTATATGTTTGGTGTAATGTTAATTTCTCTATATGCACTGTGTTTGTTTGTATTGTGGCGAGTAGAAGAGCCCGTTGCTGAGGATCCTGGTGTGCAGCAGGTTGAAGTAGCTGAGCAGGAGCTCATTGAAGGCAAGTTGTGCCCTTGACCACTTTTTACCCAATAATGTTCTTTAATATCACTTATCCATGCATAGGTTAATTTTGATGGGACCCAATAGGTCACCCTAGATTGTTTATCTCTTTACCTTGTTTACCCCTGAATCACTTGGGTAGTTTGCTATTGCTTTATATGGTTTTGGGATAATCATTTATTACCTCTATGTTCCAATTCTTGTTGTTATTCTGTTTATGTTCATGTTGTTATCATTAATGTTAATTGGAACATAGAGCTTAACTTGAGAACCACGTGCCACCACAAGGGAGGAATGGGACCCCTTGGCTGACTAATTAGGAAAGCTAGTGGAAGACTACCTTACCCGAAAGGGGCAAGGGCAGTAGGGGAGAGGTCAGTGCGGGGAGGTCCCTGGTTGATTTCGCTGCGATGGCGGTCAGCCAGGAACCCTTTACTGGATCTTCCTATAAACTGTAGCGGGTTTTCGGAAGCTAGTGGAACTTTGTAAAGGCCTCGTAGTGTTGCCCTGCCGTGCTTCCTAGGTAGAGGTATATGGGATTCATGACCCCTTGGCAGATGGGTAACATGACTTGTGGGTAAAGGGTACAACCTCTGCAGAGTGTAAAACTGGTATACTAGCCGAGCTCACGGTCATGAGCAGCTCAGGACTCTCTGATGTTTAAATTATGGAACTTAAATTCAATTTTGTCATTTGCATTGCATGGGTTTTGTTATTAATTTTGTTCTATTACTTTACTTATGGTTTGGTATTTACTTACACTTAGTAATTGCTAATAAAATTTTGACCAACTACTTAAAAGCAATGCTCAGCTTTAACCCCTATCATTGATTAGCCTTACACATCACATGAACTCACACCTTTGTGAGTTTATGTCCACTGGTTCCCCACAACTTGTTGAGCTATGATCATGTGTGAGCTCACCCTTGCTGTCTCACACCCCCCCCCACAGGAGATGATCAGGTGGTTCAGGAGGAGCCGCCTAACACTGAGGAGTTCGATCTGATCTAGGTGGCGTTTCCCAGTCGACATTGGCGCCGACGATCCTTAGTTTGTTTTATCTTTATTATTTCATTTTGTAATAAGTCTTCCGCTATGTAATAAATACTCTGATGTTAATGACATTTATCTCTATACACTCTGTTATTATATATGTTGTCTTCTTGGCGCATGTATGAGATGCACCCGGCTTTGTTCTTTAAAACCGGGTGTTACAGAACCTGAAAAACAACAGGGAATAAAACCCTGAGTAAGGAATTACTCAGCAAGACTTACCCGACTAAAGAAAAGACTCTGAAGGGTATGCTGGCTAGAGGGATTCAAGGAAAGGCTTATCAAGAATCAAGGACTCTGTTTTGTAGAAAAGCTTACTATGAGTGGATCCTTAAAAATCCATTTTTAATGCCAGGTTAAGTAAAATTACCTGCATCTAGAGTTCTGTCTACCCTAGTTCAAGCACTTGACCTGCACTAGCCAATTTCTTAACAAGTCCTTCATCTTTACTGGAATTCTACGTATAGGTCAGTGGCCAAGTCTCCATAACCGCGGAGGTACGGCGATCCGAATCGATTATACTTAGCTGAGGATCTCCAATCACACGACATATGTAGCACTTAACCCTTGCATATGTCAACCCGCCACCGGGGTTCTTAAGACCAGATCAGGTTCACGCGAACCGAGAGCACAGATACACCACCGTCCATCCTCTTGCCATGGAGGGTACACGCTACTCTCGCCACCACTCCACGCCCATTCCGTGTTATCTTATTCTGGCCTTAGTCTGCCCGAGGCAAGGCTTAACCATGACGAGGCATGTGACCAGTTAAAGGGTCCTCGGTCAGCAGGCCTACATCAAGACGGTCCTTAATCGACTCAGACGGAGACACTACACCGAGACTCTTCCTTCTCGTGCAAGTCACCCGCCTGGTCTCAGCTTAATCATTTTAAACCCAAAGCTTGGTACCTGGCAAAGGTACATCTTTTCCGATGTTGAACCCATCACGGCCATGATGGATCCACCATCAAGTTTTATTTTCAAAAACATCCTTCCCACTTTGCCAACCATCTTTTTGTAAAACAAAACCTTTTGTTATGCTAGAGCAATACAAAGCATAGTAAAACCTTTTGCAAAAACAGGGTTTCAAGGTAGATAATCAGGTTCAAGGAAGGTAATGCAGGAATTGTTTAAGCATTCAACGCCTATCACCTAATGCATTAATCAAGTGAGAAAGATTTTAAAAACATCAAGGAAGGTGGCAAATGCACTGGGGCTTGCCTTCGTTGATAGGTGAGTCAGGCTCGGACCCGCAGATATCAAGGTAGAAACAGTTTCCTGCCTGAGATTCCGAGGGTGGTGGTGGTGTCTTCTCTTCAATTACCTCGACTTCTTCTTCGTTTTCTAAAGATAACCATATAGATATATATAAGAATGTATGCCATGAAATGCTCATGAGAGTGCAAAGATAATAAGAATTTATTATCTAAGGTTCTTGAATACAATTTTCCTTCACGGTTCTCCTGGAAACTAGGGTTTCCGGAGTCAGTAAAGGGATTCAAAGGGCAGGGGTGGGGGTTTTGGGTTCTAGTTATCAAACAAGGTCCAAATTAAACCAAACTCTACCCAAGGCTTCTAAATAATGTGTAGAGCTCATATAAAAAAATTTGGGCATTTTTGGGATTATCATCTATTTTCTAAAAATACCCCAAAATTCTTTATTTAATCCAAAAATCATGAAACTATTTTTATTAAATACTATGGAAAATTAGAAATCTAACAAAATTGGTTTGACATTTTTAGGATTTTTCTACCATTTTCTAAAATTGTTTTAGCTCTGGAATAAAAAGAAAAAGAGAAACTTGTGAATAGTACTGGGCTACATCTGGCCCAGATCGGCCCAGCAATAGCAAAAGCGCGTGCGCGCCCACGCCCGCGGGGCAGGTTTGCGCAGAGGCCCTCGACATTTTTGATAACTTGAAGTGGGCTCTGTTACTGTTTTCCTAAGTCGCTGACAGTTTGCACTAAGGTCCTTCGGTTTATATTCCCTTCCACATCGAAGTCCCCGACGACGACGAGCGTGGCCGAGCTCCGGTGAGCTCCTGGACCGGCCGAATGGGGCAACGACTGGGGTCCTCGAGCGGCTAACGCCGAATTTGACCTTCCCCGAACCATTCCCCTAACCTAATTTCATCAATGACCACATGGTTTACTCTGGGCACGGTGACCGAGGGTGTTGCGGGCAGATGAGTGCGTTCCCGGTGATGTAAGGCTACCCAGTGCAATTGAGTGGGTCGATGGGCATCACGGGTATATGAGAGCACTCAAACGAGAAAGAGAGGAGGATGAACTGACCGGAGTTGCACTGGCCGCGGTGAGGTTGGTTTTACGGTGGTGGAAACCCGAATTGGGGGAAATACGGAATTAGAGCTCGCTGGTTATCGGCTGGGAGCAATACTGGGTGTGGTGGTGCGTGATGATGTTGCGAAGCTAACAGCGGGCTCAATTTATAGGGAGCGGTAGCGGTGACGAGCAATTCGAGCAGATTGTGGTGGCGGCCAGAGATGAAGAAGAACACTGGCGTAGTGAATACGTGTTCAACGCCGTGGCAGCTATTCCGGTGAGCAACAGGGAGCTAAAGTGAATCGTAGCGGTGCGGTGGTGAGGCTCGGACACACGATGCAAGGCCGAGAGGCGGTGATCACCGTTGTTCTTATCGGTTTTCATCGTGGTAAACATGGCACGGCGGCCGGAATTGTTTATCGGCCGGAGTTTATCCCCGGCGACGTACACCGGGTGTTATCCACTCACCCCGAGCACAAAGTGGGCCAACGGTCGCACGAATCGTGGCGGCAATCGGTCACCGACGGTGAAGCGACTACGCTGGCGTCCTGATCCACAACAGTCACTGTACCATGGTGAACTCCATTTAGATGAACCTGACAACGAATGTTTGAACTCAATTTTCTCCCAGATTCATATGGCAACACAACCAGTGATCTGCAGCAATTTTGTAGTGCTATAAACCAGCTACAATTTTGCTATATTGTGTTCCCACAAAAAGTCAATGGATCTTGCTTGAAACTGAGCTTGAAGTTCATGCCATATATCTGTCAGTCTGAATTTCAGACTTAATTAGCCTGACAGCCTGACTTGGAGTATGATTATCTCCAAATTTTTCACAACAACTTGGCTTACATTCTTAAGCAAAGTTGTTCTCCATTTATTGCTCTACAACTTTGATGTGGTGACCTAGGGCAAAAACCCTAGAATTTGAAAGATACAAAGCTCCAAAGTTGAGGCAATTACACTGAAATTCAGACTTGGAGTGAAATCACAATTTGGGGTCTTTTTGCAAATTAGTCCAAAACCTAGGGTTTAGCTTATAAATCTTCATAAATGTGGACCATGTGACTTTATATGCTTTAATATTGTAGTTTTTACACTTTAGTCCAAAATGTGCACTGTTTTTGCACATAGGCCCCTAGGGTTTGAATTTAGGGTTTTCCATGGTTTCAATTAGGGTTTCTGGTTTCTCAGGGGTATGAATTTAATGTAGATCCATCTTTAGTAGCATTTTATGATTGTTTTACTTAAACCTTAGGGTTTTCTCAATTTGGGTCATGTTTTACCCCTTTAAACCCCATTTAGGGTTAAGTCCCCTAGTCCAGGGTTCTATTTGCAAAACACTAGAACAATGCAACTTGTTTGAAATTTTTACCTAGTGAATGCACTCTAGGTGTGTCAAACATATGCAATGACAATGTTTATGATGTCATGCTCAAGTTTTAGTAGCAGTAACACCAGGGGTGTTACAGTGGGTTAGTGGTTTTGAACTAAGCCACCTCATAGTCCTTACTTTAGGGCTTAACAGAGGATGTCGCTAGCATTATAGTTTTTCAAAACTGTTTTTCAAAGCCAAGCAATGTGTTTAGTTGAAAATAGGTTTTTCAAAACCAAAACTTTTGTTTTGAAAATACGTATGTGATCGTATATACTTAATCCTGCTCCGATACCAGCCTACGGCAGAACCTCCAAGTTATTGGGCCCACATGCACCTATCCTTCTCCCAAAGACCTCAGACGGCTATGCATGTGCACCAGATAACTTAACAGGATCTGTCCAATTGCCCCAAGGACATCGGATAAACCACGAACAACCAAGATCGCGGGATTAAGTAATACAAATCACACACACCAATATTTTTGCAGCGGAAATCTTATTATCAAATTTTGTAGGTTACAAAAATTTTACATTATTTTTATCGGAGTGATTACAAAAGTATAAGTTTGAAATATATGCTAGCTCAAGTGACCATCCTCGATAAGAAGTATAGAAGGGTTACTTAGACTTATAAGAAGGCCGAGCCCACCGGCACTTAACACCATCATCAGCAGTACAAAGTTAGAACCAGAAAAACAACAGGAAATAAAACCCTGAGTACGGAAATACTTAGCAAGACTTACCCGACTAAAGAAAAGACTCTCAAGGGTATGCTGGCTAGAGGGAGTCAAGTTATGGCTTATCAAGAATCAAAGACTGTTTTGCAGAAAAGCTTACTAGGAGTGGATCCTTAAAATCTAGTTTTACTTGTAGGGTTAGGTAAAGTTACCTGCATATAGAGTTCTTTCTACCCTAGTTCAAGCACTTGGCCTACACTAGCCGTCTTTTCATCATCCCTTTAGTTCACTGGATTTCTACGTGTAAGTCAGTGACCAAGTCTTCATAAGCACGAAGGTACGGCGATCCGAATCGATTATACTCAACCGAGGATCTCCATTCATACGACATATGTAGCACTTAACCCCCGCATATGTCAACTCGCCACCGGGGTTCTTAAGACCATATCAGGTTCACGCCAATCGAGAGCACAGATACACCACCGTCCAGTCTCTTGCCAAGGAGGGTACACGCTACTCTCGCCATCTCTCCACTCCCATTGCGTGGTATGTTATTCTGGCCTTAGTCTGCCCAAGGCAAAGCTTACCCATGATGAGGCATGTGACCAGTTAAAGGGTCCTCGGTCAGCAGGCCTACATCGAGATGGTCCTTAATCGACTCAGACGGAGACACTACACCGAGACTCTCTCTTCTCGTGCAAGTCACCCGCCCGGTCTCAGCTTAATCATTTCCAAGCCCAAAGTTTGGTACCTATCAGAGGTACATCTTCTCCGAGGTTGAACCCATCATGGCCATGATGGATCCACCATCAAGTTTTATTTTCAAAAACAACCTTCCCACTTTGCCACATCATCTTTTGTAAAAAAAACAAAACATTTTTCTTTGCTAGAGCAAGACTAAGCATAGTAAAAACCTTTTATAAAACAGGGATTCAAAGGAAGGTATTCAATTTCAAGGAAGGTAATGCAGGAATTGTTTTAGCAATCAACTCCTATCACCTAATGCATCAAGCAAGTGAGAAAGATTTTAAAGAGTCAAGGAGGTGGCAAATGCACCGGGGCTTGCCTGAATAACACTAGGTTAGTGTTGTTAGGTGATGTCCGCTTGACGAGTATCCCTCGACCGAGCACTTGCTTGATTTAACCATCTTCCACTTGGTCCATCCACTTCATCCTGCGGATTAGCCCGCGCTTGGGGTCAACTTGAATCGTCTTCCGCATCACGCGATTATTTATCATACCTAATTGAAATGCACGATGCACATGAATGCATATAGGTCGGAATATCACAAATCTAATAATACTACGTGGTAGTGAATTAAATACCTATAGCAAGACATCGCAAATCTAGTACGAAAATACTATTTGTTGATATCATATTAAAACTATAGCTATGGTATTCTAACTAAAACGGATTTAATTTTAACAGCACCCAATAGTAAATTATGTATAAGCATTTTATTCTCCTAAAATCTACTCCTAGATATTCAAACTTGGGATAAGCATAGAAATTGTTTAATCAACTTTTTAAACTAATTCTTTAGGTTACTTATTTAGTGCAATCGACAACGACAAAATTTATCAGGTAGTTGTATAAAATACTAAATCTATCCTTTCACATTACTAAACCCATCGTACTTCACTTATTTTTAATATTACCACAACGCGCCTGCGCTAAATATGGGGATTATTACGACTAATAATTTTAGTTAATCCAATCAGCAGATAAACTTACAAAAATTATAAATCGGCTCACCAGCATCAAACGCGACCCAATATTCGTACGAATGCGGATAAATCCTGGCTCGAGCTTGTCGTCGAACATCTGATAGTGTTGTGCGACTTCGCTTCTTTCTCCATCAAATAAACTTTGGATTTTCTCTCCAAACTGCATCATAAGCGCAGCAAGCAGGGAGGTCGACCACATGGCTCACAGCAGTGCTATGAGGTGAATTCCCATGACAGAGACTTGGCGTGCTGGCACAGGGGTGGATCGAGACGCTATGGGGCGGGTTCAGCGAGTCCTATGGCGAGCTGAGAGCAGCGTCCGACGACCTGGCAGCTTGCACGACATAGGAGTGAGCAACCGATGGCGAGGTCGAACGAGGAGCATGACCTCGCGACCAGTCCAAGCTGCAGCGAAAGGGCGACCACGTCTAAGACAGAATAAGCGGTTTAATGGCGTGGTTGGGCGAGTTGGAAGAGAGGCAGATGAGTTCGACAAGGCACAAGAGCTGAGTGACGGCATCCACGACACCGCACCGGGAAGCCGGCGAGCTCCACGAATAAGGGCACGGTCAGAGAAGTGTTGAAACTGACAACTTCCAAGGCTAGGACAACGACAACGAGCTAGGGCAATGTCAAAAGAGTTCGACGCCGTGGCGAATGGGAGATCGATGACCAGCACAAAAGGCACGACACAAGACGTAGTGAAACGACGACGTACGCAGGCTGGAACGGTCTAGTTTGGATAGGAGGGGCATCGATGGGGATTCCACAGCGACGCGCCCAGAGAGAACTCGCGAGCATGATCCCGAGCAGGGAGAATGCAACGGCCATGGGTAGAGGCACGCGACGATGGAGCAGACGTGGCTAGGTTAAATCCGAGCTAAAGGCTGGCGTTGTGGCAAGGAAAGAGGTGTCGGCATCCGGCTACTGGGTGACTTTGGTGAGGATCCATCCACGCAATCGATGGCCAGAGTAGTGGCAAGGCAAGTGCCAGGGCGAGCTCCACGGTGCCTAGCAAAAGTAGGACTGCGCCATGGCTAGGAGCTCGACTGTGGAGGGGCGACCGAGCAGAGGGGAGCCGAGCGTGCAGGGTGGAGAGGAGGAGATGGGGCTGGGCGAGTGGGAGGAAGAAAGCAGAGGGCTTGGGCGTGAGCTGCGTGCCATGGAATTTGGGGCCGTCGGCCGAGCGCAGCAAGATGCGGGAGGAGCGAGCAGGGAGAGAGAGAGTCGGTGTGGGGATTGAGGAAGAGGGAGGCGAGCTACACCAGGAAGAGAGAGACACCAGCCACGGTGAGCAGAGGCTAGGCGTGCGGCAGAAGAAAAATGGAGGGCGCGCGTCAGGGAGATGGAGATGGGCTGGGTGCGGCCATGGATGCGCGGAGCGTGTAGGGGCGAAGAAGACCCAGACGCGTGGCTTGCAGGGCGTCGAGCAGAAAGGGCGCACGGGGAAGATGAGCTTGAGGAAGAGTGGGCGGCCAGGTAGAAGAAATATTGCCGCCATGGAGGGGAGAGAAGCACCGGGAGTGAGCTGCGCACGGGGATGAAGCTTGGAGGCACGCCGTGAGATGGAGAGCTGGGAGAGACGCGACTGGGGAAATTCAGGGGCATCCCCGGCGAGCTGTAGGAGGGAGCAGAGAGAGATGGTGAGATTGGAGAAAGGAGGAAGAGAGCTGCGTGGGAAAGGAGCTCGGCGCCGTGAGGAGATAAACATCGGCAGCCAGGATTTTTTGCAAGCCAAAGCGGCGCAGAGGATAACGCCGGCGAGCTGGAGGAACGCGCGGCAGAACGAGCGCGCTAGGGAGTTGAGAGGCTGTCGCGTGGGGAAGAAGAAGGACTGCGCGCGCACGTTAAAAAGGAGCAGGGGCGGCGATGGTAAGGAAATATCAGGGGTAGGGGCGGCTGTAGATAGGAATGAGAAGATTTTTTTTAGATTTTTCTGTATACCGGAAATCGCAGCAGATATTTCGGATCAAGATTTCTAGCGACGAGCAAAGAATCGATGCACGATATAGTAAGCGGCTATACATATTATTTCCTCGGATCACAAAACGCAAAGTCTGAGGTTTACGATTCTGATGACATTTCGATAGTTTTCGTGACTATTTCGGGCAACATGGAAACGGACTGGGTATCGGATACATTATTTGAGACAGCACTGGTTTAGTCGAACTCGAATAAAAATTTATCCGATGTCTAGGCACAGTTGATTTTATTATTTTACCGAGTGTGCTGAAGAATAAATTAGATCATCGCCTCGCGCACGATTTTTCTCGGACAGTGCGCGATTTATATTATTTTGCTCCGAACATTTCTGTCGTCGAGTTCAAAATAAACTTGTTTGGGATGAAATCAGAGGACCATACTAAATTTTCTAAATTCGTATTTGCGCGAGCGATGAATTTTAAATAATCACCGGACGCACCGATTTTTGGAACAACGATGTTCCGAACATCACGAAAATTTAGGAAGAGCCCGGATAGATACAACCGATGTCGAACTCACGACCGACGGAACATGTGCGATATTAAAATCACGATAGCCGAAGATGTTTAAAATTTTGGCATCAATTTTATCCACTGATTACATGCTTACATCCGTACTCGCTGTCGAGCGGAATATAAACACCTGGGATGTTACAGACGACTTATTCAGGTGCCCAACTAGCAGAGTTGTAGGCACGGATTGTTTGTCTACACGGAGTACCTAAGAAGATCGTGTCTGACCAGGGATCTCAGTTCACTTCCTGGTTTTGGCAGAAGTTACATGAGTGCTTGGACACGAGGTTGAACTTCAGATCGGCCTATCATCCCCAAACTGAGACAGACCGAGAGGACGAATCAGGTACTAGAAGATATGCTAAGAGCTTGTGCCCTTAACCATGGTGGTAGTTGGGACAAGAGTTTACCCTATGTGGAGTTCTCTTACAATAACAGTTATCAGGCTAGTTTGAAGATGTCCCCGTTTGAGGCCTTATATGGAAGGAAGTGTAGAACCCCGCTGTATTGGGATCAAACTAGTGAGAGACAGTTCTTTGGGCTAGAAATTATACAAGAGGATGAGGAACAAGTACGAATGATACAGGAGAACTTGAGAACAGTGCAGTCAAGGCAGAAAAGCTATGCAGATACCCGAAGAAGGCAGTTAGAATTTGAGGATGGTGATCACGTGTATCTGAAGGTGTCACTGATTCGGGGTATGATGAGATTTAAAGTTAAAGGGAAGTTGTCCCCTCGCTTTATTAGACCCTTCAAGATCCTAAAGCGAGTAAGGGAAGTTTCCTATCAATTGGAGTTACCCAACCATCTAGCAGATGTACATGATGTATTCCATGTATCCCAGTTGAAGAATGTCTCAGGGTACCAGAAGAGCAACTGCCTATGGAGGAACTTAGTGTGCAAGGTGATCTGACTTACATTGAGTATCATATCAAGATGAAAGGGAAATGTGCCCTTGTGCCATTTCTAAGTATTTTGGTGATTGATTGCCAACACAAGTGCTTTTGTGTTAATCTAAGCAAAGTGGTGGACAAAGTGCAAATCATGTCAAAAGGTATGTTTCTAGACTTAGTACATTGTTTTATGGACTAATGTATTGTGTCTAAGTGCTGGAAATAGGAAAAATCGAGTTGGAAATGAGATGGCTTTGTTCAGCCAAAGTCTGCTCAGTCTGGGGGCACCGGACTATCCGGTGGTGCACCGGACAATGTCTGGTGCGCCAGACTGGCTTTGGCGAACTTGCTGCTCTCGGGAGTTCGACGGCGGTGTACGGCTATAATTCACCGGACTGTCCGGTGGTCCACCGGACTGTCCGGTGAGCCGTTCACAAGCGAACTCGTCGCTCTCGGGAGATGATTAACGGCGTACGGCTAAAATTCACCGGACTGTCCGGTGAGCCAACGGTCAGCCGGGGCAACGGTCGGCCGAGGATTCCGCGCGTGACGCGTGGCCGAGCCAACGGTCACATTGGGGCACCGGACTGTCTGGTGTGCACCGAACAGTGTCCAGTGCGCCAACGGCTCTCAATCAGCAACGATCGACTGCGCCATAGAAGGAAAGAAATCCGCACCAGACAGTGTCCGGTGGTGCACCGGACTGTCCGGTGCGCCAGGCGACAGAAGGCAAGATCAGCCTTCCTGGAATGCTCTCAACGACTCCTAGCTGTCTTGGGGCTATAAAAGGGACCCCTAGGCGCATGGAGGAAGACATCAAGTATACTCAAAGCATTCCTAAGCACCAAGACTTCGATTCCACACATTTGTTTCTTCGTGATAGCATCTAGAGCTCTTGTTGAGTTGTGAACTCGTCGGGTTGTGTTGCGAGCTCTTGTTGCGACTTGTGTGCGTGTTGACATTCTGATTTTGTGTCTTGTGTGCGTTGCTCATCCCTCCCTTACTCCGTGCTTCTTTGTGAACTTCAAGTGTAAGGGCGAGAGGCTCCAAGTTGTGGAGATTCCTCGCGAACGGGATAAAGAAAAGCAAAGCAAAACACCGTGGTATTCAAGTGGGTCTTTGGACCGCTTGAGAGGGGTTGATTGCAACCCTCATCCATTGGGACGCCACAACGTGGAGTAGGCAAGCGTTGGTCTTGGCCGAACCACGGGATAAACCATTGTGCCATCTCTGTGATTGATCTCTTGTGGTTATTGTGTTTTGTTGAGACTCCTCTCTAGCCACTTGGCGATTATTGTGCTAACGCTTAATCAAGTTTTTGTGGCTTAAGTTTTCAAGTTTGACAGGATCACCTATTCACCCCCCCCCTCTAGGTGCTCTCAATTGGTATCAGAGCTGTTCTCTTCACAATGGGACTAATCGCCTGAAGAGATGGATCCTAAGGGGAAGGGAATCGTGATCAACGATAAGGAGAAGGAGTCCTTCGTCAACGAGCCGAAGGATGACAAGCCTACCGACTCGGGCTCCGGCCACAAATGCAAAGATGGGAAGAAGAAGAAGACGAGACGCATCAAGGAGATCATCTACTACGACGACAGCGATGAGTCCACTTCTTCCCAAAAGGACGACTACGACTACGAGAAACGAAAGACGGTTAATTCGAACTTTTCTTTCGATTACTCTCGTATTCCGCAGAATTCAAATGCACATTTGCTTTCCATCCCTCTTGGCAAACCTCCACACTTTGATGGGGAGGACTACGGATTTTGGAGTCACAAAATGCGTAGTCACTTGTTCTCTCTCCATCCAAGCATATGGGAGATTGTTGAGAATGGAATGAAATTTGATAGCTCGGATAGTCCTATATTTATTAATGAACAGATTCATAAAAATGCACAAGCTACTATTGTGTTGTTAGCCTCTTTGTGCAGGGACAAGTACCATAAGGTGAGCGGCTTGGACAATGCCAAGCAGATCTGGGACACCCTCAAAATCTCTCATGAGGGGAACGACGTCACCTTACTCACCAAGATGGAGTTGGTGGAGGGCGAGCTTGGAAGATTCGCGATGATAAGGGGCGAGGAGCCAACCCAAACATACAACCGGCTCAAGACCCTTATCAACAAAATAAGGAGCTACAGAAGCACGCGATGGACGGACCACGATGTCGTCCGCCTAATGCTAAGGTCCTTCACTGTACTTGATCAACATTTGGTGAACAATATTCGTGAAAATCCTAGGTACACCAAGATGTCGCCCGAAGAAGTCCTTGGAAAGTTCGTAAGCGGGCGAATGATGATCAAGGAGGCGAGGTACGTGGACGACGCGTTGAACGGTCCAATCCATGAGCCTCAACCCATTGCTCTCAAGGCAACGAGGAGCAAGGAGGCGCTGCCTAGCAAGGTGGCGCAAGTTGAGGCGGTCGGGCTCAATGATGAAGAGATGGCCCTCATCATCAAGCGCTTCAAGACGGTGCTAAAGGGTCACAAGGGACAGCCTAGCAAGACCAAGACAAAGGGGAAGCGCTCATGCTTCAAATGTGGTAAGATTGGTCATTTTATTGCTAACTGTCCCGATAATGAAAGTGACCAGGAACAAGGGAGCAAGAGGGAGAAGAAGAAGGCATACAAGAAGGCTAAGGGCGAGGCACACCTTGGCAGGGAGTGGGACTCGGATTGTTCGTCATCCGACTCCGAAAATGAAGGACTCGCCGCCACCGCCTTCAACAAGTCATCCCTCTTCCCCAACGAGCGTCACACATGCCTCATGGCGAAGGAGAAGAAGGTATGTACTCGAGACAGTACTACTTATGATTCTTCCAGTGATGATGAGTCTAGTGATGAAGAAATAGATTACTCTAGTTTGTTCAAGGGATTGGATAGAACTAAAATAGATAAGATTAATGAATTGATTGATACCTTGAATGAAAAGGATAGACTCTTAGAGAAACAAGAGGACCTTTTATATGAAGAGCATGATAAATTTGTTAGTGCACAAAATTCACTTGCTCTAGAAGTTAAAAGGAATGAAATGCTTTCTAGTGAGGTGTCTACATGTCATGATTCTATCTCTAGCTTAAAGAGAATTAACAATGATTTAAATGCTAAACTAAAAGTAGCAAATAAATCTAACTCTTGTGTAGAACATGTTATGATTTGCACTAGGTGTAAAGATTTTGACATTGATGCTTGTAGTGAACACCTAGTTTGCATTTCTAAATTAAATGATGAATTGGCTAGTCTTAATGTCCAACTTAAGACTAGCAAAAGTGAATTTGACAAACTAAAATTTGCAAGGGATGCCTACACGATTGGTAGACACCCCTCAATTAAGGATGGTCTTGGCTTCAAGAGGGAAGCCAAGAACTTAACAAGCCATAAGGCTCCCATCTCCGCCAAGGAGAAAGGGAAGGCCCCTATGGCTAGTAGTGTGCAAAAGAACCATGCTTTCATGTATCATGATAGGAGACATTCTAAGGATGCCTTTAGAAGTTATGATGCTTTTGATTTTCATGCTATGACTGCTTCTAGTTCCCATGTTATGCATGATAGAAAGGTTGCTAGGAGAAATCTTGTTCATAAGATGCCTAGGAGAAATGTTGTTAATGCTCCTAGGAAAGTTAATGAACCTTCTACAATATATCATGCTTGCAATGCTTCATTTGCCATTTGTAGAAAGAATAAGAAGGCGATTGCTAAGAAGTTAGGGGCAAGATGCAAGGGAGATAAAACTTGCATTTGGGTCCCTAAGACAATTGTGACTAACCTTGTAGGACCCAACAAGAGTTGGGTACCTAAGACCCAAGCCTAAATTTGCCTTGCAGGTTTATGCATCCGGGGGTACAAGCTGGATTATCGACAGCGGATGCACAAACCACATGACGGGGGAAAAGAGGATGTTCTCTTCCTACGTCAAGAACAAGGATTCCCAAGATTCAATAATATTCGGTGATGGGAACCAAGGCAAGGTAAAAGGGTTAGGTAAAATTGCTATTTCATCCGAGCACTCTATATCTAATGTGTTTTTAGTTGAGTCTCTTGGATATAATTTGTTATCTGTTAGTCAATTATGCAATATGGGATATAATTGTCTATTCACAAATGTAGATGTGTCTGTCTTTAGAAGGTGTGATGGTTCACTAGCTTTTAAGGGTGTACTAGACGACAAACTTTATTTGGTTGATTTTGCAAAAGAAGAGGCCAGTCTAGATGCATGCTTAATTGCTAAGACTTGCATGGGCTGGCTGTGGCATCGCCGCTTAGCACATGTGGGGATGAAGAACCTCCACAAGCTTCTAAAGGGAGAACACGTGATAGGTCTAACTAATGTTTATTTCGAAAAAGATAGACCTTGTGCAGCGTGTCAAGCAGGGAAACAGGTGGGAAGCTCTCATCACACCAAAAATGTGATGACCACATCAAGACCTTTGGAGATGCTTCATATGGACCTCTTCGGACCCGTCGCCTATCTAAGTATAGGAGGAAGTAAGTATGGTCTTGTTATAGTTGATGATTTTTCCCGCTTCACTTGGGTATTCTTTTTGCAGGATAAATCTGAAACCCAAGGGACCCTCAAGCGCTTCCTTAGGAGAGCTCAAAATGAGTTTGAGCTCAAGGTGAAGAAGATAAGGAGCGACAACGGGTTCGAGTTCAAGAACCTTCAAGTGGAGGAGTTCCTTGAGGAGGAAGGGATCAAGCACGAGTTCTCCGCTCCCTACACACCACAGCAAAATGGTGTGGTAGAGAGGAAGAACAGGACACTCATCGATATGGCAAGGACGATGCTTGGAGAATTCAAGACCCCCGAGCGCTTTTGGTCGGAAGCCGTGAACACGGCTTGCCACGCCATCAACCGGGTCTACCTTCACCGCCTCCTCAAGAAGACTTCGTATGAGCTTCTAACCGGTAACAAACCCAATGTGTCTTACTTTCGTGTATTTGGGAGCAAGTGTTATATTCTTGTGAAGAAAGGTAGAACTTCTAAATTTGCTCCCAAAGCTGTAGAAGGGTTTTTATTAGGTTATGACTCAAATACAAAGGCGTATAGGGTCTTCAACAAATCATCGGGTTTGGTTGATGTCTCCAGCGACGTTGTATTTGATGAGACTAATGGCTCTCCAAGAGAGCAAGTTGTTGATCTTGATGATGTAGATGAAGAAGACGTTCCAACGGCCGCTATGCGCACCATGCGATTGGCGATGTTCGACCACAGGAACATTTGGATCAAGATCAACCTTCTTCCTCAACAATGGTGCATCCCCCAACTCAAGACGATGAACAGGTTCATCAGGAGGAGGCGTGTGATCAAGGGGGAGCACAAGATGATCATGTGATGGAGGAAGAAGCACAACCGGCACCTCCAACCCAAGTTTGAGCAACGATTCAAAGGGATCATCCCGTCGACCAAATATTGGGTGATATTAGCAAGGGAGTAACTACTCGTTCTAGATTAGTTAATTTCTGTGAGCATTACTCTTTTGTCTCTTCTATTGAGCCTTTCAGGGTAGAAGAGGCCTTGCTAGATCCGGACTGGGTGTTGGCCATGCAGGAAGAGCTCAACAATTTCAAGAGGAATGAAGTTTGGACACTGGTGCCTCGTCCCAAGCAAAATGTTGTGGGAACCAAGTGGGTGTTCCGCAACAAACAGGACGAGCACGGGGTGGTGACAAGGAACAAGGCTCGACTTGTGGCAAAAGGTTATGCCCAAGTCACAGGTTTAGACTTTGAGGAGACTTTTGCTCCTGTGGCTAGGCTAGAATCTATTCGTATATTGCTAGCATATGCTGCTCACCATTCTTTCAGGTTGTTCCAAATGGATGTGAAGAGCGCTTTCCTCAATGGGCCGATCAAGGAGGAGGTGTACGTGGAGCAACCCCCTGGCTTCGAGGATGAACGGTACCCCGACCACGTGTGTAAGCTCTCTAAGGCGCTCTATGGACTTAAGCAAGCCCCAAGAGCATGGTATGAATGCCTTAGAGACTTTCTAATTGCTAATGCTTTCAAGGTTGGGAAAGCCGATCCAACTCTTTTCACTAAGACTTGCGATGGTGATCTTTTTGTGTGCCAAATTTATGTTGATGACATAATATTTGGTTCTACTAACCAAAAGTCCTGTGAAGAGTTTAGCAGGGTGATGACGCAGAAATTCGAGATGTCGATGGTGGGCGAGTTGAACTACTTCCTTGGGTTCCAAGTGAAGCAACTCAAGGATGGCACCTTCATCTCTCAAACGAAGTACACACAAGACTTGCTAAAGCGGTTTGGGATGAAGGACGCCAAGCCCGCAAAGACGCCAATGGGAACTGACGGACACACCGACCTCAACAAAGGAGGTAAGTCCGTTGATCAAAAGCCATACCGGTCAATGATAGGTTCTTTGCTTTATCTATGTGCTAGTAGATCGGATATTATGCTTAGCGTATGCATGTGTGCTAGATTTCAATCCGATCCAAGGGAGTGTCACTTAGTGGCCGTGAAGCGAATTCTTAGATATTTAGTCGCTACGCCTTGCTTCGGGATCTGGAATCCAAAGGGGTCTAACTTTGACTTGATTGGATATTCAGATTCCGACTATGCTGGATGTAAGGTCGATAGGAAGAGTACATCGGGGACGTGCCAATTCTTAGGAAGGTCCCTGGTGTCATGGAATTCTAAGAAACAAACTTCCGTTGCCCTATCCACCGCTGAGGCCGAGTACGTTGCTGCAGGACAGTGTTGCGCGCAACTACTTTGGATGAGGCAAACCCTCCGGGACTTTGGCTACAATCTGAGCAAAGTCCCACTCCTATGTGATAATGAGAGTGCTATCCGAATAGCGGAAAATCCTGTTGAGCACAGCCGAACAAAGCACATTGACATCCGGCATCACTTTTTGAGAGACCACCAGCAAAAGGGAGATATCGAAGTGTTTTATGTTAGCACCGAGAACCAGCTAGCCAATATCTTTACCAAGCCTTTAGATGAGAAGACCTTTTGTAGGCTGCGTAGTGAGCTAAATGTCTTAGATTCGCGGAACTTGGATTGATTTATAGCATACATGTGTTTATGCCTTGATCATGTTCCTTATGCATTTTGTTGCTTACTTGTGGTGCTCAAGTTGTACAATCACTCCCCGGACCTCACAAGTCCTGTTGCAAGTGATGCACATATTTAGGGGGAGTTGTGTTACAACTTGACCCTTTGAGACTAACCGTGTGCTTGAGTTTGCTTGATTTAGTCTCAAAGGAGGTTTGAAAGGGAAAAGGTGGACTTGGACCATGAAAGACTTCCACTGCACTCCGATGAGAGGGTAACTTATTCCAAGTTCATCTCATGTACTCCTATTGCCTTTGTTTTCTTATTTGAAGATTTTGGTGAGGCAATGGGGTTAAAGGGCCAAGATTGATCCTATTTTGGTGCTTGATGCCAAAGGGGGAGAAAATAAGGCCAAAGCAATAAATGGATCAGCTACCACTTGAGAAATTTTGAAAATAGTAGAATAGAGCTTTTGGTTTGTCAAAACTCTTTTATTGTCTCTTTTGTCAAAAGTTGGCCTCTTGTGGGGAGAAGTGTTAATTATGGGAAAAAGGGGGAGTTTTGAAATCCTTGATCAATTTCTTTTGGAATACCTCTCTTTATGTCTCTACAAGTGAATTTGACTTAGAGATAGGAAATTGAGTTTGATTTACAAAAACAAACCAAGTGGTGGCAAAGAGTGATCCTTATATGCCAAATATGAATCAAAACTATATTGAGTTTTCATTTGCATTGATATTGCAATTGTTCTAGTTGCTTTATGTTGTGTTGCCATAAATCACCAAAAAAAGGGGAGATTGAAAGGGAAATGTGCCCTTGGGCCATTTCTAAGTATTTTGGTGATTGATTGCCAACACAAGTGCTTTTGTGTTAATCTAAGCAAAGTGGTGGACAAAGTGCAAATCATGTCAAAAGGTATGTTTCTAGACTTAGTACATTGTTTTATGGACTAATGTATTGTGTCTAAGTGCTAGAAACAGGAAAAATTGAGTTGGAAATGAGATGGCTTTGTTCAGCCAAAGTCTGCTCAGTCTGGGTGCACCGGACAGTGTCCGGTGCGCCAGACTGGCTCTAGCGAACTTGCTGCTCTCGGGAGTTCGACGGTGGTGTACGGCTATAATTCGCCGGACTGTCCGGTGGTCCACCGGACTGTCCAGTGAGCCGTTCACAGGCGAACTCGTCGCTCTCAGGAGATGATTAACGGCGTACGGCTAAAATTCACCGGACTGTCCAGTGGTGCACCGGACTGTCCGGTGAGCCAACGGTGAGCCGGGGCAACGGTCGACCGAGGATTCCGCGCGTGACGCGTGGCCGAGCCAATGGTCACATTGGGGCACCGGACTGTCCGGTGTGCAGCGGACAGTGTCTGGTGCGCCAACGGCTCTCAATCAGCAACGGTCGACTGCGCCATAGAAGGAAAGAAATCCGCACCGGACAGTGTCCGGTGGTGCACCAGACTGTCCGGTGCGCCAGGCGACAGAAGGCAAGATCAGCCTTCCTGGAATGCTCTCAACGGCTCCTAGCTGTCTTAGGGCTATAAAAGGGACCCCTAGGCGCATGGAGGAAGACATCAAGTATACTCAAAGCATTCCTAAGCACCAAGACTTCAATTCCACGCATTTGTTTCTTCGTGATAGCATCTAGAGCTCTTGTTGAGTTGTGAACTCGTCGGGTTGTGTTGCGAGCTCTTGTTGCGACTTGTGTGCGTGTTGACATTCTGATTTTGTGTCTTGTGTGCGTTGCTCATCCCTCCCTTACTCCGTGCTTCTTTGTGAACTTCAAGTGTAAGGGCGAGAGGCTCCAAGTTGTGGAGATTCCTCGCGAACGGGATAAAGAAAAGCAAAGCAAAACACCGTGGTATTCAAGTGGGTCTTTGGACCGCTTGAGAGGGGTTGATTGCAACCCTCGTCCGTTGGGACGCCACAACGTGGAGTAGGCAAGCATTGGTCTTGGCCGAACCACGGGATAAACCACTGTGCCATCTCTGTGATTGATCTCTTGTGGTTATTGTGTTTTGTTGAGACTCCTCTCTAGCCACTTGGCGATTATTGTGCTAACGCTTAATCATGTTTTTGTGGCTTAAGTTTTCAAGTTTGATAGGATCACCTATTCACCCCCCTCCCTCTAGGTGCTCTCACAAGATCATTGATACCTTGACTCGAGTTACGAGGAATAAAGTGATTGAGATGTGCAATGTACAATGGAGTCATCACGGAGAAGATGAAGCCACTTGGGAACAAAAAGATCAACTACGAGTAGAATTTCCCCACCTTTTTTCTAGTTCATCGTAATCTCGAGGTCGAGATTATTTTTTAAGGGGGGTAGGATTTATAATACCCCAAATTGTGGATAATAAAAGTGCTTATGTTTAAAGTAACCAAGTCAATTTATAAAATAAACATATGATGTTGATCATTTAAATTTGATTTTAAAAATGAGAGAATGGGATATAAATAGAAATTTGAATTTGGAATCTGGAAAATAACACTTTGAATTAAGTGAATTACCCTTTTTGCAAGTAAGTTAATGAAGAAATACTCATAATAATGATAAAAAGACAACAGAGAGGATTATCTCATATTAGACTTTTACTTCACATTTTAAAAAATTTGAAATGCTAAACTTGAACTTGAATTTAGTTGAAAACCTGAAAAAGAAAATAATAAAAAGAAAAGGAAACTAGTTGGGCCTAATCTCCTGATTTCGGCCCAACCATCCCTTTTTCCATCGTGCGGTCCAACTAGGAACACGGTGGCCCTACTTGTTAGTTAGTCACGTTCGCGTTGTCACCGTAGCACGCTCACATCTCTGCGCTGCAAGGCCTAGTGGCCAGTCCCTGAACCGCATGCACTACTGGCTGGATGGCTAGCACGTGGGACCCACCTTGTCAGTGGATCTCTACATCATGTGCATGCTCTGCAACAATGCCCTACTGGCTGGTTGTGGGCCTGGGCTTTCAGCTCCTCCATCTCAATAGAAACACCCGGTCATGGCGGGGCGCACCGTAGACCTTAGGATCTGTTGCGAGACCCATCCAACCTCGTGCCTATATGATGCGCCACAATCCTAGGCCAGCCCCCTTCCCAATTTCTTGACCGCCATTGCATAGTAGCGAGTGAGTCGGTGCTAGGGAAATAGAGTTGCGCCGCCGTCATGGAGATTGCGCCCCGGTGTCATTCGGTGTCCTTCGGTAGGCCGGGGAGGTCTGCCTAGGTCTAGTGATCGGTGTTGCGGCGTATCGGACCGGGAAGGCCAACATGGTCTAGCCAATTCTTCGCCGAAGTTACTCTGCTGCGGCCGGGTCCACCCACACCGTCGTCGTGTCGCTCTGCCACCTCCGTCGTGGTAAGTTGACCATGCCCGAATTCATATGCCATCTTCATGGCGTAGACCTGCGTGGTTAAGGGAGTAGTGCACCAGTGGGTGAGTCAGGCCATGCTGGCGATCTCTGCCTCTGTGGGCAGGGCGGCAACGCCGTGGGTGGTGGCTGTGGGATGGAGGAGGGCCAGGGGCCGTTAGTTCCGTAGCGAATGGTCGAGATTAGTTTACCTTACCGGTTTGGAGAGAACAAAGTTCAGTCATTGGATCATAGATGAAGGATTGGGATCGGATCTCGTGCATATTAAATCTGGGGCCTTGGATCTAGATCCAATGACTCTTGGCGCAGACCGGTTTATCGGCGGCTGGATCTAATCCTGGCCGCAGGACTTGGATCGTGTGGCTAAGGTTACCTCGTACCCCTTCGTTGAGCACCTTTTGCAGATGAACTATTGTAAGAAATATAAATTAGGCCCTGAGATTTAGCACCTTAGCCCCTATGCTCTTGAAATTCTAGGCCCGCAGCCTAGGGAGTGAATAAACTGAATAAATTAATATAGAAAATGTTTTCTAGTATAGAAATAATTCCATAATCTTGATAAATTCATAAGTAATTCATTTTAACTCCTTTTTGATCCATTCTAGTTGCACTAAATTCATATTAATATTGTTTATCATCTAGTAACCTTATTTCGTTATGAAACATATGGTTAAAAATCATGCACTTGAATTGTTTTATGTCCAACACCTAAATCTTCAGAAAATGATAACTCTTTAACCGTAACTCCAAATTTAGTGGTTCTCGAACCTACGATCTCGTTACGATGTGTAGATTATTTTGATGCATTGTGTTCTCATATTTGGCGTGATGTTAATTTCTCCTATACCACATTTGTTTGTGTTGTTGCGAGTTGACGAACAAGTGATAGAGCACCCCGGTACTCAACTGGTGGAAAACTCTGAGCATGAGATCATTGAAGGCAAGTTGTGCCCTTGATCAATTTTCTTTACCCAATAATGTTCATGTTAATCATTATGATCTGCATAGGTTAATTTTGTTGGGACCCAATAGGTCACCCTAGTTTGGTCATCTTTAAACCTTGTTTACCACTGAACTTTTTGGTAGTATATGCTATTGCTTTTATGTGATTTTGGGTATTAAGATACACATTATTCATGATCATGCTTTTTATTGCCAATGAGTTATTTACTGTTCATGACAAGATCATTAAGTTAATTGGAACATGGAGCGACCACCCGGGAAAACAATGCTATCACAAGAGTGGTTTGGGACGCCGTTGGCTAACTAATTAGGAAAGCTAGTAGAGGACTACCTTACCCAAAAGGGGCAAGGGCGGTAGGGGAGTTATCAGTTTAGGGAGTTTCTCGGGTTGATCATACTGTGATGGCTTTTCAAACGGGGATTCCTATATCGCTCTCCTCAGAAACCGTAGCGGGTTTTCTGAAGCTAATGGAAATTTGTAAAGGCCTCGTAGTGCTACCCTGCCTCGCCTCCTCAGTAGAGGTGTATGGGGTCCGTACAACTCTGTGGCAGATGGGTAACACGACTTGTGGGTAAAGATGTGTCACCTCTATAGAGTGTAAAACTGGTATACCAGCCGTACTCACGGTCATGAGCGGCTCGGACCCTCACATGAGTAACTTATGGAATTAAACTTAATTGGTCATTTGCATTGCATCGTGGTTTTATTATTAATTATGATCTCTTATTTATTTGTGTTGGTATTTACTTGTACTTAGTAACTACTAATAAAATCTGACCAACTTATTAAAAGCAATGCTTTGCCTTAACCATTATTTGTTGATCAGCCTTAAACTTCACATGAGCCCTCACTATTAGTGAGCTCATGCACATTATTCCCCACATTTGTTGAGCCATGAACTTTTGTAAGCTCACTCTTGCGATAAAACTCTCCCCCCACAGGTGAAGAGCTGGTGGCCCCGAAGGAAGATTACTACGAGAAGTTCGATGAGGTCTAGGAGTCGTCTCCCAGTCGACTTAATGGCGTCAAGAAAATAATATTAGTTTGCTTTATTTATTATCAGTTATTTCGTAAGACATTCTCGTTACGTAATAATGTTTGTGACATTTATCTCTATACACTTGGTTATTGTATGTGTTGTTCTTCTTTGACGCACATATGAGACGCACCCAGGTTTACCCCTTAAACCCGGGTGTGACATCCCCTAAGGGGGACCTCAGGCGAGGTGGAGTTCCGGCAAGACCCTGAGGGAGACCTCGAGCATGGCGGAGTTTCGGTTCCTTGCGCTTGGAGGATGTATCTTGACGGAGTTCTTAGGATTCTAAGCACGTTTTAGGGGCGTAATCTGGGTACCCCTAATTATCGTACCCGATACCATTGTTTTGAGCGGCCGTTGAGGATTTACCCTAGGCGCTCGGGCGAGTCGAGGATTTCTCACTAGCGCAGCCTTCGCCTGAGGATGGGTCCGGGCGAGACATAGTTTTGAGCGACCGTTGAGCGAGGGGCCAGGGCGAATCGTGATTCAACCCTAGCCTCGGAGAGCATATTTTTTGGTTTGATTTCTTTGGTATCAGGTGTTAGGTAGGTTTAGGGACATAATCCAATTAACTTTAATTATGATAGCCGACAAATATAGTATAAAGAATTGTTATAGATGAAAAGAGATAGAAAGCGGGTTTTATGCAAATAACTCTCTAGCTAATAATTTAGAAACTGAAAGTTAGATGCCCCCGTTTAGTTAAGACGGAGGAGCGCTAGCTTGAGTAGGTAGGTCTGGGCCTTAACATCGCATCGTCAAAAAGAAACAAACTGTGGTCAGATTCTCTCGAGGTCGAGGCTCCCTAGCCTGGCTGTCGGTTGTTTCCCTGCGAGCGTTCGTCTTCGAGTCCGATCCGCCGACCTTAAAAACCACCGGCGGTCTGCAGGTCTGCTCCTGCACGGGGCACGCCAGGGCCCATGGGGAAGGAAAGGGTAGACCGTCGGAGCACCGACCAGCGTGAGGGTTACAGCTACAGCAGCTAGCGCCTGCCTGTCTAGTGTCTACTGGTCAAAGCCGCGTCCTCGACTTCGCCCCTGCCACACGCTGGCCATATGCCCATATGCATCACATCCGCCGCTGTGAACAAGTCGTCGGCAGATGAGTAGTTGCTTCTCCACGAGTATGGTTTTGCTTCATGAGCAGAACACGTCAAGCCAACTACCGTACTCCTCTTGCTCGATAAGCTGTCGAGTCCGTCGTCGTCATCGTGCTCATCTCGTCAAAACTCTATGCCTGACCAGGCCACCGGATCTCGGTTCTCGGATCGGGTCTCTTGATTAACTAACGCTAATAATAATAAATATGCATGCGCTGCCTGCCTGAACACACTATATAGGGAGACGAGACAACACGGATCTTGTCAGACAATGAAGTAAATATTTAATTATCCAGCAGCTTTTAACAATTTGGCTCTATTTATTTCGGCTTCTGACCATTAGAATTAGTTTCTCTCCAACAAATGTTTTGCTTATGAGAATCGTTTCCGTAAAAATCGTTTAATAAATTAACATAAATGCAGCATTCATCGAGTCGTCACGACAGGAGTAATCCGCCGCTTTCTACCCTAAACTCGTGTCATCCGCTGCTTTCTACCCTAAACTAAGCACAATCCTTAATCTTCCCTATTCAAGCCATGCAATATCTATATTTTCGTGACAGCTAAATTATCAAAAAAAAAAACCTAGCACAACATGGTTGTGTTTACATGGCAAGGGCAAAAGAGTACAACAAATTCTTTTAAAAAAAGAAGATTAATGACCACATGATGATCTGTCATGTCATGAGCATCATTAAAACCTATCTACTGTAGCTACGTAGCATCTACCTACAGAACAAACCCACGGCTCATTCGAATTCAAGGTCCTTGCCAATTAATCTTAGCTTTGGACCACACCATCTGCACGACCGTGACCACTGACGCCACCAAGCCAAGGATGATCAGTCGGTGCTCTGCCGTCCATGGGGCAGCAGCTTGAGCGCCTGGAGCAAGGTGTTCCTGAGCCTGCCCAGGTGCGGCCGGACGTCCTGCTTGTCCAGGTAGACGGCCTTGAGCGCGTCCCACCCTTTCCTGTGGACGGCGGCGGGGTCCCTGATGACCGGGTCGTCCTCGCCGTACTCCTCGCTCAGCGTCGTCTCGCCCGCCCGCACCACATACTCGAGGTAGTGAACCTGCATCCCGGCCGCGGGGTCCCGGAACATGCCGCGCGCCAGCCACTCCAGCCCGCCGTACGGTACCACCTGCACCAGCACGGCCCCCGCGGGGAGGAACACCATGTTGGTGAGTCCGTCGCCGTGCACGCCCACCATCACGTCCGCCGAGTTCACCAGCCGCGCGAACCGCGCCACGTCCGTGCTCGCCTCAGGGTCGCCCACGCGCACGTCGAACCCCAGGCTCGTCGCCATGTCCGCCATGGCGCGCTCGTTCAGCAGCCGCCGCGACTGCCGCCGCGAGATGATCAGCAGCCGCGGCCGCCGCCGGACGTCCCACCGGTCCCCGCTCGGCGCCGCCGCCGCGCGCTCCAGCCCCAGCGCGCGCCGCAGCATCGCGCGGAACTCCGGCATCGACACCCCCTCCTCCTCGCCACCGGGCGCCTTCGTCTCCGCGTCCACGCCCAGCTCCCGGTGGAACGTCGGCCCGACCACCACACGCGGGTAGCACCGGACCTCGCCGTCGGCGTCCGCGTCCACCAGCTCGTGCCGGCTCAGCTGCTGCAGCACCGGCATGTACTTGGCGGCCCACCACGGCTTGTGGCTGCTCACCAGCAGCTGCACGTCGCCGCCGTACCGCCGCGCCGTGATGAACGCCGGGATCAGCACGTCCGTGTAGTCGTGGAACAGGTTGCCCGTGAACCCGCCCGTGGACAGCACGAACGCCGTGGCCGAGCTGTTCACCGTGCACCGCGGCGCCTCGTCGCCGTCGCCGTCGCCGCCCAGCGGACGGAGCGTCCACTCCTTGACGTGGGACAGCGCGAACGCGTCGTGCTTCCGGCAGTAGGGCTTCACCTTCCACTCCCGGTCCAGCGCGCCCACGAGCACCGTCTGCGCGCGCCCCACCACGCGCACGTCGCCGGCCGCCTCGCAGGTGTCCGACCGCCGGCTCGACTCGTAGCACACCGGCCTGCGGGCCCTCTCGGCGTGGTCGTCGCCTACCGCAATGGCTGCGCCTGAAATATCGGAGTCGGTCGGCTTGGACCGAGTCTCCTCTTCCTCCTCCTCTGTCACAGACAGACGGCATAAAGTCAGCTGGAACGAATCTACCGGATCTGCATCTGCTTGCTATACAGCGGAATTCGCTGCACGAACGGGAAAGGATTCGCAGCAATCTAGATCTAGGACTGCGAGAGGAACTAGTCGGAATTACCAGCTGCAGCGTCATGGGCGGTGGCCATCTCGCCGCTCGCCTTCGCCATTGCCTGCTGCTCCTCTGCCTTGATGGTGTCCCCTGTTTTACCTGCGCATACCCAACTTCAGATAAAAGCGAACCAGTGAAGAAGAAGCTGGTTGGCAAACCAAAACGCCATGGCAACCAGCGTACCGATCGGGGAGAACTTGGCCCTAGCGAGGGAGAGCAGCAGGAGGGATCCGAGCATGAAGGCTATGAGTGCCACATTCCCCAGCCTCTTCCCCTCAGCCCTCGACAGGTTCCGGTTGGACTTCATGGCCTCCCTCTCTCCCCTCCACTCGGAGTCGGATGCTCCTCGCTCGAGGTGAGAAATATATACGGCAATACGGTAGATGGATGGAGTATAATAGGCAATGCAAGCGGAGAAGGTGTGCGGCAGCACGCACTCGCACTAGCTTGGTTGTTGTTGTCGTGGTTGAACAGGCCAACAGGGCAGAGGGGAGTTGAAATGGTAGTGCGGTTGACCCGGCGACAGGCATGGCTCAACTCAACGTGCACGATGCTGAGAAGCGGGGCCAGCGCCCAGCGGGAGGGAGAAGAAGCAAAGCAGCGTGACAGAAGGGCAGATGACTTGTACGGGTAGGCTTGTGGCTCCCTCCAAGAGCACATTGAAAGCGGCCGGAGCTGAGGTGAGGTGAGCAGAGCAGCTGCGGTCCAGGCTGTCGTCGTCGTCGTCCTTCCTTCGCCGTGTGCCTGCCCACGCACTCGTCCTTCTCTCGACGTCGACGGTAACTGCTGCTCGCACCGGCGCGCATGCAGTTCGGCGACCGTGTTGCGGCCGTCCTACTCCGGATCCTATATCTTTTTTTAAAAAAAATCTTTTGGTTTGTTTTCCATGATTTGCGTTGCCGGATTAGGGACTTTATTATTGCTTCAACGCAGAGGACGCGGTCAAAAGCACCTAACACCAGCTGTGATGATAGTACGCGCTAGCATTAACAGTTACTAGCAAAGAAACAGCGAAAACACCAATAAAAATCCTACTAGTCCGTTGCCGTGTCTTGCGACGACTTACAACAATATCTATGTAAATTATCCATCAAAAAAATTTCAATATTTTTTATTTATTGTCTCCGCTCTCCGTATAATATTTTTTTAAATTTGGCTATCTGATGTTATTATTTACTCTATCCAATATGTCTTGATACAACACGACCAATAAAGTGAGCGATTAGAATGGAGTTCACAACGACTGACTAAACGAACAGAGATTACAAAATGACATAATTCCACCATACATAGACCAAATAAGAGAAAATTTGTGAACTCAAATTTCTAAAATAAGTCACATGAACTCAAACTTATAAAAAAGATATATCAAAATATGGAGTGTTTGCTAAAGTCAGGCATCAATAAAAACTGGATGCGCTCCATATAAATTATGCTACTTCGTAGCGATTACTAACGTTTAAAACCAACAAATAACCTTTCATTTTACTATTAGTGTGACAAATCGTTGTTGCCCCATCCAATTCAGCAACCTCGAACGCCATGGAGTCAATTGCGCTAATGTGGTCTCAGAAACGATCTAATGCTTGCAAGAGCCAAGAATATCGTGTTGTGCTTGGGTTGTAGTCTCGACCCATAGTGCTGGTCCGGTCCGACACGATTATTTTTTTTATTTTACAAAAAACGTATATATATATAATTTATATTCAATATTAAAAACATATGAGCATGATGTTCTACTGGTTAGACAACTTTACCTAGTGTCTCCCGTCCTTCTTCTATCACAGCATGGGTTCAAACCTCACCTCATGCGTCGTTTTTTAATATTTTACACCAATTTAATCAAATGGGCGACAGGAGTTGTGGCTCGCGGGTGTCTAGCCCGACCGCCGTTTGGCTATTTATAGACGTGCAACAGATTAATTTGAAATAGCTGTGATGAGTTATTTATAAAAAGATGACGCGGGACGACCGTTGAAACTGGTGCTTTAAGTATAGTATAGATATTTGGATCCACTTATCTTAATAGCTAGATAGTCAACAACACTGTTGAACACTAAAAAGAGCGTCGCGAACGGTCCGCGGTGGTGGCGCGGACGGTCCGTGTGTGCGCAGAGTCAGTTAGGGTTTCTAGTTTCTCGCGGGATTTGTTACCTAAAACCGCGGGATTAACACAAGAAATAGTTTGAAGCGGATCCAGACCTCCCCTTTATATAGATAAAGGGCTACGACCGATTGAACCCCCAACAATCGATCAAATCAAGTCTATTTCTCGTTTTTACTTTATGCATTAGGAGTAGTTCTAGTTTAGTTCTAGTTTAGTATTCCAATCCCCAAATTCTCCGCATCTCTTCGACTCTACATTCATTAGAGGAGTCTAGGTCGGCCTGTCGAGCCTAGACAACACCTAAGATCTCTCCCCCCCGACGGGTCCCTCCCGGGAGCAAGATCCAGGCGTCGCCGGTGACCTTCGCCGCCCCTGCGCACGCGCGGACCGTCCGGCCATCAGGCAGGAAACCCTAGCCCTGCTCCAGGTCGTGGACCGTCCGACTCCTAGCCGCGGACCGTTTGCACCTGTGCAGAGAGCATTGCCGCCGGTTCTCACACAGTGATTGGCGTCCTAAAAAGGCACCAACACACTTTTGGCGACTCCGCTGCGGAATCTGGTGTCTAGATCTACTAAAAATCAGGCCCTCAAATGGCCGGTTCTAACGATCACACCGATATCTCCCTATATAATATCCTGAAGACGGCTGTTGAAAATCTGACAGCCGATGAGCAACAGCAATACGAGGACTACATGCGCCAAATGAAGGAGAAATTCTTGTCACAATACACGGTGGATCGCCACTAGAAGGTTATCAAACATGGAGAGACCGACGTCGCATCTCTTCTATCTTCGCTTCAAGTCCCCAACAAAGTAGACCCAACGATATTCAATCTATTAAATATTATGTAGATCAGTGGCAGGATCAAATGAAACCACATATAGTAGGGTTAGAAGAGTCAATCAGAAAATTAACATGTACGTCGGAAAAGTCTGTTGCTCCTAGTTTTCCATCATATAAAACTAGTAATAGGGTATTTATGTCTGATGCATCGGCAACAAATGGGGATTCACAGCCCCAGCCTTTATATGGTATGCCAATGAACTCATATTCAGGGCAAATACAACCACCGCCGTCCCTGATTGGCAGATCGGCGCCCCTGAACATAGTCGGACCGTCTAAGCCTCTGCTCGGACCGTCTAGCCCATACGCGGACCATCCGGCTTGCTCTGCCAGACAGTCCGGGGCTGCCTTAGGACCACCGCCATCCCTACTTGGTAGATCGGCGACCCTGGACGCAGTCGAACCGTCCGAGCTTCTGCCCGAACTGTCCAACCCTTACGTGGATCGTCCGGCTTCCCCTGCCGGACAGTCCGGGGCCACACCAAGACTACCACGTGGCATCCCAATAATGGCGAACGCAACTGGTCAGTTCGGATTCACTGGACAAACTGGATATGCATATGTAGAACCTACTGTCGTACACCATGCACCAAATTATTACACACCACAACAGCAGTATGTTTCGCCCTCTACATATTTAAACCATAACGCACCATACAATCACAAACCGATCAACACTATCGATCGGCCACGACAAGAAGGTCGGTATACTAATGCCCGACCAAATGAGCCCCACAGCCCAGGATCCGGTGGTCTGCCACCGGGTGCAATGGAAAAAATTAGGGAAGAGATGAATGAACTATTTTGAGATAGGTTCGAAGTTAGTGTAGCCAGAGTGAGGCAATCATAACAAAAGCCATATAATCACCGGTTTGACACTGTCCCATATCCACAAGGGGCAAGGATACCGGAATTTTTTAAGTTTTCTAGTGAGAATGGGAGAAGCACACACGAACACATAGGCCAATTTCTAGCACACGTAGGCGAATTGGCCAATGAAGAAGCATTTCGTGTTCGGTTATTTTCTTTATCCCTTACTGGTACCACTTTTGCATGGTACGCCGCCCTTCCTCCTAATTCCATTAATTCCTAGAATGAGTTAGAAAGTAAATTTCATGAACATTTCTTTGCCGGGGAATATGAATTGGGACTAGCTGACCTAGCTTCAGTCCACCAAGGACGCGAAGAATTGGTTAATGATTATATCCAGAGGTTCCAGGATACTAGAAACCGATGCTTTCGGATCCATGTCGCAGACAAAGAGCTAGCAGGGCTAGCTTTTAATGGGTTGCTATCCTACTTATGAGACAAATTAGATGGGGCCCAATTCTTTTCGATAGCCCAGCTACATCAGCGGGCTTTAGCCTGTGAAAGCCGATTTAAAGAGACATCAAAATCAGCCGCCTGTACTATACATCTAATAGAGCGTGATAATTCAGATGATGAATCTGCAGATGTATATACCACTGAATTTATTTGGCCAACAAAGGCCAAATCTTCGGCATGTTCTTCCTTACAACCGGTTCAAAAGAATCGATAAGAAGAAATTAAATTTACCTTTAATGTTGCCAAATGCGATAAGATATTTGATGAGCTACTTAAAATGGCAATATTAAAATAACTCATACTATCCCTTTTATAGATGAATTAAAGAGACGTGCTTATTGTAATTGGCATAATTCTTTTTCTCATGCCACCAATGACTATAATGTTTTTCGTCGACGGGTACAATCGGCCATAAATGAGGGCCGGTTGGCTTTTCAAGAGATGCAAGTGGACACACAGCCATTTCCTGTTAATACAATAGATATCGCATGCAAAAAGATCTTAGTTCGACCCGAAATGGCTGATAAAGGCAAAAGCAAAGACATCATCATTGGCAATCCTCGCATGCCAAATATATCACAAAAGGAGATTGCTCGAAAGGCTCTAGACGATAAGGCTAACAAGTCTGGAGGCACCACGGGGCAAGCACAATTAATGGGCCAAGCACGACAGCCTGACCTGAGCATCACAAACGGTCTGGCACCTACGTGCGGACGGTCCGATGCTCAGACAGACAGTCCGCCTATGGCCAAAGGCGTTAGCCTCCACACAAAACTTTAAAAGGGAAAGAGACGCAAGGGCAAAGCACATATGGTCGGCTGATCAAAGCTGACCCTGGTTTTGACCAATTGCTCTCCAAGAATACTAGCAAGAAGACCATTCTACGTGATCGGTCAACAAAGAAACCCCAGTCACCTACTAAAAAGAAACGGGTAAACAAAACAGCCCAAAAGGCGACGCAACAAGCATCGCCTATTCATCCTATGAGACTAGGATACTTTTCACCCGTTTACTCATCATCGGTATATTATCCTATTCAACCATGGAATGGTACGATGATGAATCCATGGTACAATCTAGAACGGTCCCTTTGTCTATCCAGACTGGGGGCACCTCCATTCTATTGCTTTTGATCCACTGATCAAATGGTCATGGCCGAGAAAGATACAATCTGAAACGACCTTTATACATTGGTGCTTTATTGAAAGATCTCCATATTGAAAAGTCGGTGACTTACATCAGGTTTAGTTCATATGCTTTTGGTTCGTCAACCTTCACCAAAAGGCAGGGGCATATGTTGAACACTAAAAAGAGCCTCGCGGACGGTCCGGCTCTGAGGCCGGACGGTCCACGGTGGTGGTGCAGACGGTCCGCGCGTGCGCAGTCAGTTAGGGTTCCAAGTTTCTTGTGGGATTAACTCGGGAAATAGTTTGAAGCGGATCCAGACCTCCCCCTTTATATAGATGAAGGGCTATGTTGGGGGCCTTCGTCCTCCGAAGGTCCTCAAAAACAAGATTTGACAATGTTTTCCAAGTGAATTATATGAACAGGTATTTTCGGACTCAGATTATGAACATGGAGTACGGTCAGGACGAAGCCTAAGCCAGACGAAGGGGGATTGAGATGAAGGACGGGCTGATTACCATGCTGTACGAAGGATGGTGCACAGCCGAAGCTATGCGCAGGAAAGCTTCGTCGCGATAGCAGAAAGGGGAACCGACCTAAAGATGAAAAGACTACTTAGGCCTTGATAGACTCCCATAAGTCATTAGCAAATGTAATGGGCATGAATGTAATTTTACATGGGCTGCGTCCCACGCCTATAAATAGATGAACAGTACTCCCGTACTGTTCACGCTGATTTGTACTCGCTCGTGCGTCACGCTTGTATTTTTGCCTTCTATCAAGACGAAGGTACAAATGTAATTCAATATTGCTCTTATTCTTCCATGATTATATAATAAGGACATGTAATAATACCATGTGATTATTCATGTTATTCTCTCATGTTTCATATGCTTCTCCTTTTATCAATATAAACTGTAATGATGAAGGTATGTCCTTCATGACCTTCGTCTGAAGACCGTTATATCCTAAGGGAAATAACGCTTCGAAGGACGAAGGGTATTTACCACTAACTTCTTTCTGTGTTGCCTTGTTCTTAATTCATAGCATTTGAGAACAAGTCTCCAACATTGGTGCCCACCTCCGGTGAACTCACTTCCACTCTTTGAGTTTTTGAACACCTTCAGAAGCCATAAACCTTCGCTATGGCGCTGAAGAAAGCTTTAGCAACTGGGGCTGCAGCCCTGCAACCGCTGGACCCCAATCAGGAGACTCTCTCTCTTCGGGAGGCCCGAAGCCAGAAGAGGAAGGCTGTCAGCCCGACGCCTCAAGAGGATGAGCTAGACCAAGAGATCAGAGATATGGAGATGCTAAATCAACAGGTGTAGAGGAAGAACGAAAAGATGGCCAGGCTAGCTGAACTGCAAAGGCAGATAGACGAAGCTTCTGAAGAGGTTCGCCATCTTACTCACAATGAGCAGAACCGAAGGCCTCAACAAAAAGACCTTCATCAGGAGGGTTTCTTCAACGAAGATGACTGGTATGACAATTTCCATCATGGAAATTTTGTTTTCGATGATGCTTCTCCTCTGTCCGCTGAGCTGCAGGCTACACCTTGGCCTCCGTCCTACAAGCCGCCACAGCTTCCCATATTCGATGGCCATTCAGACCCGAAGCAATTTTTGATGAGCTACGAAGCAACAGTATCTTCGTATGGTGGCAATGCTGCAGTCATGGCAAAGTCTTTTGTTATGGCTGTCAGGAGTGTTGCTCAAACCTGGTATTCCTCCCTTCGACCAGGAACGATCACTTCATGGCAAAAACTGAAGGACATGTTGTTAAACAGCTTCCAAGGGTTTCAAACGAAGCCGGTCACTGCTCAGGCCCTGTTTCAGTGCACTCAGGATCACGAAGAATACCTTCAAGCGTATGTCAGAAGGTTCTTGCGTTTGAGGGCGCAGGCACCAACGGTGCCCAACTGAAATTGTCATTGAGGCCATGATCAAGGGACTTCGGCCTGGACCTTCAGCTCAGTACTTTGCTAGGAAGCCTCCTCAAACTTTGGAGAAGCTGCTCCAGAAGATGGACGAGTATATTCGTGCCGACAATGATTTTCGCCAAAGAAGGGAGGAGGCTTTCAGGTTTTCTGAAATGACCAGGGGCTTCGGAGGAAGATTCTATCCGAGGCATGTCAGGTCAATCCACAACTCTACTCAAAATGATGATAAGGGGAGTCAGCAGCACAGGCCGCAGTGCTCCTCACAGGCTTCGGGGCAACAGCAAAGCTTCTTCCGGCCACCAGCTCCAAGAGGCAGAGGCGCCAGGGGCTTCGGCGGAAGATTTGGAGATCAACCAAGGAGAATATTTTGCTTGTTCTGTGGTGAAAACAAGGGCCATACCACCAGGATGTGCCATGTTACCATCCAGAAGCAAAAGGAGATAGCCGAAGCTGCAGCACAACAAGCTCAGCCAAAGCAGGTCATGCATACTGCTTCGTACCGTCCGCCTTACATCCCAGAATACGTAGGCAACCACCCTGCAGTTTCTGTTGCTTCGGCGAGTCAACCTCAAGCTTCCTGGCAACAGCCTCCGCCTCCACCACCGCTGCAACAAGGCCAACAGCCAGAAGGGAGCCAATATGCTCCACACCAAAGGGACTTCAGAGAACAATCCGAAGCTCGCACAGTCAATAGCACTGTGCCAGAGTCGAAGCACATCTATTGACAAATATCCTACCTTGATAGCAGTCTTTTCCATTCAGTTCTATTTTCTGTGTAATAAAGTACATCTTTTAGTTTTCATGTAATAGTTTCGTTGTTTGCCACAAGGAAAATATATTTTCTCCACAGGCTTAAGTTGTTGAAGCTTAAAGATTTGCGATAACAAGGAGGACCTTCGAATTATCAAAAATCCTTCGAAGTCACAAAAAGCCGTTCCAAAGGGAACGCAGTGTAAGTTTTCTGCTCCAAAGTCGTTCCAAAGGGAATGCAGAGCATACAGCGAAAAGTCAACGCTGATACCGTCCTAAGTAAAAGGCGAAGAAGCTCCAAAGTCGTTCCTAAGGGAATGCAGAGCTTACAGCGAAAAGTCAACGCTGATACCGCCTAAGTAAAAGGCGAAGAAGCTCCAAAGTCGTTCCTAAGGGAATGCAGAGCTTACAGCGAAAAGTCAACGCTGATACCGCCTAAGTAAAAGGCGAAGAAGCTCCAAAGTCGTTCCTAAGGGAATGCAGAGCTTACAGCGAAAAGTCAGCGCTGATACAAAAAGATTGTGTGTTTTACGGGGATATGTGTGTATCTTCGGAACAAATGTCATCTACATAAAATAACATCATCACATCATTTTGCATAGCATAAGCATCATACATCATGTTGCATATGGCAAAAGAAGGGAACACAGTATCGACCTTCGGAAGGATGCTTTGAGAAAGTGAAAATCGTGCTAAGTCACAAGGGGATACAATAGTGATCTTCGGTATATAGCTTCAGAGAATGTTTTCACGAAGTTTGGATATTCTTCATCAGAGCGCTATGGACGTTGTGATGCATAAAAGTTTTTCTATCTTCACGAAGCATGAAAAGAAGGGAAGGTGTTTTTTCGCCGAAGGCTCAAAAACGGTACGTATGTAAAGTTTCATGCATCGTAAAGAATCGAATCATTAAAAGCAAATATATTACAGGGTTACAAAATGTTACACATATTTCATTTCAGAAGTTTTTACAATAGTGCTTAATCTTCTCTCAAAACAACTTCTGCAGCTTCGTTCAGGAGTCGGTTAACAACTTCATCCATGATAGCTTCAGCCATCTTTTTAATTTCCTCGTCTCCTTTCGGGTGAGGGCCCGGAGACGCTTTAGTAGGATCTGAAGGAGGACAGGATACGGCCACATTGCTATTACAAATTGCGAACGAAGTTTAAAATCAAAAATTACAACACAATAAAAACCATTAGCTAATACCTATTTGCCCTTCGGGCTCTGAGCTTTTGTCAGCGGCCTTAGCTACTTCTCTAGCATCGTGAATGCCCTTCTCACTTTTCTGAATAATTTCTCGGGCCATTTCTCGGCCACCATTGTCCCAGATGTCGGTGAAAAATTTTCCATCAGCCTGGCTAGCTTCGGCCGAGGGGTCTTTAATATCTTCAGGGGATAAGCTGGCTTCGGATTGTGCAAGAACCTTAACATGATCACAGCCTTTTTTCTCCAGCATAGTAGCAATCCCCCTGGCACCCGAGAAGGCGCAAATGTCTCCACGACTGTTTAGAATTTCTTCGAAGGCTTCAGCTTCGTGGCTGATCCATTCGATCGGTCCTTCTGGGTTACCTCTCACGAAATCTTCTTCACTCGAAAATGCGCCAACACTGGCGAAGCTGGTTTTTATCTTCTTTACACATTCCATGGATTTTTCGTAGCACCTTTTCTTAGAAGACCGAAGCTCTTCAACGGTTCCTTCCAAATGATTGGCCCATTGGTCGCTACATTCCCGCCTCGTTTCTTCAAGTATGCGTTCTTCTTTAGCTCGGGCTAATTGCTTCCGAAGGTCGGCAATCTCGTGTTTTTGAGCTGCAGCTTGTGCTTTAGAGGCAGCTTCGTCCTCCTTTATTTTATCCACCAATGTAACTAGAATTTTGTCCTTTTCCATGGCTTTGTTCCTTAGTTTGATAACCTCTGATCGAAGGTTGTTGAAGGCAATTTCATAGCTCTCGTCTTCGGCATTCTTTTGCGCTCTCAGCGCGTTGCTTAGTATTAAACCCTATATGTAAAAAGTTAGTATAAGAATAAAACAATAGATTTCAAATCATAAAGTTTCCAAATGCGCAGATCTCGTACCTTCAGGCTATTATACGCAAGGCTGTCCGCAAGATCGTCCTTTGTCATCGCGCAGAGGCCAGCCTCCAGCTTCGGAAACCCCATGCTTCGGGCCATTTCCCGGCAGACAAGTAGTTCTTTGTTATCCGGGAGGCAGTATAGGAAATCTTCTTCATTTGTACCATTGAACACTAGTGCCCCCTTCGGATATTTCAATTCTTTAGCATAATGATTAGCTTCAAAAATTTCTTCTTCTAATAACTTTTTCCCTGAAGCATGTCGAACAATATAATCAAGAACTTTGGGGGATGCTTCGGGGGCAACAGCACTGATTTCTTCAACAAGAATTGGCTCTGTCATTTTTTCTTCTTCGGTTTCCAAGGATTTTACCTTCGTGGGCTCCGAAGGCCCAGCTTCAGCTCCAGTTTCTTGCTCTGGAGCTTTAGTATCAAAAATCTCAGTTTTCGCTTCGGAGGTTTCAACAGTTTTCTTCGGAGTTGTGCTTGAGGACTTAATTGTTTCCAGAACATCTAGCACATTAGCCATTCTCTTTCTTTTCGGAGTCACTGCTGACACCTTTTGATTTTTTACTGTCTCAACATTTGCTGCAGGACTCAAAACTTCTGATGTTTTTTCCTCAGTTGGTTTTTTCGCTTCTTCCATTTTTTCTGTGGATGGCGCTTCGGCCATCTCTTTGGTTTCTGATAACAAAATCTTCGGTTCTTCCAATCCCATCTTTGTTGGCGCTTCGGCCATTTCTGCCACTTCTGGCAGCAAGGTTGGTTTGGTTGGCTTTTCAGCTTCGGTGGCCGAAGAAGTTTCTCCGGTGAACTTAGGCACCGAAGCTGGTTCAATATAGCGTGGCCGATGTGTGAGGACCTTTATCCTCTTTCTTTTCGGTTCTGGTTTGCTAGGAGCAGTTGCAGCTTCTTCTTTCGCAGAGGTTGTGTTTTTTCTTTTCTGCCCTCGAATGGGATAACGATAGTCAGGGTAGACGAACCCGATTGCATCAAACACCCGGTTCAGCCTTTTCTTTTTTCGGCCTCCGAAGGCTGCTGACAGTGCAGTATCTTCGGCCTTCGAATAAGCCCCAAGCAGTTCATCACTTAAATTTTCAATACTCTTTAACCAGTCATCATCTGGCTCAACGAATTTATCTCCGAACTTGAAAGTATACTTCAGCCTGATAAGTCCACCTTCGTCGGCCTCCTTCATGGTTTCTTGCGGCATTTCCCATTTCTCCGCGAGCGGCCATACTCTGAAGGCAATATGTTCTTGTACCAAATCTCTCGTTCCAAGAAAAGAACAAATAACTCCGAAGGCTCTCTGGCATTCTTCGGCAGCTTCATTCATCTCAACCTTCGGCTTTCGCGGGCCGAAACTTTGCCAAATAGGGCGCATAATTATACCTTTAATATCTTCCCATGCTTTCAGGTCATTTTTCACATAGAACCATTCTGTCATCCAGTCGCCGGGCCATCTCTTCCGAAATGTTGGCACGGGACAGCTTGACCCAGACCGAGAAATGAAACTGTAGCAGCCAAAATTATTGTGATACTGTTCCTTACCCCAGGGTTTTGTCTCGTATGATAACTCGTGTATGTTGCAGAAACTTTTCGCATCAGGTTCCAGACCTTGGCTTCTTACGGCCCACACGAAGATATTCAGCCTTATAATTGCTTCGGGGGTAAGTTGATGAAGATAGATTTCAAACATTTTCAGCACTTCTACGACGAAGCTGCTCAGGGGAAATCGCAGTCCAGCTTTCAAAAAGCTTCGGAACACTACAACTTCATTTTCTTCAGGGGTCGGGCAAGTTTTCTCTCCTTCGTCGACCCTCACAATGGATAAATCCCGGAAGTATCTTCCCCTCATGTTGACAAGATGATTTTCTTTGATACCTGACTTGCCAAAGACTGAATGGCTTGGTCGCCAGGGGCGAATCTTTGGAGTCTTCACCACCACTGTCCACATCATAACTGTCGCTGTCACCATTATCTTCAGACAAACCTTCCAGAATCTCCTTGGTGATTTTTTCCGTATTGGTCTTCGCCATCGCTATAAGAAACCCCAAGTTCTTCTCATCGTCGAGACTCAACTTCATCTCAGCAGCAGCCTTCTTATCTTCAGACATCTTCGGAAACACTAAAAAACTGTTTTCAAAGCCGAAGCTTCAAAACTAAAAGATCAGCAAATCTTAGTGCGCAAGAGCTAAAAATTCAGTGAGCGGGAGCAGATGGCAAGAGAGCGTACCAAATGAGTTTGCGGTATGATCTTATTTATACGCCCAGTGCGTTGAAAATTGAAAGACCCCGCTTGTCAGTGAATGTTGCTATTCTAGCAAAGGGAAGGTGTTTTTTCGGACCTTCGGCTTAATGCCTTCGTCCATATCGCAATCTGAATTTATCACTAACAAATTAATATTGCGAGGGGCTACTGTTGGGGGCCTTCGTCCTCCGAAGGTCCTCAAAAACAAGATTTGACAATGTTTTCCAAGTGAATTATATGAACAGGTATTTTCGGACTCAGATTATGAACATGGAGTACGGTCAGGACGAAGCCTAAGCCAGACGAAGGGGGATTGAGATGAAGGACGGGCTGATTACCATGCTGTACGAAGGATGGTGCACAGCCGAAGCTATGCACAGGAAAGCTTCGTCGCGATAGCAGAAAGGGGAACCGACCTAAAGATGAAAAGACTACTTAGGCCTTGATAGACTCCCATAAGTCATTAGCAAATGTAATGGGCATGAATGTAATTTTACATGGGCTGCGTCCCACGCCTATAAATAGATGAACAGTACTCCCGTACTGTTCACGCTGATTTGTACTCGCTCGTGCGTCACGCTTGTATTTTTGCCTTCTATCAAGCCGAAGGTACAAATGTAATTCAATATTGCTCTTATTCTTCCATGATTATATAATAAGGACATGTAATAATACCATGTGATTATTCATGTTATTCTCTCATGTTTCATATGCTTCTCCTTTTATCAATATAAACTGTAATGATGAAGGTATGTCCTTCATGACCTTCGTCTGAAGACCGTTATATCCTAAGGGAAATAACGCTTCGAAGGACGAAGGGTATTTACCACTAACTTCTTTCTGTGTTGCCTTGTTCTTAATTCATAGCATTTGAGAACAAGTCCCCAACAGGCTACGACCGATTGAACCCCCAAGAATCGATCAAATCAAGTCTATTTCTCGTTTTTATTTTATGCATTAGGAGTAGTTCTAGTTTAGTTCTAGTATAGTATTCCAATCCCAAAATTCTCCGCTTCTCTTCGACTCTACGTCGATTAGAGGAGTCTAGGTCGGCCTGCCGAGCCTAGACAACACCTAGGATCTCTCCTCCCTGATGTCGTCCCTCCCGGGAGCGAGATCTAGGCACTGCCGGCGACCTTCGCCGCCCCTGCGCACGCGCGGACCGTCCGGCCTGCAGGCGCGGACCGTCCAACCGTCAGGCAGGAAACCCTAGCCCTGCTCCAGGTCGCGGATCATCTGACCCCTAGCCACGGACCATCCGTGCCTGTGCAGAGAGCACCGCCACCGATTCTCACGCAGTGATTGGCCCCAAAAAGGCACCAACAAGCACAAAATCTACCAACTATTTAGCTAGCTAATTGTTGGTATAGGATTGTTATTGCTAATAGGTGGTTGGATAGTTGTGTTTAGAGGTTAGCACTTACTATCACCGTTTTTGTCAACTAATAATAAAACTAATTCTCATCACATATTCTATTCACCTCCCCAATGCTAATAGTTAGAGATGACAATGCGTAAATTCCTCATCAGGCACTAGCATCCCATACCTATACTCACTAAAACAGAAATCTTATTATATTTATATAATTTTCTAAAAACAGTAGTTAGATGACTTAGAATAAAACTGAAATGACATATTATACTCCTAGTCGTTCTAGCTCTTTGTTTTTGTCTATATTCAAATGGATTATAATGAATCTAGTCATATATATAGGACACATACATCAACTATTGTATGCATTCATTAATTATCTAAAGCGAATTTTAATTTGAGATAGTGGGAGTATACCATAACATTTTGAGCTAACTCCAGACTTTAAACCGAACCAAAGATGTGCCAAACCATATTAGACCCTGTCCACCAGTTCACTTATATGGTAACCCAAAACATTGTGTTGCACTATTTTGCACCGTATGATGCACATTTTGCAGAGTGGAGTTTGAATATATGTATGGAGATGAGTAAGTTCCTAGATATAGCCTTATACTATTCGTCAGCAATATAGATGATTATAAATGTAAAATGGAGAAGAGTCGTGCTTGCAAAAACCGTGCACGTTGCATCCCGTTGTGGCACAAGTAAACGAATTATATGGTTTGGTTGGCAAGCCATGTCGTAAATTTCTACAAGAATGGTATGCTAATAGGCGTCACATGGCTACCTCTCTTCCCCCTCGGTCCCCCCAAGGCAGCTGCCACTACTAGAGGTGAGCCACTACCGGATCTGTCATGCAGAGTTATTGCGTCGGATTTGCTCGTCCCGTTCTCCATTGGAGGTTGGGATTTCCAAGATCCCTAGTGCTCTAGCCTCGCTGTTAATGGGATGGGACACTGGGCGTGGTGGCAGAGGAGGATGATTTGGACCTGCTGCTCCTGAATTTGCTCTGCTGCCCATGCCTTGCCCCTATGCAGCTACTCCCCTTGGCTACGTCGCGCTCCCGTGACAGCTCCTGCTGAGTGAACATAGAAAATGGGAAGAAGGTGGTAGATCTTTCAAGACCCTCCCTAGACAGCACAATTCATTCAATCCATCTTTCACCTCCTCAGTTCATATTGTTAAGAACCTCTTGCTATCGAGTATAGTTCAAGGGCTTCTTAACTGAATAATAGTAGAACACCAGGAGACAAGAGTGTAGACAGGGACTGATTCTTTATTACTGTATGGTGCTGCTGTCCAAGGTTACATGATATGGGGATCTCCTCTCTATTTATAGACAAAAACTAGGGTTTCAGGCATATGGGCCACATGGGACTTCCTGGCCCAAGAAATGTTTCTTAACACTCCCCCTTGGCCCAATGCCGCGAGATGCATATGTCCCAAAACTCCATAAAACCCCAGTGGGAAAAATTGGAAAAAGTGTACATAGCTCATGCTTGCTGTGTCACACGAATTGCCTCATCAAAAACCTTAGTGAGAAACTTTCATGAAAAAAACTCACATAAGGGAAAAAGAGTACAATTCACCCAATATAACAATTTAATCTTCTAGATTATTTGGGTACTTAAAATTTACATTAAAGATTTATTTGGGGGTGTGTGAAGTTTCTGCCCCTAAGATCTGCAATTCTCTAAGTCTCATCATTCCACGTCCTCAGACGCATCTTTCAAAGGATGACGCAGGGAGTGACATTGTGAACATATCTGCGAGATTTTCACATGACTTAGTGTGCAATATTTTAATCACATTCATCTTATGTAGCTCATGTGCATAGAAGAATTTGGGGTTTATATGCTTCGTAAGATTGCTTTTCACATAGCCCATTTGAACTTGTGCGACACAAGCTGGATTATCTTCATAAATGATTGTGGGTGTTTGCTCAATATTCAGCCCACATGCAGATTGGATATGGTTGATCATTCTTTGAAGCTATGCACATTCACGCAAGGCTTCATATAATGCAATAATTTCTGAGTGGTTCGTTGAAGTCGAGACCAAAGTTTGTTTTGACGACTTCCATGAAATTGCAGTTCCTCCACAAAGAAATACATATCCAGTTTGAGATTTGCCTGAATGTGGATCAGACAGGTATCTAGCATCAGCATACCCGTTAAGATTCTGATCTTGATTTTTTCGATAAAACAAACCAAGATCCTTGCTTCCTTGTAAGTAACGGAAGATGTCCTTGATCCCTTTCAAATGCCTTTTAGTGGGTTCCACACTGTATCTTGCTAACAGATTCACGGCAAATGCAATATCTAGTCTCGTGCTATTTGCTAGATACATTAGAGCTCCAATTGCACTTAGGTAGGGGTATTCAACTCCAAGAACTTCCTCCCCCTCTTCCTTAGGTCGGTATGGGTCTTGGTCTATATGTAATGACCTTCCGATCATAGGTGTTTTGGCAGGGTATGCCTTCTGAAAACCAAATCTTTCTAATACTTTTTGAGTGTAAGTTGATTGGTGGATTAATATGCCACCTTCAAAATGTTCAAGCTGCAAGCCTAAACAGGATTTGGTTTTACCCAAATCTTTCATCTCAAATTTAGACTTCAAGTATGAGCTTGCTTCTTCAATTTCTTCATGTGTTCCTATGATGTTCAAGTCATCAACATATGCTGATATAATACAGAATCCATTCGGGGGTCGCTGTATAAAGACACAAGGGCAATCCTCACTGTTTGTGTAGCCTTTCTTGCTTAGAAATTCACTCAGGTGATTATACCACATTCTTTCTGATTGTTTGAATCCATACAGTGATTTCTTAAGTTTAACACTATATAATGCTCTATTTTTCTCGTCTTGATTTGAGACTGGGATTCCTTCTGGTATTTTCGTATAGATGTCTGTATCCAAGTTTCCATAAAGATAAGCCGTCACAACATCCATTAGTTTCATTTTTAAATTTAAGTTCACTGCCAATGAGATCAAGTATCTAAAGGTAATTCCTCCCATGACTGGAGAGTAAGTTTCTTCATAATCAACTCCAAGGCACTGAGTGAAACATTGAGCGACTAGCCTTGCTTTGTACCTTGATATTTCATTAATTTCATTTCTCTTGCGGACAAATACCCACTTATAACCTACAGGGTGTATGTGGGATGGTGTGTGGCTTATGGGCCCAAACACCTCTCTTTTGTCTAGAGAAATTAATTCGCGGTAATTGCCTTTTTCCATTTATCCCAATCCGGTCTTTTCTTGCACTCTGCGATAGATGCTGGTTCCTGGGTCATGATCAATGATTGAGGCAACTTTCTTTGCGAAATATATGTCTATGTTGGCTGTTGCTCTGTTCATGCATTCTCCAGTTAATACATAGTTTATGACCATTTCATCATGGGATGCTGATTGCATTTCTTCTTGCGTTTCCCTGCTACTTCTTGTTGCGGGAGCGAGTTCCTTTAGTTTTTCATCGCCTTTGTGTGTGCACATGTTTGGGTTGGCGATTTCTTCTACAGAAAGGTTCAAGTCCGAAATGCTTATCTTCATATGTTCCTTCCCGGTGCTAGGTCTCTTCTAGCTCCCCTTCTTGCTTTGTGGCATTTCTGTGATCGGCTATGGCAAGTCCTCTTGCCCTCTTTTCTTTGGACATCTCCGAGTACTTGGGGTTTGAGAAGCCAGAGTTCCTATCCTTTTGTAAATAGATTATCCTTTGAACTTCTAGATTTGCTTCTTTGGTGCGAGGGTCATGAGCGAGGATTCCCGTGGATTGCCATATAATTTCTCGGCATTTCTCATCCAAAGGTTCTTTTGCTCCCCCTAATGATGGGAAATTATCCTCGTCAAAAATACAGTCAACGAATCGAGTCGTATGCAATTCTCCGGTCATTGGGTCAAGGTGTCTAATTATGGATGCACTCTCATATCCAACATATATCCCTATTTTTCAGAGAGGACCCATTGCACTTCGTTGTGGAGGTGGTATAGGTACATATACCATGCATCCAAATTTTCTTAGGTGAGAGATTTTTGGGATGACTCCTTGCACTAGTTGCATTGGTGAGTGAATGTTGTATGCTGATGGACGGAAATTGATAAGTGCTGCTGCGTGCAGGATGGCATCACCCCAACATGTGTTGGGTAGGTTACAACTCTGCAAGAGTTGTCGAGCAATTAGCTTTATTCTTTTAATCAAAGGTTTGGCTAGTCCATTTTGCATATGAACATGAGGCACAGAGTGCTCAACTGCAATTCCCAATGCGGTACAATAACCATCAAATGCCTTAGAGGAAAATTCTCCAGCATTATCCATTCTGATGGACTTTATTCGATGGTCAGGGAAAGTATTTTTAATTCGGATGATCTGTGAGATCAACTTTGCAAATGCATGGTTTCGAGTTGATAATAAGCATATGTGCGACCACTTTGAGGATGCATCGATTAAGACCATAAAATACCAAAAAGGTCCTCAAAGTGGTTGAATTGGACCACAAATGTCTCCCTGGATTCATTCCAAGAAGGCGGGCATTTCATTCTTTACTTTCAAGGGCGATGGTCTCACTATCAATTTTCCCATGGCGCATCCATGGCACACAAAATCTTCTTGATTTGGGAAGTGTTTCACATTTATGCAGTGTCCTTGTGAGTTATTGATGATATTTCTCATCATTCTAAGACCAGGGTGCCCTAGTCGACAATGCCATAGAGAGAATAATTCAGAATGTCTAAACACTGTTTTTAGGGAAGTGTACATTGCAGGTGCACTAATCTTTGTATAATATAACCCTGATTCTAGCGATGGGAATTTTTATATGACTTCTTTGTCATATTCCCCATACTTTATGATGCATAGGTATTCCTTACTATTTTCCTCTATGGTTTCTACATGAAAACCATTTGCACGAATGTCCCTAAAACTCAAGAGGGTTCTGGTTGATTCGGGGTACAATAATGCTTCTTTGATTTCGATTTGAGTACCCATCGGGAGTGTAATTGTGGCTTTACCAGAGCCTATTACACATGAATCGCTTCCGGCGATTGTGGTAATACTTCCAACGTTCTTCATGATTGTGTGAAAGTATTTTGTTTCCCTTAAAATGGTATTTGTCATGCCACTATCAACAATACATATATCCTCCATGGACCTTTCATAATAAAATTATTGCAATTAGTAATTATCATAAGGGAAATATTGCATAGTAAATTCAAATAGTTCAACATTCATGAAAAAAAGATAATGCTCTCATAGAGCTTACATACCATAATTTAAGCTCTAATGAAAAATAAATGTGCATGCAAGCACTCAAATGGAATCAAGAAAGGCATCAGTGTCAGCCTCCACTAGAGCTATGGTGGTATTCTCTTCTGTGGCAATCATGTGCATAGCACTTGCAAGGTCAAGAGGCATGTCAAATGCTTCAAGTGCAGGGTCTTCTTCCATGGCTTCATTGTTGGTTGCCATGGTGAAGTGGACCTCAGGTTTCTGTTTGTGCATGTTCTTTTCCTTGTATGCTTCTATTACATGCTTTGGTGATTGACATATTTTAGACCAATGCCCCCACACTCCGCATTTGTAGCATGTTTGGTCTTGAAGTTCGTATGGCTTATGCTATGGCTTCTCTTTGCTTGTTTTCTTTCCGTGAGCATTGATGGGATTGACTGTGGTTTCTTTCTTTCCCTTGCCAGCACCATGCTTGCCTCTTTTTCTTTGGATAGGCTTCCTTATCTTGTACGAGGCGACATTAACTTCAGTGCTAATGCCCTTTCCATTTGGATAAGCATTGAAGTTCGTCTTCAAGGCATCATCTTGTGCCTCATTTACTTGCATCATATCAATAAGATCGCTATATTGCTTGTATGCGTCTTGTCGATAGTTGCAGGCAGATTGGATGGCGCTTGGGTGGAAGGTAGACAAGGTTTTTTCAATCTTTTCCTCATCTGTTATCACCTTACTACAAAGATATAATTTGGTGCATATTCGGTGTAGTGCTGCATTGTATTCTTCCACAGTTTTAAAGTCGACATATCTAAGGCGACCCCAATCTTGTTGTGCTTGGGGCAAGACTGTGTATTTTAACCTCTCAAAACGCTGTTGCAATGCATTCTAGAGGTCGCTTGCCTTTCTCTCTGACATGTACTCATTCTTGAGTGTAGGCGAGAGATGATGCCGGAGAAAGTGCAATGCTTGGTTATTTTGCTCGTCGGTAGCCACTTCATCTTTTTGGCCAAGTCTGATTGCAACTTTGAGCTTCTTGGCCCCAAGCACAATTTGCACACCAGATGCCCATGTAAGGTAGTTTTGGCCATGCGAGATCAACACCTCAAATTCACGGGTCACAATACCAGTCATCTACATTTGATAAATTTCATAATTAGATTACTTCTTGGAATCATTTCATAAAATGAAGTAAATAATTGCAAAAATAATAATAATTCAAATAACTGGTGCAATATATAAATTTAATTGCATAAGTAGGTAGACTTCTGGTGTTTAACTTTATATTATTTCAGGAAAAATACAGAAAACTGAAATGTATTAGTATGCAGTATTAGTATAGTTCAATTGACTGCCTGCAAAGTGTATTGAGCCACGCGTGTGTGTAGAGGAGCGGGGATAGAGACTGACACACGCTGCTGCTTTAAATCATGGTTGCATGCAACCTTTTTTCAATTTAATGCGCCTCTACCTATGCCCTATGTTGCTTCACATGCGTGGTTGCATGCAACCTCCTTTTATTGAGTTTAATGCGCCGCTTCGCATGTCCTGTGCCGCTTCGTATGCGTGCATGGCATGAGGGCGCGAGCTTCTGACGTGGGTATGTAAACTATTTTTCTAGTTCACATGGGCATGGAGATCAAGCTGGAGGTGGCTGAGTCCCATGCCCATGCCTGCTCCACGGTGAGGTCGTGACGCCTGCGCCTTCCAGGCAGCGGCGGCAAGGCAGCACCGGTGCGCCAGCATACGACAGCTGGAGGTGGTGGCGTCCATGTGACCGTGTTCGCCAACAACGAGGCTAGGGCTACGACAGTGGCTGTGGTGCGGTGCCCGCTTGCTCGAGCAGCAAGGTTGCGGAGGCTGCGTGCATGCTAATGCAGTGACGACACTAACGCTAGCACTGTTGTTTTTGCCTATTTTCCCTCTATTCTTTTGATGCCGCAAAATAAAACGTGTTCATCACACGTGATTGATAGACGTGTGTCGGCGACTTCGAATCAGCAGCAATCACGTGTACATCCCATCGGCTTCGTGCCGACGATAGGATCTGCTAGGGGATATGTTTGTTTCGATGCTTGTGCTCAAATAGAAAATAAAAATAGAACTTCAAGTGAGCACAATGCATAAAATATATAAGTTCAGTACCTTTTTTTACATCCTTTTCTTGCTCTCCTTTGTAGAGCCAGGTGCTGATAACGTGTTAAGAACCCCTTGCTACCGAGTGTAGTCTAAGGGCCCCTTAACTGAATAATAGTAGAACACCAGGAGACAAGAGTGTAGAGAGGGTCTGGTTCTTTATTACTATATGGTGCTGTTGTCTAAGGTTACATGATATGGGAATCTCCTCTCTATTTATAGACAAAAACTAGGGTTTCAGGCATATGGGCCACATGGGCCTTCCTGGCCCAAGATAGGTTTCTTAACACATATAGACGGACCAGTCCCTATAGGTAGGTTGAAGCCTGCTCCCTATAAACCGTTGCTCCTGCTGCAGATCTAGTGCATTTCAAGAGGTCGGTTGAGCTCATTGATGGTCGCGCAGATGGCTGGGAAGTGGTCAGACCTCGATATTGTTGGAGGAGGAACAAGCCTAGGCCTTGCCCGAGCTCTAACGCATTACACGAGGAAAGGAGAAAGAAGTTCCTGAAGCACGTCGAGGGTAAATGCTACAACTATTTTGCTACCAACTAAAGAGCTTTGAATTGCAACAACGCAACCAAGTGTTGGAGATGTCTCATGGAAGGGCACCAGGTGGCTTCCTGTCCTATCCATACAAGGGGAGTAGGGAGGACCTCATCTCTCCCCGCAGTGACCATTACCACTACTCCCTCAGCCCTTTCTAGGCTCGTTCTTACCTTCAAGTAGTGAAGAATTCTCCTCTGCCAATGGATACCTTCTCAGGGGATCCCCTTGCTCGACCTATGAGGGTGGATTGTGCGATCTCGGCTTCGAGAGCGATTGAGGCTACAAGAGATGAGTTGGTGGGCAAGACTGTGATCTGTTCGCTGGATGGGAACAACCATGACTTTGAACCAAAGCATATAGAAGCTCTGGTAGAGTGGCTGGGAATCAGAGACCGTAGGATTCAGGTATTGAAAGAATTCCCAAAATAGTATCTCATCATCTTCAGTAGCTCTCAATACAAACAACTGGTTCTTCACCGAAGTTGCATAAACCACCGTGGTCGGGTCTTCACCTTTGAGGCTTGGAATGAGCAGAGGTATGGTTCTATCACCCGTTGGGGTTTTAATCTTAGGCTTAGGTTGGAGGGTATCTGTCGGTGTTTATGGCCTGACTGCGCATCATGGAGTTACCCACATGCTGATTTTGGGTAAGACGACATCTTGATTGTGACTCGATGGTATGAGTAGAGGCACGTCGGTATTGCTCGTAGATTTATACAGGTTCGTGCTGCTTTGAATTGCGTGTAAGGAAAATGGACACCAAGCCATTTGGCTTAATAGATTTTGGTGTTTGGTGATCAACGTAACCTATGGACTAATATGTTTGCTAGTGTTTGTGTGCGTAGTTCACAGGATGCTAAAGTACCTTGGACCAAGACATTGAGGAAATCAACATCTCAAAAGAAGACATTATAAAGATCAAGAGGAGTCCAAGAGAAGAAAGAAGTGTTGCCTGCGGACTGTCTGTGCGAGGAGCACCAGACTATCCGGTGGCACACCGGACTATCCGGTGCACCAGGGAACCGCAGCCCAACGGCTAGTTCCAGGTGGCACTGAGCAGATAAGACCACCGGACTATCCGGTGTGGAGTCCGGACTGTTCGGTGTGAAAAGCCTGCAACACCAACGGTCACCTGCTGTGGCAGGGCAACGGCTAGGCGCACCGGACACTGAATAGTGCGCTGTCCGGTGCACCACCGGACTGTCTGGTGTGCCACAGAGAGCAGCAGTTTTTCTCCAACGGCTACAATTGTGTTGGGGGATATAAATACACCCCAAACCAACCATTCTCAAGTGTGGGAGCCCAAGCAAAATACTAAGGCATATAGTGCACATTTCCAAGAGCTCAAACACCCAAGTGCTTAATAGAATCACTCGGTGATTAGCGTAGGTGCTTTGCCAAGTGCTTAGGTTAGTTAGACCGCTTTTAGCACTTGCTCTAGGTAAACCCTAGTTAGTTGAGTGAGTTTTGTAAAACCACACAACCCCTCGGCTCTTGCGCGAGCCGTTGTAATTGTACCGAGTGGGGCGAGAGTCTTGCGAGACCGTGACAACCGCGTTTGTGTCACGGCTGCCACCGTGTACCGGAGGGAACGAGGCCCGTGGCGTTTTCGGCCAGAAGCTCGATAGTGGAGACGGCGGGGAGCGTCTGAGAGGAGCCGGAAGCAAAGCACTACTTGCGCGTGGAGAAGACCCGTGGCTCTCTACGGAGTTACTCAACAGATGTGCTTGGCCCTCGCGTGGGCTTCCCTTTGCGTAGGGGCACCAACGAGGATTAGTCAGGACCTTGCGCGGTTCCAGATACCTCAGTAAAATACCGGCGTCATCCACGAGAGTTTGCATCTCTACCTTGCTCTTTACCTTCCGCATTTATATTAAGCATTTAAGTTTCAATCTTGTCTTTTATACTTATATAGTGTAGATTGAAACTTAGCCATTGCAGTAGAGATAGCAACACTTAGACAAAACTTAGTTTGAACATTATACCTTGATTATTTGCATAGGTTTTGCTCTAGGGATTTATTTGTGGCCTAGTTTAGTAAAAGTTTTAGAAGTCCTAATTCACCCCTCTCTTAGGCGTCACCCGTTTCCTACAAGTGGTATCGGAGCCTGGTTTGGCTCATTTGAAATGTTTTAGCTTCACCGCTAAAAGAGCCGACACTTTTAGAGGAAGGGATGGATATCCATAGGCCACCACACTTCGATGGCACTAACTTCCCATATTATAGTGCTAGAATGGCTTGTTACCTAGAGGTCGTTGATCTAGGTGTTTGGAGAGTCACTCGTGACGGGATGAAACCACCAAAAAATCCCAAGAAACCCACTAGGGGTGAGGAAAAAGAAATTCATTTAAATGCTAGAGCTAAAAATTGCTTGTATGAATCTCTTAGCATGGATATTTTCAATCAATTATTTACCTTAAAAAATGCTAATGAGATTTGGCTAAAATTGCATGAGCTCTGTAACGCCCCGAATTTTTTGAGTTGAATTTTTTTCTTTCTCTTTTACTCACCAAATTCGGGCGTTACCTTTCCTCTTTCTCTTTTCTTCTCGCTATGCCTAGTTCTTCTTCAATGTTATAGCGAGATTCGGCTTGAGATCTCATGTAAGTAAACCCTATAAATACTTTCTTGTGTTTGTTGCACCATGCCAAACCATGCATTTGTTTTGATTGAATGAAACTGTGAAACCATTCATCTAGAAGATAGAGAAAAATGAAAACCTTTTCTTTTTCTCTCTCCCCCTCCTCCCCTTTCAGCCTAGCCGCGGCCCAGCGGCTCCCCCCCCCCCCCCGCGCGGCACAGCTCGCCCCCCCCCCCCTCACGCGCGGCCCAGTCGGCTTGGGCGGCCCAGCCGGCCTTTCCCCCCCTTCCCTCCCCGCTGCGGGCCCCGCTTGGCGGCCCAGCGCCCCGCCGCGTTTCCCCCGCGCGCAGCGCGCTGTCGGTTGAAACCGTCGCCGCCGCCATCCCGGGTGGGCCCCGCCTGTCAGCCACGCCCCCCCAAACTGCCTCCCTCTTTCTCTCTCCCCCCTCTACCCCCTCGCGCACGACTTCTTCTTCCCCGTGCAGCTCGCTTCCCTCTCCCCCTCCACCTCGTCGCCGACCGGAACTGCCCCCTCGACGTCGGCCTCACCCCTCGTGGTAAGCCCCCTCCCTCCCCTTCCTCTCGCCTGTCCCCCCTCCTTCCCTTCACCAGCTGCGGCGCCATTCGGCCCGGCGCGCCCGCCTCGTCCCCGGCGCGGCCGCGGCGCCCGCGCACGCCCTGGCCCACCAGTCTCGGCTTCCCCCTCCCCTGTGTCCCGGCCATGGCGCGGCCATGGCGTGCCCGCACGGCCCCCTGCTTCGGCTGCGGCACGGCTCGGCCTCGCTGGCCCCGGCGCGTCCGCGCCCGCCCTCCCCTGGCGTCCCACCCCCCGGCCCGACCTCGCCCGCTGTTGCGCGCAGCCCGGCCTCGGCTCGGCCTCCCTCGTGCCCCGTCCTCGGTGCGGCCGTGGCGGTGCGGCCTCGGTGCGGCGTGCCCACACGACCTCGCCCACGGCGCAGCTCCTCGCCTCGCCCTGTTCGGCCCCTCCCTGCACAGCGGCCACCACGGCGCGGCGTGGCGCGTCCGCCCCTGCCCATGGCACCCGACGTGCTCGTCCGGCATGCGCGCACCCGCCTCACGTGCCCCGGCGCGGCCTGGAGCTCGGCCCGTCATGCCTGTGGCGCGTGGCCTTGAGCTCGACCAGCGCGTGGCCCCGGCGTGGCCTCGCTACCTGCACGCGGCGCACAGCGCGGCACGTGCACAGCTCGGCCCCGGCATGCGCGCGACTCGTTCACGGCGCGTCAGCGTGGCCGTGCGCGTGCTCGCACCATGCACACGGTGCTTCAACACAGCTCGTCGTGCTCTCGACGCGCTCATCTACCCCTAGACGTGCCCGTCTACCCCCCTGTGTATTCTATGCGCGCTAATCACGTTGTTCATATCAATAAACAGAACTCAATTTAGAAATTGGTTACGTTAGTTATTTCATGTAGTTAATCTTTGACCTCGTTTAATGTTGATCAATTGGAAATAGTTATAATTCTATTAGTGCATGTGATTAATACATGTTAGTGTAACTAGGTGGAACTAGATCACATAATGATTAGTTATGCATCTACCCGTAATACGCTTCGAGCATAGCTTTAACCACTGCGAGACCTTCTTTCTTCTCTTTCTAGCCATGGCAAATGCAATATCGTATGTCATACTCTATGCATATTCAATCTATCTGTTCTCTTGTATGGTGTGTTGTTGATTTCCTAATTCGAATGGATGGATGTATGTATGTTTACGCTCACATAGAGAACGATCCGGTTGAGGAGCCCGAGGAATTCGCAGGAGAAGCCCCTGAGCAGCAGCTGGTCGGTGGAGGCAAGTGTCCCTTGACCTATCTTTGCCCTGTACATTCTTTAATTCACCTCCCGCATTTCACATTTATGCCTAAGGATTGACTAGCTTTTGTTATCCATGTCCTTGTTTACCTATTTGGGTTGGATAATTATGGTTTAGCTTTATGCTATTGCTCAACTCTAATCAATGAACATGATGAGAATTATCAATGATAGACTATTTTCCCTCTTATTTATGATGTTGTACTTGTGGTATTCAAGGGGGCTCGAGCGGTTTCTCGATTGCCTCTCCATAAGGACCTGTTCGTTGGATGACCGCTCGGGAAAACAGTGCAACCATGAGGGTGGAGTGGGACGCCCTTAGCTGAATAATTAGAGGAATCGGGGTGTAGTTCGCTTAGTCGTCGTGCCGTCAATGGGGCTCGGTGTATGCGGCTCGCTCTGCCAAGGTTGATTTGTCCCTTGGGGAGGAGTGCGGTACAGTTAGGAAACCTAACGGGCGGCTACAGCCCCGGTGAATCTTTGTAAAGGCTACATAGTGATACCTTGCTGGGTCACCTTGGCAGTGATCAATGGAGAGTCATGATCTTCCGGGCAGAAAGGGAATCACGGCTTGTGGGTAAAGTGCGCAACCTCTACAGAGTGTATGAAAACTGATATATCAGCCGTGCTCGCGGTTATGAGCGGCCAAGGGAGCTCCATTGATTAGTGGCACTTGGTCAGAGATGTTCGGATTACAGGTGGCAACGAGATTGATGGTTTGGTATTGACTCTAGTAATGGTAAGTGACATTCTTTCCGTTTGGAAAGGATACATTTGGGTTAATAACGTGGGTTAATTCTAAAACTTGGCTTTCTCTGCTAGTAATAATAATCTGACCAACTAAAAGCAACTACTTGACTTACCCCCACATAAAGCTAGTCCACTATAGCCAGACAGGACACTTGCTGAGTATGTTGATGTGTACTCACCCTTGCTCTACACACCAAACCCCCCAGGTTGTCCGCATTGCAACCACTGCTCAGGAGAAGATGAAGCTGCGGAAGGATATTTCTAGGAGTTCCAAGATTACGACGAGTTCTAGGCATGGGTTAGCGGCAAACCCCCAGTCGGCTGCCTGTGAAGGCCGCGTGTATCTACGTTTCGTTTTCGCACTTTGATTATTGTAAAGACTATGTGGATGTCTCAGACATATGATGTAATCGACTATTATTCCCCTTTTATATTATGATTTGAGCACTGTGTGATGATGTCCAGTTATGTATCTGCTGTGTACGTGAATTGCTGATCCTGGCACGTACATGGTTCGCATTCAGTTTGCCTTCTAAAACCGGGTGTGACATAGGTGGTATCAGAGCCGTGCTGACTGTAGGTCTGCTAACCTAGAGTAGAATGGTCGTTCTAAGGATTACAGATCCCTATTATCACCTTGACTTTGGTATCCCTTCAAAAGTTGGTCATATCGATCAAACCTATGTTCTACTATATATTATACCTTGCTGAAAATTGTGTTTTGTTCTAATCCTTCATTTCTTTATGGTTTATTACTTGCTGGTCATATTAGTTCTGTTCTCACTCTTATGCTTATGGTGTCTTTTGTAGATGGCTCGTCTTAGACACACTGCACGGAAGTCTGTCATCCCCTTCTTACCCTCCCGTCTCGCTGAGCGTCCGCTTCGCCATCCAGTGACCGGTCAGTCCAGCCACTTGGAGAGGCTGCACCACTGCCTGCATGAGGAGCAGGAGCGTCGACAATAGGATCAGGAGCAGCAGGGCTCTTCTTTCTCACTTCAGCAGGAGATAGAGTCTATGAGGAGCTGCTCCCCTGTGCTCCCGCTGGAGGCGCCCCCTGCACCACCACTGAGCGCCCTAGTCCTTGGAGTAGCTGCTGGAGGAGATCCAGACGTCGGAGGTGGCGACAGCAGTTCGAGCCACGACACTGACCTTTCTGCCGACTTGGAGTTGGAAGGATGGGTTGCTCGACCCATCACTCGCGACGCTGCTCGCGGTTGTCACTTCCACGATGCGCTCGACACCCTACTACATTGGGCACTTGACCGGCGTACTTGGTCCATTGAGTATCGCTGTGTGGTCTTCCAGCACCGTCGCGAGGTCTACCCGGACCGCTGGGAGGCGACCTGCTTGGTGCGCCATCCGAAGAATAGTCTCCGGGGTGATGAGATCTGCTCAGAGCACTATTCCATCTCTGAGTGGGACTCAGCTGAGGCGGCCATGCAAGATGCCGCATGGCGTGCGCTTTTGCACTACTGCTTAGTGCTCGGTGGGGTAGCTGACAGTCTCAACCTGAAGTATTACCCCCGCCGTCCATCTGGCAGCACAGGAGGCGTGATTGTCTCACCTGTTGGTGAGGACAATCCTAGGTTGAGCAGCACAGTCAACTTAGCCACCATGCTAAACACGGAGCTGGACCATGCACTAGACGAGCTGAGTAGGGCTCGTGCTGAGATCGCCCAGCTGCGGGCTGAGCGCGCGGAGCGTCGTCACCTAGATGATGGCTCCCCTGCTCCCGTCGGGACTCAGCACCCGTACCGCTCACCTCGGCGTGGACACCAGTCTTATGGCAACCCCGAATGCAAGACCAAGATAGATTTAGAACCATAGATCGTTAGTGTTGAGTCTTGTAATAAATGCTTAATATAGAAGTTTTAGTCTTAGTCTCAGTCTCAGTCTTAGCGTTAGTCTCGCTCTTAGTTAGTCTTAGTTAGATAGGGTAGTTTGCTTATCCTGTGCCTTTGTTTTTGTCATGATGAACTATGTTTGATTTGGTTCTTTGTAATGACTGTCACCAGAGTGTGGGTATCCCCTGCATTCTGGTTTATCTGTTATATGTTAATGAAGTTAGCTATCTAGTTGGGAAGCCTTTTATTCCACTTTCCTCTTTATCTGAGAACCTGTGTTGGTCTGCGTTGGAGAGCAGTGAAGATGTTCATCTATTCAGTGTTGTGGAGAATTCTATACACTTTTCTTATGCTGCAAGATTTGCCAGATCAGTTCTGATGTGTGGTTGCATTTTGCAAATGTCAGAAAACAGGCGCAGAGGAGGAAGGCGTGCTCAGTAGGAGCAGGCAGCTCAGCAGGATGAGGCACCCCAGCAGCAGCAGCTACCACCCCCGCCCCCGATGTCCATCGAACAGATGTTCATGATGCAGACTCAGGCAGTTCAAGCCATCGGTCAGACTCTGGCTGCCATTCAGCAGCAACAGCAGCAGCAGCCACCACCCCAGCCTCAGATGCCTCAGATGCCCAGGGACAAGCGTGATGAGTTCATGAGAGGTCATCCCCCAACGTTTGCTCACTCTTCTGACCCCATGGATGCTGAGGACTGGCTGCGCACAGTGGAACGGGAGTTGCATACTGCTCAGTGTGATGACAGGGAGAAAGTTCTGTATGGTCCCCGTCTGTTGAGAGGAGCAGCCCAGCCATGGTGGGAGTCTTATCTTGCCACCCATGCCAACTCTGACACCATCACCTGGGAAGAGTTCAGAGGTAGATTTCGTCAGTACCATGTTCCTACAGGTCTAATGACAGTGAAAAAGGAGGAGTTCCTGGCCCTCAAGCAAGGGTCATTGTCTATTAGTGAGTACTGGGACAGGTTTCTGCAGTTGTCTCGCTATGCTCCTGAAGATGTCAACACCGACGCCAAGAGATAGTATCGTTTCCTGAGAGGTTTGGTCGATCCTCTGCAATATCAGCTGATGAATCATACCTTCCCGACATTACAGCATCTGATTGACAGAGCAATCATGACAGAGAGGAAGCGTAAAGAGATGGAGGATCGCAAGCGCAAGATCAGTGGGCCCCAGTCTGGAAGCAGCAATCGCCCCCGTTTCTCAGGAAATCAACCTCAGCAGTTTAGGCAGAACTAGCGTCCACCTCAGCAGCAGCAGTTTCAAAGGCAGTATCCTCAGCATCAGCATCAGAATCGCCAGAACAATCAGTCAGGAGGAGGTCAGTTCTAGAGGCAGAATCAGTAGGCACCTCGTCTTCCTGCCCCAGCAAATCAGTAGAACAGTCAAGCAGCATCGGCCCAGGGTGGAAGCAGGACATGTTTCCACTATGGAGAACAAGGCCATTGGGTGATGCAATGTCCGAAGAAGGCAGCCCAGCAGCAGTCAGGCCCCAATGCCCCAGCAAAGTAGAATGTGCCTCAGCCTGGAGCAGGCAACCGCTCTCAGCCACGCTATAACCATGGGAGACTGAACCACTTGGAGGCTGAAGTAGTTCAGGAGACCCCCGTCATGATAGCAGGTATGTTTCCAGTCGACTCCCATATTATAGAAGTGTTATTTGATACTGGTGCAACGCATTCATTCATTACTGCATCATGGGTAGAAGCACATAATCTTCCAATTACTACCATGTCAACCCCCATTCAAACTGACTCAGCCGGTGGTAGAATTCGAGCCGATAGCATTTGTTTGAATGTAAGTGTGGAATTAAGGGGGATAGCGTTTCCCGCTAATCTCATAGTAATGGGTACTCAGGGAATAGATGTCATCCAAGGGATGAACTGGCTAGACAAGTATCAGGTAGTTATCAGTTGTGATAAGAGGACAATCAAGTTGGTGTCCCCAATAGGAGAGGAAGTGGTGACCGAGTTAGTCCCGCTTGAGCCGAAGAAAGGAAGTTGTTATTAGATGACTGTTGATAGCAGTGAAGCAGACCCACTAGAGATCATCAGGGTTGTGTCTGAGTTCCCAGATGTGTTTCCAAAGGACCTACCAGGTATGCCACCAGAGCGAAAAATTGAGTTTGCCATAGAGCTTCTTCCTGGAACCGCCCCCATCTTTAAGAGAGCTTACAGAGTATCTGGACCAGAGTTGGTTGAGCTCAAGAAGCAGATTGATGAGCTGTCAGAGAAAGGTTACATCCGGCCAAGCACCTCGCCTTGGGCCGCCCATGTCTTATTTGTGGAGAAGAAAGATGGCACCAGAAGGATGTGTATCGATTATCGAGCTCTGAATGAGGTCACAATCAAGAACAAGTACCCTTTGCCCAGAATAGAAGATCTGTTCGACCAGTTGAGAGGAGGCAGCGTGTTCTTAAAGATAGATCTTAGGTCAGGTTATCATCAGCTCAGGATCCGACCTTCAGACATTCCGAAGACGGCATTCATTACCAAGTATGGGTTGTATGAGTTCACTGTGATGTCTTTTGGCCTAACAAATGCACTAGCCTTCTTCATGAATCTAATGAACAGTGTATTCATGGATTATCTTGACAAGTTTGTGGTGGTATTTATTGATGATATTCTGGTATATTCTCAAAGCGAAGCAGAGCATGTAGATCATTTGAGGATGGTTTTGCAGATATTGCTGAGAGCACCAGCTGTATGCAAAGTTGAGCAAGTGCGAGTTCTGGATTGAGGAAGTCCTATTCTTAGGTCATATAATCAACAAAGAAGGATTGGCGGTGGATCCGAAGAAAGTGGCAGACATTTTGAACTGGAAAGCGCCAACAGATGCCCGAGGAATCAAGAGCTTCATTGGAATGGCCGGATATTATCGGTGATTCATTGAAGGGTTCTTGAAGATTGCAAAACCAATGAAAGCTTTGCTAGGCAACAAAGTTGAGTTCAAGTGGACCCAGAAATGTCAAGAGGCCTTCGAAGCGCTGAAAGAGAAGTTGACTACAGCGCCTGTCTTAATCTTGCCTGATGTGCACAAGCCCTTCTCGGTGTATTGCGATGCTTGTTACACTGGTTTGGGATGTGTGTTGATGCAGGAGGGAAGAGTTGTGGCTTACTCGTCCCGATAGCTGAAAGTTCATGAGAAGAATTACCCAATCCATGACCTGGAGTTGGCAGCAGTGGTTCACGCACTGAAGACATGGAGGCACTATCTGTATGGGCAGATATGTGATGTTTACATAGACCACAAGAGTCTGAAGTACATATTCACTTAGTCAGAGCTGAATATGAGGCAACGAAGATGGTTAGAGTTGATCGAAGACTACGAGTTGGAGATTCATTACCATCTAGGCAAAGCGAACGTAGTGGTAGACGCTTTGAGCAGGAAGAGTCAGGTCAATCTGATGGTCGCTCATCCGATGCCTTATGAGTTGGCCAAAGAGTTTGACAGGTTGAGTCTCGGATTTCTGAACAACACGCGAGGAGTCACTGTTGAATTAGAACCCACCTTAGAGCGGGAAATCAAAGAAGCATAGAGGAATGATGAGAAGATCAGTGAAATCCGGCGACTGATTCTAGAAGGCAGAGGTAAAGATTTTCGGGAAGATGCAGAAGGTGTGATATGGTTCAAAGACCGCTTGTGTGTTCCCAATGTCCAGTCTATTCGGGAGTTGATCCTCAAGGAAGCTCATGAGACAGCTTATTCGATACACCCTGGAAGTGAAAGATGTATCAAGATCTGAAGAAGAAATTCTGGTGGTACGGAATGAAGAGGGAAGTCGTAGAGCATGTGGCTATGTGTGATAGTTGTCGAAGGATCAAGGCAGAGCATCAAAGGCCAGCTGGATTGTTGCAACCGTTGCAGATCCCTCAGTGGAAATGGGATGAAATCGGTATGGATTTCATAGTCGGATTACCTCGCACCCGAGCTGGCTACGATTCCATTTGGGTAGTGGTGGACCGCTTGACCAAGTCAGCCCACTTCATACCAGTTAAGACCAACTACCGCAGTGCAGTATTGGCAGAGTTATATATGTCTCGGATCGTTTGTCTTCATGGTGTGCCAAATAAGATAGTGTCAGACCGAGGAACATAGTTCACCTCTCATTTCTAGCAGCAGCTGCATGAAGCCTTGGGCACACATCTGAATTTAAGTTCAGCTTATCATCCGCAGACAGATGGTCGGACCGAAAGAACCAATCAAATTCTTGAAGACATGTTGAGAGCCTGTGCGTTGCAAGATCAGTTCGGATGGGACAAGAGTTTGCCCTATGCAGAGTTCTCCTATAACAACAGTTACCAAGCCAGCTTGAAGATGTCACCATTTCAGGCGCTTTATGGGAGGAGTTGTAGAACTCTATTGCATTGGGATCATACTGGAGAAAAGCAAGTGTTTGGGCCAGACATTTTGCTTGAAGCAAAGAGAACATCAAGATGGTCCGGGAGAATCTGAAGATAGCACAATCAAGGCAGCGAAGCTATGCAGACACGAGAAGAAGAGAGCTGAGTTTCGAAGTTGGAGATTTCGTCTATCTGAAAGTGTCACCGATTAGAGGAGTCAGAAGATTCGGAGTCAAAGGCAAGCTAGCACCCTGCTATATTGGTCCGTATCAGATTCTCACAAGGCGTGGAGAAGTGGCCTATCAGCTTAGTTTGCCAGAAGGCTTGTCCGCAGTGCATAATGTCTTTCATGTGTCTCAGTTGAAGAAATGTCTACGTGTGCCAGAAGAGCAGTTGCCAGTGGAGGGTCTTAAAGTCCAGGAGGACTTGACCTACATTGAGAAGCCAACGCAAATCCTTGAGACTGTAGACAGAGTCACCCGAAGGAAGACCATCAGAATGTGCAAAGTCAGATGGAATCACCACTCTGAGGAAGAAGCAACCTAGAAGCGTGAAGATGATCTGATGGCTAAATACCCTGAGCTCTTTGCTAGCCAACCTTGAATCTCGAGGGCGAGATTCTTTTAAGGGGGGTAGGTTTGTAATGCCTCGAATTTTTTGAGTTGAATTTTTTTCTTTCTCTTTTACTCACCAAATTCGGGCATTACCTTTCCTCTTTCTCTTTTCTTCTCACTATGCCTAGTTCTTCTTCAAAGTTATAGCGAGATTCGGCTTGAGATCTCGTGTAAGTAAACCATAGAAATACTTTCTTTTGTTTGTTGCACCATGCCGAACCATGCATTTGTTTTGATTGAATGAAACTGTGAAACCATTCATCTAGAAGATAGAGAAAAAGGAAAACCTTATCTTTTTCTCTCTCCCCCCTCCTCCCCTTTCAGCCTAGCCGTGGCCCAGCCGCTCTCCCCCTCGCGGCCCAGCTCGCCCCCCCTCGCGCGCGGCCTAGTCGGCCTGGGCGGCCCAGCCGGCCTTTCCCCCCTTCCCTCCCCTCCATGGGCCCCGCTTGGTGGCCCAGCGCCTCGCCGCGTTTCCCTCGCGCGCAGCGCGAGGTCGGTTGAAACCGCTGCCGCCGCCATCCCGGGTGGGCCCCGCCCGTCAGCCGCGCCCCCCAAACCGACTCCTTCTTTCTCTCTCCCCCCTCTACCCCCTTGCGCACAACTCCTTCTTCCCCGTGCAGCTCACTTCCCTCTCCCCCTCCACCTCGTCGCCGACCGGAACCGCCCCCTCGACGCCGGCCTCACCCCTCGCGGTAAGCCCCCTCCCTCCCCTTCCTCTCGCCCCTCCCCCCTCCTTCCCTTCCCCAGCCGCGGCGCTGTTCGGCCCAGCGCGGCCATGGCGTGCCCGCGGCGCGCCCGCCTCGTCCCCGGCGCGGCTCGGCCTTGGCGCGGCCGCAACGCCCGCGCCCGCCCCGGCCCACCGGTCCCGGCTTCCCCCTCCCTCGCGTCCCGGCCATGGCGCAGCCATGGCGTGCCCGCGCGGCCCCTGCCTCGGCGTGGCTCGGCCTCGCCGGCCCTAGCACGTCCGCGCCTTGCCCTCCCCCGGTGTCCCACCCTCCGGCCCGACCTCGCCCGCCGTTGCACGCAGCCCGGACCCGGCTCAGCCTCCCTCGTGCCCCGTCCTCGGCACAGCCGTGGTGGTGCGGCCTCGGGGCGGCGTGCCCGCGCGACCTCGCCCGCGGCGCAGCTCCCTGCTCCGCCCCGTTCGGCCCCTCCCTGCGCAGCGGCCGCCACGGAGCGGCGTGGCGCGTCCGCCCCTGCCCATGGCACCCGGCGTGCTCGTCCGGCGTGCGTGCGCCCGCCTTGCGTTCCTCGGCGCGGCCTGGAGCTTGGCCCGGTGTGCCTGTGGCGCACGACCTTGAGCTCGGCCAACACGCGGCCTCGGCACAGCCTCGCTGCCTGCACACGGTGCACAGCGTGGCACGTGCGCAGCTAAGCCCCGGCATGCGCACGACTCGTTCGCGGCGCGTCATCGCAGCCTTGCGCGTGCTCCCGCGGTGCTTCGGCATGGCTCGTCGTGCTCTCAACGCGCTCGTCTACCCCTGGACGTGCCCGTCTACCCCCCCCCCCCCCCCCGTGTATTTTATGCGCGCTAATCACGTTGTTCATATCAATAAACGGAACTCAATTTAGAAATTGGTTACGTTAGTTATTTCATGTAGTTAATCTTTGACCTCGTTTAACGTTGATCAATTAGAAATAGTTATAATTCTATTAGTGCATGTGATTAATACCTGTTAGTGTAACTAGGTAGAACTAGATCACGTAATGATTAGTTATGCATCTACCCGTAATACGCTTCGAGCATAGCTTTAACCACTGCGAGACCTTCTTTCTTCTCTTTCAAGCCATGACAAATGCAATATCGTATGTCAGACTCTATGCATATTCAATCTATCTGTTCTCTTGTATGGTGTGCTGTTGATTTCCTAATTCGAATGGATGGATGTATGTATGTTTACGCTCGCATAGAGAACGATCCGGTTGAGGAGCCCAAAGAACTCGCAGGAGAAGACCCTAAGCAATAGCTGGTCGGTGGAGGCAAGTGTCCCTTGACCTATCTTTGCCCTGTACATTCTTTAATTCACCTCCCGCATTTCACATTTATGCCTAAGGATTGACTAGCTTTTGTTATCCATGTCCTTGTTTACCTATTTGGGTTGGATTATTATGGTTTAGCTTTATGCTATTGCTCAACTCTAATCAATGAACATGATGAGAATTATCAATGATACGCTGTTTTCCCTCTTATTTATGATGTTGTACTTGTGGTATTCAAGGGGGCTCGAGTGGTTTCTCGAGTGCCTCTCCATAAGGACCTGTTCATTGGATGACCGCCTGGGAAAACAGTGCAACCATGAGTGTGGAGTGGGACGCCCTTAACTGAATAATTAGAGGAACCGGGGTGTAGTTCGCTTAGCCGTCATGCCGTCAATGGGGCTCGGTGTATGCGGCTCGCTCTGCCAAGGTTGATTTGTCCCTTGGGGAGGAGTGCGGTACATTTAGGAAACCTAACGGGCGGCTAAAGCCACGGGGAATCTTTATAAAGGCTACATAGTGATACCCTGCTGGGTCACCTTGGTAGTGATCAATGGAGAGTCATGATCTCCGGGCAGAAAGGGAATCACGGCTTGTGGGTAAAGTGCGCAACCTCTGCAGAGTGTATGAAAACTGATATATCAGTCGTGCTCGCGGTTATGAGCGGCCAAGGGAGCTCCATTGATTAGTGGCACTTGGTCAGAGATGTTCGGATTACAGGTGGCAACGAGATTGATGGTTTTGGTATTGACTCTGGTAATGGTAAGTGACATTCTTTCCGTTTGGAAAGGATACATTTGGGTTAATAACGTGGGTTAATTCTAAAACTTGGCTTTCTCTGCTAGTCATAATAATCTGACCAACTAAAAGCAACTGCTTGACTTACCCCCACATAAAGCTAGTCCACTACAGCTAGACAGGACACTTGCTGAGTATGTTGATGTGTACTCACCCTTGCTCTACACACCAAACCCCCCCCAGGTTGTCCGCATTGCAACCACTGCTCAGGAGAAGATGAAGCTGCGGAAGGATATTTCTAGGAGTTCCAAGATTACGACGAGTTCTAGGCATGGGTTAGCGGCAAACCCCCAGTCGGCTGTCTGTGAAGGCCGCGTGTATCTACGTTTCATTTTCGCACTTTGATTATTGTAAAGACTATGTGGATGTCTCAGACATATGATGTAATCGACTATTATTCCCCTTTTATATTATGATTTGAGCACTGTGTGATGATGTCCAGTTATGTAACTGCTGTGTACGTGAATTCCTGATCCTGGCACGTACATGGTTCGCATTTGGTTTGCCTTCTAAAACCGGGTGTGACAAGCTCCATGACGCCACATCAAATGTCCGTGAGCAAAAACATTGCCTAGTCTTAAATGAGTATAATTCTTTTGCTATGAGAGATGATGAGCTTGTTAGAGTCATGTATTCTCGTTTAAATATAATCATCAATGAGCTCAACTCTATTGGCATAAATAAGCTAGGTGATGCGGACATTGTGAGGAAGTTTATCTCCCTGCTACCACAACGAAGATATGGAAGCATCATCACCATTCTTCACAACATGGAGGACTTGAGTACAATGACCCCGACCATCGTGATTGGGAAAATTGTGGCCTTTGAAATGTCGCGAAAAATGTGTCGGGGAGAGGAGCCAACTTCCTCAAGGCCATATGCTTTCGCATGTGATGAAAGGAAGGGTAAAACGAAGGCTCCCACTCCAAGTTCCTTAAGTGAAGAAGAGGAGGAAGAAGAAAGTGATGATGAAGGAGATAATCAACCATCAACATCCTCCTCCGAGGACGAAGAAACAGCCCGACGCGTCAGAAAGGTAATGGGGATGATCAGCAAGATTAATCTAATGGGTGTGCCCCTGCAGGTAGAAGATCTTCTCTTTAACACTGATAGGAAAAAGCAAATAAAGAGAGGATGCTTCGCATGTGGGGAGAAGGGCCACTTTAGGGACAACTGTCCAACTATGGCCGAACCCAAAAAGGAGAGGAGCAAAGGCAAGGCGCTAACAAGTGTCAGAACTTGGGATGATTTTTCAAGTGAAGATGAACATCCAAGGATGTGCAGCCACCGACCCTCATCACGCTCATCACGGTCGTCACAGAAATGCCTTATGGCAAGAGGTAAAATAAGTATCCCATCCTCTAGTGATGAAAGTACTGGTGATGATGAAGGTGAGGGAAAGCCCTCCGTAGATGAACTTGCGGAAGCCGTTAAATTTTTCTAGGATGTTTGCACTAAGCAAAAGGCTCAACTTAAAACTTTGAAAAATAAGTTGATTATCTCTCAAAATGATTATAAAGGTTTGCTAGAAAAATTTGAAACTTTTGCAAACTTAAATAGTGAGCTACCAACTAAAATTGAACTATTAGAATCTAGTGCTCCATCCACAGCTACCAATGATGGCCTTATTAAAAAGAATGAAAAACTTAAGGCTAAGTTAGCTAGCTCCCATGATTCTATTGAAAATTTGCTAGGGAAAATGGAAATTCTTAGCATACACAATAATGAGCTAACTACTAAGCTAGAAAACATTGGTAGCACCCCAGGGGCATCTTTAGTTGAAATTCCTGAAATTATTAAGAAATATGCTTCTACTTTCTGCCTTGATTTAATTGATGATTATAACCCCTGCAACCAAGTTCTTGTTAAGAATATTGTTGTAGAAACATGTTCAGATGAGGTTGCAAAGGAAAATGAGGAATTAAAGCAAGAAGTGGCTTGCCTTGGAAAAGCCTTGTATGACAAGAAAGGCAAAGCTAAACAAATTTGACCTCCACAGGATAACACCACTGCAGGAGTGAATAAGCCTATGGAGGGAGAAATCGTGATTTGTAGGCTATGTGACATGGAAGGCCATAAGTCTTTTCAATGCAAGGCGATGACCGAGGATAGATAAAAGCTCAACCAAAAGCCAACAAGCAAAATCTCCAACACCTACATCAACAAGGTGAACAAAAAGACTACTACACCATATTTGATCAAGAAGAAAAAGAATGGAAAGGTGATAGCAATCAAGGCCAACAAGCAAGCCAACAAAGGAAAGGGAGCCAAACGCATCTGAGTGCCAAGGGAAATAATTTCAACCATGAAGAGCACCAAAAAGGTTTGGATCCCGGAAGGGAAGTGAGTAGTCCAAAGGATTATCGAGAAATTTGGAGACTTGGCAAAGTTGGGATGTATATCATGGGATACATCATGTTGGATCAAGTTGACTGCCAAGTGGGTTAGTGAATATTTTGGACCCAAATTTCCCCACCCATGACTAAGGTAACTAGATTTATTATATTCCTTATTTTTAGATATGCGTATCTATTTTTCTTGTATCTAGTTTTACCTTTCATGCCTAGTATTACATTTGGTATTTACTTTTGTTTAAATGCATGCATACTAGGTAAATCACATGGTAGGATTGCTTGCTTTCAACTCATATTTTTGAGCAAACCTATATGATTTAATCTGCTTAGTTAAGCACGACACATAGCTTATTAAACATTTCTAAGTAAAAGACACTAATGCTTTAAAAATCGTACATCCTACATTTGGTATCATTTAACTTATTTGTGCCAAAGCTCGGATTATGGATAATCTGCCCCTCTTGATATCAAATCAAAGTGCATGTCTCCTACAAGTATTCAAAACTTGTATGCACACTCTCAGGGGGGGGGGTTACTCTATAATCTAAGACTTTGAGACTAATGCCTTTTTCAAGTCTGTTGGGGTCGTGCTTCGGCGCGCCGAAGGTCTCACACGAAGAAGCAGCTTCGGCTGAAGTCGTCTCCAAGAGATGGCCGAAGGTTCCTTTTCATGGACCTTCGGCGTTTCAAACCGACATAGAGATAGAATGACCTTTTTATACATATAGGTCTGAGTCAATGTTGTAAACATTTGTAAGGGGCATAATTGTAATTTGTCACAGGCTGCGACCTGTGCCTATAAATAGATGAACAGTACCTCTGTACTGTTCACGCGAACCTGTCTTTTTGCCTTCGCATCACATTTGCTCTCTCTTTCCTCAGGACCGAAGGTACATTTGTAATTTGATATCATTTACATTTATTCATGTTAAGAAATGATTCTATGTTAACATTTAAATGTTCATTTTATGTCTCATGATTTACATAAACGCTTCATCCTACGTTATTATGTTTACGAAGGTGCGTCCTTTGTAACCTTCGTCCGAAAGTTCCTTATGTCCCGAAGGGATATAATGAAGTGAAGGACTGAAGGACCTTAATATTTAACATTTTCTGTGTTGCCTTGTTCTTAACTTTTAGTATTTGAGAACAAGCCCCCAACATTGGCGCCCACCAGTGGGGGCTCAAGAATGCTGGAGGGAGTTTCAGCAGAATGACTGCGAAGGTTCTCCAATCTCAGATAGGCAGAAATGTGCTGACTTATGTCGATGACATCATTGTAAAAAGCACGAAGCAAGAAAATCATATTGCTGATCTGCAGGAGACCTTCGCCAGCTTCAGACAGGCTGGTCTGAAGCTGAATCCAGAAAAATGTGTCTTCGGAGTGAAGAAGGGCAAATTTCATTGGATGCTTGGTTTCAACAAAGGGAATCGAAGCTAATCCAAATAAAATCGAAGCTATACTTCGAATGGAGCCACCAACCACAAGAAAGGGGGCCCAAAGATTGACAGGAAGGCTGGCATCTCTCAACAGATTTATATCCAGATCAGCAGAAAGAAACTTGCCATTCTTCGAGGTGCTGAAGTCAGCTGAAGTCTTTCAATGGGGTCCAAGTCAACAAAAAGCTTTCGAAGAACTGAAGCAATACTTAATAGATCTCACAACATTAACTCCACCAATGCCAGGGGCTCCTCTGTTGCTGTATGTGGCAGCTTCGCACTCAGCAGTAAGTGCGGCGCTTGTCCAGGAGAAGATTGATGGACAAGTCAAGAAGCAGGTCCCAGTATATTTTGTGTCTGAGGTCCTCAGTGTCTCAAAGAAAAATTATACAGAGCTGGAGAAGGTGTTGTATGCCGTTTTAATGGCATCCAGGAAGCTTCGACATTATTTTCAGGCATTCAACATTATTGTTCCTTCTTCGCAGCCGTTGAAGGACATCATGAGGAATAGAGAAGCTACCGGGCGTATTGGAAAATGGGCTGCAGAACTCAATGAATTTTACATTGATTATGTGCATAGATCCTCAATTCAGTCTCAAGCATTGGCAGATTTCATTGCCGACTGGACGCCAGGGGCTCAGGACGAAGAAGCGAATAAAGATGCCGAAGCATGGACAGTGTTTTGTGATGGCTCTTGGGGAACCTTCGGAGCAGGTGCAGCTGCTGTGTTGGTCTCTCCGTCCAAGGTTAAAACTTGCTATGCAGCAAGACTTGACTTCAGCTGCACAAATAATATAGCTGAGTACGAAGCCTTGCTCCTGGGTCTTCGGAAACTAAAGGCAATGGGGATCAGAAGGGCGATCCTTAAAACTGATTCTCAGGTTGTTTCGGGTCATATTGACAAAAGTTGCAAGGCTAAAGACCCGAAGCTTGAAAAATACCTAGACACGGTCCGAAGGATCGAAGCTTCCTTCGAAGGATTTTCTGTTAAGAATATCCCTCGAGGGCAAAATGAGCATGCTGATTTGTTGGCCAAGTCTGCAGCACAGGGGCTGCCGCTACCTTCGGATGTGTTCTTCGAAACAATAAAGGCACCTTCAGTGGAGCTACTTGAAAGAGCAGTCCTTAACATTTCTCCTGTGTACAGTGAAGATTGGAGAACTGAAATAATCTCTTACCTTCAGGGTAACTTCTTATCAGATGACGAAGCTTATAATAAAAGGATAGAGGCAAGAGCTCGCCCTTATGTCATGATAGAAGGGGAGTTATACAAGCATGGAGTTTGTGCCCCGTTGCTCAAGTGCTTGTCTAGGGCCGAAGGTATAGAGTTGATGAAGGAGATACATGCAGGCCTGTGCGGATCCCACATCGGATCCAGGCCGTTACTTGGAAAAGTGTTCCGCCAAGGATTTTATTGGCCGAAGGCAGCTTCGGATGCAGCGGAGTTAGTTCAAAAGTGCGAAGGTTGTCAAAAATGTGCAAGAGATCAAAAGCAACCTTCGTCTTTGACACAGCTGATACAACCCATCTGGCCATTGCAAAGGTGGGGCCTCGATTTGCTGGGTCCATTACCACCGGCTCAAGGCAATCTGAAATATGTTATAGTGGCTGTGGAGTATTTTTCCAAGTGGATTGAGGCGAAGCCATTAGCCACAATAACTTCGGCCACTGTCCAAAAATTTTTCTGGCAGAATATTGTCTGTCGCTTCGGAGTGCCGAAGGCCATCACTGTAGATAATGGAACACAGTTCGACTCCGAAGATTTCAGAAATTTCTGTGACCAAATTGGCACGAAGATCCACTTTGCATCAGTCAGGCATCCGGAGTCGAATGGGCTTGTTGAAAGGGCCAACGGCATCATAATGACAGGAATAATGAAGCTAATTTTTAATCAACCAAGGGGAAAATGGCCAGATCAGTTGACCAAAGTGGTGTGGAGCCACAATACAACAACATCAAGGTCTACAGGCTTTACCCCATTCAAGTTATTATTCGGTGACGAAGCAATAACTCCAGAAGAAGCTAAAGCTGGATCAATAAGAGTGGTAGCTTCGGTAGAATCAGGTGCCGAAGATACTTGTCTTGTGGAAAAAGATGCCTTAGAAGGGATCAGGCTTCAGGCCGTGGAAAATATCAACAAATACCAGGCTGAAACAATCAAATGGCGAGATAGAAAAGTCCGGCTAAAAAATATTGAGCCAGGACATTTGGTGCTTCGGAGAGTGGCCAACCCGGATACAGTGGGCAAGTTGCAACTGAAATGGGAAGGGCCTTTCTTAGTAGCATCTTCGTCAAGGCCTGGTTCGTACAGATTGAAGGACATGGATGGCAATGAAATTCCAAGATCTTGGAATGCGGATGAGCTTCGGCGGTTTTATGTATAACTTGATGTAATTTTGTCTTTTCTTTTCTTTTTCATGGCACCCTTTTCCTTTCTAAAGGGGGAGAAAGGTTTTTAATGGGGCCATCATATGTAATTTTCCTTTTTAGTTTTATAAGAGCAAAATCCCCCAAAGAATGTAAATGTAAAACCTGAGAGCGCACCATCGAGTGCCGAAACTGAAAAAAAAAAGAAAAAAAAAGCTCCGAAGACGTCCCTAAGGGGATGCAGAGCTTACAGCGAAAAGTCAACGCTGATTCCGCCGAAAGTAAAAGGTGAAGAAGCTCCAAAGACGTTCCCAAGGGAATGCAGAGCTTATACCGTCTAAGTAAAAGGCGAAGAAGCTCCAAAGACGTCCCTAAGGGGATGCAGAGCTTACAGCGAAAAGTCAACGCTGATACCGCCTAAGTAAAAGGCGAAGAGGCTCCAAAGTCGTTCCTAAGGGAATGCAGAGCTAATGTGTGGTTGTTTCTAAGTAATGGCTGACAATGTGGCTTCGGACATATGCTTCGGACATTCATTCGTGCATTACATTACATCATAACATTTGCATGCATAAGCATTCATTCATAGCATTTGTGATCCCAAGTGGCTGCTTCGGCAAAAAGCTTCGGAGAAGTGGTTTTTTATGATTCGTTATGTAAAAGAAAAGCTTCGGAGAAGTGTGTTTTTATGATTTGTTATGCTATGTTGTGTACAAAAGAGAAAAGTTTCGTTGCTCGGCAAAAAGAAGAATTGATTTTATGCTTCGTTGTGTACGAAAAGAAGGGAAGGTGTTTTTTCGCCTTCGGCTCAAAATACTGATTTCGTCCACATCAAAGCGCCTCAATCGAAGGGTAAGAATATATTACAAGGTATGTACAAAGCTCCTTGAAGAACAGTTTAATTCTATTTACAAGAGTTGTTACAAAAAAATCCTGAGTTTTTCTATAGCACACTTCTACTAATCTTCATTAAGCTTCAGCTTCGGCGACAGCTTCGGCGACATATCTTAGGCATCATTTTCACCTTCGTCATCCTACATGAATCAAGGAATCGTAAGTAAAAATCAAGCCCAAAGGAAAAGGTAAGTACGAAATATCATTTCTTACTGGTTCAAGATGACTTCGGGCTTCGTCTCCAGCCTTCTCCCGCCCGCCTTTTGTCCATATCATTTTTAAAAATCTATTGGAGATACTTCGGGCGAGGTCAGGCATATCATCCAGGATTGATGGAGACAAGGTGAAGTTGGGCCTGTTGACAATTTTTCCATGCTCGCAGCCGGCCTTCAGAAATGCAGCAGCGGTACCCCGAGAAGCTACCCAGGCGCAGAAGTCGCCGTGCCCGGCTATAACTTCGTCAAGCTCTTCGATTTCAGCTTCAATATGATCGAAGGCCTGGGGTAAATTTTCCGCTGAAGGGTTAAATTTCCCGCTGCTGGCTCCAACAGAGTAAAATATCTTCTTTAATCGTCCAATGCAATTATTGCCAAAGTCCAAGCATTTGTCTTGAAGGCTTGTTAATGTTTCCTTCAACTCTGAGCTGGTCTGGACTTCGGCTTTAAGCTTCGAATTCAGTTCTAGCTTCTCCTGTTCGAATTGTTTTGATTGATTGATAAGCTTCGAATTCAACTCTGATAATTTAGCCTCAGTCTCAGCCAGTAAGCCTTCGGTCGATTGGAGCTCGAAGTCTTTCTTTTCAATGATGGCAGATTGCTCTTTTATTTTGCTTTCTAAGTTTTCAATTATAGCTTCGTGCTTTTTGTCCTCCAAGTCTTGTTGCATCTTCAGAGCTTTGCTCAGTAGCATGCTCTGTACAGAAACAACTTATGTTAGTAATATTTTCATTGTTAACAGCAATAAAAACCAGAGAAAAGGTTGTTTACCCTAAAGTTAGAATAAAATAAGCTGCCGACGATATGTTGTCGTCGGTAGCGGCTGATGTCTGTCTCTAGCTTCGGAAAACCGATACTCTTTGATAGAGTACCGATTACCTTAGCACCAGTCTGGTCTCGAATGCAGCCTAGTTTTTCATCGTCTACACCTCCAAATAGGAGGGCACCTGACTTGTAGCCGCAAGATTTGGCATAGTCTTTAAGTTCTTCTATTTCGTCCTTCGTCAGTTTTTGTCCAATTAAATTCTGAAAGGAGTAGGCTTCGTCATCCGAAGTATCTTCGGCTATTTCTTTCCCTTTTTCATGTACTGTGGCCATGGATTTTTCAGTAGCAACACCAGCTTCTTCTGCATCTATGTCTTCCAAAATTTTGTTAATATCCTCAATGGTTCTTTCTAAATTAACATCTTCGGCTGTAGCGGCTTCGGTAGCCGCGACCTCCGAAGGTGCGACTTCGACATTTTTGGTGCTTTCGGCAGCTGCTGATTTCTGAACTGACGCCCTTGGCGGCGTCTTATCGATAACTTCAGTTACCGTAATGATTCTTTGCCGTTTGGGTTTGCTTATCTTCGTCTGATCCGGCTCGTCCACCTTTTGAAAAAGCTTCGTCAGTTGGAGCCCTAATGGACTTAGCTTCGCGGGCATGGGTTCAGTCATTACCTTTAAAATTTCTTCCACGTCACTGGTAGAAGGTGGTGTGGGGGTCCCCTCTTCTTCGGATACTTTCCGTTTCGGAGTTGATATTTTCCTTTTCTTGGGAATCTTCTTCTCTGCTGCTGGTTGCTCTTCATCCTTGGTCAGACTTTCGGCCACTCTTTTTCTTTTGTGGCCCTCGGCACCCTTGTTCAACTGCTCATAGTCTGGGTACTCGAAGCCCAGGGCATCGAATACTCGGTTCAGCCTTCGCTTCGGTCGGGTGCCGAAGGCCGCTGTCATTAATTGATCCTCTTTTTTGGAGTAATTCCCCAAGATTTCATTGCACATTGTCTCAACTGTGTCTAACCACTCTTTGCAGGGTTTCTTAAAGTACTTCTTGAATTTAAAGTGATAGGGCAGACGGACCAGCTCCCCCTTCTTCTTTTCTCCCTTCAGCTTCGGCATTTCCCACTCTTTTAGAGTAGGGAAAACTCTGAATGCCAAAAATTCCTGAACTAGATCCCTGGTGCCAATATGTTTTGAAATGATTTCAAATTCACCCAGAGCAGCCCAGGTGGGACCTTTTAGATCGCCGATGCGGCATCGTGGCCTCGTCTCTCCGAAGATTAACTCCAGAGGGCTTTGTACCAATTTTTCTCTGTCTTCGTCAACTTTTACGTAGAACCACTCAGATTTCCAGCCTGCTGGCCATTTGCTTCGGTAGCTGATGACAGGACACTTTGTTGTCTTCCGGTAGGCAAAATTATAGCAGCCGAAATTATCATGTAGCCCATCTTTTCTGGCCTTTGTTTGGTAGTGTAATTCGTGAACCCGGCAGAAGCTGTCAGCAAACGGTTCCACGGCCTGGCTTCGAAGGGCCCAGATATAAACATTGAGCCTAACGATGGCGTTAGGAGTCAATTGATGAAAGTAGATACCAAACCTCCTCAATATCTCTGCAATAATATTGTGCAGAGGAAATCTCAGCCCAGCCTTTAAAAAGCTTTTGAAGATAACAATCTCATCCTTCCCTGGCTTCGGGGTGGTTTCTTCTCCCCCGAAGCGGAGTAGCTTCTTCTGATCTTCATTGAAATAACCTGCTTTCACCATCTTCGAAAGATCAGCTTTTGAGACAGTTGATTTCCCAAAATCCAGGTGACTGGGCTTGCTGGGCATGGCAATGTGGTAGTCATCTTCGGAGTCAGTCCCATCAATGTTTTCTTCTTCTTCGGCTGTTGTCGGGTTTGCTTCGGCAGCAGGCCTTTCTTTCGCAGTCACTAGACCGGAGCGCTGCATCGCTTCGGAGATGGGCACAGTGTCTGAACCTTCAGCTTCGTCTCCCTCACGTACAACTTTGGCAGTAGATCGCACTCGTGCCATGTGATTCTGAGTTTGGGGAAGTCAGAAACTTTTTTCTTTTTTCTTTTCTCCGAAGTTCTCCTTTCTGACGAAGCAAGCGTCGAGACGGACCTTCGCTCGATTCTGAGAGTCAAGCTTCGGCTACGGTGGAAAATTTTGGCAGCAAAACAGTGCAAATAGCAATGAATGCTGTGGTAACTTCACACCTACCCGTTTGTTTATATAGTGCAGCAGGTAAGAAGGCGAAGCGGCAGGATTTTTACACCAGACGGGCGGTCACTTGTACTCGCTGTGCAGTGGACCGCAAGGATCAAACAGTAACTCTGCAAGGTGGGCCTGGCACGCGCTCGGAAGCCGGATCGTTTCTCCGCAACGAGCTCCGGGAAGGTGTTTTTTGGACCTTCGGCTTCCCGAAGCTGAAGAGGCTTTTTTCACGGGTCAAGCTCGTTACGAAAAACGATCTAGCACCGCGAAAGGGGCTACTGTTGGGGTCGTGCTTCGGCGCGCCGAAGGTCTCACACGAAGAAGCAGCTTCGGCTGAAGTCGTCTCCAAGAGATGGCCGAAGGTTCCTTTTCATGGACCTTCGGCGTTTCAAACCGACATAGAGATAGAATGACCTTTTTATACATATAGGTCTGAGTCAATGTTGTAAACATTTGTAAGGGGCATAATTGTAATTTGTCACAGGCTGCGACCTGTGCCTATAAATAGATGAACAGTACCTCTGTACTGTTCACGCGAACCTGTCTTTTTGCCTTCGCATCACATTTGCTCTCTCTTTCCTCAGGACCGAAGGTACATTTGTAATTTGATATCATTTACATTTATTCATGTTAAGAAATGATTCTATGTTAACATTTAAATGTTCATTTTATGTCTCATGATTTACATAAACGCTTCATCCTACGTTATTATGTTTACGAAGGTGCGTCCTTTGTAACCTTCGTCCGAAGTTCCTTATGTCCCGAAGGGATATAATGAAGTGAAGGACGAAGGACCTTAATATTTAACATTTTCTGTGTTGCCTTGTTCTTAACTTTTAGTATTTGAGAACAAGCCCCCAACAAAGTCTATTTCATGTACTAGTCTCATTGTAAGGAAAATGAAGTCCCTAGAGAAAGACAACAAGCTTCCACTACAAATCTACAAGAACTCTTACGTCTTACAAGTCTATCATTTGACTTCAAATGGTCCGCCACTAGTTTCAATTGGTAACCGTGAGACTACATTAATATCATTTACATGTCTTCTCCATTATTTGATTAGACTATATTTCATATCTTATACTTCCATGTTGCTATACATGCATAAGTGGTTAAATCATATTTTTTTACCTATGCATAAGGAAGTTAGTCTAATCAAATCATGACTTGCACCTCTATTTTTACATACTTTTTCCTAAGTAGAAGATCTCTGTCAGGGGGACTATTTCTTCATCTCAAAAAAGGGGGATAAAAATTCTTTCGAAGGGAAAACACTTGCTTAGGGGGAGTAATCCTTTATGAGTGCTAGTCTTATTTGCTTCCTACATGTTTAATTTCTTCCTTTTCGGTGGTTGATGCCAAAGGGGGAGAATTTGTAGGGACCAAAGCAATGAAAATGTTAACAAACACCAAACATCACCAATTTAAAATTTTATTTCTTCAAGTGGTTTAAGTGGTTTTGGTTCTTTGGTCTTAATAGGAAGTAAGTGAATTATGGAGTTAGGGGGAGGCTTAAGTCCATAATATCACACTATGGGGACAATCATGCATCCTAGCAAGTAGATTGCATTTTTCAATCAAATGTTTTTAATTTTTGCTTGCTTTGTTTGTGTTGTCATCAATCACCAAAAAGGGGGAGATTGTAAGGAAAATGGACACCGGGCCATTTGGCTTAATAGGTTTTGGTGTTTGATGATCAACGCAACCTGTGGACTAATATGTTTGCTAGTATTTGTGTGCGTAGTTCACAGGATGCTAAAGTACCTTGGACCAAGACATTCAGGAAAACAACACCGCAAAAGAAGACATTATAAAGATCAAGAGGAGTCCAAGAGAAGAAAGAAGTGTTGACTGCGGACTATCTGTGCGTGGAGCACCGGACTGTCTGGTGCACCAGGGAACCGTAGCCCAACGGCTAGTTCCAGGTGGCACTGAGCAGAGAAGAACACCGTACTGTCCGGTGTGGAGTCCAGACTGTCAGATGTGAAAAGCCTGCAGCGCCAACGGTCACCTGTTGTGGCAGGGCAACGGCTAGGCGCACCGGACACTGAATAGTGCGCTGTCTGGTGCACCATCGGACTGTCCGATGTGCCGCAGAGAGCTGCAGCTTTGTCCAATGGCTACAATTGTGTTGGGGGCTATAAATACACCCCCACCGACCATTCTCAAGTGTGGGAGCCCAAGCAACATACCAAGGCATATAGTGCACATTTCCAAGAGCTCAAACACCCAAGTGCTTAATAGAATCACTCGGTGATTAGCGTAGGTGCTTTGCGAAGTGCTTAGGTAAGTTAGACCGCTTTTAGCGCTTGCTCTAGGTAAACCCTAGTTAGTTGAGTGAGTTTTGTAAAACCACACAACCCCTCGGCTCTTGCGCGAGCCGTTGTAATTGTACCAAGTGAGGCGAGAGTCTTGCGAGACCGTGACAGCCGCGTTTGTGTCACGACCGCCACCGTGTACCGGAGGGAACGAGGCCTGCGGTGTTTTTGGCCGGAAGCTCGATGGTGGAGACGGCGGGGAGCATCCGAGAGGAGCTAGAAGCGGAGCACCACTTGCACGTGGAGAAGGCCCACGGCTCTCTACGGAGTTACTCGACCGAGGTGCTTGGCCCTCGCGTGGGCTTCCCTTTACGTAGGGGAACCAACGAGGATTAGTCGGGACCTTGTGCGGTTCTGGATACCTCGGTAAAAATACCAGCGTCATCCATGAGAGTTTGCATCTCTACCTTGCTCTTTACCTTCCGCATTTATATTAAGCATTTAAGTTTCAAGCTTATCTTTTATACTTATATAGTGTAGATTGAAACTTAGCCATTGCGGTAGAGATAGCAACACTTAGACAAAACTTAGTTTGCACATTATACCTTGATTATTTGCATAGGTTTTGCTCTAGGGATTTATTTGTGTCCTAGTTTAGTAAAAGTTTTAGAAGTCCTCATTCACCCCCCTCTTAGGCGTCACTCGTTTCCTACATTGCGTAACACCCTACTTCCTGTTGAGACTACATATTGATTTCTGGAGTATGGGGATTACAAATGAGCTTTGTGATGGCTCAACTGCTGTGGGTGAGGATGGGGTGAGATGCTGTGAGATGAGGTGATTTTGTAGGGTTTCCCCCTCAGCCTTATATACACGAGCAAAGTTATCCCTTTACAAATTGTGATCACTATCTACTTCACTTAGCTCCTTCTTTGTCGTAGCTTGCAGTCCTATATATCTGGAGTCTTGATCACCTTCTCGCCTGAGTTATCGCCGAATGCGTAGCTGCCCGATGCTTGCAACTGCACCACCCGAGATATTAATGCTTCAGTAGCGTCTAACTCGGAGGTTGGTCTTTGTTGTCTTGGATCAGGCTCACCTAACCCGACTATATCCTACTGTCCGTCACATAGGATGACCCAGCCGGAGGCCCATCAAGCAGCCTGTGATACACTTTAGTGTTCATGAGGACATGGGGGATATATATCCCCCACAAGCCCTCGAGGCACAAGCCAACTTTTCAGAGTAGTTGGCTCGAGGCTTTAAGGAGGAACGATATCCTTTGTTTATTCTAAGATTTTTGAAAGCAGTTTTGTTCATGCACCCAATGGGTGTAGCCCCTGAGTTTTGAATTGATTTGAGTACTAATCAACTCAAAGGTCTTCATGATCTTCTTTTGAGTTCAGCATTTTCTTTTTGTCCTTATGTCCATTGGGTGCACCGCAGGTGTCGCCCGCAAGCTTTGACTTTATTTGAGTACTAATCAACTCAAAGGTCTTCATGATCTGCTTTTGAGTTCAACATTTTTCTTTTTGTCCTTGTATACATTGGGTGCACGACATGTGCACCCAATGGGTGTAGCCCTCGAGCTTTATATTCATTTAAGTACTAATCAACTCAAAGGTGTTCACAATCTGCCATTAGAAAACTCTAGTTTATTATAACGATCATACCTAACTGATATTTGCACAATTGGACCTGTGCTAGTGAAAGGGAAATGTGCCCTTGGGCCATTTCTAAGTATTTTGGTGATTTAGTGCCCAACACAAGTGCCTAATTGTAAAATGGTGGACAAAGTACAAATCAAGGATAAAGGTATGTTTCTAAACCTTAGTACATTGTTTTTGTGTACTAATATACTTGTCTAAGTGTTAGAAACAGAAAGAAGAAGAAAAGAAAAAGGGGAGAGAAAGACTTGGCTGTGTGCAGCCAAGACCCAGCTCGGTCTGGAGCACCGGACTGTCCGGTGTGCACCGGACAGTGTCCGGTGCGCCAGGCTGACTCGGCATAAACTGGCTGCTCTCGGGAATTCGCTGACGGCGTACGGCTAAAATTCACCGGACTGTCCGGTGTGCACCGGACTGTCCGGTGAGCCAACGGTCGGCCAGGGCCAACGGTCGGCCGCGCAATCTGCGCGGGACACGTGGCGGAGCCAACGGTCGGAAGACGGCACCGGACTGTCCGGTGTGCACCGGACATGTCCGGTGCGCCAACGGCTCGCAGATCTCCAACCGTCTGCAACGGTCGGCAGCGCCAGTTAAGGAAACAAATCGGGCACCGGACAGTGTCCGGTGTGCACCGGACTGTCCGGTGTGCACCGGACTGTCCGGTGCCCCCGACGACAGAAGGCAAGGATGGCCTTCCGGATTTGCTCTCAACGGCTCCTAGCTGCCTTGGGGCTATAAAAGGGGCCCCTAGGCGCATGGAGGAGACACACAAGCAACTCTTGAGCATTCTTGATCATCCACACTTAGTCTTTGCGCATTCGTTTGTGATTCTAAGAGATTCGAGCTCCGTTCTAGTGAGAACTTTGAGATATTCTTGTGAGCTCGATTCTTGTCCGTGTGTGTGCGCAATTCGCTGTGGTTTTGTGTGTGTTGCTTCCCTCCCTTACTCTGTGCTTCTTGTGATCATATACTTGTAAGGGCAAGAGACTCCAATTTGTGGAGATTCCTTGCAAACGGGATAGTGAAAAGCAAAGCAAAACACCGTGGTATTCAAGTGGGTCTTTGGACCGCTTGAGAGGGGTTGATTGCAACCCTCGTCCGTTGGGACGCCACAACGTGGAGTAGGCAAGCGTTGGTCTTGGCCGAACCACGGGATAAACCACTGTGTCAACTCTGTGATCAATCTCTTGTGGTATTGTGTTTTGTTGAGACTTCTCTTTTAGCCACTTGGCAATTATTGTGCTAACACATAACAAGTTTTTGTGGCCTAAGTTTTAAGTTTCACAGGATCACCTATTCACCCCCCCTCTAGGTGGTCTCAATTGGTATCAGAACCGTTCTCTTCACAAAGGGACTAACCGCCCGAAGAGATGGATCCTAAGGGGAAGGGTATTGTGATCAATGACAAAGAAAAGGAATCCTTCGTCAACGAGCCGAAGGACGATAAGCCCACCGACTCCGGCTCGGGCCAAAGACGAAAGGAAGGGAAGAAGAAGAAGACAAGGCGCATCAAGGAGATCGTCTACTACGACAGCGACGAGTCTACTTCTTCCCAAAAGGACGAGGACCACAACGACTACGAGAGAAGGAAACCGGTTAATTCGAACTTTTCTTTTGATTACTCTCGTATTCCGCAAAGTTCACATTCTCATTTGCTCTCCATTCCACTCGGCAAGCCCCCACACTTTGATGGAGAGGACTACGGATTTTGGAGCCACAAAATGCGTAGTCACCTATTCTCTCTCCATCCTAGTATATGGGAGATTGTAGAGAATGGAATGCACTTTGATAGTTCGGATAGTCCCATGTTCATTAATGAACAAATTCATAAGAATGCACAAGCTACTACTGTTCTTCTAGCTTCTTTGTGCAGGGATGAATATCATAAAGTGAGCGGCTTGGATAACGCCAAGCAAATCTGGGACACCCTCAAGATTTCTCATGAGGGGAACGACGTCACCTTGCTCACCAAGATGGAGTTGGTGGAGGGTGAGCTTGGACGGTTCGCAATGATAAGGGGCGAGGAGCCGACGCAAACATACAACCGGCTCAAGACCCTTATCAACAAGATAAGGAGCTACGGAAGCACACGATGGACGGACCACGACGTCGTCCGCCTAATGCTCAGGTCATTTACCGTTCTTGATCCTCATTTGGTGAACAATATACGTGAAAATCCCAGGTACACCAAGATGTCGCCCGAAGAAGTTCTTGGGAAATTCGTTAGCGGGCGAATGATGATCAAGGAGGCGAGGTATGTGGACGACGCCTTGAATGGTCCGATCAACGAGCCGCAACCTCTCGCTCTCAAGGCAACACGAAGCAAGGAGGCGCTACCTAGCAAGGTGGCACAGATTGAGGCGGCCGGACTCAATGATGAAGAGATGGCTCTCATCATCAAGAGATTCAAGACGGCGCTAAATGGTCGCAAGGGGCAGCCAAGCAAGACCAAGACAAAGGGGAAGCGCACATGCTTCAAATGCGGTAAGCTTGGTCATTTTATCGCTAACTGTCCCGATAATGAAAGTGACCAGGAAAAGGGGAACAAAAGAGAGAAGAAGAAGCAATACAAGAAGGCAAAGGGCGAGGCGCATCTAGGAAAGGAGTGGGACTCGGATTGCTCTTCCTCCGACTCCGACAATGAAGGACTCGCTGCTACTGCCTTCAACAAGTCTTCCCTCTTCCCCAACGAGCGTCTCACATGCCTTATGGCAAGGGAGAAGAAGGTGAGTACTCAAGACTCCACTTATGCTTCTTCTAGTGATAATGAATCTAGTGATGATGATGACATAGATTATTCATGCTTGTTCAAGGGCTTAGATAGATCTAAGATAGATAAAATCAATGAATTGATTGATGCATTGAATGAAAAGGATAGGCTTTTAGAAAAACAGGAGGATTTATTGTATGATGAACATGATAAATTTGTAGAGGCACAAAAATCATATGCTTTAGAAGTGAAAAGAAATGAGGTGCTTTCTAGTGAATTATCCTCTTGTCATGAAACCATTGCTTCTTTACGAAATGTTAATAATGATTTAAGTGCTAAACTAGAAGTAGCTAGTAAATCAAATTCCTGTGTTGAAAATGTTACAATTTGCACTAGGTGTAAGGATTTTGATGTTAATGCCTGTAGTGAACACTTAGTTTCAATTTCCAAACTAAGTGATGAATTGGCTAGTCTTAATGCACAACTTAAGACTAGCAAAAGTGAATTTGACAAGTTAAAATTTGCAAGGGATGCCTATACAATTGGAAGACATCCCTCAATTAAGGATGGGCTTGGCTTCAAGAGGGAAGCCAAGAACTTAACAAGCCATAAGGCTCCCATCTTCGTCAAGGAGAAGGGGAAGGCCCCTATGGCTAGTAGTGCTAAAAAGAACCATGCTTTTATGTATAATGATAGGAGACATGCTAGAAATGCTTATAATGATTTTGATTCACATGTTTATGATTCTCAAGCCATGTTTGCTTCTAGTTCTTCTTATAAGCATGATAGAGATATGTGTAGGAGAAATGTTGTGCATATGCCTAGGAGAAATTTTGCTCATGTTCCTAGAAAAGTTGTGAACAAACCTTCTACCATTTATTATGCTTGCAATGCTCCCTTTGCTATTTGTAGAAAGGGTAAGAAGGTAATTGCTAGGAAGTTAGGGGCAAGATGCAAGGGAGATAAAACTTGCATTTGGGTTCCTAAGGATATATGTGCTAACCTTGCAGGACCCAACATGAGTTGGGTACCTAAGACCCAAGCCTAAATTTGCCTTGCAGGTTTATGCATCCGGGGGTTCAAGCTGGATTATCGACAGCGGATGCACAAACCATATGACGGGGGAGAAGAAGATGTTCACCTCCTACGTCAAAAATAAGGATTCCCAAGATTCAATTATATTCGGTGATGGGAATCAAGGCAAGGTAAAAGGGTTAGGTAAAATTGCAATCTCTAATGAGCATTCTATCTCAAATGTATTCTTAGTAGAGAGTCTTGGATATAATTTGCTATCTGTTAGTCAATTATGTCAAATGGGATATAATTGTTTATTTACAAATGTAGATGTGTCTATCTTTAGAAGATGTGATGGTTCACTAGCTTTTAAGGGTGTACTAGACGGCAAGCTTTATTTAGTTGATTTTGCAAAAGAAGAGGCCGGTCTAGATGCATGCTTAATGGCTAAGACTTGCATGGGCTGGCTGTGGCATCGCCGCTTAGCACATGTGGGGATGAAGAACCTCCACAAGCTTCTAAAGGGAGAACACGTGATAGGTCTAACCAATGTTTATTTCGAAAAAGATAGACCTTGTGCAGCTTGTCAAGCAGGTAAACAAGTGGGAGGAGCGCATCACAGCAAGAATGTGATGACCACATCAAGACCCCTGGAGCTGCTACATATGGACCTCTTCGGACCCGTCGCCTATCTAAGCATAGGAGGAAGTAAGTATGGTTTAGTTATCGTTGATGACTTTTCCCGCTTCACTTGGGTGTTCTTTTTGCAGGATAAGTCTGAAACCCAAGGGACCCTCAAGTGTTTCCTCAGGAGAGCTCAAAATGAGTTTGAGCTCAAGGTGAAGATGATAAGGAGCGACAACGGGTCCGAGTTCAAGAACCTTCAAGTGGAGGAGTTTCTTGAGGAGGAAGGGATCAAGCACGAGTTCTCCGCTCCCTACACACCACAGCAAAATGGTGTGGTAGAGAGGAAGAACAGGACGCTAATCGATATGGCAAGGACGATGCTTGGAGAGTTCAAGACCCCCGAGTGCTTTTGGTCGGAAGCTGTGAACACGGCTTGCCACGCCATCAACAGGGTCTACCTTCATCGACTCCTCAAGAAGACATCGTATGAGCTACTAACCGGTAACAAACCCAATGTATCTTACTTTCGTGTATTTGGGAGCAAATGCTACATTCTAGTGAAGAAGGGTAGAAATTCTAAGTTTGCTCCCAAAGCTGTAGAAGGGTTTTTATTAGGTTATGATTCAAATACAAAGGCGTATAGGGTCTTCAACAAAACATCGGGTTTGGTTGAAGTCTCTAGCGACGTTGTATTTGATGAGACTAATGGCTCTCCAAGAGAGCAAGTTGTTGATTGTAATGATGTAGATGAAGAAGATGTTCCGACGGCCGCTATACGAACCATGGCGATTGGAGACGTTCGGCCACAGGAACAAGACGAACGAGATCAACCTTCTTCCTCAACAACGGTGCATCCCCCAACTCAAGACGATGAACAGGTTCATCAAAAGGAGGCGTGTGATCAAGGGGGAGCACAAGATGATCACGTGATGGAGGAAGGAGCACAACCGGCACCTCCAACCCAAGTTCGAGCGATGATTCAAAGGGATCATCCCGTCGACCAAATTTTGGGTGACATTAGCAAGGGAGTAACTACTCGATCTCGATTAGTTAATTTTTGTGAGCATTACTCCTTTGTCTCCTCTATTGAGCCTTTCAGGGTAGAGGAGGCATTGCTAGATCCGGATTGGGTATTGGCCATGCAGGAGGAACTCAACAACTTCAAGCGCAATGAAGTTTGGACGCTGGTGCCTCGTCCCAAGCAAAATGTTGTGGGAACCAAGTGGGTGTTCCGCAACAAACAGGACGAGCACGGAGTGGTGACGAGGAACAAGGCTCGACTTGTGGCAAAAGGTTATGCCCAAGTCGCAGGTTTGGACTTTGAGGAGACTTTTGCTCCTGTGGCTAGGCTAGAGTCCATTCGTATCTTGCTAGCATATGCCGCTCACCATTCTTTCAGGTTGTACCAAATGGATGTGAAGAGCGCTTTCCTCAACGGGCCAATAAAGGAGGAGGTGTACGTGGAGCAACCCCCTGGCTTCGAGGATGAACGGTACCCCGACCACGTGTGTAAGCTCTCTAAGGCGCTCTATGGACTTAAACAAGCCCCAAGAGCATGGTATGAATGCCTTAGAGATTTCTTAATTGCTAATGCTTTCAAGGTTGGGAAAGCCGATCCAACTCTTTTCACTAAGACTTGTGATGGTGATTTGTTTGTATGCCAAATTTATGTCGATGACATAATATTTGGTTCTACTAACCAAAAGTCTTGTGAAGAGTTTAGCAGGGTGATGACGCAGAAATTCGAGATGTCGATGATGGGCGAGTTGACCTACTTCCTTGGGTTCCAAGTGAAGCAACTCAAGGACGGCACCTTCATCTCCCAAACGAAGTACACGCAAGACTTGCTAAAGCGGTTTGGGATGAAGGACGCCAAGCCCGCAAAGACTCCGATGGGGACTGACGGACACACCGACCTCAACAAAGGAGGTAAGTCCGTTGATCAAAAAGCATACCGGTCCATGATAGGTTCTTTGCTTTACTTATGTGCTAGTAGACCAGATATTATGCTTAGCGTATGCATGTGTGCTAGATTTCAATCCGATCCTAAGGAGTGTCACTTGGTGGCGGTGAAGCGAATTCTTAGATATTTAGTCGCTACGCCTTGCTTCGGGATCTGGTATCCAAAGGGGTCTAACTTTGACTTGATCGGGTACTCAGATTCCGACTATGCTGGATGTAAGGTCGATAGGAAGAGTACATCGGGGACGTGCCAATTCTTAGGAAGGTCCCTGGTGTCATGGAACTCTAAGAAACAAACATCCGTTGCCCTATCCACCGCTGAGGCCGAGTACGTTGCCGCAGGACAGTGTTGTGCGCAACTACTTTGGATGAGGCAAACCCTCAGGGACTTTGGCTACAATCTGAGCAAAGTCCCACTCCTATGTGATAATGAGAGTGCTATCCGAATAGCGGAAAATCCTGTTGAGCACAGCCGCACAAAGCACATTGACATCCGGCATCACTTTTTGAGAGACCACCAGCAAAAGGGAGATATCGAAGTGTTTTATGTAAGCACCGAGAACCAGCTAGCCGATATCTTTACCAAGCCTTTAGATGAGAAGACCTTTTGCAGGCTGCGTAGTGAGCTAAATGTCTTAGATTCGCGGAACTTGGATTGAATTGTAGCATACATGTGTTTATGCCTTTGATCATGTCCATTCTGCATTTTGTTGCTTATTATGGTGCTCAAGTTGTACAAACACTCCCTGGACCTCACAAGTCCGTTGCAAAGTGATGCACATGTTTAGGGGGAGATGTGTTACAACTTGACCCTTTGAGACTAACCATATGCTTGAGTTTGCCTGTTTTAGTCTCAAAGGAGAATTGAAAGGGAAAAGGTGGACTTGGACCATAAAAGACTTCCACTGCACTCCGATGAGAGGGTAACTTATTCCAAGTCCATCTCATGCAACTCTTATTGCCATTTGCTCTTAATTGAATATTTTGGTGAGGCAATGGGGTTAAAGGGCCAAGATTGATCCCGTTTTGGTGCTTCATGCCAAAGGGGGAGAAAATAAAGGCCAAAGCAATAAATGGATCAGCTACCACTAGAGAGATTTTGAAAATAGTAGAATAGAGCTTTTTGTTTGTCAAAACTCTTTTGTTGTCTCTCTTGTCAAAAGTTGGCTTCTTGTGGGGAGAAGTAGTAATTATGGGAAAAAGGGGGAGTTTTTGAAATCTTTGATCAATCTCTTTTTGGAATGACTCTCTTTATGCTTCAACATGTGTGTCTGACTTAGAGATAGAGATTTGAGTTTGATTTGCAAAAACAAACCAAGTGGTGGCATAGAGTGATCCATATATGTCAAAATTGAATCAAAATAATTTGAGTTCTTATTTGAAGTGTTTTTGTACTTGTTCTACTTGCTTTATGTTGTGTTGGCATAAATCACCAAAAAGGGGGAGATTGAAAGGGAAATGTGCCCTTGGGCCATTTCTAAGTATTTTGGTGATTTAGTGCCCAACACAAGTGCCTAATTGTAAAATGGTGGACAAAGTACAAATCAAGGATAAAGGTATGTTTCTAAACCTTAGTACATTGTTTTTGTGTACTAATATACTTGTCTAAGTGTTAGAAACAGAAAGAAGAAGAAAAGAAAAAGGGGAGAGAAAGACTTGGCTGTGTGCAGCCAAGACCCAGCTCGGTCTGGAGCACCGGACTGTTCGGTGTGCACCGGACAGTGTCCGGTGCGCCAGGCTGACTCGGCATAAACTGGCTGCTCTCGGGAATTCGCTGACGGCGTACGGCTAAAATTCACCGGACTGTCCGGTGTGCACCGGACTGTCCGGTGAGCCAACGGTCGGCCAGGGCCAACGGTCGGCCGCGCAATCTGCGCGGGACACGTGGCGGAGCCAACGGTCGGAAGATGGCACCGGACTGTCCGGTGTGCACCGGACATGTCCGGTGCGCCAACGGCTCGCAGATCTCCAACCGTCTGCAACGGTCGGCAGCGCTAGTTAAGGAAACAAATCGGGCACCGGACAGTGTCCGGTGTGCACCGGACTGTCCGGTGCCCCCGACGACAGAAGGCAAGGATGGCCTTCCGGATTTGCTCTCAACGGCTCCTAGCTGCCTTGGGGCTATAAAAGGGGCCCCTAGGCGCATGGAGGAGACACACAAGCAACTCTTGAGCATTCTTGATCATCCACACTTAGTCTTTGCGCATTCGTTTGTGATTCTAAGAGATTCGAGCTCCGTTCTAGTGAGAACTTTGAGATATTCTTGTGAGCTCGATTCTTGTCCGTGTGTGTGCGCAATTCGCTGTGGTTTTGTGTGTGTTGCTTCCCTCCCTTACTCTGTGCTTCTTGTGATCATATACTTGTAAGGGCAAGAGACTCCAATTTGTGGAGATTCCTTGCAAACGGGATAGTGAAAAGCAAAGCAAAACACCATGGTATTCAAGTGGGTCTTTGGACCGCTTGAGAGGGGTTGATTGCAACCCTCGTCCGTTGGGACGCCACAACGTGGAGTAGGCAAGCGTTGGTCTTGGCCGAACCACGGGATAAACCACTGTGTCAACTCTGTGATCAATCTCTTGTGGTATTGTGTTTTGTTGAGACTTCTCTTTTAGCCACTTGGCAATTATTGTGCTAACACATAACAAGTTTTTGTGGCCTAAGTTTTAAGTTTCACAGGATCACCTATTCACCCCCCCCTCTAGGTGGTCTCAGCTAGTTGAGGCCTAACCGACTGAGTCCGAGCCGATAGAAGTACGGCTGGATGGCATTTAACCAGGGATTTTAATGCAACCACTGACTTGGTTCTAGCCGATAGAGGTCCGACTGACTTCAATTTGACTGATCATGAGTTTGTTGTTTTTAACTTTTGCGGATGTCTTGTGGATCATGTTGCTTCAAAAAATCCCAAAAAATCCGGTTTGTACACCCAATGGGTGTGCCCAATGGGTGTGTATGTTGTCTTGTCCCAAAATAGTAACCTGACACGACATGGGTAATAATGTGTCTGATTGGTTGGTATTACTCCTCCCCGATGTCGTGTTATGCCAATGGGTGTCAGTGACATGCTCCTTTTCTTGGAAATTTATGTGACTATTGAAGTCCTCGCGATTGTTCGTTGTATGGGCGAGAGCCAAAGGGTCGTCCCTTGGCCTCTTTAAATAAACCACCCTTTGGTGACCATCTTCTTCACTCGCTCTAGTTTCTCTTCCCATTCTCACTTCTCCACTATCAAAACCACAATGGTCGGTGGCAAGGGCAGCAAAGGAAAGCGTGACCCGAAGGATGGGAAGCGACTGACTCCCCCTTCAGAGGACTTTGGTGACTTCGAGTTCTCGGAGGAGCAGTTCTCTTCTGAGGGTAAGGAGTCCTCCCCACCGGTCCCCCGTACGTCGTTGTCCAATTGCTCGGACGACTCGATGGGGTTATCGACATCGGAGAGGGCCTATGTCCGGTCCGTCGAGTGAGCAGGGCTCGAGGGGTTGGACGACTCAGAGGAGGAAGACTCCTCGGAGGACTCCAAGGAGGAGGACTCTGAGGAGGAAGACTTCAGGGAGGAGGGTGGTGGCAGTGGCGACGAGAGTGGCTACGAGGGCAGTGACGAGGGCGACATCGGCGGCAATGGGAGCATCAAGGGTAGCTACAGCGCAAGCGGTGGCGACGACAATGGCTACGATGGAGGCGGCAACAGTAAGGGCAACAATGGCAGAAGGGGCAGGGCGGCAGTGGCAACGTTGGTGGCAAAGCGCCACCGACATAAGTATCACTCTAGTGTTGTATAGTGTAGTAGTAGGTAGCTGTAGTAGTAGAATTAGTAGAAAAATGGAAGTGGAAGTGGAAGACGTGTTCTACTAGGGTCGGTTCATAATGAGCCGACCTTTCTCTTTTGTAATGATCTCCTTTCAATATGAATGAAATATGGTTGCTGCATCTGATTTTGAATTTGTTTTGATATATATAATATGTTTGAGGTCATGTTTGCTGGTACTGAGTCTTTTGCTCTGTTCGACTTATATTCTGACTGATGAATCCGGCTGATATGTATTCTATCCTACTTAGTATGCTCGACTGAGGTCTTATCTGACTTAAACAATCCGACTTAGCGTGCTGACTTAGTAGGTCCACGGCGTGCGCATATACGTACTCGCTGGTAGTTTCCTGGTGAACAAACCCTTACTCTCCTTTTTTCCGTCACAAATATTCTTCTGAAATTCTCATTCATCTGCGGGTCCGCTCTTGATTCCGTTCCTTAGTGAAGTCCCATGGCACCCAGGAAGAAGAAACAAGGAAGCACTGCACCCGTCATTCCCTCAATCGATCCCAATAGTCAACTTCTCTTCTACGGTAATTACGCTTCTGTTGTCTCTGAGCCTGACTTGCTTTACTTAGTCGAAATTGGTGTTTTGCCATCGAAGGAATTGTGCTCTTGGCGGGTTTGGCAAGAGATCACCATACCCAAGGAGGATACCCATGAGTCTGTAGTCTTCGTTCCTTTCCTGATCTGTGGTCTAGGTTTACCTGTTTCTCCTTTCTTTCGTGCTCTTCTCAATTTTTACTCTCTTAACTTGACACACTTAAATCCCAACTCTGTCCTTCAAATTGTCATCTTTGTGAGGCCTTCCTCGGGATTAGCCTAGATTTTGGATTATGGAAGTACTTGTACCACTATAAACCTAGAATGGCAGGGGGCAGCATCAAGTGGTTGGTGACGCTAGTGTTGAACTCTATCTGGATAATAAGGCTGAATATCTTGACATTCCCTTGAAGGATAGTGTTGGGGCGAAGGCGAACACGCTGCCCTTCGCTCGATGACTTCGTCGCCTCTGCTACATTGATGAAGACCACTTCCATAGCGCGCCCGTGGTAAGCCGAAGGCGTTGATGGGATGAAGACCGACGCGGTCTCCCTTCGTCCTCTCCGTTGCAGGACGAAGGCTTCGTCGAAGTCTGCCAGCCCCACGTTGTCACCGCGCCGGGTGGCCCAAGTAGGATTCGGCCCACCGTAACAGGCCCCGCGCGGATAAGTATGTTACGGGCCACGTCTGTAAAAGCATTTACTGTAATGACAGTCTATAACCTCCTTTTGTGAGAATATTCTGGGGATGGACTCGATACTCGAGGGCATAAATGTCTTTGGCAAGGGACGGGTAGTCACTCGAGTGCCTATAAATACCCCCGTACAGTGCCCTTGAGAGGCCAGATTAACAGAGCTATTACCGTCTTGCATAAACCTTTGCATACACTCTTTCCACTTTCCCATTGGATCTACTTGCCAGGAGAGCAAGTTCCAACATTTGGCACCCACCGTTCGTGCTATGAACACCAACTTGCGATGGCCACCAAGCGAGCTAGTTCGAGAGCAGCCCCATCCATCGACAACCCAGCGAAGGCAGCGCTGCTGGCCGAGAAAAAAGGCAAGGCCCTCGCTGTCAACACCCCCAAGAGGCCTTCGAAGACAAAGTTGTTAGCAAAAGACAACACCAAGAACACCCCACCCCCGAGGGCACCCTCTGAACCTGTAGCTCCGAAGGCGTACCCCAAGCACCACCTCCAAGCTTTGCCCAACCTGAGGGCGATGACGCAATAGAGAACGGTGAGGTCCTCGGCATCTTAGCCAAATACCAGCTATAGCTACATGCACTCCGCATGAAGAACCATAACCTCCAAAAGCAGAAAGACATCCTTGAGGCCAAGCGCCAGAATGTCACCACCCAGGCCAAGGTGCGCCAGATGATACGAGACGAGGAGCAGAGAGCTCAGGAACTCGAGCAAGAAATCGCGCTCATGCAGAGTAAAGGCCAGCAAACGGTGCAGCATGGATCGCTCCCCCAGCAACGCGTTCTAGGTGACCTCTTCATACCATAGCGCGAGCCCTCCATCCCGCACGTCATAGCCTTCCAAGGGATCAACTACCTCGATGAGCGAAGCCCCGTGGCTCCACAACTCCAAGCATCCCCTTGGCCCACTAACTTCTGGCCAGGCACCTACCCCAAGTACAACGGCAGCACCGACCCAGCACAATACATCATGAGCTATCAAGTTGCCATCGCATCGTCTAGAGGGAACGACGCCACAATGGCCAAATCGTTCATCATCGCACTCAAAGGCCCAGCCTCGACCTGGTACACCAGGCTACCGCCATTGTCCATCGATTCCTGGAAAGGACTATGGGACAAGTTCCTGCTCAACTTTCAAGGGTACAGACCCGATACCGACGCCCTGGCTGAGCTCTTCCTCTGTAAGCAGCAGGAGAAGGAAACTCTTCGCGAGTATTACAGAAAGTTCCTGACTCTCAAATCTCAAGTGCCATCGGTCGACGACCACATCGCAATCCATTACGCCATCAGCGACCTTCGGGCCGGCGTCCTGTACAGTCACTGCATCAGGGACCCACCCAGAAATCTCCAAGAACTATACCAGCTATTCGAGAAGTATGCTAGGTCCAAAGAGTTACATCAACAAAAGGTTGAATCTCAGAGGAAGCCCAAGGACCCTCCGCAGTCCAGCAGAACCTGGACCAGGCCTTTGCAGCTAGACTTTGGTTGGGACAGCAGAAGCCAGCAACAGGTGCATAACATAGCCGACCAGCACCCAGCCGGAGAAACCGTCCGCCGTCAGGAATTCCCCCCCCCCCCAAGTCCACGGCAATGGCACCAGAGGGAGAGGCCGGGGACGGACGCAGCAGCCACACAGATTCTACTGCCTTTTTCATGGCGAAGACTGCGCGCACCCAACAAGAGATTGTCTAGAAACAAAGGCCACAAAGGACAGGATGTCCAGAGCTCAGCCAGTCGACAACCAGTGAGTTGTCGCTCACACATACCACCACCACCAACAACCTTATAACGACCACGTCCATCACACACCCAACAACGCGTACCAACACCGCCAGGAAGTACAAATCCTCCCACCCCCGCCTCCACCTCTGCACCACCCAAATCAACACCACCAAAATCACCCCCAGCTCCAAAGTAGGAAGACTTCACCGAACAACCATATCGCAGAGTCATCCATATGATCACCGGAGGGTCCAATGTGGACTTCGAAACAAAGCGGCACAAGAGGGACCACTACCGAAGTGTTAACCACGTCGCCCTCATCGGCCCAGTCATACAGACAAGGTGGTCTCATGTGTCGCTCACCTTCGACGCCAGGGACGTCAATCTACGTAGTGCCCCCACGTCGATGCCATGGTAATCAACTGCAGCGTAGCAGGCTGGGACCTACACAAGGTCCTGGTCGACAACAGCAGCCAGGCAGACATCATCTTCCTGCATGCCTTCATCGCATGGGAATCAGCCATAGTCTACTCAAGCCTTCAGACAACCTCCTTTGTGGCTTCGGCGAGAAAGGGACCTTTCCTGTGGGCAAGATTGAGCTACCCCTGTCCTACGGTGTAGCACCCAATGCCTGAAGCGAGCAGGTCACCTTCGACATCGTCGACATGGTATACCCATACAACGCCATTATGGGTTGGGGCTCCAATAAATTTGAAGCGGCCATCCACGGACTTTATCTATGAATGAAAATCCCTGGTCCGCAAGGTGTGATCACAGTCTACGACAACCAGTAGATGCCCGCAACATTGAAAGAGACTTCATCCTAGGGCAACGGAACGTGCACTGCCTCATGGCACAACGTGAAGGCTTCGAAGAGACTCACCCAGTCGCCGACAAAAAAGTAAAGGCGCAGCTGCAAAGCAACGACGGAACGAAGGCAGTACCCCTTGACCCGGCCACCCCTAAGAAAACGGTCGTAGTAAGCAAAGACCTGACCTCGCAAGACGAGGACAAACTCATCTCTTGCCTATCCCAAAATAAGGACGTCTTTGCTTGGTCCGCCCATGACCTAGTTGGAGTTAGCCACACCATCATAGAGCATGGCCTGGGCATTGACCCTTCGGTGCGCCCAAGAAAGCAATGACTGCGCAAGATGTCTGACGAGAAGACCAAAGCCGCCAAAGCCGAGGTGCACCGCCTGTTGGAAGCCAACTTCATCGAGCCCATTGCTTACCCTACATGCCTCGCCAACGTGGTCATGGTGCAAAAGAAAAGCGGCAAGTGGCGCATGCGTATCGACTTCACCAGTCTCAACAAGGCCTGCCCTAAGGACAACCTACCCCTGCCATGGATCAACAAAATAGTCGATAGCGCAGCAGGGTGCGAAGTCTTGTCCCTCCTTGATTGCTTCTCCGGTTACCACTAGGTCTACATGAAGGAGGAAGACAAGGCCAGCACAAGCTTCATCACACCCTTCGGCACATACTGCTTCATCAGAATGCCGGAATGACTCAAAAACGCCGGGTCAACTTTCTCCCACCTCACAAAAAGGGTCCTCGAAAATCAAGTAGGACGCAACATTTTCACCTACGTGGACGACATTGTCGTCACGAGCAAGAGCAAAGAGGATCACCTGGCCGACCTTGCCAAAACATTCGCTAATATGCGGGATGCGTGACTTCGGCTCAACCCCGAAAAATGTGTTTTCGGGGTCCACCAGGGGAAAATACTTGGCTACCTAGTGTCGCACAGAAGGATCGAGGCCAACTCTGCGAAAATTCAAGCAATCATCAACATGACACCCCCGCAGTCCACCAGAGATGTCCAGCGACTGGCAGGCAGATTGGCCGCCTTGAACAGGTTCATTTCAAAATCTGCAGAGCGCAGTCTGCCTTTCCTCAAGACACTGCGCGGTGCAAAAGACTTCGCCTGGGGACCAGAACAAGCAGCAACATTTGAGTCGCTCAATCAATATTTGTCCAATTTGGCAACCCTCACTAGTCCTGACCCTTCGCTACTCTTACTGTTATACATAGCGGCTTCACCATGTGCAGTCAGCGCAGCATTGGTCCAAGAATAGGACATAGAGGGCATGACCCAGCAATGCCTAGTTTACTACGTCTCCGAAGACCTCACGGCTTCCAAGTGCAACATGACCGATCTAGAAAAAATTTCATATGCGGTTGTCATGGCATCGCACAAGCTGCGCCACTACTTCAAAGCATTCAAGGTGCGGATCACTTCGGACAGAGGTCTGGGGGAACTATTCCAGAACCCAAAGGCTTCCGTCCGCATCGCCAAATGGGCAGCCGAACTCTTTGGATATCACATCACCTTCGAGCCCAGGACAGCAATCAAGTCACAGGTCCTGGCAGACTTCATCGTTGACTGGACAGGACCAGCATGGCAACAAGAAGGGTCCCTAGAGAAAGTGTGGACCATTCACTGTGACGGTGCCTGGTGCCATGCAGGGGCAGGCGCCGCTGCAATTATCACATCACCCGCAGGTGTCAAGTACAGATACGCGGCACACCTTAGCTTTGCCATGGAGACTAACAGATGCACCAACAATATAGCAGAGTATGAAGCCATCATTCTGGGCCTTCGCAAACTGCCGGCACTCGGTGTCACCACATGCATAGTCAGGATAGATTCCAAAGTAGTTGCCGGCCAGGTCGAAAAAGAATACTCAGCAAAAGACCCCGCACTCATGCAATATCTTACAACCATCCGCAGTCTCGAGAAACAATTCAAGGGTTTCACCCTACAACATGTTGACCGCGCCAAGAACGAAGAAGCCGACGCACTAGCTAAAGCGGCAGCCAAGGGTGAGGTCTTGCCCTCCGACGTGTTCTACCACATCATCGGCACGTCAGCCATCCGCAACCCAGAGGGGCTGCAAATAACTCAGGACGCCGAAGGCCACCGCATCGTCAACCTCATCATGACCGAAGACTGGCGGGCCCCAATCACCCTGTACCTGCAGGGTCACTATCACCCCAATGACTGCAACGAGGCCAAACGTCTGAAACACAGAAGCCGAGACTTTGCACTAATCAATGGACAACTATACAAAAAGGGATCAGCCAGCCTATGCTCAAGTGCATAACTGAGACTGAATGCGTAGAAATCCTACACGAAGTCCACAGCGGAACTTGTGGCTCCCATTCAGGACCTAGGGCCCTCGCTGCCAACGTGATTCGTCAGGGATTCTATTGGCCCACAATAATTTGCACTGCCAATCGAGTCACAAGGTCATGTGAAGCGTGCCAAAAATTCTCACCTCGCTCGGGCAGACCCTCGCAATTCACCAAACTTATCGCCCACACACGGCCACTTCAGCGCTGGGGACTGGACATCGTCGGACCACTGCCTACAGCTCTAGGGAACCTCAAGTTTGCCTTTGTCGCCGTCGAATATTTCATAAAGTGGATCGAGGCCAGAGCAGCATCCACTGTAACGTCGAAGACCGCACAAAAATTCTTCTGGCAAAACATTGTTTACTGCTTCGGAGTCCCATCTGAACTCACAGTCGACAATGGCAAACAATTCGACAGCCAAGACTTCAGGGATTTCTGTTTCTCCATTGGCACCAAGCCCGTCTTTGCCTCGGTATACCACCCACAGTCTAACGACGTCGTTGAGCGCGCCAACGGCAAGATTTTTACTGCTATCAAGAAAAGACATCTCGACGACAAGAAGGGCAAATGGGCCGACCAACTACCCGAAGTGGTATGGGCCCTAAACACTATAGAGTGCCGGGTGATCGGTTCACACCCTTTCACCTATTGTATGGATCCAAAGCCATGACGCCGCAGGAGATAAAGCATGGCTCACCTAGGACAAGCACATCAGTAGTCCCCGATGTCGACGAGCCAACTTCCAAAGATCTTATCGACGGAGACCGCGTCCTCGCCCTGCAGACTCTCGACAGATATCAGGCCCAAACGAAGGCCTGGCACAACAATGCAGTCGTCCCAAAGGAATTCAACAAAGGAGATAGTTATCCGGACCACCCGGACAAAGTCACGGGGCAAGCTGGAGCCGACATGGGAAGGTTCATTCATTGTTAAGACAAAGGCATCCCCCAGTGCCGTGTACAAGCTGGTAACACCTTCCGGCAAAGATTTAGAGCACTCCTGGAATATTGACAATCTCCGGAAATTTTTTGTTTAACCCTCGGGGCCCATGCGCAAACAGTGTTGTCCTGGCCCGCACTCTTTTCCTCCCGGGCGGTGAGGTTTTTAACGAAGCGAAGCCATGTAATATATCAGCAAAAGCCCCCGCAAAAAAAAACTCAAGTGCAACATGTCGAAAAAGACCGCGTCGACGGTCTTCGGCATTCGTCCAATTCCAGGTCACTGCGACAGGTAGCGTAGGCTACCCTTGCGTGCGACAATCCACACAAAAGTCACCCAAGGGTGCAGCCGGACTAGCACAACAAGTGTGTTAATCAAAGTCTTTTACTAAAAAAGACAATCCGCGCAAAAGTCGCCTAAGGGTGCAGCCAGACTAGCACAACAAGTGCATTAATCGAAGTCTTTTACTAAAAAGACAATCCGTGCAAAATTCGCCTAAGGGTGCAGCCGGACTAGCACAACAAGTGCGCCAATCGAAGTCTTTTTCCAAAAAGACACCGTGCAAAAGTAGCCTAAGGGTGCAGCCGAACAAGTACGCGATATGAAGTCTCTCGCTTAAAGGAGACCAACAGGCCATATTACAATACAAGTCGCAGTTACATACACTCAGCGAAGTGTCACTAGACCCACCGCACAAATATACAACCATGCCCTCCATTACCTCCGGACAACGCGAGGGCACCATACACTACATCGGCTCCACTTTCGGGATGATGCCCGCCTCCCTATAGTTGAACAACATTATTTTCAATTCCTCACCCTCAAAAAGCCTCCACAGATCCCCCTCACCAATGCTCGCCCTAATCAGAGAAGACAGCAGCTCTTGTTTCCCAAACCGATCTACTCGAAGACGGTCCCACTCCATCCCCATCCGACAGCGCCTCCCACTCCGCGAAAACTTGCCAACACTATGCTTCAACACCACCCTTCGCCGCCGGCACTCGGTCCTCACATTAGGCAGACCAGACACATCGCCAACCTCCACCCGCGGTGAGGACTCTGCCGCGGCCGCATCTAACATGACAAAATAAACCAAACCTTCACCAGATGAACTCCCAAACTCATCATCAAATGAAAAAGACTCAGATTCAGCACCAGGCACATTATAATCAGCAGGCACTACAGTATCGACCGCCACAAAATTCTCAATGCTAGCCGAGGTTGTCTGCGCAGGCCCACATGTCGGAACCTGCGCAGCAACCGAGTTTCAGTATCACAAAAACAAGATCCTACACCCAACACCTCGAGCACTATCCCACCACCTACGAAGGACCGGCTGACGCCGTCGGGTCTTCGGCAGCTGGCACAGTCACCACCGAAGTATCTTCACCAGTCGGCACGGAGGCCTCTGCGGGTGCCTCGCCAGCATCAGTCGAAGGCGCTGGCTACTCCTCAACCCCCGCCCTCGCGCCCACCGCTAGAGGCATCGTGCTCTCCAAGTCCCCGAGGTCTTCGACCTCCTCCTCATTCGCCATCTACAAACATAGCAACACATACTTAAAAAAATAAATAAAAAATATATTAATAATAATAGCAATCACTAAAAACCCATACCTGTTCCATCGCCCTGTCGGACCTTTCTCGGACAACATCACGGCCATGAGGGCCCCACATCCTATCATAAAGCGCCCTAGTAGAGCGCTTTTGCACCGGGTCTTCGACCTGGAAGATTCTGCGTTCGATGTCTTCGTTTGCATGGTCAAAGACTTCGAAGTGCCTGCATTCCTCACGGGACAAGGCAGTCACGGCCCCTTCATAGGTGACGAGCGCAACGAAGGACATGAGACCCATCACAATCGTCGGCAGCACCTCCAGCTCCTCCTGCAACCACCCGATAAAGCGGAGGCCAACTTCTTTACTAGACACATCAAAGGGGGCGGTACGCGTCCACAAGCAATGCATGCGCCCGGTCGACCTCTGTGTGGGTCGAGGCCTCCGCCTTGTCCAGGTAGCCGCGCAGGCTGCTGTGGTCGCCACCGCCTCCACAGCACGTTGGATGGCGAGATTGGCCTCCGCGCGCGCAAGCTTGGCCTCGGCACGAGTGGCCTAGGCCTCCGCGCAGGCCTTGTTTGCATCCTCTTTCTCCGCCGCAAGTTGGCGGCCGAGGTCCTCCTTTTCAGCCTCCACAGCCACCAGCTTTTCCTTCAGCTTGCGAGACTTGTTCTCCGCGGCTGATTGTCCCGCACCGCCTCAGTATGCTGCGCCCGGAGGCGTTCAATCCTGCCCTCGAGTTGTCGCCTCTCGGCAGCGAACTCTGAGGTCTGGGCGCCTGATGCAACATGTTCGGTGAAGGCAGCTGCCTGGCACAAAACCGTCAATCACAATCATATAAGAACAATAAATTGCTGAAGTCCAAGGCGACCTACATGCTGCAGCTGTTGCGTTGCATGCTTCAGTTGCTGTGCAACTGAGCCTGCCATGTCTTTGGCGGAAGCGGCCGAAGCAATCTCACCGCTGGCACAAAACTTGGACCAGGAGTCCTGCGAAGACCCCTTCGCCTTGCTAGTCGCCGCGACCGATGCAGCCGCCACTGGCGCCGGGACGACAGCCAGCTGCCCAGCATCGGACCCTACATCATTACCTTGTCAATGACCTGGACCCAAAAAAACTCACCAACAAGTCCCCGCCCTATACGGGCGTTGAACATCATGACACCGCCCACAAGGTAGTCCTCCACGCAAACATCCATGGAGACATCGGCCTCAGCAGTCCGCGGCGGGGCCGGCGGCCTTCGCTCCTCCACGGCCTTAGCGGGAGTCGGCTTGCCGGAGCTAGGAGTGGCAAGCTGCGCGCCCAGCAAAGGTTTGCTGGGGCCGGGGGTGGCAGGTTTTGCAACCGGCGGTGGCTTGCTGCTGCCAGGGGTGGCAAACTTCGTGAGTCCCCGCGCCTTCTTGGTCTCGCGACTAGGGTCCCCGACCCTAGTGAACGCCCGGCGCTTCCGCGTCGTGTCTTGATGATCTTTATCCATCACTGCCGATACAACAACAGTAATATTGTGCCCATAAGGAAAAACCCTCAACTCATGAGCTAATCGGGATGTAAACATGTCTTCGCCGGTTGCCCGAGGGATCGGAACATTCCTCGGCCAGTGACCCCCGGTAACCTCCAGCATCCACACCGAAGATTATCGGAGCTCGGGCGAAGACATCTTTCCCCCGAGGGGCGCGCAAGTTCCCAACAAATTGACTGCAAAGCGGTCAGAGACCCCCAACCCCTCGGCTGCAGTACCTAGTTTTCTCTTTTTCGTGGCTGCGGCCGGCGCAGCTCCACGCGAAGGCCCCTCATCGACTGCGGTGGCCGCCCTCTTTCCCCGGCGGTCGACAACACCAGCATCGTCGTCTCTCGGGTAACCGCCATATGGCAGACCGTTCAACTCAAAAGCACGATTCAAACGAACATTAGAACAGTGAATGTCCCAACTCCGCAAGGTCACCGTCCTCGGCACGTATTGCCCTACAATCTTTGAGGCCTCAGCCTCCACTTTGCGCACAAAAGCAGCTGGGTTTTGACCTTGTAGATCCAAAGCGAAGGCAGGACTTCGCACCAACTGACCGCCCAAGGACAGCATCCTACGAGGGCATACTTTGCCAAGTACCCATCCATGCGCCAAGGGCCACAATCCATATCTAATGAATTCTTCAACAAGATCGTGCCCGCTACTCATGCGGACAGCGTAATGAAGGGCCCCTTCGTCCTCATCATCCTCCACCACCTCGAACGGCGGGATTGCCACATAACAGTGAGAGCACATGATGGCGGCAGGGAGACCAAGAAGATCTTCAACTTCCCCTCCAGAGACATAAAACCAATAGTCCCACCAGTTGCCCCACTTGTTCTGAGCACAAGGGACTATTTCCACGACCTCCGCCGAAGTTTTTCCAGTCCTCGGCGTGAAGGTGCACGATCCAAATTGTGCAATCTTACTTCCAATTTTCCTCTTTTGCCAGTGCAGACAATAGTTCTTAGCGAAGACCTCCATCGACGGCTGACCACCATACGAAGCAACCGCCTAGACATACTTCGCTAGGGCAACCACAGCGTTAGGTGTCAGCTGGTGGATCTGTACCTCGAACCTTCGCAAAACCTTCTCCACGAAGCGATGCGCCGGGAGACGAAGGCCGGCAATGAAAAATGCCTCGAACACAACCAATTCGCCCTCCGGCTTAGGGATCTCCTCAGCGCCCGGAACCCGCCCGAAAGTGTCACCAAAGTATCCAAGCTATTGCATATCTTGCACACGAATCGAGGAAATCCTTGAAGTGCCAAACTCCACGGTGTGGCCCGGGTGAAACTCCGTCGCCACCAAATCGCTCATGGTACCCTCAGACGACAGATCGGCCGACGACGCACTCGCAGCAGAAGATGAAGAAGACATTGCTATGTACCGTCGACGGTGGCGTGCGATTTGCTTGACGCGGGCCAGATTTTTGGAGCGGACGAGCAAGGAGGGAAGGCAAGCGGTTTGAAAAAGTTAGGGTTTTTCAGCGCACGCAGGGGTAAGAAACAATCCCGACCACGTCCGCCCTTTTTATAGACAGAATGTGGCGCTTCAAGAACCACGCAATCCAACAGTAACATGTCCATCAATGGTCATTTCAAAAAACTCCGCGGGACCACTTCGAGCGAGGGCAGCGTCTCCACCATCTAGCGACGTCTTCGGCACTAGATGACTTAGTCGAACTGGTCCCTCGGAGGGCAAATGTTGGGGCGAAGGCGAACACGCTGCCCTTCGCTCGATGACTCAATCACCTCCGCTACATCGGCAAAGACCACTTCCACAACGTGTCCGTGGTAAGCCGAAGGCGTTGATGGGATGAAGACCGGCACGGTCTCCCTTCGTCCTCTCCGTTGCAAGACGAAGGCTCTGTCGAAGTCTGCTAGTCCCGCGATGTCATAGCGCTGGGTGGCCCAAGTAGGATTCGACCCACCGTAATGGGCCCCGCGTGGATAAGTATGTTACGTGCCACATCTGTAATAGCCTTTACTGTAATGATAGTCAACCTCCTTTTGTGAGAATATTCTGGGGATGGACTAGGTACTCGAGGGCATAAACGTCTTTGGTAAGGGACGGGTAGTCACTCGAGTGCCTATAAATACCCCCGTATAGTGCCATTGAGAGGCCAGATTAACAGAGCTATTACCGTCCTACATAAACATTTGCATACACTCTTTCCACTTTCCCGTTGGATCTATTTGCCCAGGAGAGCAAGTTCCAACAAATAGCATCAAGGGGTGGCACTTTGAATGGTTCACCATGGAGAATCACAATAAGTCACTCCCTGCTTGCTCTAGGAGGCAGCCTGATGTCCGGGTGTTAAGTTAGATAGAGGTCCCAACTGTCTCTGAGGTTGCTAAAGCCAGATCCTTTTAGCTAAGGTCGCTGGTTTGAAGGATAGAGGTTTGGCTGTTGAGGCTATGGTCATTGATTTCGTTTTCAAGAATATTCAATCTTTGAAGGATAGAGTTCATCCTGTCTATTTGTATACTAGGGTGAGAGACCTTTCCCGAGTGAAAAACAATCATATATCATATGAAAATGTTTTAAAATGGGTTGAGATGATGCTGAGAGGTATTGTTGTGAATGCTGGAGCTCCTTGTTTTTATTTTGCCTAAATCTTCCCCCGGTGGTAAGTTATGACTGTCTAGATTCTGTTCTTGTCAAGTTGTTGTATGCTCTATGCTCATTGTGCTATTTTATTGATGTAGAGTCTTTTTTCCTAGTTTGTGTCCAACTCACCCGTCCGTGAGGAGGGTGGGAATCAAAGCCATAGAGTGCGACCTTTCCCAGATGAAATAGAGGGTATACTTATTGTGCACCGAGATCTACCTAAAGAGGAAAAATAGACTCATTTCTTGATGCAGCCAGCTACTAATGATTCTGAGATCGATGTTGTTCTCGGCATGTTGGCTAGAGAGTCACTTGAATCAACGCGACTTGAGTTGGTTAGTGGGGCTCCCGAGCAATCGAGTAGAGGAGGGAAGAAAATTGGTAACTCTAAGGGTACACGATGCAAGCGATCGTGTCAAACAGACTCTCAGGTTAAGTCCATAGAAATGAAGAAGAAAATAAAATACTTCATCATTCGTCGGACCTGGAGCCAGTGACTGCCCCAGTTGCACCAAACCTTGATGATAATATAGTGGATGCTGGTCTGGAGGATGTTGTGGAAGGTGGGAGTGGTGTGAGGGCTGGTAGATATGTGGTGGAGGAAGGGGATGATGATGAAGAAGAAGTGCTCCCCTTGGTCCGTCGAGAAAGATGATCTAAGGCTTGTGGTGACACCTCGAGCCTTGCTTCCACGTAGATGATGAGAATTTGAGGTTTGACTACATCTGCTATCAATAGTGTGCTAGAAGATGCCATTCCTAAGGACCTTTTGGTTGAATTGCCTGAAATTAGAGTTGTTGACGTCCATATAGAATGCCCCGTCCATGTGTCTTCTGCTGGCTGGGCTAGAGATAAGCCTAGCAGTCTGCCCTGGTACTTCAGATCCTAAGGGTCTTCTAGTCCTCGAGGGTGCTCCAGCTAACCCCAAACTGATGATGCCTCAATGGATATTCATTTTGGGTCACCAATGCCCTGAACTAATGATGCTGTGGTAACAAGCTCTATTATGCCCATTGGTCCAGCCGACCCAACCACCTTGGAGGTCAGTGGTCTTGGTGCTGAAATCCCCATGGGTGTATCTGGTGTTGAAATCCTAATGGGTGTCGCACTTAGCCTGGATGATCTGGATCCTTCAATGCTTGACTATGCTTGCACTGTAGCTTCTACTAATGTCATTACTTTTGGGAGCACCTCGACAGTTTCGGCTTTGGGATTTCCCTTGTTCTTTTCAAACTTACAGGTACTTGCATTCCGTGCTACCTTGCCTTTACCAATGGGTGTTCTGTTTGCTGACTTTTGCCTTCGCTGAGTGTCTTGGACCTGGTGGCTAATCAAATGGAAGCACATGGAGTTCCGGTACCTGAGCAAATATCCTCCTCATCATGGTGGAATCCTCTTTCTCATCAGAAGCAAATAGATGATCTGAAATACGCTAATACTAGTGAGTTTCTTGCTGCTACTTCTTGTTGACTCTTCTTTTTAATTCATTTTAATTCAATGGCGAAACATCCACACTAGATGAATGTATAAGAAGATCAAACACCTCACCTCACAGCACCATGAAACAAGTAGTTCTATTGAAACAAAACTCCTAATCTTCCTAAACCTTATTCTTGCCATAATGAAAAGATAATCATGTAATCTAACATACTTTGCACCCCACCAAAAGGGAGAAAATCTATAGAACTAATGGAGCAAATAAGCCGACAAGAAGCCAATAACATCTTGCGCGGCACAGTTCATCAAAGAAATGCCAAAAACTCTACATAGAGCACTGACAGCCCAACAACAACACAATACTTGCTTAACCCATGTCACTATACTTCATTCAACATCTCAACTAAGAAAATATCCAACTAGTATGGTTAACCTATACATAATACAAGTCTTCATCTACTGTAGTTCAGAAACTTACATTTCATTCTATCATATGATGCACTCAAAGTACCAGACCTAAAGGGTCAATACTAACCCCATAATCCTTCACACATTTGGCAACAATCTCAAGCAAATGTAAAAACCACATCATTTAGGAATAGGTGACTAACCACACACTACCAACTCTAGGCTTGGCAATGACTTCATTCAAACCAATAGATAAGTGGTCCAACAATGGCTCCACAGACATGCATCGGGGAGAGAACCATCAGATCCTCAACGTATTAATACATAATCAATGAATCAAGAAAATCAAAGATTTTATTCTACAATTAGCATGACTAACATGCAACCACTTTAAACCACATCTAGGCTTTGTGGCTACTAAAACACACGATAGAAGAGAGACATGTAAGCCATTCTGGCTATGTAAAGACTTCCCCTAAAATCCATATAAAAGTACCAATATTCATTTCTTTCAGAATTGGTTTCTCGACATAAACAATCATTCTTTGCAAAGATAGTTGGAGCTATCCACCAACCGCCCAACAACTTAAATTCAAATTAATGGTTACCTTGTAACCCAAAACACACTCCTCTTAAAAACATCCTCAATCAAGCATATATAACAATATTATTGTAATAAAACTCAACCATGAAAAACATGTTGAAAACAACATAGGCATACCTGTATATCACCAGCATAATAGCAACTTCAATCGCACAAAAGACCAGCGATATCAATCGCATTAATAAAACAATATCAAAATTTAGAAATGAATTATATCAGGCATGAAATCATAAACAACTTACCACATCACCGTAAAGAATTAGGGAGGGTGAAATTATTTCATCTGCACTTCAAAGACATTAACATATATCAAAGATATTTGAACCCATACCCTTCCTATATGTGCAAGTGTGTCAAATTTATCTTCAAATTGCCAAGAATCTAAAGCCTATGCTTTGATACCAACTGTAACACCCCGGGATCCACAAACACCCCAGAATGCTACTAAACTACACCTCTAACATACGTATATAAAATTTCGACAGCATCTCCTTTGAAAATTGTATAAACGGGAAAGCAACAAAGTATAAATAGATATCATGATAAGAAAACATAATCGACATTAATAATCTGCTAGCAATGGGAAAACAACCATAATGGTATGAACTAAATTAACCAGTGCACACAACTAGTTAGAAACAAACATCCTTTGACAAGAAGCTTCTGATTAAATCATGACTGCGCCTAAGCAGCGTTATTATGAGAGTGAAGGTGGATGTGCTGCTACTTCCCACTTCCCTTGACGAGCAACAAGCACCTACATTGAGTAATGCAAGAGTGAGATGAAACATCTCAGCAAGCAAATTGTTTTGATAAGATATTTAAACCACAAATTGAATTAATCAACATTTTAAAAGAATCACAATTAAGATCAGAAATACTTGTAGATATAGAACTTAGTAGTCCCAATATAACCAATACCATCTCATTTCCTCGAACAACCACAATAGGTTCTATAACACTTCCGTGCGTCAACAATACCTGCAAATATCACTTCAATGTATGCATAGGAATGCAATGTGTAGGTACTCTGTCTTTATACCTCTGAGGGTATAAAACCACATCATCTACAAATATCACTTCAATGAATGCATATGAATGCAATGCATATGTCTTCTGCCTTCATACCTCTAAGGGTATGAAGCCGCATCGTACCCCTCCTCGGGCAACGTACGATGCTAAATTGTACCGGTACGGTCGGACCATAGGTCACGACAAAACTTCAGATGCGAATGAGTCATGCAATGTATATGGCATGCTGCATTTGTCAATAAACTTCACTTCCTTCAGATACAATACAAACCTCAAATAATACTTCATTTACCTTCAGATACAATACCAACCTCAAATAATACTTCATTTACCTTTAGGGGTGTGAATTTATCTCATGAGTCATACTCGAATCATAATCATCATCAATATATGATTGAGCATCAGTATAATGCAAGCAAGTAAAGAATCACCATAGAGTCCAATTATGAAAAAATCCAATACTTCTGAATATTAGAGTGTAGGCAATAGAAATAACAGGTCAGAACGGAAGCAACCACCGCTACATTCACTTGCCTTCAACGAAGAAGAAGAAATGTACTAGGCATGATCTGGAGTGTAGCCACCTGCTAGCGGGCATAAAACTTAGTACAAATATTTCACAAACATTTGCCAATAATCAACAAATCACTCCTACACTTGAAACCAAGACCTGGTGGTAAGCCTCCCACCCTGAACCACATGCTATACAGCAGCAGCGCTGTTTGTTAATTTTGTATCTTTAAAATTATAACAGTGGTGAGATCAAATTAATAATCTAGAAGTATCTACACAAAATACCCTACAACTTTGGTATTCAATGGATAATTAAATTCTGTCATCTATAAGTTCTAAAACATCTGACAAGATATCTGACTGAATCTGCTTCAGACAGCAGCGTAGTTAACTACCAAATTCAATCTCACAAACCACTCAACCAAACATCATGAAATTCTACTGGCAGTAAGAACTTTTATCCCTCTACAGAAGTCTCCATAGTTGGAAGAGCCAATTCGGCCATTTACCTGATGAAACCTACCAGTGAACAGACCCGCTCATTTTGGTCAGGCAAACAGAAACAGCCACAGTAAAACAAACATAACTGGAGTTTCATAATTCATATGAATGCATTATTTAACAATATGGAAAGCTTATGAAATTATCTACAACTTTTCTTAAAAACCAAAGGTTGAATTCTGTTGATAAAATTGCCTAAATCTTAAGAGAACAGATTCTGCACAGAATTATGAGAGAGAAAAACTGCTATAATAAAACTGCAATAACTTTCTGATCTAATGTCCGATTGAGGTGTTCTTCACGGCCACGAAAAGATCTACAAATTATCTACGACTCATATACAGAATTTTCATTTTTTTGAGGCCACTAAGACTACGGAAAACTGGCATGAATAGAAACTGTCGAATTTGCCATTCCACAGAAAACTAAATTCGAGATCAAAACCTAACCCTACATCTAATCCAACCTCTAATCCTTTAATCCACATGATCCACAACCTCCAAAAGCACATAATTACAGGGAGGAACAAGGATTTCACCCATACCTAGGGTTTCCCCAAGAAAATCTTCAAGAAGAGATGGGGAAGAACATCTCCTTGATCCCCTCTTCCTCTTCAATTCAACGTGCTCCTCCTCTTCTCGATCCTTACTGCGTGGGGGGATCTAGAGGGAGGAGGGAGCCATGGAGAGGGTAGGGGGCGGCTGCCAATGGGGAGGAGAGCAAGAGAGGGAGGGGGCGGCTGCAACCCAATTGGGGAGAAGGAGAGGGGGCGGCTAGGGTTGGGGAGGAGAGGGGGGCTCCCATCCACTGGATCGAGATCAATGGCCCAAACTCGCTCTCCCCTTTGAGCTCCCAACCCCAGCGGAAAAAATGCCAAAAGATCTTCTGTTTTCTGAGGAATGCCTCCTGAAACTCTAAACCCCAATGCCACAGAACATCAAAGAAAAGAGAAAAATAAGTTTAACTTCTTTTTAGAAAATTGGGGTATCACACTCATACCTTTGCTGCCTATCAAGTCGAAGGTACCAAATGTAATTCAATATTGTTTTTATTTTCTCATGATAATATAATGGAGATGAATTTATAATGCTATATGATTGTTTGTGTTATCTTTTGTATTTTACACGCTTTTTCTATTACCATCTTACCTTCGATATTCGAAGGTATGTCCTTCATGACCTTCGTCTGAAGATCATTATATCCTAAGGGAAATAATGTTTCGAAGGATGAAGGGTGTTAATATTTAACATTTTATGTTGCCTTGTTATTGATTCATAGCATTTGAGAACAAGTCACCAACACTATTCCTCCTGAAAATGCTCCTGCATAATACTTTGTAATCATCAAAGGCCAAATGTTGGTTGATTAAGTAGGAAGGTGGTTTTTTCTAGACGTTCTTTGATAATTTGGATATGAGTTTTAAAACTTTGTTGATGGGGCTTGGTGTGCTCTCTTTGTTTTGTAGTTGAGGACGTGCGATATTGTCTTAAGTTGTTTCTAACATAAGGAGATTGCTCCGTTAGCAGGGTATAGTAGGCACCCTTTGTTTTGTAAGTGTGAGCATGCAGCACCGACTTAAGTCGTTTTTGACTTAAGCCGATTGCTCCGTTAGCAGGGTATATTAGACACCCTTTGTTTTGTAAGGACGAGCATGTAGCACTAACATAAGTCGTTCTTGACTTAAGGCGATTGCTCCGTTAGCAGGGTATAGTAGACACCCTTTGTTTTGTAAGCGTGAGCATGTAGCACCGACTTAAGTCATTTTCTACTCAAGTTAATTGCTCCATTGGCAGGGTATAGTAGGCTCCCTTTGTTTTTGTAAGTGTGAGCATGTAGCACCGACTTAAGTCATTTCCAACTTAAGTTGATTTCTCCATTAGCAGGGTATAGTAGGCACCCTTTGTTTTGTATGCGTGAGCATGTAGTACCGACTTAAGTTGTTTCTAACTTAAGCCGATTGCTCCTTAAGAGTTTTTCTATATGTGGATTTACGTAGGAGCTTTATTAAAAATGAGGTCATCAGATTAATTGTAGTCTACCACTAGAGTTTATGGCGCTACTATAGATAGAACTTACTGAGGTGCTCGACATTCCATGAGTTCCCCACTGGAGTACCATCCATCTGAATTAGCCGATATGATTCGGGCCAAGTTACTTCTGCAATCATGAAAGACCATTCCCATGGTGGTGATAGTTTGTGCCGTCCTTCTCTTGACTGTATGCGACGAAGCACCAGGTCTCCTACTGTGAACGCCTGGTGTCGCACAACTTTGTCATGGTAGCGCCTCAGGGTTTGTTGATATCTAGCCGATTGAATGACAACATTTAAATGTTCCTCTTCTAGCACATCGATTTCCTCAAGCTAGGTTGCTTCTGCCTCTTTGATGCTTTTGAAAGTTAATCTGGGTGCCCTGAAGGCCAAGTCTGCTAGCAACACCACCTCCAATCCGTATACCATAAAAAAGGAGTATTTCCATGCAAGGCTCGGCTGGGCTTAGTTCGCAAACTCTAGACTACATAAGGCAGTTCCCCAATCCATTTTCCTGCAAGCTTTTCTTTTTTGTCAAAGACTTTCTTTTTTAGCGCTTCTAATATCATCACATTTGCTCTCTCTACTTGCCCATTAGCTCTGGGGTGTGCTACTGATGCATATTTGAGCTGGATACATTTCTATTCACAGAAATCAAAGAATTCCGCGCTAGTGAAGTCTGATCCTAGGTCTATGATGATGCTATTGGGTATCCGAATCTGAAGATGATTTCCTAGATGAACTCCATTGCTTTGGCTGAGGTCAGGGTTGCAATCGACTTGTATTATATCCATTTTGTAAATTTGTCGATGACTACCAGCATATGGGTGTACCCTCCCTTTGCTTTCTTGAACGACCCGATCATGTCTAGTCCCCAGCATGCGAAAGGCTAGATGACCGGAATAGTTTGTAGCTGCTGTGTTGGCAGGTGCTGCTGCTTGGCCAAAAATTGGCATGATGCACATCTTTGGACTAGGTCGGCTGCATCTTTTTTTGCTGTCAGCCAATAAAAACCTGCTCTGAAAGCCTTCCCCACGAGAGTCCTAGAAACTGCATGTACTCCACATTGTCCTACATGAATTTCTTCCAGCAAACACCTCCCAATGTCTGAATCGATGCATTTCATGAAAACTCCAGTGGCCCCTCTCTTGTATAGTATTTCTCCTATGACTGTGTAGTGGGCCAACTGCCTCGCAATGCACTTGGCAGCAGCCTTGTCATCCGTTTCTTCCTCGTTCTTAATGTATATGATGATTGACACTCTCTAGTAATTTGGTTCTGGTTCTACCTGCTCCACTGCCTTGCATTCCTCCGCAGGCCCTGATGTGATACTTGGTAGTTGTATCTCCTGGACAAAGATGCCTGATGGAGCTTGTGCTCGGCTCAATCCTAGCTTGGATAAAGTATCTTCTCCTGCATTCGATTTCTTTATATGTGGTGGAATTTTAAGCCTTCGAATTTATCTTCAATCTTACTAGCCGCGGCACAATAATTGCCCATTCAATCGGTGGAGCAGTCCCAGTCCTTGTTGACCTGGCTGATGACATCTAGGGAATCTCCATATATCATCAATCTCTTGATCCCAAGTGATACAACAATGTTGAGCCCATGTATCAAGGCCTTGTACTCTGCTGCATTATTTGAAGCTGGAAATAAAAGCTACAACGCGTACTTGAGCTGATCTCCTCTAGGGGCGATGAAGAGGATTCCAGCCCTTGCTCCATGTAGCTTCAGTGACCTGTCGAAGTACATCTTCTAGACCTTCCATTGATTTGGGGTTTTTAGGGATCTACTGCTCAGTCCATTCTGATATAAAGTCCACCAGAGCCTAGGTTTTGATCATCGTGCGGGGTCGAAACTCTTTGTCATGAGCTCCGAGTTCGCACACCAACTTGGTTGTCCTCCCCACTCCTTCTCTGTTGCGGACTATGTCTCCTATCGGGAAGCATGTGACCACTATGACTTTGTCATCGTCAAAATAGTGGCACAACTTTCACGCAGCGAGCAGTACGACATATAGTAACTTCTGAACTTAAGGATATCTGATCTTGGAGGGCCCGAGGACCTCGGTGATCAAGTAGACGAGGTGCTCAACTAGATATGCATGTCCTTCTTCTACCTGCTCGACTAGCAACATGGTGCTTACCACATGAGTTGTACAGGAGATGTATAGCAGTAAATCTTCAGCCAGTCGATTGGCAGTAGCTCGGTAGGGTGGTTTGAGAATCGGTGTGGTGGTCAAGAATTTTTTGAGTGCCTCTAGTGCTTATTGAGCCTCTGGAGTCCACTAGAATCTGTCCACCTTCTTGAGCAGCTTATAGAATGGCATTCCCCTTTCGCCAAGTCGTGAGATGAAACGACTTAGTGCCGCCATGCACCCAGTGAGTTTTTGTACCTTCTTTTGTGTTCGCGGCAGTTCCATCCTTAGAATGGCTTCAATTTTCTCTAGGTTAGGCTTGATCCATCGATGGTTAACAATGAATCTGAGTAGCTTCCCGGCTTCTAGCAGTAGCACCTCAAGCTGTTGAAAACCTACTGGAGATCCTCGATAAAGTCATCCGGGTTCACGATTTTGATTACCACATCATCAATGTAAGCTTCCACACGCTTGCCCCTGTGGTCGGCTAAGCATGTTCGGATAGCTCTTTGGTAAGTCGCTTTAGCGTTTTTGAGGCTAAACAACGTGTAGGTGTAGCAGAAGGCCCCAAAGGGCATGATGAATGCAGTTTTTTCTGATCCTCCTTTGCCAGACTGATCTGGTAATATCCGAAGTAACAGTTGAAGAAGGAGAGCATAGAGAAGCCATCAGTAGATTCAACTACCTGGTCTATTCTAGGGAGCCCAAAGGGATCCTTCAAACAATGTTTGTTGAGATTAGTATAGTCGGCACACATGCACCAATCAACTTTATTCTTTTTGAGTACAAGAACAAGATTTGAAGCCACTCGGGGTGCATCACTTTTCTAATAAAGCTTGCTGCTACTAGGCGGGCCAATTTGGCCCGTATAGCTTCTCCCTTGTCAGGAGTGAAACGATGCAGCTTCTATCGGATTGGTTTTGCCTGAGGATATACCTTTAGTTAGTGCTCAGCCAGCTCTCGAGACTCCGGGCATATCTGTAGGTTGCCATGCTAATACATCTCGGTTGTCTTGTAGAAACTGGATGAGTGTGCTTTCCTATTTGGCGGTGAGTCTAGAACTGATGATTGCTATCTTACGCTCATCGGAGAAACCATGGTTAGCCCTCTTGGTTTCTTTGGTTGGCCGCATAGTGGTTGTGGTAGATGCTTCATTTGCGGGGATTGTGAGGTCATCCCCTACTGGTGTATCGTCACTTGGCGTCATGGGTGCCATAGAGGGTCCGGCCGCAAGGGCTATCTGGATGGCTCTCCAAAAGCATTTCACAGCTCCCTAGAAGTCAGCTTGGATGATGATGATACTCTACGGTCCAAGTATCTTAAGTATCATGTATGAATAGTGCGGGATGTCCAAGAATTTGGCCAGCCCTAGCCTCCCGATGATGACATTATATTCGCAGTCGAACTGAGCTACCTCGAAGCGTAGGAACTTAGTTCGGTAGTTGTCTCGAGCATCAAAGGTGACTAGCATGAAGAGGTGGCCCAATGGGTACTCCCCTTCAGTTAGTACAATGTCGAAGAAAGGGGTATCCGACTGAATGTGGTCGGCAGTCGGAATTCCCATGGTCTGGAGCATTCTTGGGAAGGTGACATTTATGTTGCATCCACCATCCACCAGAACCTTTTTAACTCAGCTCTCTTGAATCACATGGTCGACGAGTAGAGTGTACTTGCCCAGGTGATCAAAGTTGAGCCATTGATTAGCTCGGCTGGCCGTGATGGCATGTTTAGACCACTGATATGGGTCTGGGGCACTGTTGGTTTCCATCAGGACCTGTTGATCAGTGAGATTATGTTTCCTTTTGTTCTCCTAGGACCCATGGCCCCGAATATTACATTGACCTCCTTGTCAATTCATGGGAAGGCTTCGCCACCGCCCCCACCATGCTGCAGTAGTTGATCTTGCTCGGTAGGTTCTCCTCGTGGCGGGGGAGGCGGCGGCGGCTGGAACGGTCGGCCATGGCTGACGGAATTCTTGAAGTCCCTACAGTTCAGTAGTGTGTGGAACATCTCCTTATGGTACAAACACAGTGTTAGAACTGACCGACACGTGGTCAAGCTAGCTCAAATAGTGGGATAACGAAAACAGTTTGATGCCTGCTAACACAAAGTATTAGAGCAACAATGTTTTTTCATCCCCCGCAATGGTGCTGTACGGGGGTATTTATAGGTAACCAGGGGACGGTTCTGTTGGTCACTTGTTCTCAAATGTTGTATATCAATAACAAGGCAACACAAGTGTTAATTATTATAGACCTTCGTCTTCTGAAGTATTATCTCCACATGGTCATAATGTTCATCAGACGAAGGTCAAGAAGGACATACCTTCATCATTTAATATGTGAATAAGAATGCAAGAGGATGAAGACAGTAACTGCATCTTATTAATTCATTCATATTTGTATTCCATAAAACACATATGAATATTAACAGGATTAGTATTGCATTGGTACCTTTGGCTTGCTCGAAGGTGAGGATGCGAGAGAGTGATTACCATCGAGCTTGAACAGTACGGTGCTACTGTTCATCTATTTATAAGCACAGGACGTAGCCCTGGTAAAAGTACATTTATGCCCTTGACATTCATCTACAAACATAATGTGAACCATTAAGGATTGGATAGTCTTTGTCCCTTTTCGGTCTTCATCATATTTGGTCGTCGTCATCACGTCAAGCCGAAGCTCCTTGGCTATAGCTCCGTTGTCCATTATCATCACCTTCGGGTTATATTTTCACCCTGTCACAAGAGAAAACCTTCATCCCGGAGCCGAAGCCCCCCTGTAATAATCCATGTCATACTGGAAACATATGGTTAGTCGCGTTTTTGAGGACCTTCAGGAGAGGAAGGCCCCCAACAGTAGCCCCTCGCACTATTGATTTGTTTCTTTGTAACAAATTTAGACTGTCATATGAACGAAGGCCTTTTGCCGAAGGTCCAAAAAACACCTTCCCTTTGCTAGAATAGCGAATCATTCTGACTCGTGGGACCCACCATGCTGTGGGGTTCTAAGTGTATATATGGAGACTTGTGTTGTGAGTATTGTGCGTGCTATCTAGCTGCTTGCACTGTGTTTGCTTTGTCGAGTATGATTGGATTTTAACCTTCCTTGCTTTGTCGAGTTTGATTGGATTTTGAGCTTCGGCATTTTAACAACCATCGTCTAAATAGCTGAGGAGAAGAAGATCATTGACCCCGCGCTAACCAGGTTTTACGAAGCTATGGAGAAAACTAACATGGAGAAAATTACCAATGAAATGCTGGCTGGGTAATCTGAAAACTCCAGCGATAGTGAGAGTTTTGATGTAGAAAGTGGAAATGAAGATGCCGAAGACCGGCCATGGAGGCCGAGCCATGTTATTTTTGGAAAGTCAACTATCAAGAAATCGAAGCGATGAAAGGGAGATACTTTCGTGATATTTCCATCGTGAGGGCTGGAGGGGAGAGTACCGTTCCTCTTCCTGAAGCTGATGAAGTGGTAATTTTCAGAAGCTTCATGAAAGTTGGACTTCGGTAACCCTTGGACAAGATGTTGGTCGAAGTTCTAAAAACTTTTGAAATTTTTCTTCATCAACTTACCCCCGAAGCTTTTATCAGAGTAGGGGTTTTTATATGGGCCATGAGGAGCCAAGGGTTAGAGAGCTAGGCGCCAGGTGTTTCTGCAATATTCATGAGTTATCATATCAGACGAAGGCGACTGGGAAAGAACAATATCACAACAATTTTGGCTGCTACAGCTTCATGCCCCGCGCTGAGGCCAGTTATCCTGTGCTGACATTTTGGAAAAAGTGGCCAGGCTCTTGGATATAGGAATGGTTTTATGTTAAGGTTGACCTGGGTCAGAGGGAAGATATAAAAGGGGTTATTCAGCGCCCTATATGGTCTTGCTTTGGCATTAGGAGGCCGCTCATTGCACATGGAAATGATGTGAAAGCGTGCCAGGCAGCTTTCAATACAGTGTGCACTTATATCGGCACACGAGACTTGATCCAAGAGCATATTGCTTACAGAGTGTGGCCACTTGCAAACAGATGGGAAATGCCGAAGGAGGCTGCCGCTAGCTCCAGTCAAAATGGTTTAGTCTATTTGAAGTATACCTTTTGATACAAGAGCTAGTTTGGTGAACTAAATGATGACTGGCTAGATGCTATAGAGGCATCTAGCTATGAGCTGCTTGGAGTATACTCAAAGGCCGAAGAGGAAGTTATGACCACTGCCTTCGGTGCTTGGGGCAAAAAGAGATTGAATAGGGTGTTTGATGTTATCGGGTTTGTGTACCCAGACTACTGCTATCCCATGCGAAAGCAAGGGAAGAAAATGAAAACTGCTACCCCGGCATCTTCTAGTGTGTCAAGGTCGAAGAAGATTAAAGTTTTGATGCACCGACCTAGGCGCATTGAGACGGCCGAAGTGCCGAAGCTAAATGAAAAAGTGGAAACAGCCCCCCAGCAACAGAGGCTACTCCTATTGTGCCTACTGGAATTATTGCAGACCTAGCCAGAGAGACAGAGTCAATGATAGAAAAAGTACTAGAGCCGCCGAAGATGAAAGCAGCAATACTGCCAAGCATTTTGGAAGCTGTTTTGGAAGCAATACTGTCGAGCATTTTGGAAGCTGCCAAGTGCCACGAGCACTCCAAGGAAAAGGAGGATGGCGAGAATTTTGGAAGCTGTTTTAGAGTCTGTGAAGATGCCACCTTCTTCTTCTACTGAGGCTTCTGGGAGGAAAATTGAAGAAGCTCCAAAGATAATAACTGCCAGTGCCTCTGCCCACGTCGAAGCGGGTTCTTCAAAACTTGTACCAGAAATTCCGTGAGCCTTCTAGAGGAACCTTCAGTGCCTGCTCCCGAAGCACATTCTCAGGGTGACTTGGACTATATTATTTGACATGTTTCGGGAAAAGAACTAACAGAAGAGCAGATTACCGAAGTACAACACTATGCCAAGGATCTGAAGTACCATCAAGGGTCCTTAGTATATGGTGGCAGTGACAAAGATGACTTCCTTTACTGTCTACCAGACAACAAAGAGATACATGTCTGCCAGGAAATGATGGACAATATAGGATATCCAAAGCTTGAACTTGGCCTATCTGCAATGTCGAAAATCAACTTGCAGACAATCTTGCTTACAATAGTCTAAAGGTGTGTGTACTTTGACTTGTCTACTTTTATGGCTTTTCTTGCCTCTATTACATTCTCACTCTTCGTTTTCTAGGGCTTAATTCTAAGCAAGGCTTTGAAGGCCTATAAGGATACAGAGGATGAGAGCTGCCACATAGCTCTTGGGAATCTGCGCTCAAAAGTCATCACACTAAGGAACGAAGCTCTTGAAAAGGATAAGATATTACTTTCCTTAGTGGATAGGCTAAGATCTAATGAAGCTAAACTTGATGCACAAGCCGAAGCTCATAAAGCCAAAGTGGAAGAACTAAAAAGGAAGGTTGCTAAAGCAACCGGAAAATTTGAAGTTGAGGTGGTAAAACATTAAATTTGCGAGATCGAAAGGTCAAGAGCACAAAAGAATGCCGATGAGCTTCGTGCTTCGAAAGAAAAATGTTATGAAATATCCTTGGAATGCACCAAGAAATTAAAGGACAACTTTTCTAGGGTTGGGCATATTCCTCTGAGCAAAAAATCATCCGCGGCGACCCTAATGGAGTTGTCCAGTGCATCAACGGGGAAACCGAAGCTTTTGATGAAATTCTGAGTGACCGAGGGGATTTTTGTGCCTTCACTGGTGCATGGGGGGCCACGTCCATTTTGGAGAAGGCTGGCTGTGAACATGCTAAGGCTATAATTCAGCTAGAATTTGCTTTCTCAGTCGACTACATTAAAGATCCTTCAACCGAAGCTTCTGCATTAGGCGAGAAATTTTATTCCAAGGTATGGATGAAGGGTGGCCGTGAGATAGCTGATGAAGCTATTAGAAAGAATGAAAAAGAATCTCACGACGCTCAAGAAGAAGCCAAAAGAGCTGAAGAAGCTGCTGAGCATGCGAGGCTTATAGGCACCTTTATTGAGGTTTAGCTTCGTAATTCGTTTTTAGCTTCAGAATTAACAAACATTTTTTTATGATGTAGCTGAACTTTCACCCCCACTAGAGCCATACAACCCCAAAGCTGACACGACCTTGAAGGAAGCTCTAGATATGATTAAAATTGCTAATGAAGTTATTGACGAAGCTGTCAACAGACTGCTAAATGAAGCCAACGAGAAAATGTTGAAAAACAATTAAAACTTTGTATATTTGAGAGTTTAATGTTTGTACATGGCTTTCCTCTTTTGTAAGAACCAAGCATCAAGTATTTGTATGTGTGTTAATGTAATATATTTCTTTGTGATGCATGAAACCTTCGTACATACTGTTTTTGAGCCACTGGCGAAAAAACACCTTCCCTTCTTTTCATGCTTCACGAAGAAAAAGATTCCCCTTCTGTCGATTCAATACTGGGTATTATGCCACGGTTGCTATGTAGTAATACTGCTGACGAAGATTCTCCTCCTGTGTAAAAATATATCTGCCGGATCCCACAAATATTTCATGTTCTTTCATGATCTGACAAATATTTTTGAAGAAGCAACTTTTCCTTGTTTCTTCATGGCTTTTTGCTGATGCAAAATGATGTATGATGCGATGCTATGCGATATGATATGATGGTATAATGCAAAATGATGTTTATGCCGATGGTAAGAACCCACGCGAATACACACCTAGACTCTACATCCCCTTGGGAACGACTTTGGAGTCTCTTCACCTTTTATTTAGGTGGTATTTCAGCTCTGCATTCCCTTACGAATGACTTTGGAGCTAAGCTCTGCATCCCCTTAGGAATGACTTTGTAGCTTCTTCACCTTTTACTTAGGTGGCATTTAAGCTCTACATCCCCTTAGGAACGACTTTAGAGCTTCTTCACCTTTTATTTAGGTGGCATTTTAGCTCTGCATTCCCTTAGGAACGACTTTGGAGCTTCATGACTTACTCTGCATTCCTTTAGGAACGACTTAGGAGATTCGTGATCCATTCTTGTTGCACCCGATGGTGTAACCACAATCTTTTTACATCAAATTGAAGGTTAAACCTTCTTGTATTATCTTTATAGAGGAAAATGTTAAGACAAAAAAGAGTAAAAGTACAATGAATCAAAGCATTCTTTGGTGGAAACATTGTGCCATCTTTAGTAGATGTGCCTCAACTCGGGCACAGTGCTGTTGACTTTCCGAGCTTCGGACTCCTCCTGAAGGTCACGCTGTTGCTGAACCTGACGGTGCCCTTCTGACTGTTGATTATGAATCGGGGCAGGCGCCAGTGGTGGTGGTGGTAGCTGAGCCCAGGAAGCTTGGGAATGACTTGCCGAAGCAATAGAAGTCGTAGGCTGTTGATTGCCTACATACTTCGGGATATACAGAGAGTAGCACGAAGCAGTATGCAAGACCTACTTCTGCTGGTTCTGCCGTGCTTCGGCTTCAGCGATTTCCTTATGCTTTTGGATCGTGACTTGACACGTCCTTGTGGTGTGTCCCTTGTCTTCGCCACAAAATAGGCAAAACGGTTTCCTAGGCTGATTACCATACCTTCCTCCGAAGCTTCTTCCTAATCTTCCTCTTGGAGCCAGTGGCCTGTAGGAGCTTTGTTGCATCCCTGAAGTCTGGGAGCTCTACTGATGCCCTTGAGAGTGGTTTCCTCTGTCATCACCTGAGCTAGGATTGTGGATTGTCCTGACATTCCTGGGGTGGAGCCTTCCTCCGAAGCCCCTGGTCATCTCAGAATACCTATAGGCTTCCTCCCTTCTCTGACGGAAATCATTGTCAGCTCGGATATATCCATCCATCTTCTAGAGGAGCTTCTCCAAGGTCTGTGGTGGCTTCCTTGCAAAATATTGTGTTGTGGGTCCTGGTAGGAGCCCCTTGATCATGGCCTCAATGACAATCTCATTGGGCACTGTAGGCGCCTAAGCTCTTAGTCGCAACAACCTTCGGACGTACGCCTGTAGGTTCTCCTCATGGTCCTTCGTGCACTAGAAGAGAGCTTGGGTAGTGACCGGCTTCGTTGGAAGCCTTGGAAGCTAGTGACTAGCATATCTTTTAGCTTCTGCCATGACATAATTGTCCCCGACCGAAGAGAAGAATACTATGTCTGAGCCACACTTCTGACTGCCATGACAAAGGACTTCGCCATGACAACAGTATTGCCCCCTTACGAGGATATGGTTGCCTCGTAGCTCATCAGGAACTGCTTTGGATCTGAATGCCCATCATACATGGGGATCTGAGGTGGCTTGTAAGATGGTGGCCATAGGGTAGCCTGCAACTCTGCTGCCAAAGGAGAAGCATCATCAAATGCAAAATTAATATGATGAAAGTCGTTGTACTATTCATCATCATTGATTGTGCTTTCTTGACGAAGCTCCCTGTGTTGGGGCCTTTGGTCTTGGTCATCCTGAGTGAGGTGACACATTTCTTCAGCAGCTTTGTCGATCTTTCTCTGAAGATTGGCAAGCCGAAGCATCTTTTCCTTCTTCCTTTGCACCTGTTGATGGATAGCCTCCAAGTCTCTGATCTCCTGGTCTAGCTCCTCCTCCTAAGGTGTTGGGCTAGTGGTCTTTCTCTTTTGGCTCCTAGCTTCTCGTAGGGAGAGTGTCTCCTAGTTTGTGTCCAGTGGCTGCAGAGCAGCCCTTGGCACTGTTGTCTTCTTCGGCGGCATGGTGAAGGTGAATGCTTACCAAAGGTGGTCGTTTAAGTTCACCGGAGGTGGGCACCAATGTTGGTCACTTGTTCTCAAATGTTGCATATCAAGAACAAGGCAACACAATTGTTAATTATTACAGACCTTTGTCTTCCGAATTATTATCTCCACATGGGCATAATGCTCATCAAACGAAGCTTAAGAAGGACATACCTTCATCATTTAATATGTGAATAAGAACGCAAGAGGATGAAGACAGTAACTGCATCTTATTAATTCATTCATATTTGTATTCCATAAAACACGTATGAATATTAACAAGATTAATATTACATTGGTACCTTCGGCTTGCTCGAAGGTGAGGATGCGAGAGAGTGATTACCATCCAACGTGAACAGTACGGTGCTACTGTTCATCTATTTATCAGCACAGGACGTAGCCTGGGTAAAAGTACATTTATGCCCTTAGCATTCATCTACAAACATAATGCAAATCATCAAGGATTGGATAGTCTTTGTCCCTTTTTGGTCTTCATCATACTTGGTCTTCGTCATCACGTCAAGCCAAAGCTCTTTGGCTATAGCTCTGTTGTCCATTCTCATCACCTTTGGGTTATATTTTCACCCTATCACAAGAGAAAACCTTCATCCCGAAGCCGAAGCCCCCATGTAATAATCCATGTCATACTGGAAACATATGGTTAGTCGCGTTTTTGAGGACCTTTGGGAGAGGAAGGCCCCCAACAGGTTCGACCCTATCAAATATTGTTATGCCCCTGGTTACCTACGTTATCCCTAAAATATTCCCCTCCTAGGGGTTATCGCAGGTCATTACAGCGTGATTAAGTACACCCACAAACGGACACACTAACAACTCTGCCCACACAGTGGCTTATAGGTGGGACCCTATGGCACGGGGCGGTTTAACATGAGCCCCCATTACAATAATGCACGGGTAACGACACGTAGTCTTCGTGCTCCATGTGCCTAGCCTTTGGTAGTCGTGGAGGCCTTCGCCATTCCCGGCTGTGATGGGAAGTGCCAAAGCCTTCGCCCATTCCATACGCTCCCTCCGTCAGGGGGGCTCTCGCTCTTCCAGTCTTCACTTGCTCTTGCTTTCCCTCTGACATGTTCCGCTTTTGCTATGGAGATGATCGAGCGAGGGGGCTCTATGCCTTTGCCCCAACACTTGCCCTCTGAGGGGCGAGTTCAACTAAGTGAGCTAGTGGCGAAGTCTACCAAGAGATGGCCAAAACGCTAACCTCGCTCGAAGTGGTCCCGTAGGGGTTTTTGAAATGTGACCGTTGAAAAGCGATGTTTTACTATTGGACTGTTGAGTTCTTGAATCGCTGCCCCTGGCCTATAAAAATCCGTGCCTAGGCTATTGGGTTTTTACCCATCTGCACGCGGAAAAACCCTAGCTTCCTTGCTCTTTGCTTCCTTCCTTTCTTTCGCTCTCGTGCCACTAGAGTTCTAGCCTGCGTCAAGCAAACTGCTCGCCGCCGCCGACGGTATGTGATTATGCCATCTTCTTCCTCATCATCATCTGCCGCCACTGCATCCTCAAACGTGCCATCATCGGAGAAGATGAATAGTGATCTGGCGATGGTTGTGGAGCTACAGCACAGGCATATGGTGGAGTTTGGTACATCAAAAATTTACTCGGGCCGCGTCTCGAGATGCAACATCTGGGTTATTTTGGGAACGGAGTTGGGAGGGCGCTGTGGGCTGAAGATGTCCCAGAGCCGGAGGGGGAGTTTGTTGTGTTCGATGCATTTTTCGCAGCTAGCCTTCGCTTACCGACGCATCAGTTCATAGTGGAAGTTCTGTAGAAGTTTAAAATTCACATTCATCAGTTGACGCCGAACGCTGTGGCTGCATTAGCGAAGTATGTCTAGCTAGTGTCATCATATGGTAGAGAGCCGTCTGATGAGATCTTTGCCAAGAATTATTGCTTGCATTGGTAGAAGAGAAAGATAGGTGGTTTGGTTGCGCAATTTGGGTCCTGCACGTTCATGCCAAGGACTGGGAAGACTTCAGCTAAACTGATTGAAATTGTTCCTTGTCTAAATAATAAGTGGGGCAACTGGTGGGACTTTTGGTTTTACGTGGGATCGGGAGATGTCGAAGGGTTGCCTGCCTTGCCCCCAGCCATTTTGTGCTCGCATTGCTATATGGCTAGGGGCAAGGCATATAGATCTTGTAGATCTTGTAATTGAATCTTTAGTTCTGCCAACTCATTTGGAGGCATTCGGTACGATCTTCTAGATATGGGAGCCGTACCGGGCTTCAATTCGATTACAAACTCTACATCTCTTTCTGGTGGCAATCCAGGCAAATCTTCTGGAAATACGTCTGGGAACTCGCACACTACCGGAATATCCTTGATCTCCGATATAATGGCTTCATAAACTCTGCCAGTAGCTTTGATTGGAATGGGGATAGACAAAAGAATTTCTTCTTGATTATGACTCAACTTGATGGTTCTCTGATCAATGTTGAGGGTTGCTTTATGTCGGGCCAACCAATTCATGCCCAAAATCACATCTACATCTTGGCCTTTCAGAACAATCATATTAGTAGGAAAGTCCCGTCCGGCCAATGTTACAGGCACTTGGAAAGCCACTTCCCTAGTAAAGATTTGTCCCCCAGGTGACTGAATTTTAAACCCCTCTTTTGATTCATGGTATGAAATGCAATGTTGCTCCACAAATTTCTTGCTGATGAATGTATGTGAAGCACCAGAATCAAAGAGAATAATTGCGGGATGATTGGCCATAGGGAACGTACCCATCATTACTGGTTCACTGTCCGGTGTGGTGGCCACTTGAGTGTAGTAAATTCGTCCCGTCTTCTTTGTATTTTTGCCCGCATTTCCCTTGGCTTGAGAAGAATTCCCAGTACCTTGTTGATTGTTTGTGCGATTCTGCTTCGGGTAAGGGCAATCCTTAATAAAATGCCCAGATTTTCCGCAATTGAAACATCCCGTTGACGAACTGGGAAGGGCAGGGAATCGAGTGCCAGGGGCACCCGGCTGACTTGTTGCAGTGGGGGCAGCATTGGGACGGATGAACACTGGCTGTTTGAATGGGAAGGAGGGTGGACGTGATGAAGAACGACCCTGATTAAAAGGCCGGATAACTAACCGTTGCCTTTTCTCGGGGCCCTGACTAGGCCTGTTGCCTCCACTCCCCTTGGTTTTTCCAGTACTTGTATATTTAGATTCGACTGCCAGCGCTGTGCTGACAGCCCTTCCAAACCCTTGGGCACATGCTTTTCTTCACCGAGTAATCTGAGTCCATGCCCGAGTGGGCGACGTGGACAAGGGAGTTCGCCACAATGGAGGCACTGCCTCGGTCGGCCGATTCACATGCGTCACAACATCCCTGGGCCCGACTGATGTAGGCATGATCTTGCGTGGAATCAAAACCCACCAAGTTTCTCGAGCTTTGGAGTTTGTCGACGTAATTCTCGATGGTGGTGTTTGAAGCAATCCTGCAACTGCTTTTGGCGCCACTAGAGAAGATTTCTTCCCAGATGGGATCGCTATGCAGTGCAAGATACCTTCCTGATCTGTAATGCAGGACATGGATCCAAAGTAGAAGATGTCTCTAGCATTGAAGGTGATCGAGGTGTTGAAGATGATGGCCACGGAGTCGTCGTGTATCAACGTCGCACCACCTACCTGGTGCGCTAGCTGTCGTTGTTTGTGACCTGACTGCGCACTATGGGGTAACCCACATGATGCTTTTGGGTAGGACAACGTCATTGATTGCGACTTGATGGTACGTGTAGAGTCACATCAGTATTGCTCATAGATTTATACATGTTCGAGCCGCTTTGAATTGCGTAACACCCTACTTTGTGTTGAGGCTAGGTATTGATTTTTTAGAGTATGGCCCAGCTGCTGTGGGTGAGGATGGGGTGAGATGCTGTGAGATGAGATGATTTTGTAGGGATTCCCCCTCAGTCTTATGTACACGATCAGAGAGTTATCCTTTTACAAGTTGTGATCACTATCTACTTCACTTATCTCCATCTTTGACACAGCTTGCAGTCCTATATATCTGGAGTATTGATCACCTTCTCGCCCGAGTTGTCTCCGAATGTGTAGCTCCCTATGCGCTTGCAACTACACCACCCGAGATATTAGCGCTTCAGTAGCGCCTAACTAGGATGTTGGTCTTTGTTGTCTTAGATCAGACTCGCCTAACTCAGCTATATACTACCGTTCCATCTCGTAGGACGACCCAGCGGGAGGCCCATCAGATGGCTCATGATACGTTTTAGTGTTCATGAGGATCCAGAGATATCTATCCCCCCACATTATCCTGCACGCTTGGAATGAGGAGGTGGCAGCTCTGATCATTGGCTCTCACTGTGCTACCCACTTTGTGGAGGAGTCTAGCTTTCGCATGAGAATTAGGACCTTTGATTTGTGGGCGTGGTGCTCCGACCCCAACTTGGTGCCACATGTGGCTTGGCTGACCATCACTGATCCAGCCAGTGAGGAGTTGTCCATCCTGTGAGGCCGGTTGGCATCAAGCATGGCCTGCTCTACATGAAGGTAATTGAAGATCTCACCTTTTCCCTGGGTGGCGCTGGGGGGCCTGGTAGGAAGCGTCGCTGGGTGATGGAGTGGCATTATGTTGTATTTGACCACCTAAGGGAGCGTGGGCGCCTGTTGGAGCGTGACGACCGATCATGGCGCCGGGGAGACGATGAAGACGATGAGCATGATTGTCATGATGGTAGCCATCATCCGTAGTTGCTCTGTTTGGGATCGAGTGTCTCGATGCTGTGGTTCGGTCAACGACTGTGCTACACCTTCTCTCATCATCGGGTGGAGTGGTCTCGTGCTCCTGCACAATATCGTCGCCGGCATGGTGTTCATCATCTTGCTTGGGGCCAAGGTGCTTTCATGTACAAACTCCAAGATGGTGTGGCACCTCAAGCATCTCTCTAACAAGAAGGTCTCCTTTGCCGAGCCTTTAGTGCACTTTATTGAGGAGAAGTTTGCAGCACACCATGCTACGATTAGCAAGCAAAGTAATGTTTCTGATTTTTGTATACATTATCTTGGGGATGTTGTTTTCAATGTTTCAGAGGTTGACCCAATGATTGAAGAAGTGTATTGTAGTTTGGTGTTTGGATGCGGCATATTCTCAGGCAGCTAGGGTGGCCAAGCTCGTGCAGGTGTTGCAGCTAGTCCACCCAACCCATGGATGACATAGTGTCTCCTCTTGTGAGCACTAGAAAGCTCTCTGCTCCTCCACCAGAGGTACCTTCCATCCCTAGCCTTGATGAATTTCTTGTGTCAATCACTAGGCCGCTCCCAGATCTTGTCCTAGGTAACTATCCAGTCCAGACAAATCACCATCTTCCCCAGTTGATTGATGCTGCCTCCAATATTACAGCAGCAGCTGTGGAGTTTTCTCCCTCTCATAACCTTCCTACTGGAGATCAAGCATTCAATAATAATGCGCATAATTCGCCTCTCACCCTGCAAATTGCAGATCCATCTTGTAGTAGACAGTCTAGTGGTGCTTTTGATGGAAACCTGCAGTCGCATTCAACGCAAAAGCAGCAGACTAGCAAAAAAAGGTTAGGAATAGAGTCGACAAAGGAGCACTACAAATAGCTGAAGGTCTTCTGGTCAAAAAATTAAAATCGGCAGCTGATCGCAATGAACTATCTGTATTAACTAAACTTGATGTTGTTGAACAACTTTTGCAGCACTTTGATTGCCCACTGACCAAGGGCAAGGCGGAGGCAATAATTATTTCGCTGGCCAACCTCGGCATGAAGGAGACGAAGAAGATGAAGAAATCTACCAGGGTGACGGTGGCACCAGTCGATGCAGTGGAGTTTGCTCGCGTAAGGCCAGTTGATGTAGGGCTCACATTATTGGGCCAGTGGTGTGTGCTAGTAGTTTCCCCTATATGATGTGTCTCCAAGGAAGTATGTGTTCTTGGCTTAGTGTATGGTGGTCTGTTATTGACAGTAGTGGGTGTTTGTGTCCTAGGTGTTTCTGGCTTTGGATTTGGATTTGGAATGACCTCCCTTCCCTTCTATAGGGCTTCATTGTATGGCAGTGTAGCTAGTATTTGGTTTTCAATAAATAGATCAGACTGCAAGATTTTATGCTGGAATGTGCATGGTTGAATGGTACGTTGCAAGATATGCCAGTGTATGTAATCTTACTTCTTCCTCTAGGGCATATCTGTGGTGTGTTTGCAAGAAACAAAAAACTCATAATGGAATGACTTCCTTCTTAAGGAAACTCTTGGCCTCCGGCCAACGGGACTGTTGGGGGCGTCCTGATTGCAGCCTCGGATTGACACTTCTCGCTCAATCACCTGTACACTACGGAACACACTACTACTACAAATATTTGCTCTTTAATTAGCAGATAATACAAATTGGTAAATCACGAGCGTGTATGACCCCTAATCTGACGATGACAAAGTGAATTTCCTTGCAGAATTTGCTTTCATGAAGCTGCTTACCAACCTCGCGTGGATTGCCTTAGGGGATTTTAATTTGATTTGCTTAGCAAGTAATAAGAATATGATCCAACGGTTTAATCGCACTCTAGATGATCTACAATTAATTGAACTTTCTTTCAATGGGAAATGTTTTACTTGGAGCAATGGCCATGACACCCCCACTATGTCCAAGATCGACCACTGCTTTATTTGCCACCCTTGAATGTTGGATCTGTTCCCGGCTCCGACCATTCACCACTGCTCCTTCAAGGGGACATCAATTTTGTTTTCTATCGGGGTTTTAGGTTTGAGGCTTTTTTGGACAACAATGCTGGGGTATTTTTGTTACACTAGTTGAGGCCGAGCTTGATGTCCTCCAAAGTATCCTACCAACTTTCAGTCGCTGCTCGACGCTTAAGTTTAACCTTAATAAGACATCAATTTTCCGATTCGTTGTCATGCAGATGTGACCGGGTCTTTGCCCATGTGGTTCCCGGGGAAGTTGGCATCATTCCCGGGTAGATATCTTGCCATGTCCTCACGGAAGAATATTTCAGTTCTAAAAGCCACTACAAATAACAGATGGATCTCCCACGGCATCTCCCACATTTCACCGGTTGTTGGGACCAAGGAAATTAGAGAGCACGTGGCTCTCTGGGAAGCTCTACGTGAGGTGCAAATAAATCCAGGGGTTGAGTACGACATATACTGACGCTAGACCAATGATGGTGCCTACTCAATCAGGAGTGGCTATTTGGTCCACTTCATTGGAGGTTAAGCCAAGAGCAATCTACTACCATTTGGAAGGCAAAAGTGGAGCTAAAATGTCGTTTCGCCTGGACTGTACTGTAAAATAAGTTCTTAACAACTGAAAATGTCGAGAAAAGATGTTGGAGTACGACATATACCGGTTGGTTTGTTGGGCTTTCGTGGCTGCGAGCCTGCGACGACGGGAGGGTGTTGGGCCTTTGGTCGGCCGCGTAGCAGTAAGTCAACGCTTGTTGGGCTGAGCTCGATAAGAACGGAAAACGTCGGCATTTGAGAGTTTTCTGAAATTTTAAAAATTATTGTTTGCATCAAGCTCGTGGAATCTAAGAGAGCTACAGTGTCGTCGCATCTCGAGTTGGTTGCTCTAAAAGAACCAATAGCCAAATCGAATGTGGCCCTGGGCCAACAAGGTTGCACAGGCGACACCATCAATTGGCCTGTCCAGCTGATGATACAAGGAATATATTTCTTGTTGGAGCAGCTACAGCCGGCCGAGAACCGTACAGTGAGTGGTCTCGCTTCAATCTTCGCGCTGGAGGAGATTCTGCTGCGCGGGGCTTCTTTCAGGAAGGAGATCGCCGCTGCTTTTGGTCTCCTTGCTCTTCGCCCACAGTACACAGTAGAGACCCGCGACTATGACCACCGCACCTATGACTCTATAAAAATCATTCAGCGAAAAAGAAAAAGTTTAAAAATTTAATGAGTCACAAACTAACTTGATGGTGTGGTGTGTGTTTCTTACCCTCCAATGTAGAGTGTGTCGCCAAGGAAGATGGTGGCCATGATGGCGACCATGACGGTTTGCAGTGGCTGGAAGACGGAAACGAAGTGAGGCCCTCCTTTGTTTATGCACCAGATCATGAGATACCAGGCGATTCCAAGCACCACAACGCCCTTCATTAGCACAAGCATGCAAGACGTTAACGTACGTATATTCACTTGCAAAAAAATTGATGTCCCCAAGAAACATGATCAGACACGCATGTTTAAGAAAAACATGTACGTAGCCACAGACTTCTATTTAGACAGTAATAAGATCTTAGCAAAGGTCTTGAATAATAATCGCACACAGTTAGCGAGGCAGGCACCGCATGATGAGCTTATAAGGAAAAAGAGAATTACAGCATACAGGATGGTGAAAAGCTCGCCTCCGGAGCTGATCTTCCACCTCTCAACGTCGCTCTCGAAAAACGGCGCGACGACAGCGAGCTGGACGAAACCCAACGCCAGAGTGATGGTGAAAGACGACAGCTTAGCTGGGTATTTCTTCAGAACCGGGACCTGCGAATGGTTATTACCAAGAGTAAAAACAACAAGTTAAATACAGGGCAAATTAAACACAGCAGACCGACCTGCAGAACCATCCACCCAGACAAGCAAATGCAGTTGGCGAACATGATGAGGCATCCTGCGACCCATCCTCCGAGCGTGTGGGTGCCTTCCAGCGTGTGGGTGCCCTCTGCATGAGCTGTTTCTGTCAATAATGGCGTCCCTTTGTAGAGGGTTATGACGGTTGCCCCCGCTATGGTCACCACCGTGCCTAGCATCTTTGCCTGCCCGTATCTGCTCCTCACATTTACCTGTTCGATTCTGTTTCAACTAAGTGTTAGTTAAAGATTTCTCGGATTATTATATAATCTAGGTCTCCCCTTGCTACGACCTCAAACTAGCGGCCATCACGAAGGTGATCGCGGGGACGGAGTTCTGGATGACAGAGACGTAGGTTGGTGACAGGTAGTACAGGCCGAGGATGTAGAGCCCCTGTGTGAAGGTTACCCTGCACGCCCGCGCGGATTAGGGTTACTTATTAGAAACTGATGCACTGCTGACTTAAAAATAGGGGATGCATGACCATGGATACAGATGCTGTATATGCATACACCTTACCCGACTGCAGCCAGCAAGAAGAAGTCCATCAGCAAGCGTAGCGTGAAGGGCGGCCTATCTTTCCTGTGAAGGGGCATATACATACATAATCAGAAGGGAATACTAACTACGACCTGTGCAGAGTTCACATGCATAGACCACTCACTTGTCGAGGAAGTAGGCGACGGGGGCGACCACGAGCAGGGCCGCGGCGTTCCGGTAGACGAGGAACGCCATCTTGCTGACGCCCATGTCGAGTGCCGCCCTCGACACGACGTGGAAGCCCGCGACGAGCAGCTCCAGCACCAGCACCGCCGCCACCAGCCTCGCCTTCGTCGCCAGGGCACGGCCGGCCTCCTCCGTCGCCATGGATCTTTCTTTTTTTCTCTCTCTCTTCTTTCCAGACCAACAACAAAACAATCCCCACTACAGCTACCTGATGCAGGACCGGACGAGATAGCTAGCCAGAGCACACTCGTTAATGATTGTTGTGTGTGTGTGTGGACTGGAATGGAAGGCGGCCAGCAGATTAGATGCATATGACGCTGTCACTGCTGCACGTCTCCGTTTTTTTTTTCTGTCGTTACTGCACGTACAACAAAAACCTACCAAATGTCGTTGAAAGCCATATTCGGATAACGTGGCGATGCAAGCACCATGCATCGGTTTATTTGGCACATTTTATATATCCTCCCGGTGCACATGTGCACATATTAAAATCTGCGCTGTCCCAGTCAGTTTACGTGACGCTTTTGATTGCGGAAATGTGTGATGGGATGGGAGTAGACCAGGAACGTTTGCAGCGGTTCGAGTTGGATCGGTTCCTCTATCCTTTCCTTGTCGACGGTCATGGTTGTGGTTTATGGTATTGATCAATGTGGGTTATGGTTGTGATTTGACTTAAGACTAACTTAACAATTCTATGATTACTGATCAACTGAACCATATCCGTGACTTATGAAGGCTGGCTCGCTGTTGAATAGACCTCTGCGCGTGTTAGGTTGCCTGCATACAAATATTTAGACCTGCATGGACCAGTGCATCTCAGTCTTTGCAGGAGCTTTTTACCTTGCCACGGTGGATACGCATGGAAGTGTGGCGTATGTGCTGGGCCAAGCTCGCGCGAGTGCGGCTGCATGTATCAAGGCATCCAATCACCGCCTATGTGAATCCTCAAATTCATCTCTTGACTTTTGCTTGATCCAAAATGAGATGGGGGGTTTTAGTGCATTTGCTTTGGAGTTTTTGTATCTAGTAGCACTAGTTCGTCATCTGGGCTATGTATTTCTTCTTAAACTTGGTGGTTACCACCATCTAGATGGCTGGAGCATTGTGGTCATTGAGGAAGAGTTGGTTATTGTCCTTTGCCTCTGACTAGTGATATTGTGAGAGGTCATGATCCCACCTCACATAGTGCAAAAGGGATACTCTAGTGGAATGCTTGTAGCTACTTGGAGTGAACCATTTGATTGATTCTTGCAACATCCAAGTTGTGGGTCTAGCTTTTCATGCTAATTAGTATGTGAACTGTTGGGGGTCTTCTTCTCCGCCGAAGGTCCTCTAGGCAAAAACACCTTTGGCGAGACAATATAAAGGGAGGTGTGACATGAAGATATAAACTAAAGATGATGCGCACAAAGCCGAAGCTATGATTAAAAGAGCTTTGGCTTGGTGTCATGATAAAGACGAAGGACGATACTGACTTAGAAAGGAAAAGACTGTTTAGTCCCTAATAGTTTGTATTATGATCATAATTAGTTATCGGGGACATGGATGTAATTTCGTCCGAACTGCGTCCCGTGCCTGTAAATAGATGAATGGTACCTCCGTACTATTCACGCTGCATTGTAATCGCTCCTGCCTCTCTTACATTTTCACCTTCTGTCGAACCAAAGGTATCAATGAAATACAAACATTATGAGCATTTATTTATGTTTATGAAATGAAATGAGAACGTAAATAATCTATTTCTTTATGATTATTATTTACATTCTTATATGTTTTATGTTTCTTCATTTATATTCATTTACAAAGATGATGAAGAAGGTACGTCCTTCATAACCTTCGTCCGAAGATCATTATATCTGAAGGGAGATAATGCTTCGAAGGATGAAGGTCCTTATCCATTAACAATTGTGTTGCTTTGTTCTTGGTGTATAGCATTCGAGAACAAGGACTAACATTGGCGCCCACCTCCGGTGAACTCACTTTCACAGTTGTGACGATGGCTTCGCACAACAACCAAGCTGTAGCACCTTCGGCCACGAAGCTGGTGCTCCCAATTACAGGCGGCTCAATTTCTGAACTAGCCAAGAAGAAGCAGAAGAAAGAAGCACAGAGAAGGGTACAACATGTTGGGGTATAAGGACCCTTCATCAAGTCCAAGTGGTGTCATATTCCAATTACCTTCTCTCAGGAAGACCTTCAGCTCAAGGATTATCCTCACAACAACAAAATGGTCATATCTTGTGTCATCAAGGGATTTCTGGTCCACAATGTCCTGGTTGACACAGGCAGTGCAACGGACATCATCTTTGCAAAGGTTTCAGGCAAATGCATGAACTAGAAGATAAGATACATGATGCAACACACCCTCTTTGTGGCTTCGGAAGAAGACAAACTGTGGCACTTAGCAATATAACAATGTCAGTTACCTTCGGCTATGTCCATAACACAAGAAGAGAACAGGTTGTCTTTGACATTGTTGATATGGAATATCCATACAATGCAATTATTGGTCGAGGAACGCTCAATGCCTTCGAAGCAATACTTCATCCAGTATATCTATGCATGAAGATACCTTCGGAACAAGGGCCCATTGCTGTGCACGGGAGTCAAGAAGCTGCCAAGAGAGCTGAAGGGAGTTGGACGGATTGAAAGGCTATTCATAATATAGATGAAGCCGAAGCTTATCAACAGTATAAGCATAAAAGAGAGAAGGATGCTTCAGCAGATCAACCGAAGCCTATGCTTCTCTGTGAAGACATAGCAGAGCAAAAAGTATTGTTGGGATCTCAGCTATCTGATGAACAGGAAAAAACTTTGTTAAGATTCCTGTTTAACAACAAAGATGTTTTTGCTTGGACAGCCAATGACCTTTGTGGCATCAATAGAGATGTTATTGAGCACTCACTCAATGTGGACCCATCCTTTAGACCAAGAAAGCAGAGGCTTCAAAAAATGTCCGATGATAAAGCCGAAGATGCACGAAATGAAGTAAACAGACTTCTCAGTGCCGGCGCTATCAGAGAAGTAACATATCTAGAGTGGCTGGCTAGCACCGTCATGGTGAAAAAAGCTAATGGGAAATGGATAATGTGCATTGATTTCACAGATCTCAACAAGGCATGTCCGAAGGATGAGTTCCCTTTACAAAGAATAGATTCCCTTGTAGATGCAGCAACTTCTTTAGAACTCATGAGTCTGTTGGACTGTTACTCAGGTTATCATCAAATTTGGATGAGAAAGAAGGATGAGCCAAAGACAAGCTTCATAACTCCTAGTGGTACCTATTGCTACCTTTAGATGTCTGAGGGGCTCAAGAATGTTGGAGGAAGCTTCATCAGAATGATTGTCAAGGTTCTCCACTCTCAAATTGGCAGGAATGTGCTGACTTATGTCGATGACATCATAGTAAAAAGCACAAAGCAAGAGAATCATGTTGCCGATTTGCAAGAGACGTTTACCAATTTCAGGCAAGATGGTCTCAAGTTAAACCCAGAAAAATGTGTTTTCGGAGTGAAGAAGGGCAAGTTTCTTGGTTGCCTGGTATCAACAAAAGGCATCGAAGCTAATCCAAGCAAAATCGAAGCTATCCTTCGGATGGAGCCACCAAATTCAAAGAAGGGGGCCCAACGGTTGGCAGGAAGACTGGCATTGTTGAATAGATTTATATCAAGGTCAAAGAGAGGAATTTACCTTTCTTTGAAATACTGAAATTAGCCGAAGTCTTCTAGTGGGGTCCGGCTCAACAAAAAGCCTTCGAAGAGTTAAAGCAATATTTGATAGATTTGACAACTCTAACCCCACCTTCATCAGGAACTCCGCTACTTCTGTATGTGGCTGCTTCCCATGCTGTGGTTAGTGCGGCACTTGTACTGGAGAAGCAAGATGGCCAAATAAAAAAGCAAGCATAGGTATACTTCGTCTCTGAAGTACTCAGCCCATCAAAGAAAAATTACATGGAATTGGAGAAGGTACTGTATGCTATATTGATGGCCTCCAGGAAGCTTCGGCATTACTTCCAAGCATATCATATAATAGTGCCTTCATCACAACCCCTGAAAGACATAATGAGGAACAGAGAAGCTACAGGAAGGATTTGAAAATGGGCCATGGAACTTAACAAATTCACCATTGATTATGTACACAGATCCTCAATTCAATCTCAAGCGTTAGCAGACTTCATTACTGATTAGACGCCAGGGGCTCAGGATGAAGAAGCAACAAAAGATGCCGAAACTTGGACGGTATTTTGCGATGGATCTTGGGGGACCTTCGGTGCAGGAGCAGCTACTGTTCTAGTGGCACCTTCTAAAGTTAGAACATGTTATGCAATAAAGTTAGACTTCAGTTGTACAAATAACATTGCCGAGTACGAAGCTCTTCTTTTAGGGCTTCAGAAACTAAAGGCAATGGGAATAAGAAGGGCAATCCTCAAAATTGATTCACAAGTTATTTCTGGCCACGTGGATAAGAGTAGCAAGGCAAGCGATCTGAAGCTTGAAAAGTATTTGGATGCAGTCCGAAGATTGGGAGCTTCTTTTGACGGATTTTCTATAAAAAATATTCTAAGGGGAGAAAATGAGTGCGCAGATTTGTTAGCTAAGTCAGCGGCATAGGGGCTCCCTTTGCCTTCGGAAGTATTTTTTGAAACAATAAAAGCACCCTCAATCGAGCTCATGGAAAGAGCAGTGCTCTCAATCTCACCTGTACATAGTGAAGACTGGAGGACCAAAATAATATCCTTCCTCCAAGGCAACTGTATCTCAGACGACGAAGCTTACAACAAGAAAATGGAGGCAAGAACAAGACCTTATGTAATAATTGAGGGGGAGTTATACAAGCATGGAGTTTGTTCCCCATTGCTTAAATGCCTTTCCAGGAATGAAGGATAGGAATTAATGAAGGAAATACATGCAGGACTGTGTGGAGCCCACATTGGATCCAGGCCTCTACTGGGAAAGGTTTTTAGATAAGGTTTTTATTGGCCGAAGGCAGCTTCAGATGCAGCGGACTTGGTCCAAAATTGTGAAAACTGTCAGAAGTGTGCTAGAGACCAGAAACAACCTTCGTCTCTAACATAATTGATTCAACCTACTTGGCCATTGCAAAGATGGGGCCTAGATTTGTTAGGACCGCTCTCACCAGCACAAGTGAACTTCAAATATGTTGTGGTAATGGTGGAGTATTTCTCAAAGTGGATCGAAGCTAAGCTTCTAGCTATCATAACTTCGACCACAGTCCAAAAGTTTTTCTGGCAAAATATTGTTTGTCGCTTTGGTGTGTCGAAGGCTATTAAAGTCCACAATAGAACTCGATTTGATGCTAAAATGTTCAAGGGGTTTTGTGACCAGATTGGTACAAGAATACATTTTGCATCAGTAAGGCATCCAGAATCAAATGGGTTAGTAGAGAGAGCAAATGGAATTATAATGACAGGAATAATGAAGTTAATCTTCAATCAGCCTAGAGGAAAGTGGCCAGATGAATTAATAAAAGTGGTGTGGAGCCACAACATTGCTGTCTCAAGGTCAACAGGTTTTACTCCATTCAAGCTCTTGTTCGGTGATGAAGCAATAACACCGAAAGAAGCAAGAACAGGATCAATAAGAACCAAAGCTTCAGCGGAGGATGAAGCTGATTGCCAAATAACAAAAGACACCACACAAGGGACCAGACTTCAAGCCATAGAGCACATCAATAAATATCAGGTCGAAACAATAAAATGGCGTGATAGAAAAGTTCAATTGAAAAATATCAAACCAGGCCATTTGGTGCTTCGAAGGATAGCCAACCCAGAAACAGTAGGGAAACTTTAGCTGAAATGGGAAGGTCCTTTTCTGGTAGTATCTTCGTCAAGACCCAGTTCTTACAGATTGAAGGATATGGACGGCAACGACATACCCAGATCTTGGAATGCGGATGAGCTTCGGCGATATTACGTGTAATTGATGTAATCTTTTTTATTTCTCCTATGGCACCCTTTTCCTTTTAGGAGGGGAGAAAGGTTTTTAATGGGGCCATAGTTTGTAATCTTCATTTTTGTTTAGCCCTATGCAATATAAGGGCCAAATTCCCCTAAAAGTGTAACATGTAATATCAAAATCCACACCATCGAGTGCAAGGGGAATAGGGAAAAGCTCAAAAGTCGTCCCTAAGGAGATGCAGAGCTGTAATCACTCTGAAGGTGACGAAGCTACAAAAGTCGTTCCTAAGGGAGCGTAGAGTAAGTTCCGAAGCTCAAAAATCATTCCTAAGGGAATGCAGAGCCAAAATACCACCGAAATAGAAGGTGAAGAAGCTCCAAAGTCATTCCTAAGGGAATGCAAAGCTTAAATGCCACCAAAATAGAAGGTGAAGAAGCTCCAAAGTAGTTCCTAAGGGAATGCAGAGCTTAAATGCTACTGAAATAGAAGGTGAAGAGACTCAAAAGTCGTTCCTAAGAGGATGCAGAGTCTGGGTATGGTTTCGTGTGTGTTCGGGTCATACATTTTCATATTTCATCACATCATTCTTTGCATTCGTACAAACATTCATTAGACATTGGTAGGATCATCATTATCATGACATGAAGCACGATCAATAATATGAAAAGAAAGAGTTGTCCGGCTTCGGTGACAAAATGCTTCGTTGAATACGAAGAAGCTTCATCTCAGACAAGAACACAGAGGCACTTCATACAATGGAATGCTTTGACATGCATGAAAAGAAGGGAAGGTGTTTTTTGCCTTTGGCTCAAAAGCTGTAACTATGGGTTTCATCCACAACAAAGCAGCTTGCACTTGGATGGAAAGGTGAAATTATATTACAAGGTATGGACAAATATATACAATATTGAATTCAACTCTAAATTACAATCTTTTGCAAAAGTAATGCAAAGAGATCCTAAGCTCTATACAGGAAGTCATAAAAAGGCGCTTCAGCCCAGCAACCTTTGGAATCCGCTTCGGCTTACTGACCTTTGGCACCGCCATCCTGCAGACAGATAATGGTATAAGGTAAATGCAATGGTAATAAAGGAAGATGAAGGTAAACAACAGGTACAAGTTTCGTATCGAGTTAAGCAATTTTTTAGCTTCATCTCCAGCTAACTCTCGACCGCCTTTAGCCCAAATCTAAGTAATAAATCTATTACCAATACTTCAGGCTTCACCCGGAATATTGACTAAGTTTGATGGTGACAGGCTGAAATTTGGCTTGTTTACTATTTTAGCATGTGTGCACCCGGCCTTCAAAAATGCAGCAGCCGTGCCACGAGAAGCTAACAGAGCACAGAAATCACCATGCCCAGTTATTACTTCGTCGAGTGCATCAACTTCATTTTCGATATGATCGAAGGCTTTGGGTATATCTTCAGCTGAAGGGGCAATTTCTTTAGAGCTAGCCCTAGTCGAGCTGAAGATTCCTTTTAACCGATGCACGCAACAGGTAGCAAACTCCGAGCATTTATTCTAAAGGTCTTTTAGTGATTCCTGTAGCTTCGTATTCTTATCAGCTTCGGCTTTGGATTTCGTTTGCAGTTCTTTTCTCTCTTGCTCAAAGCGCTTTGATTTCTCCTTTAAAGTTGTTTGAGCTTTGAGAACCTCCTCATTTGATCTAGCATTTTCAGCTTGTAATTCCACAAGGGAACCTTCGGTTGCTTGAAGCATGAAATCTTTCTTTTCAAGAGAAGCTTCACAATCTTTGATTTTGTTTTCCAAGCCTTCAATTATTATCTCATTTTTCTTATCTTCGAAATCTTGCTGCATTCTTAACGCTTTTCTTAGCAGCATGCTCTGCGAAAATAAATTAACTTTAGAATATTCTAATTCATCACAAAGATAACAAGAATCTAGGCAAAAGATTTTACCTTGAAATTGGAGTAAAATAGGCGGCTGACGATATGTTGTCGTCGGTAACCACTAATGTCAGATTCTAGCTTCGGGAAACCAACACTCTTTGACAGAGTGCCGATTATTTTTGCCCCGGCGCGGTCGCGGATACATCCTAAAATTTCTTCGTCAACTCCACCGAAAAGCATAGATCCTGGCTGATAGCCGCAAGATATTCCATATTCTTTTAACTCCTCTTTATCTGCCTCAAACAATTCTTGACCTCCCAGGTGCCGAAGGTCAAATTCTTTCTCTTTTGACGAAGCACCAACAACTTCTTTCCCCTTGCCAGGCACTATGGCCATGTTTTCCTCTGCGGTCGCAACTGTCTCCTCTGCGACCATATCTGATATGATCTTGTCAATCCCTGACATTGTGCTCACAAGTTTAGCAGCTTCGGCAGCGGTCGCAGCTTCGACAGTGGCTTCAGCTCCAGCACTTGCAGCAGGCACCATTCTGGACGCCGAGGCTTAAGGCGGTGTTTGCTCAATAGCTTGCATTACATTGACAATTATCCGTTTCTTTTGACCTTTAGCCTTCTTCTTTGCGGCCAAAAGTTGGTCCTTCTTCTATAAAAATTTCGTCAGTTCCAGCCCCAGGGGACTTAGCAGCTTGACAGGCAAAGAATCAGTCATTACCTTTAAAATTTCTGCTACTTCGACAGCAGAGGGCGTTGAAGGAGCTTCTTCTCCTGCTTCATCCACCTTCGGCTCAGTAGAGGGAGCCGTGTCAAGCTTCTACTTTTTTGAGATCGCCGCTTTCGGCTCAGGAGTTGATTTTGCCTTCTTCAGTATATTCTCATCCTCCTTTACTAGCCTAACAGCTTGCCTATTTAGGATGCTGACAATCCTTTTTCTTTTCAATACTTCGGCACCCTTGTCAAACCTTTCATAGTCCGGGTATTCAAAATTTAATGCGTCCATTACTCGATTTAGCCTTCGTTTTGGCCGGGTGCCGAAGGTAGCAGTCATTAACTAGTCTTCCTTCTTGGTGTAGTTGCCAAGGATCTCATTGCACAAAGTTTCAATCATTTCCATCCACTCTTGGCATGCCTTCTTGAATTCTTTCTCAAACTTTAAGAAGTAAGGGAGCCGAACAAGTTTGTGCTTTTTGCCCCCATCCTTCTTCTTGGGCATTCCCTAGCCGCTAGAGGTCAGAAATACTCTATTTGTCAAGAATTCTTGCACTAGATCTCTAGTGCTGACTTCGGCCGCTACCACTTTAAACTCTACTTTGGCTACTTGGCATGGGGGGCCAAGCTGCATATGGCAAAAAGGCCTTGTCATGTCATCCTGAAGCTCAATTTCAATGGACTCATGACCATAGTCATCAGCTTCTCCCTCCTTTTCTCATCTGCCTTCATGTAAAAACATTCACTTTTCCAACCAGTCGGCCACTTAGTATGGTAGCTAAGAACCGGAGCCTTCATATCCTTTCGATATGCAAAATTGTAGCAACCAAAATTCTCATGAAGGCCATCTGCTCTGGCCTTCGTTTGGTAATGGCTTCGGCATTAGGACTCATACCCTGGCTTCGGAGGGCCCAAATGTAGACACTAAGTCTAACAATTGCATTAGGTGTCAGTTGATGTAGATATATTTCAAAATTCTTTAAAACCTCTCCTATTATATCATATAGAGGGAACCGAAGTCCTGCTCTGAAGAAGCTTTTAAAGACAACAACTTCATCATCCTTCGGCTCCGGAATCACCTCCTCGCTAGCAAAATGAATAAGTTTACTCTCGGTCTCCCCAAAATAGCCCAATTTCTTCATCATAACCATATCGTCTGCTGTCACAGTAGATTTTCCAAACTCAATGTGACTGGGTTTCGCTGGGCTCAGAATAGTGTAATCCTCTTCATCTTGGTTCTCACTCCCTTCAACTGCAATTTGCTTAGCTTCGGCAGTCAAAGTACCTTCGGCAACAGGCCCCTCTAGCACAACAAGACCCGATTGTCTCATCACTTCTGATATTGGTGCCGTATCAATTGCTTCAGCTTCGTCTCCCTCACGAGACACTCTAGCAGTAGATCGTACTCTGGCCATTTCAATGTTCACATTTTTTTGAAACGATGCTAATCTCAAATGCCGAAGCGTTTGCTAAAAAATGCAGTCCAGAAAGCTTCGGCTATGGTCAAATTTTTTAATAGCGCAACAATGCGATGGCAATGAATGTTGTGGTAACTCCTCACCAACCCATCTGTTTATATAGTGCTGCAGGGGGGAAGGCGAACCGCCGTGCTGCTCGCACTGGCTAAGCGGTGGACCATTCGGCATCTGGAATATTATAATCGTTTCTCGGCAACGAGCTCAGAGAAGGTGTTTTTTGGACCTTCGGCATTCCGAAGCCTCTGTATTTTTTGCGGATCGAGCTTGTTATGAAAAACGATCTAGCACCACGAAGGGCTACTGTTGGGGTCTTCTTCTCCGTGGAAGGTCCTCTAGGCAAAAACACCTTTGGCAAGACAATATAAAGGGAGGTGTGACATGAAGATATAAACCGAAGATGATGCACACAAAGCCAAAGCTATGATTAAAAGAGCTTCGGCTTGGTGTCATGATAAAGACGAAGGACGACATCGACTTAGAAAGGAAAAGACTGTTTAGTCCCTAATAGTTTGTATTATGATCATAATTAGTTATCGGGGACATGGTTGTAATTTCATCCGAGCTGCGTCCTGTGCCTATAAATAGATGAACAGTACCCCGTACTGTTCACGCTGCATTGTAATCGCTCCTGCGTCTCTTACATTTTCACCTTCTGTCGAACTGAAGGTATCAATGAAATACAAACATTATGAGCATTTATTTATGTTTATGAAATGAAATGAGAATGTAAATAATCTATTTCTATTTGATTATTATTTACATTCTTATATGTTTTATGTTTCTTCATTTATATTCATTTACAAAGACGATGAAGAAGGTACGTCCTTCATAACCTTCATCCGAAGATCATTATATCCGAAGGGAGATAATGCTTCGAAGGATGAAGGTCCTTATCCATTAACGATTGTGTTGCTTTGTTCTTGGTGCATAGCATTCGAGAACAAGGAACAACATGAACCTTGATTTAGAGACTCACTACAATGAGGACTTAGGTTTCTAGCAAGTAAACAAACCTTAGGATATATCTTGTTCACTTGCCTAGTTCGGTATACCACTTCACTTTTTGTTTTCATACATGTTACTTGTGTGGTATTTTCTTTTTTCTTGTGGTAGTAGCTAGACAGTGTACTTCATTGTACGTAGTTTTAGTAACCAGCCTTAGCTACTCTATTTGGTAAGCTCTAGATCGTTCTTGTTAGTTGTACTTCTTGTGTAGTGCTTCTGGTCATAATAGGGTTAAAAGCTACTAAAGTTGTGTAGCAACTTACTTGGGTGTTAGTATAGATGGAGCAAGTAGTGGCTATTAGGATAATTTGTTATGCTAATTGGTTTGCTCTTCTGTTATGTTTTGTAGAATTTTTTATAGGCTATTCACCCCCTCTAGCCACCAAGATCCTATGAAGTGGTATTAGAGCAAATTTGTCGTCCTTTTGAAGCATAACATCCTATGGTGTAACAATGGCTACAAATCATGTTGGCAAGCCACCTCCCATTGATGGGAAAAGTGACTATTAGAAGAAGAGTATGTGTCTCCATCTCAAGGAAATGAGTTCAAAGATATGGGGTGTTATGGAGGATGACTTTATTGTGCTTAACATGAAAGACTCAAGACCAAGAGAAGAAAAGTTGTGGTTGAAGGATCAAGCTCTTAATGTGGTCTATGAGGCTCTCGATCCCAATGTATTTGAATCAATCAATGATCTTGAGTTTGCATTCCGTGTATGGATGGGACTTGAGGATTCATATGAGGGCACATTGGCAGTCAAAAAGACCAAGTTATACATCTTTAAGGACAAGTACACAAGATTTAAGATGTTGGAAGATGTGAGTGTGCCAGAAATGTTCCATGGGCTCAATGTCATTATAAATGAGCTAAGGAACATGGGGTACAAGGTTGATATGAGGATTTTTCCGACCAATTCCTGATGTGCTTGCATCCATGACTTTATACATTGGTCACCATCTTTGTAATAGGTGGTCTGAAGGGAGTCATCCCAACTCAAGTACTAGCTGATGTGGTCACACTAGACATATACCATGAGGAAAGGGTGAAGGTGGAAGAGGAGGATTAGAATAGGTACATAATTATGGAATTCAAGTCCACCACATCATCCAAATGCAAGAGAAATAAAAAGGAAAAATAAAGTGATGGTTTGGGAGGACAAATAGATGTCTCTCTTTGTGTTCTGGTTTGGAAAGTTCATGAAAAATAAATGATATGGTGTTAGAAGAAGATAATCATCAAAGAGAAAGGGATAAACAAGGTGCTACGATTGCAGGGATGTTGGTTTGTGGTTTATATTCCAAACAAGAAGGGTAAGAATATGGAAGAAAATAACAAGTCCAAAAAAGACAAGGAAGGCAAGACAATGATGTTTAAGAGGAAAAAGAAGGGTCATGCTTATTTTGTTGAATGGGATTCTGATGCATCAAGTTACAATGATGAGAAGAGCAATAAGACCAAGTCACTTACCTACATCACCGTCAACAAGAAGCCCTCCATCTTCCACACTCCCTCATTGTGCTTTATGGCCAAGGACCTAAAGGTAGAAAATGATGTGAGTGATACTGAGGATAAGGATCCCTCCAAGGAGGAACTCATCTAGCAATTGCAAGAGGTTCATTCTCTCATGAACAAGAAGAGATAAGAATACAAGGAGTAGTACAAGAGACAAAAAGCTCTTGAGAAAACCCTTAATGAGCTTTTGGATACTCATGAGGCTGTAACTAAAACTCACAAGAAGTTTAAGGAAGCTCATTCCACTCTCTATGCTTAAAGGAAGGAGACTATTCAAATAGTCAGTGTTAGGAGTAACTCGTGATATTCTTGATGAATCCTTCATTGCTCCTATTGTTGTTGCAACTAGTACCCCTCTTGTAGCATAATCACTTATCCTATGGGTGATGGTTTCAATTGTGATTCCACCATCATTGTTGAGAATGAGACACTAAAAGAGATTAATGGGATTACATATGTGCATGGAAATGCATATGGTGGAGATGCTTGCTTCCATGAGCGCCTTAGTTCCCAAAGGTTCTTTCTTGATGAAGATATCTAGGTTATATCCCAAAGAATGGAAAAAGGATTTTGCTTCTCATAAGAATCAATTCATGAGGAGTAATGGAGTCTATTGAAGTAAGTGCAAGAGCAAGTGGTGCATTTGGAGAACAATCGCAAGAATACGAACATGACTATATCCTCAACCAAGTTTGATTCTTACTATTTACTTTCTAAAGGTGCTAATAGTGTTCATGCTAAGCTCATTGGTGCACCTATTATAGGATCAAAGAACAATGCCTTTTGGTTTCCAAAAAGCTTAATCACTAGACTTGGATAACCTAAGCTAGTTTGGGTACCTAACATGAACTTATCTTCTTTTTAGGTCAGTTATAAGGCTACAAGAAGGCATTAGGTACTTGATAGTGGGTGTAGTCAATATATTACTGGTGATCATTAAAGGATGTTCAATTCAACTGATAAAAGTGCCAGTGATGATTACAATAACAACACATTTGGTGATAATGGGAAAGACAAAGTGAAGGGAATTGGAATGATCACAATATCAAATGACATGTCCATATCAAATGTGTTGCTAGTTGAAAGTCTTAACTTCAATCTTTTATCAATAGCTCAACTATGTGATCTTGGATTCAAATGTATATTTGAAGTTGATGGTGTGAAGATAGTCAGTGTGGATGGATCAAATCTCATATTTAAAGGCTTTAGATATGAGAACTCGTATTTGGTGGACTTTAGATCCAATGAAGCCCGGTTATCATCGTGTCTCACTACTGAATAACAAACCCTCACTATTGGCCCATCACATCTAGTTGATCTCAAAATGGCAATTATAACCCTTTAGTATCAGTTCATCGCTTAAATAGACATTGATATTGGGGTCATCAGTTCTGGTTCAAGACAGAAACCAGCGTGATATTAGATTATCACTACTAGCTCATGGCTTGAATCAGTAGTGATACTGTCACACTCGGTTTTGGGGGCGAAACCGAATACATAGCGTATGTGTGCCAGGATACATTTTCCACACATATGTTGACATCACATGTGTATATATATCAAAAGACAATGCAATAAAGGCGTAAAGGGAGTAGAGTAACTTTATTACATCATCCAGATCATAGTATCTTAACAAATATCATTATCAAAGTATGACAGAATTAAACATGGACACTCTTCCACCGAAAGGTGACTGGCGCATCGTTAGACTCAATATTCATCAATGTCATCTGTGATGTCTTCGTCATCACCCTCTGATTAAAATATTAGCAAGGGTGAGCTCACTTATTGTAACACCCCTAGAGTTACTGGCACTAAAACTTGAGCATAACATCATGTGCATTGACATTTCATGTTGTTTGTCACACCTAGAATGCATTCACTTGGTAATCTTTCAAAACAAGTTGTGATGAGGTGCTTTGATGTGTGATCAACCTTAGGGAAGGGTACTTGACCCTAGAATTAGGGCCTATGGATGTAAGTGAAGCCAAAATGAGTAAAAATCTCAAAAGCCATTAGGAATGTTCACAAGATATCAAATTTGATGAACTTTAGTGGCACAAAAACCCTTGTGTGCCCAAAACCCTAAAAACAAACCCTAGAAAACCCTAATTGGAACCCTAGGGGGGTAAATGCAAATTTTATGCACTTTTGGACCAAAGTGCAAATAACAAAGTGATAAAACACCACAAACCAGGTAACCTTTACATTGGAGAATTTTCAAATTGAATAATGAAATTTGGACTTATTTGCAAAAGGGTCACATGAACACTATATGGTTAAGTCTGAAATTCAGTGTGTTGAAGTCAACTTTGGAGCTATATATCTCTAATTTCACAAGGAATTTGCCCTAGGTAAACACATCAAATTTGTAGAGCTATGGTAGGGGTACAACTTCGCTTAAGTGATTAAGCATTGGTGACATACAAAATTTGGAGATAAATGAACCTGAAGTCTGGCTGTCAGACAACCTAGGGACTAAATTATGACTGACAGTGAAGTCAGATGAACTTTGGGATCAGATTTGAGTATGATCCCGTGATTATTCGATTGTGGATGCTATAGCAAAATCAAAGATGGATTATAGGGCAACAAGTTTATTGTAGACGATTAATCAAGTTGCTACACAAAAATTTAAGAATTAAGTGCCTTGATTTGCTCGGTTAGAACCCTGAATGAAGAAGCCCATGGAACAGTAACTGAAAAAGATCAGTAGATGCACTAAATCTTGCCTGCCGATGACCCCGCGCCCGGATACACGTCGGCGCTATGATTCGTGCCCAGTGGCGCGTAGATAACTTTGTGGGGTGAAAGATCTTGAGCAAGAGATGAAGATGTAGTTCCTCTATCACTGTGCCTAGTTGCAGCGCAACGTGGCTGCTAGACCGTCGCCGTCGTGCCGCTGTTCCTCACGGTCCTACCACGCCGTCAGCCGTTTCACCACGTCGCCCTAGACCACTGTAGATAGCCACTCCATCGTCTAAGACATTACTTCAGTGAAAGCCACGACAACCTGCGCCAGTGAACTTCTCTCTCCGGCCGCCAGCGCACCTTCTCCAAATTGGATGCCACCACCATTGGCTTCTATAAATTGAGTGATCAACCAGGTCTGCTAGGTTATTATGCACCCAGTGCACCAGCTCTCGCCTCTGATCGTCAAACATAGCCTCCCAATTTCGAGTTTCCCCCAATTCCGTTTTCCACGCCACCGCGAACCCGTCACCGTGGTCAGCTCTCTGCAGGTGAGTTCAAGCTTTTTGGCTTGATGTTCTAGCCTCCCTTAAGTCTCCTGCTACTCGTAGACTCATTTAATTGAACTAGACTGCCTTGAATTACCAAGAACACATCGGATTGTTCTCAGTTTTCACCACCATCATGAGTAGACAAAATCTGAGCCGGATTTGTGCAATTGATGGAGGGATTGTCACACCCGGTTTTAGAAGGTAAACCGAATGCGAACCATGTACGTGCCAGGATCAGTAATTCACGTACACAGTGATTACATAAATGATTCATCATAGCACAATGCTTCGAATTACAATAAAGAGTAAGTAATAATATTACAGACTAGAGCCATTTACATAATATAAATCAAAGTACATAGAATCGAAACGTAGCCAACGTAAATGACCCACCACAGGCAGCTGACTGGGGGAGGTCGCTAGCCTAATCCTCGAACTCGTCGACGTCCTGGAACTCCTGGAGATCCGCCTCGACGCCTTCTTTACCTGAGCATAGATTGCACCAAAGGCAACCTGGTGTTTTGTGAAAGCAAGGGTGAGTACACATCAACGTACTCAGCAAATGTCCCGTTTGGCTGTAGTGGACTAGCTTTATGTGGGGTTAAGTCAAGCAGTTGCTTTTAGTTGGTCAGGTTATTATTACTAGTAGAAAGCCAGGTTTTAGCATTAACCCAAGTTCTTAACCCAAAGTACCCTTTCCAAATGGAAAGAATACCACTTACCATTACCATAAGCATGATCATAACCATCCTCCTCATCATCATCATCATCTGTAAACAAACCATCTCTGATCAATGTGTCTCTAATCAATGGAGCTCCCTTGGCCGCTCATAACCGCGAGCACGGCTGATATATCAGTTTCATAACACTATGTAGAGGTTGTGCCCTTTACTCACAAGCCATGATTCCCTCTTGCCTCGGGCCGATCAAACCCTTAAACACTACCAAGGTGAATAGGCAGGGTCTCACTAGGTAGCCTTTACAAAGATTCCCTGAGGCTGTAGCCGCCCGTTAGGTTTCCTAAATGTACCGCACTCCTCCCCAAGGGGCCAACCAACCTTGGCAGAGCGAGCCGCATACACCGAGCCCCATTGACGGCACGACGGCGAAGCGAACTACACCTCAGTTCCTCTAATTATTCAGCTAAGGGCGTCCCACTCTGCCCTCATGGTTGCACTGTTTTTCTGGGCGGTCATCCAACGAACAGGTCCTTTTGGAGAGGCACTCGAGAAACCGCTCGAGCCCCCTAAAGTATTACCAGTCCAACATCATAATCATAATGACAACATCGTATCATAAGTGTTCACATCATGTTCATTGATTAAAGTAAAGCAATAACATGAATCTAACCGTAGTAACCCAAATGGTAATCAAGGACAAGGTAAATAGAAAGCTAGTCAATCCTTAGGTTGTTCACAGTATACGGGACAGTGAGTTATAAAGTAAATGGGACATAATGGGTCAGAGGACACTTGCCTTCACCAAAAAGATGCTCAGGGTCTTCAATCTCGTAGAACTCGGAGAGTTCAATCTCTTGGTCACCGAAGCTTAACTGTCGATTCCTCGAAGCTCGAAAATGGATCGTAGACTATTCGCGGCGCGAATCGAAGACGAACAAGCATAAGCAAACAAACATGTACATATGCATAAGAACATTACACCATGCAAGATAAAATGTTATAAAAGCAAGCAAAATAAAAATAGAGAGCGCCTCTACGGACGGTCGAGGGGTTAGCGTGTTTACACTGAGAAAGTATTAATTGGAATGTTTAATTTGACATTATCAAATATAAATAATATCTACCATTTAGTTCGATTAATCCACTATACTAACAAGTGTCTGTCAAATAAGTAATTTAATTGACACGAGAGATTCTATGCGAGGCGAACTTACGATACACGAAATAACACGACAGCGTGAAAACGACGCGCGGACACACGCGACACAGTACGCTGACAACACATGAAACAGCGCACGCGACCAACGCAAATGACGCACGAATCAGCACGCCACCACGTGCAGGACAGCATGCGCGACAGACAAGGAAAACTAAATAGGTGACGTGTTTATACTAAACAAATATTAAATAAATAAAAAGTAGTTGAGTTAATATTAGTCATGTTAATAGTTATTATCAAAGCGCAAGTTAAACAATATATTTAATAATTGGAGTATTAGTCTAATAAATATTATTAAGAGTGATTATAAGCGAACGGTTTAATCTCTTACGCGCGGACAACGCGCGACACGTGAAGACGGCGCACGTGACACGCGAAAACGACGCCCGACGACGGCATGCGCGACGCGAGAATCAATAATCGATACCGCATTTATACTAGGCGAGTATTGAATCTAAATATTTGTGTTGGTATTAATCAAATTAACATGTATTTATAAAAGTGCAAATTGAAACTATAAATTAGTTTTGATAACCGTCGGGTAAACAAATGACTAATTAATTAACAAAATGTGCATCATGACACAATAATGTTTCTAGCACGTAGACAATATTATCAACTGGAACGGATTGGAACGAATCTACGATGCAAAATATATTGAATATCTGATACCTCGTGGATTTATATGACGTAGCGCGATCCTATCGGCCGACGACTTACCACACAATGGGTCACACATGAGGTGCAGCCACAGAAAATCTAAAAAGGGTGGAATCTAATGTGGCTAGCATCTCCTTCCTCTACTTTCTTCTTTGTTGGTCTCATCCACACAGGGGGGTTTGGCCAGCCATGGGGGGGGAAGGGGTGCTGGCCGCGTTGGCCTAGAGCAGGCTCGCCGGCGGCTCACCAACCGGCGGCCGCAGCCACGGGGAGCAGCAAGTCGCCCCACAGGCGCGCAGGGAGCGGATCGGGCGCGCAGGAGATATCCAGCCTCCGGCCGTGGGCAGCATCGACTAACGCGTCTACGAGCTGGCTTGTGCGCTTGGCTAGGGGCGAGGCGAGGGCTGGACGCACGACCATGGCCGATGGGTGCCGCGCCGGAGAACTGCCACGCCAGGGAAGTAGCGCGGGTATGGGGGGTCTGCAAGGGCGAGGGCGCCGCCAGGGCTAGCTGCGACGCCGTGCCGGGGATGAGGTCAAGGCCATGGGGGACGACGCCGTGCCGCGCCGGAGAACTGCCGCGACTGCAGGGGACACGCACGGGAGAAGCGCGCTCTACACCGGCTGGCCACGCGAGGGAGAGAGAGAGGGATGGAGAGGGATTGGCCATGGGGGAGAAGGAGAGGCGGCTAGCCACGCCCAGGTTGCAGGGGATGGGAGAGTACGGAGAGGACTCACCTGAAACCGCCGAGATGAGATGGTTGCTCCTACATGATTTGGATATGGGGAAAGACGGGAGGTTATGCAACAGCGGGGTGGATTTAAAATAAAAAGAGCGAGCGCGGGAGATGGTTGCCGAATTCGTCATCAAATACGTTGCGACCAAGCGAGAGAGGCGGTTGCAATCACGACGAGGGTAAACACGAGCAGCACGCGCATTTGCGAGGAAAGACATTTTAATGATCCCGCGAAAAGGACATGAGATCTAGAACAGGCTCGATGAGAGGAAGAAATATATATTATTGGGTTTTCGGAATACTAAATTTAGGCATTTAAATATTAGAAAGGCTAAAATTCCTATTTAAAACCCGAAGAAATTTTCCGAAGATTCCAAAAACTCTCAGAAACATCCTCGAGATATTTTAACATGCTTCGATAACATTTTGCACTCATAAACACTATGCATCGGCATGAATGCAACACTCAAGCACCTCTGAGGTTTTATTTTACTAAGCCTACACCTAGATATAAAATAAAATAATTCTCCACTTTTGGGAAAAAGAGAAGGGAAGCAAAGAAATAAGAGCGTAACACCTGAATTTGGTGGATACTAGAAAAGAAATTTTATACCCTCAAATTCAGGGTGTTACAAATCTAACCCCCTTAACAGAATCTCGTCCTCGAGATTCAAGAAGAGGCTAGCAAGAAAATGAGATTGGTTTATTAGTCTTTCATAGCTTCTTCTAACCCAGCTTTGACTCTGTCAGCTTTAACTTGCGGACTGGTTGCTTTGACCTTCAGTTGCTTGAGACCGATTGATGCAATTCATGAGGATCTCTTGGACCTGTGGGTTGGACCCACACACGCTTTCGTTGCGCCACTCTGATCTTGTTGGTTGACGTGGATTGCATTGTCTTCATTAGGGTTAGCGGCTAACCCCCTTAACAGGAGCGTTGATACACACTTGATGAAGATGCTACCGACTCTGATCTTGACTGATTTGAAGGAGTTGTACGTTGCCAAATGGACATGTGCAAGAGGAAAGAATAGCGAGAAAAGGTAAGTATAGACGGATTAGAGAGAGCAGGGGAGAACCCATCTACTTAACTATATGGCACTTACCTAGTAAACTGATGCCATTGCGGACCCGGGGCCACAACACACCAACACTCATCACAAAGAAGCAAATCAGTCATAACACAAAGACAAACAGCACAAGCATACAACAACAAACATCTCGTTGCTATACGTAACTTTTAATTATATGGTGGTCTTTCCTTAACAAGGGGACCATCAAAAGGCAAGGGGAATGATAAGACATGCAGAATAGGGGCATGAGCACTATAGAGGATGGAGCTAAAGCAAGGATTGTAACCGACAGGGAGAGAATGCAACCAAGGTCAGGATAGGTAAAACACCATTCTCAAATCGAGATGGGAAAGATGATATTTCAAAAGGCAGGCATTGGATAAGCATCATGGAAAGATCTAGTGGTGACAAAGGTAAATGAGGTAACAAACAAAAGCATATCAAATGGCCGAATTAAGACAAGATTTGCAACGCGATAGAGGAATAAGAAACGAACAAGAGCGGGGAGGGATAAGACATCACTCTTGAAATGAAATGGGAGAGGGCAGCTTTAAGATATGGGTACATGGTAAGCATCTAGGTAAGGATCAAGGGATGACATGGGTTAAGGTGATAATAGTCAAACACACAATAAAGGATGTATTTTAAACAGGACTTGCAAGGTGTCAGAGAAGGGGGAGCAGTCAACAATGAATTAGATGAGGCATTATCCTCGAGCAGGGATGGAAAAGAGGAGGTTTTGAAGAGTAGGTTCAAAGTAAGCGCGAATACAAGGGTATAGATTACAAGGGTTAAAGGTGATAACAAACAAGAATGCAATAGAGGAGGTATAGGGGCATAAAAAACGAAAGATATAAATACCATAAAGGATTGAGTTAAGACATGGCATGCAAACGAAAAAGAAGGGGTATGTCCAAGGGCCAGATAGGTAATCGCCACTCTCAAATTGAGGTGGAAGAGAGGGGATTTTTAAGAAGTAGGAATAAAGATGAGTATCAAGGCAAGATCGATGGACTGCAAGGTGAGGGTGATAGCAAATAAAAACACAACAAGGGATGGATTTAACACAACACTTGTAAGGCGTTAAGGAGCGAAAAGAAATCAAGGGAGAGATAGGTAACTAACAGCTCTCAAACTGGGTTGAAAAAAAGGAAGGCTTCTAAAGGATAAGCTCGAGGTAAGCATTTAGGTAGGAGACATAAATATCACAAGGGTCGAAGGAGATAACGGACAAGGGTATAAGAGAAAAGATGAAGGCATAGAAGAGCCAGTGGTATGAGTACAACAAAAGATGGAGTTAAGATAAGACTCACACCTAGCAAAGACGAGGTTTCGACCAAGGGCGGGATAAGTAAAACACTTCCCTCGAATCAAGATGGGTGAGGGAATTTTAGATAACAGACATAAGATAGTCATCAAGGTAAGATGGAGAGACGACGAAAGTAAAGGTAATAACAAACAACAAAGGGTGGAGTTAAAAAAATCACAAGAGACAATGAAGAGAATACGACCGAGGGTAAATAGGTAAAATACAACTATAAGATTAGGATGGAGGAGAAAAGGTTTTTTTAGGACGGGTATACTATAAGCATCAAGGTAAGATATAGAGGCAACAAGGGTAAAGATGATGATCGTGAAAAGCATAACCAAGGATAGAGTTAAGGCAGGACTCACGAAGTGGCAAAGTGGAGAAAATAATTAAGGGTAAGATAGGTATGGTTCCAATAGAAGGGTTGAAGTAAAAATTCATTACAGAAGGAAGCTATAAGGAATTAACGAGATCACTAAGAATGTGCAAAATAAAATGAATGCTCATGGATCATCGAGAAACAAGGGTGGTCAAGGGCATGCTAACTGAAGTGTTTATAAACAAACATTAGGGTATAAAGATAAGCAGATCTAGAAAGACAAGAGTATGCAATACCCTAAGGATACAGGCATACTAGGACAAGGGAATAGAAAAGGCAAAGGATAACAATCTTAACAATGGAATAAGAAGGGATTTCAGAGGACAAGAAATTCATGGACATATAAACTGAAGTTTTCAAGTAGGCAGTAGACATTCAGATGTAAGTATTTGAAATGAGAGTATTGAAGAGTCTAGGAGTATGAGCATGTCAATACTAAGGGAATAAAAATAGTCAAAGGGTAACAATTTAATGACGGAAGAGAGAAGAATCCCAACAAACAAAAAGGTTATGGTCAGGGGCATTTACAAAGATGTCGCAAGCACAAGAGTAAGATCAGATCTAGTGGATTGACAAAGGTTAGACCATAATAGGATAAAATACTTTTAGCAAGGGGGCATATAGAAGAACAACATAGAATTAGTCGAGGTGACTAATATTTTGAAGCAGAATCAAGGATGAGGTGAAGTAGTAGTCAATAAGTCCTTAAAATGGCCAATGCTACTCTAGGTCAGCGATCCTACAGTCAGCAAGGCTTTGATACCACTTATGTCACACCCGGTTTTAGAAGGTAAACCGAATGCGAACCATGTACGTGCCAGGATCAGTAATTCACGTACACAACGAGTACATAAATGTCTCATCATAGCACAATGCTTCGAATTACAATAAAGAGTAAGTAATAATATTACAGACTAGAGCCATTTACATAATATAAATCAAAGTACATAGAATCGAAACGTAGCCAACGTAAACGACCCACCACAGGCAGCTGACTGGGGGAGGTCGCTAGCCTAATCCTCGAACTCGTCGACGTCCTGGAACTCCTGGAGATCCGCCTCGACGCCTTCTTTACCTGAGCTTAGATTGCACAAAAGGCAACCTGGTGTTTTGTGAAAGCAAGGGTGAGTACACATCAACGTACTCAGCAAATGTCCCGTTTGGCTGTAGTGGACTAGCTTTATGTGGGGTTAAGTCAAGCAGTTGCTTTTAGTTGGTCAAGTTATTATTACTAGTAGAAAGCCATGTTTTAGCATTAACCCAAGTTCTTAACCCAAAGCACCCTTTCCAAATGGAAAGAATACCACTTACCATTACCATAAGCATGATCATAACCATCCTCATCATCATCATCATCTGTAAACAAACCATCTCTCATCAATGTGTCTCTAATCAATGGAGCTCCCTTGGCCGCTCATAATCGCGAGCACTGCTGATATATCGGTTTCATAACACTCTGCAGAGGTTGCGCACTTTACCCACAAGCCATGATTCCCACTTGCCTCGGGCCGATCAAACCCTTAAACACTACCAAGGTGAATAGGTAGGGTCTCACTACGTAGCCTTTACAATGATTCCCTGAGGCTGTAGCCGCCCGTTAGGTTTCCTAAATGTATCGCACTCCTCCCCAAGGGGCAAACCAACCTTGGCAGAGCGAGCCGCATACACCGAGCCCTATTGACGGCAAGACGGCGAAGCGAACTACACCTCAGTTCCTCTAATTATTCAGCTAAGGGCGTCCCACTCCGCCCTCATGGTTGCACTGTTTTCCCGGGCAGTCATCCAATGAACAGGTCCTTACGGAGAGGCACTCGAGAAACCGCTCGAGCCCCCTAAAGTATTACCTGTGATGGAACCTCCCAAGTCATTAGGCACACCTACAGTTGTCCTTGTCTAACAAACAGCAGACAACCCTGTAGATGTTCGTAAATCACTTGACAAGTTCGGTATCTTTCCTTACCTTTCTAGGAATGTTTCACCCGTCTTGCTAGACATTACAGAACATCGGAGATATCGAAATACGGAAGTGATTACATAAACTTACATTTATTTAAAAAGTAAGATTAAGTTGTTTATACAGACCAGAAAATATAAACGAGTGCAGAGTAATATTATTACATAACCAAGGGGGGCAAAAACTCCTCCCCGATGAGTTTTACATAAAAGTTTTCCTATGGAGGGCCAAGTCCTCCCGCATCTTTACTCTTGCTTTTCCTCCTGAGGAACCACCTTGGTACAGAAGCAACAGAAATCTGCTACTTCCTCACCTAAAAACAATGAGGGAATAAACCCTGAGTATGGGATTACTCAGCAAGTCTTACCCGACTAAAGAAAAGACTCTCAAGGGTATGCTGGTTACCAGGGAGTCAAGGTGAGGTTTATCAATGATCAAAGACTCTTGTTTGCATAAATGCTTACTAAAAGTGGATCCTTAAAAATCCAGTTTTATTATCAAGTTAGGTAAGATTACCTACATCTAGAGTTCTTTCTACTCTAGTTCAAACACTTGTCCTGCACTAGCCAATTTCTCATCAAATCCCTTATCTTTAGTGGAATTCTACATATAAGTCAGTGACCAAGTCTCCATAACCGTGGAGGTACGGCGATCCGAATCGATTATACTCAGCTCAGGATCTCCGATCACACGACATATGTAGCACTTAACCCTTGCATATGTCAACCCGCCACCGGGGTTCTTAAGACCAGATCAGGTTCACGCAAACCGAGAGCACAGATACACCACCGTCCAGCCTCTTGCCATGGAGGGTACACGCTACTCTCGCCACCGCTCCACGCCCATTTCGTGTTATCTTATTCTGGCCTTAGTCTGCCCGAGGCAAGACTTACCCATGACGAGGCATGTGACCAGTTAAAGGGTCCTCGGTCAGCAGGCCTACATCGACAAGGTCCTTAATTGACTCAGACGGAGACACTACACCGAGACTCTCTTCTCGTGCAAGTCACCCACCCGGTCTCAGCTTAATCATTTCAACCCAAGGTTTGGTACCTGACAGAGGTACATCTTTTCCGGATGTTGAACCCATCACGGCAATGATGGATCCACCATCAAGTTTTATTTTCGAAAACATCCCACCCACTTTTGCCACATCATATTTTGTAAAAACAAAATATTTTGTTTTTCTAAAGCAAGGCTAAGCATCAAAAATCTTTTGTAAAACGGGTGATCAAGGAAGGTAATCAAATTCAAGGAAGGTAATGCAGGAATTGTTTTAGCAATCAACTCCTATCACCTAATGCACCAATCAAGTGAGAAAGATTTTAAAAACATCAAGGAAGGTGGCAAATGCACCAGGACTTGCCTTCGTTAGTAGGTGAGTCTGAATCAGGCCCGCAGATGTCAAAATAAAGACAAGATCCTGCCTGAGAGTTTGAAGGTGGTGGTGCCTTCTCTTCACTCACTTCAACTTCTTCTTCGTTTTCTAAACATAACCACATATATATATATAAGAATGAATGCCATGTAATGCTCATGAGAGTGCAAAGATAATATAAACTTATTATCTAAGTCTTGAATACAACTTTCCTTCACGGAACTTCCGAGAACCTAGGGTTTCCGGAGTCAGTAAAGGAGTTCATGGAGCAGGGGTGGGGGTTTTGGGGTTCTCAATATCAAACAAGGTCCAAATCAACCCAAATTCTACCCAAGGCTTCTAAATAATATGTGGAGTTCATATAAAAAAAAGTTTGAAAATTTTTGGCATTACTATTAAGTCTCTAAAATTCCAGAACTATTTCTTTAAGCTATTTTAAATGCCTTAAAATTCCCTATTTAAACTAAAAATCATGAAACCATTTTTATTAAATACTAGGGAAAATAAGAAGCCTAGGAAAATTGGTCTCATATTTTTAGGATTTTTCTTTAATTCTCTACATATTTATAAAGCTTCACTGAAAAAGAAAAAAGGAAAAAGTGTAACAGTGATGGGCTGGTTTCAGCCCAAACGGCCCAGTCCAGGGGGAAAAGTGCGCTCGCGCACACCCGCGCGCTGGCTGCTTTGCGAAGACACCCTCGGGGTCCTAACTAACTAGAAGCGGGTTCCGTTACTGTTTCTTTAGGTCACTGACAAATTGCAGAGAAGTCCTCAAACTTCTATTCCTTCGCAGAGGGAGGTCCTCGACGGCGGTGAACGCGGCCGCGCTGCGGTGAGCAACTGTACCGGCCAAACGGGACTATGACCGGCGCTCCCGAGCGATGAACACCTAATTGAATCTATCCCAAGCCTTTCCCCCAACTCAATTTCACTAATGATCAAATGGTTTGCTCTGGCCACGGCGACCGAGAACGTTGCGGATGGATGAAGGTGTTCCCAGTGATCCATGGCGGCTTAATTCAATCAAAGGGGTCAGGGAGCATGAGGAGAGCCTAGGGACGCTAGAAAAGGCAACAGTGCAGCTCGAACTAACCTGATTTGAGCTGGCCGCGACGAACGGATCTTCACAGTGGTGGAGAAAGGATTTGGGGGAAACAAGGAATTCGGGCACACTGGTGATCGATTGCTAGCAATTCTTGGTGGCTGGGTAGCTGACGACCTTGCGGAGCTAGTCACGGGCTCAATTTATAGGGAGAACAGGCGGTGGCCATGAATTTTGGATGAGACGCGCGGCGGTCGGAGGTGGAGAAGAACACTAGCACGCGCGAATTAGTGTCCCATGCCGTGGCAACCTCACCGACGTTGATTAGACAGCAGTGGGGAGTTACGGCGATGCGGTGGCGCGGTTAAGACACGCGGCGCAGGGCCGAGACACGGCGGTTCACCGGCGAGCTAATCCGTTCCCGCCGCAAAGCAGAAGGGGCAGCCACGGTGAGTCACCAGAGTTATCCCCAGGGGGTGGCTTTTACCTGGCGGCCCTATCGGGTCATCGGCGACGCGAATCCTACAGCGGTGGCGTGAATCACGGCGAGGCTTCATCGGTGGTGAGATGACGGAGCTGGCGTTCTGATCTTCCCCCCCCCCCAATAGCACTGTACCATGGAGAGTGGTATTCAGACAGCCTGACAGTCAAGTTTAGAGCCCAATTTTCTCTTAGTTTCTAATGACGACACAAGTCCAACTCTGCAGCAAACTTGTAGAGCATTACACCAACTACAACTTTGCTATATGGTGTTGTCACAAAAAGGCAGCAGATCATGCATGAACTGGGTCTTGAAGTTGATGTCAGTCCACTTTCAGTCTGATTTTCAGACTTAATCAGCCTGACAACCTGACTTTAGGCATGATTATCTTCAAATTTTTCATAATAACATGGCTTGCACTCTTAAGCAAACTTGTTATCCATTAATAGGTCTATAAGTTTGATGTGATGCCCTAGGGTAAAAACCCTATAATTTGAAAGATAGAGGGCTCCAAAGTTGAGCCAACTACACTGAATTTCAGACTTAGCATGAAATCACAACTAGGGGCCTTTTTGCAAATGAATCCAATTCTTAGGGTTTGGTTTCCAAATTCACACCTTAGTGAATCAAGTGACTTAAGATACTTTATTAACTTGGTTTTTGCACTTTAGTCCAAATGTGCATCAATTTTGCACATAAGCCCCTAGGTTTTAGTTTTAGGGTTTTCCAGGGTTCAAATGGGGATTTTTGGTATCCCAGGGGTATAAAAGTGATTCAAGTTCATTTTTGGGAACATTTTGTGACCATTCCCCTAAAGCTTTTAGGTTTTCTTAATTTGGGTTATGTCTTACCCCTTTAATCCCTATTTAGGGTTGAGTTTCCTATTCCAGGGTCTTGTTTGCAAAACACTAAAACAATCCAACTTGTTTGAAATTTTTACCTAGTAAATGCACTCTAGGTGTGTCAAACATATGCAATGCCAATGTTTATGATGCCATGCTCAAGTTTTAGTTACAGTAACACCAGGGGTGTTACATCCTTCCCCCCATAAAAGAATCTCGTCCCGAGATTAAAAGTCCTAGGGTGAGTAATGGAAAAGGAAATGTGTCACATTTTTATTCCCTTATTTCTGGTACAAGGCAGGGGGTGGTGTGGGGTTCACTCCCTTATTACAATAACTTTTCCCACTTTACAAATTATATGAGGCTAAGAAGCCTGGGAAATTCTTATCTAAAAAGTCTTGAGTTTCCCATGTAGCCTCTTCTTCAGAATGTTGGTTCCACTGTATCTTATAGAACTTGAGAGTTTTGCTCCAGGTAACCCTGTCCTTTTGATCCAAGACTCGAATAGGGTGCTCAGAGTATGTCAAGTCCGGTTCAAGGACAACATCTGTTACTTCAATGGTTCGATCGGGGACCCGAAGACACTTCTTCAATTGCGACACATGGAACACATTATGTATAGCAGACAGAATTTCGGGGAGCTGCAGTCGATACGCCACTGGTCCACATTGCTCAAGTACTGGGAATGGACCAATGTACCTGGGTGCAAGCTTCCCTTTAACCCTGAAATGCGATACTCCCTTCATTGGTGAAACCTTCAGGTAGACATAGTCCCCTTCATGAAAATACAAGGGCATTTGCCGTTTGTCTGCATAACCTTTCTGACGAGCTTGTGCTTTCTTCATATTATGAATAATTTTCTGAACCTTTTCCTCGGCCTCCTTCACCATATCAGGTCTAAAGAAGTGCCTTTCTCCAGGTTCAGACCAATTTAGCGGAGTTCGACATCGTCGCCCATATAAAGCTTCAAAAGGTGCCATCTTGATACTTTCTTGATAGCTAATATTATATGAAAACTCCGCCAAGGGCAAACATTCATCCCATTTCTGTGAGAAGTCCAGAACACATGCTCGCAACATATCTTCGAGTATTTGATTAACCCTCTCAGTCTGTCCATTGGTTTGTGGATGATAGGCCGAACTGTGGAGCAACTTAGTACCCAAGGATTTGTGAACTGCTTCCCAAAACTTGGCTACAAATTGAGGTCCACGATCCGACACTATGGTCTTCGGAACACCATGCAGACTAAGAATACGAGCAATGTACAGTTGGGCAAACACAGTAACTGGGTGATTTGTCTTGACCGGCAGAAAGTGAGCAATTTTTGTAAGCCGATCAATTATAACCCAGATAGAATCATACCCTTTTGCAGTCCTGGTCTATCCCACGATAATGTCCATACTTATGTCTTCCCATTTCCATGTTGGGATCGGCAAAGATTGTAATGGACCAGCAGTTTTCATGTGTATGGCCTTGACACGTCTGCAAGTGTCACACTTAGCCACATAGCGTGCAATTTCAATTTTCATCTTCGTCCACCAGTAGTGCTGCTTTAGATCATGATACATCTTAGTGCTTCCCGGATGAATAGAATAGCGACTAAGATGCGCTTCATCTAAGATTTGTTGGTGGAGTTCTTCATTCTTTGGCAACACTATGCGGTTATTGAACCATACCACACCTTGATCGTCTTCTTTGAAACATTTGGCTTTTCCAGCCCTTATCTTCTCACGAATGTGTTTCATACCTGCATTATCCCTTTGAGCATCAATTATCCTTTGCAAGATGATTGACTCAAGCTTTAGCTGATTCAGGGTTCCTTGTTGGACCATTCCCAGGTTTAGCTTTTCCATCTCTTGACATAAAGTATTGTCAGAGGTTTTCACCGTAAGACAGTGACAGGAAACCTTACGGCTCAGTGCATCTACCACAACATTGGCTTTGCCTAGGTGATGATGAATTTCCAGTTCATAGTCCTTAATAAGCTCAAGCCATCGCCTTTGTCTCATATTCAATTCTGACTGGGTGAAGATATACTTCAAGCTCTTATGATCTGTATAAATGTGACAGACATTTCCCAGCAGATAGTGACGCCAAATTTTCAGGGCATGAACCACAGCAGCTAGCTCCAGATCATGAGTTGGGTAATGCTCCTCATGTCGGCGCAACTACCTTGAAGCATATGCAATTACTCGGCCTTCTTGCATTAATACACAGCCGAGTCCACTGCCTGATGCATCACAATATACATCAAAAGGTTTGGTGATGTCCGGTTGAGCCAATACCGGAGCAGTGGTTAATAATGTCATTCAATTGTTCAAAAGCTTCATTATACTTAGAAGACCAATTGAATTTAATATCATTCTTCAATAAACTTGTGATTGGCTTCACAAGCTTAGAAAAATCTGGTATGAATCTACGGTAATATCCTGCCAGTCCAAGGAAACTTCGGACTTGATGAACAGTGGTTGGGGGTTTCCACTCCAAAATGTCCTTGACTTTGCTGGGGTCTACCGCAATCCCTCTAGCAGATAGAACATGTCCCAGGAATTGTATTTCCTCCAGCCAAAACGTGCATTTGCTGAACTTGGCATACAACTGATGTTCCCTCAGGCGCGTTAACACGATCCGTAGATGTTGAGCATGCTCCTCTTCATTCTTGGAATATATTAGAATATCGTCAATGAAGACCACCACAAACTTGTCTAGCTCGGGCATGAATACCGAGTTCATCAAATATGTGAAGTGGGCCGGAGCATTTGTTAACCCGAAAGACATTACCAGATATTCAAACAACCCATACCGAGTAGTGAATGCGGTTTTTGGTATATCCTCGGGCTGGATACGAATCTGATGATAGCCCGACCTGAGATCAATTTTGGAGAATACCCTCGCCCCGGTCAATTGATCAAACAGAATGTCAATCCTCGAAAGAGGGTACTTGTTCTTGATAGTGACCTCATTCAGGGGTCGATAATCCACGCACATCTGTAAGGTTTGATCCTTCTTTTTGACGAATATGGCCGGACAACCCCATGGCGACGAGCTTGGCCAGATGAATCCTTTCTCTAGGAGGTCTTATAATTGAATCTTCAATTCTGCCAACTCATTCGGAGGCATACGGTACGATCTTCGAGAAATGGGAGCCGTACCGGGCTTTAACTCAATTACAAACTCTACATCCCTTTCAGGTGGCAATCCCGGCAAATCCTCGGGAAAGACATCGGGAAACTCACACACTACCGGAATATCCTTGATTTCCGGTATCGTGACTTCATAAATTCTGCCAGTAGTTTTGTTTGGAATGGGGATGGGCAAGAAAATTTCTTCTTCATTATGACTCAACCTGATGGTTCTTTGATCAGTATTGAGTGTTGCTTTATGCTTGGCCAACCAATTCATACCCAAAATAACATCTATGTCTTGGCCTTTCAGAACGATCATATTGGTAGGAAGTCCCGTCCGGCCAATGATACGGGCACTTGATAGGCCACTTCTCTAGTAAAGATTTGTCCCCCAGGTGAGTGTATTTTAAACCCCTCTTTTGATTCATGGCATGCAATGTGATGTTGCTGCACAAACTTCTTGCTAATGAACGTATGCGAAGCACCAGAATCAAAAAGAATGACTGCAGGATGATTGGCCACGAAATTTCCCCACCAAGTGCTGGCAGGGCCGCGTAGTTGCTGGGCTGCAAATAAAGGCTTCTGGGTCTCCGAACAATGTAGAAGTCCGAATTTTTGTTCAATCACTCGAAGCCATTCATCGGCTTCCAACGGATCTTCAGCTTTAACAAACAAGGGTGGACGTGTCTCCGAGAAGTCCAGATAAGAAGTTTCGCGGGGGCCCTATTGATAACCCCGCCCACCTTGCTGCTGGAACTGTTGGCCCGCCATCTCTCTCAGAAAGCGGGTATTATCAGCAGTCGCGTTTATTAAGGCGGCAATCGCCTCAGCCAGTGTGGGAGGAACAGGAGGTGGATTTGGTGTAGATTCCCTTCCACTAGAGGGCCCCAATGCATCCTGAGATCGAGTGTTGGACGGCATCTGTGGCAACAAACATTTGAACACAAATATAATATGCCAAAGACAAAACCATCCCATTTACATTACCAAAAGAGTAATGTACAGACTCGATTTTTTTTTACAACAGGATACATTACTCAGTATACAATTACCTATAATACAATAGTACATCCTACAATATACTATTTCTATTTCTACAACTATACTACTATTCCTGCTTCTGGTTGTTCCTGGCAGCCTCGTCGTCGGGTGTGGGAGACCATTCATCAACCAGCCTCAAAGAAGGAGGGGGCTTGAAAAGGTCTAGCTCACCACCAAGCACTTCTCTTGCAACATGCGAGGGTCCGGCTTCCGACCTGACAGGATCCATAGGGGCACTGGGATGTAGTTGCGAATACAGTACATGGACTTCCTCATGTAGGGTATTGCAATACGCCTGCAGGTTGTCCATGGCAGAACTCAGTTCCACGACTCAGGCTTGAGCCTTTGCTGCCTTAGCCCAAGCCACTGAACGAGACTGTACTGCCCAGTCGAGTGCTAAATCCCGATCAGTAAGCTGATCCTGCAGACGGCGGATATAACTCCTTAATTCGTTTATCCTATCGCCATCCGCGACCCACATACTGGTCCTGCGTTGCAGTTCCGTTTGAAGTTGATTCACACAGGCTTCGAGATCCCCAATTGGATCGTTGCTTCCGCTACTACTATCTTCATCCCGCGGGGCAAGTTGATGACGAGGTACTCCAATTGGGCCTATTGACTTACGGGCAGTCTTCCTCGTGCGTGGCGGCATTTCTCTAGGGGAAAATTTTATTAGTATAATTCTTAGCATGATGCATGTGTAATTACAGAATCAACCTTAGTTGATTCATACCTTCTATACATTGCACTCCTCCTATCTGGTCTTTCATAAAGATTCTTCAGATATGGGGGATAAGAATAGAAGAAATTTTTCTAGGTGAGTTTTAAAAAAATCCTTTTGAAAATGCCTCATAATATCTGTGAAGAAGGGCTACGCTCCGATACCAGCTGTGACGGAACCTCCCAAGTCATTAGGCCCACCTACAGTTGTCCTTGTCTAACAGACAGCAGACAACCCTGTAGATGTTCCTAAATCACTTGACAAGTTCGGTATCTTTCCTTACCTTTCTAGGAACGTTTCACCCGTCTTGCAGACATTACAGAACATCAGAGATATCGAAATGCGGAAGTGATTACATAAACTTACATTTATTTAAAAAGTAAGATTAAGTTGTTTATACAGACCAGAAAATATAAACGAGTGCAGAGTAATATTATTACATAACCAAGGGGGGCAAAAACTCCTCCCCGATGAGTTTTACATAAAAGTTTTCCTGTGGAGGACCAAGTCCTCCCGCATCTTTACTCTTGCTTTTCCTCCTGAGGAACCACCTTGGTACAGAAGCAACAGAAATCTGCTACTTCCTCACCTAAAAACAATGAGGGAATAAACCCTGAGTATGGGATTACTCAACAAGTCTTACCCGACTAAAGAAAAGACTCTCAAGGGTATGCTGGTTATCGGAGAGTCAAGGAGAGGTTTCTCAATGATCAAAGACTCTTGTTTGCATAAATGCTTACTAAAAGTGGATCCTTAAAAATCTAGTTTTATTATCAAGTTAGGTAAGATTACCTACATCTAGAGTTCTTTCTACTCTAGTTCAAACACTTGTCCTGCACTAGCCAATTTCTCATCAAATCCCTTATCTTTAGTGGAATTCTACGTATAAGTCAGTGACCAAGTCTCCATAACCGCGGAGGTACGGCGATTCGAATCGATTATTCTCAGCTGAGGATCTCCGATCACACGACATATGTAGCACTTAACCCTTGCATATGTCAACCCGCCACCGGGGTTCTTAAGACCAGATCAGGTTCATGCAAACCGAGAGCACAGATACACCACCGTCCAGCCTCTTGCCACGGAGGGTACACGCTACTCTCGCCACCGCTCCACGCCCATTTCGTGTTATCTTATTCTGGCCTTAGTCTGCCCGAGGCAAGACTTACCCATGACGAGGCATGTGACCAGTTAAAGGGTCCTCGGTCAGCAGGCCTACATCGACAAGGTCCTTAATCGACTCAGACAGAGACACTACACCGAGACTCTCTTCTTGTGCAAGTCACCCGGCCGGTCTCAGCTTAATCATTTCAACCCAAGGTTTGGTACCTGACAGTAGGTACATCTTTTCCGGATGTTGAACCCATCACGGCCATGATGGATCCACCATCAAGTTTTATTTTCGAAAACATCCCACCCACTTTTGCCACATCATACTTTGTAAAAACAAAATATTTTGTTTTTTTAAAGCAAGGCTAAGCATCAAAAATCTTTTGTAAAACGGGTGATCAAAGAAGGTAATCAAATTCAAGGAAGGTAATGTAGGAATTGTTTTAGCAATCAACTCCTATCACCTAATGCACCAATCAAGTGAGAAAGATTTTAAAAACATCAAGGAAGGTGGCAAATGTACCGAGGCTTGCCTTCATTAGTAGGTGAGTCTGACTCAGGCCCGCAGATGTCAAAATAAAGACAAGATCCTGCCTGAGAGTCCGAAGGTGGTGGTGCCTTCTCTTCACTCACTTCAACTTCTTCTTCGTTTTCTAAACATAACCACATATATATATATAAGAATGAATGTCATGTAATGCTCATGAGAGTGCAAAGATAATATAAACTTATTATCTAAGTCTTGAGTACAACTTTCCTTCATGGAACTTCCGAGAACCTAGGGTTTCCGGAGTTAGTAAAGGAGTTCATAGAGCAGGGGTGGGGGTTTTGGGGTTCTTAGTATCAAACAAGGTCCAAATCAACCCAAATTCTACCCAAGGCTTCTAAATAATATGTGGAGTTCATATAAAAAAAGTTTGAACATTTTTGGCATTACTATTAAGACTCTAAAATTCCAGAACTATTTCTTTAAGCTATTTTAAATGCCCTAAAATTCCCTGTTTAAACTAAAAATCATGAAACCATTTTTATTAAATACTAGGGAAAATAGGAAGCCTAGGAAAATTGGTCTCATATTTTTAGGATTTTTCTGTAATTCTCTACATATTTATAAAGCTTCACTAAAAAAGAAAAAAGGAAAAAGTGTAACAGTGATGGGCTGGTTTCAGCCCAAACGGCCCAGTCCAGGGGGAAAAGTGCGCCCGCACACACCCGCGCGCTGGCTGCTTTGCGAAGACACCCTCGGGGTCCTAACTAACTAGAAGCGGGTTTCGTTACTGTTTCTTTAGGTCACTGACAAATTGCAGAGAAGTCCTCAAACTTCTATTCCTTCGCAGAGGGAGGTCCTCGACGGTGGTGAACGCGGCCGCGCTCCGGTGAGAAATTGTACCGGCCAAACGGGGCTATGACCGGCGCTCCCGAGCGACTAACACCTAATTGAATCTATCCCAAGCCTTTCCCCCAACTCAATTTCGCTAATGATCAAATGGTTTGCTCTGGCCACGGTGACCGAGAACGTTGCGATGGATGAAGGTGTTCCCGGTGATCCATGGCGGCTTAGTTCAAGCAAAGGGGTCAGGGAGCATGAGGAGAGCCTAGGGACGCTAGAACAGGCAACGGTGCAGCTCGTACTAACCTGATTTGAGCTGGCCGCGACGAACGGATCTTCACGGTGGTGGAGAAAGGATTTGGGGGAAATAAGGAATTCAGGCACACTGGTGATTGATTGCTAGCAATTCTTGGTGGCTGGGTAGCTGACGACCTTGCGGAGCTAGTCACGGGCTCAATTTATAGGGAGAACGGGCGGTGGCCGCGAATTTTGGACGAGACGCGTGGCGGTCGGAGGTGGAGAAGAACACTGGCGCGCGCGAATTAGTATCCCATGCCGTGGCAACCTCACCGGCGTTGATTAGACAGCAGTGGGGAGTTACGGCGATGCGGTGGCGCGGTTAAGCCACGCGGCGTAGGGCCGAGACACGACGGTTCACCGGCGAGCTAATCCGTTCCCGCCGCAAAGCAGAAGGGGCAGCCACGGTGAGTCACCGGAGTTATCCCCAGGGGGTGGCTTTTACCTGGCGGCCCTATCGGGTCATCGGCGACGCGAATCCTACAGCGGTGGCGTGAATCACAGCGAGGCTTCATCGGCGGTGAGATGACGGAGCTGGCGTTCTGATCTTCCCCCCCAATAGCACTGTACCATGGAGAGTGGTATTCAGACAGCCTGACAGTCAAGTTTAGAGCCCAATTTTCTCTTAATTTCTAATGACGACACAAGTCCAACTCTGCAGCAAACTTGTAGAGCATTACACCAACTACAACTTTGCTATATGGTGTTGTCACAAAAAGGCAACAGATCATGCATGAACTTGGTCTTGAAGTTGATGTCAGTCCACTGTCAGTCTGATTTGCAGACTTAATCAGCCTGACAGCCTGACTTTAGGCATGATTATCTTCAGATTTTTCATAATAACATGGCTTGCACTCTTAAGCAAACTTGTTATCCATTAATAGGTCTATAAGTTTGATGTCGTGCCCTAGGGTAAAAACCCTATAATTTGAAAGATAGAGGGCTCCAAAGTTGAGCCTACTACACTGAATTTCAGACTTAGCATGAAATCACAACTAGGGGCCTTTTTGCAAATGAATCCAATTCTTTCCCTTTCAATGTACCTATGACTTGGTTTGAAATTCACTTGAAAACACATTAGTCATAGTATAAAAAAGAGATATGATCAAGATGATATATTAAATTAAGCATGATCATCATTCTATATAACATAGATTACTCCCCCTAAATATGTGCGAGAGGGTAACATATTTTTGGCCTCAAATGCCAATTGCACATAATTAGGTAAATGAGAACATATCTATATCATACAGAATGTGAAGTGCATTGTGTCATAGTATAAGTGTGATGCTCATGACAATTTATGCACTTATGAAAGCATGTTGTAAATATTTCAAGCTTTTTCCCTTAAGGATTTCAAAGAGGCTTAAGGACCATCCACCTTTGGAACAAAGGCAGCTTATCCTCGTTACAAGGTTAAGCTTTAAGCTCTTTGACAATAAAAGTACTTCATCTAGTTTTACCAGAGATGCACTAAGCAGGAATGAATTTTGGGAAATTAAACTAGGTATGAAGCAGGGATAATACATGGACATGCTTTCTCTTCCTTTCATACAAGATATGCAAAGAATGTATAGAAAAGGAAGATTTAGGTACAAGTTTAAATGAAAGGAGATAGTTTTACCTTTTTGTACCTTTACATAGAGACGCTCGCTTCATTGTGCTTTGTCCTTAGTCTTAGATGCTTAAGATCTATTCTTAATGACAATATATGGAAATATTTTGCACAAGAGAGAGTTCTACAACTAGTGATCTTTTCAAGTTATTGTTAGCAAATATCAAATGGATCACAGGTTGCATAAATGTATCATGAATTCTCCTTTTAACTTAGTGCATATCAAGAGAGATATCGATTGAAAGTATATACGTCACTAAGAAGCATGATTGTTGATTGAAGTCATTCAATGATCAAACAAATAACAGATGTGATCAAAAGAACAACATACGCATTAGATTATCAATTAAGCTTAGAGTAGGAGAATCCAGCAAATATGCTACTTTAGAGTGAAAGACAAGAATTTAAAGATAGTAGCATACTTCATGAGAAACTTATTCTCATGCAAGATACTATATGAAATTACTGAGATAAAGCAATAGTCTCAACATAATCAAGATAAAAGGCTCCCCCTAAAGATATGCATCAAGTATTTGAATGAATTGAATGGATGCATTTACTTTAAAGACAAATAGAGAGAAGCATTATACATCTTGATCAAGGCTCATTAAATTTGTAATAAACAACTTGAGCCTAGTATTCTCAATATGAAAGGGTTTAGAATACTCACAACCACACCATTGATTGTTTCGTAGAAGTAGGTGGTGTTGTTCTTGATTTTCTCCTCTTTCATTTGAGAGTCCTCCCTTTGCGGTGGCTTCTTTTTCCTTTCAAACTTATTGAAAATACTCAAGAAGAATGTTAGTAATACAAGAGAGTATATAATGATGGATGATTTCTTTTAGATAGGAAATAAGCATAATTCATCATCCATGAGTCACATAGACATGAAGTAAATTCCTTAACGTTAGTGCACATTAAGAGAAAAGAGGAATGAGCACCTTTTTAATCACTTTTGATTAATCAAAGGAATTTTACTTATTCATATTGAATTTATTATCATGACTTAGAAGCGCATCAATATGAGAATGGATATAGCAAAGGCATGAATTAGATTCTAATGGACAAGCGTATTTATGAAAATGATATTGAAAGCATACTTAGTTAATTTCGGTCCAATAAAGAATCTATTCCTCACAAGGGTACAATATGATAATTTAGATTAAATACCCATTGAGATGGGAACCAAACTTAAGAAGATGAGTTCCCATACCTTTGCTTTTACCTTTCTTCCTTTGGGTGAAGATCAACCCATGAGGCTTGTGCACTTTCTTTCTTGTAGATTTTCATAATTGAACTCAAGAGAAATGTTAGTAGCAACACAAGCACTAGTTTCCATTTTTGTAATCATTTTGATAAGGAATGGGAAGCTAGATTACTAAAACATGGAAACTTCATAGCATGAACTAGATTATCCATAGATGATGTTATGCTCAATTTTAACTCATAAAACAAGCATAAATAATCCTTTAAGATTATGGGAATAAATCTAATTCTTGATATGGAAAGCGATAAATGTGAAAGAATCAAATCCAATTTAAGTAAGTAGAAGCACATCATAAGTCATTGGATTGATTTTTCTTTTTATGTTAGATTACATGCTTTTCCAAAGAGAAACCTATTCTCTATAAGTGAGACTACTTGGGTTACTTAGATAAAATTATTAATCTCACTATTCTAGTTATAGAGAGAGTTTTCCTTTTACAAGTGTCCTAAGGATTTGAATTCCTTACATGACACCTTATTCTTTTGAGAACATGAAATATCTCTCTATATCTAGAATTATGGCAATAACAAGATAATTAGAGGAAGGATATGCCATGACATACTAGCAATAAATTAAAGCATGTAGATTACCATAGGATGGAAATGATGGGTATGCAATCTACCATATGAGAGGAAATTCTTCAAAGAATGATGATATGAATTTTAAAGACATTTGAAGTGCTACACATTTCTTATGAGACTACACAAGACACATAATAATATACTTGCACTTTAAAAGCATAGAGGTTACCATCCTTTGACTTTCCTCCATGTTGTAGGCCTTGATTTTTCCGCATAAGATAATTCTTTATTTCCTACAACATCAATAACTTCCTCGAGATGATATGAGTTTAAGATGTAGTAGTTTGAAGAATAACCTTGGGTCAATCACGGATAAAGATCATTGAAGATTTGATAGCTTGAGTTAAATTGAATTAATTTTCTCAAGCACCCCAAGGCTTCATACCATCTCCTTTTCCTACAAAGCTTGTCAAGCATATTTTGGTACCCATCGCTTGATGGGTCCATCACGGTTAGTCAACAAAGATCTAGGAACCCAAAAGTCCTTTGTGTTAGCACTAGGTAAACTCATTACCTTTCTAGCACAAGTTGCAATTTTGGGTTGCCTAGTTACATGAGAATTAATTGACAAGCTAGGAGTGGAATTGTTACCAATGGGACAATCCTTGCATTGATGTCCCTTCTTTCGGCATGTGTAGCATAGGCGTTTTTCAAGTTTTGAAGTTTTCTTCTTTCCTTGTTTGTTGCTTGCTACATGGTTAGTAAAAACTTTCTTTTCTAACCCTATGCCTTTTTGTTTTAAATGGGGACAAGATCTAAGCAAGTGTCCCTTCTTGGAGCATTTAAAACAAAGTCTATCATCCTTGTTAATAATCAAGCCATTTTTAATGTAGGGACATGACCTAATCAAGTGCCCCTCTTTAAAGCATTCACTACACCTCTTAATGTGAAGTGTGGCTTGATCATTACCTTGGATGTTACCTTTTGTGGAGGCGTGGTTGAGGCTTTTGGAGGGGATGTTGAATTTCATCTTTTGTTTCTTCCTCTTGGCAATCCTCAAATCCTTGACATTTTCTTCAAGGGATGTAGTGCATGCCTCGGTTGTTCCCGTCTCAAGCTTCTTCACCATGTGATCACGGTTATCTTGAGAAGGTTGGGCAATGCATTTCCCTTTTAGTTGTGTCAAGCTCTTCTTTAGCCTCTCATTTTCTTCCTTGAGCTTTTGATATGAATCATCATTTGTTCCTGCAAATTCTAGCTCAAAGGAAGATTTGCTTGTCGACAAACAACAAGCATTAGCACATGGTAATATAGTATCAATTTGAACCCATGTGCACAAGTGAGGTTGTTGGGATTTTAAGTTTTCTATCACAACCTGATGAGCAATGTTTAATATGATATGATCATCCATAATATTTTCATGAGAACATAGAAGCATATCATATTTTTCTTGAAAAGCTAGATTTTCAACTTTTAGCTTTTCTACTTGGTCCTTAAGCAAGGTATTCCTATTTACTAATTGAGCGATACAATGTAAAGCGTTATCATGCTCAATTGAAACAATTTCATACCTTTGGACCAAATCAACATGAGAGCACTTTAGCTCCTCATGTTCTTTAGTCAACTCGTCAAAGTGTAGCATTTTCATGGAGAGAACATCTTCTAGCCTTTGACGAGCTTCGCTTTGCTCTCTCGCTCTTTCTAGAAGTTTGAGCATGACCGCCTTATCTTCTTGGCTTAGGCGAGCGTAGAGATGCAAGAAGCTTCTTTCTTCCTCCTCATCCTCATTTGTCCTTCCGCTATCATTTGCATTAGCCACACAACACATGTGGGAATCGAAATGGGAAGACAAACCTTTTGGAGAGGTGGATTCATCGTTTGGTCTCCATCGCTCATTCTCTTCTTCTTCCTTGCAAGGGTTAGTATCACAAATACCAAAGGAAGTAGAGACACAAAATGAACTATCATGTTTGGACTCATCAAATTTGCTTCTAATTCTAGTCCAAATATCATGCGCATCATGGACGGATTCGTCATAGTTTGATATGAAGGCATGATAATCTTCTTTGCTAAGAGAATTGGTTAAGATGTCAAAAGCTTAGATAGTTTAAGCGATAACATCTTTGATCCTCCTCGGAATTAATTTTCCATTGAAATTTGAGGGAAAAATACTCTTGTCTATAATTTGTTCTAATCGTGGATCTATGGTTCTAAAAGCATTTATCACACTAGTAGACCATGAGTCATAATTGGAACAATCATCAAATAATATTTCAAGAGTTACCTCTTTTTGAGTTACGTTCGATGGAGGAGTCTTCTTGTTCTTTTGGGATCTTTTACGAGCCATCACTTTGAGTTGTTAGACTCAAGATGAAGTGCCTAGCTCCGATACCAATTGAAAGTCGCCTAGAGGGGGGGTGAATAGGCGAAACCTGAAAATTAAAACTTTATCCCCCAACTAGATCCCTTGATTAGTGGTTAGAACAAGATATACAAATATTGGAGAATAGAAACTAAGTTCTTGCTTGAAAGGAGTATTGCTAAATAATGCGGGAGAGATAAATCAATACAACTAATAAGTTATAGAATAACAAAGCAAGAACCCTTAGATGAGAAGAGCACTAGAACAAGTTCTTTCTTGCAACGTGTTGCTTCACTAAATGAGAATTTAACTTGAAGCAACACCAAATGATATTAGTAAATAAAGATGCAAGAAAACTTAGAGCAAGGGAACACAAACAAATCACAAACAATAAACACAATGGACACGGGTGATTTGTTTTACCGAGGTTCGGCCCTCGAAGGCCTAGTCCCCGTTGAGGAGTCCACTTAAGGACGGGTCTTTTTCAACCCTTTCCCTCTCTCCCCCGATCACACAAGGATCGGTGAGCTCTTCTTCTTCTCAAGGATCACTCTCGATCCCACAAGGACCACCACAATCTTTGGTGTCTCTTGCTAGCTTTTACAAGCCTCCAAAACTTTGGAGGAAGTTCGAATGGGAGTCAAAACTCCACGCGCAAATGAACACAAAGATGAAGCACACACTATCTCTCAATGAATCTCACAAGGCACTAGTGCTAAACTCAAATGAGTAGCTCTCTTTTGCTTGCTCTCTCTTTTGTGGCACTTGTGTTAGTTGTAGTGGTCTAAATCTTGTGTATAGGATAGATCAATGAATATATGTGGTTGGGAGGGCTTGAGTATGTCAACTAGATGACTTGGAATGTTGCTTGGGCTCCCTCACCTTGAAGTGGCCGGTTGGGGTGGTATTTATAGCCACCAACCAAAATCTAGCCGTTGGTGAGGGCTGTCTGTTCGATGGTGCACCGGACAGTCCGGTGCACACCGGACATGTCCGGTGCGACAGCCACGTCACCCGGCCGTAGGGGTTTCGACCGTTGGAGCTCTGACTGCTGGGCCCGCCTGGATGTCTGGTGGCGCACCGGACATGTACTGTAGAGTGTCCGGTGCGCCATGACGCTGCGTGCCTGACTTCTGCGCGCTTTGGCGTGCATTTAATGCGCCTGCAGGTGACCGTTGGCGCCGAAGTAGCCGTTGCCCCGCTGTCACACCGGACAGTCCGGTGTACACCGGACAGTCCGGTGAATTATAGCGGAGCAGCCGAAGTGAATTCCCGAGGCTACCGAATTCGCGAGGCCGCTCATCCTTGGAGCACCGAACACTGTCCAGTGTACACCGGACAGTCCGGTGAATTATAGCGCGCTAGCTTCCGAGAATTCCCGAAGGTGAAGAGTTTGAAGTCGGAGTCCTCTGGTGCACCGGACATGTCCGGTGGCACACCGGACAGTCCGGTGCGCCAGACCAGAGGTGCCTTCGGTTGGTTCTTGCTCCTTTGTTTGAACCCAATACTTGGTCTTTTTATTTGCTAAGTGTGAATCCTTTGGCACCTGTATAACTTATATACTAGAGCAAACTAGTTAGTCCAATATTTGTGTTGGGCAATTCAACCACCAAAATTAATTAGGAACTAGGTGTAAGCCTAATTCCCTTTCAGGAACCAAGTGTCAAGTATACACAGATCATAAGAGTTTGAAGTATATATTCACTCAGAAGGATCTCAACCTTAGGCAACGCCGTTGGTTGGAGCTTATTAAGGATTATGATTTGGAGATTCACTATCACTCGGGCAAGGCAAATTTGGTTGCAGATGCATTGAGTCGAAAGGAGCATGTTCATTCAGCTATTGTTGCCCAGCTACCTGATGAGATTGTAGAGGATTTCAGGAGACTTAACCTAGGGATAGTTGCTCACACTAAAGGAGTTATTATTGACATGGAACCTACCTTGGAGCAAGAAATTCGCAAGGGACAGATTGGTGATGCTAAGATACAAGAGATTAAGGATCTTATTACGGAAGGTAGAGGTCTAGAGTTTATGAAGGATGAGCAAGGCACCATATGGTTCAAGGATAGGATATGTGTTCCTGATATTGAAAGCCTTCGTGAGACTATTTTAAAGGAGGCACATGACTTTGATTATTCTATTCATCCTGATAGTACCAAGATGTATCAAGATTTGAAGCATAAATACTGGTGGTATGGATTAAAGAGAGATGTGGCTGCACATGTGGCTATGTGCGATGTGTGCCAAAGAGTTAAGGCTGAACACTAGAGGCCAGCTGGACTACTGCATCCACTGAAGATACCCGAGTGGAAGTGGGAAGAGATTGGTATGGGTTTCATTACTGGATTACCTCGCACCCAGAAAGGATATGATGCTATATGGGTGATTGTGGATAGATTGACCAAAGTAGCTCATTTTATTCCGGTTAAGACTACTTATAAAGGTTCTCAGCTAGCAGAGTTATATATGGCTCGGATTGTGTGTTTACACGGAGTACCAAAGAAGATCGTGTCTGATTGAGGTTCATAGTTCACCTCAAGATTCTGGAGAAGCTTTCATGAGAATATGAATACAAAGTTGAATTTTAGTACAGCCTATCACCCTCAGACTGATGGACAGATTGAAAGGACTAATCAAGTACTTGAGGATATGTTGAGAGCTTGTGCCCTTTAGTATGGAGGAAGTTGGGATAAAAGTCTACCATATGCTGAGTTCTCATATAATAATAGCTATCAGGCCAGCCTAAAGATGTCACCTTTTGAAGCTTTATATGGGAGGAAGTGCAGGACTTCTCTATACTGGGATCAGACTGGAGAAAGACAGTTCTTTGGGCCTAAACTGATTCAAGAGGCAGAGGAACAAGTCCGTATAATTCGAGAGAATTTGAGGGTAGCTCAAACCAGGCAAAAGAGCTATGCTGATAATAGAAGAAGACCACTGAAATTTGAGGATGGAGATTATGTGTACCTCAAGGTGTCACCACTTCGTGGGATGAGGAGATTTAAAGTTAAGGGCAAATTGTCCCCTCGCTTTATTGGACCATTCATGATCTTTAGGCGAGTTGGAGAGATGGCATACCAACTCGAGCTACTTGCTAATCTATCTGATGTGCATAATGTATTCCACGTGTCTCAACTTAAGAAGTGTCTCCGTGTCCCTGAGGAACAGTTACCAATGGAAGAGCTTAGTGTTCAGGGAGATTTGAGTTATACGGAATACCCGATCAAGACTATTGATACTTTGACTAGAGTTACAAGAAATAAGGTGATAAAGATGTGTAAAGTGCAATGGAGTCACCATGGCGAAGATGAAGCTACTTGGGAGAGAGAAGAGGAGCTTCACATAGATTTTGCCCATCTTTTCCCTCGTTCCTCCTAAATCTCGAGGACGAGATTCTTGTTAAGGGGGGTAGGATTTGTAATACCCAAGTTTGTAAAGCTTGTGAAATAAGAATTTCTCCTTGTATGTTTTGACCTCTATTCAGTATAACATATCAACATACACCAATAAAGTGATAAACAAGCTAACGACAACCAAATAATATTTGCATCATGCTGGGTTTTAATTATGTCTGCATATGACATCAATAAAGGTTATTAGAAAGACATAAATGGTTAAAAAGGAAGTTAGACTTAAAAGTAGAATTTTAGAATTTGGAGAAAAAGAAGAATAAATATTAGGCAAAGCAAAATAAATAAGTATATGAATAGATAATATTTCATCCACATTAGTATGTTCAAATTGTGTATTTAAATTTAATACCAATCTTGGAATTAAATCTATAAATCAAAGAAATAGAGAAGAGATAAGAAAAGAAAAAGAAAATGGCGTCTGGGCCCAGGTCCCTAATTCAGCCCATCCCACCTTACTCCCCTTGCGTCGGTCGACTATCATTTCCTTCCACGTGGCCCAACTGCCACCCTGCACACCCTCGCCCAGACACTGCCATGTGGGACCCGCTGTCGTTGTCGTGCGCGCGCTGGTCGTGAAACGTTTGCGCCAATCGATGGGCCCCGGTCACTCGGATCGTCGCGTCTGTATCGTCCATGTCATAACATGTGGACCTCGGCTGTCTGGTGCCACTCCTTTCACGCTACCCGCCATGCCGAGTCCGGCAGCGATGAGCGCGGAGCTGGCGCATGGCCGTTGAGGGCGACCCGGCTGTGGACTCCACATCATAGCACTGCATATATCGCGCCAGCACCCTGTTGAACTGTCTCGCGCACCTCGGTAGCCCTATGCCATACCCTAAACACGCCGCTGGAAGCCACCGTAGCCATTAGCCGCCATCGGTCTCGCCTAACGCTAGTGGAGAACTCCCTGGTGATCGGACGAGCATGTGGATCGTGTGCCAGGAAGAATCAAACGGGCGGACTGCGGTGTGGAGGAGATTCTTCGCCGAAGTTGCGTCTTCGCCGCATTTCCGCCGTGCGCCGTGGGTAGCTTCGTTCGTCGTCGATTTTTGGTAAGTAGACCCTGCACCATACACAATCGTGCCTTCGGTTGGCATAGCACTGGTAAATTTGGGTTTTGGGGCGCTATACGTCGGTGATGCGCCATCGCGGTTGGTCTCACCGTCGCCGTTAGTGAGGGCGGGGGATGTTGAAGACGGCTGTGGCGCGTCGATCTGGGGTTCGACGGCTGTGATTAGATCATAGGTTAACTCTTCGCGATGTTAAATCTGGCGCGTAGATTCGATATCGGGTGGATCAGGACGGTTCCGCGTTATGCTCTGTGTGTACCGTTCATCCTAGATCAAACGGTGGGATTTGCATACCGGTTCACTTGTGTCGCGATTTAATCCAGGCCATTTAAATCTAATCGAGCGGCCACGATCCTCGCGTACCCCTTCGGCCGCAAGTTTTGTAAAAGAAACCATGGGAAATAATGGAACCAACCCGCAGTCGAGGGACCCTATTAACTGAGTTTGGGTTATTTTACGCGCCAGCCCCTGTGTCCCTATTTAATTGAGGCCCAGTCCAGTCAACTAGAAAATCAGAGAAAATAAAATAGAAACAGATTTTTAATGTATAAATAATTGCTAGAAACTTGTTTATTCCATAGAAAATTCATATAAACTCCAAATTAATTCATTCCACTTTCTAAAATTTTGTAATATTATTCTTTACCACTTAGAGTCTCTATTTTATCATGAAAATAGTAAGAAAAATAATTTCTCACTTAATCATATTTCAAGCACATAAAACCTTTAGAAATTCATATCTTAAAATCTATAACTCCAAAAATTATGATTCCTGTTCCTAGGATTTTATTTTAATGTGTAGATTATTATTCTATATTTTGTTTACATGTTTGGTGTGATATTAATTTTCTCTATATAATGTGCTTGTTTGTATTATGGCGAGTAGAAGAGCCTGTGACTAAGGATCCTGTTGACCAGCAAATTGAAGTAGCTGAGCAGGAGCTCATTGAAGGCAAGTTGTGCCCTTGACCACTTTTATACCCAATAATGTTCTTTAATGTCATTATTCATGCATAGGTTTAATTCTGATGGGACCCAATAGGTCACCCTAGTCTGTTTATCCCTATTACCTTGTTATCCCTAAATCACTTAGGTAGTTTTGCTATTGCTTTACATGGTTTTGGGATAATCTTTCATTATATCCATGTTCCAGTTATTTTGTTATTCTATTTATGTTTATGTCAAGATCATTAATGTTAATTGGAACATGGAGCTTAACTTGAGAAGCACGTGCCACCACAAGGGAGGAATGGGACCCCTTGGCTAACTAATTAGGAAAGCTAGTGGAAGACTACCTTACCCGAAAGGGGCAAGGGCAGTAGGGGAGTTGCATGCAAGGAGGTTCTCGGGTTGATTTTGCTGCTATGGCAGTCAGACGGGGGATTCTTGCAAGTGCTCTTCCCATAAACTGTAGCGGGTTTTTGAAAGTTAGTGGACTTTGTAAAGGCCTTGTAGTGTTGCCCTGACTCGCTTCCTAGGTAGAGGTGTATGGTAGTCGCGATCCCTTGGCAGATGGATAACATGACTTGTGGGTAAGGGGTACAACCTCTGCAGAGTGTAAAACTGGTATACTAGCCGAGCTCACGGTCATGAGCAGCTCAGGACTCTCGCATGATTAATTTATGTAACTTAAATTCAATTTTGTCATTTGCATATGCATGGGATTATTTATTAATCTTGTTCTATTACTTTTATTAAGGTTTGGTATTTACTTACATCTAGTAACTGCTAATAAAATTTTGACTAACTAATTAAAAGCAATGCTCAGCTTTGACCCCTGTTGTTGACTAGCCTTACACATCACATGAACTCCCACCTTTGGTGAGTTCATGCCCACTAGTTTCCCCACAACTTGTTGAGCTATGATCATGTGTGAGCTCACTCTTGCTGTCTCACCCCCCACAGGAGGAGAACAGGTGGTTCAGGAGGAGCCTCAAAGCGAGGAGTTTGATCTGATCTAGGTGGCATTTCCCAGTTGACATTGGCGCCAAGGATGATCCTTAGTTTGTTTTATATTTATCTTTTATTTTGTAATAAGACTTCCGCTATGTAATAAATACTTTGATGTTTTTGTGACATTTATCTCTATACACTCTGTTATTGAAAGGGAAATAGGGTCAAGCCTTTTCCTAAATAATTTTGGTGGTTTAATTGCCCAACACAAACAATTGGACTAACTAGTTTGCTCTAGATTATACATTCTATAGGTGCCAAAGGTTCAACACAAACTAGTAAAAACAACAAGTTAGGCTTCAAAAGAAAGGAGCAAAAAGGAAATCGATGTGTGCCCTGGTTTGGCGCACCGGACTGTCCGGTGTGCCACCGGACAGTGTCCGTTGCACCAGGGAGGATCGACCTCAAACTCTTTAGCTTCGGGTTTCCTAGGCGCAGCTCCGCTATAATTCACTAGACTGTCCGGTGTGCCATCGGACTGTCCGGTGCACCAGCGGAGCAATGACTATCTGCGCGCAACGGTCGACTCTGACGGATTAACAATACAACACAGTAACACGGCAGAAGTCAGAGCAGAAGGTCAGGGGCACCGGACTGTCCGGTGCGACACCGGACTGTCCGATGCCGCATGAGGACAAAGCCTCCAACGGTCGACCAGCTCCAAGCCCTAACGACAAGATGACGAGGCGGCACACCGGACACTGTCCGGTGGCGCACCGGACTGTCCGGTGCGTCCATCGCCAGCAGCCTTCTCCAACGGCTACAATTTGGTTGGTGGCTATAAATACCACCCCAACTGGCCACTTCAAGGTGTGGGAGCCCAAGCAACATTCCAAGTCATATAGTTGACATATCCAAGCCCTCCCAACCACCTCTATTCATTGATCCATCCTATACACAAGATTTAGACCACTACAACCAACACAAGTGCCACAAAAGAGAGAGCAAGCAAAAGAGAGCTTCTCGTGTGAGTTTAGCAATAGTGCCTTATGAGAATCATTGAGAGAAAGTGTGTGCTACATCTTGTGATCATTCGCGCGTGGAGTTTTGACTCCCATTGAACTTCCTCCAAAGTTTTGGAGGCTTGTAAAGCTAGCAAGAGACACCAAAGAGTGTGGTGATCCTTGCAGGGTCTTAAGTGATCCTTGAGAAGAAGAAGAGCTCGCCGGTCTTTGGTGATCGGTGAAGAGAGGGAAAGGGTTGAAAGAGACCCATCCTTAGTGGACTCCTCAACGGGGACTAGGCCTTCGAGGGCCGAACCTCGGTAAAACAAATCACTCGTGTCTCGTGTGCTTACTTGTGATTTGTTTGTTCTCTCTCTCTCTAAGTTCTCTGGCACTACTCTTTGCCAATATTATTTTGTTGCTTTAAGTTAAATTCACATTTAGAGAAGAAACTCCTTGCAAGTAAGAACTTGTGTTTCTCTTCTTCTTATCTAAGCCCTCTTGCATTATTCTAATATTTCTAGTAGTATTTCTATTGATTAAATTCCACAATCTTTGAAAACAATACTCATTGCAAGCAAAGGACTTAGTTTTCATACTCCAATAATTGTGATTGTTCTAACCACTAATTAAGGGATCTAGTTGGGGTGTAAAGTTATTATTTTCAGGTTTCACCTATCCACCCCCTCTAGGCGACTTTCAATTGGTATCAGAGCAAGGCACTTCATATTGAGTCTAACAACTCGAAGTGATGGCTCGTAGAAGATCCCAAAAAGAACAAGTCAACTCTGAAGGAGAACAAGAAGGTAACTCTTGAGATATTACTTTTCGATTGTTCTAATTATGATTCATGGTCTACTAGGGTGATAAATGCTTTTAGAACCGTAGATCCACAATTAGAACAAATTTTAGACAAGAGTATTATTCCTCCTAGTTATGATAGGAAAAATGCTTCTGAGGAAGATCAAAGATGTATACGCTTAAATTATCTAGCTTTTGACATCTTAGTTAATTCTCTTAGCAAGGAAGATTTTCATGCCTTCATAATGAATTATTATGAAAATATTCCTGATGCGCATGATATTTGGACTAGAATTTAAAGTAAATTTGATGAGTCCAAACATGTTAGTTCATTTGTTGCTTCTACTTCCTTTAGTCTTTGTGATGCTAACCCTTGCTAGGAAGAAGAAGAAAATGAATGATGGGGACCAAACAATGAATCCATCTCTCCAAAAGGTGTGTCTTCCCATTTTGATTCCCACATATGTTGTGTGGCTAATGAAAATGATAGTGGAAGCATAAATGAGGATGAGGAGGATGAAAGAAGCTTCATGCAACTCTACGCTCTCCTAAGCCAAGAAGATAAGGTGGTCATGCTCAAACTTCTAAAAAGAGCTAGAGAACAAAGCGAAGCTCATCAAATGCTAGAAGATATTCTCTCCATAAAAATGCTAAGATTTGATGAGTTGACTAAAGAACATGAGGAGCTTAAGTGCTCTCATGTTGATCTGGTCCAAAGGTATGAAACTATTTCAATTGAGCAAGATAACTCTTTATATTATATTGCTCAATTAGTTAATAAGAATGCCTTGCTTAAGGACCAAGTAGAAAAGCTAAAAATTGAAAATCTAGCTTTTCAAGAAAAACATGATATGCTTCTATGTTCTCATGAAAATCTTATGGATGAATATATCATGTTAAACATTACTCATGAGGTTGTGATAGAAAACTTAAAATCCCAACAACCTCACTCATGCACATGTATTCAAATTGAACTATATTACCATGTGCTAATGCTTGTTGTCCGTCGACAAGCAAACCTTCCTTTGAGCTAGAGTTTGCAGGAACAAAAGATGATACATATCAAAAGCTCAAAGAAGAAAATGAGAGGCTAAAGATGAGCTTGACACAACTAAAAGGGAAGTGCATTGCTCAACCTTCTCAAGATAACCGTGATCACATGGTGAAGAAGCTTGAGATCGGAATAACCGTGGCATGCACTAAATCCCTTGAAGAAAATGTCAAGGACTTGAGGATTGCCAAAGGGAAAGAACAAAAGAAGAAAATCAATACCTCTGCCAAAATCCTCAACCGTGCCTCCATGCAAGGTAACATCCAAGGTAATAACCAAGCCACACTTCACACTAAGAGAAGTAAGAAGTGTAGTGAATGCTTTGAAAAAGGACACTCAATTAGGTCATGTCCCTATATTAAAAATGACTTGATTATTAACAAGGATGACAAACTTTGTTTTAAATGCTCAAAGAAGGGACACTTAACTAGGTCTTGTCCCCATTTAAAACAAAAAGGCATTACGTTAGAAAAGAAAATATTCACTAACCATGTAGCAAGCAAGAAACAAGGAAGGAAGAAATCTTCAAGACTTGAAGATCGCCTTTGCTACATATGCCGAAAAAAGGGACATCAATGCAAGGATTGTCCCATTGGTAACTATCCCACTCCTAGCTTGTCAATTAATTCTCATGTAACTAGGGAACCCAAAATTGCAACTTATGCTAAAAAGGTAATAAGTTTACCTAGTGCTAACACAAAGGACATTTGGGTTCCTAGATCTTTGTTGACTAACCTTTATGGACCCATCAAGAGATGGGTACCAAAATATCCTTAACAAGCTCTACAGGAGAAGGAGATGATATGAAGCTTTGGGGTGCTTGAGAGAGTCAATTCAATTCTTATTAACTCAAGCTATCAATCTTCAATGATCTATATATCTAAGATTGACCAAAAGTTATTTCAATTTATTATGTCCAAAACTCATATCATCTCGGGGAAGATATTGATGTTGTAGAAAATAAAGAATTATACCGTGCGGAAAAATCAAGGCCTACAACATGGAGGAAAGCCAAAGGATGGTAACACTTATGTTTGTAAGTGCAAGTATCTTAAATTATCATTTCTCATGTGTCTTGTTAATCACATAGAAAAAAATCGCTTCAAATGTCTTTAAAAATGTGTCACCATTCTTTGGAGGAATTTCTCCCATATGGTAGATTGCATATTCATCATTTCTATACTATGGCAATCTACATGCTTTAAATTATTGTAAGTACCTCATGGCATGTTTTACACTAATTATCTTATTATTGCCATGATTCTATATATAGAGAGATACTTCAAGTTCTTAAAAGAATAAGGTGTCATGTAAGGAATTCAAATCCTTAGGACACTTATAAAAGAAAAATTCTCTCTATAACTAGAAGAGTGAGACTAATGCTTTCATCTAAGTAACCCAAGTAGTCTCACTTGTAGAGAATAAGTTTCTCTTTGGAAGTGCGTAATCTAACATAAAAAGAAAAATCAATCCAATGGCTTATGGTTTTGTGCTTCTTGCTTAAATTGGATATGATTCTTCTACATTCATCGCTCTCCATGATTGAATTAGATTTATTCCCATTATCTTAAGGAATTAACTATGCTTGTTTTATAAGTTAAAACTAAGCATATATCATGGAATAATCTAGTTCATATTATAAAGTTTCCATGCTTTAGTAATCCACTTTTCATTCCTTGTCAAAATAATTACAAAAAGGGAAATTAGTTCTTGTGTCACTAACAACGTATCTCTTGAGCTTACTTATGGAAATCTACAAAAGAGAAAGTGCATGTTTAAGTCACAAGCCTCTAGGGTTACTCTTCACCTTAAGGAAGAAAGGTAAAAGCAAAGGTATGGGAACTCTTTTTCCCATCAATGGTTATTTACTCTAAATTATCTTATTTTACCTATGTGAAAAATAGATTCTTTATTGGACTTAATTTTTGCTAAGTGTGCATTCAATCTCGTTCTCATAAATGCACTAGTCCATTAGAATCTATTTCATGCCTTTGCTATATATGTTATCATATTGATTTGCTTCTAAGTAATGATTAATAAATTCAATATGAAGAAGTAAATTTCCTATGATTGATCAAAATGTTTAAAAGGTGCATATTCGTTTTTCCTAATGATGTGCACTAAGGTTATGGAGTTTACTTCATGTCTATGTGACTTATGGATGATGAATTGTTTTTATTTCCTATCATCCTTCATCATATACTCCCTTGTGCTATTAACATCTTTCTTGAGTATTTTCAATAAGTTCGGAAGGAAAAAGAGACAACTATAAAGGGAGGACACTCACATGAAAGAGAAGGACATCAAGAACAACAACACCTACTTGGACAGTAAGATCTTCAAAACAATCAATGGTGTGGTTGTAAGCATTCTAAATCTTTTTCATTGTGAGAATACCAGACTTAAGTTGTTTATTGCAAATTTTATAAGCCTTGATCAAGATGTATAATGCTTCTCCCTATTTGTCTTCAAAAGTGGGTGCATCTATCCAACTCATTCAATGTGGTGTTTATGGAGTATTTGGACAGATTCGTCGTGGTGTTCATCGACGATATTCTCATATATTCTAGGAGTGAAAGTGATCATGAACAACATCTAAGGTTGGTGCTACAGAAGCTACGAGATAATCAACTCTACGCTAAGTTCAGTAAGTGCGAGTTTTGGATTGATAAGGTGCCATTCCTTGGTCATATTATTTCTAATGGAGGAATAGCAGTGGATCCTGCTAAAGTGAAGGAGATAATGGAGTGGAGAGTGCCCAATACAGTTACCGAGATTCGGAGTTTCTTGGGACTCGCAGGATATTATCGGAGATTCATTGAAGGGTTCTCTAAAATTGCCAAGCCTATGACATCGCTTTTGGAGAAAGGAAGAGAATTCAAGTGGGATGAGAAATGCCAAGAAAGCTTTGATCAATTGAAGGAGAGATTGATGTCTCCACCGATGTTGGTAATGCCAGACTTATAGAAAGGATTTGATATCTATTGTGATGCATGTGGCCAAGGATTGGGATGTGTGCTCATGCAAGAAGGACATGTGATCGCCTATGCATCTCGTCAGTTGCGGAAACATGAACTGAACTACCCCACTCATGATTTAGAGCTGGCAGCAGTTGTGCATGCACTGAAGATTTGGAGACACTACATTATGGGAACTAAGTGTCAAGTGTACACGGATTATAAGAGTTTGAAATATATATTCACACAGAAGGATCTCAACCTTAGGCAACGCCGTTGGTTGGAGCTCATTAAGGATTATGATTTGGAGATTCACTATCACCCGGGCAAGGCAAATTTGGTTGTAGATGCCTTGAGTCGGAAAGATCATGTTCACTCCGCTTTTGTTGTCCAGCTGCCCGATGAATTAGCAAAAGATTTTGAGAGACTCAACCTGGGAATTGTTACTCACACTGAAGGAGTCACCATTGAATTAGAACCTACCTTGGAGCAAGAGATTCGTAGAGGTCAGGTTGGTGATGCTAAAATCCAAGAGATTAAGGATCTGATTACTGAAGGAAGAGTCCCGGAATTCACGGAGGATGAGCAAGGTACTATATGGTTCAAAGATCGGATATGTGTTCCAGAGATCGATAGCCTCCGTGAGGCTATATTGAAAGAGGCTCATGATTCTGATTACTCCATCCACCTTGGAAGCACTAAGATGTATCAAGATTTGAAGCAAAAGTATTGGTGGTATGGACTGAAAAGAGATGTTGCTGCACATGTGGCTAAGTGTGATGTGTGTCAAAGAGTTAAGGCTGAACATCAAAGACCCGCTGGACTATTGCACCCATTGAAGATACCCGAGTGGAAATGGGAAGAAATTGGTATGGATATTATTGTTGGACTACCCTGCACCCTTGCTGGGTATGACTCTATTTGGGTAATTGTGGACAGATTGACAAAAGTGGCTCATTTCATACCCGTGAGGACTAATTATACGGGAGCCAAGCTAGCAGAATTGTATATGACTCGGATTGTTTGTCTACATCGAGTACCTAAGAAGATCATGTCTGATCGAGGATCACAGTTTACTTCTCGATTTTGGAAGAAGTTACATGAGAGCTTGGATACAAAGTTGAATTTTATCTCAGCCTACCATCCCCAGACTGATGGACAAACAGAGAGAACTAATCAAGTGCTGGAAGATATGTTAAGAGCTTGTGCTCTCAAGCATGGTGGCAGTTGGGAGAAGAGCTTACCCTATGCTGAGTTTTCTTATAATAATAGCTACCAGGCCAGTTTGAAGATGTCACCGTTTGAGGCTTTGTATGGCAGGAAATGCAGGACTCCCCTATATTGGGATCAAACTGGAGAAAGACAGTTCTTTGGGCCTGAACTTATACAAGAGGCAGAAGAACAAGTTCGAATGATAAGAGAAAATTTGAGAATTGCACAATCAAGGCAAAAGAGTTATGCTGATAATAGGAGAAGACTACTGGAATTTCGGGAGGGTGATTATGTCTATTTGAAGGTGTCACCACTCCGGGGTATGAGGAGGTTTAAAGTTAAAGGAAAGTTGTTCCCTCGCTTCATTGGACCTTTCTTAATCTTAAAGCGAGTGGGAGAAGTTGCATATCAACTGAAGCTACCCGATCACCTGTCAGATATACATGATGTATTCCATGTGTCCCAGCTAAAGAAGTGCCTCAGGGTACCTGAGGAGCAACTACCAATGGAGGACCTTAGTGTTCAAGATGACCTAACTTATGCTGAGTACCCAATCAAGATTTTGGACACTTTGACTCGAATTACAAGAAATAAGGTGACAAAGATGTGCAAAGTACAATGGAGTCACCACGGTGAAGATGAAGCTACTTGGGAAAGAGAAGAAGAGCTTCGCATAGATTTTCCCCATCTTTTCCCTAGATCTTCTTAAATCTCGAGGACGAGATTATTTTTAAGGGGGGTAGGATTTGTAATATCCAAATTGTAAGGGAGAATAAAAGGAGGAATTGTTTCCTTTGAATATATGTGTACCTCCATTTATCATTACCTGTGGCTACTCATGTCTAGAAATGAGTAAATCATTCATTACCAAGACACAAATAAATCATTGCATCATATTGGATTTTGTTTGTGCATTTAAAACAATAATAATATGAATAAAAATAAAATAACATTGAAGGGAATTCTGTAAATGTGGAGAAGAGAAAAGATAAAGGGATATGAATAAATAAACAATATATATAAATAAATATCTCTAAAATCAGTACCTTTAATTCCACAAATACACTTGGTAATGATGGGCCATAACAGTTTGAATTGAGTTGGAATTCAAATTGAATTGGAAAAGAGAGAAAAGAAAATAGAAAAAATAGAAAAAAAAATAAAAAGAAAAAGAAAAACCAAAACCTCACTCGGGCCGTGTGCAACCTATCTGGCCCATCAGCGGAAGCTACTGCGCGCGGCCCACACTCACTCTTCCACTCCCGCGCGCGCCCCCGTCACCACTCGCTTACGCGTGGGGCCCACTGGCCAGCCACCGAACCCCGCTGTTCTCCTTCTCAGTCGCGGCAGCTGGTAAACCCATCGCTCCGCGCCTGCCGCCGTGATCCTCGCGGGCGTGGGCGACTTTCCTCCATTCCGTGCCAGGGTTCGCGGGGGGATAAATTGGTACCCTCTATGCCCCTCTTCACTTCTCCGTCGACCTCGCGACTCCTCTCTCGCCTCAGCTCCCTGCACACCGTGCTCGTTGGGGGAGGATTGGTGCGCCGATGTCGCCATGGTGGAAACACCCTGCCGCCGTCGGTTGGATGCCCGTGAAGGAACCCGGGGCATTCGCCCAATCGTGCTGTGTGTATCCGCGAGGTTGTGGTGGTCGGAGATCACTGCGGCAACGGAAGCCTCCTGGCCGGAGTGGTGCAGGTGCGACAGACCTGCAACGGACGCAGCCAGACACTTCCTCGAGCCATTGACCGGTAACACCCTCACCCCCCCGGACTCTCCTAATCTGAGCCATCACGTACACCGATTTCAGGGATTAGGATATAGCTTTAGGTACCAGGAATTGCTCCTCGGAGCATTTTAATTCTGCCGCAATCTTCCGTGGTCCGTGGTTTTCACTAATCCTACGCATAAATTGATTCGTGGGATCGATTCGCCGTGACCCAGGCTCGGTGTAGGAAGTTTTAATAGGACTATAGCTCTCTGGTCGGCTCGGGCGGTCGTCACCGGCGTGTCCTCCGCCGCGCTCAGGATGCTGTGCCACCGCGGGATATCTCAGGGGAAGAGGATGAGCGCCTGCCGTCGATCTAAGTTGAATGGCTAGGATGATATGCAGTGTACCGATTCGTGGGAATTCATCGTGGCCATTGATCGGTCGATCGACGATCGGCGATTGATCTGGTTCTCTTTTAATCCAGAGCGCTGATCTCAGATCGGACGGTGCTAGGCGCGTACCGGTTCGATGTATGGGCGACCTAATCTGGACCGATGGTTGCGGATCTAACGACTGAAAACACTGCATACCTCTTCGGTCGCGCGTTTTGCATCTAGGCCCCTCAGTTTTCAGGAAACCAACCCGCGGTCCTCTCCTCGGGTTTCTGTGTCTTAGGAAGTTTTACGCCAGAGCCCCTGCTCTTTCTGGTATTTGAGGCCCAGTCCAGAGAGCAGGAAAACTAGGAAAATTAAATTAGAAATAGATTTTTAGTATTAAATTAATTGCAGAAACTTGTTTAATTTGTAGAAAATTCATATGAACTCCAAATTGGTCCATTCCAGTTCCTAAATTTTTGTAATAATATTGTCTACCCATTAGTGCCTCTGTTCTGACATGACAAACACATTAAAATTATTCTTTCACTTAATCTTGTATTAAGCACATAAAACATTAGAAAATCCATAACTTAAAATCTATAACTCCAAATTTAATGATTCCAGTTCCTGTGGTCATATTTTAGTGTCTAGATTATTACTGTGTATTTTATTTATATGTTTGGTGTAATGTTAATTTTTGCTATACTATGTATGTATTGTGTTGATGCGAGTAGACGAACAAGCTACAGAGGATTCTGGGGTTCAACAAGTAGAAGTAGCTGAGCAGGAGCTCATTGAAGGCAAGTTGTGCCCTTGATCACTTCTTTTACCCATTCATGTTCTTATTATTCATAATGATCTGCATAGGTTAATTTTGATGGGACCCAATAGGTTACCCTAGATGTTGACTATCTTTATACCTTGTTTCACCAACTAGTTTTACTACTAAAGTTTTGGGTAGTTCATGCTATTGCTTTATATGGATTTGGGTATAGAGATATTCATCACTCATTGTTATACTTTTTAGTATCTGTTCTATTCTTTAATGTTCATGTTAAGATCATTATGTTAATGGGAACATGGAGAACCACCCGAGAAAACAGTGCTACCACAAGGGCTTAATGGGACACCCTTGGCTGATTAACTAGGAAAGCTAGTGGAGGGCTACCTTACCCGAAAGGGGCAAGGGCAGTAGGGGAGTGGTTAGTGTAGGGAGGTCCTTGGGTTGATTTTGCTGCGATGGCGGTCAGACAAGAACCCTGCACTGGAGCTTCCTATAAACTGTAGCGGGTAGTTTGAAGCTAGTGGAACTTTGTAAAGGCCTCGTAGTGGTACCCTGCCTCGCTTCCTTGGTAGAGGTGTATGGGGTCTGATCAACTCTGTGGCAAATGGGTAACACGACTTGTGGGTAAAGATGCGCAACCTCTGCAGATTGTAAAACTGGTATACTAGCCGTGCTCACGGTCATGAGCGGCTCGGACACTCACATGATTAATTTATGGAACTTAAACTTAATTTGTCATCGCATTGCATTTGGGATTATTTTATTATTATTTTTACTTATTATTACTATGGTTTGGTATCTACTTACACTTAGTAATTGCTAATAAAATTTTGACCAACTTATAAAAGCAATGCTCAGCTTCAGCCTTTATTTCATTGATCAGCCTTACATTTCATGAACTCCCACCTTTGGTGAGTTCATGCCACATTATTCCCCACGACTTGTTGAGCTATGAACGTATGTGAGCTCACTCTTGCTGTCTCACACCCCCCCACAGGAGAAGAACAGGTGGTCGAAGAGGAGCCGCCTAACACTGAGGCATTCGACTTGATCTAGGTGGCGTTTTCTCAGTTGACATTGGCGCCGATGATCCTTAGTTTGTTTTATATCTATTACTTTGTTTTGTATTAAGTCTTCCGCTATGTAATAATTACTCTAATGTTTTATGACATTTATCTCTATACACTCTGTTATTATATATGTTGTCTTCTTTGGCGCATGTATGAGATGCACCCGGCTTTGTCCTTTAAAACCGGGTGTTACATCGGTATTCATCCATCTCTCAAAATTGGTATAATCTTTCACTCACATTTACTTGTACCAATGGGGAGAAAGTAAAAAGGGCTCATATTTCACTCCAAGTATCCATTTTTGGCGATTCATGCCAAAGGGGGAGAAAGTATTAGCCCAAAGCAAAAGGACCGCACCACCACCAACGAATTTTAAAAATGAAGTTTTCAAATTGATATCTTAATGAGTTTTCAAAAGGGGGAGAAAGTTCTAGTATTTTCAAAAATTTGTAAAACCCTCTTGAATACTAAGAGGAGAATTTCATTGAGGGGGAGTTTTGTTTAAGTAAAAGGAAAAGCATTTGAAACAGGGGGAGAAAATTTCAAATTTTGAAAATGCTTCTTTCAATTTTATTCATACATCTTTGACTATTTGCAAAAGGTTTTTAAAAGAATTTTACAAAGAATTTGCAAAAACAAAACTAGTGGTGCAAGCGTGGTCCAAAATTTTAAATAAGAAGAAAACAATCCATGCATATCTATTGAAAAAAATATATTGGTTTAATTCCAAGCAACCTTTGCACTTGCCTTATGCAAACTAGTTCAATTATGCACTTATATATTTGCTTTGGTTTATGTTGGCATCAATCACCAAAAAGGGGAAGATTGAAAGGGAAATAGGGTCAAGCCTTTTCCTAAATAATTTTGGTGGTTGAATTGCCCAACACAAATAATTGGACTAACTAGTTTGCTCTAGATTATACAATCTACAGGTGCCAAAGGTTCAACACAAACCAGTAAAAAGAACAAGTTAGGCTTCAAAAGAAAGGAGCAAAAAGGAAACCGAAGTGTGCCCTGGTCTGGTGCACCGAACTATCCAGTGTACCACCGGACAGTGTCCGGTGCACCACCGGACTGTGTCCGGTGCACCAGGGAGGATCGACCTTAAACTCTTCAGCTTCGGGTTTCCTAGGCGCAGCTCCGCTATAATTCACCAGACTGTCCGGTGTGCGATCGGACTGTCCAGTGCACCAGCAGAGCAATGGCTATCTGCACGCAACGGTCGACTATGACGGATGAACAATGCAGCACAGTAACGCGGCAGAAGTCAGAGCAGAAGGTCAGAGGGGCACCGGACTGTTCGGTGCGACACCGGATTGTCCGGTGCCGCATGAGGACAAAGCCTCCAATGGTCGACCAGCTCCAAGCCCTAACGACAGGATGACATGGCGGCACACCGGGCACTGTCCGGTGGCGCACCGGACTGTCCGGTGCGTCCATCGCTAGCAGCCTTCTCCAACGGCTACAATTTGGTTGGTGGCTATAAATACCACCCCAACCGGCCACTTCAAGGTGTGGGAGCCCAAGCAACATTCCAAGTCATATAGTTGACATATCTAAGCCCTCCCAACCACCTCTATTCATTGATCCATCCAATACACAATATTTATACCACTACAACCAACACAAGTGCCACAAAAGAGAGAGCAAACAAAAGAGAGCTTCTCGTCTGAGTTTAGCAATAGTGCCTTGTGAGAATCATTGAGAGAAAGTGTGTGCTACATCTTGTGATCATTCGCGCGTGGAGTTTTGACTCTCATTGAACTTCCTCCAAAATTTTTGGAGGCTTGTAAAGCTAGTAAGAGACACCAAAGAGTGTGGTGATCCTTGCGGGGTCTCAAGTGATCCTTGAGAAGAAGAAGAGCTCGCCGGTCTTTGGTGATCGGTGGAGAGAGGAAAAGGGTTGAAAGAGACCCGTCCTCAGTGGACTCCTCAATGGGGACTAGGCCTTCGAGGGCCGAACCTTGGTAAAACAAATCACCCGTGTCTCAAGTGCTTATTACTTGTGATTTGTTTGTTCTCTCTCTCTAAGTTCTCTTGCACTACTCTTTGCCAATATTATTTTGTTTCTTTAAGTTAAATTCACATTTAGAGAAGCAACTCCTTGCAAGTAAGAACTTGTGTTTCTCTTCTTCTTATCTAAGCCCTCTTGCATTATTCTCCACTAATATTTCTAGTAGTATTGCTATTGATTAAATTCTGCAATCTTTGAAAACAATACTCGTTGCAAGCAAAGGACTTAGTTTTCGTACTCCGATAATTGTGAATCTTGTTCTAACCACTAATCAAAGGGATCTAGTTGGGGTGTAAAGTTATAATTTTCAGGTTTCGCCTATCCACCTCCCTCTAGGCGACTTTCAGTTATTATATATGTTGTCTTCTTGGCACATGTATGAAATGCACCCAGCTTTGTCTCTTAAAGCCCGGGTGTGACATATAAAAATAAATCCAGAATAGTGTTTAATGTCTAGAAAATTCATATTAGCTCCTTTTTAGTCTATTATAGTTCCTATAATTTGGTAGTAATATTGTCCATCACTGAGTAACACTGTTCTAGCATGAAAACCATATTAAAAATTTATCACACAATTATTTTTGTACCAAACACATAAGGACTTCAAAAATTCATAACTCCCCCATTTCAATTCTGAATTAACTCGTTCCAGTTGCGTTAGCTTCGTGTGAAAATTTACTATGCAGTAACAACATTAATTATACCATATTACGTAATTTTAGAGTTAGATGTTTATTTATCCTATGTATACTAGATTACCTCTTCTAAATCAAATTTAACATGTCCATAATTATAATATGATTAAAATATGATCTCTAGTCAAGTTATGATTAAAATTAAAGTTGAGATAATTATTTATAGAATAACCTCTCATGATTTATATTAACCAATTTATAATATAGTTTAATATTTTAATCACATAAATCCTCTATAAAATCATAACTCCTTAACTGTAACTCCGATTTTAGTGGTTCTCATTCCCACGGTCTCGTAGCAACACGTAGATCATTATTATACAGTGTGTTCTTATGTTTGGTGTGATGTTAATTTTGTCTATACCATATCTATTTGTATTGCTATGACTAGCAGTGCGGTCACGAGGATCTGAAGATCATCCTAGTAACTGGAATCTCAAATGCTAGGCAAGTTGTGCCCTTGATCACATTTGTTACCCAATAATATTCTTTATTATCATTTATCAATGCATAGGTTTAGTTTTGATGGGACCTAATAGATCACCCTAGTCTGTTTATCCTTTTTACCTTGTTTACCCCTGAATCAATTGGGTAGTTATGCTATTGCTTTATATGGTTTTGGGATAATATTTCATTACATCCATGTTCCAATTATTCTGTTATGTTATTTATGTTCATGATAAGATCATTATGTTAATTGGAACATGGAGCGACCACCGGGAAAACAGTGCTACCACAAGGGTTTAATGGGATGCCCTTGGCTGATTAATTAGGAAAGCTAGTGGATGACTACCTTACCCGAAAGGGGCAAGGGCAGTAGGGGAGTGGTCAGTGTAGGGAGGTCCTTGGGTTGATTTTGCTGCGATGACGGTCAGACAAGGGATTCCTGCACTGGAGCTTCCTATAAACTGTAGCGGGTTTTCTAAAGCTAGTGGAACTTTGTAAAGGCCTTGTAGTGTTACCCTGCCTCGCTTCCTTGGTAGAGGTGTATGGGATTCATGACCCCTTGGCAGATGGGTAACACGGCTTGTGGGTAAAGATGTGCAACCTCTGCAGAGTGTAAAACTAGTATACTAGTCGTGCTCACGGTCATGAGCGACTCAGACCCTCACATGATTAATTTATAGAACTTAAATTCAATTTGTCATTTGCATTGCATGGGATTTGTTGTTAAGTTTGTTCTATTATTATTATTATTATGGGTTGGTATTCACTTACACTTAGTATCTGCTAATAAAATTTTGACCAACCTATAAAAGCAATGCTCAGCTTCAACCTTTATTTTGTTGATCAGCCTTACACTTCACATGAACTCCCACCTTTGGTGAGTTCATGCACATTATTCCCCACAACTTGTTGAGTGATGAACATGTGTGAGCTCACCCTTGCTGTCTCACACCCCCCACAGGAGAAGAACAGATGGTTCAAGAGGAGCCGCTTAATGAGGAGTTCGATTCGATCTAGGTGGCGTCTCCCAGTTGACTTTCTGGCACCAAGGATGGATTTTAGTTTGGTCTATATTTATCTTCTATTTTGTAAGACTTCCGCTATGTAATAAGTACTCTGATTATATTGTGACATTTATCTCTATACACTCTGTTATTATATGTGTTGTCTTCTTTGGCGCATGTATGAGATGCACCCGGCTTTGTCCCTTAAAACCCGGGTGTGACATTAAGCAACACACCCGCGAGAGGTCGGCCGAACCCCCAAGCAAGTGCCTTGGGGGCTCAAGGGCTACTTTCGTGGTATCATAATTAGGGGTACCCAGATTATGCCCCTAAGGATACCTAACATCTGAGTACCAAGAAATTTGAAAATGTGTTCTCCAAGGTCGGGCAAGTTTAAATCATGATTCGCTCGAGGCCCTGTTCGATGGTCACTCAAAACTACGTCTCGCCCGAGCCTATCCACGGGTGAAGTCTGCGACTCGCCTGAGGGCCCCCTTTTGGAAAGCGATTTCCATCTCGCCCGAGTTCAAATCGGACAAAGGACAACCTCGAGCCTAGCCTTAGCCAAAGATCTCAGGAACCATGAAGACATGCGCATTAAATACAACGATTTGGATATATGCTCCATGTGACACCGCATTCAATAGAGGACGATGGGACAATGGTCCATCTACTTTCACCGACTACGATGACACACACCCGCAAATACCGGACACTACTCCCCCACTTCGGCCACTGTTTTCGAACTACCCTGCATGGGACATGCAAATGTCTAGGAACAGCCTCACTCTTAGGACAGAACTCTACCTCCCCTGAAGACGACTCCAGCCCCGGGAGAAAACTCTATCGCATCTGAGCTTGGCCTCGGCCAACTGTCCTAGCAGTAGCCACCAACTCCCTTCAAATCCCGCAGGAGGCCACTCTGACAACTGTTCTAATCACTCCCTACATGACTGCATGCCTAGGTGTAGGTCTGACCATGGCCTCAGGAGAAACCTCTACCTCTCTCGATCATGGCCTCAACCTAAATAACATCGACAAAAGGACGCCCGATGCCACCAACCCTTCCACAAAGACAACAACGAGATGACTACAAAATTGCAGGGCTGGTGTCAGGTCTACTTTGTGCCATACAGGATGAATTACCATGTGCTTTTCACCATACTTATCACTATTTCAACAACTACGACTCAGACAACACATCCACAAGATGGGCTCGGGTACGCTTCCGAACCCTCGACCCTGGCCTCGGCTCTCTACTTGGTCAAGAGATAGAACAAAGGGGCCAAACATCCTTCCCTCGATCAAAGACAACCACAATGACAAAGGCCATTTCGGTGGCCATACTACTACAGAGATTCAGGATCACCTCCACTCCCCACTACGACAAACCTTAGCGCTCCTAGGGTCCCTTCTTGAGGCTATAAAAGGAAGAGTCTAGGGCTTCTAGGGAGGGGGAGGAGAACACTTCACCATTTTTGCCCTCCATGACCAATATTGGCACTGGCCTTAATCATCCTCAGGGACTTGGGATCTACTCCCTCCCTTAGCTAGCTTGTACCCCCTACTACAAACACTTAAGTGCAAGATAATATAAGTCTCATCCCCTCTGCTAGAAGTAGGGTCTTCTATTGCCCAAACCAGGATAAACCTTGTGTCTTCTTGCATCACCCATCTGGAACGCAACACTTATTTACTAGTTTGTTAGGACCCTCGGGTTAGAACACCGACAATAGGAAACTTTTGCATCAATGGGTCCGTTTGCACATGTTGCCTTCAAACTATTAAATTTTTATATTTTAAGATAATTTGATAGATACACTATGTATAGATACATATTAGCTACATGTATAATGGATTGCCGTGACAAGTATGATCAAAATATATGTTTTTTATTGCAATGACCTGCTATAATGTTAAAAGAAATTCAGAGCAGTGTTTGCCACAATTATAGCCTGTTTGATTTGAGGAATGAGGTAGTCCATCATCTTCTCACTCCTTACTTTTTTTTATTTGGTTTGCGGAATGGAATGAGTTGATCCATCACCATTTCATCACAATTATATGTTAATAGTTAGTAATAATATGAGAGAGTGAGTTCATTCCACCAAATTTGTGAAATGGACTTATGATGAAGCATCTTATCTAGAATGGATTGATTTTTTAAACTAAACACCCTGGGCCTATTTGGCAATAATATTTTTCAAAACATGGTTTCACAATACTATACTTTGCAATTGTCATGACAAAACCATGGTTTTGTTCAAATCCAAAAATACTATGATTTTGAAAAACATTGTGGGCTTGTTTGGTAATTGTCGGGTACCTAGGAACAAGGTACCCATAGTAGGCCCGTAACCTCGCTACTAGCCCATTTCTCGAGCAAACCCGGGCCAGGTAGCGGACGACCAAGTCCCCACCGAGCAAGCCTGCGACGCAAAGCGGCTGACCAATTCCCCGCCAAGCAACTCAACGGGGCGGAGGTCCCAGTCTAGTACTACTTACCCACATTAGCTACGACAAGACGCATCATCATCAAGCCACGTCCAAACATACGTGTGGCATACCGAAGGAGCACCGGGAGGTCACTATCGATGCGACTATACGCCCCACGTAAGGTCTCATGCATATCCCCACTGACTTGTGGGGTCAGTCAACCTTGGTCATGGAAGGACCTCAACCCCGGAGTGTGTACAATGACCCATATGCCGAGAAGGATGGGATGACACGCCATACCAAGTGTATGCATACACACACTAGAAAGTATCACAAGGCACATGACGACACGAGAAGCTAGGCCACGCACGACTGTGCCACGAGACTAATCCATGGGGCCTGCCACACACTAATTTGCAGCAACGGACTCACTATTGGGACCTATATGACGAACGAGTGGTGCAGTACACCATACTAGGAGTACGTCTGCACACTACCCTACGAACAACCACAGGGATACCACATCAACCTAGGGTAGCAGTTCTCTCTCTCGTAGAAAACTAGTCTCCTTTGTAAGGTCCCACCCTTGAGATATAAAAGAGCATGTCCTCCTCCTCCTACACAGACACAACAAGTTGTAGCACCATTCACAGGAAATATTACGATCATCACTACTCTGGACTAGGGCGTCAGCCTAAACCAGTATAACTCCCTGTCTCACATCCTCTCTTGGAATCCATGTGATTCACCATTCAGAGTGAGTCCACATTAGCATCCCCCACGGAACACAAATTCTATTGTCCTCTGGTTTCTAAAACCATGATAGTTGGCGTGCCAGATAGGGGATCGTTAGCGTGCAAAAAGACATTCACCACTCCGATGTCCTAGTCATTAGCATTTACCAGCGGCGAGACTTTCGCTCCAGGGACCACATCATGTTTGGCTCCTCTTGACTTCCTCGCCATAGCCACCAGCGAGCTCCGCCTCGTCGACCTCGACATGCCTGTCACCGTAGGCACGACACGCATGAGCTCCACCAGGAGCAAGGCGGAGAAGAGGTGCCTCAAGAGATGCGTCGCCGCTTGAAGCGGTGTCTTAATAGTCTCACCGACGCCATCAAGCAGAAGGCAGAGCGGGCCTCACCTTCAACACTTGTAGCCGTCATCAGCCACTAGCCAACATCGGTCCTCGACTTTCTCGTGGACAACTCAAGCCATGACTTGACTGGGCCCAAGTCCGACAAACGAATAGGCACTAGGAAGAGCCTATTTTGTGGCAACACCACCATAGAACGACACTAGTAGGGGGACAATGAGTCTCCCAACCAAGAGGAAGAATATCAGCACCAATGCCAAGCTCGCATCCTCGCCCACGAGGCCACCCTCTGGAAACAGCAAGAGGAGCTCGATGCTCTCATCTACAAACTCGATCGGGTTTACGACAACAACAAGCAGAAGTGCCTTGAGGCTGAAAGGCCCCAAGCGAAGAAAGTTTATGACCAGCTCACCGAGAGCGATGATGGGGCACAGTACTTTCTCAACCCGAATAGAACATGGTCACGACAACCATGATGCTTAGATCCAATCCTGAGCTCGACGAATTGGAGGCAAGGGCGATGTATCGGATAGAACATGGTCACGACAACCATGATGCTTAGATCCAAGACGTGTGTTCCCATGAAGGACCATCTCAGGGAATCCGTGACGCCTGTCTCATCCTCAACAATCGGCATCGGGAGCAAGAAGAAGTTGAGCAGATGCACGAGCACATCCCTAGCCCACCTGAGCCAGGGCCGCGTGCCTTTGAGCGTGTGATTAGAATGGAGTAGTTCCTCACAAAGGTGCGGGCGCCCGCCAACATATCGAAGTACGATGGTCTTCAAACCATGACGTCTGGTTGGAGGACTACCACCTTGCTTGCTGCATAGCAGGAATCCAAGATGACCATCTCATTATACAGTTACTCCCCATTCACCTCGCCGAGTGGGTGAGGGCCTGGCTTGAGCACCTGCCAAGCGGGACCATCCATGACTAGGCCAACCTCAGGAAGGCCTTCATTGAAAACTTCTAGGGCACCGACAAGCGCCCTAGGAACTCCTAGGACCTCAAGAGGTGTACCCAGAAGAGTGGGGAGTGTCTCCGGGATTACATTTGGAGATTCTCCCAAAAAAGAAACAAACTCCCCGACGCTACAGACGCCAACGTGGTGAGTGCCTTCACTTATGGCACCACAAACAAGGTGCTTGTCCACGAGCTCAAGCGAGGGAGACCGAAGCCACTGCTAATCTCCTCAATAAAGCGACCAAGTTCGCTGACGGGAAGGATGTGGTAGGCGCTATTTTCCACAAGGAAAAGAGCCCACACGACACCAGCGAACCAAGCGATGAGAAGGAGCATTGGGAGCACTGATAAGTGCTAGAACAATCATCACCCTCGATGCGACGAGCAAGAAGTCGCCACAGCAGACTAGCCACCCAGACAGTCAGCTAAAAATTGTGGTGACCACTTACAAAGGTGATGGACTCGATGCGCCAAAACCATGACTTCTTCGTTCACCATAAGCTCTGCGCGTGCGAGCTCTGGAAGTTCTTCGTCTCCAAGTCGCCAAGAAAGAAGGAGAAGACAGAGGAGCCTGCCAAACCGACGAAGGAAGAGAACCCCGATGAAGATTTGCCTGAGATGATGGGATACCTCATGATTTTCAGTGGGACTGAAGCCTACAGCGACAAGCGCCGCCTTAAGATGGCCCACTGTGAGGTGCATGAGGTGGAACTCATCGCCTCATGATATCTCTAGTGGTTGAAGTTCCCGATAGTCTTCGACCAATGTGACCACCTAGACAAGATCCACGTCCTGGGACCTACCTTCTCATAGTTGAGCCAATAGTAAGCTCGAAGCACCTATCCAATGTGCTGATGGATGGGGGAGTAGCCTCAACATCATGTAGGTTGAGACTCTCGAGGGCTTAGGGATTGCACGCTCTGCGCTATGTCCCAGCTCAGTGCCATTCCACGACATCATACTAGGCCACTAGGCCTACCCACTTAGGTGGATCACTTTGCCCGTCACACTTGGTGACCCCTTCTTCTTTTGCACCGAGTGACTGCAATTCGAGGTGGTGGACTTCTTGGGGTCCTACAATGCCATTCTTGGGATTCCATGTTACGCCAAGTTCATGGCCATCCCCAACTACATGTACCTGAAGCTAAAGATGCCTGGTCCTCGTGGGATCATCATGATGTCCTCTTCTTTCAAGGCCGCCTATACTTGCGAGCAAGCCAACAATGAGATCGCCTCAACGCTGGCCGCGACAAGAGAACCGACTGAGCTTTAGAAGGTTATCCCCTAGGGTGCCCTGGACACTCCCCTCAGGCGATCAACTGAAGTTTGGTCAAAAAGTGACAAGAAAAAGAAAGTGACCCAAAAGCCATACTCACCTGGTCGCAGGGGATTAAGTCCCACGTCATCGATGCACGGGCAATCAAAACTACCTCGTCAAAGCTACCGAGCATGAACACGATGGTCTCCAGGCTCCCGTCGACCCAGGATGAAGCCACCTCGATGAGTCACCACTCCTTTGGCTCCATCTCCTGTCCTTCCTAGCCTTTGAGGTTGAAGGGGGAAGGTCCTCATGGCATTCTCTAGGAGTAGGTAGTGTAGACAGCATAGACCCTAGGGAGGAGGAAGGGACGTTGACCAGTGATGGCCGGACCTGGAACTTTGTGGCCTCCACAAGCAACGACACCACCCAGATGGATCACCCGCCATTGCAATGCCCAAACACGAAGGGGCCAGCGCGGCAGCAACAGATCGATGACCACCACATTCGCTAACGGAGCACCGCCTAAGAAAACTGCCACGGCCGCCGCTCCTGGCATCTCCTGGATGACTGATGAGGTCGTCACGTCCACCATAGGAGGACAGTTGCCGTGCCAGCAAGCGCAGCAGTCGGAATGACCAAAGGAGCTACCCTAACTAGCATTGGCAGTATGAGGGCCAGAGAGGTTGGCTCCCCCTTTCATCGCAAGGGATGCTTCCTTCACCGTCTTACGTGGCACATACGCACTAACAAAGGAAATCATATAAAAAAGAGGAACAAAAATGGACACAAAAAAGAAGAAAGGAAGCCCGACATACCGGGAGGAGCGCTTCCGGGTGGTCGCCTTCCTTGGCGTAACCACCAAAGGCACGCGCGAGGGGGGGGGGGGGAGTTACCTCCGACTCATTCCCCTCACGACGCCCCGATGACACTAATGTGCCGGAGGTTGCGACACCACTTGAAGTACCGCTTGAGGCAGCCGCCACATCCAGGGTTTCCTCTAGCTCCTTCCCCGTGCAACACACTATTGGCATCAAGGGCGTCGAAGGTTGCGGCGCTGCCAGCACCACTCCCCCCACACCATGCCTAGTTCCGGTACCCTCCAAGCGGTGCTCTGTGGACGCTGCGAGCACGATAGGGTCTACCACCATCTCACCCCTCTGGACTAGGACATTGGAGCTTGCCTTGGCATTTCCATAGTGATATGGGCCGCCCACCGACACGAGGACCTCCATCGATCCCTCCAGAGGCCATGGAAGTCATGTCCTCCATGTCGGTGGAGGGAGTGACACTCCCCTCGGCCCACGTGAGCGATGCGCACAACCTTCTTCTACTTCCTCGCCCGATGGCGCTTCTTGCGTGCTGCCAAGGCCTCTACCTCTGCCTCCCTCTTTCGCTTCTTCTTGTCACACCCGGTTCTGGGGGCAAAACCGAATGCATAGCATATATGTGCCAAAATCCATTTTCCACACATATGCTGACGTCACAAGTGTAATATGCGTTAAGGGAGTAGAGTAACTTTATTACAACATCCAGACATAAGTATCTTAAACAGTATCATCAAAGTATAGCGGAAATAACATGGGTAATCACTCACAGGAAGATGACCGGCGCATCGTTAGACTCAGTATTCATCAAAATCTCCATCAAGGTCTTCTTCATCACCCTCTAATCAAAATATTAGCAAGGATGAGCTCACTTATGGTCGGGGCTCAGCAAGTGGGGGGAAAATTACTGCAAGTTTAACAAGGTGAGGCTAAGGTTAAGCGGTAAGCATTTTAGTTGGTCAATATTTTATTAGCAACACCTGTCTTACTAATAAGTGTATATCCCGAGTATCCCATTTAAACAAAGGTATAAGAGTATAACAAAAACACTTAAGGGCTTGTTCATTTCACCATTAATCCATGTGGATTGGGTGGTATTGAGTCGGTTTAAATCCATAACAAGTCAAAATCCATCTCAATCCATTACAATACACTTCAATCCACATGGAATTAGAATAACCAAACAAGGCCTAAGTGAAACCACTTAAGCAAACTGTTGGCAGATCATCAGATCTCGATTTATTGTCCATTTTTAAGTTCAATTATCATGTGAGGGTCCAGGTGCTCTTAACCGTGAGCACGGCTGACATATCAGTTTTTCACTTCGCAACAACTTTACCCACAAGCCGTGTATCCCATCTAACCTGGGTTGTACGGGCCCTTAAACACTGCCAAGGTGAATGGCTAGGAATCCACTATGAGGTTTTCACAAAATACACTTAATACAAAGCAACCTGCTAAGGTTTCCAAGTCGGTGTGGAGGTCCTCTGGGCGAGGTACCTTACCCAAGAATACGCTCCCATGTTAACATGAGCTGCCACCACTGTCGCTCCCCCTCTTGCCCATATTTTAGGTAACATTGCTAGGTACTAAGCATATAAAGCTAATTACCAAAGCCAGAGCCATTATAGCACTCGTGGTTGCACTGTTACCCTGGGTAGTCACTCCATGTTCCATTTAATATGAAATAATATTGTTTAACCATCGGGTTAACCTCATAATACAAATTTCATTTCCGGAACAATAGTATCGTTAAAGAGTGACATCATAATTATCAAGTTGAGCGGTAGCACAAATTGCTAAGCATAGTATTTATCCTAGGGTAATCAAGGAATAAAGCTGGTATTTCTAGGAAATCCTATTTAGGCAAATCCCATCAATTTATGCAAATATCCAAAAAATAAACTATATTATATGCATTATTTGAGTACAAATAGAAATGTAGATGGAGAATCCACTTGCCTTGCTCAAAGGTGTCCTACGGGTCGTCCTCAAACATACTCGGATCCTCTACAACACAATCAGCTTCTAATAACGTCGCACGTCGCCAAACAAAAAGGAAACATACACCATTACATAAACATACACCATTACACAAATAAACATATACAATACAAATCACATTATAAAAGGAAGGTGTCTAAAATAGAACTTGATTTGTAACTGTCATATAAGTCTACTCAAATCGACGTCCATCTCATTTGCTGTGGCATAAAATACTAATTTTTGTTTCGAGAATTCACTAGTGAAAACTATATGGCAAATTGACTATGAAAGTACGTACTATATAAATTTATTTATATTAATATATATGTTGTTGGGTACCATAATTAGGGGTACCCCAACGCTCCTAATCATGGCTGGTAAATACCCTCAGACCAACTGACGGGTGCGGTTCGAGCCAAGACTTCGTCTACCCGAGGGACGCAATCTCACTCGAGCCCAGCCTCGGGTTGGAACCGTAGTCCCAGATGAGTTCACGCCTCGCCCGAGGGCCTCCTCCGACAGCGGGCGCCCCCTCGGCTCTCCCGAGGCCCGGCTCGGGCAGGCTTCGTTGTGAAGCAATCTTGGCCATACCGCCTCACCATCCGACCGCTTCGCAGGCGCATTAAATGCAGGGGATGCCTGACGCCGAATCCTGACACACGCGCCTCAGTCGGCTAGGCCAAAGTGACCGCAGTCACTTCGCCCCTCTTCTTTACTGTCCAATATGACAGGGAAACAGTGCCGCTCGCTCCTGCTCCGACTGCCGTGTCAGCCACCCTGGCAATGACTGACAACAAGTCATGATCAACCACCGAGTTCAAGCCTCGAGCGCAACAGGAAGCTCCGCCTCGCCCGACCTCATGCTCCGGCCTCGGGAGGAGGTTTCCGCCTCGCCCGACCTCACGCTCCGGCCTCGAGAGGAGATCTCCGCCTCGCCCGACCCCCGGACTCGGCCTCGACCTCGGTCTCGGGAGGAATCGCGTCCTCGCCCGACCTCGGCCTCGGCCTCAAGAGAAGTCTCCGCCTCGACCGACCCTAGGCTCGGACTGACCGCGCTAACAGGGGATACATCATTTCCCTATTCCTAGCCTGCTCAGGATAGGAAGAACAAGACCGGCGTCCCATCTGGCTTACCCCGGCGACGGGTAATGATGGTGCCCCTCGTGCGCCATGACGTCGGTGGCTCTCAGCCCCTTATGACAGCAAGGAGACGTCAGCAGGATCTTCGCCGTGCTACCAGCTGTGCTCCTACAGCACTCAGGCGCTCCTCCAGCGGCCATGCCATCACATGTACAGGGCCCAAGCTCTCCCCCAACGGCCACGTTGGCATGTACACAGGGCTTAGGCACTCCACTGCCGGACATGTTAGCGCATAGCTACGCCCCCCGTTGTACGTCTGGACTCTCTCCTTGCCTCTATAAAAGGGAGGTCCAGGGCCACCCTGAGGGGGGTTCGCGCGAGGGAAGCGGCGGACGAGCTCTATGTCCCTCTCTCTCTCTCTCCTGTGACGCGCTTGTAACCCCTACTGCGAGCGGCACCCCAGGTGCAAGATAATACAAGGCTTGACCCACCTCTTGTGTTCCATCCCACACCAACCCATCTAGGCAGGGACACGCAGCGACAATTCACTCGTCGGTCCAGGGACCCCCCGGGGTCGAAACGCCGATAGTTGGCGTGCCAGGTAGGGGCCTGCTGCGTGTTAACGAACACCTTCCCGTTGAGTTCTAGATGGGGAGTCTTCAGCAACCTCTCCAGCCTGGGATGGTGCTCCGCTTCGGGAGTCTCGAGTTCATGTCCCTCGACAGAAGCTATGACATGGTACTCCTCCCCTCGCGGCATGACGACAACAACGGTCTCCGACTCACCCGGCGGCGGCGAGCTCTACGACAGCATCTCCCTGCGGCAGAAGAGGAGCACTCCGGTTGTCCCCGCCACCCTCCTCATCGGAGGAGGCGGAGACGAGGCAACCATGGCCACACAGGAGGTGGCACCTTGTCGGCTGTCACACCAGAGCGAGTCGACGACGCCGGCACTCCCTCGGGGGACATGTCGGACATTGCCCTCGCACTTGAGGCGATGGCGGGTGTCACTTCCCCGCGACGTGTCAGCCCCAAGAGGACTGATGACGCCAGCACCCTCGCAAAGGACCTGTTGGGTGTTACCCTCATACCTGAGATGATGGTGTGCTCCGCCCCCGACGTGACTTCACCAGCATCCAACGACCAAGAGGTACCGTCTGTTTTCCATCCCGTACCTTTTCGGTTCAGCTTCGATCCACCTAGCGACCCCGCTATGGTGAGCGCCTTCGTAAAGGCGTATCCAAACCTTCCGGGGTACCACATGTGGTCGACCTGGGACTGACTGACAGCCGTCTCAACCTTTGGACCGGCGGGTTCTGAGGAAGAGGACGACCCCGACTCCGGTTGGGATTTCTCTGCCCTTAATGACCCCAGTGCCATGCGGGGCTTCATGTCCGCATGTGACCACTGCCTCTCCGGTTGTTCTGACGATGGCCATGACCTTGACGACGAGGGTTACGGCCCAAGTCGCGAATGTTTCCACGTCGATCTGGGAGATCCCAACGAAGGCAACCACCTCGGTATGCCAGAGGTTGACGATCCCCCTAGGCCCGCATCTCGCGTTGACATCCCGCAGGAGCTAGCTGTGGTCCCAGTCCCTGCGGGGGGTCAGGACATACAGCTCGAGCAAATCCGTGAGATGTAGGCCCGGGTCGACGGGGAAGCAGGCCGGCTTGTACAGCTCCGACAGAACATCGAACACGAGTGGGTAGGCCGAGCACTCGTCGAAGAAGCCTGTCACCGGCCCCAAGACATCTGGCGCCGCATCGTCGACAATGCCAGGGCAGCGCTGCCCCCGGCCGTCAGTGGGTCCGGCAGGACCTAGCTACAGCGGCGATGTTGCTTCGGGCCATGCCGGAGCCATCCACCACCGAAGGACGATGTATCCAGGGTGAACTCAAGAATCATCTAGATGGTGCCGCAGTTCGACGAGCCAAGAGCACCTGCCTCTCGCAGGCGAGCTAACCCCTCGGAGCATCACGTGGTGTCCTCCCAGCGCATTCAAGAAGCCTCGGTCCAACCCGAGCGTACACGGGACGAGGCACCCGCCGCCCGGGAACGCCTCAGCAACGAGCACCACCATCTCGACCATCGAGCCCGCCTCGACGAGAAGGTGCACCGAGGCTACCATCCTAGGCGTGGGGGACGCTGCAACAGTAAAGAGGATCGCAGGCCTTCGCCTGAACCACCCGGTCCACGAGTCTTCAGCCGGGCCATATGACGAGCGCCGTTCCCTGCCCGTTTCCGAGCCCCGACTACTATCACCAAGTACTCGGGGGGAGACGAGGCCGGAGCTGTGGCTCGCAGACTACCGACTGGCATGCCAGTTGGGAGGGGTGGATGATGACAACCTCATCATCCATAATCTACCCCTTTTCCTCTCCGACTCCGCCCGAGCCTGGCTGGAGCATCTGCCTCCTGCGCAGATCTCCAACTGGGACGATCTGGCCAAAGCTTTCGCGGGGAACTTCTAAGGCACGTACGTGCGCCCTGGGAACTCGTGGGACCTCCAAAGCTGCCGCCAGCAGCCAGGGGAGTCCCTCCGAGAGTACATCTGGCGGTTCTCAAAGCACCGCACTGAGCTGCTCAATGTTACCGACTCGGATGTCATCGGGGCTTTCCTTGCCGGCACCACTTGCCGAGACCTGGTGAGCAAACTAGGGTGCAAGACTCCCACCCGTGCGAGCGAACTGATGGACGTCGCCACCAAGTTCGCCTCGGGTCAAGAGGCGGTCGAAGCCATCTTCCGGAAGGACAAGCAGCCTCAGGGGGAGCCGAAGACAGATGCCCCTGAGGCATCCGCACAGTGGGGCACGAAGAAGAAGGCTAAAAGCAAGTCGCGAGCGAAGCGCGACATCGTAGACGCGAATCTTGTCGCTGCGGCCGAGCACAGGAACCCTCGGAAACCTCTTGGAGGGGCCGACGCGTTCGACAAGATGCTCAAAGAACCGTGCCTCTATCGCCAGGGGCCCGTCAAGCACACCCTCGAAGAATGTGTCATGCTCCGGCGCTACTTCCATAAGACCGGGCCCCCGGCGGAGGATGGCAAGGGCCATGACAACGACAAGAAGGACGGCGGCAAGGAAGAGGGATTCCCAGAAGTCCATAACTGCTTCATGATCTATGGCGGGCAGGCGGCGAACGCCTCGGCTCGGCACCGCAAGCAGGAGCGCCGGGAAGTCTGCTTGGTGAAGTTGGCGGCGCCAGTCTACCTAGACTGGTCCGATAAGCCTATCACCTTCGACCAAGGCAACCACCCCGACTTTGTGCCAAGCCCGGGAAGGTACCCGCTCGTCGTTGATCCGATCATCGGTAATGTTAGGCTCTCCAAGGTCCTCATGGACGGAGGCAGCAGCCTTAACATCATCTACGCCGAGACCCTAGAACTCTTAGGGGTTGATCGGTCCGAAGTCCGGGTCGGTGCGGCACCCTTCCACGGGATCGCGCCCGGGAAGCGAATCCTACCCCTCGGACGGATCGACTTACCCGTCTGCTTCGGAACTCCCTCTAACTTCCGAAAGGAAGCTCTCACCTTTGAGGTTGTCGGGTTCCTAGGAACCTACCATGCGGTGTTGGGAAGACCATGCTACAACAAGTTCATGGCCGTCCCTAATTACACCTACCTCAAGCTCAAGATGTCGGGCCCGAATGGGATCATCACCGTCGGCTCCACGTACCGCCACGCGTACAAATGCGACGTGGGGTGCGTGGAGTATGCCAAGGCTCTCGCCGAGTCCGAGGCCCTCATCGCCGACCTAGAACGCCTCTCCCAGGAGGCGCCCGACGCAAAGCGACACGCCGGCAACTTCGAACCAGTTGAGGCGGTCAAGTCTATCTCTCTCAACCCCAGCAGCGACGCCAGCAAGCAAGTTCGGATCGACTCCGAGCTTGACCCCAAATAGGAAGCAGTGCTCGTTGACTTTCTCCACGCAAACGCTGAAGTCTTCGCATGGAGTCTCTCGGACATGCCCGACATACCGAGGGATGTCACCGAGCACTCACTGGACATCAGAGCTAGAGCCCGACCCGTGAAGCAATCCCTGTGCCGTTTCAATGAAGAAAAGCGCAGGGCATAGGTGAGGAGATCCACAAGCTACTCCCGGCAGGGTTTATCAAAGAGGTATTCCATCCCGAATGGTTAGCTAACCCTGTTCTTGTAAGGAAGAAGGATGGGAAATGGAGGATGTGTGTAGACTACACTGGTCTAAACAAAGCATGTCCGAAAGTTCCCTACCCTCTACCTCGCATCGATCAAATCGGGAACTCCACTGCTGGGTGCGAAACCCTGTCATTCCTCGATGCCTACTCAGGCTATCACCAAATCAAGATGAAAGAGTTCGAGCAGCTCGTGACTTCTTTCATCACACCTTTTGGCATGTACTGTTACACTACAATGCCATTTGGGTTGAGGAATGCAGGCGCCACTTACCAGAGGTGCATGAACCACGTGTTCGGACAACACATCGGCAGAACGGTCGAGGCTTACATCGACGACATCGTTGTCAAGACGAAGAGAGCCTCCGACCTCCTCTCTGACCTTGAAACAACATTCAAGTGTCTGAGAGTGAAAGGCGTGAAACTCAATCCCGAGAAGTGTGTCTTTAGAGTCCCCCGAGGCATGCTCCTTGGATTCATCGTCTCCGAGCGGGGCATCGAGGCCAACCCAGAGAAAATCGCGGCCATCACCAACATTGGACCGATCAAAGATTTGAAGGGAGTACAGAGGGTCATGGGATGCCTTGCGGCTCTGAGCCGCTTCATCTCATGTCTTGGCGAGAAAGGCTTGCCTCTATATCGCCTCTTAAGGAAGGCCGAGTGCTTCACTTGGAACCCGAAGGCCGAGGAAGCCCTCGGAAACCTTAAGGCGCTCCTTACGAACACACCCATCCTGGTGCCTCCCGCTGCAGGAGAAGCCCTCTTGATCTATGTAGTCGTGACTACTCCGGTGGTCAGCGCCACGATCATAGCCGAGAGACGAGAAGAAGGGTATGCACTGCCCATCCAGAGGCCAGTCTACTTCATCAGCGAAGTGCTCTTCGAGACCAAAGTCCGCTACCCACAGATCCAGAAGCTGCTCTACGCAGTGATCCTGACACGGCGAGAGTTGCGACACTACTTTGAGTCTCATCTAGTAACTGTGGTGTCATCCTTCCCCCTGGGGGAGATCATCCAGTGCCGCGAGGCCTCAGGTAGGATAGCAAAGTGGGTGGTGGAGCTTATGGGTGAAACGCTATCATTCGCTCCTCGGAAGGCCATAAAATCCCAGGTCTTGGCAGACTTCTTGGATGAGTGGACTGACACCCAGTTACCAACAACTCCAATCCAGCCCGAGCACTAGACCATGTACTTCGATGGGTCACTCATGAAAACAGGGGCAGGCGCTGGCCTGCTCTTCGTTTCACCCCTCGGAAAGCATCTCCGCTACGTCATTTGCCTCCGTTTTCCAGCATCAAACAACGTGGCCGAGTACGAAGCACCGGTTAACGGGCTACGCATCACCGTCAAGCTAGGGGTCCGATGCCTCGACGCTCGAGGCGACTCGCAGCTTGTCATTGACCAAGTCATGAAGAACTCCAATTGCCGTGACCGAAGGATGGAAGCCTACTGCGACGAAGTCCAATGCCTGGAAAACAAGTTCTACGGGCTGGAGCTCAACCACATCGCCCGATGGTACAACGAGACTGTAGACGAGCTAGCGAAAATTGCCTCGGGGCGAACGACGGTTCCCCCGGACGTCTTCTCTAGAGACCTACATCAACCATTCGTCAAGATCGACAACACGCCCGAGCCTAAGGAAGCCTCAGCCCAGCCCGAGGTACCCTCGTCCGAGCCCGAGGTACCCTCGGCCGAACCCGAGGCACTCTCGGCCATCGAGGAAGAGGCCTTGCCCGTCGAGGAGGAACAGAATGGGGTCACGCCAGATCCGAACTGGCAGACCTCGTACCTGGGATATCTCCTCCGAGGAGAGCTTCCCATCGACAAGACCAAAGCTCGGCGCCTGGCTCGGAGCGCCAAGTCATTTGTCTTGCTGGGTGATGAAAAAGAGCTCTATCACCGCAGCCCCTCGGGCATCCTTCAACAATGCATATCTATCGCCCAAGGACAAGAGCTGTTGCAAGAAATACACTCGGGGGCTTGCGGCCACCATGCAGCACCTTGAGCCATCGTGGAGAATGCCTTCCGACAAGGTTTCTACTGGCCAACCATGGTGGCCGACGCCACTAGGATTGTGCGCTCCTGCCGGGGTGTCAATTCTACGCAAAGCAGACTTATCTGCCCGCTCAGGCCTTGCAGACGATACCCATCACCTGGCCATTTGCTGTGTGGGGTCTAGACCTCGTTAGTCTCTTGTAGAAGGCACCCAGGGGCTTCACGCACCTGCTGGTCGCTATCGACAAATTCTCCAAGTGGATCGAGGTCCGACCCCTAAACAGCATCAGGTCCGAGCAAGCGGTGGCATTCTTCACCAACATCATCCATCGGTTCGGGGTCCCAAACTCAATCATCACCGACAATGGCACACAGTTCACCGGAAAAAAGTTCCTGGATTTCTGCGACGACCACCACATCCATGTGGACTGGGCCGCCATAGCTCATCCCATGACGAATGGGCAAGGTGGAGCGTGCCAACGGTATGATTTTGTAGGGGCTCAAACCAAGGATCTAGAACGACCTCAACAAGTTCGGCAAGCGATGGATGAAAGAGCTACCCTCGGTAGTCTAGAGTCTGAGGACGACGCCGAGCCGTGCCATGGGTTTTACGCCGTTCTTTCTAGTCTATGGGGCCGAGGCCGTCTCCCCACGGACTTAGAATACGGGTCCCCGAGGACCAAGGCGTACAACGACCAAAGCAACCAGACCAGCCGAGAAGACTCACTTGACCAACTCGAGGAGGCTCGAGACGTCGCCCTACTACATTCGGCACGATACCAGCAGTCGCTGCGGCGCTACCATGCTTGAAGCATTCGGTCCCAAGGCTTCCAGTGGGAGACTTGGTTCTTCGCCTACGATAGGACGCCCGAGGGCGCCACAAGCTCACTCCTCCCTGGGAAGGGCCCTTCATCATCACCAAGATCTTGAAGCCCAGAACATACAAGCTGGCCAACGACCAAGGCGAGGCCTATAGCAACGCTTGGAACATCCAACAGCTACGTCACTTCTACCCTTAAGATGTTTTAAGTCGTCCATGTACCTCGTTTACATACACAAAGTCTAACCGTCAAGGAAGGGTCGGCCTTGCCTCAACAAAGCCCGACCCTCCCTCGGGGGCTAGAAGGGGGGAACCCCCTCTGCGTCAAAATTTTCCTCGGAAAAATTTTCTACCAAAACAACCTTCGTGCTTTCGACTTCCGTATCGATAGCAGGATCCTGAGAACGACGAGAGTACACGTAAGAGGCAAGGCCGACCGAGCCGAGGAACTCCTATGCCTTCGGGATACAGACACCTCACTCGTCACCTTCCGCGAGAAGTAACTCACGCTCGGATAAGCGATCCTGCTACCGAACAAGTCCTAACACTCGGGTAGAAAATGACTTTCGCGCCTTCTCGACTGTTCCAATAATGGAATCCTTCGACCAAATGAGAGCGCACGTAAGCGGCAAGGCCGACCGAGCCGAGGGACTCTTACGCCTCTAGGATACGAATACCTCACACATCACCTTCCGCGAAAATTAACTCTCGTTCGGATAAACGATTCTGCTATTGACAGACAAGTCGTGATGCTCGAAACAAGAGGAGAGAAGACGTAGCTTTTTAAACATGACGATAAAGTGTTTAGGCCTCGGCGGCCGTGAAAAAGCATGCGCATGCTACAGACAAACTGTTCCTGTAGGTTCAGGCATTAGCAGGGGGAGCAACAGCACCCTTGGCGTTGATTCCACCCTCGGCGGAACCAGGCCCGGCCTCGGACGACGACCCGGGCAAAAGGACCTCCACCTAAGGGAGGACGCCAGCACCGCGCCAGCAGGTGTCTTGGCCAAGCTCCAGTGGCTGCTACCACATCTTCCTCGGCCTAGGGAAGCCGCCATCTCCTGGGCCGACGAAGTCTCTTTCCGAGCTGACTCCGCGTCTGTCCGCGCTAACACCGCTGCCTCTAGCTCTGGCTCATCGCAGAGCAGCCGAGGGTTCCAAAAACTGAGCAAGGAAAGCCTAGAGCGGCAAGGCCGACAGAGCCAAGGGACTCCTACGCCTCCGGGATACGGACACCTCACTCGTCACCTTCCACGAAAGGCAACCGACGCTCGGTTAAGTGGTTTGGCTAGCCAACAGACAAGTCCTAGCGCTCGGAATGAGGAAGACACACAACTTCATTGTCGAATACCCAAATGTTCAGGCCTCAACAGCCACAAAGAACAAACACATATACCTAGGGTAACTATGCCACACAGACTTAGACGTCGGCAGAACCCTCGGCGGTTCTCCCGACCTATGACAAATGTCTAAGTACTTGGGGCGGTTACATTTTGCTCCGGCAAAAACCCGGTATATCTCCTTACAAACGGGACTCCGATTCCGCTCCCGCGGGTATGAACAACCTCCATACCAGGGGGCCCGTGGGATAACAAACTCCAAGCGGCTTGCCGGCGACCTCTGCAGCAGCAGAGACAACGACCTCCACCTTGGGTGGCTAAACAGCAGCAGCGATGACCTCAGGACAAACGCTACTGTGAAGAGGCCCTCGCCCACGTCCCCACACGAGGGGCGAGGACAAGCCGCTAAGGCCGAAGAGTCGGAGGGCACCGACCATGGGTTCGAACCCACCGACACCGCGCCGGCGAACAGCGGCCGCCCCAAAGCGCACCGGCAGGTCCTCACTCCCGTCCTCGCCGAGGCCGCCCCAGAACACGAGCACCGCCCGCGTGGTGTACGATGTGCTGGGCAACCCTCTGGCGTGGCTGACAACGCGAGGAAGACCTGGACGTGGCCGGCCCGTGCACGACACGACCGCCGCCCGGACGAAGGATGGAAAGCTGCACCCTGTCCAGGAAGCAGCAGTTCGCCTTCCCTCGCATGGCTGGAGGAAGCCTCCGTAGAGCTGGAGGATGCCTTTCTCCCCCAAACGCTGGGGGAAGAAAAGGGTTACCGGCCCACGCGGAGGCAACCCCCCACTCGGTGCTCTCCTCCGCCTCAAGCCCGGATGACGAAAATCCTTGAAGCTGAGGGCGGGGCGGAGGCCGCAGCCCGGCTTGCTTCTCCCCACCAAACTGCCCATTGGTGAGGGAATGCAGTCGGGCTGCACGACGAAAATCCTTGAAGCCGAGCAATGGCTGAAAGGTGCTGATCTCTACGAGGCCGCGCTCCTCCAACGACAGCAAGAGCAAGGCGACACTGGAGCACCCCATCCGGGGGCTCAAAAGGTGGAAGGGCGCAAGGCATGAGGGGAGAACGAAGGCATGGCCACTGCCCAGGGGATCGATCCCCCTTTTATAGGCAGACCTCCTCGCTTGCACCCCTTAGCGTCACGGATGAAATCCCCACTAACATGCTCTAGGGTTCTCCCCCCACGACAGGGGGGCTAGGACCCACACGTCATACGAGCTGATCTGAAGCACGAAGAAGGCGAACCGCCGCACGTGAGGCATGTAACCGTCCCGTGGTTACAAGCGCTCTCCCATCTTCGCAGAAACCGGTGGTCGAAAGGGTGGACCACCATGCGACAGGCGTCCAACTGCACCGCAACTGTGCGCCCCTTCGGCTCCATCCACATCCGGTGGACCAGCGCAAAGGAAGCGGGTCCGCATGTCATGTAACCGGCGCCCCAGTTACGACATGCAAGAAGCTACACCGCCACTCACGCCAATGCTGCGCCTCGTCGACTGCGGAACCAGTACTGCCACTCGAGGTAGCCCTGCGCATGACCCAACAGTGCTAATTAAAGGCGACAGCCACGGGTTAGTCAGCCGTGGGGTAGGCACAGACGGTTGGCATGGTCAAAAGTGGGCCGGCAGTAACTGCAGCGGCAGACGAGCGGAGGCAGCAGTCAAGTCGCCTACAGGCTCGCGTCCCCTCCTAAAGCGACGGGAGAGCCCTCTCCCACGGCGTGAAGACAACGTTCCCGTGCCCCGTTCCTCGAACGGCTAGCGCACGCAGCGGCTGCCACGCGAACCACCCGTCCCGTCGCATTAACTCTTCGACGGAGCAGGCGACACCTCTAGCAGGCGAGTCGGGCGTCGCTTCGCCTTCGCCATAATGACCGCGTCAAAAAAGGTGCGCCACCTTATTTAAATTCATATCCTTCCCCTCCTCCTCCTCCTCTCTCTCTCTTGCTACAGGGACCGAGAAAGGGGATGTTGTGGAAAGGATCCTTCCCGACGAAGGAAGCGGGCCCCGAGCCCTCCTACTAATCAGGGGTTCGAAGGCTAGCCCCTCGGAAGGGTTTCGACAGCAGCCCCAGAACACTCAGACTTCAAGCCCATTACTAATCAAGGGTTCAAAGGATGGCCTCTCGGAAGGGTTCGACAGCCGCCCCAGAGCGCTCGGGCTCTGTGCCCACTACTGATCAGGGGTTCGTAGGATGGCCCCTCGGAAGGGTTCGACAGTCGCCCCAGAGCACGCAGAGTGAGGGATGACTCTGGGTATGTTTGATACATAGCCGAGTCTCGGGCTACGCTCCCGAGGTACCCTAGGACATTTCTGAGACCGGCGGGAACGATTTGTAACGGAATCCCACCGGAGGGAGGCATCGAGCCCTCGGACCCTGTCGAAGGGGTCTGGGTCCGGCGAATCACCCGCAGGTACTTTTGGAGCGCGCCTCTGGGCCACCAGCCGACCCCTAACTGAACAGGGCACGAGCGTCCACTCGGATCACCTGTTAGTAGCTCACTGGAAACACCATGTTCGGCACCCTCCGAGGGCAACATGGCGCTTTCCCCCCTCCTCCTTGCGGAAAGGTGACGTAGGGGTGTATAATAAAAGTCAGGAAAGTCCTTGATCGTCCTCTCGCTCCGTGCAGAAGCTCGGGGGCTGCTCTTGCACCCGGCTACGGCCAAAACTGTTGACAGCGTCAACAAACCAGCTTGATAACTTGGAACCCGACCACACACCTGGGCTACGGCCGGGCCGCATGAGGGAACGATCAGACCGGCCGAAGCACCACGAAAAGAGTTCAGACCTCAGAGGAGTCAAACCACTACTCCGAGGCCTCGGGGGCTACACCCGAAGGGTGCGCTCGCGCGCACCCATCAGAACAAGGCAAAAACCGAGAAAGGCCGGTCCCCTCACCGAAAACGCGGCAAAAGCCTCCAAGTGAGTACCATCACTTTCTTCGAGGCTCGAGGGCTACTGTCGGGTACCATAATTAGGGGTACCCCCAACGCTCCTAATCATGGCTGGTAAATACCCTCAGACCAACTGACGGGTGCGGTTCAAGCCAAGACTTTGTCTACCCGAGGGACGCGATCTCACCCGAGCCCAGCCTCGGGTTGGAACCATAGTCCCAGACGAGTCACGCCTCGCCCGAGGGCCTCCTCAGACAGCGGGCGCCCCCTCGGCTCTCCCGAGGCCCGGCTCGGGCAGGCTTCGTTGTGAAGCAATCTTGGCCATACCGCCTCACCAACCGACCTCTTCACAAGCGCATTAAATGCAGGGGATGCCTGACGTCGTATCCTAACACACGCACCTCAGTCGGCTAGGCCGAAGTGACCGCAGTCACTTCGCCCCTCTTCTTTACTGTCCGATATGACAGGAAAACAGCGCCACTCGCTCCGCTCCGACTGCCGTGTCAGCCACCCCGGCAACGACTGACAACAAGTCATGATCAACCACCGAGTTCAAGCCTCGGGCGCAACAGGAAGCTCCGCCTCGCCCGACCTCACGCTCCGGCCTCGGGAGGAGGTTTCCGCCTCGCCCGACCTCACGCTCCGGCCTCGGGAGGAGATCTCCGCCTCGCCCGACCCTCGGACTCGGCCTCGACCCTGGTCTCGGGAGGAATCGCGTCCTCGCCCGACTCCGGCCTCGGCCTCAAGAGAAGTCTCCGCCTCGACCGACCCTAGGATCGGACCGACCGCGCTAACAGGGGATACATCATTTCCCTATTCCTAGCCTGCTCAGGCTAGGAAGAACAAGATCGGCATCCCATCTGGCTTACCCCGGCGACGGGTAATGATGGAGCCCCGCGTGCGCCATGACGCCGGTGGCTCTCAGCCCCTTACGACAGCAAGGAGACGTCAGCAGGATCCTCGCCGCGCTGCCAGCTGTGCTCCTACAGGAATCAGGCGCTCCTCCGGCGGCCACGCCATCACATGTACAGGGCCCAAGCTCTCCCCCAACGGCCACATTGGCATGTACACAGGGCTTAGGCACTCCACTACTGGACACGTTAGCACATAGCTACGCCCCCCGTTGTACGTCTGGACTCTCTCCTTGCCTCTATAAAAGGGAGGTCCAGGGCCACCCTGAGGGGGGTTCGCGCGAGGGAAGCGGCGGACGAGCTCTGTGTCCCTCTCTCTCTCTCCCGCGACGCGCTTGCAACCCCTACTGCGAGCGGCACCCCTGGTGCAGGATAATACAAGGCTTGACCCATCTCTTGTGTTCCATCCCGTGCCAACCCATCTGGACAGGGACACGCAGCTACAATTCACTCGTCGGTCCAGGGACCCCCCAGGGTCGAAATGCCGACAGATGTAGTGCTAAATCAAACTTTGTGGAGCTAGAATAATTAGCTAGTTAATGTTTCTATATATATATATATTCATACTTTCTAAAAGAAAATTATAGTAGACGTTACAAAATTATTTAGAAGTCACATAACCTTAGTATTAACAGAACTAAATTAATCTACTAATTTAATTATACTATTTAGATTACAGTGGACACAGTCGCTATATTATTTTAATATTAATCGAGACTCCAGCATAACTTAGTGAATAAGCAATTTATATATAATCGTACATACGAACACATACAGTGTGACTAAAAAAATCTATAGTCCATCTTGAGCAAAGATAACCGTAGAATTATTCATCTAATATTTTTGTTACAAATATATGGTCTACCTATCCCTTAATCTTTTACTCTAACAAACTATATTTAAATTAATCTCAACAATCATAATCAAATTAAAATACACGAGGGCAAAAGATAGCATACACTAATTAAAATAGATCATCACATACCTATAAAATTAATCGTTCTGTATACACCTGATTTTCAATCTAAAAAATATACAACTAAAATTACATAACGATACAGAAATTAGATCGTGATAGCACATAAAATCACATGGGCTTATTTTCTCTTCTTTTGAGCTGGAAAAAATTGTCTAAATAATTTTTACACAGTATCAGGTACTAGATTCAATCGTGTTCAACTTACTGTTACTTGCGCAGAGGTGGATGGGAGCACGACTGGTGGCATCGAGGCGAGCAGGGAAGGCTGGCAGGTGGACTACCGAGAGGATGAGGTCGGGCGTCGCCGAGGAAAGTCACCGGGGCCCAGTTCTGGCAACGGTCGACGAAGGGCCCCGGCAAACGACAACGTATGATAGCAGGGCGCTCAGGAAACTTCAGCGCAGCGGCTTCACGGGCTCAAGAACGACGACGATGAAAGCAGAGGCAAACAGGAAATGGTGTTGTGCACTGGAGAGGAGAGCAGGTGGCTGTGAACTTTATAGGCAAGGGAGAGAGGTGGGATTAAAGCTGGAATCAACGCTCCTCCATGCAATTTGTTGTGCCATATTGATTCACAGAGAAACAGAAGTCGTAACTGCTCCATTGATGGAGATTTGAAGCAAGAGTCAGACACAAGAATTAGAACGGTCGCGAAAGGAGGGGAGAGAACGCCGGGGTGGGAGAGCTTGCGGCGACAATCAAAATGCCATTTATGGCGTTGGCCATAACGTTGCCCGTTATGGCCCGAAGAGAGTAGAGTGGGGAGAGGAAGCGGCATCGCGGTTGCGGTGGAGCTCCACTCTGCAGGGATCGTGGCACAGACTGCTCGCTCGGACATCCGTGCTGCAGCTCCCAGCTGAAACGGGAACGGCCGAGTGGGAGAGAAAAGAAATGAGGCTGGGAGAGAGAGAAGGTGGGCCCACCTGTCATTCAAACAAAGGAAAGGAGGGGCTGGATACCTGAAGATTAGATGGGGGCATGGGTTGTCACGTGCGTTTCAGTTTTTCATTTTTTTTCTTTTAAAAACTCAAAATATAATTAAATAAATCTATATATTCCAAAAAAATATAATAAAAATAATATTAACATAAATAAAATATCAAATATTATTTTTTTACAAAATTCTATTATTTAATTAATTTGGGCCTCACATAAGAGTATAAATTAACATAAAGTTGTTACAATTTATTAACATACAAAGAAATCATGCACTAATAATGAATGCATCAATCACTTGGTACATTTTAATAATTGTAAAATTTATTTAAACTCAGTTATATCACCATATTAATTATTCAAAAGTATTTTTGTCGGCGTTTCGAGACCGGGGGGGTCCCCGAGCCGACGAGTGAGTGTGCCGCGTGCCCCAGCCCAGATGGGTCGAGCGCGTGGGCGAGCGCGAAGGGGGGAAGAGCGAGGTCGGTGGCCGGAGCCGGGTCGTGACGAGGGAGACGGAGATCCCGCAGCCTTTCGTGTTCGTCCCGCGCCCAGGTCGGGTGCGCTTGCAGTAGGGGGTTACAAGCGTCCGCGCGGGTGAGGGGAGCGAGCGGCCCCAAGAGAGCGCCTGCCCCTGCCCTCGTTCCCGCGAGGCCAACCTTCTCTAAGAAGGCCCTGGTCCTTCCTTTTATAGGCGTAAGGAGAGGATCCAGGTGTACAAAATGGGGGTGTAGCAAGGCGCTACGTGTCTAGCGGGGGGGAGCTAGTGCCCTAAGTACATGCCAAGGTGGCAGCCGGAGAGATCTTGGCACCCAGCCGGTGTGGCGTCGTGGCTGTCGGAGGAGTAACGGAGCCTGATGGAGGGACAGCTGTTGGAACAGCTGTGCTCTTGCTGACGTCTCCCTGCTTCCGTAAGGGAGCCGAGAGCCGCCGTCGTCATGGGTCTAGTGGGGCGCCATCATTGCCTGTCTGGCGGAGCTGGCCAGATGGAACGTCGGTCTTGTCCTCTGCGACCTGAGTCGGCTCAGGGCAGGGTGATGATGACGCTTCCTGTTGACGTGGCGGACTTGTGTCCTAGGTCGGGCGACGTGGAGGCTCCTCCGAAGTCGAGGTCGAGTCTGTCCTGCATGGCCGAGGCCGAACCTGAGCTCCTGGGTCGGGCGAGGCTGGAGGTCGTTCGGCAGAGGCCAGGGCGGAGTCCGAGCCCTGGGTCGGGCGAAGCGGAGTTCGTCGTCTTCCGGGGTCTTAGCCCGAGTCCGAGCCCTGGGTCGGGCGGAGCGGAGTTCGCCGTCTTCCGGGGCCTTAGCCCGAGTCCGAGCCCTGGGTCGGGCGGAGCGGAGTTCGCCGTCTTCCGGGGTCTTAGCCCGAGTCCGAGCCCTGGGTCGGGCGGAGCGGAGTTCGCCGTCTTCCGGGGCCTTAGCCCGAGTCCGAGCCCTGGGTCGGGCGGAGCGGAGTTCGCCGTCTTCCGGGTCCTTAGCCCGAGTCCGAGCCCTGGGTCGGGCGGAGCCTCCTATGGCGCCTCTGGCAAAGCCTGGTTGCCCGTCGGTCTCACTCTTTGCGTTAAATGCCCCAGTGACTTGGTCGGTTGGCGTGATGATTTAGTCAGGGTTGCTTCTCAACGAAGGCAAGGCCTCGGGCGAGCCGGAGATGCGTCTGCCGTAAAAAAGGGGGCCTCGGGCGAGACGGAAACACCTCAGGGTCGGCTGCCCTTGCCCGAGGCTAGGCTCGGGCGAGGCGCGATCGAGTCGCTCGTATGGACTGATCCCTGACTTAATCAAACCCATCAGGCCTCTGCAGCTTTATGCTGATGGGGGTTACCAGCTGAGAATTAGGCGTCTTGAGGGTACCCCTAATTATGGTCCCCGACAGTAGCCCCCGAGCCTCGAAGGGAGTGTTAGCACTCGCTTGGAGGCTTTCGTCGCACTTTTTTGCAAGGGGACCAGCCTTTCTCGGTTGCACTTTGTTCCGGTGGGTGCGCGCGAGCGCACCCGCCGGGTGTAGCCCTCGAGGCCTCGGAGGAGTGGTTTCACTCCTTTGAGGTCTTAATGCCTTGCGTAACGCTTCGGCTGGTCTGGCGGTTCCCTCATGCGAACAGGCCGTAGCCCGGGTGCACTGTCGGGGCCCAAGTTCTCGGGCTGGTATGTTGATGCTGTCAACGGTTCGGCCGGAGCCGGGTTTGCGAGAGCAGCCCCCGAGCCTCCACACAGGGCGAGAGGACGATCAGGGACAGACTCGGCTTTTTTACATATGCCCCTACGTCGCCTTTCCGCAAGGAGGAGGGGGGAGAGCGCCATGTTACCCTCGATGGGCACCGAACATGGTGTCTCCGGTGAGCTGCAATCGGGTAATCCGAGTGGACGTCCGTGCCCCGTTCGTTGGGGGTCGGCTAGGGGCCCGGAGGCACGCCCAAAAGTACCTGCGGGTGATCTGCCGGACCCGGTCCCCTGGCGACGGGGTCCGAGGGCTCGTTGCCTCCCTCCGATGGGATTCCGTTACAGGATCGTTCCCGCTGGTCTCGGAAATGTCCTAGGGTACCTCGGGAGCGCAGCCCGAGCCTTGGTTATGTATCGAACGTACCCCTGGTCATCCCTCGCTCGGTGTCTGAGGCGACTGTGAACCCTTCGGAGGTCCAGCCTTCGAACCCCTGATCAGTAATGGGCGCGGAGCCCGAGTAGCCTGAGGCGGTCGTGGAACCTTTCGGGGGGCCGACCTTCGAACCCCTGACCAGTAGTGGGTGTCGGGCCCACGCGATCTGAGGCGGCTGTTGAACCCTTCGGGGGGCCAGCCTTCGAACCTCTGATCAGTAGGGAGGCTCGGAGCCTAGTTCCTTCACGGGGAAGGATCCCTTTGGGGGTATCCCCTTTCCCGGTCCCTGCTGCAAGAGATAGAGAAAGAGAAAAAAGGGAAAAAAGGATACGAATTTGAACGACGTGTCGTACCTTTTTTGGTGTGGTCGTTTTGGTGAAGGCGAAACGTCGCCAGCTGCTCCTGCCAGGAACGTCGCCTGTCCAGCCGCGGAGTTAATGCGCAGGGGCGAGTAGTTGGCGAGGCTGCCGTTGCGCGTGCGCGAGCCGTTCGAGGAACGGGTCACGGGCGCGTCGTCTTCACACCGTGAGAGGGGGTTCTCTCGCTGCCTCCGGATGGGACATGAGCTTGGCCGATGGCGTGACCGCTGCTCTCGCACGCCTGCCACCGTCATTACTGCCGGCCCACTTTTGACCGCGTTTGACCGCTGCGTCAGGCTGGCGCTGCTGGGTCGCGCGCTGGGTCGCCTCGAATCGCGGTATCGATTCCGCAATCGAGGAGGTGAGGTGGTGGCGCAAGTGGTACAGCGGCTTGCATGCAGCATCCGGCGCGCCAGTTACGCGACGCGTGGGCTTGGGCCTCCGCGCTGGCCTGTCAGGAGTCGGAGAGGCGCGTCCACCTGGCGCGGTAGCATGCCGCCCGCATGGCTGCCTGCCCCCCTCGCCCGCTGGTCTGGGCAAAAGTGGAGGGTTACTCGTAACCGCTGGGTGGTTGCGCGCGCCGCGCGCGGCGGTTCGGCTTCTTCTGCTCGGAGCTGGTCTCCATGACTTGTGGGTCCCAGCCCCCGCGCCGCGGGGGAGGGCTTTGGAGGCGTGTTGGAGAAGACTCAGCCCGTGACGGTTGGGGGCGCAAGCAGGGGGAGTTGCCTTTTAAAAGGAGGGCGACCCCCTTCGTAAGGTGACCATGTCTTCTTCCGCCCTTATGCATTGTGTCTCTCCACCTTTCAAGCCCCCCGGGTGGGGGAAACCGCCGTCTTTTCGCCCCATCGTTGGAGGAACACAACTCCGTGGGAGTTGGTACCTTTCAGCCAGCGTTCGGCTTCAAGGATTTTCATCATGCAGCCCGGCTGCACCCCTCCACCGGCGGTCACCCAGGATGGCAACCTCCGGCTTGATGGTGGGGGAAAGCGAGCCGGGCTGCGGCCTTCGCCCCTTCCTCAGCCTCAAGGATTTTCATCACCAGGGCTGAGGAGGGGCGTGTGCCGAGTTGGGGTTGGCCCCTGCGCGGGCGGTGGCCCGCTCCTTCCCTCAGTGATCGGGGGGAAGGGCGGGAGTCGTCCGTGGCGCCAACAGCGGCACCGTGCCTGGCTCTCTGAGCCGAGCGGTTTTGAAGCTGCTCCCGGTGCCGCCTCCCGCCACGGCAGCTGGAAGAGGTTCTTCCGCCGGCGCGATAGCCAAGGTTGGCCATGGACCGACCCCCAACTCTACGGACCTTCTGCCCGTCCTTGCCTCTCGAGTTTGGGCAAGGGAGGGGGCCTCCTAGCAGCAGCATCCGCCCTGAGGCCATCATTGCTGCTGTTCGGCCCCCCAGGGCAGAAGTCTTCATCGTCGCCGCTGCCGGGGCGGGCGGCGACATGCCGTTCGTCGGCCTTCTGCTGCCCCGCAGGCCCACCCCCATAGAGTGGGGTTGTTCGTACCTGCGGAGGGGGAACCAGAGTTCCGTTTGTAATGGCACTTCGAGTGCCGGGTTTTTTGTTCATTTCGGCTTTCGGGGCCTGAACATGTATGTAACGCCGGCACAGAGCCGTGTTTTTTCCTCATTTTCGAGCACTAAGACTCGTCTGCTGATTATCTGAACTGCTTCACCAAGCATGAGTCGCCCCGTGTCAAGGTGACGAGTGAGGTATCCGTATCCCGGAGGCGTAGGAGTCCCTCGGCTCGGTCGGACCTGTTGTCCGAGGCTCCTCTAGCTTAGTTAAAGAGACCCCTCGGCCGCTCTTCGACGAGCCGAGGCCGGGGGTAGTGTTATCAGCATGAGCAGAGGCGGAGTCGGCTCGAAAATAAAACCTGTTTGGCCGGAGCCTAGCCGAGTTGTCCGTTGGCAGGATCGACGTCGGAGCTGATCAGCCGAGGCTTCGGACCGGGCTGGCGCCCTCGGAAGGTGGTCGGCCGAGGCCCCGGAGGTGGCCGGCCGAGCCGCCCGCTCGGGCCGGATCCGGAGAAGTCCCTGACAGCGATTGCTCGGGCGTGGTGATGACGTCGTCCTTCGGAGCAGAGGCCCTCGGACCGTGTCGCCGTCCGAGGCTAGGTCGGGCCTCGCCGAAGGTGCCGTCGATGCCGAGGATGTCGCCGCTCCCTTCCAGCGTGACTCGAGCCTGCAGGATCAGCTTGTCTTGTAGCGTGGGCCTTGTGCGGCCGTCGAGGTCGGAACACGCACCCTTGTTGCGTGTTAAAGCTGCGTCTCTTTTCCTCTTGTTTCGAGTATCTGGACTTTTTGTCGGTAACAGGGATGTTAGTGCGAGCGGGAGTTGCTTTTCGCGGAAGGTGATGAGTGAGGTATCCGTATCCCGGAGGCGTGGGAGTCCATCGGCTCGGTCGGCCTCGCCGCTTACGCGTACTTTCACCAGTCCATGAGGCCCTGTCACCGACTCGGTCGAGAAGGCTCGAAGAATCGCTTCGACAGAAGGGCTTCCGAACGTAGAGACTTGTTCGATCCGCGGAGTCACCTTATCCGAACGCGAGTTACTTATCGCAGAAGGTGATGAGTGAGGTATCCGTATCCCGGAGGCGTAGGAGTCCCTCGGCTCGGTCAGCCTTGACTGCTTACGCGTACCCCGTCGTTTCCGGGACCCACTTTTCGAAGTAGTCAGAAAGCACGAAAGACATTCTGGTAAAAGAGATTTTCTGTTCGAGGAAAATTTTGACGCAGAGGGGGTTTCCCCCCTTTTAGCCCCCGAGGGAGGGTTGGGCCTTGCCGAGGCGAGGCCGACCCTTCCTTGTTGACTAAACTTTGCGTGGGTGCGAGGTGTATGAACAACTTGGAAACATCTTAAGGGTAGAAGCGACGTAGCTGTTGGATGTTCCAAGCGTTGCCGTAGACCTCGCCTTGACTGTTGGCCAGCTTGTACGTTCCAGGCTTCAGAACTTTGGCGATGACGAATGGCCCCTCCCAGGGGGGCGTGAGCTTGTGCCTTCCTCGGGCGTCTTGCTGCAGCCGAAGCACCAGGTCGCCCACCTGGAGGTCTCGGGGTCGGACCCCTCGGGCGTGGTAGCAGTCACAGGGACTGCTGATACCGCGCCGAGTGTAGTAAGGCCCTATCCCGAGCCTCGTCCAGCTGGTCCAACGAGTCTTCTCGGCTAGCTTGGTTGCTTTCGTCGTCGTAGGCCCTCGTCCTCGGGGAGCCGTATTCCAGGTCCGTGGGCAAGACGGCCTCGGCCCCGTAGACCAGGAAGAACGGCGTGAAACCCGATGGCTCGGCTCGGCGTCGTCCTCAGGCTCCAGACCACCGAGGGGAGTTCCTTCATCCACCGCTTGCCGAACTTGTTGAGGTCGTTGTAGATCCGAGGCTTAAGCCCTTGTAGAATCATGCCATTAGCGCGCTCTACTTGCCCATTCGGCATGGGATGAGCTACGGCGGCCCAGTCCACCCGGATGTTGTGATCCTCGCAAAAATCCAAGAATTTTTTGCCGGTGAACTGGGTGCCATTGTCGGTGATGATGGAGTTCGGGACCCCGAAGCGATGGATGATGTTGGTGAAGAACGCCACCGCCTGCTCGGACCTGATGCTGTTCAGGGGTCGGACCTCGATCCACTTGGAGAATTTGTCGACGGCGACCAGCAGGTGCGTGTAGCCCCCGGAGCGCCTTCTGCAGAGGGCCAACGAGGTCCAGACCCCACACAGCGAAGGGCCAGGTGATGGGTATCGTCTGCAGAGCCTGAGCGGGCAGGTGGGTCTGCTTCGCATAGAATTGGCACCCTTCGCAGGCGCGGACAATTCTAGTGGCGTCAGCCATCCGCCGTCGGCCAGTAGAAGCCTTGGCGGAAAGCGTTCCCGACGAGGGTTCGAGGTGCTGCATGATGGCCGCAAGCCCCCGAGTGTATTTCCTGCAGGAGTTCCTGACCTTCGACGATGGAGATGCATCGCTGGAGGATGCCCGAGGGGCTACGGTGGTAGAGCTCCTTCTCATCGCCCAGCAAGACGAAAGACTTGGCGCGTCGCGCTACCCGACGAGCCTCGACTCGGTCGAGGGGCAGTTCTCCTTGGTGGAGATATTGTAGGTACGGGGTCCGCCAATCTTGATCTGGCGTGGCCCCGCTCCGCTCCTCCTCGACGCGCAGTGCTTCGCCCTCGGGGGCCGAGGGCTCCTCGGGCTGAGCCGAGGATGGCTCGGGCGGGGCCGAGATCCCCTCGGACAGGGGCCGAGGGCGCCTCGGGCTCGGACGTGTTGCCGATCTTGATGGAGGGTTGGTGCAGATCTCGGGAGAAGACGTCCGGGGGAACCGTCGTTCGCCCCGAGGCTATCTTTGCCAGCTCGTCCGTAGTCTCGTTGTAGCGCCGGGCGATGTGGTTAAGCTCGAGCCCGTAGAACTTGTCTTCTAGGCGTCGAACCTCATCACAATAGGCCTCCATCTTCGGGTCGCGACAGTGGGAGTTTTTCATGACCTGGTCGATGACGAGTTGCGAGTCGCCGCGAGCATCGAGGCGTCGGACCCCTAGCTCGATGGCGATTCGTAATCCGTTGATCAGAGCCTCGTACTCAGCCACATTGTTGGACGCCGGGAAATGGAGGCGCAGCATGTAGAGCAGGTGTTTCCCGAGGGCCGACCCTTCCTTGATGACTAATTCTCATGTGTGAGTGGGGGAAGCGTGCAGCCCCCGGGCGTCGTCCGTGCAGAGGCCGTTTGACGAGTCGGGCTCCTGCCCGAATATCCGACGAGTGCTCGGTGACATCCCTCGGTATGCCGGGCATGTCCGAGGGACCCCACGCAAAAATGTCGGCAGTCTGCGCGGGGAAAGTCGACGAGTACTGCTTCCTATTTGGGGTCGAGCCCAGAACTGATCCGGATCTGCTTGGAGGTGTCACCACTGGGGTCGGGAGGGACGGCCTTAACCGTCTCCGCCGGCTCGAAGTTGCCGGCATGTCGCTTCACGTCCGGCACCTCTCGGGAGAGGCTTTCCAGGTCGGCGATGAGGGCCTCAGCGTACTCCACGCACTCCACATCGCATTCGAACGCGTGTTTGTACGTGGGGCCGACGGTGATGACCCCTTTGGGGCCCGGCATCTTGAGTTTCAGGTAGGTGTAGTTGGGGATGGCCATGAACTTCGCGTAGCATGGCCTTCCCAGCACTGCGTGGTAAGTTCCTCGGAACCCGACCACCTCGAACGTCAAAGTCTCCCTTCGGAAGTTGGAGGGTGTTCCGAAGCAGACAGGAAGGTCGAGCTGTCCGAGGGGCTGGACGCGCTTCCCAGGAATGATCCCGTGGAAGGGCGCAGCGCCTGCTCGGACAGATGACAGATCGACGCGCAGGAGCCTGAGGGTCTCGGCGTAGATGATATTGAGGCAGCTGCCCCCATCCATCAGGACCTTGGTGAGCCTGACGTCGCCGATGACGGGGTCGACGACGAGCGGGTACTTCCCTGGGCTCGGCACGTGGTCGGGGTGGTCGTCCCGGCCGAAGGTGATGGGCTTGTCGGACCAGTCTAGGTAGACTGGTGCCGCCACCTTCACCGAGCAGACCTCCCGACGCTCTTGCTTACGATGCCGAGCCGAGGCATTCGCCGCATGCCCCCCGTAGATCATGAAGCAGCCGCGGACCTCGGGGAACTCTCCTGCTTGGTGATCTTCCCTTTTGTCGTCGTCGCGGGCCCTGTCACCCTCTGCGGGTGGCCCGGCCCTGTGGAAGTGGCGCCGAAGCATGACGCACTCTTCGAGGGTGTGCCTGACGGGCCCCTGATGGTAGGGGCACGTCTCCTTGAGTGCCTTGTCGAAGAGGTTAGCACCTCCGGGGGGCTTCCGAGGGTTCTTATGCTCGGTGGCGGCGACAAGGTCTACGTCGGGAGCGTCGCGTTTCGCTTGCGACTTCCTCCTGCCTTTCTTCTTGGCGCCGCACGGAGTAGACGCCTCGGGAGCATCTTCCGACGGGCGGCCCTGGGGCTGCTTGTCCTTTCGGAAGATGGCCTCGACCGCCTCCTGGCCGGAGGCGAACTTGGTGGCGATGTCCATCAGCTCGCTCGCCCTGGTGGGGGTCTTGCGACCCAACTTGCTCACCAGGTCACGGCAGGTGGTGCCGGCAAGGAACGCGCCGATGACATCAGAGTCGGTGATGTTGGGCAGCTCGGTGCGCTGCTTTGAGAACCGCCTGGATGTAGTCCCGAAGAGACTCTCCCGGCAGTTGCCGGCAGCTTCGGAGGTCCCAGGAATTCCCGGGGCGCACGTACGTGCCCTGGAAGTTACCGGCGAAGGCTTGGACCAAATCCTCCCAGTTGGAAATCTGCCCCGGAGGCAGGTGCTCCAACCAGGCGCGAGCAGTGTCGGAGAGGAACAGGGGGAGGTTGCGGATGATGAGGTTGTCGTCGTCCGTTCCACCCAGTTGACAGGCCAGGCGGTAGTCCGCGAGCCACAATTCCGGTCTTGTCTCCCCCGAGTACTTTGTGATAGTAGTCGGGGGTCGGAATCGGGTCGGAAATGGCGCCCGCCGAATGGCTCGGCTGAAGACCTGCGGACCGGGTGGTTCGGGCGAGGGACTCCGATCCTCCCCGCTGTCGTAGCGTCCCCCACGCCTGGGGTGATAGCCTCGGCGCACACTTTCGTCGATTGCGTGCCCGACGGTCGCGATGAGGGTGCTCGTCGCCGAGGTGACCCGGGGCCGCAGGCGCGGTGTTGCGCGTGCGTCCGGTGTAGACCGAGGCTTCCCGCATGAGTCGGGAAGTCGCGGCGCGAGGTTCCGAGGGGTACCCCTGCCTTCGGGAGGCAGAGCTTTCGGCCCGCCGGGCCGCAGCGCCTTCCAGGAGATGCCTAAGCTCTCCCTGGATTCGCCGACCCTCGGTGGTTGATGACTCCGGACATCGCGCGGAGGAGCATCGCCGCGGCTGCCAGGTCCTGACCGGTCCGCCGGATGCGGGTGGCTGGCCTGTCCCTGGCCTCATTGGCGATGCGGTGCTGGAGACCCTGGGGCAGGTGGCGTATTTCTCCGGCCAGGGGCTGGCTTGCCCATACCTGCCCGGCGTCCCGGCGGATTGCCTCGAGCGCTCCTGCTCCCTCGTCGAGCCCGGCCTGCGCCCCGCGGACTTGCTCGAGCTGTGGGTCGTGACCCCCCGCTGGAACGGGGACCACAGCTAGCTCCCGCAGGATGTCGGCGCGACGCACCGGCCTAGGGAGATCGCCATCCTCCGGCATGCCGAGATGGCTGCCTCCGGAGGGATCCCCTAGCTCAACGTGGAAACATTCGCGGCTCGGGCCGCAGTCCTCGTCGTCAAGGCTGCGGCTGCCGTCGAAACAGTTGGAGAGGCAGTAGTTACATGCGGTCATGAAGTCCCGCATGGCACTGGGGTTGCCAGATCCAGAGAAATCCCAGCAGATGCTGGGGTCATCGTCTTCCTCGGACCCAGAGGGTCTGTAGGTTGAGACGCCCGTCAATCGGTCCCAGGGCGACCGCACACGAAACCCCAGAGGGGTTGCACTCGCCTCAACGTGAGTGTCCGCCAAAGCGAGGTCGCCAGGCGGGTTGAGGTCGAGTCGAAATGACGAAGGATGGGGAACAGTCGGTACCTTTTTGTCGACGAGGAGCGACGAAGTCACATCGGGGGCTGATCGCGCCGTCGTCTTGGGTACGAGGGCGACGTCCTGCAGGCCCTTCGTGAGCGTGCTGGCGTCGTCCACCTGCTCGGGGTCGACGTGTTGCGGGGGGACGGCGCTCGCCTTCGCCTCGAACGCGAGGGTGACGCCTAGCGTGTCCTCCGTTGGGGCACTGGGGATGTCGATTTGCTCGACAGCCGTCGGAGCGCAGCCTCCTGCTCGGCCCTGGTTGCCCCGCCTCCTCCTCCTCCGATGGCGAGGGAGAGGATGGGGCGAGCTCGAAAGTTGTCCTTCCCCCACGTGGGAAAGACGTCGTCGATTCCGCCGCCGGCGGGCGGACTGTCCGCCACCATTGTCGCCGTCGCGCGGCGGTGGAAGGAGTACCATGTCGTAGCCGCTATCGAGAGACATGAACTCGAGGCTCCCGAAACGGAGCACCGTCCCGGGTTGGAGAGGTCGTTGGAGACTGCCCATCTGGAGCTTGACAGGAAACTGCTCAGTCAACACGCAGCGTGCCCCTACCTGGCGCGCCAACTGTCGGTGTTTCGAGACCGGGGGGGTCCCCGAGCCGACGAGTGAGTGTGCCGCGTGCCCTAGCCCAGATGGGTCGAGCGCGTGGGCGAGCGCGAAGGGGGGAAGAGCGAGGTCGGTGGCCTGGAGTCGGGTCGTGACGAGGGAGACGGAGATCCCGCAGCCTTTCGTGTTCGTCCCGCGCCCAGGTCGGGTGCGCTTGCAGTAGGGGGTTACAAGCGTCCGCGCGGGTGAGGGGAGCGAGCGGCCCCAAGAGAGCGCCTGCCCCTGCCCTCGTTCCCGCGAGGCCAACCTTCTCTAAGAAGGCCCTGGTCCTTCCTTTTATAGGCATAAGGAGAGGATCCAGGTGTACAAAATGGGGGTGTAGCAAGGCGCTACGTGTCTAGCGGGGGGGAGCTAGTGCCCTAAGTACATGCCAAGGTGGCAGCCGGAGAGATCTTGGCACCCAGCCGGTGTGGCGTCGTGGCTGTCGGAGGAGTAACGGAGCCTGATGGAGGGACAGCTATTGGAACAGCTGTGCTCTTGCTGACGTCTCCCTGCTTCCGTAAGGGAGCCGAGAGCCGCCGTCGTCATGGGTCTAGTGGGGCGCCATCATTGCCTGTCTGGCGGAGCTGGCCAGATGGGACGCCGGTCTTGTCCTCTGCGACCCGAGTCGGCTCAGGGCAGGGTGATGATGACGCTTCCTGTTGACGTGGCGGACTTGTGTCCTAGGTCGGGCGACGTGGAGGCTCCTCCGAAGTCGAGGTCGAGTCTGTCCTGCATGGCCGAGGCCGAACCTGAGCTCCTGGGTCGGGCGAGGCGGAGGTCGTTCGGCAGAGGCCAGGGCGGAGTCCGAGCCCTGGGTCGGGCGAAGCGGAGTTCGTCGTCTTCCGGGGTCTTAGCCCGAGTCCGAGCCCTGGGTCGGGCGGAGCGGAGTTCGCCGTCTTCTGGGGCCTTAGCCCGAGTCCGAGCCCTGGGTCGGGCGGAGCGGAGTTCGCCGTCTTCCGGGGTCTTAGCCCGAGTCCGAGCCCTGGGTCGGGCGGAGCGGAGTTCGCCGTCTTCCGGGGCCTTAGCCCGAGTCCGAGCCCTGGGTCGGGCGGAGCGGAGTTCGCCGTCTTCCGGGTCCTTAGCCCGAGTCCGAGCCCTGGGTCGGGCGGAGCCTCCTATGGCGCCTCTGGCAAAGCCTGGTTGCCCGTCGGTCTCACTCTTTGCGTTAAATGCCCCAGTGACTTGGTCGGTTGGCGTGATGATTTAGTCAGGGTTGCTTCTCAACGAAGGCAAGGCCTCGGGCGAGCCGGAGATGCGTCTGCCGTAAAAAAGGGGGCCTCGGGCGAGACGGAAACACCTCAGGGTCGGCTGCCCTTGCCCGAGGCTAGGCTCGGGCGAGGCGCGATCGAGTCGCTCGTATGGACTGATCCCTGACTTAATCAAACCCATCAGGCCTCTGCAGCTTTATGCTGATGGGGGTTACCAGCTGAGAATTAGGCGTCTTGAGGGTACCCCTAATTATGGTCCCCGACAATTTTCTTTCCTAATGATAATGAATCAAACTAGATTATTTTAAATGATGGATCTGAGGTGTTACAAAACCTACCCACCTTAAAAAGAATCTCGTCCTTGAGATTAAGGAACTTCTGAGAATAACTGGGGGAATTCTGCTCTGAGTGCATCTTCTCTTTCCCAAGTGGCCTCATCTTCCAAATAATGACTCCACTGAACTTTACACTTGTTGATAACTTTACTCCAAGTAATTCTGCGAGATGTTTCCAAAATTCTGATAGGGTACTCTGAATAAGTTAAATCCTCATTAACATTGAGTTCTTCCATAGGTAATTGTTCTTCAGGTACTGTTAAGCATTTCTTAAGTTGTGACACATGAAATACGTCATGCACGTCCGATAAACTATCAAGTAGCTCCAACTGATACGCTACTTCTCCTTTTCTTTCCAAAATTTTGAATGGGCCAATGTAGCGAGGAGATAATTTGCCTTTAACCTTAAATCTTTTCATTCCCCTCATTGGTGAAACTTTAAGATATACAAAGTCTCCAACTTTAAAGATCAATTCTCTTCTTCTATTGTCAGCATAGCTTTTCTGTCTCGACTGTGCCGTTTTCAAATTCTCTCTAGCAATCTGTACTTGCTTTTCTGCTTCTTGGAGAATTTCTGGACCAAATACTTGACTTTCTCCGGTCTGATTCTAATAAAGCGGTGTTCTACACTTTTATCCATAAAGTGCTTTAAATGGTGCCATTTTTAGACTTGCTTGGTAACTATTGTTATACGAGAATTCTGCATAAGGCAAACTCTTATCCCAGCTTCTACCATGCTTTAGAGCGCAAGCTCTTAGCATATCTTCCAATACTTGGTTTGTTCTTTCCGTTTGCCCATTCATTTGCAGATGATAATCTGAACTAAAGTTTAGCTTGGTATCCATGGACTCATGTAGTCTTTTCCAAAAGCGCGAGGTAAATTGAGTTCCTCGGTCCGATATGATCTTCTTCGGTACTCCATGCAGACAAACAATCCTCGACATGTATAATTCTGCTAACTGGGCTCCTGAGTAAGTTGTCTTCACAGGTATAAAGTGTGTCACTTTAGTCAACCTGTCTACTATGACCCATATTGAATCATAGCCATCCCGAGTACGGGGTAGTCCAACTATGAAATCCATACCGATTTCTTCCCAATTACATTCTGGTACCTTGAGAGGTTGTAACAATCTTGTTAGTCTTTGGTGTTTGGCTTTAACTCATTAACACACGTCACATAGTGCAACATGAGTAGCCACATCTCTTTTCAAACCGTACCACCAATACTTTTCCTTCAAATCCTGGTACATCTTTGTACTTCCAGGGTGAATAGAGTAAGCCGAATCATTAGCTTCTCTCAAAATAAGTTGGCATAGGTGTTCGATTTCTGGTACACAAATTCTCTTTTTAAACCATATTGTGCCTTGTTCATCTTCCGTGAAATCTTGGGCTTTACCCAAACCAATCAAAGTTTTAATTTCCTTAATTTTCTCATCAGATTCCTGTCCTTTACAAATCTCTTGTTCCAAAGTAGATTCAAGCTCCATAATTGTTGCTTCCATATTATTGAGCATACCAAGGTTGAGTTGTTCCATTTCCCAGCACAATTCCTGTGACATCAAATGAGTAGTGATGTTGTTCACTTGGCCCTTACGGCTCAAAGCATCAGCCACTACATTTGCTTTTCCTAAGTAATATTGTATTTCCAAATCATAATCTTTGATCAACTCAAGCCATCTTCTCTGTCTAAGGTTGAATTCTTTCTGAGTGAATATATATTTCAAGCTTTTGTGATCCGTGAAGATTTTGCACTTGTTTCCAATCATATAGTGTCTCCAAATCTTCAAAGCATGCACTACGGCAGTTAGTTCCAAATCATGCGTAGGATAATTCTTCTCATGCTTTCTCAACTGCCTTGAGGCATAAGCTATTACTTTTCCTTCTTGCATTAGCACACATCCAAGTCCTAGGTGTGATGCATCGCAATACACATAAAATTCTTTGTGAATGTCAGGCATTACTAATATTGGTGCAGTGGTTAAACTTTTCTTGAGTTCCACAAAACATTTCTGGCATGTTACATCCCACTTAAACTCTTTACCTTTCTCTAGTAGTGAGGTAAGAGGTTTCACTAACTTGCAAAAACCTTCAATAAATCTTTTGTAGTATCCTGCCAATCCAAGAAAACTTCTGATCTTGGACGCATCCTTTGGTTGATTCCAATTTAGTATTTCACTTATCTTTCCCAGATCTACTTTAATTCCACCATCAGTAATAATATGTCCTAGGAAAGCAACTTCCATTAGCCAAAAATCACACTTCGAGAACTTTGCATACAACTGGTTGCCATGAAGCTTTTGTAGGACTAGTCTTAGATGATCTTCATGTGTTTCTTCATTCGGAGAGTATACCAGTATGTCGTCAACGAATAGGACCACAAACTGATCCAGATATTCCATGAATACTTTATTCATCAGGTTCATAAAGTATGCTGGTGCATTAGTTAGTCCAAACGACATGACCAAAAACTCATATAATCCATATCTCGTGGTGAAGGCGGTCTTGGGTACATCTTCTGCTCGAATCTTTAATTGATGATATCCCGACCTTAGATCTATCTTCGAGAATATCTTAGTTCCCTTCATCTGATCAAATAAATCTTCAATATGAGGTAATGGGTATTTATTCTTAATTGTTACTTCATTCAAACTTCTATAATCAACACACATTCTTCTCGAACCATCTTTCTTGCTCACAAATAGAACTGGGGCTCCCCAAGGGGATGAACTTGGGCGAATGAAACCTTTTTCTAGTAATTCTTCTATTTGTTTCTTAAGTTCAACTAAATATTTGACATCCATTCTATAAGGTCTTTTTGAGATAGGTGCAGTTCTGGGTAATAATTCAATAGAAAACTCTATATCACGATCAGGTGGCATACCTAGTAATTCTTCATCTCCAAGTCGCTAAGCAAGAAGGCGTGTAATGTTCGGTGACAGGCCCAAACCCCATGAGTAGTCCTACTGAACATCGTTGGCCTCTTCGTTGACGTTCTCCTCATCATCTGCTTCGTCATCGTCATCTTCATCATCATCCCCAGAGTTGTTCGGGTCGTCGCCTCCGGGTGCAGGAGCTTGAACTGCTGGTGCAGGCGGTGCTAAGGCTGATGATCTAGCTGCAAAGGCCAGTGACTCTGCCAATGGGGTGGGCATAGGTAGAAGTTCCTCCGAGCTGTCCTCCAAGATGGCTCCATGCTCCACTCGAATGCGAGGGAGATCCACAGGAATTTCCTCAACTACCACTGGGTAGACAGGAACTTGCCATGGTGGAGGGGCGTAGTTGGTGTTGACCCGGGTGGTTTGAAGGGTACGAACCATCTACAAGAGAAAATGTCCACTCAGTTGAATTTTAAAGAGGTAAGGCTAATAAAATAATTTTATAAGATCGAAATTAGCGAGTTTATAACAGACTAGGCTTTCCATTTCTAACTAGTCTAACGACCTAGGGTCAGCATTGCTTTGATACCACTTCTGTCACACCTGGTTCTGGGGGCAAAACCGAATGCATAGCATATGTGTGCCAAGATCCATTTTCCACACATATGTTGACGTCACAAGTGTAATATATCAAAAGACAATGCAAAAAGGCATAAAGGGAGTAGAGTAACTTTATTACAACATCCAGACATAAGTATTTTAAACAGTATCATCAAAGTATAGCAGAAATAACATGGGTAATCTCCCACAGGAAGATGACCGGCGCATCGTTAGACTTAGTATTCATCGAAATCTCCATCAAGGTCTTCTTCATCACCCTCTGATCAAAATATTAGCAAGGGTGAGCTCACTTATGGTCGGTGCTCAGCAAGTGGGGGAAAAATTAATGCAAGTTTAACAAGGTGAGGCTAAGGTTAAGTGGTAAGCATTTTAGTTGGTCAATATTTTATTAGTAACACATGTCTTACTAATAAGTGTATATCCCGAGTATCCCATTTAAACAAAGGTATAAGAGTATAACAAAAACACTTAAGTGAAACCACTTAAGCAAACCATTGGCAGATCATCAGATCTCGATTTATTGTCCATCTTTAAGTTCAATTATCATGTGAGGGTCCAAGTTGCTCTTAATTGTGAGCACGACTGATATATCAGTTTTTCACTCTGCAGAGGTGGTACAACTTTACCCACAAGCCATGTATCCCATATAGCCTAGGTTGTACGGGCCCTTAAACACTGCTAAGGTGAATGGCTAGGAATCCACTATGAAGTTTTTACAAAATACACTTAATACAAAGCAACCTGCTAAGGTTTCCAAGTCGGTGTGGAGGCCCTCTGGGCAAGGTACCTTAGCCAAGAATACGTCCCCATGTTAACATGAGCTTCCACCACTGCCGCTCCCCCTCTTGCCATATTTTAGGTAAGGTTGCTAGTACTAAGCATATAAAGCTAATTACCAAAGCTAGAGCCATTATAGCACTCGTGGTTGCACTGTTATCCTAGGTAGTCACTCCATGTTCCATTTAATATGAAATAATCTTGTTTAACCATAGGGTTAACCTCATAATACAAATTTCATTTCTGGAACAATAGTATCGTTAAATAGTGACATCATAATTATCAAGTTGAGCGGTAGCACAAATTGCTAAGCATAGTATTTATCCTAGGGTAATCAAGGAATAAAGCTGGTATTTCTAGGAAATCCTATTTAGGCAAATCCCATCAATTTATGCAAATATCCAAAAAACTAAACTTTATTATATGCATTGTTTGGGTACAAATAGAAATGCAGAGGGAGAATCCACTTGCCTTGCTCAAAGGTGTCCTGCGGGTCATCCTTAAACAAACTCGGATCCTCTACCACACAATCAGCTTCTAATAACGTCGCAGACAAAAGAAAACATACACCAATAAATAAACATACACTATTACATAAACATACATCATTACACAAATAAACATACACAATATAAATCACACTTATAAAAGGAAGACATCTAAAATAGAACTTGATTTGTAACTGTAATATAAGTCTACTCACATCGACGTCCATCTCATTTGTTGTGACATAAAATACTAATTTTTGTTTTGAGAATTCACTAGTGAAAACTATATAGCAAATTGACTATGAAAGTACGTACTATATAAATTTATTTATATTAATATAGATGTAGTGCTAAACCAAACTCTGTGGAGCTAGATTAATTAGCTAGTTAATTGTTTCTACCCGATAGCACGTGGGTTATATATTTTTTTCATTCATACTTTCTAAAAGAAAATTATAGTAGACGTTACAAAATTATTTAGAAGTCACATAACCTTAGTATTAACAGAACTAAATTAAACTACTAATTTAATTGTACTATTTAGATTACAGTGGACACAGTCGCTATATTATTTTAATATTAATCGCCAGCATAACTTAGTGAATAAGCAATTTGTGTATAATCGCACATACGAACATATATAGTGTGACTAAAAAAATCTATAGTCCATCTTGAGCAAAGATAACCGTAGAATTATTCATCTAATATTTTTGTTACAAATATATGGTCTACCTATCACTTAATCTTTTACTCTAACAAACTATATTTAAATTAATGTCAATAATCATAATCAAATTAAAATACACAAGGGTGAAAGATAGCATACACTAATTAAAATAGACCATCACATACCTATGAAATTAATCGTTCGGTATACACCTGATTTTCAAACTAAAAAATATACAACTAAAATTACATAACGATACAGAAATTAGATCGTGATAGCACATAAAATCACGTGGGCTTATTTTGTCTTCTTTTGAGCTGGAAAAATTTGTCTAAATAATTTTTACACAGTATCAAGGGCTAGATTCAATCGCGTTCACCTTGTTGTTATTTGCGCAGAGGTAGATGGGAGCACGGCTGGTGGCGTCGAGGCGAGCAGGGAAAGCTGGCAGGTGGACTACCGCGAGGACAAGGTCGAGCGTCGGCGAGGAAAGTCACAGGGGCCCCGATTCTCGCGGCGGTCGATGAAGGGCTCCGGTAAACGACAACATATGACAGCAGGGTGCTCGGGAAGCTTCAGCGCAGCGGCTTCGCGGGCTCAAGAACGATGACGATGAAAGCAGAGGCAAACAGGAAATGGTGTTGTGCACTGGAGAGGAGAGCAGGAGGCTGTGACCTTTATAGGCGAGGGAGAGAGGTGGGATTAAAGCAAGAATCAACGCTCCTCGATGCCAATTGTTGTGCCATATTGATTCATAGAGAAACAGAAGTCGTAACTGCTCCATTGATGGAGATTTGAAGCAAGAGTCGGACCCGAGAATCAGAACGGTCGCAAGAGGAGGGGAGAGAACGCAGGGGTGGGAGAGCTTGCGGCGGCAATCAAAATGCCATTTATGGTGTTGCCCATAACATCGTCCGTTACGGCCCGAAGAGAGGAGAGTGGGGAGAGGAAGCGGCATCGTGGTTGCGGTGGAGCTCCACTCTACAGGGATCGTGGCATAGACTGCTCACTCGAACATCTATGCTGTAGCTCCCAGCTGAAACGGGAACGACCGAGTGGGAGAGAAAAGAAATGAGGCTGGGAGAGAGAGAAGACATGCCCACCTGTCATTCAAACAGAGGAGAGGAGGGGCTCGATACGTGAAGATTAGATGGGGCATGGGTTGTCACGTGCGTTTCAGTTTTTTTATTTTTTTAAAAAAACTCAAAATATAATTAAATAAGTCTATATATTCCAAAAAATATATAATAAAAATAATATTAACATAAATAAAATATCAAATGTTTTTTTTGACAAAAGTCTATTATTGAATTAATTTGGGCCTCACATAAAGTATAAATTAACATAAAGTTGTTACAATTTATTAACATACAAAGAAATCATGCAGTAATTATGAATGTATCAATCACTTGGTACATTTTAATAATTGTAAATTTTATTTAAACTCAATTATATCACCATATTCATTATTCGAAAGTATTTTCTTTCCTAATGACAATGAATTAAACTAGATTGTTTTAAATGATGGATCTGAGGTGTTACACTTCTCCACCTTGATGGTGGCGTCCTCGGGAAGGGACAGAAGACAGGACGCCATAGGTCTGATCGCCTGTAGAGCCTCGGTCAATCACTCCCAACAGAGAAAGCCAAAGGAGCAGGAGAAGACAAGGGATAAAAGGACTTACCAGACTGCTGACAACACCTTTGGAATGAGGGACATGAGAATCCTCGTCCATAACAGTCCCCGACGACAACGCCATGATGGCCTTGACCCAGGCTTTCGATCTGACTCAACTCGAGTGGCTCGCAAGAGTGGTAGTGAAAGTCGCCTAGAGTGGGGTGAATAGCCAAAACCTGAAAATTATAAACTTTGAACATAATATTTGCCCAAGGTTAGCATTAGACCAAGTATGAATATAACTGGAGTGTGGGAGAGAGTTCTTCTTGCCACAAGTTGCTCAATCAATGCAGATAACTTTGGGAGCTAACTCAAAAAGATAAGCAAGAGAACGAGAGAGAGGGGAGAGGAAGAATCAAATGGTAAAGTAATGATCAACACAAATGAACACGACGATTTGTTTCTTGAGGTTCAGTTTCGAAGAACCAACTCCCCATTGAGGAGGCCACGTTGGCTGGGTCTCTTGCAACCATTTTCCTCTCTCAAACAATCATGGAGACCAGTTGAGCTTGCTCCACTATCTAGAGGACACCAAGTCCCATAAGGGCCTCCACAACAAGAATTGGAGCCTCTTGCCTCACTTTACAAACAATAGAATAATAGTAAGAGAGAAGAGAACAATCAAAGCTCAAATGATCAAAAGACCATGCAACACTCAAATGCGCTAACTGTCATGTCTTTTAGGCACAAATCGATCAAATGCGGCACGATAAGAGCTTTGAATGCGTGGAGATGTTGCACTTAATGTTTGAAAACTTGGGAGGGGTATTATGTCTTCAATGTGCTGGTTAAGGGGGTATGTATAACCCCCAACCACTCAAATAGTCGTTGGAGAAAAGTAGCAATAACTACACAGTCGGGTGGTACACCAGACAGTGAACAGTGCCTGTCTAGTATACCACCAGACAGTGTACAGTGCCTATGATAGGTAGCCATTTTGTGCTGCAGGTGACCGTTGCTGCTGTTGTCAGTCTGTCTAGTGTCCGGTGCTCCTTGCCGAATTTTCCCGAGGCTAGTTGGTTTGCTAACCTCCACTATAAATACCACCGGACAGTCTGGTGCCTTCTAGCAGCAGGCCAATTTTCTTTCTTTTCTTCAATTCTTCTTCAAATCCTTTTGGCTATCCTTTGGGGTGTTCCTATGACATAGACAAACATATGTGCTATCAATCCAACTAGTCCAAGTTTCATTTCTTGGACTTTTTGCTTTCTCTAACTCAACTTTGATTTTGCTCGAACTAGCTCCATAAGAGTGATCCTTTGAAACTAAGCTAGCCAACCTCTCTTGATGTGTCAAATAGGTTCCTAGGGGTATATGCAACTTATCCAAAGTATGAAACCAAGTAATCTTTATGTTTTCCAACTTTTACTCCTCTATGGTTGGTTTTGAGCTGTTCCTGACTTAGAACTGAGTTGAGTAGACCTATGCACCTATGAATCATAGACTTGGCAAACAAGTTAGTCTATAATGTTGCGATGGTCATCAAGCACCAAAATCAGTTAGAGAAAATGGTTGGAGTCATTTCCATTTCAGGCGGTCGGGGTCATTGACGTCGGAATACTTGTGCAGTGGCTTCTGAAGGGCCATCAAAGGCTGAACCCAATGCTGCATAAAGGTGCGCACCAGCCGCGTACCAGTGAGGCCTTGATGCTTCAGGGTATCAATCGCCTTCAGAAGGTGCGCCACCTTGCTCTTAAAACACACTTCTACGCTATAATACCATTACTCCGTCGACACCGGCTCTCGTCCAGTGAAAGGCAGAGTGCTGCCAGCTGCATTCTTGGCATAAAACCACTCACCCTCATAACGAACCAAGGAGGGGAGTGGGATCTTGAAATACTCTGCCTTCTGGCTTTGAGCGGAGTTGGATGTTGGCCGAGCCAACGTATAGCTGACCACCATGGCCCAGAGTCACCCGCGCGCTGAAGGGGTACTGCCACAGTTTCTAGTAGTGGTCGATGCCCATGAAAGCCTCACATAGCGAAATAAAGCACACTATGTGTAACACCCTAGGTGTTTATATTCCGCTCGACAACGAGTATGAATTTAAGCACGTAATATCAGTGGATGAAACAGATGCTAAATTTTAAACATCTTCGCCTATCACGATTTTCATATCGCATCTGTCTCGTCGATCGCGAGCTCGACATCGCTTTTATTTTTATCTTTTCGGGCTCTTTCTAAATTTTCATGATGTTCGGAACATAACTGTTTCGAAAATCGGTGCGTCCGGTGATTATTTAAAATTCATCGCTCGCGTGAATACGAATTCGGGAGCCCGACTCACTCGGATGATTTTATCGCGGACAAATTAATTAGAACTGATATTGAGTATTCATAACTAATCTATTTCCCTGTTCAGACAGCAGATAAAATTATTGGGTTTGGAATTAAATCAAATTAAGAAGTCTTAATATATCGACTCTAATGTCGTTTGGTTTGGTCCATCGACATATGGTTTAAAACACTATCTCATATATCACCTGCATTTCTATCCATTTGGACTATTTTAAATATTTTACGAAATTTGAAATTTAAAAATCCTTGAAGATGTAGAGTCTACGTTGTTCGAATAGCATGTGATCTTCGTCTGAACTCAACTGGGTCAAATACAGTTTAAAGTATCGGTCCCGACCTCGTTTGGTTCGGTCCGTGTGTTCCTCGCCTAGATCCAAATTTTTGGATATATATAACGGGTAGGAATTCATCTGACCCCAGAATATTCACTAAATAAAATCCTATCCAAATATTGTGGTCAACCTTATTTTGGTTCGACCCTTTTGTACATCTTTTAGAACTTAATTTCCGTCTCAATCTCGTTTGATTCATTCTATTTGCGTTTTATCCGAACCCAATATTATCCGAGACAAAGATATTAACGTTTGATTTTAGAGCAGATAATACTGATCCGAAAGTATAATCCGGATCGCTTGCATTACCAAGAAACCGTGCGCAAGATTAATAATTGGGATTATTCTTTAGTATGCTATTCTAGGTAGAGAAATCAAATAGGTTCGAAAAACAGATAAAGTTTTATCCTGGTTTAACTAAATTAATAGCGTCTTGAGTATCGTATCCTGATTGTGTTTTGATTTGTTCCATTTATATCTCACCCAACCTCTAATTCTAATACTAGTATTTTTGAGAAAGAAGAAAAGATCAAATAGAAAATATCTGAAATCCTTCCACCGTTTAGTATTTTTGGCCACCGCACGGAACTTTTCCACGCGTTTCTCAGCTCCTGAAAAATCTCATCGTTCTTATCTCTTCCCTGATTTTTTCACTACTCGGCAGCCTGTGGTTTTATCCCCCCATGAGATCATCTTCAACCTCTGCCGTAGAGCTCTCGTGGCCATCGATCTCTTTCCCCTGCACGCTGCCAGCTCCCTGCTGCTCTTTCCTCCCTCCATCTCTCTCCAGCTTCTACGCCCATGCTGCCGTGCGTCCGGCCGAACGGCTCTTCCATGCACACTCCTTCTCTGCCCCTTACTTCTCCGTGGCCACGCCGGCGCTTCTGCTCAGCTTCTTTGGCGCCGGTCTGCGCTCCTGCAAGCCGAAGCTGCTTCCCTTCCGCGCCCAACCGTGGTCTCCAGCTCGCCGGCCGTGAGTCTCTGTCCATGGCCACCGAGTCTCTCTGCGTGCAGCTCGCGCCCAAGCTCGTCCCAGCCGCGCCCCTATTCTTGAAGCTCGCTGCCGCGCCCAGGTACGACCGTGGACAACTACGCGAGCTCCAGCCAGCCCTCGGCAGGTGCCTCTCCTCGGTGGTCCCTGCTCCTCCTCTATGTGGGCCCTTCAAGTCTCGCCGGCGTCATCAAGTCCGGCTTCAACCTCGCCGTCGGTCTCGTCTCTGTTCAAGCCGCCATTGCGCCGTGCCGGTTGTCCGTCTTTGATCCTCGCCTCGACGTCATCTTGCCCATGCAACGCTTGCTTGGTGCTCGACAAAATGCCTGAATCAGGACCATCGTCGTTCTCACGATCATCGAGTTGGTTTAGGTCGGTAAGCTGATCTATGATTCCTGTTAGCTAAATTGTTTGATGGATGAAATGAATGATGTGTTTAGTAGGATCCGTCGGTGTCGCTTGTGCTTAGCTGATTTTTGTTTGTGTGGTAAAAATTAGCTCTAGCGTAGGACTCTTCGGATCTTCGGTAAAATGGGTGAACTACAGATCGTCGTCGATATCGTGAATTTGAGTTCGGTTTAGTGTGGTAAGCCAATTCACTGTTATTGGTCCTATGCCCAGAGTGGTTATATATACAAGTCGATAATGATCTTGTCTGTAGCATGCGTGTTGTGGTGTATTAGATGTTTGTGAAGTGCTTGTGATCACAGTCATAGATTAGTCGCCATATAAAGGTTAGGTTTAGATGTTTATTATGCGATGAATATGTGGGTAAACCTAAGTGAAGTAAGATTTAATTGTTTCTATATTTGCGAAATGGTGTATTAGTAAGACAAAGGATAGGTTTCGAATGTTTTACTGGTAGGCGTGGTCAGTATTGCCTATGATGAATGATGTTTGTTTAAAGAAGTCGATGCTTTGCTCTAGTAGTCGTATTCTATGTTGGGTGCTCGGTTAAATCACATAGAGGAATATTGATCGTTTAAATTAATAATCTTGAATAACTATTTATCGTGGTCCAAATCAGTTGGAGGTAAGCAGCATCGGTTGGTCTGCTTTAGTTAAAATCCAAAAGCTACTTAGTGGTCATCATCCATTAGTGTTTTAGGTCTTTAGATTTTAAATTGTGGACTTGTGAAAACTCTATGTGGTTTGATAAGGCTCTACTTGTTAGAATAAGTGGTATGATGCTTGATTTAGTTGATGTGCTATACATGATAATCTAGATTAGTAGTTCTAAAAGCTAATTAAAGTATTTCTATTCGTTACCTTAAACTATAGGTATCCGTGGTTGATGTGTCTAAGTATTGTTTGCCTTCAGTTTTATGCTTTAGCTAAGTAAAGCATAGATCTTGTGATAAATTATTGTTTCGTGATGTTGAGTTAGATTTGGATAAGCTAGAGAAGCGAGATTATGGTGTTTAGTCATTTATCGATGTCTAGAGTTTACTCATGGGTGTTGTAATTGAAAGGGAAATGTGCCCTTGGGCCATTTCTAAGTATTTTGGTGATTGAGTGCCAACACAAGTACTTAAGTATTAAAGTATGCCAAGTGTTGGACAAAGTGCAAATCAAGTCTAAAGGTATGTTTCTAGACTTAGTACATTGTTTTGAGAACTAATGTATTGTGTCTAAGTGCTGGAAATAGGGGAAATCAAACTGGAAAAGAGATGGCTTTGTTCAGCCAAAGTCTGCTCAGTCTGGGTGCACCGGACAGTGTCCGGTGCGCCAGGCTGGCTCTGGCGAACTTGCTGCTCTCGGGACTTCGACGGTGGTGTACGGCTATAAATCACCGGACTGTCCGGTGGTGCACCGAACTGTCCGGTGGTGCACCGAACTGTCCGGTGAGCCAACGGTCAGCCGGGCCAACGGTCCGCCGAGGATTCCGCGCGTGATGCGTGGCCGAGCCAACGGTCACAAGGGGGCACCGGACTACCCGGTGTGCACCGGACAGTGTCCGGTGCACCAACGGCTCTACATTTGCAACGGTCGGCTTCGCCAAATAAGGAAAGAAATCCGCACCGAACTGTCCGGTGCGCCAGGCGACAGAAGGCAAGAATTGCCTTCCAGGAATGCTCTCAACGGCTCCTAGCTGCCTTGGGGCTATAAAAGGGACCCCTAGGCGCATGGAGGAAGAGACCAAGCATTCTCTAAGCATTCTTGAGCACCAAGACTTCGATTCTGCACATTTGATTCTTTGTGGTAGCAACTAGAGCTTCATTTGAGTTGCGAACTCGTCGGGTTGTGTTGTGAGCTCTTGTTGCAACTTGTGTGCGTGTTGTTACTCTGATTTTGTGTCTTGTGTGCGTTGCTCATCCCTCCCTTACTCCGTGCTTCTTTGTGAACATCAAAGTGTAAGGGCGAGAGACTCCAAGTTGTGGAGATTCCTCGCAAGCGGGATATAGTAAAGCAAAGCAAAACACCATGGTATTCAAGTGGGTCTTTGGACCACTTGAGAGGGGTTGATTGCAACCCTCATCCGTTGGGACGCCACAACGTGGAGTAGGCAAGCGTTGGACTTGGCCAAACCACGGGATAAATCATTGTGCCATCTTTGTGTTGATATCTTTGTGGTTATTGTGTTTTGCTAAGACTCCTCTCTAGCGAAGTGGGACTCGGAATTGTTCGTCGTCCGACTCCGACAACGAAGGACTCGCCGCCACCGCCTTCAACAAATCGGCCCTCTTTCCCAACGAGCGTCACACATGCCTCATGGCGAAGGAGAAGAAGGTATGTACTCGGAATACTACTTATGCTTCTTCAAGTGAGGATGAGTCTAGTGATGATGATGAAATAGATTATTCATGTTTATTCAAGGGCCTAGATAGAACCAAGGTTGATAAAATAAATGAATTAATTGATGCCTTGAATGATAAGAATAGGTTACTAGAAAAGCAAGAGGATCTTTTGTATGAAGAACATAATAAGTTTGTAGAGGCACAAAAATCCCTTGCTTTAGAAATTAAAAGGAATGAAATGCTTTCTAGTGAAGTGTCTACATGCCATGACTCTATTTCTAGCTTAAAGAGCATAAATGATGATTTGAATGCTAAGTTAGAAATAGCAAATAAATCAACATCTTGTGTAGAACATGTTACAATTTGTAATAGGTGTAAAGATTTTGATGTTGATGCTTATAGTGAACACCTAGTTTCAATTTCTAAACTGAATGATGAATTGGCTAGTCTTAATGCCCAACTTAAGACTAGCAAGAGTGAAATTGATAAAATAAAATTTGCAAGGGATGCCTACACGATTGAAAGACACCCCTCAATTGAGGATGGTCTTGGCTTCAAGAGGGAAGTCAAGAACTTAACAAGCCATAAGGCTTCCATCTCCACCAAGGAGAAAGGGAAGGCCCCTATGGCTAATAGTGCTCAAAAGAACCATGCTTTCATGTATCATGATAGGAGACAATCTAGGAATATTAATAGAAGTTATGATGCTATGATTGCTTCTAGTTCTTCCTATATGCATGGTAGAGATATGTCTAGGAGAAATTTCATTCATCATATGCCTAGGAGAAATGTTGCACATGTTCCTAGGAAGATTAATGAACCTTCTACAATTTATCATACTTGCAATGCTTCCTTTGCAATTTGTAGAAAGGATAGAAAGGTGATTGCCAGGAAATTAGGGGCAAAATGCAAGGGAGATAAAACTTGCATTTGGGTCCCTAAAGATATTGTCACTAACCTTGTAGGACCCAACAAGAGTTGGGTACCTAAGACCCAAGCCTAAATTTGCCTTGCAGGTTTATGCATCCGGGGGTTCAAGCTGGATTATCGACAGCGGATGCACAAACCACATGACGGGAGAGAAGAAGATGTTCACCTCCTACGTCAAGAACAAGGATCCTCAAGATTCAATAATATTCGGTGATGGGAACCAAGGCAAGGTGAAAGGGTTAGGAAAAATTGCTATTTCATCCGAGCACTCTATTTCTAATGTGTTTTTAGTTGAGTCGCTTGGATATAACTTGTTGTCTGTGAGTCAACTCTGTAATATGGGATATAACTGTTTATTCACAAATGTAGATGTGTCTGTCTTTAGGAGAAGTGATGGTTCATTAGCTTTTAAGGGTGTACTAGACGACAAACTTTATTTAGTTGATTTTGCAAAAGAGGAGGCCGGTCTAGATGCATGCTTAATTGCTAAGACTAGCATGGGCTGGCTGTGGCATCGCCGCTTAGCACATGTGGGGATGAAGAACCTTCACAAGCTTCTAAAGGGAGAACACGTGATAGGTCTAACTAATGTTACTTTCGAAAAAGATAGACCTTGTGCAGCTTGTCAAGTAGGTAAACAGGTGGGAAGTTCTCATCATACCAAAAATGTGATGACCACATCAAGACCGTTGGAGATGCTTCATATGGACCTCTTCGGACCCGTCGCCTATCTAAGTATAGGAGGAAGTAAGTATGGTCTTGTTATAGTTGATGATTTTTCCCGCTTCACTTGGGTATTCTTTTTGCAGGATAAATCTGAAACCCAAGGGACCCTCAAGCACTTTCTAAGGAGAGCTCAAAATGAGTTTGAGCTCAAGGTGAAGAAGATAAGGAGCGATAACGGGTCCGAGTTCAAGAACCTTCAAGTGGAGGAGTACCTTGAGGAGGAAGGGATCAAGCACGAGTTCTCCGCTCCCTACACACCACAGCAAAATGGTGTGGTACAGAGGAAGAACAGGACGCTCATAGACATGGCGAGGACGATGCTTGGAGAGTTCAAGACCCCCGAGCGGTTTTGGTCAGAAGCCGTGAACACGGCTTGCCACGCCATCAACCGGGTCTACCTTCACCGCCTCCTCAAGAAGACTTCTTATGAGCTTCTAACCGGTAACAAATCCAATGTGTCTTACTTTCGTGTATTTGGGAGCAAATGTTACATTCTAGTGAAGAAAGGTAGAAATTCTAAGTTTGCTCCCAAAGCTGTAGATTGGTTTTTGTTAGGTTATGACTCAAATACAAAGGCGTATAGAGTCTTCAACAAATCATCGGGTTTGGTTGAAGTCTCTAGCGCTAATGGCTCTCCAAGAGAGCAAGTTGTTGATCTTGATGATATAGATGGAGAAGATGTTCCAACGGACGCAATACGCACCATGGCGATTGGAGATGTGCGGCCACAGGAACAAAAGGAGCAAGATCAACCCTCTTCCTCAACAATGGTGCATCCCCCAACTCAAGTTGATGAATAGGTTCATCAAGAAGAGGTGTGTGATCAAGGGAGAGCACAAGATGATCATGTGATGGAGGAAGAAGCACAACCGGCACCTCCAACCCAAGTTCGAGCAATGATTCAAAGAGATCATCCCGTCGACCAAATTTTGGGTGACATTAGCAAGGGAGTAACTACTCGTTCTAGATTAGTTAATTTTTGTGAGCATTACTCCTTTGTTTCTTCTATTGAGCCTTTCAGGGTAGAAGAGGCCTTGCTAGATCCGGACTGGGTGCTGGCCATGAAGGAGGAGCTCAACAACTTCAAGCGTAATGAAGTTTGGACACTGGTGCCGCATCCCAAGCAAAATGTTGTGGGAACTAAGTGGGTGTTCCGCAACAAACAGGACGAGCATGGGGTGGTGACAAGGAACAAGGCTCGACTTGTGGCAAAAGGTTATGCCCAAGTCGCAGGTTTGGACTTTGAGGAGACTTTTGCTCCTATGGCTAGGCTAGAGTCCATTCGTATTTTGCTAGCATATGCCGCTCACCATTCTTTCAGGTTGTTCCAAATGGATGTGAAGAGCGCTTTCCTCAGCGGGCCAATCAAGGAGGAGGTGTACGTGGAGCAACCCCCTGGCTTCGAGGATGAATGGTACCCCAACCACGTATGTAAGCTCTCTAAGGCGCTCTATGGACTTAAGCAAGCCCCAAGAGCATGGTATGAATGCCTTAGAGACTTTTTAATTGCTAATGCTTTCAAGGTTGGGAAAGCCGATCCAACTCTTTTCACTAAGACTTGCGATGGTGATCTTTTTGTGTGCAAAATTTATGTCGATGACATAATATTTGGTTCTGCTAACCAAAAGTCTTGTGAAGAGTTTAGCAGGGTGATGACTCAGAAGTTCGAGATGTCGATGATGGGCGAGTTGAACTACTTCCTTGGGTTCCAAGTGAAGCAAATCAAGGACGACACCTTCATCTCCCAAACGAAGTACACACAAGACTTGCTAAAGCGGTTTGGGATGAAGGACGCCAAGCCTGCAAAGACTCCGATGGGAACCGACGGACACACCGACCTCAACAAAGGAGGTAAGTCTGTTGATCAAAAGGCATACCGGTCTATGATAGGGTCTTTACTTTATTTATGTGCTAGTAGACCGGATATTATGCTTAGTTTATGCATGTGTGCCAGATTTCAATCCGATCCAAGGGAGTGTCACTTAGTGGCTGTGAAGCAAATTCTTAGATATTTAGTCGCTACGCCTTGCTTCGGGATCTAGTATCCAAAGGGGTCTACCTTTGATTTGATTGGATATTCAGATTCCGACTATGCTGGATGTAAGGTCGATAGGAAGAGTACATCGGGGACATGCCAATTCTTAGGAAGCACCCTGGTGTCATGGAATTCTAAGAAACAAACTTCCGTTACCCTATCCACCGCTGAGGCCGAGTATGTTGCCACAGGACAGTGTTGCGCGCAACTACTCTGGATGAGGCAAACCCTCCGGGACTTTGGCTACAATCTGATTAAAGTCCCACTCCTATGTGACAACGAGAGTGCTATCCGAATAGCGGAAAATCCTGTTGAGCACAGCCGCACAAAGCACATTGACATCCGGCATCACTTTTTGAGAGACCACCAGCAAAAGGGAGATATCGAAGTGTTTTATGTTAACACCGAGAACCAGCTAGCCGATATCTTTACCAAGCCTTCAGATGAGAAGACCTTCTGCAGGCTGCGTAGTGAGCTAAATGTCTTAGATTCGCGGAACTTGGATTGATTTGTCGCATACATGTGTATTATGCTTTATTCATGTTCCTTATGTGTTTTGTTTACTTGTGGTGCTCAAGTTGTACAAACACTCCCCGGACCTCACCAGTCCTTTTGCAAGTGATGCACATATTTAGGGGGAGATGTGCTACAACTTGACCCTTTGAGACTAACCGTGTGCTTGAGTTTGCTTGATTTAGTCTCAAAGGCGGTTTGAAAGGGAAAGGGTGGACTTGGACCATGAAAGACTTCCACTGCACTCCGATGAGAGGGTAACTTATTCCAAGTTCATCTCATGTACTCTTATTGCCTTTGTACTCTTATTTGAAGATTTTGGTGAGGCAATGGGGTTAAAGGGCCAAGATTGATCCCGTTTTGGTGCTTGATGCCAAAGGGGGAGAAAATAAGGCCAAAGCAATAAATGGATCAACTACCACTTGAGAAATTTTGAAAATAGTAGAATAGAGCTTTTGGTTTGTCAAAACTCTCTTGTTGTCTCTTTTGTCAAAAGTTGGCCTCTTGTGGGGAGAATAGTCGATTATGGGAAAAAGGGGGAGTTTTTGAAATCTTTGATCAATTTCTCTTGGAACAACTCTCTTTACGTCTCTCCAATTGTATTTGAATTAGAGATAAGAGATTGAGGTTGATTTGCAAAAACAAAACCAAGTGGTGGCAAAGAGTGATCCATATATGCCAAATTTGAATCAAAACAATTTTGAGTTCTCATTTGTATTGATGTTGCACCTCTTTTAGTTGCTTTTTGTTGTGTTGGCATAAATCACCAAAAAGGGGGAGATTGAAAGGGAAATGTGCCCTTGGGCCATTTCTAAGTATTTTGGTGATTGAGTGCCAACACAAGTACTTAAGTATTAAAGTATGCCAAGTGTTGGACAAAGTGCAAATCAAGTCTAAAGGTATGTTTCTAGACTTAGTAGATTGTTTTGAGAACTAATGTATTGTGTCTAAGTGCTGGAAACAGGGGAAATCAAACTGGAAAAGAGATGGCTTTGTTCAGCCAAAGTCTGCTCAGTCTGGGTGCACCGGACAGTGTCCGATGGTGCACCGGACAGTGTCCGGTGCGCCAGGCTGGCTCTGGCAAACTTGCTGCTCTCGGGACTTCGACGGCAGTGTACGGCTATAAATCACCGGACTGTCCGGTGGTGCACTGGACTGTCCGGTGGTGCACCGGACTGTCCGGTGAGCCAACGGTCAGCCGGGCCAACGGTCGGCCGAGGATTCCGCGCGTGACGCGTGGCCGAGCCAACGGTCACAAGGGGGCACTGGACTGTCCGGTGTGCACCGAACAGTGTCCGGTGCGCCAACGGACTCTACATCTGCAATGGTCGGCTTCGCCAAATAAGGAAAGAAATCCGCACCGGACAGTGTCCGGTGGTGCACCGGACTGTCCGGTGCGCCAGGCGTCAGAAGGCAAGAATTGCCTTCCAGGAATGCTCTCAACGACTCGTTGCTGCCTTGGGGCTATAAAAGGGACCCCTAGGCGCATGAAGGAAGAGACCAAGCATTCTCTAAGCATTCTTGAGCACCAAGACTTCGATTCCGCACATTTGATTCTTTGTGGTAGCAACTAGAGCTTCATTTGAGTTGCGAACTCGTCGGGTTGTGTTGTCAGCTCTTGTTGCAACTTGTGTGCGTGTTGTTACTCTGATTTTGTGTCTTGTGTGCGTTGCTCATCCCTCCCTTACTCCGTGCTTCTTTGTGAACATCAAAGTGTAAGGGCGAGAGACTCCAAGTTGTGGAGATTCCTCGCAAGCGGGATATAGTAAAGCAAAGCAAAACACCGTTGTATTCAAGTGGGTCTTTGGACCACTTGAGAGGGGTTGATTGCATCCCTCTTCCGTTAGGACGCCACAACGTGGAGTAGGCAAGCGTTGGACTTGGCCGAACCACGGGATAAACCACTGTGCCATCTCTGTGTTGATATCTTTGTGGTTATTGTGTTTTGCTAAGACTCCTCTCTAGCCACTTGGCATTATTGTGCTAACGCTTAATTAAGTTTTTGTGGCTTTAAGTTTTCAAGTTTTACATGGATCACCTATTCACCCCCCCTCTAGGTGCTCTCAGTAATGCCTCGCCATTAAGTGTTTTTATTTCTCTTTTGTGTAGCATCGTATTATCTCGCGCCATTTCTCTGAATGTTCATTCATGTGCATTATGCATCTCATTAGGTACGCTAGTTGGTCATGTGATGCAAAGGTCAAGAGCCAAGTATTCCCCAAGAGGATGCAAAGAGTGGACATATCCGCAAGACGATGTCATCAGTCGGGCCATCCTGAAGATGGATAGACTGAACGAGTGGCAGAACAGAAACTACTCGCCAAAGGATCATCGTCTAACAACACTAACCTAGTGTTATCCCAGGCAAGCCCCGGTGCATGCAACCCCTTCCTTGTGTTTTTAAATAATTTTTGCACACTTTAAGTCTAGTGAAATATGCACTAGGTTTATAGGAGTTGCTTGGAAACCCTTCGATGCATTGCCTACCTTGATATTCATACCTTTATAGACACTTCCAATGAAGTATCAAAATATGATTTACAAAATTGCTTAGCCTTGCATAGAGGTAAATCTTGTGGATAGAGGTTGTCCTTTGCGTTAATGCCTAGCTCAGGGGTTATCCTGAGGAAGGATGGCTTCTATCTACAAGAATATTTTCATTGGGAGCAATGGTGGGATCTTACTGCAAAGTTCCCTATAATGCTCTTTTCATCCTAAGGAACACAAACAATCCTAAGGATGGAAGTACTTAAATCAGGACTTGGGCTAGGAACAGGTGATGTTCTACCCAGGTTGATTAAGGATTGGATGTGTATGTAGGCTTGATGATCGAGGACCTTTTAACTGGTCACATGCCTCATCATGGGTAAGCTTTGCCTCGGGCAGACTAATACCAGAATAAGATAACACAAAATGGGAGTGGAGAGATGGCGAGAGTAGCGTGTACCCTCTGTGGCAAGAGGCTAGACGGAGGTGTATCTATGCTCTCGGTTGGCATGAACCTGATCTGGTTTTAAGAACCCCGGTGGCGAGTTGACATATGCAAGGGTTAAGTGCTACATATGTCGTGTGATTGGAGATCCCTAGCTAGGTATTAATCGATTTGGATCGCCGTTACTTCTCGGATATGAAGACTTGGTCACTGACCTGCAACCTAAGTCAGGATGTGAACATTATGAATAAAAATGATGTTGTATTGATGAGATGGTGAAATTAAACTAGATGCAAATAGAGTCTATTAATATTTAATCTGGCGTTAAAATATTGAAAGTAAGGACTCACTTTAGTAAACTATTTCTACAAAAGTATCTAATTTGATTCTTGCTAAAACCTTTTCCTTGATTCCCAAATCTAGCATACCCTTGAGAGTCTTTTCTTTAGTCGGGTAAGTCTTGCTGAGTAATTCCATACTCAGGGTTTTATTCCCTATTGTTTTTCAGGTTATAGCTTTGTACTGCTGATGATGGTATTAAGTGCCGGTGGGCTCGGCCTTCTTATTAGTCTAAGTAATTCTTCTATTTGTAATCACTCCGATAAAATAATGTAAAACTTTTTGTAACTTATAAAATTTGGTAATAAGATTTCCGCTGCAAAAATATTGGTGTGTGTGATTTGTGTTACTTAATCCCGCGGTTCTGTTTGTAAGTGGTTTATCCGATGTCCTTGGGCAATCGGACGAATCCTGTTAAGTTATCTGGTGCACATGTATAGCTGTCTGAGGTCTTTGAAATAAGGACAGGTGCATGTGGGCCCAATAACTTGGGAGGTTCTGCCACAACTGGTATCGGAGCAGGATTAAGTATATACGGTCACATACTTATTTTCAAAGCAAAAGTTTTGGTTTTAGAAAACCTATTTTCAACTAAACATATTGTTTGGCTTTGAAAAACAGTTTTAAAAAACTATAATGCTAGCGACATCCTCCGTTAAGCCCTAAACTAAGGACTATTAGGTGGCTTATTTAAAAACCACTAACCCATAACTGGGGGTATTGCATACATGTGTAATGTTATTTTTAAGGCCATTCAGTCTTGAATGGATCGACGCTCAAGGTAAGGTGAGATGTGAGAGCATGACCGAACAACCGTCGGTCTAGGGAAGTGCTTAATTGTGGCGCTTGACTATATACATGTTCTACATATGTATATATAAAAGCTGCAATGTGGAGTATTTACTTTTCCAGGATTTCAGTACCCCATGGATGTGTATGGGTATACAGACATGGGAATACTGAGAAGTGTAATGTACTTGCAACGACGCACCTACGCTCAGGTAAGAAGGTGAGTTACCATAATGAGTTGCCCTATGGTTAAAGTGTGGCAACGGCGCCTATGCGTGGCTCGGCGCTTAATGATGAGCTGGCCTCCATATAGCAATATATGGAGTATAAACTGTGATAAACTATCATGTGTGAACTGCATCATGGGAAATTGGGCTGTGATGGATTTTTCTGCATGTACACTAACCTCGTGACCTTATGTGTAGCTGACGACTAGCAAAATACCGAGAGAGAACGTATTCCACCGATATAGAACGTTATTACCACATTAGATTGGCAAAAAAATAGTGAGGATGAACAGGACGAGCATGCATCCTGATTGTTGCATCATGTTTGTCACCTAAACACCCGAAATGCTTCTCTCATCTTTATTCCAGTAAACAATGATTGTAGATAATGTGGTGTAATGTTGAATTATGAACTTCGATGAAATAGCTATCCTCCATTCTTTAGGTAATATGTTTAGGTGCTATATGTGTTTGCTCTTGTGCTTGATGTGTCGATAGAAGGTTAGTGACTTGTTTGCCTAAACACAAAATTAGGCCATGTTCTTATTTGGTGAACCGAGACCCAAATTTGAATTTACCATTATCCCTCCATAACTAAACTCATGCAAATGAAGGTTTAGATAATCTCTTTATTGGACCTACGATGTACTCGGACTTCAAACAAGGATCTTGAGTCTGTGTGCAGTTAACTTGTAACCCCCTTAGTGGTTGTGTTTCCATCCTAGATCCTGCTCTTGCTTAGTTGATACAGGTTGAGGTCTCTATTGTGTTTGGCCTCTCCTTGCGGATTATCTTATCGCTTTGTCAACGCAACCTAGGAAAGACATGTCCAATCATTTTTCTGGAATTTGATGCCTTTGGTTCCCCACATCTATCGAAGGCATACCAACTCAATCTTATGATTGTTTTTCCTCCGTATCCAATTGAATACTAATCCTTGACCTTGTAATCTCTATGATGGGCATAGAAATATGCTTGGGGCTGAATTAACAGTCTCCCATCGTACTCATTCATCAACAAGTTTATGTTCTGGACATATCGTGTTCATTTCATCGGGCCATAATCTATTTGGCTCTCTACTTGTAACCATTCTTACAGGTAGAGTATCTCTTTGTATATTGTCACCCTTGCTCAATCTATTGATGTGGCGTGAGATTTCTTATTGGTTATGTCTAGTAATGGTGTTATGACTAAAACCGATGGTGCCATGACGAAACCGAGGGCCTCCTGTGAATGTACACATATAGTCGTGCCGCTCGGCACACGCTGGTATCACGGTTAGTAGTTGTAATCCATTATGAGACTATATCAATGTGTTATCTTGGCACAATCTAGTTTTACCACGTGAGATTCTTTATTGGTGCTGTTCGGTAATGGTGTCATGATTAAGGACTCATGGTGCCGCAACGAAATTGAGAGCCTCCTGTGAATGCGCACACAGGATTGTGCTACTCGTCGAATGCTGGTATCAAGGTCTCTAGTCATGATCCATTGTGGAACTACACTGATTTGCAATCTTCTGTGGACTCCTCCCTTGAAACAATTTCTATGTTGTTTGTCGAGTGATCAAGCAACATCTATCATCTCTGTTGGATCAAAAGGGCATACCACTTTCATGCGTGGTCTCTTTTCTTTTAATCTTGGTAGTGACTACTTATACAAGTTCCCTTTACATCCTTTGTGTAAAGGTGAAGCCTTAGAGCTTTTTAGTGTCGAGAGACAACTGATTAGCTCTCAAAATGGAGATCTGTTTCCCCTGCTGATGAAATGTAGGAGTTTGTTCATTCATTCTCTTATTTAATCCATGTATTCCCGAACCAAGTCGGTTCATCCCGCATGGAAGAAACGGATGAACAACATGACCAAATGGATTTCTGCCCAAGTGCATGATCAACTGTTAGTATGAGTGAACTCTCAACCCTTGGCTTACCGATGATACTGAGAGGACTTGCTCAATGTCAAAAGTAGTCCAACAAGTTGGTTTTACTAACTTGTAACTGCCTAATGAACAAATGTTGAGCTTAGAGATCATTTTATCAAGTTGTCTAAACTCATTTTGGTTCAACCCACCCTAAAGAAAGTACTTACAAGAATCGAGATTAAGTCGGCCAGTAACCATCCAGTCATCGCTCTAGTCGTGTCTCGATCGCCTCATGTATGGTTTTCCGATGTGTGTGATCAGGTCGAGCCATGATTAGTGCTCGATAAAATGGATTGGTTACAAAGGCAGTATCTACAGATCCCTCCGCTGGTGATTTTCTCGAATCTATATCACCTTTCATGGACTTGGATTCTCTGGCTAACACGAGTTAACTGTGATGTTATTCGACATTCACACTCGTTTCATGTGCTAAGAACTTGTCGTAAGCACTTGTTGGTAAACCTCCTTTTGTGTGTTTTACCCAAGAGGTTGCATCTGATTCTGTTTGGGTAAAATCGCGTAATTGCCGCTCGCCCAAAAGACTCAGATAGTACAGTGTCATCAGAAAAAAGCAAACTGCACACATGGAACCTTATGTGTTCCTCTGGCAGACATCATCTCTATTGGTGGACATTTCTAAAATAGCCTAAAGCGATACATGTTATGTCCACTAGAGAAACAACATCCTAAGGCACTCGCCTTCGCTCCGGACTGTCTTAGGGTTATCGCTGATATGGATATGGTTTACATGCTTCTCTACCCTTAGAAGTCTTTCGCTCTGAATCTCGGGACGAGATTCTTTTAAAGGGGGAGGGCTGTAACACCCTAGGTGTTTATATTCCGCTCGACAACGAGTATGAATTTAAGCACGTAATATCAATGGATGAAACAGATGCTAAATTTTAAACATTTTCGCCTATCACGATTTTAATATCGCATCTGTCTCGTCGATCACGAGCTCGACATCGCTTTTATTTTTATCTTTTCGGGCTCTTTCTAAATTTTCATGATGTTTGGAACATAGCTGTTTCAAAAATCGGTGCTTCCGGTGATTATTTAAAATTTATCGCTCGCGCGAATACGAATTCGAGAGCCCGACTCACTCGGATGATTTTATCGCAGACAAATTAATTAGAACTGATATTGAGTATTCATAACTAATCTATTTCCCTGTTCAGACAGCAGATAAAATTATTGGATTTCGAATCAAATCAAATTAAGAAGTCTTAATATATTGACTCTGATGTCGTTTGGTTTGGTCCATCGACATCTGGTTTAAAACACTATCTCATATATCGCCTGCATTTCTATCCATTTGGACTATTTTAAATATTTTACGAAGTTTGAAATTTAAAAATCCTTCAAGGTGTCGAGTCTATGTTGTTTGAATAGCATGTGATCTTCGTCTGAACTCAACTGGGTCAAATACAGTTTAAAGTATCGGTCCTGACCTCGTTTGGTTCGGTCCGTGTGTTCCTCGCCCAGATCCAAATTTTTGGATATATATAACGGGTAGGAATTCATCTGACCCCAGAATATTCACTAAATAAAATCCTATCCGAATATTGTGGTCAACCTTATTTTGGTTCGACCCTTTTGTACATCTTTTAGAACTTAATTTCCGTCTCGATCTCGTTTGATTCATTCTGTTTGCGTTTTATCCGAACCCAATATTATCCGAGACAAAGATATTAACGTTTGATTTTAGAGCAGATAATACCGATCCGAAAGTATAATCCGAATCGCTTGCGTTACCAAGAAACCGTGCGCTAGATTAATAATTAGGATTATTCTTTAGTGTGCTATTCTAGGTAGAGAAACCAAATAGGTTCAAAAAACAGATAAATTTTTATCCTGGTTTAACTAAATTAATGGCGTCTTGAGTATCGTATCCTGATTGTGTTTTGATTTGTTCCATTTATATCTCACCCAACCTCTAATGCTAATACTAGTATTTTTGAGAAAGAAGAAAAGATCAAATAGAAAATATCTGAAATCCTTCCACCGTTTAGTATTTTTGGCCACTGCACGGAACTTTTCCACGCGTTTCTCAGCTCCTGAAAAATCTCATCGTTCTTATCTCTTCCCTGATTTTTTCACTACTCGGCAGCCTGTGGTTTTATCCCCCGCGAGATCATCTTCAGCCTCTGCCGTAGAGCTCTCGTGGCCATCGATCTCTTTCCCCTGCGCGCTGCCAGCTCCCTGCTGCTCTCTCCTCCCTCCATCTCTCTCCAGCTTCTGCGCCTAAGCTGCCGTGCGTCCGGCCGAACGGCTCTTCCATGCGCACTCCTCCTCTGCCCCTTTCTTCTCTGTGGCCGCGCCGGCGCTTCTGGTCGGCTTCTTTGGTGCCGGTCTGCGCTCCTGCAAGCCAGAGCTGCTTCCCTTCCGCGCCCAGCCGTGGTCTCCAGCTCGCCAGCCGCGAGTCCCTGTCCATGGCCATCGAGTCTCTCTGCGCGCAGCTCGCGCCCAAGCTCGTTCTAGCCGCGCCCCTATTCTTGAAGCTCGCTGCCGCGCCCAGGTACGACCGTGGACAACTGCGCGAGCTCCAGCCAGCCCTCGGCAGGTGCCTCTCCACGGCGGTCCCTGCTCCTCCTCTGTGCAGGCCCTTCAAGTCTCGCCGGCATCATCAAGTCCGGACGTCGCAGTTTTCCCCTCGCCAGACGCCACTCCCTGCTAGAGCTCCTTCAGCTCCATTTCTTGTGCACGTCATCAACTCCACGGTAGTGAGCACCGTCGTCCTAGCTCCCTCCGGTCGTGCTGGTGCTCGCGTCCAGCTGCGCTTGCCGAAGCTCGCCTAGCCGTGGTGCTCGCCCCTCTGCTATCTCCACGCTCGAGCTCGTCCTCCAGCTTGCCTCATGGCGCTCGGCCTCACCCCCTTGCCCCAGCACCATCGGCTCCCCGTCCAGCTTCAACCTCGCCGTCGGTCTCGTCTCTGTTCAAGCCACCATCGCGCCGTGTTGGTTGTCCGTCTTTGATCCTCGCCTCGACATTATCTTGCCCGTGCAACGCTTGCTTGGTGCTCGACAAAACGCCTGAATCAGGACCATCGTCGTTCTCGCGATCATCGTGTTGGTTTAGGTCGGTAAGCTGATCTATGATTTCTGTTAGCTAAATTGTTAGATGGATGAAACGAATGATGTGTTTTGTAGGATCCGTCGGTGTCGCTTGTGCTTAGCTGATTTTTATTTGTGTGGTAAAAATTAGCTCTAGCGTAGGACTCTTCGGATGTTTGGTAAAATTAGCTCTAGCGTAGGACTCTTCGGATTTTTATCCTGGTTTAACTAAATTAATAGCGTCTTGAGTATCGTATCCTGATTGTGTTTTGATTTGTTCCATTTATATCTCACCCAACCTCTAATTCTAATACTAGTATTTTTGAGAAAGAAGAAAAGATCAAATAGAAAATATCTGAAATCCTTCCACCGTTTAGTATTTTTGGCCACCGCACGGAACTTTTCCACGCGTTTCTCAGCTCCTGAAAAATCTCATTGTTCTTATCTCTTCCCTGATTTTTTCACTACTCGGCAGCCTGTGGTTTTATCCCCCCGTGAGATCATCTTCAACCTCTGCCGTAGAGCTCTCGTGGCCATCGATCTCTTTCCCCTGCACGCTGCTAGCTCCCTGCTGCTCTTTCCTCCCTCCATCTCTCTCCAGCTTCTGCGCCCATGCTGTCGTGCGTCCGGCCAAACGGCTCTTCCATGCGCACTCCTTCTCTACCCCTTGCTTCTCCGTGGCCACGCCGGCGCTTCTGCTCAGCTTCTCTGGCGTCGATCTGCGCTCCTGCAAGCCGAAGCTGCTTCCCTTCCGCGCCCAACCGTGGTCTCCAGCTCGCCGGCCGTGAGTCCCTGTCCATGGCCACCGAGTCTCTCTGCGTGCAGCTCGCGCCCAAGCTCGTCCCAGCCGCGCCCCTATTCTTGAAGCTCGCTGCCGCGCCCAGGTACGACCGTGGACAACTGCGCGAGCTCCAACCAGCCCTCGGCAGGTGCCTCTCCTCGGTGGTCCCTGCTCCTCCTCTATGTGGGCCCTTCAAGTCTCGCTGGCGTCATCAAGTCCAGCTTCAACCTCGCCGTCGGTCTCGTCTCTATTCAAGCCGCCATTGCACCGTGCCGGTTGTCCGTCTTTGATCCTCGCCTCGACGTCATCTTGCCCATGCAACGCTTGCTTGGTGCTCGACAAAACGCCTGAATCAGGACCATCGTCGTTCTCGCGATCATCGAGTTGGTTTAGGTCGGTAAGCTGATCTATGATTTCTGTTAGCTAAATTGTTAGATGGATGAAATGAATGATGTGTTTAGTAGGATCCGTCGGTGTCGCTTGTTCTTAGCTGATTTTTGTTTGTGTGGTAAAAATTAGCTCTAGCGTAGGACTCTTCGGATGTTCGGTAAAATGGGTGAACTACAGATCGTCGTCGATATCGTGAATTTGAGTTCGGTTTAGTGTGGTAAGCCAATTCACTGTTATTGTTCCTATGCCCAGAGTGGTTATATATACAAGTCGATAATGATCTTGGCTGTAGCATGCGTGTTGTGGTGTATTAGATGTTTGTGAAGTGCTTGTGATCACGATCGTAGATTAGTCGTCATGTGAAGGTTAGGTTTAGATGTTTATTATGCGATGAATATGTGGGTAAACCTAAGTGAAGTAGGATTGAATCATTTCTATATTTGCGACATGGTGTATTAGTAAGACGAAGGATAGGTTTCGAATGTTTTACTAGTAGGCGTGGTCAGTATTGCCTGTGATGAATGATGTTTGTTTAAAGAAGTCGATGCTTTGCTCTAGTAGTCGTATTCTATGTTGGGTGCTCGATTAAATCACATAGAGGAATATTGATCGTTTAAATTAATAATCTTGAATAACTATTTATCGTGGTCCAAATCAGTTGGAGGTAAGCAGCATCGGTTGGTCCGCTTTAGTTAAAATCCAAAAGCTACTTAGTGGTCATCATCCATTAGTGTTTTAGGTCTTTAGGTTTTAAATTGTGGACTTGTGAAAACTCTATGTGGTTTGATAAGGCTCTACTTGTTAGAATAAGTGGCGTGATGCTTGATTTAGTTGATGTGCTATACATGATAATCTAGATTAGTAGTTCTAAAAGCTAATTAAAGTATTTCTATTCGTTACCTTAAACTATAGGTATCCGTGGTTGATGTGTCTAAGTATTGTTTGCCTTCAATGTTATGCTTTAGCTAAGTAAAGCATGGATCTTGTGATAAATTATTGTTTCGTGATGTTGAGTTAGATCTGGATAAGCTAGAGAAGCGAGATTATGGTGTTTAGTCATTTATCGACGTCTAGAGTTTACTCATGGGTGTTGTAATGCCTTGCCATTAAGTGTTTTTATTTCTCTTTTGTGTAGCATCATATTATCTCGCGCCATTTTTCTGAATGTTCATTCATGTGCATTATGCATCTCATTAGGTACGCTAGTTAGGTCACGTGATGCAAAGGTCAAGAGCCAAGTATTCCCTAAGAGGATGCAAAGAGTGGACATCACCGCAAGACGATGTCATCAGTCGGGCCAACCTGAAGATGGATAGACTGAACGAGTGGCAGAACAGAAGCTGCTCACCAAAGGATCATCGTCTAACAACACTAACCTAGTGTTATCCCAGGCAAGCCCCGGTGCATGCAACCCCTTCCTTGTGTTTTTAAATAATTTTTGCACACTTTAAGTCTAGTGAAATGTGCACTAGGTTTATAGGAGTTGCTTGGAAACCCTTTGATGCATTGCCTACCTTGATATCCATACCTTTATAGATACTTCTGATGAAGTATCAAAATATGATTTACAAAATTGCTTAGCCTTGCTTAGAGGTAAATCTTGTGGATAGAGGTTGTCCTTTGCGTTAATGCCTAGCTCAAGGGTTATCCTGAGGAAGGATGGCTTATGCCTGCAAGAAAATTTTCATTGGGAGCAATGGTGGGATCTTACTGCAAAGTTCCCTATAATGCTCTTTTCGTCCTAAGGAACACAAACAATCCTAAGGATGGAAGTACTTAAATTGGGACTTGGGCTAGGAATAGGTGATGTTCTACCCAGGTTGATTAAGGATTGGATGCGTATGTAGGCTTAATGATTGAGGACCTTTTAACTGGTCACATGCCTCATCATGGGTAAGCTTTGCCTCGGGCAGACTAATACAAGAATAAGATAACACGCAATGGGAGTGGAGAGATGGCGAGAGTAGCGTGTACCCTCCGTGGCAAGAGGCTGAACGGTGGTGTATCTGTGCTCTCGGTTGGCGTGAACCTGATCTGGTCTTAAGAACCCCAGTGGCGAGTTGACATATGCAACGGTTAAGTGCTACATATGTCGTGTGATTGGAGATCCCCAGCTGGGTATTAATCGATTCGGATCGCCGTTACTTCTCGGATATGAAGACTTGGTCACTGACCTGCTACCTAAGTCAGGATGTGAACATTATGAATAAAAATGATGTTGTATTGATGAGATGGTGAAATTAGACCAGATGCAAGCAGAGTCTATTAATATTTAATCTGGCGTTAAAATATTGAAAGTAAGGACTCACTTTAGTAAACTATTTCTGCAAAAGTATCTAATTTGATTCTTTCTAAAACCTTTTCCTTGATTCCCAAATCTAGCATACCCTTGAGAGTCTTTTCTTTAGTCGGGTAAGTATTTCTGAGTAATTCCATACTCAGGGTTTTATTCCCTATTGTTTTTCAGGTTATAGCTTTGTACTGCTGATGATGGTATTAAGTGCCGATGGGCTCGGCCTTCTTATAAGTCTAAGTAATTCTTCTATATTTCTTACTGAGGATGGTCAATTGAGCTAGCATATATTTCAAACTTATACTTTTGTAATCACTCCGATAAAATAATGTAAAATTTTTTGTAACTTGTAAAATTTGGTAATAAGATTTCCGCTGCAAAAATATTGGTGTGTGTGATTTGTGTTACTTAATCCCGCGGTTCTGGTTGTAAGTGGTTTATCCGATGTCCTTGGGCAATCGGACGGATCCTGTTAAGTTATCTGGTGCACATGCATAGCTGTCTGAGGTCTTTGAAACAAGGACAGGTGCATGTAGGCCCAATAACTTGGGAGGTTCTGCCACACTATGAAATGGACTCTCGCTCATTGTGTGGTGACCATCGCAGGAAGGGTCTGTCCCTAAACCATGCACTTGCCGAATAAACCCCCAAGCAATCCACATGGATTACTCGGAGGGCTCAGGTATACTTCTAGCAGATGTGCTTGCGCGCAACTAGGAAATACGATCTTTAACCCAAAAACTAGTAACCATGGACTCACGCTTAGTGTGGACGACCATTGCCGGAAGAGTCTATCCCTAAACCGTGCACGTGCCGAATAAACCCCAAGCAATCCACATGGATTACTCGGAGTCTCGGGGGACTACATCTAGCAGATGTGCTTGCATGCACCAGAAAAACATAAGACCTCGAGCAAAAACCTCTGCACAACTCCAAGGAGTCGCACGAAGGCTCGGGGGCTACTGTCGAGTACCTAGAAACATGGTACCCAAAGTAGACACATAACCTCGCTACCAGCCCATTTTTCGAGCAAACCCACTCCACAAAGCAGATAACCAAGTCCCTGCCGAGCAAGCCTACGAGGCAAAGCGGCTGACCAAGTCATCTCAGAGCAAGCCTGCGAGGCGAAGCGGACGACCATGTCTCCACCGAGCAAGCCTACGAGGCGGAGCGGACGATCAAGTCCCTGCCAAGCAAGCCTGTGACGCAAAGCGGTCGATCAAGTCATCGTCGAGCAACTTTATGGGGCACAGGTTCTAGTCCAGTACTACTAACCCACGTCAGCCATGATAGAACACATCATCACGAAGCTCTGAACATACATGTGGCATACCGAATGTCACACCCAGATTTAAGGCACAAAGTCGGGTGCGTCTCATATGAGCGCCAAGGAAGAACAACACATATAATAACAGAGTGCATAGAGATAAATGTCACAAATATCATAAATGTACTTATTACATAGCGGAAGTCTTACAAAATAAATGATAAATATAAAACGAACTAAATATTATTTCCCTGGAGCCACAAAGCTGACTGGGAGACGCCACCTAGATCAAATCGAACTTCTCGTTAGGCGGCTCCTCTTCGACCACTTGTTCTTCTCCTGTGGGGGTGTGAGGCAACAAGGGTGAGTTCACATATGTTCATCGCTCAACAAGTTGTGGGGAATAATGTGCATGAACTCACCAAATGTGGGAGTTCATGTGAAGTGTAAGGCTGATCAATAAAATAAAGGTTGAAGCTGAGCATTGCTTTTATAAGTTGGTCAAAAATTTATTAACAGTTACTAAGTGTAAGTAAATACCAAACCATAGTAATAATAAGTAAAAGTAATAATAAAATAATTCATAATGCGATGCAAATGACAAATTGAATTTAATTCCATAAGTTAATCATGTGAGTGTTCGAGCTGCTCATGACCGTGAGCACGGCTAGTATACCAGTTTTACACTCTACAGAGGTTGTGTATCTTTACCCACAAGTCGTGTTACCCATTTGCCACGGGGTTGATCGGACCCCATACACCTCTACCAAGGAAGCGAGGCAGGATACCACTACAAGGCCTTTACAAAGTTCCAATAGCTTCAGAAAATCCGTTATAGTTTATAGGAAGCTCCAGTGCAGGGGTCCCTCGCTTGACCGCCATTGCAGCAAAATCAACCCAAGGACCTCCCCACACTGACCACTCCCCTACTGCCCTTGCCCCGATCGGGTAAGGTAGTCATCCACTAGCTTTCCTAGTTAATCAGCCAAGGGCGTCCCATTAAACCCTTGTGGTAGCACTGTTTTCCCAGGTGGTTCTCTATGTTCCCATTAACATAATGATCTTATTATGAACAGTAAATAATAAACTGATAACAAAAGTGTGAACCTGAGTAATGTATATCTCTATACCCAAAACCACATAAAGCAATAGCATGTACTACCCAAAAAAATTTAGTGGTAAAACAAGGTATAAAGATAGCCAAACTAGGGTAACCTATTGGGTCCCATCAAAATTAACCTATGCAGATAATTATGATTAATAAGAATATGACTGGGTAAAAAGGAAGTGATCAAGGGCACAACTTGCCTTCAACGAGCTCCTACTCAATAGTCTCCACCTGCTGAACCCCCGGATCCTCTATGGCTTGCTTGTCTACTCGCATCCATATAAACATACATAGTATAAAGGAGAAATTAACATCACACCAAACATGTAAACAAAATATATATTAATAATCTACATATTAAAATAAGATCATAGGAACAAGAATCATTAATTTTGGAGTTGTGGATCTTAAGTTATGAATTTCCAAAGGTTTCATGTGCTTAATACATGATTAATTAAGGGATAAATTTTAATGTGGCTTTCATGTCAAAACAGTGGCACTATTTGATAGACAATAATATTACAAAATTATAGGAACAAGAATGGATTAATTTGGACTAAGCATGAATTATCTACAAATTAAACAAGTTCTAGCATTTATTTATACATTAAAAATCAATTTCTGTTATTAATTTCCTATTTTCATTACTCTCTGGATTGGGCGCCAATTTCTGAAGAGTACAGGGGCCCTAACACAAATGTAACCAAGACACAAGCTGACAACGGGGTGGACTGCGGATTGAATACTCAATTTTGCAGGGTCTCTTTAACAATTTTGACACGGCGAAGGGGTATGCGTTGCTTACAGCCGTCAGATCGGATCCGAGGGCCGCGATTAGATCTCGCGCATTGCTCAACCTCTCACACCCATGACTGCCCGATCAATGTGACGGAACCTCTCAAGTCATTAGGCCCACCTACAGTTGTCCTTGTCCAACGGACCTCAGACAACACTACAGGTGTTCCTGAATCACTTGACAAGTTCGGTATCTGCTTTTCTTACCTTTCCCAAGAGCGTTTCACCCATCACGCAGACATTACAGATCATCGGAGATATGATAATGCGGAAGCGATTATATAAACTTACATTTATTTAAAAGTAAGGCAAAGTTATATATTACAGGCCAGGATATACTTAACTGAGTGCAGAGTATAATTATTACAGAACCAAGGGAGGCAAAAACCCCTCTCGATAAGTATCAAACAAAAGTTTTTATGGAGGAACCCTTCCTCCCGCAGTTCTATTCTTGGTTTTCTTCCTTGGAGACCACCTTGGAACAGAAACAACAAAAGTTTGTCGCTTCTTCACCTAAAAACAATAGGGAATAAAACCTTGAGTATGGAATTACTCAACAAGACTTACCCGACTAAGGAAAAGACTCTCAAGGGCATGCTGGTTATCAGGGAGTCAAGGTAAGGTTTCTCAATAATCAAAGACTCTGTTTGCAGAAATTCTTACTAAAGTGGATCCTTAAAATCCAAATTATAATTGTCAGGTTTAGTAAGATTACCTATCTCTAGAGTTCTTTCTACCCTAGTTCAATCACTTGACCTGCACTAGCCAATTTCTTAACACCCTTAATCTTTACTGGGTTCTACGTATAAGTCAGTGACCAAGTCTCCATAACAGTAGAGGTACGGCGATCCGAATCGATTATACTCAGCTGAGGATCTCCAATCACACGACATATGTAGCACTTAACCCTTACATATGTCAACCCGCCACCGGGGTTCTTAAGACCAGATCAGGTTCACGCCAACCGAGAGCACAGATACACCACCGTCTAGCCTCTTGCCATGGAGGGTACACGCTACTCTCGCCATCTCTCTACTCCCATTGCGTGGTATCTTATTCTAGCCTTAGTCTGCCCGAGGCAAAGCTTACCCATGACGAGGCATGTGACCAGTTAAAGGGTCCTCGGTCAGCAAACCTACATCGACATGGTCCTTAATCGACTCCGACGGAGACACTACACCGAGACTCTCTTCTTGTGCAAGTCAACCGCCCAGTCTCAGTTTAATTATTTCAAACCCAAAGTTTGGTACCTGGCAGAGGTACATCTTTTCCGATGTTGAACCCATCACGACCATGATGGATTCACCATCAAGTTTTATTTTTGAAAACAATCCCACCCACTTTTGCCATATCATCTTTTGTAAAAACAAAACATTTTTGTTTTTCTAAATCAAGACTAAGCATCAAAAATCTTTTTGTAAAACGGGTGATCAAGGAAGGTAATCAAATTCAAGGAAGGTAATGCAGGAATTGTTTTAGCCATCAACTCCTATCACCTAATGCATCAAGCAAGTGAAAAAGATTTTTAAATCACAAGGAGGTGGCAAATGCACCGGGGCTTGCCTTTGTTTATAGGTGAGTCAGGCTCGGATCCGCAGATATCAAAGTAAAAACAATTCCCTGCCTGATGTTCCACAGGTGGTGGTGGTGAAGTCTTCTCTTCTTCTACTTCAACCTCTTCTTCGTTTTCTAGATATAACCATATATATAAGAATGAATGCCATGTAATGCTCATGAGAGTGCAAAGATAATAAGAATTTATTATCTAAAGTCTTGAATATAATTTTCCTTCATGGAACTCCGAGAACCTAGGGTTTCCGGAGTCAATAGTGAAGTTCAAAGAGCAGGGGTAGGGTTTTGGGTGCTAATTATCAAACAAGGTCCAAATCAAACCAAATTCTATCCAAGGCTTCTAAATAATGTTTAGAGTTCAAATAAAAAGTTTGGACATTTTTGGAATTATTATCTATTTTCTAAAAATCTAGAACCAATGTTTTAGGCTATTTTAAATGTTCCAAAATTCTCTATTTGTTCTAAAAATCATAAAACTATTTTTATTAAATACTATGGAAAATAAGGAATCTAGGAAAATTGGTTTGACATTTTTAGGATTTTTCTACCATTTTGTACCAATTTCTAAAGTTGGATAGAAAAAGAAAAGCGAAAAGATGAAATAGTGTTGGGCCAAATCTGGCCCAGGCGGCCCAACAAAGGGCGGAAGCGCGTCCGCGCCCGCGCCCATGCCAACTTTGCACCGAGATCCCCGCCTTTTTGAATATCCAGAAGCAAGGCCGACGCACTATTGAGATGAGTCACTGACGGTTTACAAAAAGAATCTCCACGTTCTATTCTTTCGCAGACCAAAGTGCGGCGAGGAATAGCCCTCGCCGCACTCCGGCGATCCTATTCCAGCCGGAATGTTGGAATGAGAACCCATGACCCTAAACAGGGTTGGGAGTAGTATTAATAGACTTAGTAACTGGGCCAGGCCCATTACAGTGAGGGTGAGACGGTAATTACAAGGTGAACACCCCAAACCCTAGATGGGTAGTCTAACACCCCCCGCAGTCACAACTCTATCCTGTACAGATGTTGAGACTGGATCGAAAGTCTAAAAATACACTCGACGGTAACCCCTTGGTGAAGATGTCGGCGAACTGCTAGCGTGGTGGGGACGCTGAGAACCCGAACGTCACCGGCAGCGACACGCTCGTGGACGAAGTGCAGGTCGATCTCTACGTGCTTTGTGCGCTGATGCTGCACGGGGTTGGTGGAGAGGTAGACCACACTGATGTTGTCGCAGTAGACGAGAGTGGCGCGCTGGAGGGGACTGTGGAGCTCGTGGAGGAGCTAGCGCAGCCAGGAAGCCTCTGCCACACTGTTGGCTATGGCACGGTACTCGGCCTTAGCGCTGGAGCGAGAGACGACGGGCTGCCGCTTGGCGGCCTAAGAGACGAGGTTGGCGCCCAGGAACACGGCGTAACCGGAGGTGGACTGGCGCGTGTCGGGACAGCCAGCCCAGTCAGCGTCGGTGTAGACCATGAGCTTCGACGTCGGGGATGGGCGGAGTAGGAGGCCGTAGTCGAGGGAGCCACGGAGGTAGCGCAGAATCCGCTTGAGCGCAGTGAGATGGGGCTCTCGTGGAGTGTGCATATGTAGGCACACCTACTGGACGGCGTAAGCGATGTCGGGCCTGGAGAACGTGAGGTACTGGAGCGCGCCGGTGAGGCTCTGGTATGACGTCTCGTCGGCGACCGGAGGCCCGTCGTCCTCAGAGAGCTTAGCCTGAGTGTCGACAGGCGTGGAGCAGGGCTTGCAGTCAGACATGCCAGCCTGCTCCAGGATGTCATTGGCATACTGGCGCTGGTGGAGGAAGAGACCCTGAGGCTGACGCTCGGCTGGTGATGCCGAGGAAGTGGTGTAGGGTCCCCAGGTCCTTCATCGCGAACTCCCGCTGAAGGGCGACTATCGTGCGGTGTAGAAGGTCGGCGGTGGATGTCGTGAGCACAATGTCGTCGACATAGAGCAGGAGGTAGACGGTGTCGTCGCCGCGCTGGTAGATGAACAGGGACGTGTCCGACTTGGCCTCGACAAAGCTGATGGAGGCCAGGTAGGAGGCGAAGCGACTGTACCATGCCCGTGGCGCCTGCTTGAGGCCGTACAGGGACCGATTCAGTCGGCAGACCAGATCCGGACGGTCAGCATCGACGAAGCTGGTGGGCTGGCTGCAGTAGACAGTCTCCGTCAGAGTGCCATGGAGGAAGGCATTCTTGACATCGAGCTGATGGATCTCCCAATCGCGGGAGAGGGCGAGGGAGAGGATGGCGAGAACAGTGGCGAACTTGACGACGAGGCTGAAGGTCTCGTCGTAGTCCACTCCGGGGCGCTGGGTGAAGCCCCGAAGGACCCAACGGGCCTTGTAGCGGTCGAGGGAGCCGTCCAAGGTCAGCTTGTGGCAAAATAGCCACTTGCCGGTGACCACGTTGGTGCCTGGTGGACACGGCACCAGGTCCTAGGTGTGGTTGGCCAAGAGGGCCGCGTACTCCTCCTCCATAGCCCGATGCCAATGTGGGTCGGCGAGGGCAGTGCGAACGGAGGAGGGCACCAGGGAAGCATCAGGTGGGGTGCTGGACGTAGCAGCTACCAGGATCAGCCGGTCGATGGGGCGGAGAACGCCAGCGGCGCGCCGAGTCACCATCAGGTGGATGTGCCTAGGGTCACGGTGGATGGCGACCGGGCGGTATACGGATGACTCGGAGCGAGCCACCGGAACGTCGAGAGCGGCGGGGGTGGCTTGCTCGCGGCGATGATAGACAATGGCGGGGTCGGCGAAGCGAGCCGCGCTCGTCGACGGGCTCGAGTCGGTGGGCGCCGAGGTAGTGGTGTGGCCACGACGATGGTAGACGAGTGCGGGGTTGGTGAAGCGAGCCGAGGTCGATGGGGGGAGAGGGAGACCGGCGGCTGGGGGGCCGGCGGCGGGAGAGGGAGACCGGCGGCTGGGTGCTGGTGGCTGGAAAAAAACGAGAAACCCTAAACCTAGCACTCCGATACCATGTTGGAATGAGAACCCATGACCCTAAATAGGGTTGGGAGTAGTATTAATAGACTTAGTAACTGGCTAGGCCCATTACAGTGAGGGTGAGACGGTAATTACAAGGGGAACACCCCAAACCCTAGACGGGTAGTCTAACACGGAAGACGCCATGGCTGGAGTTCCCGAGCGACAGGGACACAATTGAACCCCTACCAAACACTTCCCCTTAATCAATTTCATCATTGGGACTACGAATCAACCGGTCCACGGTGACTGGGCGGATGGTCATATGGATGGAATTGTTCCGACCAAACAACGGCGTGAACGACCAAATTGAAGCTTAGGAAAGCTTCACAGGCCTACCAGAGGTGACGCACATACTAAAATTTGGACTGGGCACGAATAGAAACTGCGGGGCTACGGAGAGGGTGTCACAGCGGTGTTCTAAAGAGCAAGTGCCTGTTCCGGTGAAAGTCTTTGGCCGAACTTCAATTGGTCGGTTCTGAGAGCAATAAGAGACTATAAACGTGCTAGAACAGGGAGCAATTGGGGGAATTACTAACCCGAGGGGTGCTAATCACGGTAGAGTTCCTCGCGACGGTGTAAGAACAGAGAGAAAGGGGATTTGTGGACTGCGTTTGTTCTTCAGTGAACTCGATTCGAGTGCTTAGTTGTTGAGGTGTGGGATGTGATGAAGAAGCGGAGTTTGGGCTCAATTTATAGGTCGTCGATCGGAGTTGGAGAAGGAGTGCGGATTCCCGATCGTGCTGGCGAGCTCACCGCGCGGCAGATTCCGGTGATGGCACGGTGGCCGCCGATTAACCGGGGCCTGCCACCTCAGTGATTCTCCTCCACGTTGTCGAGGATATTTACCGTGGCCGCCGACCCATCCCGACCACCGTGGCATCCTGAAAGTTGCCTAGAGGGGGGTGAATAGGCAAGATAAAACTTTTTCAACAAAAACTACAAGCAAACTGGGTAAAACTGAATTGATCTCGAAATTCACCCAGTTAACTTTGGAAATGAGATGTTCTAAATGATCCACAGGGTTCAAAGTAGTAGATCTGAGAAGGGCACTTCTCAAAATCCACACACCAAAAAGATATAAACAAATCTTTCACGGAATGGTGAGAGAACGAATAACACGAATAAGCACAATGAACAGGAACACAAGATACACAAGATTTATCCTGAGGTTCGGTCACACCACAAAAGGTGCCCTACTTCCTCGTTGAGGCGCCCATAAAGAGCCGGGTCTCTTTCAACCCTAATCCTCCCTTTGCCGACCACAAAGGTCAAGCCCACACAATAATCTTTGCTCAAACGAGTGGGTAATACAAACTTTCTTGTGGTCTTCCACAAGATTTGGAGACTCACAAGAGACGCCTAGTCGTCTAGGAGCTAGAAGCTCCAAGAGTAATGAATCCACAAAGAACTCAATGTAGTACCAAAGCTTGAATGAAGAAGAGCAAGAGCGATTTGGAGATGAAGCACAAAAACCGCAGCTCTCAAACTCACTCAAAGATTTCTCTCCAAAGATTTGAAATGGGAGAGGCAAGAGATGTGTGAGAGAGAGTGGGAGGTGTTCTTCAAGTTAGAAATGGAGTTTGGGTCGTGCTCTTGTGTGTGGGGAGAGAGGTAGGAGAGAGTATATATAGGTGGAGGTCAAAACTAGCCGTTGGGCAGATTTTTCTATCTGAGACCGGTTGAACCGCCCCCTAGGGTGGTTGAACCGCCCCTGGCAGGTCAGGCAGACTGTCTGCTAGTCTCACTGTCAGACTTACTGGCAGACTGACCTGTAGACTGGTCAAGTTGACCAAGACCGGTTGAACCGCCCCTAAGACCGGTTCAACCGCCTGGGGCAGGCTGACAGACAGTCTGCCAGTCAGACTGGTAGACTGCAAGTCAGACTGCAAAAATAGGTCCTAACACAGGTTGAACCGCCCCTAGGGACAGTTCAACCGCCTAGGGGTCAGAATGGCAGTCAGTCTGCCAATCAGGAGGTCAGACCGGTCAGGTGACCCTGACACCGGTTGAACCTCCCCTAAGGACTGGTTCAACCGGTTTTGACCAGTGAGGTCCGAGGAAAATACCCCGGCTGAACTTTCCCTGGACACCGGTTGAACCTCTCTGGACCCCGGTTGAACTTGCCCTGGACCCCGGTTCAACCTGCCTGGACCCCAGTTGAAGTTGAAATTCAGCTGGAGTTGAGAAAGTTCAACTCAGCTGAAGTTCAGCTCAGTTGAAAATCTCAGCTGCAGCTGAAGAAGCTCAACTTAGCTGAAGTTCAGCTCAGCTGCAGCTGAAGAAGCTCAACTCAGCTAAAGTTCACTCAGCTGAAAAGCTCAGCTGCAGTTGAAGAAGTTCAGCTGCTTTTCAACAAGAACACTCTAGGTTTCTCAAACCTAACCATGGTCTACCATAGAATGTTGAAGAGATTTTTGTTTTTCAAAAATAGCTTTTGAATATAGAGGTTTGAGCTTTGGCAAACACCAACCTTCTTTTTGGATCCGCCTTTATAGTACGACAATTCCTATACTCAAATTAAATAAAATTAATTAAGTAAACTCCTTGAGTCATTGGCGTCTCATGTGTGATTTCTCCATGGCGTTGCTTCATAAGGATCACAAACATCTTTGTCTCACCTTTTGAAGCAAACATAAATCAAACCCTGTGACTTGTACCATATCACCATATGTGAGTTCAAATCATGGCTTCAAGTCACCGTACTGATGCATCAACATGTTATAACTCTTCATAGCTGATTAGTTCATCGACTTAGTGCAAGTACTCTCTTCTTCACCTTAGCCATGGTACCTCGGTCCACAAGCCGTCGCTTGGCCTTCACCTTCGCTTAGTTCCTCGAAGCCCTTTCCTTGTTATCTTCACCCTATCAAGTCATTCTAGAGTCACATCATATTGAGCATCCATTGAGAGAATCATTTCTTCAATATTGTGAACCTTGCTTGAATGTCTTTTAGATATAATTGTTAAGACCAATCAAGCTCTAGTTTGATTCTCATAGAAGCATATATGGACTAATAGTAATATGGTCAAGCCAATTCACGATTCCTCATATCTTATTCACTTTGGTTTGACCAATCCTCTTAATCACTTCATCCTCTATTCTGATCATATGTATGTAGTGATTTCTTAGGTCTTGTCCATATATTCAAACCAATATATAGATCATATTGTATCCATTTGCATTGTCTCACTGGTTATTTAACCTTGTGTTGAACCTTTGTTCACTGTCATTATACACTATTCAAGTATGTTCATCATACTGAATTTCCTGTTCAACACTTAGCAAACTTGTTAGTCTTTTAAATGTGTTGTTATCCAAATCACCAAAACTCACAAAAGGGATGAATGCACTTTCAATCTCCCCCTTTTTGGTGATTGATGACAACACATTTAAAGCTTACATAAGATTTGATAAATAAGATTTTGAATCCTATGATATAATTTCTCCCCCTAAATATGTGCATTTCAGAAAATACCAACTTTGTACTCAAATGCCAAAAGCACATATTTGGGTCAAAGTATGGAGACAACTTATATCATACTATTCATAGGGTGCAGTGTGTCATAAAATAAACATGATGCTCATGACATAGTATGCACTCATCAACTTTCTACATCTTATGTTTTTCTTATGATTCCCCCTTTTGTTAATTATTTCTCCCCTTTTAAAAAATAAAGATAAGCTTTAATGCAAAATTTATCCCCCTTTGTCAGAAATCTCCAAAAAGGATACAAAGAATATAAAGTGTAGAAATTATAATTTAAGCAAGATGTGAACACACTATCATGAAAAGGATCCTTAGATGACAAAAAAGTAATGTAGAAGTGACATGAAGTGATGTACCTTTGTGTTTTACCTTTTCAAGGGGGGGGTGTTCCAAACTTGTGTTGAATTTTGAATTCATTTGCACGCTCTTGTTGGTATAGTTGTGACATAAGTCCAAGATATCAAATGAAGATTGTCATACTAAATCGAAGGTGAAACTTGATACCTAGAGTCTAGATGTCACCTAGCATTTTCTTATCACAACAAGAGGTAACATGAAAATTGCACAAGTACGGATTATGCAACTAGTGATCATGTATGAAAAATATCAATTGAAAAACACCAATTGATACAATTTGATAGATAAGCAGATCACTAATAGCATATTACACTAAGTTCTCCTCAAGTTTTAGTGCACACATATATATGAATTCAATTGATATCCGTTGAAAGTACTTATTTGCAATTTAAAGTACCATTGGCATAAAAGGAGTATCAATTGAACATAATCATGCAATCATAAGAAACATGTGCACTATTTAATCAATTAAGTTCTAGACAGGAGAATTTATAAGCTATGCTACTTTAGACATTTGCAGTCCAAAAGGATGTGATACATGTTTACCAATTTTAGATGATGTTGGAGTAGCATATAAAAGAGAAACTCATTCCCTTATGAAATGTATAAAAGATACATTTATTGGAGCAAAGAATCTTTGATACCCATCAAAATTTGCAGTGGAAGCGATTGTCTTTGCCCGAAGATTCCTTTCTAATTCGAGACTACACATAATAGACTTGGAAATGAAGTTAGTCTCAAAGATTCAAATTATAGACTATTCTCCCCCTAAATGTGTGCATACAAGTGATGAATACTTGTTTATCTTATGCACTTGGACTTGTGAGGCCAGGGGATTAAGTCCTACAATTTGAACCTTGGTACAAATAAAGTATGAAAATGTGAAATTGTACCAATTTAAGGAATTACTCATAATCAAAAGGTATACTAATAGACATGATATGCAATATTTTAAGTCAAGATTCTTGAGAAGTTAGCATGTTTGACTCATACCTCACTAAGATAACTTAAGACTAACTAATGATATCACCACAAGAGGTATTAATCAAATATCTAGAGATTCTTTAATCGTCACCACAAGTGCAACCTTATGATGTGACACACCTTTGTTCTACGTCACATGGTTTCCATTATAATCATGAATTTCCATCTTAGCTTTTGATAGGCTTGACATTTCAAAGAGAAACTCATCCTCTTCAAACGATCAAGAGAAACTCATTTTCTTGATAGGTTCAAGAGAAACTCATTTTTATTTCTATGGAACCATTCATCCTCATTTGATGTTCTCCAAGGTGTGAGACTACACAACATGAACTTGAAAGAAATCATTAGTCTCACAAGATATAGGCTAAACTCTCCCTCAATTTGTGCATGCAAGAGTATACAAAGTACACTTATGCACATTAACAATGTGAGGTTAAAGGAGATGTTTGTACTATATATTGGCTTAACATAACATGCTTTATATAGATGATGAAAATTAAACCAATTGAAGATTTAAGAATTGAAAGTATATCAATTGAAATCCTGAAGGGTAAAGCATGCTAATATGAACCTCAAACCTCATAATGAAGGATATCATATAAATAAGTCACTACATCTTCATCATTTGGCTGACAGGATAGTTCAACTTCCTTCTTGATTCACTGTGATTTCTTTTCTCATTATGATTTCATCCAACCAAGTGATCTTGAACTTCATTCATCTTTTCTGGATTCGATCATACTTGATATGAGGTTAATTGAAACTCAATGATTGAAAGAACCAAGACTCTTATATTTGTAGATTCTAAATCCATCTTCAAAGAACTTGGAAGGACCTTATTGAAACACTTAGAAAAGAGAGCATTAAAAACACAAGAGAGAGTTTCACAAATGATGATCCTTATATGTGCATGGCAAATGAATCATCATTATTGAAACCCAAAAGGATAGAATAAATTCCTTTAAACTAGTGCACACATATAGTTCATGTCAAAGTTATATGCACTATTGAACATTTTATATTGCAAGGAATTTAACCTATACTATGGTACATCCCACTAAGGATAGAATACTAAAACAACTGAAGGAGAGGAAGTTTTCATACCTTGGCCTCTTATCAACTTCTTACTTTAGTTGAATAGTATCCTTTAAGCTTGTGATTTATCCAATTTAAAACAAGCACCATCTCTTAACATAGATTTTCTATGGATAAACTCAACACAAGAGATGACATTAGTAGCACAAGCACTAGTTTCTTATTTTGCAACCCTTTATATGTGGAAAGAAAGTGAGTTGCTAAAATAGAGAAACCTCATAATATGGACTAAATTTCCCTTGAGCCCTCATGCACAATATATTTTAAATGACATGGATAATATGCATGGTTATTCAATGAAGTCTAAAAGGGCTGACTTAATCCATATTATGGTAAGTGTCTAATATAGAAGAATCAAATCCAAATTAACTAGATAGAGAATACGTCACATAATTTTGGATTGTTGACCATATGATAATATTCATTCATCTTCCAATTGGACCTTTATTTCATAGTCAACAACTGATGTATATCCTCAAGTGCTTCTTTTCCCTTAGTGGCTACACAAGTCACAAAAGAGATAAGATTTGAAAATAATATGCAATTGAGATTCAGTTGTTACCACCATTGCTACTATCTCCAAATATGATTTATACATACATTATTGAGCACCCAACTTGATCCATTGAAGGAGTGATCCTGCAAAACAAGTTTAAGCTTCATATCTTGGTACCCAATTTGAATTGGGTCCTTTGAGATTAGTAGTAAAAGCCTTGAGTTCCCACACAATCCTTATTGTGGCCTTTCTCTTTGTGTAGGCACCCACATATACATGACAACCATCTTACATGGTTTAAATTCAATATTTAATCACATAGATAAAAACTAGAGTTAAGAATAGGAGCCTTTTCTCTTTTTCTTGATACATCGTTGTGTTGCCTTCTTGATGATGAACCTAGCTTGACCTTGGGTGCACCTAGCTTATCAAGGTTAGTCGCACAAGCATTCATATCATGAAGACAAGTTATGCATGGAATTTACAACTTAGTGATCCAATTCAATGTGAAGCATATGGATACCGATTGAAGTAGATTTCTAAGATATCAAAATATGGGTTTCCAAAATTTAGAGAGTATGGATCACTAATTGTACCTTTTACAGTTTAAAAAACATATCCATGTTAGTGCACATGTATGTGATGAATATCAACAAAAAGATTCTTATGCACTTTTAGAATTAACGATAAGGGAATTTTAAACTGCATCAAGAGTAGCTATTTAGAAAACAAAGATTACAATCCATATGAATGAGATACAAATTTACCATTTTGGATTGTCTTAGTATAGCTTACTCAAGTGAAACTTATTCTCTATGACACAAGATATATAATGTTCTCCCACTAGATATGTGCATCAAGTATTTGAATGACTTGCCAAATGCACTTTCAATTCAATTAAGAGTCTCATGAGGAGTACATTACATATATTGGTCAAGGCATGACAAATTTGCAATGAATTAACTTATACCTAAGAGTACTTACCACCATATAGAACGTACCATTTGTTATACCAATTTGACAGATCTTACTATCTGTGGTGGTGTCACCTTAGTATTCTTCTTTTCATCATTTGTGGAGACTTCCTTCTTTGTTATCTCTTTTCCTTTTAAAACTAGTTGATAAAACACTTTGAAAAGAGGTATTAGTAGTACAAGGAAGTATTTAATGAATGATGATATCTATATATGAATGGCAAACAAATCATCATTTATGAGGCATAAAGGCATAAATTAAATTCCTTTTAAGTTAATGCACATGGAGCAGTGAATTCACAATATGCACTAATTTACAAATTTAAGCCAAAAGGAATTTAACCTTCATATTGACATTCCTTTCCATAGAATATATTATTACCAATTGAAAGAATGCCACTTGGAAGGAACTACTATTGATCAACTACCAATTGAAGCAATTTGTTCCATACCTTTGCCTTGAGCATTCATAATCTTTCTTTTAGGTGAAGATTAACCTTTTAAAGCTTGTGATTTTACCAATTGAAAGAGCACAATCTCTACTTATGAATTTCCATGAAATATCTTAAAAGAGATTGTATTAGTAACACAAGCAATAGTTTCCTATTTAGCAACCTTTAGTATATGAATGACAAGAAGGTTACTAAAACAAGGAAACCTCATAATATGAACTAAATTATCCTTACAAGCATCATGCATAACATTAATTGTAAAAAGGATGAAAGTAGCATGATTATTTAATTAAGTTTACATGGCAAGTTTAATTCATAGCATGGTGAGTGATTAATGTAGAAGACTCAAAACCAATTTAAACAAGAATGAATACATCACATAGTATTGGTTTGATCTTCTTTGAATGTTGAATGGCACACTCCATTTGGGAAACACATTCTCATGTTGTGAGACTACATAAACACTTGGATAGAAACATTAGTCTCACAACTCTAGTCATATAGAGAATTCCCTTTTGGTAAGTGCTTTAAGAATTTGAATTTCTTACTTAGCACTCTATTCATTTAAGAACATGGGATAATACTCTTTATGTCTAGGTCATGGTAATAATATGATGATTAACTTGAAATATGCCACAAGATACATACAATCAATTTAAAGCATGTAGATTGTCAAAATATAAAAATATGAACTTGCAATCTACCATATAATTAGATCCTTTCCAAAGAAAGGTAAAAACTTTTAAGTTCATTCTCAAGTGCTTCATTTTTCCTATGTGGCTACAAAAGACACAAAGGAATATACCAATTAAAAGCAATGTGCACTTAAGAATTAATTGTTACCATCCTTTGGATATCACTTGGTTGTAGGCCTTTTGCTTGATTCCCACAAAGGTTAATCCTTATTCCCTACAACACAAGTTCTTGCTAGAGATGAATATGAAGTTAGTGATATAACAACTCAATTCATCTTTAGGTCAATCTTAAAGGATAGACAATGTAAGATTGATAGCTTGAGATAAGAATTGAGTTAAACCGCTCAAGCACCCCAAAGCTTCATATCATCTCTAGGTACCTACAAAACTTATTAAGTATATTTTGGTACCCATCTCATGATGGGTCCATCAAGGTTAGCCAATAAGGACTTAGGCACCCAAATAGCCTTGGTCCTAGAATGTGGTGAACTCATCACCTTTCTAGCACAAGAGTCAAATTTGGGTCTCCTAAGCATATTTGAATGTATTGGCAAGTTAGGCTTAGGAGTTTTACCCTTTGGACAAAGCTTGAATAGATGACCTTTTTCACGGCAATTGTAGCAAATGCGGTGCTTATCCTTGCAATGCATTTGCCTTTTGCTTTTATCCTTTTTGATGGTCATCTTTCTTGATCGTGCAAGATCTTGGTTCTTCATGTGGGGGCATGAACCAATTTCATGACCCTTCTCCTTGCATCCATAGCACCTCTTATCGCTTCTCTTTGATCTTTCTTTGTTGAAGCACATAGGTACATTGTTAGAGCAAATCATATGAGCATTAATTTTCTCACCATGGATTTTGCTCATGCCCTTCTTGGAAAGCTTGGTATTCTTTTGAAGGGGTTTTGTGCATGCTACGGTTGTCCCCTTCTCAAGCGTTTTCACCATATTATCACGGTTATCTTGAGAAGGTTGAGCATGACACTTTCCCTTCAAAAGAGTTAAGCTCCTTCTTAGCCTTCCAACTTCTTCCTTGAGCTCTTTATTTTCTTGTGTGATAGAAATATCACTAATTCCTGAAATTTCTAGCTCAATGGAAGATTGGCTTGCTTGATAACAACAATTGTTAGCACATGGTAATATAGTTTCAATTTCAACACATGTGCACATGTGAGGTTGGTATGATTTCAAATTAGTTAACACGACCTCATGAGCCATTTCTAACATGATATGTGAATCCATAAATTTATTATGAGAGCATACAAGCATATCATGTTTTTCTTGCAAAGCTAGATTTTCAATGTTTAGCTTTTCTACCGTGTTCTTGAGCATAGCATTTTTATTTTCTAATTGAGCAATATATGATGAATGATTAATAGCTTTAATTTGCTCAATTGAAATGTCTTCATACCTTTGGACCAAATCATCATGAGAGCACTTTAGCTTCTCATGCTCTTTGGTCAACTTCTCCAAGTCTTTGATTTTTTCGATGAGGATATCTTCTTGCTTATGAAGCATTTCCTTTTGTTCTTCCGCTCTTTTCATGAGTTTGAGCAAGCTCATCCGGTTCTTCTTACTTAGTTGAGCGAAGAATTTTTGAAGATCATCCTCATCTTCACTATCACTTTCATGCTCCTCCTCATCCTCACTTTTGCTTTCACTGTCACTCTCATTAGCAACAAAGCACATATGAGAAGTGGATTTGAAAGACAAACCTTATGAAGAGGTGGATTCGTCGTTTGGTCTCCATCGATCATTTTCTTCTTCTTCAATCTTGTTCTTCACCTCATCTTCCCTCATTTTGAGGAACATCCTTTCGGCGATTCTCATGGCAAGATCTATTGCCCTAGGATCAACATCTGCACCAAAAGATAAAGTTGAGGCAACCTCAACTTTTTCAAGCTTAGAAGCACTTCCGTTTCTTAGTCCCCCCGACATGATCTTTTCCTCACGCGGTTAAGCGTTAGAATGAGGATTAGGCTCTGATACCAATTGAAAGTTGCCTAGAGGGGGTGAATAGGCAAGATAAAACTTTTTCAACAAAAACTAGAAGCAAACTGGGTAAAACTGAATTGATCTCGAAATTCACCCAGTTAACTTTGGAAATGAGATGTTCTAAATGATCCACAGGGTTCAAAGTAGTAGATCTGAGAAGGGCACTTCTCAAAATCCACACACCAAAAAGATATAAACAAATCTTTAACGGAATGGTGAGAGAACGAATAACACAAATAAGCACAATGAACAGGAACACAAGATACACAAGACTTATCCCGAGGTTCGGTCACACCACAAAAGGTGCCCTACTTCCTCGTTGAGGTGCCATAAAGAGCCGAGTCTCTTTCAACCCTAATCCTCCCTTTGCCGACCACAAAGGTCAAGCCCACACAATAATCTTTGCTCAAACGAGCTGGTAATACAAACTTTCTTGTGGTCTTCCACAAGATTTGGAGACTCACAAGAGACGCCTAGTCGTCTAGGAGCTAGAAGCTCCAAGAGTAATGAATCCACAAAGAACTCGATGTAGTACCAAAGATCGAATGAAGAAGACCAAGAGAGATTTGGAGATGAAGCACAAAAACCGCAGCACTCAAACTCACTCAAAGATTTCTCTCCAAAGATTTGAAATGGGAGAGGCAAAAGATGTGTGAGAGAGAGTGGGAGGTGTTCTTCATGTTAGAAATGGAGTTTGGGTCGTGCTCTTGTGTGTGGGGAGAGAGGTAGGAGAGAGTATATATAGGTGGAGCTCAAAACTAGCCGTTGGGCAGATTTTTCTGTCTGAGACCGGTTGAACCGCCCCTGGCAGGTCAGGCAGACTGTCTGCCAGTCTGACTGTCAGACTGACTGGCAGACTGACCTGCAGACTGGTCAAGTTGACCAAGACCGGTTGAACCGCCCCTAAGACCGGTTCAACCGCCTGGGGCAGGCTGACAGACAGTCTGCCAGTCAGACTGCAAAAACAGGTCCTGACACCGGTTGAACCGCCCCTAGGGATGGTTCAACCGCCTGGGGGTTAGATTGACAGTCAGTCTGCCAATCAGGAGGTCAGACCGGTCAGGTGACCCTTACACCGGTTGAACCTCCCCTAGGACCGGTTCAACCAGTTTAAACCAGTGAGGTCTGGGGAAAATACCTCGGCTGAACTTTCCCTGGACACCGGTTGAACCTCTCTGGACCCCGGTTGAACTTGCCCTGGACCCCGGTTCAACCTGCCTGGACCCCAGTTGAAGTTGAAATTCAGCTGGAGTTGAGGAAGTTCAACTCAACTGAAGTTCAGCTCAGCTGCAGCTGAAGAAGCTCAACTTAGCTGAAGTTCAGCTCAGCTGAAAATCTCAGCTGCAGCTGAAGAAGCTCAACTCAGCTGAAGTTTAGCTCAGCTGCAGCTGAAGAAGCTCAACTCAGCTGAAGTTCACTCAGCTGAAAAGCTCAGCTGCAGTTGAAGAAGTTCAGCTGCTTTTCAACAAGAACACTCTAGGTTTCTCAAACCTAACCATGGTCTACCATAGAATGTTAAAGAGATTTTTGTTTTTCAAAAATAGCTTTTGAATATAGAGGTTTGAGCTTTGGCAAACACCAACCTTCTTTTTGGATCCCCCTTTATAGTACGACAATTCCTATAGTCAAATTAAATAAAATTAATTAAGCAAACTCCTTGAGTCATTGGCGTCTCATGTGTGATTTCTCCATGGCATTGCTTCATAAGGATCACAAACATCTTTGTCTCACCTTTTGAAGCAAACATAAATCAAACCCTGTGACTTGTACCATATCACCATATGTGAGTTCAAATCATGGCTTCAAGTCACCGTACTGATGCATCAACATGTTATAACTCTTCATAGCTGATTAGTTCATTACTTAGTGCAAGTACTCTCTTCTTCACCTTAGCCATGGTACCTCGGTCCACAAGTCGTCGCATGGCCTTCACCTTCGCTTAGTTCCTCGAAGCCCTTTCCTTGTTATCTTCACCCTATCAAGCCATTCTTGAGTCACATCATATTGAGCATCCATTGAGAGAATCATTTCTTCAATATTGTGAACCTTGCTTGAATGTCTTTTAGATATAATTATTAAGACCAATCAAGCTCTAGTTTGATTCTCATAGAAGCATATATGGACTGATAGTAATATGGTCAAGCCAATTCACGATTCCTCATATCTTATTCACTTTGGTTTGACCAATCCTCTTAATCACTTCATCCTCTATTCTGATCATATGTATGTAGTGATTTCTTAGGTCTTGTCCATATATTCAAACCAATATAGAGATCATATTGTATCCATTTGCATTGTCTCACTGGTTATTTAACCTTGTGTTGAACCTTTGTTCACTGTCATTATACACTATTCAAGTATGTTCATCATACTGAATTTCCTGTTCAGCACTTAGCAAACTTGTTAGTCTTTTAAATGTGTTGTTATCCAAATCACCAAAACTCACAAAAGGGATGAATGCACTTTCACATCCTTATCGCCGGCGAGGTCTAGATCCTTATCCCCCTGGCACTGTACCATTGCAAACCAATTCAGGGTGCCTGACAGCTCAAGTTTAGGGTTAAATTCCTCTTAATTTTCTATGGCAACATACCTAGAGTTCTCCAGCAAAGTTGTAGTCCAATATACCATCTTCATCTTTGTTATAGTATTCCAAGACAAATTCTTACTGGATTAGCCACAATTTGTCTCCAAAGGTGATCCAATGCCACTGATCATATAATCTTCAGATTGTTTTAGTCTGACAGCCCATCTTTGGGCTTACTTATCTCTAATTTCTTCTCAATAACTATGCTTACACTCTTAAGCAAAGTTGTTCTCCTTTCATAGAGCTACAAAGTTGATGTGGTGCCCTAAGGTGTATTCTCACTAATTTGAAAGTTATAAAGCTCCAAAGTTGAGCTTATAACACTGATTTCAGACTTAGCATAGAACCCAAATGGGGTCCTTTTTGCAAATAGGTCCAAAATCCAGGGTTTAGCTTACAAATCCACATATTCGTGAACCAAATGACTTAGGATACTTATTTAACATGGTTTTTGCACTTTAGTCCAAAAGTGGACTAATTTTGCACTCAACCCCCTAGGGTTTGGTTTTAGGGTTTTCTAGGGTCCTTTTTAGGGTTTTTGGTATTTCAAGGGTGTGAGTGTAACTTAGGTCCATTCCTTGTAACATTTTATGATTATTACTCTTAAACTTTTGGGTTTTCTCTATTTGGCTCCTGATTTACACCTCAGATCCTTATTTAAGGTTAAGTACCCTACACTAGGGTCTTATTTGTAAAATGCCATAACAATACAACTTGTTTGAAATTTTTGCCTAATGAATGCACTCTAGGTGTGTCAAACATATGCAATGCCAATGCTTATGATGTTATGCTCAAGTTTTAGTAACAGTAACCCCAGGGGTGTTACATCCTTCCCCCCATAAAAGAATCTCGTCCCAAGATTAAAAGTCCTAGGGTAAGTAGTGGAAAAGGAAATGCTTCACGTTTTTATTTCCTAAGTTTTGGTACAAGGCAGGGGTGGGTTGGGGTTCACTCCTTTATTACAACAAGTATATACACTTTATAAATTACATGAGGCTAAAAAGCCTAGGAAATTCTTATCTAAGAAGTCTTGAGTTTCCCAAGTAGCCTCATCTTCGGAATGTTGGTTCCACTGTATCTTGTAAAACTTGAGAGTTTTTCTTCGGGTAACCCTATCCTTTTGATCCAAGACTCGTATAGGGTGCTCAGAATATGTCAAGTCTGGCTCTAGGACAACATCTGTCACTTCAATGGTTCGATCTGGAACCCGAAGACATTTCTTCAACTGGAACACGTGGAACACATTATGTATAGCAGACAAGGTTTCGGGTAGTTGAAGTCGGTATGCCACTGGTCCACATTGCTTAAGTATAGGGAATGGTCCAATGTACCGAGGTGCAAGCTTTCCTTTAACCCCGAAACGCGATACACCCTTTATTGGTGAAATCTTCAGGTAGACATAATCTCCCACGAGAAAGTATAAGGGTTGTCGTCGCTTGTCTGCATAACTTTTCTGACGAGCTTGAGCTTTCTTCAAATTATGAATTATTCTTTGCGCTTTTTTTTCGGTTTCTTTCACCATATCAGGCCTGAAGAAGTACCTTTCACTAGGTTCAGACCAATTTAGTGGAGTACGACATCATCGTCCATATAAAGCTTCAAAGGGTGCCATCTTAATGCTTTCTTGATAGCTATTATTATATGAGAACTCCGCTAATGGTAAACAATCATCCCATTTCTGTGGGAATTTAAGAACACATGCCCGCAGCATATCTTCGAGTATCTGATTTACCCTCTCAGTCTGCCCACTGGTTTGAGGACGATAGGCCGAACTATGGAGTAACTTAGTACCCATGGATTTATGAAGCTCTTCCCAGAATTTGGATATGAATTGAGGTCCACGATCCGACACTATAGTCTTCGGAATACTGTGCAAACTGAGAATACGAGCAATGTACAATTGGGCATAGACAGTAACTGGGTGAATTGTCTTGACTGGCAGAAAATGAGCAATTTTCGTAGGCCGATCAACAATAACACAGATAGAATCATACCCTTTTGTAGTTCTGGGCAATCCCACAATAAAGTCCATACTAATATCTTCCCATTTCCATATTGGTATTGGTAAAGATTGTAATGGACCTGCAGTCTTCATGTGTATGGCTTTGACGCGTCTACAAGTGTCACATTTAGCCACATAGCATGCGATTTCAGTCTTCATTTTCATCCACCAATAATGTTGTTTCAAATCTTGATACATCTTAGTGCTTCCAGGATGAATAGAATAGCGACTAAGATGGGCTTCATCTAGAATTTGCTGGCGGACTTCTTCATTTTTTGGCACAACTATGCGGTTGTTGAACCATACCACACCTTGGTCGTCTTCTCTGAAACAATTGGCCTTTCCAGCCCTTATCTTCTCACTTACATGTTTCATACCCTCATCATCCTTTTGTGCGTCAATTATCCTTTATAGGATGACTGACTCCAGCTTCAAGTGATTCGAAGTTCCTTGCTGAATCATTCCCAGGTTCAGATTTTCCATCTCCTGGCACAATGTAATGTCAGAAGTCCTCATAGTTAAACAATGACAGGAGGCCTTGCGACTGAGTGCATCTGCCACTACATTTGCCTTGCCTGGGTGACAATGGATCTCCAGTTCATAATCCTTGATTAGCTTGAGCCATCTCCTTTATCTCATATTGAGTTCAGACTGGGTAAAGATGTATTTCAAACTTTTGTGGTCTGTATAAATATGACAAACATTTCCCAGTAGATAATGTCGCCATATCTTCAGGGCATGAACCACTGCAACTAACTCCAGATCATGAGTGGGATAATGCTCCTCATGCCGGTGCAACTGCCTCGAAGCATACGCGATTACTCGGCTCTCTTGCATTAATATGCAGCCGAGACCACTGCCTCATGCGTCACAATACACATCAAAGGGTTTATTAATGTCCGGTTGAGCCAATACCGGAGCAGTGGTTAACAATATCTTTAGTTGCTCAAAAGCTTCATTACACTTTGAAGACCAATTGAATTTAGTCTCATTCTTCAATAGACATGTGATTGCCTTCACAAGCTTAGAAAAATCTGGTATAAATCGGCAGTAATAGCCAGCTAGTCCAAGGAAACTTCGGACTTGATGAACAGTGGTTGGGGGTTTCCACTCCAAAATATCCTTGATCCTTGCTGGGATCTACCGCAATCCCCTTGGCAGATAACACATGTCCCAGAAATTGAATTTCTTCTAGCCAAAACGCGCACTTACTGAACTTAGCATATAATTGATGTTCCCTTAGGCGCGTCAATACAATCCGTAAATGTTGAGCATGCTCCTCTTCATTCTTGGAATATATTAAGATATCATCTATGAAGACCACCACAAAGTTGTCCAACTCAGGCATGAATACCGAGTTCATCAAATAAGTGAAGTGGGCAGGAGCATTCGTCAGTCCGAAAGACATTACCAAGTATTCAAATAATCCATACCGCGTGGTGAATGCGGACTTTGGTATATCCTCGGGTCGAATACGGATCTGATGATAGCCCGACCTAAGATCAATTTTGGAGAATACCCTTGCTCCAGTCAGTTGATCAAACAAAATATCAATCTGTGGAAGAGGGTACTTGTTCTTAATAGTGACCTCATTCAGGGGTCGATAATCCACGCACATTCACAGTGTTTGGTCCTTCTTCTTGATGAATATGGCTGGACAACCCCACGGTGACGAGCTTGGCCAGATGAATCCTTTCTCTAGTAGATCTTGTAACTGAATCTTTAGTTCTGCCAGCTCATTTGGAGGCATCCGGTACGATCTTCTAGAAATGGGGGCCGTACCGGGCTTCAACTCAATTACAAACTCTACCTCTCTTTAGGTAGCAATCCAGGCAAATCTTCTGGAAAGACATCTAGGGAACTCACATACTATCGGAATATCCTTAATCTCTGGTATAATGGCTTCATATATTCTGCCAGTAGTTTTAGCTGGAAGGGGGATAGACAAAAGAATTTCCTCTTGGTTATGACTCAACCTGATGGTTCTTTGGTCAGTGTTGATGGTTGCTTTATGTTGGGCCAACCAATTCATGCCCAAGATGACATCTATGTCTTGGCCTTTCAAAACAATCATATTAGTAGGAAAGTCCCGTCCGGCCAATGTTACGGGCACTTGATAAGCCACTTCTTTCGTAAATATTTGTCCCCCAGGTGAATGAATTTTAAACCCTTCTTTTGATTCATGGCATAAAATGCAATGTTGCTCCACAAATTTCTTTCTTATGAATGTATGAGAAGCACTAGAACCAAAAAGAATAATTGCGGGATGATTGGCCACAAGGAACGTACCCATCATTATCGGTTCACCGTCCGGTGTGGTGGCCACTTGAGTGTAATAAATTCGTCCCATCTTCTTTATGTTCTTGCCCGGATTTCCCTTAGCTTGAGAAGAATTCCTAGTACCTTGTTGATTGTTTGAGCGATTCTGCTTCGGGTAGGGGCAATCCTTAATAAAATGCCCAGATTTTCCGCAATTGAAGCAGCCTGTTGACGAACTGGGAAGGGCAGGGAAACAAGTGCCAGGGGCACCCAGCTGACTTGTTGTAGTGGGGGCAGCATTGGGACGGATGAACACTGGTTGTTTGAATGGGACGGAGGGTGGGCGTGATGAAGAACGACCTTGATTAAAAGGCCGGAGAACTAACTGTTGCCTTTTCTCAGGGCCCTAATTAGGCTTGTTACCTCCAAAACCCTTGGACTTTCCAGAACTTGTATATTTAGATTCAACTGCCAGCGCTGTGCTGACAGCCCTTCCATATGTGAGGTCGATGCAGGTTGCCATTTTCCTTTGCATACAATCATTTAAACCCCTCATGAAATAGTTCTTCTTCTTTATGTCAGTGTTAACTTGGTCAATCGCATACTGAGATAAGTGATTAAATTTATTGAGATACTGGGTGACAGTACCTCCGCCTTGCTTCAACTTCATGAATTCCTCCTGTTTCATGTGGAGTACTCCTTCAGGTATGTAATGTTCCCTGAAGGCCAGCTTGAATTCATCCTAGGTTACTTGATGACCAGCCGGTTGTATGGCAACAAAGTTCCCTCACCAGGTGCTGGCAGGGCCACGCAATCGCTGAGCTGCGAACAGGGGCTTTTGAGTTTCGGAGCACTGAAGAAGTCCAAATTTCTGCTCAATGACGCGGATCCATTCATCCGCCTCTAAAGGGTCTTCTGCCTTGATGAACAACGGGGGGCGCGTTTCGGAAAAATCCAAATAAGAGGTTTCACGGGGGCCGTGCGGATAGCCCCACCCTCCTTGTTGTTGGAGTTGCTGACCTGCCATCTCCCGTAGGAAACAGGTATTATATGCTGTAGCATTCACCAAGGCGGCGATAGCCTCGGCAAGTGTCGGGGGTACTGGCGGTGGGTTTGGTGTTGCCTCCCTCCCACGGGAGGTACCAGGCCCATCCTAAGCGCGAGTCCTGGAAGGCATCTGAGGCAAAGAACATTGGGAGCAATATGATATGCCATACAAACCACCCATTTCACATTACTTTAAAAGGTAATGTTATAGACTCGTACTTTACAATAGGATTACACCCCCTATTACACAATAGTACTACTTCTATCATATACTATTCCTGCTTCCTGTCACTCTTGGTAGCCTCACTGTCGGGCAGTAGGAGACCACTCATCTACCAACTTCATAGAGGGAGGGGGCCGAAAAAGGTCCAATTCGCCACCAAAAGCTTCTCCTGCTACTTGAGAAGGTCCGGCTTCTGTCCCGACAGAATCCGCAGGTACACTGGGGTGTAGTTGTGAGTACAATACATGAACTTCTTCATGTAGAGTATTACAATAAGCCTGCAAGGTATCGATAGCTGAGCTAAGTTCTTCTACTCGGGCTCGAGCTTTTGCCTCCTTAGCCCAGGCAAGCGAACGAGAATGAACCGCCCAGTCGAGCGCTAGATCTCAATCTACGAGCTGATCTTGCAGGCGGCGGATGTCGCTTCTCAATTCATTGATTATGTCACCATCCGCGACGCATATGTCAGTCCTGCGTTGGAGTTCTGTTTGAAGCCGATTAACTTTCTCTTCAACATCCCTGATCGGATCATTACTCCCACTACTACTATCCTCGTGTCTTGGGGCAAGTTGATGACGTGGCACACCAATTGGGCCAGTATGCTTTCACGCAGTTTTCCTTGTGCACGGCAGGCATTTTTCTAAGAGGAAAAATCTTATTAACATAGTTCTTAGCATGATGCATGTGTAATTACAGAACCAACCTTAGTTGATTCAACCTTCTATACATTGCACTCTTCCTATCTGGTCTTTTATATAAACTCTTCAGAAATAATAGGTAAGAAGGGAAGAAATTTTCTAGATAAGTCTTTAGAAAATTCTTTTGAAGATGACTCATAATATCTGCAGAGAAGGGCTTCGCTCCGATACCAGTTGTGATGGAACCTCCCAAGTCATTAGGCCCACCTACAGTTGTCCTTGTCCAACGGACCTCAGACAACCCTGCAGGTGTTCCTGAATCACTTGACAAGTTCAGTATCTGCTTTTCTTACCTTTCCCAAGAGCGTTTCACCCGTCACACAGACATTACAGATCATCGGAGATACAATAATGCGGAAGCGATTAAATAAACTTACATTTATTTAAAAGTAAGGCAAAGTTATATATTACAGACCAGGATATACTTAACTGAGTGCAGAGTATAATTATTACAGAACCAAGGGAGGCAAAAACCTCTCCCGATAAGTATCAAACAAAAGTTTTTATGGAGGAACCCTTCCTCCCGCAGTTCTATTCTTGGTTTTCTTCCTTGGAGACCACCTTGGAATAGAAACAACAAAAGTTTGTCGCTTCTTCACCTAAAAACAATAGGGAATAAAACCCTGAGTATGGAATTACTCAGCAAGACTTACCCGACTAAGGAAAAGACTCTCAAGGGCATGCTGGTACACCGGGGCTTGCCTTCGTTGATCGGTGAGTCAGGCTCGGATCCGCAGATATCAAAGTAAAAACAATTCCCTGCCTGATGTTCCGCAGGTGGTGGTGGTGAAGTCTTCTCTTCTTCTACTTCAACCTCTTCTTTGTTTTCTAGATATAACCATATATATATATATGAATGAATTCCATGTAATGCTCATGAGAGTGCAAAGATAATAAGAATTTATTATCTAAAGTCTTGAATACAATTTTCCTTCACGGAACTCCGAGAACTTAGGGTTTCTGGAGTCAACAGTGAAGTTCAAAGAGCAGGGGGTAGGGTTTTGGGTGCTAATTATCAAACAAGGTCCAAATCAAACCAAATTCTATCCAAGGCTTCTAAATAATGTTTAGAGTTCAAATAAAAAGTTTGGACATTTTCGGAATTGTTATCTATTTTCTAAAAATCCAGAACCAATGTTTTAGGCTATTTTAAATGCTCCAAAATTCTCTATTTGTTCTAAAAATCATAAAACTATTTTTATTAAATACTATGGAAAATAAGGAATCTAGGAAAATTGGTTTGACATTTTTAGGATTTTTCTACCATTTTCTACCAATTTCTAAAGTTGGACAGAAAAAGAAAAGCGAAAAGATGAAATGGTGTTGGGCCAAATCTGACCCAGGCGGCCCAACACTGGGCGAAAGCGCGTCCACGCCCGTGCCCATGCCAACTTTGCACCGAGATCCCCGACTTTTTGAATATCCAGAAGCAAGGCCGATGCACTATTGAGATGAGTCACTGACGGTTTACAAAAAGAACCTCCACGTTCTATTATTTCACAGACCAAAGTCCACAACGAGGAATAGCCCTCGCCGCACTCCGGTGAGCCTATTCTAGCTGGATGACGCCATGGCTGGAGCTCCCGGGCGACAGGGACACAATTGAACCCCTACCGAACACTTCCCCTCAATCAATTTCATCATTGGGACTACGAATCAACCGGTTCACGGTGACAGGGTGGATGGTCATATGGATGGAAGCATTTCGACCAACCGACGGCGTGAACGACCAAATTGAAGCTTGGGAAAGCTTCACAGGCCTACCAGAGGTGATGCACATACTAAAATTTGGACTGGGCACGAATAGAAATGCGGGGCTATGGAGAGGATGTCACGGCGGTGTTCTATAGAGCAAGTGCCTGTTCCGGTGAAAGGCTTTGGCCGAACTTCAATTGGTCGGTTCTGAGAGCAATAAGAGACTATAAACGTGCTAGAACAGGGAGCAATTGGGGGAATTACTAACCCGAGGGGTGCTGATCACGGTAGAGTTCCTCACGGCGGAGTAAGAACAGAGAGAAAGGGGATTTGTGGACTGCGTTAGTTCTTCGGTGAACTCGATTTGAGTGCTTAGTTGTTAAGGTGCGGGATGTGATGAGGAAGCGGAGTCCGGGCTCAATTTATAGGCCGTCGATCGGAGTTGGAGAAGGAGTGTGGATTCCCGATCGTGCCGGCGAGCTCACCGCGCGGCAGATTCCGGTGATGGCACGGTGGCCGCCGATTAACCGAGGCCTGCCACCTCAGTGATTCTCCACCACGTTGCCGAGGATATTTACCGCGGCCGCCGACCCATCCTGACCGCCATGGCATCCTTATCGTCGGCGAGGTCTAGATCCTTATCCCCCTGGCACTGTACCATTGCAAACCGATTCAGGGTGCCTGACAGCTCATGTTTAGGGTTAAATTCCTCTTAATTTTCTGTGGCAACATACCTAGAGTTCTGCAGCAAAGTTGTAGTCCAATATACCATCTTCATCTTTGTTATAGTATTCCAAGACAAATTCTTACTGGATTAGCCACAATTTGTCTCCAAAGGTGATCCAATGCCACTGATCATATAATCTTCAGATTGTTTTAGTCTGACAGCCCATCTTTGGGCTTACTTATCTCTAATTTCTTCTCAATAACTATGCTTACACTCTTAAGCAAAGTTGTTCTCCTTTCATAGAGCTACAAAGTTGATGTGGTGCCCTAAGGTGTATTCTCACTAATTTGAAAGTTATAAAGCTCCAAAGTTGAGCTTATAACACTGATTTCAGACTTAGCATAGAACCCAAATGGGGTCCTTTTTGCAAATAGGTCCAAAATCCAGGGTTTAGCTTACAAATCCACATATTTGTGAACCAAATGACTTAGGATACTTATTTAACATGGTTTTTGCACTTTAGTTCAAAAGTGGACTAATTTTGCACTCAACCCCCTGGGGTTTGGTTTTAGGGTTTTCTAGGGTCCTTTTAGGGTTTTTTTGTATTTCAAGGGTGTGAGTGTAACTTAGGTCCATTCCTTGCAACATTTTATGATTATTACTCTTAAACTTTTGGGTTTTCTCTATTTGGCTCCTGTTTTACCCCTCAGATCCTTATTTAAGGTTAAGTACCCTACACTAGGGTCTTATTTGTAAAATGCCATAACAATACATCTTGTTTGAAATTTTTGCCTAATGAATGCACTCTAGGTGTGTCAAACATATGCAATGCCAATGCTTATGATGTTATGCTCAAGTTTTAGTAATAGTAACACCAGGGGTGTTACAATCAACATCTAACGGTCACGATTTAAAAGAACCCAGATCTAATCTAATGCACACGATACAGGATCGACAGCTTGGATCTTAAAACTCGAACCGGTATCTATGTTCTGATCCGAGACGTTGGTTTGAGATCGGACGGTACCCGATCAATGACTGCCCTAACTCTCTCTCATATCCCTCTCACGGCCAACACCAGCGGCGAAGCAAGTTTCCCCACGGCGGCGCCATTTCCTCCCGCACCCGAAACTACCCTCCAACACGTCAAACTTCAATCTGAGCCTAGCTATGTGTGAAGCAGATCATAACGGACATGGGAGAGGGTCACATACCAACACGGCGGCAGCACAACTCCCAGTCCACGCGCTAGAGTGGCTCCTCCGCGAGATTATCGCTCTAGCGAGCAATTCTCCTCCAGCCAACCCACGAAGATGCTTGGGAAGGCCGTGTGTAGACACCCGGGAACGCGACGAAGCTCCCAACCTATAAGCCTAGGTCACAACACCGATGGGGAAATGGCACCATGGCGGCAGCACAATGGCGGTCTCTTTTTCACGGTGGCGCAAGTCGGCGCACGGCAGGGCAGGCATTTGTGGATGCGAGGGCGCGATAGATGGGAAGGATAGGGCCTGGTCCTCCCCTATATGCACGCCTAGGGCTAGTGGGGCCAGCTAGCGACAACTTCACGGTGGTGGCGAGCTTTTCGGCCAGGTGGTTGCGAGGGAGACGACGCCTGCACGGTGGGCCCCAGTGCTAGTGACCAACAGAGTAGTCGCGCACTAGTGCGATTGACGGGGCGGGTCCACTAGCAGGCGCCTGGGTTGTACCACGTGCGGCGCGAGGCAACTGTCGAGCAGGCCCCATAATCCATGAGATAGTGAGAGCGGATGCGGGAGAAGAGGCTGGCCAACGGGCCCAGGTGTCGACGCCGTTTATTAGCTAGGCCGCACTGAGAGCTGGAGATGGGCCGAGGCGAGGTAATCGGCCCAAGCGGTGTTTTCTTATTTTTTTTCTTTTTTTATTTTTCTTTTCTCTATTTCAAAATTCAATTTTAATTCAAATTTTAATTTCAAACCTGTGCCAAATTTATTCTCAATTATATTATGAAATTAAGAAGTACTAATTTTGGAAATATAAATTTTCTTTATATTATATACTCTCTTTTTATTTTCTCCCCTTTTTCTTCAAATATTCACCACATTATTATTATATTTTTTTATTCATTTTATTATTGTATTAAATGCATAAACAAACTCTAGCATGATGCACAAGTTGTTCTTGTCTCATTTGTTAATTAGTCACTTTTAGGTGTGGTTATTCACATGTGATAATAAATGGGGACAAAGTACATAAGAGAGTTATCCCTTCTACATGGTTTACAACTTTGGGTATTACAAATCCTACCCCCTTACAAAGAATCTCATCCTCAAGATTTAGGTAGAACTAGTAAAGAGGTGGGTAAAGTCCATGCATAGTTCTTCTTCTCTCTCCCAAGTAGCTTCATCTTCTCCATGGTGACTCCATTGCATTTTGCACATTTTGATCACTTTACTCCTTGTGACACAAGTCAAAGTATCAAGAATTTTGATAGGATACTCAGCATATGTCAGATCATCTTGAACACTAAGGTCCTCCATTGGTAGCTGCTCTTGAGGTACCCTGAGACACTTCTTCAATTGTGATACATGAAAGACATCATGTACATCCGCAAGATGATTGGGTAGTTCCAGTTGATATGCAACTTCTCCCACTCGCTTTAAGATCAAGAAAGGTCCAATGAAGCGAGGGGACAACTTTCCTTTAACTTTAAATCTTCTCATACCCCGGATTGGTGACACCTTCAAATACACATGATCACCCTCCTTAAACTCTAGTAGTCTTCTCCGGGTATCAGCATAGCTCTTCTGCCTTGATTGCGCAGTTCTCAAATTCTCCCTTATCATTCGTACTTGTTCTTCTACCTCTTGTATAATTTCAGGCCCAAAGAACTGCCTTTCACCAGTTTGATCACAATAAGTGGAGTCTTGCATTTTCTGCCATATAGAGCCTCAAACGGTGACATCTTCAAGTTGGCCTGGTAGCTATTATTGTATGAGAACTCCGCATATGGTAAGCTCTTATCCCAACTACCACCATGTTTAAGAGCACATGCTCTTAACATATCCTCCAGTACTTGGTTGGTCCTCTCGGTTTGCCCATCAGTTTGAGGATGGTAGGCCGAACTTAAATTCAACTATGTTTCCAAGCACTCGTGCAACTTCTTCCAAAACCGAGAAGTAAACTATGATCCTTGGCCTGACATGATGTTCTTAGGCACCCCATGTAGACAAACGATTTGAGTCATATACAATTCTGCTAACTTGGCCCCCGTGTAATTAGTTCTCACAGGTATGAAGTGAGCCACTTTTGTTAGTCTATCCACAATCACCTAAATAGAGTCATACCCTGCAGGAGTGCGGGGTAGTCCAACAATGAAATCCATGCTAATTTCTTCCCATTTCCACTCGAGTATCTTAAGCGGGTGCAGTAGTCCAGCTAGTCTTTGATGTTCGGCCTTGACTCTTTGACACACATCACACTTAGCCACATGTGCAGCCACATCTCTTTTTAGCCCATACCACTAGTACTTCTGCTTCAAATCCCGATACATCTTAGTGCTACCAGGGTGAATAGAGTAATCAGAATCATGGGCTTCCTTCGATATAGTCTCACGAAGGGTATCAATCTCTAGTACACATATCCGGTTCTTGAACCATATCGTGCCTTGCTCATCCTCCGTGAATTCTGGACCTCTACCTTCAGTAATCAGATCCTTGATCTCTTGAATTTTAGCATCACCAATCTGACCCTTACGAATTTCTTGCTCCAAGGTAGGTTCCAATTCAATGGTGACTCCTTAAGTGTGTGCAACAATCCCTAGGTTGAGTCTCCTAAAATCCTCAATAATCTCATCGGGTAACTGGGCAACAATAGAGGAATGAACGTGCACCTTTTGACTCAAGGCATCTACAACCAGATTCGCCTTGCCCGAGTGATAGTGAATCTCTAAGTCATAATCCTTTATGAGTTCCAACCATCGGTGTTGCCTAAGGTTGAGATCCTTCTGAGTGAATATGTACTTCAAACTGTTGTGATCGGTGTACACTTGGCACTTGGTTTCCATAATATAATGTCTCCATATCTTAAGTGCATGCACTATGGCTGCCAGTTCTAAGTCATGAGTGGGATAGTTCAACTCATGTTTCCACAACTGACGAGACGCGTAGGCAATCACATGTCCTTCTTGCATAAGCACACATCCCAAGCCTTGGCCACATGCATCACAATAAATGTCAAATCCCTTATGTAGATCTGGCATAACCAACACTGGGGGTGACATCAATCTCGTCTTTAATTGATCAAAGCTATCTTAGCACTTCTCGTCCCACTTAAACTCTCTCCCCTTCTCTAGAAGTGAGGTTATAGGCTTAGCAATCTTAGAGAATCCCTCAATGAATTGCCGATAATAGCCTGCAAGTCCCAAGAAACTTCGGACTTCAGTAACTGTACTAGGTATTCTCCACTCCACTATCTCCTTGACTTTAGCAGGATCCACTGATTGTAGGATTATGGGGAGGCTACGCTTGCGAAAAATAAAATTTTCGACCCCATAAAACCAAGAACTACTACGGTTATAGGTCATGGAATTACCACTAGACGCGCAGGGCAGTGGAAGATGTCTCGATGTAGACGAACGCGTCGAGCAATGTCGTGCAGTTGCCGAAGTCCTTCACGTCCTCGCATGGTTCGTCCTAGTGCTCCAGATCCAGCACCTCCGAGGTATCCACACGTACAGAGAGAAATCGCCGCGTACCGAACTGCTAGGTTCGCGATGGTGGCTGCGCTAGGGCGAGAGGCGAGCGGCTGCTCGTTTGCTGGTGGCAAATTAGGGTTAGCCTAACCACGCCCCCGACCCTCATTATATAAGCGTTATGGTGGGCTTCTGACTTCGAGGCCCATCAGTAACCCTAAAGCCCAGTCTAATTTCGGATCTAATCCGAGTTAGGCTTCCTTCCCCTTAAGTGTGTGACCCTATAGGTTCACGTACAAATAGAAATGGCCTGGGTACTCTTACTTGGCCCAATAATTGACAGCGGCCTCTAGCAAAACATGTCAACTCCTATGCGCACGTAAAGATCATATCAGACAAACCATTGCAACATTACGTATATGTTGTTCCCTTTGTCTCACGATATTTGGTCTAGCTCTAAGCTGACCTCTCTTTCTCGATACTATGAATTGGAATCCTTTCAATGGTTAACTCTTAACCCTAGCATGGCCATGTATTTCTTGATCCAATCACTCGAGGGGCCCAGAGATATCTTTCTCAAGAAGAGAGGGACAAATTCCATTTTGACTGACCATGCCTCATAGCATGCTTTCTGACAAACCCAAAACTACCTTTATAACTACCCCGTTACGGAGTAGCATTTGATAGTCCCTAAGTAGGTCAATCCACATCTTGAGAACATGCGACAATCTTAGGTCTAAGGACACATTATACATGTTGCAAAAAGAGAACTATATTACAATATCTCACATTGGGTCGGTCCAGCCTCATGTCATACATGCGCCCACATTATTAGTTTGATATCTCCATGTCCATGACTTGTGAAATGTAGTCATCAACTAATATATGTGCTAGTCATCGACTCTGACTAGGGACATCATTTAGAATAACCATACAAGTAAAGAATCTCACAAACAATTCACATAATTGCTAATCAATACAAGGTGCCTTTCATGGATATTCAATTAAGCAATATATATATCATGGATACAAAGAAGTATGCTCATCTCTATGATTATCTCTAGGGCATATTTCTAACACTGATATCCCACCATTAGAAATGATATGTCCAAGGAATGGCACTTCATTAATCCAGAACTCGCATTTGCTATACTTGGCGTAGAGTTGATTATCCCATAGCTTTTGTAGCACCAATATCAAATGTTCCTCATGATCACTATCATTCTTGGAATAAATAAGAATATCGTCAATGAAAACCACGATGAATCTGTCAAGATACTCCATGAACACCATATTCATCAAATTCACAAAATAGGCTGGTGCATTAGTTTGTCCAAATGACATAACTGTGAATTCATATAAACCATATCGGGTTGAGAAAGCCGTCTTGGGAATATTAGATAGCCTAATCTTCATTTGATGGTAACCCAATCGGAGATCAATCTTCGAGAATACCCTTGCACCTCTCATCTGATCAAATAAATCCTCAATGCGGGGTAATGGATATTTATTCTTCACAGTAACATCATTAAGGGATCTATAATCCACACACATCCTTTGCGATCCATCTTTCTTCTATACAAATAGAACTGGTGCTCCCCAAGGTGAGGAACTCGGACAAATGTACCCAACCTCCTATAACTCAGTTAGTTGCTTCTTAAGTTCCTTCAGTTTTTCTATGGACATTTTGTATGGCCGTTTAGATATAGGAGCGGGCCCAGGTAAGAGATCAATGACAAACTCAACTTCCCTATCTAGTGGTATCCCTGGTAACTCTTCCGGAAAGACAGCTGGAAAATCCCTAACCACACGGATGTTGTCTCCAACAAACTCCACATCTATGAAGAATGTCGCACGTCTGGTAGAGGTAGTTACTGTAATTTCAACGTCAAATCTTTCTCCTTTAGGGCTTGTTCGGTTATTTTCAATCCATATGGATTGGAGGGGATAGATACGGATTGGAGGGGATTTTGACTTGCTAGGAATTGAAACCCCCTCAATCCCTCCCAATCCATATGGATTGGGGTAGAACCGAACAAGCCCTTAGGGCTGGTGAGTTCTACTGTACCCCTACCACAGTGTATACTGGCCTTTGTCTTTCTTAACCATGATATACCAAGGACCAGGTCTATACTGCTTTCCTCTAATACTATAGGGGTAGCCCAGAATTCTCTTCCCATAATTGTCAATGTTAATCTATGTGTCATATTGTCGGGGACCATAATTAGGGGTACCCCCAATGCTCCTTAACCTAGCCAAAAAACATCTTCAGAACAAACCATACACGGTTGATGAAGCGCAGTTCAAGTCAAGGCCTCGTCCACCAAGGGACGCGACCTCATTTGAGCCCAGCCTCGAGCAAGGACCATAGTCCCGTACGAGTTCACGCCTCGCCCAAGGGTCCCCTCTGTCAACAAACGCACCCCCATCTCACCCAAGGCTAAACTCGAGTGAGCTTTGTCGTACAGCGACCTCGACCGAATCGCCTTACCAACTGACCGTATCACATGCGCATTTAATGTGGGGATCGCCTGACACCTTGTCCTGACACGCGTGCCTCAGTCGGCAAGGTCGAAGTGACCGCGGTCACTTTGCCCCTTTACTGACCGTTTTGACAGGAAAACAACACTATTTGCCCTGCTCTGGCAACCGTGCCAGCCGCCAGGGAAAGACTAACAACAGTCACGGCCTTTCCCGAGTTCAGCCTCGAGCGCAACAGAGAGCTCCGCCTCGCCCGACCCCAGGCCTCGGCCTCAGCTTCGGTCTCGGGAGAAGGTCTCCGCCTTGACCGAACCGACCTCGGCCTCAGCCTTGGCCTCGGGAGAAGGACGCCGCCTCGCCCGACCTCGGCCTCAGGAGAAGGACTCCGCCTCGCCCGACCTCAGCCTCGGCCTCGGAGGAGTCGCCGCCTCGCCCGACCTCAAGCCTCGGCCTCGGGAGGAGTCGCCGCCTCGCCCGACCTCGGACTCGGAATCAACTACGCTACAGGGGATACATCATGACCCTACCTCTAGCTAGCCGCCTCAGGCTACGAGGGAACAAGACCGGAGTCACATCTTGCATACTCCGGCCACAGGTAATGATGGTTCCTCGCGTGCGCCCATGATGTTGGTTGCTCTCAAACCCCCTACGGAAGCAAGCAAAGGTCAGCAGGGTCCATGCCACACCGCCAGCTATGCTTCTACAGGGCTCGAGGCACTTCTCCAACATCCATGTTAACATGCGTATAGGGCTCAAGGCACTTCCACGACAGCCACATTAGCACATAGCTACACCCCATTGTACAGCTGGGTGTCTCCTTGTGTCTATAAAAGGGGATGCCTAGGGCCTTCCTAAGGGGGGTCCATGGGAACACACGTTCAAGAGGTTCAGGTCAACAGGGGGTCCAGATGAACACACATTCAGGTGGACATACATGGACACATACAGAGACATTGACATAGGGGGAGGTGGGGCAGACGAGACAGGCAGAGACGGACGCACGCAGGAACTCTCTCCCTCTCTCTTGCTATCGCCCTCGCTCTCCCGCAACGCTTGTAACCCCTACTACGAGCACCCTGGTGAAAGATAACATAAGCCTCGTTTTCCTCTTATGTTTCATCCTGCATCAACCCATCTGGGCAGGGACACGCAGCGACAAATTTACTAGTCAGTTGACGGTCCTCGCGGGTCTGAAACACCGACAGTTGGCGCGCCAACGGTTGGCGTTTCGGGCCCGCGAGGACCATCAACCGACCAGTTAATTTGTCGCTGCGTGTCCCTACCCAGACGGGTTGATGCAAGATGGAACACAAGAGGGAAACGAGGCTTATGTTATCTTGCACCGGGGTGCTCGTAGTAGGGGTTACAAGCGTTGCGGGAGAGCAAAGGCGAGAGCGAGAGAGAGGGAGAGAGTTCCTGCGTGCGTCCGTTTCTGCCTATCTCGTCTGCCCGCCTCCCTCTATGTCAATGTCTCTGTATGTTTCCATGTATGTCCACCTGAACGTGTGTTCATGTGAACCCCCTATTGACCTGAACCTCCTAAACGTGTGTTCACATGGACCTCCCTTAGGAAGGCCCTGGGCATCCCCTTTTATAGACACAAGGAGACGCCCGGCTATATAATGGGGTGTAGCTATGTGCTAACGTGGCTAGCGGGGAAGTGCCTTGAGCCTTGTACGCGTGTTAACGTGGCTGTCGGAGAAGTGCCTTGAGCCTAGTAGAAGCATAGCTAGCGGTGCGGCATGGACCCTTCTGACGTTCGCTTGCTTCCGTAGGGGGTTTGAGAGCAACCGACGTCATGGGCACACGTGGGGAACCATCATTACCTGTGGCCGGAGTAAGCAAGATGTGACTCTGGTCTTGTTCCTTCGTAGCCTGAGGTGGCTAGCTAGAGGTAGGGTCATGATGTATCTCCTGTAGCGTAGTTGGTTTCGAGGCCGAGGTCGGGCGAGGCGGCGACTCCTCCCGAGGCTGAGGCTTGAGGTCGGGCGAGGCGGCGACTCCTTCGAGGCCGAGGCTGAGGTCGGGCGAGGCGGAGTCCTTCTCGCAAGGCCGAGGTCGGGCGAGGCGGCGTCCTTCTCCCGAGGCCGAGGCTGAGGCTGAGGTCAGGGTCAGTCGAGGCGGAGACCTTCTCCCGAGAGCGAAGCTGAGCCCGAGGCCTGGGGTCGGGTGAGGCGGCGTCCTTCTCCCGAGGCCGAGGCTGAGGCCAAGGTCGGGGTCGATCGAGGCGGAGACCTTCTCCCGAGACCAAAGCTGAGGTCGAGGCCTGGGGTCGGGCAAGGCGGAGCTCTCTGTTGCGCTCGAGTCCGAACTCAAAAAAGGTCGTGACTGCTGTTAGTCTTTCCCTGGTGGCTGGCACAGTTGCCGGAGCGAGGCGAATAGTGCTGTTTTCCTGTCAGAACGGTCAGTAAAGGGGCGAAGTGACTGCGGTCACTTCGACCCTACCGACTGAGGCACGCGTGTCAGGATAATGTGTCAGGCGATCCCCGCATTAAATGCGCATGCGATACGGTCGGTTGGTATGGCGATTCGGTCGAGGTTGTTGCACGCCAAAGCTCACCCGAGTTTAGCCTTGGGTGAGACGGGGGTGTGTCTGTTGGCAGAGGGGACCCTCGGGCGAGGCGTGAACTCGTCCGGGACTACGGTCCTCGCTCGAGGCTAGGCTCGAATGAGGTCGCGTCCCTTGGTAGACGAGGCCTTGACTTGAACTGCGCTTCATCAACCGTGTATGGTTCGTTCTGAAGATGTTTTTCGGCCAGGTTTAGGAGCATTGGGGGTACCCCTAATTACGGTCCCCGATAGTAGCCCCCGAGCCTCGAATGGAGTGTAAGTACTCGCTTGGAGGTTCTGCCGGATTTTTTGCAAGGGGACCGGCCCTTCTGAGCTATGCTTTGTTCCGGTGGGTGCGCGCAAGCGCAACTGCCGGGTGTAGCCCTCAAGGCCTCGGAGGAGTGGTTTGACTCCTCTGAGGTCTTAATCCTTTTTGTGATGCCTCGGTCAGCCTTGTTGTTCCCTCATGCGGCCTGGCTGCAGCCCGGGTGCACGGTCAGGCTCCAAGTTTTTGAGCTGGTTTGTTTACGTGGTCAACAGTTTGGCTGTAGCCTGGCATGAGAGCAGCCCTAGAGCCTCTGCACGGAGTGATAGGACGATCAAGGACTGTCTTGACTTTTATTGTATGCCCCTTCGTCGCCTCTCCACGAGGAGGAAGGGGGGAAAGCGCCATGTTACCCTCGGAGGGCACCGAACATGGTGTTTCCAGTGAGTTGCTAGCGGGTGATCCGAGTGGATGCCCGAGCCCCGTTCGATAAGGGTCGGCTAGTGGCCCAGAGGCGCGCTCCAAAAGTACCTGCATGTGATTTGCTGGACCTGAACCCATTTGATAGGGTCCGAGGGCTCGATGCCTCCCTCCGGTGGGATTTCGTTACAAATCGTTCCCCCTGGTCTCGGAAATGTCCTAGGGTACCTCGAAAGCGCAGCCCAAGCCTCGGCCATGTAACAGACGTACCTAGGGTCATCCCTGACTCTGTGTGCTCTTGGGCGGCTGTCGAACCCTTCCGAGGGGCCAGCCTTCGAACCCCTGATCAGTAAAGGGCTCGGATCCCGAGTGCTCTAGGGCAGTTGCCGAACCCCGGAGGGCACAACCTTCGAACCCCTGATCAGTAGGAGGGCTCGGGGCCCTCTTCCTTCGCCGTGAAGGATCCTTTTCGTAATATCCCCTTTCCCGATCCCGACGAAGAGGAGGATGCCTTAGCCGAGGTCCAGAGGCTTGACACGGCTGTCGAGGGCCCAAGCACGACACTGGCTTCCTCCTTCGAGGTGGAGGTCCTTCCGCCCGTGTCGCCGTCTGAGGTCAGGCCAGATCCTGCCGAGGGTGGAAACGACTGCCGAGGGTGCTGTTCCTCCCCCTGCCGATGTCTGAGCCTGCAGGAACAATTTGTTCTAAGTATGCTATGTCTTTTGCAGCCGCTGAGGCCTAGACATTTTCGTTGTTGAAGTTTAAAGCTGTGTTTCCTTTCCTCTTGTTTCGAGCCTTAGGACTTGTTCGGTAGCAGAATCGCTTAACCGAGCGTGAGTTACTTTTCGCGGAAGGTGACGAGTAAGGTATCCGTATCCCGGAGGCGTAGGAGTCCCTCGGCTCGGTCGGCCTTGCTGCTTACGTGTCCTCTCATCATTTTTAGGATTCCATTATCGATGTAGCCGAAAAGTACGAAAGGTCATTTTGGTAGAAAAGTTTTCGAGCGTTAAGACTTGTTCGATAGCAGTATCGCTTATCCGAGCGTGAGCTACCTTTCGCGGAAGGTGATGAGTGAGGTATCCGTATCCCGAAGGCGTAGGAGTCCCTCGGCTCGGTCGACCATGCCGTTCAAGGTCTCTCTCGCTCATCTTTAGGATTCTGTTATCGACGCAGTCGAGAAGCAGTGAAAGACATTCTGGTAAAAGACTTTTCCGAGGAAAATTTTGACGCATAGGGGGTTCCCCCCTTCTAGCCCCAGAGGGAGGGTCGGGCTTTGCCGAGGCAAGGCTGATCCTTCCTTGATAGCTAGACTTTATTTATGCATGTAAAGAAAGCGAGATATATGAACGACTTGAAACATTTTAAGGGTAAAAGCGACATAGTTGTTCGATGTTCCAAGCGTTGTTGTAGACCTCGCCTTGATCGTTGGCCAGCTTTTATGTCCCGGGCTTCAAAACTTTGGCGATGATGAACGACCCTTCCCAGGGAGGAGTAAGTTTGTGGCGCCCTCAGGCGTCTTGTCGCAGCCGAAGTACCAAGTCTCCCACTTGGAAGTCTCGGGGCCGAACCCTTCGTGCGTGGTAGCGTCGCAGGGACTGCTGATACCGCGCTGAGTGTAGTAAGGCCATGTCCCGAGCCTCTTCCAGCTGGTCCAATGAATCCTCTCGGCTGGTCTGGTTGCCTTGGTCGTCGTAAGCCTTTGTCCTCGGGGAACCGTATTCCAAGTCCGTGGGTAAGATGGACCTCGGCCCCATAAACTAGGAAAAACAGCGAGAGACCCGTGGCCCGGCTCGGCGTCGTCCTCAGACTCCAAACCACCGAGGGTGGTTCTTTTATCCACCACTTGCCAAACTTGTTGAGGTCGTTGTAGATCCTCGGTTTTAGTCCCTGCAAAATCATACCGTTGGCGCGCTCCACCTGCCCATTTGTCACTGGGTGAGCTACAGTGGCCCAGTCCACATGGATGTGGTGGTCCTCGCAGAAGTCCAGGAACTTTTTTCCAGTGAACTGTGTGCCATTGTCGGTGATGATTGAGTTTGGGACCCCGAAGCGATGGATGATATTTGTGAAGAACACCACCGCCTGCTCGGACCTGATGCTGGTTAAGGGTCGGACTTCGATTCGCTTGGAGAATTTGTCGATGGCAACCAGCAGGTGCGTGAAGCCCCCGGGTGCCTTCTGCAAGGGACCGACGAGGTCCAGACCCCACATGGCAAATGGCCAAGTGATTGGTATTGTCTGCAGGGCTTGAGCAGGTAGGTGCGTCTGTCTCGCGTAGAATTGACACCCTCGGTTGGAGCGTACAATCCTAGTGGCGTTGGCCACCGCGGTCGGCCAGTAGAACCCTTGTCGGAAAGCGTTTCCCACGAGGGCTCGAGGTGTTGCATGGTGACCGCAAGCCCCCGAGTGTATTTCTTGTAACAGCTCTTGTCCTTGGGCAACGGATATGCATCGTTGGAGAATGCCTGAGGGGCTATGGTGGTACAAATCCTTTTCATCACCCAGTAAAACGAATGACTTGGCGCGCCGAGCCAGTCGCCGAGCTTCGGCCTTGTCGAGGGGAAGCTCTCCTCGGAGGAGATATTCCAGGTACGAGGTCTGCCAGTTCAGGATCGGCATGACCCCATTCCGCTCCACCTCGACACGCAGGGCCTCACCCTCGGTGGCTGAGGGTACCTCGGGTTGGGCCAAGGTCTCCTCTAGTTCGGGCGTGTCGTTGACTTTGACGGATGGTTGATATATGTCCCTAGAGAAGACGTCCGGGGGAACCGTCGTTCGCCCAGAGGCTATTTTCACCAGCTCATCTGCGGTCTCATTGTACCGTCGAGCAACATGGTTGAGCTCCTAGCCCATAGAACTTGTCTTCCAAGCGTCGAACTCCATCGCAATAGGCCTCCATTTTTTGATCGCGACAGTGGGAGTTCTTCATGACTTGGTCAATGACAAGCTGCGAGTCGCCGAACCCCTAGCTCGACGGCGATGCGTAGTCCTTTAACCAAGGCTTCGTACTCGGCCACGTTGTTTGACGCCGGAAAATGGAGGCACAGTACGTATCGCATATGTTTCCCGAGGGGTGAGACAAAGAGCAGGCCAGCACCTGCTCCTGTCTTCATAAGCGACCCATCGAAGTACATGGTCCAAAGTTCAGGCTGTATTGGAGCTGTCGGCAATTGGGTGTCGACCCATTCAGCCAAGAAGTCTACCAAGACTTGAGATTTTATGGCCTTCCGAGGAGCGAATGAAAGTGTTTTTCCCATGAGTTCCACTGTCGATTTTGCTATCCTACCCGAGGCCTCTCGGCACTTGATGATCTCTCCCAGGGGGAAGGATGACACCACAGTCACCAGATGAGACTCGAAGTAGTGTCGCAACTTTCGGCCGTGTCAGAATTACTGCGTATAGTAGCTTCTAGGATTTGCGGGTAGCGGATCTTGGTCTCAGATAGCACCTCACTGATAAAGTAGACCGGCCTCTGAATGAGCAGTGCATGCCCCTCTTCTCGCCTCTCGACTACGATCGCGGCGCTGACCACCTGAGTGGTTGTGGCTACGTAAATCAAGAGGGCTTCTCCCGCAGCAGGGGGCACCAAGATGGGTGCATTAGTAAGGAGTGCCTTTAAGTTTCCGAGGGCTTCTTCGGCCTCGGGGGTCCAAGTGAAGCGCTCGGCCTTCCTTAAGAGGCGGTACAAGGGCAATCCTTTCTCGCCAAGGCGTGAGATGAAGAGGCTCAGAGCCGCAAGGCTTCCCATGACCCTTTGTACTCCTTTCAAGTCTTTGATGGGCCCCATGTTGGTGATGGCCGCGATCTTCTCCGGGTTGGCCTTGATGCCTTGTTCGGAGACGATGAACCCTAGGAGCATGCCTCGGGGGACTTCGAAGACACACTTCTCGGGATTGAGTTTTACGCCTTTCACACGCAGGCACCCAAACGTTACTTCGAGGTTGGAGAGGAGGTCGGAGGCTTTCCTTGTCTTGACAACGATGTCATCGACATAAGCCTCGACCGTTCTGCCGATGTGTTGTCCGAACACATGGTTCATGCACCTTTGGTAGGTGGCACCAGCATTCCTCAAACCAAATGGCATTGTAGTATAACAATACATGCCAAAGGGTGTGATGAAAGAAGTCGCGAGCTGGTCGGATTCTTTCATCTTGATTTGGTGATAGCCCGAATAGGCATCGAGGAAAGACAGGGTTTCGCACCCAGCAGTGGAGTCCATAATTTGATCGATGCGAGGCAGGAGGTAGGGAACCTTTGGACATGCTTTGTTTAAACCAGTGTAGTCTACGCACATCCTCCATTTCCCACCTTTTTTCTTTACAAGCATAGGGTTAGCTAGCCATTCGGGATGGAATACCTCTTTGATGAACCCTGCAACCATCAACTTGTGGACCTCCTCACCTATGGCCCTACGCTTTTCTTCATCAAAGTGGCGTAGGGACTGTTTCAAGGGTCGGGCAACGGCTTGAATGTCCAGTGAGTGCTCGGCGACATCCCTCGGTATGCTGGGCATGTCTGAGGGACTCCACGCAAAAACTTTGGCGTTTGCGCGGAGAAAGTCGACGAGCACTGCTTCCTATTTGGGGTCAAGCTCGGAGCCGATCCTGACTTTCTTGCCGGTGTCGCTGCTCGGGTCGATGGAGACGGGCTTAACTGCCTCAGCCGGTTCGAAGTTGTCGGCGTGCCGCTTCGCGTCGGGCGCTTCTTTGGAGAGGCAATTCAGGTCGGCGATGAAGGCTTCGGCCTCGGCGAGGGCCTTAGCGTACTCCACGCATTCCACGTCGCACTCGTAAGCGTGGCGGTATGTGGGTCCGACGGTGATGACTCCCTTGGGGTCAGGCATCTTGAGCTTGAGGTAAGTGTAGTTGGGGATGGCCATGAACTTGGCATAGCACGGTCTTCCCAGCACCGCGTGATAGGTCCCTCGGAACCCAACTACCTCGAAGGTGAGGGTTTCTTTTCAGAAGTTGGAGGGGTTCTGAAGCATACGGGTAAGTCAATCTGACCGAGGGGCAGGATACACTTTCCGGGTGTGATCCCGTGGAAGGGTGCTGCACTAGCCCAGATCTCAGACTGATCAACCCCCAAGAGCTCCAGGGTCTCGGCGTAGATGATGTTGAGGCTGCTGCCTTTGTCCATGAGGACCTTGGAGAGCCTAACGTTGCCGATGATCGGGTCAACAACGAGCGGGTACCTTCCTGGGATCGGCACGTAGTCGGGGTGGTCGCCTTGGTCGAAGGTGATGGGCTTGTCAGACCAGTCTAGGTAGACAGGCACCGCTACCTTCATCGAGCCGACCTCCCGGCGCTCCTGCTTGCGGTGCCGAGCCGAGGCGTTCGCCACCTGTCCGCCGTAGATCATGAAGCAATTGTGGACCTCCAGGGAACTCCTCTTCCTTGTCGCCCCCTTCTTGTTGTTGCCTTGGTCTTTGCCACCTTCTGCCGAGGGACCAGCCTTGTTGAAGTAGCGCCGGAGCATGTCGCACTCTTCAAGGGTGTGCTTGACAGGACCCCTGTGATAGGGGCACGACTCCTTGAGCATCTTGTCGAATGCGTTGGCTTCTCCGGGAGGCTTCTGAGGGTTTCTGTGCTCGGTAGCAGCGACGAGATCCGCGTCGACGATGTTGCGCTTTGCCTGCACCTTCTTCTTGGCCTTCTTCTTTGTGCCATGCTAGGCGGACGCCTCGGGGGCGTCTTCCTTCTGCCCTCCCTGAGGCTGCTTGTCCTTACGGAAGATGGCTTCGACCGCCTCCTGACCAGAGGCGAACTTGGTGGCGATGTCCATCAAGTCGCTCGCCTTGGTGGGAGTCTTGCGTCCTAGTTTGCTCACCAGGTCCTGGCAAGTGGTGCCGGCGAGGAAAGCTCCGATGACATCCGAGTCGGTGATGTTAGGCATCTCGGTGCGCTGCTTTCAAAACTGCCGGATGTACTCTCGCAGGGATTCCACTGGCTGCTGGCGGCAGCTTCGGAGATCCCATGAGTTCCCAGGGCATACGTACGTACCCTAGAAATTTCTAGCAAAAGCCTTGACTAGGTCGTCCTAGTCAAAGATCTACGCAGGAGGCAGATGCTCCAGCCAGGCCCGGGCAGCGTCGGAGAGGAAAAAGGGGAGGTTGCGGATGATGAGGTTGTCATCGTCCATCCCTCCCAACTGGCATGCCAGCCGGTAGTTCGCAAGCCACAACTCCAGCCTTGTCTCCCCTGAGTACTTGGAGATGGTAGTCGGGGCTCAGAACCGGGCCGGGAATGGCACTCGTCGTATGGTCCGGCTGAAGACTTGCGGACCTGGTGGCTCGGGCGAGGGACTCCGATCCTCCTCACTGTCGTAGCGTCCCCCGCGCCTTCTCCTCGAGTCGGGTTCCACGGTCGCGGCGGTGTTGCTCAGCGCAAAGGCGATCCGAGGCTGTTGGCGTCCCGTCCCGTGTGCGCTCGGTATGGACCGAGGCCTCCTGCATGCGCAAGGAGGGCGTTGTGCGATGCTCCGAGGGGTCTCCTCGTCTCCGGGAGGCAGAGCTCTCGGCTTGTTGGACAACGGTGTCTTCTAGGAGGCCCTTGAGCTCGCCTTGGATTCATCGCCCCTCGGTGGTGGATGGCTCCAGCATTGTTCGAAGTAGCATCGCTGCTGCAGCTAGGTTCTGGCTGGCCCCGTCGAAGGCTGGGGCGGCATCACCCTGGCATCGTCAACAATGCGGCGCTGGACGTCCCAGGCCCGATGACGTGCTCCTCCGGCGAGTGCCCAGCCTGCCCACTCCTACTCGATGTTTTGTCGGAGCTGCACAAGCCGCCCCGCTTCTTCATTGAGCTTGGCCTGCATCTCGCGGAGTTGCTCAAGTTGTGTGTCCTATCCCCCCGCAGGGACTTGGACCACAGCTAGCTCCCGCGGGATCTCAGCGCGAGACGCAGGTGCAAGGGCGCCGTCACATCGTGGCATACCAAGGTGGTTTTCTCCGCTGTGATCCTCCTGATCAATGTGGTAGCACTCGCGCGTTGGGTCGCAACCCTCGCCGTCAAGGCTGTGGCCATCATCAGATCAGCCGGAGAGGCAGTGGTCACATCCGGACATGAAGTCGCGCATGGCATTGGGATCACGGAGTCCGGAGAAATCCTAACTGATGTCGGGGTCATCCTCTTCCTCGGAACCCGTGGGTCCGGAGGTTGAGACGGCCGTCAGTCGGTCCCAAGTTGACCACTGTAATACTCAAGTTGTATACCAAGTGTTATAAAGAGAGTTCCTCATTTTGTGTGTTTCATTTGCATCATAAAAAGAGCACCTATGTAATTGAGAGTGACTAAATAAAACAATTATGCTAAAATAAAGAAAAAGTGCATTTGTTGGAGTTTTTATGTGTTGTGCATTAAATAAAACCATGATGGTAAAAATGATAAGGTAATAATTATTAGAAACTTGATTAAGCCACATTGAAAACTAGGGTTTAAAGGAAGTAGAGAAATGTTATGAAAATAAAGAAAATAATGTAAATATATTCCAAAAATGTGTATTTCATATTCCAGAATATTATTTGACAACAAATGTGCACAAGGATTGAAAACCAAATTCAAATCCAAATTTAAACTTAAAAGAAAGAAAACAGAAAATTAAAAAGAAAAGAAGAAAAGCTTACCTGGGCCGCCGGAGCGCAATTCGGCCCACCTAAGGATTTCCGCGCGCAGCCCACCTTCTCTGGTGTGCGTGCCGACATGCGGGCCCCGCATGTCAGCCGCTCAAACCGCGCTTACGCTGTGCTCCTGTCACTGCCAACTGGGCCCGGGTTGTCAGTCGTTTATACGCCACGCGCGCGCGCCCACGGCATTGTTCCGCTGGCAGGTGGGGCTTCTTCGTCAGGACGTTGTCTTCCCCGGTGAATTCGCGACCGCGTTACACTGTCTCGTGGGACCCCCATGTCAGTCTCTCTCCCTCCGCTTCGCCATGACCGTGCGGACCGAATCCTTCGCCGGCATCGACGGACTCCGTCAACCACCTCGCCCTGGGTATAAAACCCAACTACACGAGGCCCTTTGACCATGCCCCGTCGTCCAACCCACTAGAGCCATATCGTCGGCGAGAATTTCTCTCCGCCGTGAGGACCAAACCAGCCGCCGCGACCCAATCGCTTCGTCGTCGACGTCCGGTCCCCGGTGATCGGCTTTGGAGCATCTCCAAATACATAGGAAGGGTGTCGTGTCGTTCGCGGGCGAAGTCGGCCACTGGGCGTGGCGCAATTCCTCGTCGAACGTCGATCCTCCGCCGCGATTCCGCCTTCCTCGTCGCCAGACCCTCTGCGCGCCGTGATTGTTGGTAATAATCCTTCTACCACGTTCGCCATCCCCTCGGCTACGTGGCGCACCATTTAATTTCTAGAATAACGCGCCTGGACGTCAGATTGAGTTTGCTCCGGCGATGGTCCGCCGTGAGTCTCGGGCGGCGCTGCCGTTCCGAGCTGGAGTTTGGGGAAAGTAGCGTCGACCGTTGATCGTTGGATGAACGGCTCAGATTAGGAGCAAGCGTACCCCTTCGTCCGATAGAACCGCGATCGTTGATCTGCGATCCGTCGGTTGCGAGCACGCCTGGTTATATTAAATCGGGACCGTGGGTGGAGATCCAACGGCTCTCTGCGCGTACCGCTTCGCGATCGCGCAGATTTAATCCCTACCGTCCGCGTGTGATCGGACGGCCAGTAATCGCCCGTAACCCTTCGCGGGGCAGTTTTTCTAAAGAGCCCCCGCAGAATTGTAAAACCAACCCGCAGTCCGTTGTCACTGTTCTCTGTGTCTAGGAGATATTGCGCAGAGGCCCCTGAGTTCTCTGGAAATTGACGCCCAGTCCAGTGCTGGTTTAATCGATTTAAATGAATTAGAAATTGGATTTTAAATATGAAAATAAACCGTAGAACTTGCATAAATCATAGAAAATCCATTTTTAGTCCAAATTGAGCCATTTCAGTTCCTAAAATTTTATAATTTTATTCTCTATCACCTAGAGCCTCTGTTTTGTCATGAAAACAGTAAGGAAATTTATTTCACATTTAATCCTATTTAAAGCACATAAAACCTTTAAAAAGGCATAACTTAAAATCCATAACTCCAAATTCAGTGATTCCAGTTCCTATGGTCTTATTTTAATGTGTAGATTTTTACTGTATATTTTGTTCATCTGTTTGGTGTGATGTTGATTTTGGCTATACTATGTATGTATTGTGCTGATGCGAGTAGACGAACAAGCCACTGTGGAAACTGAGGTTCAGCAAGTAGAGATAGCTGAGCAGGAGCTCATTACAGGCAAGTTGTGCCCTTGATCACTTACTTTTCCCAGCCATGTTCTTATTAATTTTAATGATCTGCATAGGTTAATTTTGATGGGAACCTTTATGTACCCCAGTTTTGATTACCTCTATACCTTGTTCACCCCTGGAATATTTTTGGGTAGTACTTGCTAATGCTTTATGTGGATTGGGTATGGAGATTCATTATTCATGATTATTCTGTTATTATTTTGTTATCATTGTTGTTCATGTTAAGATCATTAAATTAATGGGAACATGGAGCGACCACCCGGGAAAACAGTGCTACCACAAGGGTAGTATGGGATGCCCTTGGCTGATTAACTAGGAAAGCTAGTGGAAGACTACCTTACCCGAAAGGGGCAAGGGCAGTAGGGGAGAGGTCAGTGCGGGGAGGTCCCTAGTTGATTTTGCTGCGATGGCTATCAGCTAGGAACCCTTTACTGGATCTTCCCATAAACTGTAGCGGGTTTTCGGAAGCTAGTGGAACTTTGTAAAGGCCTCGTAGTGGATCCCTAGCCATTCACCTCGGTAGTGTCTAAGGGCCTTGCAAACCCAGGCGACATGGGATACACGACTTGTGGGTAAAGATGCGCAACCTCTGCAGAGTGTAAAACTAGTATACTAGCCGTGCTCACGGTCAAGAGCGGCTCGGACCCTCACATGATTAATTATGGAACTTAAATTCAATTTGACATTTGCATCGCATTTGGGATTATTTTACTATTACTGTTCTTTATTATTATTAAGGTTTGGTATTTACTTACACTTAGTAATTGCTAATAAAATTTTGACCAACTTATAAAAGCAATGCTCAGCCTCAGCCTTTATTTTATTGATCAGCCTTACACTTCATGAACTCCCACCTTTGGTGAGTTTATGTCACATTATTCCCCACGACTTGTTGAGCTATGATCGAATGTGAGCTCACCCTTGCTGTCTCACACCCCCCCCCACAGGAGAAGAACAGGTTGTTGAAGAGGAGCTGCCTAACACCGAGGAGTTCGATCTGATCTAGGTGGCGTTTCTCAGTCGACATTGGCGCCATCGATCCTTAGTTCGTTTTATGTTTATCTTTATTTTGTAATAAGACTTCCGCTATGTAATAAATACTCTGATGTTTTATGACATTTATCTCTATACACTCTGTTATTGTATATGTTGTCTTCTTGGCGCATGTATGAGATGCACCCGGCTTTGTTCTTTAAAACCGGGTGTTACAGAAGTGGTATCAGAGGAAATGTTGACTGTAGGACGAAACCTAGATAGACTGGACAGACCCTTACCTACTTATCTCATTCTGAATCATTCTACACTCACCTTACTCTGATTCTTTCTACACTTATCTTGATCCTGTCTCACCTTCTACTGTTCTACTCTGATCATTCTTACCTTTTCTACTCTGAGACAAGATGGATTTCAAACCTTGGAATCCCTACCCCTATGACATTTTAAGAGATAGGAAGCCTAAGACAAAATTAAAACTATTTTCTCTATTAAAAATATTGGTTGATTGTTCTGATGATCAATGCCTGATTTGCTTCTTTGATTGATTGGAATAGTATAGATGGACATCTTAGCATGTGCCACTATAAGGTATTGAATTAGCTATAGTAGGTGAAGTATTAATCTGCTTAGCTAATAAATCCCCCAAAGTAACATGATTTGTAATTACTGCCTTGTCTACTGCTCTTTCTTACCATATGTATCTAACTCAGATGGTCAATACCAGGCGGGGTGGTGGAATTGATTTGCCTCCTAACCAACACACTCGAAGACAACCTCAGCCACAGCCTGCAGGGATGAATCCTCCTAATCCTCCACCCGGCGGAGTTGACCCATTGGTTGCTGCTCAGATGGCGGTGATGCAGCAGATGGCAGACACCATGGCAGATATGCGTGCCCAGATGCAGCAAGAACGCCAGGAGATGCGTCAAGAAAGGGAGAATATACGCCAGGAGTTGCGCCAGGAGCGAGATGAGATACGCCAAGAAAGGAGGGCGCAACAACAGCTTCAGCAACAGCAACAGCAGCAACAAGTACCATTGCCTCCACCACCACCACCAGCTCCACCTCGTGATAAGCACCGGGAGTTTATGAGTCACAAGCCACCGACCTTCGCCAGCTCGCCAGATCCACTTGATGCAGACGATTGGTTGAAGTCAATTGAGAAGATGCTGAATATTGCACAATGCACTGACCGGGAGAAGGTTTTATATGCTTCTGGACGTCTGACTGGTCCTGCTGCTGACTGGTGGGATTCTTATACTGCTGCCCATGATGCTGCGGATAATATTACTTGGGCAGAGTTTAGTACACAATTCAGGAACTACCATATCCCAGCTGGGATGATAAAGATCAAGAAGAAGGAGTTTCTGTCGCTGAAGCAAGGAAGTATGTCAGTCAGCGAGTACAGAGACAAGTTTATTCAGCTATCCAGATATGCCCCTGAAGAAGTTGCTGAAGATGAAAGGAAGCAGGAGCATTTCATTGAAGGACTTAATGGACCACTGCAGTATGCTCTAGTTGCACACACTTTTCCATCATTTCAGAGACTGTTGGATAAGGCCCTGGCTATTGAACACAAGCGTGTTCAACTGGGAGATTTGAAGAGGAAGGCCATATCACAAGGACAGGGTAGCAGCAGTGTTCGTCCTCGCTACAGTTCACCACAGGGTACACCGCCTCGACCAGGAGGACCACGCCCAGTTCAGCAATCACCATTGAGGACACCTACTCGACAGGCTACACCCACTGGCACCCCGACGAAGTTTGCAGGACAGAGTACAGGCACTCAATGCTTCAAGTGTGGGAAGATTGGTCATTATGCAAATGTCTGCCCACAGAGGATTGCTACCACTCCAACTCAGAACAAGCAACAGACCCCTGGCAAGGGATATTCTATAGCCAGGGTGAATCAAGTCAGCGTGGATGATACTCCTGATGGCGGGGACCTCGTAATTGGTATGTTTTATGTTAATGCCATTCCTGCAACAATATTATTTGATTCTGGTGCTACACATTCATTCATGTCTGCTCGTTATGCCAACACAAATGAAATACCCCTGCTAAATATGAGAAAACCACTGATAGTAATTACACCTAAAGGGCCTGTTGAGGCGAATCAAATGACACGTAGATTGACATTAACTATTATGGGTAGAGAATTTGGAGCTACTGCCATAATATTGGAGTCAAGCAGTATAGATTTGATACTTGGTATGTCATGGCTAAGGAAGGCAAAGGCCGTTATAGCATGTGGTAGGGGTACCATAGAACTCACTACTACTAAAGGAGAAAGGTTTCAAGTTAATATTGCAGTAACCTCCTCATCCATGCGTGCAATGTTCTTTATGCCTGAGGAGTTTGTTGGTGACAACATCCGGGTGGTTAGAGATTTTCCGGATGTCTTTCCAGAGGAGTTACCAGGGATGCCACCTGATAGGGAAGTTGAGTTTGTGATTGATCTCTTACCTGGAACCGCCCCTATTTCTAAACGGCCATATAGAATGTCCGTAGAGGAGTTGAAGGAACTGAAGAAGCAGTTAACGGAGTTACAAGAGGCTGGGTATATTCGTCCAAGTTCCTCACCTTGGGGAGCACCGGTGTTATTCGTGCAGAAGAAGGATGGATCGCAACGGATGTGTGTGGATTATAGGTCTCTTAATGATGTTACGGTAAAGAACAAGTATCCGTTGCCCCGTATTGAGGATTTATTTGATCAGATGAGAGGAGCCAGGGTATTCTCGAAGATTGATCTCCGATCGGGATACCATCAGATGAAGATTAGACCATCGGATATTCCCAAGACGGCTTTCTCAACTCGATATGGATTATATGAGTTTACTGTTATGTCATTTGGACTAACCAATGCGCCAGCTTACTTCATGAATTTGATGAATAAGGTGTTTATGGAGTATTTGGACAGATTCGTCGTGGTGTTCATCGACGATATTCTTATCTATTCTAAGAATGAAAGTGACCATGAAGAACATCTAAGGTTGGTGCTACAGAAGCTACGAGATAATCAACTCTATGCTAAGTTCAGCAAGTGTGAGTTTTGGATTGGCGAAGTGCCATTTCTTGGTCATATTATTTCTAATGGAGGAATAGCAGTGGATCCTGCTAAGGTCAAGGAGATTATGGAGTGGAGAGTGCCCACTACAGTTACTGAGATTCGGAGTTTCTTGGGACTCGCAGGATATTATCGGAGATTTATTGAAGGATTTTCTAAGATTGCTAAGCCGATGACATCGCTTTTGGAGAAAGGAAGAGAATTCAAGTGGGATGATAAGTGTCAAGAAAGCTTCGATCAGTTGAAGGAAAGATTGATGTCACCTCCAGTATTGATTATGCCAGATCTGCAGAAGGGATTTGACATTTACTGTGATGCATGTGGCCAAGGACTTGGATGTGTGCTTATGCAAGATGGTCATGTGATTGCCTATGCATCTCGTCAGTTGAGGAAGCATGAATTGAACTACCCCACTCATGATTTGGAATTGGCTGCAGTTGTGCATGCACTTAAGATTTGGAGACACTATATTATGGGAACTAAGTGCCAAGTATATACAGATCATAAGAGTTTGAAGTATATATTCACTCAAAAGGATCTCAACCTTAGGCAACGTCGTTGGTTGGAGCTCATTAAGGATTATGACTTGGAGATTCACTATCACCCAGGCAAGGCGAATTTGGTTGCAGATGCCTTGAGTCGGAAGGAGCATGTTCACTCCGCTTTCGTTGTTCAGCTACCTGATGAATTAGCAAAGGATTTTGAGAGACTCAACCTGGGAATTGTTACACATACGGAAGGAGTCACTATTGAATTGGAACCTACCTTGGAACAAGAGATTCGAAAGGGTCAAATTGGTGATGCTAAGATTCAGGAGATTAAGGATCTTATTACTGAAGGAAGAGGTCCGGAGTTCACAGAGGATGAGCAAGGCACGATATGGTTCAAGAATCGGATCTGTGTTCCCGATATTGATAGTCTTCGGGAAACTATATTGAAGGAAGCGCATGACTCAGTTTATTCTATCCACCCAGGAAGCACTAAGATGTATCAAGATTTGAAGCAAAAGTATTGGTGGTATGGACTAAAAAGAGATGTGGCTGCACATGTGGCTATGTGCGATGTATGCCAAAGAGTTAAGGCTGAACACCAGAGGCCAGCCGGACTATTGCATCCACTGAAGATACCTGAGTGGAAATGGGAAGAGATTGGCATGGATTTCATTGTTGGATTACCCCGCACGTCTGCTGGATATGATTCTATATGGGTGATTGTGGACAGGCTAACTAAGGTAGCCCACTTTATTCCAGTGAAGACCACTTATTCAGGAGCCAAGTTGGCAGAGTTGTACATGGCACGGATTGTATGCCTGCATGGTGTGCCAAAGAAGATTGTGTCAGATCGAGGATCACAGTTTACCTCTCGATACTGGAAGCAGTTGCACGAGTCATTGGATACGAGATTGAATTTTAGTTCGGCTTACCATCCCCAGACTGATGGGCAAACTGAGAGGACTAACCAAGTACTGGAAGATATGTTAAGAGCTTGTGCTCTTAAGCATGGTGGAAGTTGGGATAAGAGTCTACCGTATGCGGAGTTCTCTTATAATAATAGCTATCAGGCCAGCTTGAAGATGTCACCGTTTGAGGCTTTGTATGGCAGAAAGTGCAGGACTCCCTTGTATTGGAATCAAACTGGTGAAAGACAATTGTTTGGACCTGAGATTATACAAGAAGCAGAGGAACAAGTTCAGCAAATAAGGGAGAATTTGAGAACTGCACAATCCAGGCAGAAAAGTTATGCTGATACCCGGAGAAGACTGCTTGAGTTTAAGGAGGGTGATTATGTCTATTTGAAGGTGTCACCACTCCGGGGCATGAGAAGGTTCAAAGTCAAAGGAAAGTTGTCCCCTCGCTTTATTGGACCCTTTTTAATCTTAAAGCGAGTGGGAGAGGTTGCATATCAATTGGAGTTACCGGATCATCTCGCGGATGTTCATGATGTATTTCATGTATCTCAGCTGAAGAAATGCCTCAGGGTACCTGAAGAACAGTTACCAATGGAAGACCTTAGTGTTCAAGAGGACTTGACTTATGCTGAGTACCCCATCAAGATTTTGGATACTTTGACTCGAGTTACGAGAAATAAGGTTATAAAGATGTGCAAAGTTCAATGGAGCCACCATGGTGAAGATGAAGCAACTTGGGAAAGAGAAGAAGAGCTTCGTATAGATTTTCCCCACCTTTTCTCTAGTTCTTCTTAAATCTCGAGGACGAGATTATTTTTAAGGGGGGTAGGATTTGTAATACTCAAGTTGTATACCAAGTGTTATAAAGAGAGTTCCTCATTTTGTGTGTTTCATTTGCATCATAAAAAGAGCACCTATGTAATTGAGAGTGACTAAATAAAACAATTATGCTAAAATAAAGAAAAAGTGCATTTGTTGGAGTTTTTATGTGTTGTGCATTAAATAAAACCATGATGGTAAAAATGATAAGGTAATAATTATTAGAAACTTGATTAAGCCACATTGAAAACTAGGGTTTAAAGGAAGTAGAGAAATGTTATGAAAATAAAGAAAATAATGTAAATATATTCCAAAAATGTGTATTTCATATTCCAGAATATTATTTGACAACAAATGTGCACAAGGATTGAAAACCAAATTCAAATCCAAATTTAAACTTAAAAGAAAGAAAACAGAAAATTAAAAAGAAAAGAAGAAAAGCTTACCTGGGCCGCCGGAGCGCAATTCGGCCCACCTAAGGATTTCCGCGCGCAGCCCACCTTCTCTGGTGTGCGTGCCGACATGCGGGCCCCGCATGTCAGCCGCTCAAACCGCGCTTACGCTGTGCTCCTGTCACTGCCAACTGGGCCCGGGTTGTCAGTCGTTTATACGCCACGCGCGCGCGCCCACGGCATTGTTCCGCTGGCAGGTGGGGCTTCTTCGTCAGGACGTTGTCTTCCCCGGTGAATTCGCGACCGCGTTACACTGTCTCGTGGGACCCCCATGTCAGTCTCTCTCCCTCCGCTTCGCCATGACCGTGCGGACCGAATCCTTCGCCGGCATCGACGGACTCCGTCAACCACCTCGCCCTGGGTATAAAACCCAACTACACGAGGCCCTTTGACCATGCCCCGTCGTCCAACCCACTAGAGCCATATCGTCGGCGAGAATTTCTCTCCGCCGTGAGGACCAAACCAGCCGCCGCGACCCAATCGCTTCGTCGTCGACGTCCGGTCCCCGGTGATCGGCTTTGGAGCATCTCCAAATACATAGGAAGGGTGTCGTGTCGTTCGCGGGCGAAGTCGGCCACTGGGCGTGGCGCAATTCCTCGTCGAACGTCGATCCTCCGCCGCGATTCCGCCTTCCTCGTCGCCAGACCCTCTGCGCGCCGTGATTGTTGGTAATAATCCTTCTACCACGTTCGCCATCCCCTCGGCTACGTGGCGCACCATTTAATTTCTAGAATAACGCGCCTGGACGTCAGATTGAGTTTGCTCCGGCGATGGTCCGCCGTGAGTCTCGGGCGGCGCTGCCGTTCCGAGCTGGAGTTTGGGGAAAGTAGCGTCGACCGTTGATCGTTGGATGAACGGCTCAGATTAGGAGCAAGCGTACCCCTTCGTCCGATAGATCCGCGATCGTTGATCTGCGATCCGTCGGTTGCGAGCACGCCTGGTTATATTAAATCGGGACCGTGGGTGGAGATCCAACGGCTCTCTGCGCGTACCGCTTCGCGATCGCGCAGATTTAATCCCTACCGTCCGCGTGTGATCGGACGGCCAGTAATCGCCCGTAACCCTTCGCGGGGCAGTTTTTCTAAAGAGCCCCCGCAGAATTGTAAAACCAACCCGCAGTCCGTTGTCACTGTTCTCTGTGTCTAGGAGATATTGCGCAGAGGCCCCTGAGTTCTCTGGAAATTGACGCCCAGTCCAGTGCTGGTTTAATCGATTTAAATGAATTAGAAATTGGATTTTAAATATGAAAATAAACCGTAGAACTTGCATAAATCATAGAAAATCCATTTTTAGTCCAAATTGAGCCATTTCAGTTCCTAAAATTTTATAATTTTATTCTCTATCACCTAGAGCCTCTGTTTTGTCATGAAAACAGTAAGGAAATTTATTTCACATTTAATCCTATTTAAAGCACATAAAACCTTTAAAAAGGCATAACTTAAAATCCATAACTCCAAATTCAGTGATTCCAGTTCCTATGGTCTTATTTTAATGTGTAGATTTTTACTGTATATTTTGTTCATCTGTTTGGTGTGATGTTGATTTTGGCTATACTATGTATGTATTGTGCTGATGCGAGTAGACGAACAAGCCACTGTGGAAACTGAGGTTCAGCAAGTAGAGATAGCTGAGCAGGAGCTCATTACAGGCAAGTTGTGCCCTTGATCACTTACTTTTCCCAGCCATGTTCTTATTAATTTTAATGATCTGCATAGGTTAATTTTGATGGGAACCTTTATGTACCCCAGTTTTGATTACCTCTATACCTTGTTCACCCCTGGAATATTTTTGGGTAGTACTTGCTAATGCTTTATGTGGATTGGGTATGGAGATTCATTATTCATGATTATTCTGTTATTATTTTGTTATCATTGTTGTTCATGTTAAGATCATTAAATTAATGGGAACATGGAGCGACCACCCGGGAAAACAGTGCTACCACAAGGGTAGTATGGGATGCCCTTGGCTGATTAACTAGGAAAGCTAGTGGAAGACTACCTTACCCGAAAGGGGCAAGGGCAGTAGGGGAGAGGTCAGTGCGGGGAGGTCCCTAGTTGATTTTGCTGCGATGGCTATCAGCTAGGAACCCTTTACTGGATCTTCCCATAAACTGTAGCGGGTTTTCGGAAGCTAGTGGAACTTTGTAAAGGCCTCGTAGTGGATCCCTAGCCATTCACCTCGGTAGTGTCTAAGGGCCTTGCAAACCCAGGCGACATGGGATACACGACTTGTGGGTAAAGATGCGCAACCTCTGCAGAGTGTAAAACTAGTATACTAGCCGTGCTCACGGTCAAGAGCGGCTCGGACCCTCACATGATTAATTATGGAACTTAAATTCAATTTGACATTTGCATCGCATTTGGGATTATTTTACTATTACTGTTCTTTATTATTATTAAGGTTTGGTATTTACTTACACTTAGTAATTGCTAATAAAATTTTGACCAACTTATAAAAGCAATGCTCAGCCTCAGCCTTTATTTTATTGATCAGCCTTACACTTCATGAACTCCCACCTTTGGTGAGTTTATGTCACATTATTCCCCACGACTTGTTGAGCTATGATCGAATGTGAGCTCACCCTTGCTGTCTCACACCCCCCCCCACAGGAGAAGAACAGGTTGTTGAAGAGGAGCTGCCTAACACCGAGGAGTTCGATCTGATCTAGGTGGCGTTTCTCAGTCGACATTGGCGCCATCGATCCTTAGTTCGTTTTATGTTTATCTTTATTTTGTAATAAGACTTCCGCTATGTAATAAATACTCTGATGTTTTATGACATTTATCTCTATACACTCTGTTATTGTATATGTTGTCTTCTTGGCGCATGTATGAGATGCACCCGGCTTTGTTCTTTAAAACCGGGTGTTACAACCACATATGGTACCCCGGAAGTTCAGGATATGCCCTAGTGAAGTGGGCACCGTTTCACCTCCGTCATGATGACCGCATCAAAAAAGGTGCGCCACATTATTTAAATTTATATCCTTTTCCTTTTTCCTCTCTCTCTCTTGCCACAGGGACCGGGAAAGAGGAAAGCGCGAAAAGGATCCTTCTCGTCGAAGGAAGCGGGCCCCGAGCCCTCCTACTGATCAGGGGTTCGAAGGTTGCGGCCTTCGGGGTTTGGCAACCGCCCCAGAGCACTCGGGCTCTGAGCCCTTTACTGATCAGGGGTTTGAAGGCTGGCCCCTCGGAAGGGTTCGATAGCCGCCCTAGAGCACGCAGAGTCAGGGATGACCTTGGGTATGTCCGTTACATGGCCAAGGCTCGGGCTGCGCTCCCGAGGTACCCTAGGAAATTTCTAAGATCAGCGGGAACGATTTGTAACAGAATCCCACTGGAGGGAGGCATCGAGCCCTCGGACCCTATCGATTGGGTCTGGGTCCGGCAAATCACATGCAGGTACTTTTGGAGCGCGCCTTTGGGCCACTAGCTGACCCTTATCAAACGAGGCTCGGGCGTCCACTCGGATCACCTGCTAGCAACTCACTGGAAACACCATGTTCGGTGCCCCCCGAGGGTAACATGGCGCTTTCCCCCCCCCCCTTTCCTCCTCGCGGAGAGGCGATGAAGGGGCGTACGATTAAAGTCGAGACGATCCTTGATCGTCCTCTCGCTCCGTGCAGAGGCTTGGGGGCTGCTCTCGCGCTAGGCTATGGCCAAACTGTTGACCACGTCAACAAACCAGCTTGAAAACTCGGAGCCTGACCGTGCACCCAGGCTGCAGCCAGGCCGCATGAGGGAACAACAAGGCTAATCGAGGCATCACAAAAAGGATTAAGACCTCAGAGGAGTCAAACCACTCCTCCGAGGCCTTGGGGGCTACGCTCGACGGGTGCGCGCGAGACCACGTCAACAAACCAGCTCAAAAACTCGGAGCCTGACCGTGCATCTAGGCTACAGCCAAGCCGCATGAGGGAACAACAAGGCTAACCGAGGCATCACAAAAAGGATTAAGACCTCAGAGGAGTCAAACCACTCCTCCGAGGCCTCGGTGGCTACACCCGGCGGGTGCGCTCGCGCGCACCCACCGGAACAAAACACAACCGAGAAGGGCCAGTCCCCTTGCAAAAAATCCAGCAGAACCTCCAAGCGAGTACTTACACTGCCTTCGAGGCTCGGGGGCTATTGTCGGGGACCGTAATTAGGGGTACCCCCAATGCTCCTTAACCTGGCTGAAAAACATCTTCAGAACAAACCATACACGGTTGATGAAGCGCAGTTCAAGTCAAGGCCTCGTCTACCAAGGGACGCGACCTCATCCGAGCCCAGCCTCGGGCAAGGACTATAGTCCCGGACGAGTTCACGCCTCGCCCGAGGGTCCCCTCTGCCAACAGATGCACCCCCGTCTCACCCAAGGCTAAACTCGGGCGAGCTTTGTCGTGCAGCGACCTCGACGGAATCGCCTTAACAACCGACCATATCGCATGCGTATTTAATGCGAGGATCGCCTGACACCTTGTCTTGACACGCGTGCCTCAGTCGGCAAGGTCGAAGTGACCGCAGTCACTTTGCCCCTTTACTGATCGTTCTAACAGGAAAACAATACTATTTGCCCCGCTCCGGCAACCGTGCCAACCGCCAGGGAAGACTAACAACAATCACGGCCTTTCCCGAGTTCGGCCTCGAGCGCAACAGAGAGCTCCACCTCGCCCGACCCTAGGACTCGGCCTTAGCTTCGGTCTCGGGAGAAGGTCTCCGCCTCGACCGACCCTGACCTCGGCCTCAGCCTCGGCCTCGAGAGAAGGACGCCGCCTCGCTCGACCTCGGCCTTGGGAGAAGGACTCTACCTCGCCCGACCACAGCCTCGGCCTCGGAGGAGTCGCCGCCTCGCCCGACCTCAAGCCTCGGCCTCGGGAGGAGTCACCGCCTCGCCCGACCTCGGCCTCGGAACCAACTACGCTACAGGAGATACATCATGACCCTACCTCTAGCTAGCCGCCTCAGGCTATGAGGGAACAAGACTGGAGTCACATCTTGCTTACTCCGGCCACAGGTAATGATGGTTCCCCGCGTGCGCCCATGACGTCGGTTGCTCTCAAACCCCCTACGGAAGCAAGCGAACGTCAGTAGGGTCCATGCTGCACCGCCAGCTATGCTTCTACAGGGCTCGAGGCACTTCTCCGACAGCCACGTTAACACACGTATAGGGCTCAAGGCACTTCCTCGCCAGCCACCTTAGCACATAGCTACACCCCATTGTACAGCTGGGTGTCTCCTTGTGTCTATAAAAGGGGATGTTAACAAGGGGTCCAGATGAACACACGTTCAGGTGGACATGCATGGACACATATAGAGACATTGACATAGAGGGAGGCGGGGCAGACGAGACAGGCAGAGACGGACGCACGCAGGAACTCTCTCGCTCTCACCTTCGCTCTCCCGCAACGCTTGTAACCCCTACTACGAGCACCCCGATGCAAGATAACATAAGCCTCATTTCCCACTTGTGTTCCATCTTGCATCAACCCATTTGGGCAGGGACATGCAAAGACAAATTTACTGGTCGGTTGACAGTCCTCGCGGGTCTGAAACGCCGACAGTTGGCGTGCCAGGTAGGGGCCTACTGCGTGTTGACACATACTTTCCCGTTGAGTTCCAGATGGGTAGCTTTCAGCAGCCTCTTCAACCCGGGACGGTGCTCCGCTTTGGGAGTCTCGAGTTCATGTCCCTCGACAGCGGCTATGACATGGTACTGCTCTCCCCGCAGCACAACAACGGTCGTTGGCCCGCCCGGCGGAGGCAAACTCGATGACGGCGTCTCCCCGCGGCAGAAGAGGAACACCCAGGTTTGCCCCGCTACCCACCTCGCCGGAGGAGGAGGAGACGGGGCAACCGTGGCCAGGCAGGAGGTGGCACCTCGTCGGCTATCGGACCAGAGCGAGTTGATGACGCTGGCACCCCTGCGGGGGACATGTCGGGTGTTGTCCTCGCACCTGAGACAATGGCGGGTGTTGCTTCCCGGCAATGTGCTAACCCCAAGCGGACTGATGACGCCAGCACCCTCACGAAGTACTTGTTGGGCGTTAGCCTCGTACCTGAGATAATGGTGCAGTCCGTCCCCGATGCGACTTCGCCATCGTCCATCAACCAAGAGGTACCGTCCGTTTTCCACCCTGTCCCTTTTAGATTCAGCATTGACCCACCAAGCGACCCCGCTTCGATGAGCGCATTCGTGAGGGCATATCCTGACCTTCCGGGGTACCATATGTGGTCAACTTGGGACCGACTGACGGCCGTCTCAACCTCCGGACCCACGGGTTCTGAGGAAGAGGACAACCCCGACGTTAGTTGGGATTTCTCCGGACTCCATGATCCCAGTGCCATGCGCGACTTCATGTCTGCATGTGACCACTGCCTCTCCGACTGCTCTGATGATGGCCACAGCCTTTGCGACGAGGGTTGCGACCCAACTCGCGAGTGCTACCACATCGATCAGGAGGATCACGGCGGAGAAAACCACCTTGGTATGCTAGGAAGTGATGGCGCCCTTGCACCTGCGTCTCACACTGAGATCCTGTGGGAGCTAGCTATGGTCCAAGTCCCTGCGGGGGGTCAGGACACACAGCTTGAGCAACTCCGCGAGATGCAGGACAAGCTCATCGAAGAATCAGGGCGGCTTGTGCAGCTCCGACAAAACATCGAGCAGGAGTGGGCAGGCCGGGCACTCGCCGGAGGAGCACGTCATCAGGCCCGGGACGTCCAGCGCCGCATTGTTGACGATGCTAGGGTGATGCCGCCCCCAGCCTTCAATGGGGCCGGCCAGAACCTAGCTGCAGCAGCGATGCTACTTCGAACAATGCCGAAGCCATCCACCACCATTCGGCGACGAATCCAAGGCGAGCTCAAGGGCCTCCTAGAAGACGCCGATGTCCGACAAGCCGAGAGCTCTGCCTCCCGGAGATGAGGAGACCCCTCGGAGCATCGCGCAACGCCCTCCTGGCGCATGCGGGAGGCCTTGGTCCATACCGAACGCACACGGGACGAGACGCCAGCAGCCCCGGATCGCCTCGACGCCGAGCAACATCGCCGCGACCGTCAAACCCGACTCGAGGATAAGGTGCGCTGAGGCTACCACCCCAAGCGCGGGGGACACTACGACAGTGAGGAGGATCAGAGTCCCTTGCCCGAGCCACCAGATCCGCAAGTCTTCAGCCGGACCATACGACGAGCGTCGTTCCTGGCCCGGTTCCGAGCCTCGACTACCATCACCAAGTACTCAGGGAAGACAAGGCCGGAGTTGTGGCTAGCGGACTACCAGCTGGCATGCCAGTTGGGAGGGACGGACGACGACAACCTCATCATCCTCAACCTCCCCCTTTTCCTCTCCGACGCTGCCCGGGCCTGGCTGGAGCATCTGCCTCCTGCGCAGATCTCTAACTGGGACGACCTGGTCAAGGCTTTCGCTGAAAATTTCTAGGGTACGTACGTACGCCCTGGGAACTCATGGGATCTCTGAAGCTGCCGCCAGCAGTTAGGGGAATCCCTGCAAGAGTACATCCGGTGGTTTTCAAAGCAGCGCACCGAGCTGCCCAACATCACTGACTCGGATGTCATCGGAGCTTTCCTTGCCGGCACCACTTGCCGGGACCTGGTGAGCAAACTAGGACGCAAGACTCCCACCAAGGCGAGCGACTTGATGGACATCGCCACCAAGTTTGCCTCTGGTCAGGAGGCGGTTGAAGCCATCTTCCGTAAAGACAAGCAGCCTCAGGGAGGGCAGAAGGAAGACGCCCCCGAGGCGTCCGCCCAGCGTGGCACTAAGAAGAAGGCGTAGGCAAAGCGCAACGTCGTCGACGCGGATCTCGTTGCTGCTGTCGAGCACAGGAACCCTCGGAAGCCTCCTAGAGGAGCCAATGCGTTCGACAAGATGCTCAAGGAGTCATGCCCTATCATAGGGGTCCCGTCAAGCACACCCTTGAAGAGTGCGACATGCTCCAGCGCTACTTCAACAAGGCTGGACCCTCGGCAGAAGGGGGCAAACACCAAGGCAACAACAAGAATGGGGCGACAAGGAAGAGGAGTTCCTGGAGGTCCACAACTGCTTCATGATCTACAGCGGATAGGTGGCGAACGCCTCTGCTCGGCACCGCAAGCAGGAGCACCAGGAGGTCTGCTCAGTGAAGGTAGCGGCGCCGGTCTACATAGACTGGTCTGACAAGCCCATCACCTTCAACCAAGGCGACCACCCCGACTACGTGCAGAGCCTAGGAAGGTACCCGCTCATCGTCGACCCGATCATCGGCAACATTAGGCTCTCTAGGGTCTTCATGGATGGAGGCAGCAGCCTCAACATCATCTACGTCGTGACCCTAGAGCTCTTGGGGTTGATCGGTCCGAGATCCGGGCTGGTGCAGCACCCTTCCATGGGATCGCACCCAGAAAGCGTATCCTGCCCCTCGGACAGATTGACTTACCCGTCTGCTTCGGAATCCCCTCCAACTTCCAAAAGGAAACCCTCACCTTCGAGGTAGTTGGGTTCCGAGGGACCTATCACGCGGTGCTGGGAAGACCGTGCTACGCCAAGTTCATGGCCATCCCCAACTACACTTACCTCAAGCTCAAGATACCTGGCCCCAAGGGAGTCATCACCGTCGGACCCACGTACCGCCACGCTTACGAGTGCGATGTGGAATGCGTGGAGTACGCTGAGGCCCTCGCCGAGGCCGAAGCCCTCATCGCCGACCTGGATTGCCTCTCCAAAGAAGCGCCCGATGTGAAGCGGCGCGCTGGAAACTTCGAACCGGCCGAGGCAGTTAAGTCCGTCTCCATCGACCCCAGCAACGATGCCGGCAAGAAAGTCAGGATCGGCTCCGAGCTCGACCCCAAATAGGAAGCAGTGCTCGTCCACTTTCTCCGCGCAAACACCGAAGCTTTTGCAGGGTTCATCAAAGAGTTATTCCATCCCGAATTGTTAGCTAACCCTGTGCTTGTAAATAAAAAGGCTGGGAAATGGAGGATGTGCGTAGCCTACACTGGTTTAAACAAAGCATGTCCAAAGGTTCCCTACCCTCTGCCTCGCATCGATCAAATTGTGGACTCCACTGCTAGGGTGCGAAACCCTGTCTTTCCTTGACGCCTATTCGGGCTATCACCAAATCAAGATGAAAGAATCCGACCAGCTCATGACTTCTTTCATCACACCCTTTGGCATGTATTGTTATACTACAATGCCATTTGGTTTGAGGAATGCAGGTGCCACCTACCAAAGGTGCATGAACCATGTGTTCGGAGAACACATCGGCAGAACGGTCGAGGCTTATGTCGATGACATCGTTGTCAAGACAATGAAAGCCTCCAACCTCCTCTCCGACCTCGAAGTAACTTTTGGGTGCCTGCGTGTGAAAGGCGTAAAACTCAATCCCGAGAAGTGTGTCTTCAAAGTCCCCCGAGGCATGCTCCTAGGGTTCATCGTCTTCGAACGAGGCATCGAGGCCAACCCGGAGAAGATTGCGGCCATCACCAACATGGGGCCCATCAAAAGACTTGAAAGGAGTACAAAGGGTCATGGGATGCCTTGTGGCTCTGAGCCGCTTCATCTCGCGCCTCAGCGACAAAGGATTGCCCTTGTACCGCCTCTTAAGGAAGGCCGAGCGCTTCACTTGGACCCCCGAGGCCGAAGAAGCCCTCGGAAACTTAAAGGCACTCCTGTTGCGAGAGAAGCCCTCTAGATTTACATAGCCGCAACCACTCAGGTGGTCAGTGCCGCAATCGTAGTCGAGACGAGAAGAGGGGCATGCACTGCTCATTCAGAGGCCGGTCTACTTCATCAGCGAGGTGCTATCCAAGACCAAGATCCACTACCCACAAATCCAGAAGCTACTGTACGCAGTAATTCTGACACGGCGAAAGTTGTGACACTACTTCGAGTCTCATCCAGTGACTGTGGTGTCATCCTTCCCCCTGGGAGAGATCATCCAATGCCGAGAGGCCTCGGGTAGGATAGCAAAATGGGTAGTGGAACTCATGGGCAAAACACTTTCATTCGCTCCTCGGAAGGCCATAAAATCTCAAGTCTTGGTAGACTTCTTGGCTGAATGGGTCGACACCCAATTGCCGACAGCTCCAATACAACCCGAACTTTGGACCATGTACTTCGATGGGTCGCTTATGAAAACAGGAGCAGGTGTTGGCCTGCTCTTCATCTCACCCCTCGGGAAACATGTGCGCTACATACTGCGCCTCCATTTTCCAGCGTCAAACAACATGGCCGAGTACGAAGCCTTGGTTAATGGACTGCACATTGCCATCGAGCTAGGGGTTCGGCGCCTCGACGCTCGTGGCGACTCGCAGCTCGTCGTTGACCAGGTCATGAAGAACTCCCACTGCTGCGATCGAAAAATGGAGGCCTACTGCGATGAAGTTCGGTGCTTGGAAGACAAGTTCTACGGGCTGGAGCTCAACCATGTTGCTCGACGGTACAACGAGACCGCCGATGAGCTGGCGAAAATAGCCTCGGGGCAAACGACGGTTCCCCCGGATGTCTTCTCCAGGGACATATATCAACCATCCGTCAAAGTCGATGACGCGCCTGAACCAGAGGAGACCTCGGCCCAGCCCGAGGTACCCTCGGTCGCCGAGGGTGAGGCCCTGCGTGTCGAGGTGGAGCAGAATGGGGTCACGCCGGTCCCGAACTGGCAGACCCCGTATCTGAAATATCTCCTCCGAGGAGAGCTGCCCCTCGACAAGGCCAAAGCACGGCGACTGGCTCGGTGCGCCAAGTCGTTCGTTTTATTGGGTGATGAAAAGGAGTTGTACCACCACAGCCCCTCAGGCATTCTCCAACGATGCATATCCATTGCCCAAGGACAAGAGCTGTTACAAGGAATACACTCGGGGGCTTGCGGTCACCATGCAGCACCTCGAGCCCTCGTGGGAAACGCTTTCCGACAAGGGTTCTACTAGCCGACCGCGGTGGCCGACGCCATTAGGATTGTACGCTCCTGTCCGAGGGTGTCAATTCTACGCGAGACAGACGCACCTGCCCGCTCAAGCCCTACAGACAATACCAATCACTTGGCTGTTTGCCGTGTGGGATCTGGACCTCGTCGGTCCCTTGCAGAAGGCACCCGGGGGCTTCACGCACCTGCTGGTCGCCATCGACAAATTCTCCAAGTGGATCGAAGTCCGACCCTTAACCAGCATCAGGTCCGAACAGGCGGTGGCGTTCTTCACAAATATCATCCATCGCTTCGGGGTCCTATACTCAATCATCACCGATAATGGCACGCAGTTCACTGGGAAAAAGTTCCTGGACTTCTGCGAGGACCACCACATCCGTGTGGACTGGGTCGCTGTAGCTCACCCAATGACAAATGGGTAGGTGGAGCGCGCCAACGGTATGATTTTGCTGGGACTAAAACCGAGGATCTACAACGACCTCAACAAGTTTGGCAAGCGGTGGATAAAAGAACTGTCCTCGGTGGTTTGGAGTCTGAGGACGACGCCGAGCCAGGCCATGGGCTTCTCGCTGTTTTTCCTAGTCTATGGGGCCGAGGCCATCTTACCCATGGCCTTAGAATACGGTTCCCCGAGGACAAAGGCTTACGACGACCAAAGCAACCAGACCAGCCGAGAGGATTCATTAGACCAGCTATAAGAGGCTCGGGATGTGGCCTTACTACACTCAGCACGGTATCAGCAGTCCCTGCGACGCTACCACGCCCGAAGGGTTCGTGAAAGGGAAATGTGCCCTTGGGCCATTTCTAAGTATTTTGGTGATTGAGTGCCAACACAAGTACTTAAGTATTAAAGTATGCCAAGTGTTGGACAAAGTGCAAATCAAGTCTAACGGTATGTTTCTAGACTTAGTACATTGTTTTGAGAACTAATGTATTGTGTCTAAGTGCTGGAAACAAGGGAAATCAAATTGGAAAAGAGATGGCTTTGTTCAGCCAAAGTCTGCTCAGTCTGGGTGCACCGGACTGTCCAGTGGTGCACCGGACAGTGTCTGGTGCGCCAGGCTGGCTCTGGCGAACTTGCTGCTCTCGGGACTTCGACGGCGGTGTACGGCTATAAATCACCGGACTGTTCGGTGGTGCACCGGACTGTCCGGTGAGCCAACGGTCAGCCAGGCCAACGGTCGGCCGAGGATTCCGCGCGTGATGCGTGGCCGAGCCAACGGTCACAAGGGGGCACCGGACTGTCCGGTGTGCACCAGACAGTGTCCGGTGCGCCAACGGCTCTACATCTGCAACGGTCGGCTTCGCCAAATAAGGAAAGAAATCCGCACCGGACAGTGTCCGGTGGTGCACCGGACTATCCGGTGTGCCAGGTGACAGAAGGCAAGAATTGCCTTCCAGGAATGCTCTCAACGGCTCCTAGCTGCCTTGGGGCTATAAAAGGGACCCCTAGGCGCATGGAGGGGCACACCAAGTATTCTCTAAGCATTAATAAGCACCAAGACTTCGATTTCGCGCATTTGATTCTTTGTGATATCAACTAGAGCTCCATTTGAGTTGTGAACTCGTCGGGTTGTGTTGTGAGCTTTTGTTGCGACTTGTGTGCGTGTTGTCACTCTGATTTTGTTTCTTGTGTGCGTTGCTCATCCCTCCCTTACTCAGTGCTTCTTTGTGAACATCAAAGTGTAAGGGTGAGAGACTCCAAGTTGTGGAGATTCCTCGCAAGCGGGATATAGTAAAGCAAAGCAAAACACCGTGGTATTCAAGTGGGTCTTTGGACCACTTGAGAGGGGTTGATTGCAACCCTCGTCCGTTGGGACGCCACAACGTGGAGTAGGCAAGCGTTGGACTTGGCCGAACCACGGGATAAACCACTGTGTCATCTCTATGTTGATATCTTTGTGGTTATTGTGTTTTGCTAAGACTCCTCTCTAGCCACTTGGCATTATTGTGCTAACGCTTAGTTAAGTTTTTGTGGCTTTAAGTTTTCAAGTTTTACAGGATCACCTATTCACCCCCCCTCTAGGTGCTCTCAATTGGTATCAGAGCCGTTCTCTTCAAGAAAGGGACTTACCGCCGAAGAGATGGATCCTAAGGGCAAGGGGATTGTGATCAACGATAAAGAAAAGGAGTCCTTCATCAACGAGTCGAAGGATGACAAGCCTACCGACTCGGGCTCGAGCCATAAACGAAAAGATGGGAAGAAGAAGAAGACAAGGCGCATCAAGGAAATCGTCTACTACGATGACAGCGACGAATCTTCCTCTTCCCAAAAGGACGACGACAACGACTACGAGAAAAGGAAGACGGTTAATTCAAACTTCTCTTTCGATTATTCTCGTATTCCGCATAGTTCAAATACACATTTGCTTTCCATTCCTCTTGGCAAACCTCCACACTTTGATGGGGAGGACTACGGATTTTGGAGTCACAAAATGCGTAGTCACTTGTTCTCTCTCCATCCAAGCATATGGGAGATTGTAGAGAGTGGAATGAAATTTGATAGCTCAGATAGTCCCATGTTTATAAATGAACAAATCCATAGAAATGCACAAGCTACTACTGTCCTTTTAGCATCTTTGTGCAGGGAAGAGTACAATAAGGTGAGCGGCTTGGACAATGCCAAGTAGATCTGGGACACCCTCAGGATCTCACATGAGGGGAACGACGTCACCATGCTCACCAAGATGGAGTTGGTGGAGGGCGAGCTCGAGAGATTTGCAATGATAAGGGGAGAGGAGCCAACCCAAACATACAACCGGCTCAAGACCCTCATCAACAAAATAAGGAGCTACAGAAGCACGTGATGGACGGACCACGATGTTGTTCGCCTAATGCTAAGGTCTTTTACTGTCCTTGATCCACATCTTGTGAACAATATTCGTGAAAATCCTAGGTACACTAAGATGTCATCCGAAGAAGTACTTGGGAAGTTTGTAAGCAGGAGAATAATGATCAAGGAGGCGAGATACGTGGACGACGCGTTGAATGGTCCAATCCATGAGCCTCAACCCGTTGCTCTCAAGGCAACGAGTAGCAAGGATGCGCTACCTAGCAAGGTGGCGCAAGTTGAGGCGGCAGGACTAAATGATGAAGAGATGGCCCTCATCATCAAGCGCTTCAAGACGGTGCTAAAGGGATGCAAGGGGCAGCCTAACAAGAACAAGACGAAGGGGAAGCGCTCATGCTTCAAATGTGGTAAGGTTGGTCATTTTATCGCTAACTGTCCCGATAATGATAGTGACCAGGAACAAGGGAACAAGAGGGAAAAGAAGAAAGCTTACAAGAAGGCTAAGGGCGAGGCACACCTTGGCAAGGAGTGGGACTCGGATTGTTCGTCGTCCGACTCCGACAACGAAGGACTCGCCGCCACCGCCTTCAACAAATCAGGCCCTCTTTCCCAACGAGCGTCACACATGCCTCATGGCGAAGGAGAAGAAGGTATGTACTCGGAATACTACTTATGCTTCTTCAAGTGAGGATGAGTCTAGTGATGATGATGAAATAGATTATTCATGTTTATTCAAGGGCCTAGATAGAACCAAGGTTGATAAAATAAATGAATTAATTGATGCCTTGAATGATAAGAATAGGTTACTAGAAAAGCAAGAGGATCTTTTGTATGAAGAACATAATAAGTTTGTAGAGGCACAAAAATCCCTTGCTTTAGAAATTAAAAGGAATGAAATGCTTTCTAGTGAAGTGTCTACATGCCATGACTCTATTTCTAGCTTAAAGAGCATAAATGATGATTTGAATGCTAAGTTAGAAATAGCAAATAAATCAACATCTTGTGTAGAACATGTTACAATTTGTAATAGGTGTAAATATTTTGATGTTGATGCTTGTAGTGAACACCTAGTTTCAATTTCTAAACTGAATGATGAATTGGCTAGTCTTAATACCCAACTTAAGACTAGCAAGAGTGAAATTGATAAAATAAAATTTGCAAGGGATGCCTACACGATTGGAAGACACCCCTCAATTGAGGATGGTCTTGGCTTCAAGAGGGAAGTCAAGAACTTAACAAGCCATAAGGCTTCCATCTCCACCAAGGAGAAAGGGAAGGCCCCTATGGCTAATAGTGCTCAAAAGAACCATGCTTTCATGTATCATGATAGGAGACAATCTAGGAATGTTAATAGAAGTTATGATGCTATGATTGCTTCTAGTGCTTCCTATATGCATGGTAGAGATATGTCTAGGAGAAATGTCATTCATCATATGCCTAGGAGAAATGTTGCACATGTTCCTAGGAAGATTAATGAACCTTCTACAATTTATCATACTTGCAATGCTTCCTTTGCAATTTGTAGAAAGGATAGAAAGGTGATTGCCAGGAAATTAGGGGCAAAATGCAAGGGAGATAAAACTTGCATTTGGGTCCCTAAAGATATTGTCACTAACCTTGTAGGACCCAACAAGAGTTGGGTACCTAAGACCCAAGCCTAAATTTGCCTTGCAGGTTTATGCATCCGGGGGTTCAAGCTGGATTATCGACAGCGGATGCACAAACCACATGACGGGAGAGAAGAAGATGTTCACCTCCTACGTCAAGAACAAGGATCCTCAAGATTCAATAATATTCGGTGATGGGAACCAAGGCAAGGTGAAAGGGTTAGGAAAAATTGCTATTTCATCCGAGCACTCTATTTCTAATGTGTTTTTAGTTGAGTCGCTTGGATATAACTTGTTGTCTGTGAGTCAACTCTGTAATATGGGATATAACTGTTTATTCACAAATGTAGATGTGTCTGTCTTTAGGAGAAGTGATGGTTCATTAGCTTTTAAGGGTGTACTAGACGGCAAACTTTATTTAGTTGAATTTGCAAAAGAGGAGGCTGGTCTAGATGCATGCTTAATTGTTAAGACTAGCATGGGCTGGCTATGGCATCGCCGCTTAGCACATGTGGGGATGAAGAACCTTCACAAGCTTCTAAAGGGAGAACACGTGATAGGTCTAACTAATGTTACTTTCAAAAAAGATAGACCTTGTGCAGCTTGTCAAGCAGGTAAACAGGTGGGAAGTTCTCATCATACCAAACATGTGATGACCACATCAAGACCGTTGGAGATGCTTCATATGGACCTCTTCGGACCCATCGCCTATCTAAGTATAGGAGGAAGTAAGTATGGTCTTGTTATAGTTGATGATTTTTCCCGCTTCACTTGGGTATTCTTTTTGCAGGATAAATCTGAAACCCAAGGGACCCTCAAGCACTTTCTAAGGAGAGCTCAAAATGAGTTTGAGCTCAAGGTGAAGAAGATAAGGAGCGACAACGGGTCCGAGTTCAAGAACCTTCAAGTGGAGGAGTACCTTGAGGAGGAAGGGATCAAGCACGAGTTCTCCGCTCCCTACACACCACAGCAAAATGGTGTGGTAGAGAGCAAGAACAGGACGCTCAAAGACATGGCGAGGACGATGCTTGGAGACTTCAAGACCCCCGAGCGGTTTTGGTTGGAAGCCGTGAACACGGCTTGCCACGCCATCAACCGGGTCTACCTTCACCGCCTCCTCAAGAAGACTTCTTATGAGCTTCTAACCGGTAACAAACCCAATGTGTCTTACTTTCATGTATTTGGGAGCAAATGTTACATTCTAGTGAAGAAAGGTAGAAATTCTAAGTTTGCTCCCAAAGCTGTAGAAGGGTTTTTGTTAGGTTATGACTCAAATACAAAGGCGTATAGAGTCTTCAACAAATCATCGGGTTTGGTTGAAGTCTCTAGCGACGTTGTATTTGATGAGACTAATGGCTCTCCAAGAGAGCAAGTTATTGATCTTGATGATATAGATGGAGAAGATGTTCCAACGGACGCAATACGCACCATGGCGATTGGAGATGTGCGGCCATAGGAACAACAGGAGCAAGATCAACCCTCTTCCTCAACAATGGTGCATCCCCCAACTCAAGTTGATGAACAGGTTCATCAAGAGGAGGCGTGTGATCAAGGGGAAGCACAAGATGATCATGTGATGGAGGAAGAAGCACAACCGGCACCTCCAACCGAAGTTCGAGCAACGATTCAAAGGGATCATCCCGTCGACCAAATTTTAGGTGCCATTAGCAAGGGAGTAACTACTCGTTCTAGATTAGTTAATTTTTGTGAGCATTACTCCTTTGTTTCTTCTATTGAGCCTTTCAGGGTAGAAGAGGCCTTGCTAGATCCGGCCTGGGTGCTGGCCATGCAGGAGGAGCTCAACAACTTCAAGCATAATGAAGTTTGGACACTGGTGTCGTGTCCCAAGAAAAATGTTGTGGGAACTAAGTGGGTGTTCCGCAACAAACAGGACGAGCACGGGGTGGTGACAAGGAACAAGGCTCGACTTGTGGCAAAAGGTTATGCCCAAGTCGCAGGTTTGGACTTTGAGGAGACTTTTGCTCCTGTGGCTAGGCTAGAGTCCACTCGTATTCTGCTAGCATATGCCACTCACCATTCTTTCAGGTTGTTCCAAATGGATGTGAAGAGCGCTTTCCTCAACGGGCCAATCAAGGAGGTGGTGTACGTGGAGCAACCCCCTGGCTTCGAGGATGAACGGTACCCCGACCACGTATGTAAGCTCTCTAAGGCGCTCTATGGACTTAAGCAAGCCCCAAGAGCATGGTATGAATGTCTTAGAGACTTTTTAATTGCTAATGCTTTCAAGGTTGGGAAAGCCGATCCAACTCTTTTCACTAAGACTTGCGATGGTGATCTTTTTGTGTGCCAAATTTATGTCGATGACAGAATATTTGGTTCTACTAACCATAGCAGGGTGATGACTCAGAAGTTCGAGATGTCGATGATGGGCGAGTTGAACTACTTCCTTGGGTTCCAAGTGAAGCAACTCAAGGATGGCACCTTCATCTCCCAAATGAAGTACACGCAAGACTTGCTAAAGCGGTTTGGGATGAAGGACGCCAAGCCCGCAAAGACTCCGATGGGAACCGACGGACACACCGACCTCAACAAAGGAGGTAAGTCCGATGATCAAAAGGCATACCGGTCTATGATAGGGTCTTTACTTTATTTATGTGCTAGTAGACCGGATATTATGCTTAGTGTATGCATGTGTGCCAGATTTCAATCCGATCCAAGAGAGTGTCACTTAGTGGCCGTGAAGCAAATTCTTAGATATTTAGTCGCTACGCCTTGCTTTGGGATCTAGTATCCAAAGGGGTCTACCTTTGATTTGATTGGATATTCAGATTCCGACTATGCTGGATGTAAGGTTGATAGGAAGAGTACATCGGGGACGTGCCAATTCTTAGGAAGGTCCCTGGTGTCATGGAATTCTAAGAAACAAACTTTCGTTGCCCTATCCACCGCTGAGGCCGAGTATGTTGTCGCAGGACATTGTTGCGCGCAACTGCTCTGGATGAGGCAAACCCTCCGAGACTTTGGCTACAATCTGAGTAAAGTCCCACTCCTATGTGACAATGAGAGTGCTATCCGAATAGCGAAAAATCCTGTTGAGCATAGCCGCACAAAGCACATTGACATCCGGCATCACTTTTTGAGAGACCACCAGCAAAAGGGAGATATCGAAGTGTTTTATGTTAACACCGAGAACCAGCTAGCTGATAACTTTACCAAGCCTTTAGATGAGAAGACCTTCTGCAGGCTGCGTAGTGAGCTAAATGTCTTAGATTCGCGGAACATGGATTGATTTGTCGCATACATGTGTATTATGCTTTATTCATGTTCCTTATGCATTTTGTTTACTTGTGGTGCTCAAGTTGTACAAACACTCCCCGGACCTCACCAGTCCTTTTGCAAGTGATGCACATATTTAGGGGGAGATGTGCTACAACTTGACCCTTTGAGACTAACCGTGTGCTTGAGTTTGCTTGATTTAGTCTCAAAGGCGGTTTGAAAGGGAAAGGGTGGACTTGGACCATGAAAGACTTCCACTGCACTTCGATGAGAGGGTAACTTATTCCAAGTTCATCTCATGTACTCTTATTGCCTTTGTACTCTTATTTGAAGATTTTGGTGAGGCAATGGGGTTAAAAGGGCCAAGATTGAACTCGTTTCCATGCTTGATGCCAAAGGGGGAGAAAATAAGGCCAAAGCAATAAATGGATCAGCTACCACTTGAGAAATTTTGAAAATAGTATAATAGAGCTTTTGGTTTGTCAAAACTCTCTTGTTGTCTCTTTTGTCAAAAGTTGGCCTCTTGTGGGGAGAATAGTCGATTATGGGAAAAAGGGGGAGTTTTTTGAAATCTTTGATCAATTTCTCTTGGAACAACTCTCTTTACGTCTCTCCAATTGTATTTGAATTAGAGATAAGAGATTGAGGTTGATTTGCAAAAATAAAACCAAGTGGTGGCAAAGAGTGATCCATATATGCCAAATTTGAATCAAAACAATTTTGAGTTCTCATTTGTATTGATGTTGCACCTCTTTTAGTTGCTTTTTGTTGTGTTGGCATAAATCACCAAAAAGGGGGAGATTGAAAGGGAAATGTGCCCTTGGGCCATTTCTAAGTATTTTGGTGATTGAGTGCCAACACAAGTACTTAAGTATTAAAGTATGCCAAGTGTTGGACAAAGTGCAAATCAAGTCTAAAGGTATGTTTCTAGACTTAGTACATTGTTTTGAGAACTAATGTATTGTGTCTAAGTGCTGGAAACAGGGGAAATCAAATTGGAAAAGAGATGGCTTTGTTCAGCCAAAGTCTGCTCAGTCTGGGTGCACCGGACAGTGTCCGGTGGTGCACCGGACAGTGTCCGGTGCGCCAGGCTGGCTCTGGCGAACTTGCTGCTCTCGGGACTTCGACGGCGGTGTACGGCTATAAATCACCGGACTGTCCGGTGGTGCACCGGACTGTCCGGTGAGCCAACGGTCAGCCAGGCCAATGGTCGGCTGTAAGACCCAAAATTAGTAGAGAAAAAAAAATAAACAAAGTATCATAATGCTTTGGAAATTAAGAAATAAGAAAATGATGAGAAAAGGATTTTTCTTTTAAAGGAAACCATTTATACATCCCATGAAATAAATAACAAGGAGAATAAAAATTAAATTAGTAATATTAAAATAGTATAGTTTATATTCACCTTTGGGTTTCAATTGATACATTTGAAAAATCTGAAAACTAAAATAGAAGTATAAATTTGAATTTGGAATAGAAAATAGAAAATAAATGGGAAAGGAAGAAAAGAGAAGTAATATGAAAACATGAGTAATATATTTGAATAAATATTCTCAAACCAAATACTTTTAATTGCACCAAAATGAACTGGTTACAAGTTTGAATTGAATTGGTATTTTAAATTTGAATTTGTGAAAGAATGGAGAAGGGAGAAAATAAAAGAAAAATAAAAGAAAAAGGAAAGGAATACTATACCTAACTGGGCCGGCTATCTCCCATTCGGCCCACTTAAACAATCCAGCACGCGCCAGCCCAGCTTATCAACCCGCGCGCCGACCGGTGGGACCCAGTCGTCAGCCACCGTTCCATCGTCCCCGCACTCGCTCCTTTTCCGCTCGCTGGCGTGTGGACCCTGGCGGTCAGCCTCGCCTTGGCTCCCTCACGCGCGCGCGTTCATTCAGCCACCGACCGGTGGGGCCCAATCGTCAGTTCCTTCACCTCATCTCTATCGCGAGCTCGTAACAGAAATCGCCGCGTTCCCTGGGTGTATCGCGGGAGGCCGGTGCGACCTCGCCGGAATCCTCGGGTGGCTTCGGACCCTTGGGGGAGTATAAAAATGCTCCCACCGACCCTGCCTTGCTTCCATCCTTCGAAGCCGAGAACCCATCTAGATCGAGCAGAGAGAAAAGAGAAGTCGCGAGGTAGAAGAAGGGTGCCGCCGTGGGTGATTCTCGCCGTGGCTGTCGGTCCGGCCAAGGGGACCCACTCGGGGGAAAGCGCGGAGCTCAAGAAGGTTGTGTGGGGGATCCGTGGACGAAATAGACCACCGAGCTCACCGGAATTCCTCACCGTCGTTCGTGCGCCGCCGCGGGTCCGCTCTTCTCCGTGGCCAGCGTCCTCCATTGCCCTCCAGCTGTGGTGAGTGTCTCCATCATATTCGAATTCCCCTTCTCGTTGCGAAACGTGGCCCTAATTTGTGTAGGGAGCATCGTGGCCCCGATCCGTCGTGCTCCGGCGATGGCTCCGCCGCGCGTGCGGGGCGGCGCCGCCGGGCAGTGCGTGTACTGTTGGGGGATCGTCGGGGTCCGTTGGATCCGGCGCTGACGGTGTAGATTAGAACGCCCGTACCGGTTCGGCTGAACCAATCTGGTTCGTCCGATCTTGATCTGGCGCTTGTGATCGATGTAGGTAACATTAAATCCAGGCCGTCGAGATCTAATCGGATGGCTATCCCTGGGTACCGTTTCACGGAACTTTGATCTAATCTGGATCATCGATTGTGGATCGGACGGTTAGGAATAACATATACCCCTTCGGCCCTGGCCTTCTTTCTAAAGAGTCCCTGGAAATCTGCGAAATGAACCCGCCGTCCATGGGCGCTGTTGACTGAGTCTCGGTAAACTTGCGCAGAGACCCCCGCGCTTTCCAGAAATTGGCGCCCAGTCCAGAGCACGTTTAAAGCGTATAAATGAATTAGTAAAGGTGTTTTTAATACAAAAATAATTACTAGAACTTGATAAATTCATAGAAAATTCATACTTGCTCCAAATTAATCCATTCCACTTTCTAAAATTTTGTAATTTTATTCTCTACCACCTAGAACCTCTGTTTTGTCATGAAAACAGTTAGAAATTTAATCTCTCACTTAATCTATTTTAAACACATAAAACCTTTGAAAATTCATAACTAAAAATCTATAACTCCAAAATTAATAATCCCTATTCCTGTGATCTTATTTCAATATGTACATTATTAATATGTATTTTGCATATATGTTTGGTGTAATGTTAATTTTGCCTATACCATGTATGTCTGTATTGCTACGTTTAGCAGTGAGGCCACGAGGATCTGAAGAATCATCCTGGTACCTGGAATCTCAAGGCCCAGGCAAGTTGTGCCCTTGATCACTTCTTTTTACCCACCCATGTTCTAATTAATCATAATGATCTGCATAGGTTAATTTTGATGGGACCCAATAGGTTACCCTAGTTTGTCTATCTTTGTACCTTGTTTACCACTGAACTTTTTGGGTAGTACTTGCTAGTGCTTTTATGTGGTTTTGGGTATGAAGATACATTATTCATGATCACACTTTTATTATCTGTTTATTATCACTGTTCATGATAAGATCATTATGTTAATTGGAACATGGAGCGACCACCCGGGAAAACAGTGCTACCACAAGGGTTTAATGGGACGCCCTTGGCTGATTAATTAGGAAAGCTAGTGGAAGACTACCTTACCCGAAAGGGGCAAGGGCAGTAGGGGAGTGGTCAGTGTAGGGAGGCCCTCGGGAGGATTTTGCTGCGATGGCGGTCCTGCAAGGGATTCCTGCATTGGAACTTCCTATAAACTGTAGCGGGTTTTCGGAAGCTAGTGGAACTTTGTAAAGGCCTCAGTAGTGGATCCCTAGCCATTCACCTCGGAAGTGTCTAAGGGCCTTGCAAACCCTGGCGACATGGGATACACGACTTGTGGGAAAAGATGCGCAACCTCTGCAGAGTGTAAAACTGGTATACTAGCCGTGCTCACGGTCATGAGCAGCTCGGACCCTCACATGATTAAATTATGGAACTTAAACTCAAATTGTCATATGCATTGCATCGCAGGTGAAGTTGTTACTTTTGTTCTACTATTTAACTGGGTTGGTATTTACTTATACTTAGTAACTGCTAATAAAATTTTGACCAACTTTAAAAGCAATGCTCAGCTCTAACCATCTTCTTTGGTAAGCCTTACACTTCACGTGAGCTCCCACCTTTGGCGAGTTCATGCACATTATTCCCCACAACTTGTTGAGCGATGAACGTATGTGAGCTCACTCTTGCTGTCTCACACACCCCACAGGTCAAGAGCAGGTACTGCAGGATGATGCTCATGGAGGATGCTGCGATGTGTTCGTGAGAGATCTAGGCCGTCGTCTCCCAGTCAACTCTTGGGTTGCTGGACCGTTGTCTCCTTATAATGTAATTATTTATTTTGTATAGAACTCTTGTTATATATAAAGATGTGACATTCGATCCTGTGCCACTATACATCATATGTGTGAGACTTGGTCCCAGCATACCTGGTGTTTATGTTCGCGCCCGGGTTTTGGACCCCTAAAATCCGGGTGTGACAGAAGTGGTATCAGAGGAATGTTGACTGTAGGACGAAACCTAGATAGAACTGGACAACCATTCTTTACTTACCCTACTCTGATTCTTTCTAAACTTCTCTTAATCTTTTCTCATCTATTTCCGCTTTACTCTGATTACTCTTACCTTTCTGCTTCCAAAGACAAACGTGGATTTCACACTTTGAAATCCTTAACCTAAAAGTGACTTTAGGAATAGGAGACCTAATCTTAGGGACAAAAGCAAAACTATTTTTGTAGATACTGGTATGCTTGAGTGTTTGTTCTTATGATACTTGTCTGATTTGGATCTTTGATTGAGTGTGATGGGTTGTGGAGTAATGTTCACAATTGCATCTGCATATACACATAGGTGTAAACATATAAAATGACTAGACAACCTAGATTATCCCCATTGGAATATATCTAGCTTAAGAGATTTATCTTATCCTAAAAGATCTCATTCTAGCCAATTCATCTTATCTTAAAAGATTCTCCCTTATCTTAATAGATCCATCTCATCTTAAAAGATACTCATCTTATCTTGAAAAGATTTTAGCTCATCCTAATAGATCTAACTGATCTCAAAAGATTCTATCTTATCTTTATGGATCCATCTTATCCTAATAAGCATACTTATCCACCCTAGTTTAAACAACCATGATCTAATGCAAATTAATTAGATCTTACCTAGTCAAACTAGTCATACCGATCTAATCTAGATCCCATCTAATCTAATATGATCTAATCTAATGTGGTCTACTTAAACATATTAGTGATACTGGTAGAAGTGATTAAACCCTACTAGCCATGTATTAACCTAACCTAGAGCCATGATGAATGGTATAACCTTTCTATTCCCACCTAATAACAAACAAACTTTTAACCTACATCTTGTAGTCTATCTCACCCATATATCTCTCATCTTGACAGATTCCATCTTACCCTTGGATATTCACCTTATACAACTGGTTACCCCAATCTGGACGTAAAACAAAGATTAAGCCCTACTAAAGAATCTTCAGATTATAACCAGCTACTAGCTTATTCATTCCGCTTATTGAATAATTTCCTTTGCAAAACTATTACCATATGCTTCTAACTTTCATGGTCAATACCAGGAAAGGAAAGATTATCACGTAACAGCAAACAGAAATGAATCCTCCAAATCCTCCACCTGTTGAAATCGATCAAGTGGTTGCTGCCCAAAGACTGGTAATACAACAATTAACAGACCTGGTGACCGAGATGCAAAACCAGATAAGACAACAACGCGAGGAAATACGTCAGGTCCGCCAAGAAATAAGGCAAGCACGGTTGGAGAGACAACAACAACAACAACCTCCACCACCACCACCCGCCCCACCAAGCTACATAGATATAAATTATGATGATTTGTAAGATCTAGATGTTACTTTAGTTAGTAGATGATATGATATTATTCTAGAAGGAACAATAAGGTCTATTGACCCTATGTTTTGTTAAAGAATTATACCTCATGCTGAGATTTCTTTGTTTGTGCATATGTTCCGAGAACAATATGAGTATACATCCCTTTTCTTACAAATCTCGAGGACGAGATTTTTGTTAAGGGGGGTAGGATTTGTAAGACCCAAAATTAGTAGAGAAAAAAAAATAAACAAAGTATCATAATGCTTTGGAAATTAAGAAATAAGAAAATGATGAGAAAAGGATTTTTCTTTTAAAGGAAACCATTTATACATCCCATGAAATAAATAACAAGGAGAATAAAACTTAAATTAGTAATATTAAAATAGTATGGTTAATATTCACCTTTGGGTTTCAATTGATACATTTGAATAATCTGAAAACTAAAATAGAAGTATAAATTTGAATTTGGAATAGAAAATAGAAAATAAATGGGAAAGGAAGAAAAGAGAAGTAATATGAAAACATGAGTAATATATTTGAATAAATATTCTCAAACCAAATACTTTTAATTGCACCAAAATGAACTGGTTACAAGTTTGAATTGAATTGGTATTTTAAATTTGAATTTGTGAAAGAATGGAGAAGGGAGAAAATAAAAGAAAAATAAAAGAAAAAGGAAAGGAATACTATACCTAACTGGGCCGGCTATCTCCCATTCGGCCCACTTAAACAATCCAGCACGCGCCAGCCCAGCTTATCAACCCGCGCGCCGACCGGTGGGACCCAGTCGTCAGCCACCGTTCCATCGTCCCCGCACTCGCTCCTTTTCCGCTCGCTGGCGTGTGGACCCTGGCGGTCAGCCTCGCCTTGGCTCCCTCGCGCGCGCGCGTTCATTCAGCCACCGACCGGTGGGGCCCAATCGTCAGTTCCTTCACCTCATCTCTATCGCGAGCTCGTAACAAAAATCGCCGCGTTCCCTGGGTGTATCGCGGGAGGCCGGTGCGACCTCGCCGGAATCCTCGGGTGGCTTCGGACCCTTGGGGGAGTATAAAAATGCTCCCACCGACCCTGCCTTGCTTCCATCCTTCGAAGCCGAGAACCCATCTAGATCGAGCAGAGAGAAAAGAGAAGTCGCGAGGTAGAAGAAGGGTGCCGCCGTGGGTGATTCTCGCCGTGGCTGTCGGTCCGGCCAAGGGGACCCACTCGGGGGAAAGCGCGGAGCTCAAGAAGGTTGTGTGGGGGATCCGTGGACGAAATAGACCACCGAGCTCACCGGAATTCCTCACCGTCGTTCGTGCGCCGCCGCGGGTCCGCTCTTCTCCGTGGCCAGCGTCCTCCATTGCCCTCCAGCTGTGGTGAGTGTCTCCATCATATTTGAATTCCCCTTCTCGTTGCGAAACGTGGCCCTAATTTGTGTAGGGAGCATCGTGGCCCCGATCCGTCGTGCTCCGGCGATGGCTCCGCCGCGCGTGCGGGGCGGCGCCGCCGGGCGTGCGTGTACTGTTGGGGGATCGTCGGGGTCCGTTGGATCCGGCGCTGACGGTGTAGATTAGAACGCCCGTACCGGTTCGGCTGAACCAATCTGGTTCGTCCGATCTTGATCTGGCGCTTGTGATCGATGTAGGTAACATTAAATCCAGGCCGTCGAGATCTAATCGGATGGCTATCCCTGGGTACCGTTTCACGGAACTTTGATCTAATCTGGATCATCGATTGTGGATCGGACGGTTAGGAATAACATATACCCCTTCGGCCCTGGCCTTCTTTCTAAAGAGTCCCTGGAAATCTGCGAAATGAACCCGCCGTCCATGGGCGCTGTTGACTGAGTCTCGGTAAACTTGCGCAGAGACCCCCGCGCTTTCCAGAAATTGGCGCCCAGTCCAGAGCACGTTTAAAGCGTATAAATGAATTAGTAAAGGTGTTTTTAATACAAAAATAATTACTAGAACTTGATAAATTCATAGAAAATTCATACTTGCTCCAAATTAATCCATTCCACTTTCTAAAATTTTGTAATTTTATTCTCTACCACCTAGAACCTCTGTTTTGTCATGAAAACAGTTAGAAATTTAATCTCTCACTTAATCTATTTTAAACACATAAAACCTTTGAAAATTCATAACTAAAAATCTATAACTCCAAAATTAATAATCCCTATTCCTGTGATCTTATTTCAATATGTAGATTATTAATATGTATTTTGCATATATGTTTGGTGTAATGTTAATTTTGCCTATACCATGTATGTCTGTATTGCTACGTTTAGCAGTGAGGCCACGAGGATCTAAAGAATCATCCTGGTACCTGGAATCTCAAGGCCCAGGCAAGTTGTGCCCTTGATCACTTCTTTTTACCCACCCATGTTCTAATTAATCATAATGATCTGCATAGGTTAATTTTGATGGGACCCAATAGGTTACCCTAGTTTGTCTATCTTTGTACCTTGTTTACCACTGAACTTTTTGGGTAGTACTTGCTAGTGCTTTATGTGGTTTTGGGTATGAAGATACATTATTCATGATCACACTTTTATTATCTGTTTATTATCACTGTTCATGATAAGATCATTATGTTAATTGGAACATGGAGCGACCACCCGGGAAAACAGTGCTACCACAAGGGTTTAATGGGACGCCCTTGGCTGATTAATTAGGAAAGCTAATGGAAGACTACCTTACCCCAAAGGGGCAAGGGCAGTAGGGGAGTGGTCAGTGTAGGGAGGCCCTCGGGAGGATTTTGCTGCGATGGCGGTCCTGCAAGGGATTCCTGCATTGGAACTTCCTATAAACTGTAGCGGGTTTTCGGAAGCTAGTGGAACTTTGTAAAGGCCTCGTAGTGGATCCCTAGCCATTCACCTCGGAAGTGTCTAAGGGCCTTGCAAACCCTGGCGACATGGGATACACGACTTGTGGGAAAAGATGCGCAACCTCTGCAGAGTGTAAAACTGGTATACTAGCCGTGCTCACGGTCATGAGCAGCTCGGACCCTCACATGATTAAATTATGGAACTTAAACTCAAATTGTCATATGCATTGCATCGCAGGTGAAGTTGTTACTTTTGTTCTACTATTTAACTGGGTTGGTATTTACTTATACTTAGTAACTGCTAATAAAATTTTGACCAACTTTAAAAGCAATGCTCAGCTCTAACCATCTTCTTTGGTAAGCCTTACACTTCACGTGAGCTCCCACCTTTGGCGAGTTCATGCACATTATTCCCCACAACTTGTTGAGCGATGAACGTATGTGAGCTCACTCTTGCTGTCTCACACACCCCACAGGTCAAGAGCAGGTACTGCAGGATGATGCTCATGGAGGATGCTGCGATGTGTTCGTGAGAGATCTAGGCCGTCGTCTCCCAGTCAACTCTTGGGTTGCTGGACCGTTGTCTCCTTATAATGTAATTATTTATTTTGTATAGAACTCCTGTTATATATAAAGATGTGACATTCGATCCTGTGCCACTATACATCATATGTGTGAGACTTGGTCCCAGCATACCTGGTGTTTATGTTCGCGCCCGGGTTTTGGACCCCTAAAATCCGGGTGTGACATCGGCCGAGGATTCCGCGCGTGACGTGTGGCCAAGCCAACGGTCACAAGGGGCACCGGACTGTCCGGTGTGCATCGGACAGTGTCCGGTGTGCCAACGGCTCTACATCTGCAACGGTCGGCTTCGCCAAATAAGGAAAGAAATCCGCACCGGACAGTGTCCGGTGGTGCACCGGACTGTCCGGTGCGCCAGGCGACAGAAGGCAAGAATTGCCTTCCAAGAATGCTCTCAACGGCTCCTAGCTGCCTTGGGGCTATAAAAGGGACCCCTAGGCGCATGGAGGAGCACACCAAGTATTCTCTAAGCATTCATAAGCACCAAGACTTCGATTCCGCGCATTTGATTCTTTGTGATATCAACTAGAGCTCCATTTGAGTTGTGAACTCGTTGGGTTGTGTTATGAGCTTTTGTTGCGACTTGTGTGCGTGTTGTCGCTCTGATTTTGTGTCTTGTGTGTGTTGCTCATCCCTCCCTTACTCCGTGCTTCTTTGTGAACATCAAAGTGTAAGGGCGAGAGACTCCAAGTTGTGGAGATTCCTTGCAAGCGGGATATAGTAAAGCAAAGCAAAACACCGTGGTATTCAAGTGGGTCTTTGGACCACTTGAGAGGGGTTGATTGCAACCCTCGTCCGTTGGGACGCCACAACGTGGAGTAGGCAAGCGTTGGACTTGGCCGAACCACGGGATAAACCACTGTGTCATCTCTGTGTTGATATCTTTGTGGTTATTGTGTTTTGCTAAGACTCCTCTCTAGCCACTTGGCATTATTGTGCTAATGCTTAATTAAGTTTTTGTGGCTTTAAGTTTTCAAGTTTTACAGGATCACCTATTCACCCCCCCCCCCTCTAGGTGCTCTCAGTTTGGCCCCAAGACTTCCAAGTGGGAGACTTGGTACTTCGGCTGCGACAAGACGCCCGAGGGTGCCACAAACTTACTCCTCCCTAGGAAGGGTCGTTCATCATCCTCTCCCGCGGGGATAGGCACGATGGTTGATATGACTAGAGGCGGACCGGCAGTAATTGCAGCGATAGACAGGTGGAAGCAGCGGTCCAATCACCTACAGGTTCGCATCCTCTCCCGAAACAGCAGAGGATCCCTCTCCCGCAGCATCAAACAACGACGCACCCGTGTTCCGTTCCTCGAACGACTCGTGCACGCGCAACAGACGCCCCGCGAATCACCCGTCCCGTCGCATTAACTCCTTGGCAGGGCAAGCGACACCTCCGGCAGGCGAAGCGGGCGCCGTTTCACCTCCGTCATGATGACCGCGTCAAAAAAGGTGTGCCACATTATTTAAATTTATATCCTTTTCCTTTTTCCTCTCTCTTTCTTTCCACAGGGACCGGGAAAGGGGATATTGCGAAAAGGATCCTTCTCGGCGAAGGAAGCGGGCCCCGAGCCCTCCTTCTGATCAGGGGTTCGAAGGTTGCGCCCTCCGGGGTTTGGCAACCGCCCCAGAGCACTCGGGCTCCGAGCCCTTTACTGATCAGGGGTTCGAAGGCTGGCCCCTCGGAAGGGTTCGACAGCCGCCCCAGAGCACGCAGAGTCAGGGATGACCCTGGGTACGTCCGTTACATGGCCGAGGCTCGGGCTGCGCTCCCGAGGTACCCTAGGACATTTCCGAGACCAACGGGAACGATTTGTAACGGAATCCCACCGGAGGGAGGCATCGAGCCCTCGGACCCTATCGAATGGGTCCGGGTCCGGCAAATCACCTGCAGGTACTTTTGGAGCGCGCCTCTGGGCCACTAGCCGACCCTTATCGAACGGGGCTCGGGCGTCCACTCGGATCACCCGCTAGCAACTCACTGGAAACACCATGTTCGGTGCCCTCCGAGGGTAACATGGCGCTTTCCCCCCTTCCTCCTCGCGGAGAGGCGACGAAGGGGCGTACAATAAAAGTCTAGACGGTCCTTGATCATCCTCTCGCTCCGTGTAGAGGCTCGGGGGCTGCTCTCGTGCCAGGCTACGGCCAAACTATTGACCACATCAACAAACCAGCTCAAAAACTCGGAGCCTGACCGTGCACCCGGGCTGCAGCCAGGCCGCATGAGGGAACAACAAGGCTGACAAGACCTCAGAGGAGTCAAACCACTCCTCCAAGGCCTCGGGGGCTACACCTGGCGGGTGCGCTCGCGCGCACCCACTGGAACAAAACACAACCGAGAAGGGTCGGTCCCCTTGCAAAGAATCCGGCAGAACCTCCAAGCGAGTACTTACACTCCCTTCAAGGCTCAGGGGCTACTGTTGGGGACCGTAATTAGGGGTACCCCCAATGCTCCTTAACCTGGCCGAAAAACATCTTCAGAACAAACCATACACGGTTGATGAAGCGCAGTTCAAGTCAAGGCCTCGTCCACCAAGGGACGCGACCTCATCCGAGCCTAGCCTCGGGCAAGGATCATAGTCCCGGACGAGTTCACGCCTCACCTAGGGTCCCCTCTGCCAACAGACGCACCCCCGTCTCACCTAAGGCTAAACTCAGGCGAGCTTTGTCGTGCAGCGACCTCGACCGAATCACCTTACCAACCGACCGTATCGCATGCGCATTTAATGCGGGGATCGCCTAACACCTTGTCCTGACACGCGTGCCTCAGTCGGCAAGGTCGAAGTGACCGCAGTCACTTCGCCCCTTTACTGACCATTCTGACAGGAAAACAACACTATTCGCCCCGCTCCGGTAACCGTGCCAGCCGCTAGGGAAAGACTAACAACAGTCACGGCCTTTCCCGAGTTCGGCCTCGAGCGCAACAGAGAGCTCCGCCTCACCGACCCCAGGCCTCGGCCTCAGCTTCGGTCTCGGGAGAAGGTCTCCGCCTCGACCAACCCCGACCTTGGCCTCAGCCTCGGCCTCGGGAGAAGGACGCCGCCTCGCCCGACCTCAGCCTCGGGAGAAGGACACCGCCTCGCCCGACCTCAGCCTCAGCCTCGGAGGAGTCGCCGCCTCGCCCGACCACAAGCCTCAGCCTCGGGAGGAGTCGTCGCCTCGCCCGACCTCGGCCTCGGAAACAACTACGCTACAGGGGATACATCATGACCCTACCTCTAGCTAGCCGCCTCAGGCTACGAGGGAACAAGACCGGAGTCACATCTTGCTTACTCTGGCCACAGGTAATGATGGTTCCCCGCGTGCGCCCATGACGTCGGTTGCTCTCAAACCCCCTACGGAAGCAAGCGGAAGTCAGCAGGGTCCATGCCACACCGCCAGCTATGCTTCTACAGGGCTCGAGGCACTTCTCTGACAGCCACGTTAACATGCGTACAAGGCTCAAGGCACTTCCCCGCCAGCCACGTTAGCACATAACTACACCCCATTATACAGCTGGGCGTCTCCTTGTGTCTATAAAAGGGGATGCCTAGGGCCTTCCTAAGAGAGGTTCAGGTCAACAAGGGGTCCAGATGAACACACGTTCAGGTGGACATGCGTGGACACATACAGAGACATTGACATAGAGGGAGGCGGGGCAGACGAGACAGGCAGAGACGGACGCACGCAGGAACTCTCTCCCTCTCTCTCGCTCTCGCCTTCGCTCTCCCGCAACGCTTGTAACCCCTACTACGAGCACTCCGGTGCAAGATAACATAAGCCTCATTTCCCACTTGTGTTCCATCTTGCATCAACCCATCTGGGCAGGGACACGCAACGACAAATTTACTGGTCGGTTGACAGTCCTCGCCGGTCCGAAACGCCGACACATATATTTTGTCACAACAGGCCCTTTAGGTGTAATTACTAACATTGGTGTTTTTATATTTTGTAGTGGTATCTCATTTGTGTTGGCATATCAAGTAGACAAATGAATGTGTTGCACCAGAATCAAATAATATGGTTATAGGAATTGCATTAATATAAAAACATACCAAGTGCGATGTCAGCACCTTCAGGAGTAGCATCAGCGCTGACTTGATTAACCCTGGCAATAGAGTATCCCTTGCCAGGAGTCTGTTGCTTGTTCTGAGCTGGTGCACTGGATTTCCCCGCCGGACAAGCATTTGCATAATGCCCAACCTGACTGCACTTGAAGCATGTAGGGCTTGTCTTCTGTCCTGTAGGCCTGACGGGGTGCCAGTGGGGCAGCCTGACAAGTGGGGTGTCTGTGGAGTCCCCTGTGGAGCGTACTAAGCTGGGCATGGTCCTCCTCCAGGACGAGCTGGTGTACCCTGTGGCGGAACATAGCGAGGACAAGTACTGCTGCTACCCTTCCCCTGGGCAATGGCCTTCCTCTTCAAGTCTCCCAATTAAACACACTTGTGTTCAATAGCTAGAGCTTTATCAAGCGGCCTCTGAAATGATGGAAATGTATGAGCAACCAGTGCATACTATAGTGGCCCATTGAGTCCTTCTGTGAAGTGCTCTTGCTTTCTTTCATCATCAGCCACCTCATCAGGAGCATATCTTGACAGCTGAATGAATTTGTCACGATACTCGATGATAGACATGTTGCCTTGCTTCAATGACAGAAACTCCTTCTTCTTGATCTTCATCAATCCAGCAGGAATGTGGTAGTTTCTGAACTACGTGCTGAATTCCGCCCAAGTAATAGTGTCAGCAGCATCATGGGCAGTAACATAAGAATCCCACCAGTCAGCAGCAGGACCAGTCAGACGACCAGAAACATAGAGAACCTTCTCCCCGGTCAGAACATTGGGCGATGTTTAGCATCTTCTCAACTGACTTCAACTAATCATCAGCATGTAGCGGATCTGGCGAGCTGGCGAAGGTAGGCGGCTTGTGACTCATAAATTCCCGGTGCTTATCCTGGGTGGAAGTGGTGGTGGTGGTGGTGGCAGTGGTGCTTGCTGCTGTTGCACCCTCATCTCTAGGCGCATCTCTTCCCTCTCCTAGCACATCTCTTGGCGTTTTTGCCGCATCTGTGTGTGCATATCTGCCATAGTGTCAGTCATCTGTTGCATTATCCGCATCTAGGCTGCAACTGCTGGATCAGCACTGGCTGGTGGAGGATTTGGAGGATTCATCTCTTCTTCTTGTTGCTGTGGCTGTCTAAATATCCTCTGACTGTGTCGATTGTGGGGTAGATCAATTCCACCACCCTTCCTGGTATTGACCATCTGAGTTAGAGACATATGGTAAGAAAGAAAGGATTATAGACAAGGCAGGAAATTACGAAGCATGCTACTTTGGGGCATTTATTAGCTAAGTGGATTAGTGTTTTACCTACTAAAGCTAATCCATTACCTTATGGTGGTACATGCTAAAATGCCCTGCTATACTGATTCAATCAATCAAAGAAGCAAATCAAGCATTTATCATAAGAACAAACAACCAATAATTTTAAGTAGAGAAAATAATTTTAATTTTTGTCTTAGGTCTCCTATCTCTTAAGAAGGTCATAAATGTAGGATTCCAAGGTGTGAAATCCATCTTGTCTTAGAGTAGAAAAGGTAAGAATAATCAGAGTAGAACAATAGAAGGTGAGACAGGATCAAGACAAGTGTAGAAAGAATCAGAGTAAGGTAAGTAGGTAAGGGTTTTGTCTATCTCTATCTAGGTTTCATCCTACAGTCAACATCCCCTCTGATACCACTTCTGTCACACCCGGATTTAAGGCACAAAGCCAGGTGCATCTCATATGTGTGCCAAGGAAGAACAACACATATAATAACAGAGTGCATAGAGATAAATGTCACAAATACCATAAATTTACTTATTACATAGTGGAAGTCTTACAAAATAAATGATAAAAATAAAACAAACTAAATATTATTTCCCTGGTGCCACAAAGCTGACTGGAAGACGCCACCTAGATCAAATCAAACACCTTGTTAGGCGGTTCCTCTTCGACACCTGTTCTTCTCCTGTGGGGGGTGTGAGGCAGCAAGGTTGAGCTCACATATGTTCATCGCTCAACAAGTTGTGGGGAATAATATGCATGAACTCACCAAAGGTGGGAGTTCATGTGAAGTGTAAGGCTGATCAATAAAATAAAGGTTGAAGCTAAGCATTGCTTTTATAAGTTGGTCAAAATTTTATTAGTAGTTACTAAGTGTAAGTTAATACCAAACCATAGTAATAATAAGTAAAAGTAATAATAAAATAATCTCAATGTGTTGCAAATGACAAATTGAATTTAATTCTATAAGTTAATCATGTGAGTGTCCGAGCTGCTCATGACCGTGAGCACGGCTAGTATACCTATTTTACACTCTGCAGAGGTTACACATCTTTACCCACAAGTCGTGTTACCCATTTGCCATGGGGTTGATCAGACCCCATACACCTCTACCAAGGAAGCGAGGCAGGGTACCACTACGAGGCATTTACAAAGTTCCACTAGCTTCAGAAAACCCGCTACAGTTTATAGGAAGCTCCAGTGCAAGGATCCCTCGCCTGACCGCCATCGCAGCAAAATCAACCCAAGGACCTCTCCACACTGACCACTCCCCTACTGCCCTTGCCCCTATTGGGTAAGGTAGTCATCCACTAGCTTTCCTAGTTAATCAACCAAGGGCGTCCCATTAAACCCTTGTGGTAGCACTATTTTCCTGGGTGGTTCTCCATGTTCCCATTAACATAATGATCTTATCATTGACAGTAAATAATAAACTGATAACAAAAGTGTGAACCTGATCAATGTATATCTCTATACCCAAAACCACATAAAGCAATAGTATGTACTACCCAAAAAAATTCAGTGGTAAAACAAGGTATAAAGATAGCCAAACTAGGGTAACCTTTTGGGTCCCATCAAAATTAACCTATGTAGATCATTATGATTAATAAGAACATGACTGGGTAAAAAGGAAGTGATCAAGGGCACAACTTGCCTTCAACGAGCTCCTGCTCAGCAGTCTCCACCTATTGAACCCCCGGATCCTCTGTGGCTTGCTCGTCTACTCGCATCCATACAAACATACATAGTATAAAGGAGAAATTAACATCACACCAAACATGTAAACAAAATACACTTTAATAATCTACATATTAAAATAAGATAATAGGAACAGGAATCATTAATTTTGGAGTTGTGGATCTTAAGTTATGAATTTCCAAAGGTTTCATGTGCTTGATACATGATTAATTAAGAGATAAATTTTAATGTGTCTTTCATGACAAAACAGCAGCACTATTTGATAGACAATAATATTACAAAATTATAGGAACTAGAATGGATTAATTTGGACTAAACATGAATTTTCTACAAATTAAACAAGTTCTAGAATTTATTTATACATTAAAAATCAATTTCTGTTATTAATTTCCTATTTTCATTACTCTCTGGATTGGACGCCAATTTCTAAAGAGTACAAGGGCCATGGCGCAAATGTAACCAAGACACAGGCTGACAACAGGGTGGATTGTGGGTTGAATACTCAATTTTGCAGGGTCTCTTTAACAATTTTGACATGGCGAAGGGGTACGCGTTGCTTACAGCCGTCAGATCGGATCCGTGGGCCGCGATTAGATCCCGCGCATCGCTCAACCTCTCACACCCGTGACCGCCCGATCAACATCTAACGGTCACGATTTAAAAGAACCCAGATCTAATCTGATGCACACGATACATGATCGACATCTCGGATCTTAAAACTCGAACCGGTATCTGTGATCTGATCCGAGACGTTGGTTTGAGATCGGACGGTGCCCGATCGATGACCGCCCTAACTCTCTCTCGTATCCCTCTCACGGCCAACGCCGGCAGCAAAGCAAGTTTCCCCACGGCGGCGCCATTGCTGCCCGCACCCGAAACTACCCTCCAACGCGTCAAACTTCAATCCAAGCCTAGCTGTGCGTGAAGCAGATCATAACGGACATGGGAGAGGGTCACATACCAACATGGCAGCAGCACAACTCCCAGTCCATGCGCTAGAGCAGCTCCTCCGCGAGATTATCGCTCTAGCGAGCAATTCTCCTCCAACCGACCCATGAAGATGCTCGGGAAGGCCATGCGCAAACACCCGCGAACGCGACGAAGCTCCCGACCTATACGCCTAGGTCATAACACCGATGGGGACACGGCACCACGGCGACAGCACAACGACGATCTCTTTTTCATGGCGGTGCCACTCGGCGCACGGTAGGGCGGCGTTTGTGGATGTGAGGGCACGATAGAGGGGAAGGATAGGGCCTGGTCCTCCCCTATATGCACGCCTAGGGCTAGTGGGGCCAGCCAGCGAGAACTCTGTGGCAGTGGCGAGCTTTTCGGCCAGGCGATTGCGAGGGAGACGACGCCTGCCCGGTGGGCTCCATTGCCAGTGACCAACAGAGTAGCCTCGCACCAGTGCGATTGACGGGGCGGGTCCACCAGCAGATGCCTGGGTTGTACCGCGTGCGGCGCGAGGCAACTGTCGAGCACGCCTGCAATCCAGTGAGATAGTGAGAGCGGGCGCGAGAGAAGAGGCTGGCCAGCGGGCCCCAGGTGTCGGCGCTATTTATCAACTGGGCCGCACTAAGAGTTGGAGATGGGCCGAGGCGAGGTAATCGGCCCAAGCGGTGTTTGCTTATTTTTTTTCTTTTTTATTTTTCTTTTCTACTTTTCTTTTCTCTATTTCAAAATTCAATTTGAATTGAAATTTTAATTTCAAACCTGTGCCAAATTTATTCTCAATTATATTGTGAAATTGAGAAGTACTAATTTTGGAAATATAAATTTTCTTTATATTATATACTCTCTTTTTCTTTTCTCCCCTTTTTCTTCAAATCTTCACCTCATTATTATTATTATATTTTTATTCATTTTATTATTGTATTAAATGCACAAACAAACTCCAGCATGATACACAAGTTGTTCTTGTCTCATTTGTTAATTAGTCACTTTTAGGTGTGGTTATTCACATGTGATAATAAATGGGGACAAAGTACATAAGAGAGTTATCCCTTCTACATGGTTTACAACTTTGGGTATTACACTAAAGGAGTGCATGGAGGTCACTATGGACATGACTGTAGGCCCTCATGTACGGTCTTATGCGTATCCCCAATGACATGTGGGGTCAGTCAACCTTAGTCATGGAAGGAGATCAACACTGGAGTCTCTACAGTGACCCTTATGGCGGGAAGGACGGGACGACGCACCATATCGAGTGTATGCCTACGCACGCTAGAAGGTGACACAGGGTTCATGACGACAGGCGAAGCCACGCCACGCATGACCTGCGCCACGAGATTGATCCACGGGGCCCACCACACACTACTACAAAGACATCAACAACAGACTTGCTACAGGGACCTGCATGACGAACGAGCGGTTCAGTACACCATATTGGGAGTATGGCTACACAGGATCCTACAGACGACCATAGGGATACCACGTCAACCCGGGGCATCAGTTTTCTCTTTTGTAGAAAACTACTCTCCTTTGTAAGATCCCTTCCTTGAGCTATAAAAGGACATGTCCTCCTCCTCCTTCTACACAGACGCACACGAGCTGTAACACCGTTCTCGGACAATTTTACGATCACCACAACACTGGACTCGAGCACCAGTCTAAACAAGTATAACTCCCTAGTCTCACACCCTCCTCTTGGAATCCCTATGATTCACCATTCAGAGTGAGTCTGCGCTAGCATCCTCTCACCGAACATAAATTCTATTGTCCCCCGATTTCCGAAACCACAATAGTAATGCAGTTTTTAAATACTATAGTTTTAAAATACCATAGTTTACAATTGCAAATGACATAAATACTACAATATTATCTCACCATTGTAAAACCACGGTATTTCTTAAAACCGAGACGTGTTTGGTTCCACTAGAAAACCAAAGTATTTGTAGAGAGAACAGAAGAAAACTGAGGTCCTAGTGGAGTTTATAAAACTCAAAAATACTTAAACCGTGGTATTTAAAATAATGTTTTACATGTACCAACCAAACACCTTTTGATTTCCAATACCACAGTATTGCCTCAAAATTACAAAAATGTCAAGTTTCCAAACATGACGTGTTTGGATGCAACATTGTAAACCATAATATTTAGATAAAAGTTAGACATACCATGGAAACTTTAGGTTGAAGTGTTTCCAATACTCTAAAAATATAATGATATTTAGAATACCATGATTTTGAAAACATAGTTTTTTAGAAAAGCAACTAAACGTTTCATAAAATAAAATACTCTAGTATATTCCTTTAAACTATGGTATTGACTATAAGGCATTGTTTGAGAACACATACTTTTTAAGAAATCGGTTTTTATCTTTTAGCTAGAAGATGTCAGCTTCTTGTTTATAAGAAACTGATAATCTAATTTATATAAACTGGATTATAAATTAGTATATTTAAAACCACCTTAATTTTTATAAAATAGTTTCTAAAAAACTGATGTTTCTAAAGAAGGTTTAAAAACCAAATCCCCCCTTCCACCGTTCCACGCGTCCACGGTCCACCCACACGCAAGGTCGCAGGTCGCAACCCGCGGGCGGAGGGGCAGGCACAGGAGCGTTGCGTTGCCGCCGCCGCCGGCACGAGATCGAAGAGGGATCCCCCGCTCTCACGCCGCTCCAGGTCGAGGGCCGAGCGAGATGGTGAACACCTTCTTCCTCTTCTGCGGGTGCGTGGACCAGGCCAGCGTGGCGGTGGTGGAGAAGTGGGGCCGCTTCCTTCGCCTCGCCGACCCGGGCCTCCACTTCTTCAACCCCCTCGCCGGGGAGTGCGTCGCGGGCTCCCTCACCACACGCGTCCAGTCCCTCGACGTCCGCGTCGAGACCAAGACCAAGGTCCGTCTCGCGGGCGCCCTCGCCCCTCCCGCGCTCTATTAGGCTTACCTTTCTGGGTCGCGCATAGGCTGCCATCGCTTCCCAGACTTCCTAGCCGGCGATCGGTTTCCAGACTTTCTAGCCGGATTGCCCGTGTTCCATTCTTGCGAATCTCGCTCGGTGACAGATTTTCAGTGCTCCCTTTGCTAGATTGCATCATGTTGGGATTGGGGATCTGTGTTTGGTCCAGGTTGTGTGCCTCCATTCATTCGTATAAGGGGATTGGAATTGCTTCATCGCGAATGGAGTAGTAGCAGTACCCTGTTCTCGCTGCACAGTGGCGCTAGGATTTTTTCATGAGGTATGTCATTAGAATTTTTTCATAAATAATTTAGCATAATCCATAATGGTTTGGTATACAATTCATAATATAAAGATAAGAATAGCATATGAAACTATAGATTTAATATTTGAGTCTATAAGTGCATACATTACAATACAAATATAACATAAAGTAGTCCAAACATCAAGCATAAAGTACACTAAATAAACAAGCATACCTATTTCAAAGTAAATTTCAATATTACTTGTTTGGCCTGCGCTTCCTTAGAGCAAAGAATGCCCCAATTATGTCGTCTTCTTCCACTTCTTCGAAAATGTCACATTCAATGTATGTGACTAGACAATCATCCAAGAGACTATCACATATCTTGTTTCTTTAATTTGGGTTTGATTATAGTCATTGTAGAGATTGCCCTTTCAACAATGGCTGTTGCCACTGGCAACATCAATACCAATTTGAGGAGCAAGTAAACCATATCAATATATCATACACTTTATCTCTCTTTGTTTCAACAAGCTTAACCGAGAGATCAACTAGATTATTTATGCCTTTGTAGTTATAATCTTGTCTCATAACATCAACATAATTATCAAGTTGCAACTCAAGTTTCAGCAAATCAGTGTCTGAGATGTCATTAGGGTAGAATTCAGCAAGTCTACGTACCTTCTGTGCATTAAAAGTGGCAAATGAGTTTGATAGATCAAAGGTTATCATACATGAAATCAACTCCATATTGACCTCATTAAACCGACTCTCAAGCTCTTGGCTAATTCGATCAATAACCCCAATATATATTTCTCTTCTAAAGTGATCATCATTTGTTTGGTTTTGAACAAACCGTGGTGACCTTCCATAAGGTATGTAATTATCCTCTATAGCAGGAACATTGACAACATGTTTGTTGCAAAACAAAGTGACCTTTTGAAGGAATTGATCCCAACCATCAAACCTTAATTGTTGCATTCTTCTTTCTGCCACTGTAATGAGTGAGATTGCATTAAGTATATCTTACTCCCTCCTCTGCAAACATTCTGACAATTCATTTGTATATCCAATAATAACGAACATTAGGTGTGCATCAAAAACAAAGTCAAAGGACTCATGCTCCAACCATGAAATGTATCCTACATCAATCTCTTAATTGTTGTATCCTCTCCAAGTGTGATGAGCACATCACGTATTATAGGATACATAGCAATGATGTTGCATACAATTTAGTAATGAGAGCCCCATCTAGTTTCACCAGGCCTAGGCAACCCCATCTCTTGATTTAATCCACTGCCACTTTCAACATGACCACTTTCAATATGACCACATTCCAGTGCTTTTATGATACTCTCAAGCCTAGCTGTTCGTAGCATTCCATGACACTTATAAGAAACACCAACAATATTCAACAAGAGAGAAACTTGATAAAAAAACTAGACACAATCATTGTTTCCCTTGGCCACAACAACAAGAACTAGTTGGAGTCGATGTGCAAAACAATGAATATAATAAACAGAAGGTGATTCTTGCAAGATCAATATTTTCAACCCTTTAATATCTCCTTCCATGTTGGCCCATTATAGCCTTGACCATGGATTCTTGTCATACTTAACAAGTAGAGTCTCAATTGCAGTCTTAGGTGATGAAGTTTCATAAAGAGCTAGTTGTTCTTTATGTGATACACTGGTACATCACTAGGCTCATGCGCTAAAATAGCAAAGGGCTATTTACCAAGTTCAATTATTTTCTTTCTAGTTTCCATGGCACAACAATGAATAATCCATGCTTGAATCATTGGGCTAGTTAAAGTGCAGTTATTTATAGTATTGTTCAACACGACCTTGTTCACCTCTTCACTATTCCTATCAAGAAATTTCAAAAGCTCAATGAAATTGTCCCTATTGCTAGACTCTTTGCTTTCATCATGTCCACGGAATGCCAACCCTTGATGCAAAAGATACCTCAAACATCTAATTGAATAAGTAAGTCTTATCTTATACAAACTGAAGGTCCTCATCACTCATTTCTCAATTTGGTTACCAATTGATGCATTAGGATTCATATAGCCAATGTATTTCTCTTGAGCTGTCTTGTGTGCCAAAGAACCCGCATGTTTCAAAATGATTTGCGTCCTATATTCCAATTTCTCCATCCACCCGCAGTAAATGCATCAGTGCCCTTACCCTTACTTTTCTTATTTTTGAATAAATAGCACACAAAACAAAAGACATCATCATTCTTGATACTATATTCAACCCAAGGAAAATTATGGAACCACACAAAATTAAAGTTGCGACCTCTATTTCCAATTTTTCATTTTGGAAATTCATGTGCATATGGTTGCAAAGGACCTTTCAGAATATATACTCGAATTGCATCCTGATCATAAACATGATAACTTGAGATGGGTTGTCTTTCACCTGGATAATGTGGAAGACGATTGATATCATAAACGGGTGGGGCTCATGATTGCGATGGTGGCGGTGGTGGTGAAGGAGGCATAGGATTTTGATTTTCTTTGATCACTCTTCCTTCCTCTTGCTCATTACTAGGTTGCCCTTGAGTTACTATTGAAGCTGAAGAAGGCTATGACGAGGAGGTAGCAAGCTTCTTTGCTTCATGTTTTCGAAAAAAGCGAAGCAATATCTCCACCTCTCTTCACGTTCAATCACTATAATGTACAAGTAACTTGATAGAGAACAACATAAAAATCATTTGATTTATAATGAACTTCAGATTTACATAAAAAATTCTTCTAAAATCACTAATCAAAATAGCAAAGAAGAAATATATTTACTAGAAATTTACCTTCTCGGCAGACGGCAGCGGCGGGTGGCCTGGTGCGGTGCTGAGTTGCTGACTGCTGGCGGTGGGCAATGGCGCACCGCGTGTGCTGCACTGCTGCCGTGCTGCGCTCTCCGGTCTCCCCTGTGGCCCCGCCAGGCATCAGGCCGTCAGGGCATCAGCCACCGGGGCGATCAGGCAGCGGGAGCTAGGAGCCCAAACGACATGATCCTTTTGTTTTGGTGCTGTTCCAACTTCCAAGCCTGCAAGGCTGCAAGTCGAGCTGCAACACTGCACCTGCTTTTTTTTTGATAGCTACTGCGGATTGGTGGTCCGGTGGGCCGGCCCATAGGGTATGCCACGGCCCACCCGGACCACCCTTTAGCTACTCCACCGAAGCTGCATATTAGTGCGTGGCTGTTGGATACCGGAAGAACATTGCTGATCGCGTTATCCAACAAGTGGACCTTACATGTTCTACGTAGTATAAACTAGTGTAGCCATCTTTTTTCTTTTTGCTAGGTTTGCAAGTATGGCCTTTACAACACTATTTGCATCTGCCCTTGCCCACCACCACCACCACCATGCGCCTGTCGGAATCTGTCTCTAGTTCCTCTGTAATAATGAAGTGAAACACCCTTTGCCCATGCTACTCATTGCTTGTTTTCTTGTTGAAACAGTTAACGATATCATTTTCCTCTGCAGGATAATGTCTTCGTCCAACTGATCTGCACAATCCAGTACCGTGTTGTCAAGGAAAATGCAGATGATGCTTTCTATGAGTTGCAGAATCCCCAGCAGCAAATCCAGGCCTACGTCTTTGATGGTGAATTATTAGCACCGAGCTTTCTTGGTTTTGCACGGCTTATGAGTATAACCTGACACTTGAATTTTTATGAGAAATAGTTGTTCGGGCCATAGTGCCGAGAATGAATCTGGACGATCTCTTTGAGCAGAAGAACGATGTGGCCAAAGCTGTATTGGAGGAGCTTGAAAAGGTATTTCTAAAGCCTTTTTTTACTGGTAGGGGATTGGCTTGATATCATTGGTTCTGCTTGTAACTGCAGTGACACATCTGGTCATTCTCTTGGTGATAATTTCAAGTACTTGACCATTGCGCCTGTACTCTGCTTCTGATTAGCAATCTGTCTAGTGATTACTGTAGCGGTTGCTTTGTTTTTCTAGCTTGCCCAACGTGTATCCTTACAGCTTGGTTTAGTACATCCGGAACTAGTTGTTTTGTAGCATGTGGGCCTTTTATTTCCAGTATAGTTTTTAACATGTGTATTAAAAGGAGCACAGTTTCGTGATACTATTTGATGAACTTGGTTGTGTGACAAGTACTTAATGGTTTATACTTTGTAGACAAACAACATGCTTATTTGTTTTGACACCGTATTTGTTTCTGATGGAATCAGATTCTTGTCTGATTGATATTTAGCCTATGTTCGCTTCCACTGCTATTGTTTAGGATTGTCCTCAGCACATACATAGTTTCCTCTGTACTATTGGCAATGTTTAGTAGTCTGAGCCTATGTCATCTCTCGAGAGAATAATCCAATGTTCTACCTTTTCTTGTATTGCCCTGCAACATATGGCTGCTCTATGTCTTTCCTGGCAAATTCAATAAACTCTTGCTGTTGTCCAGGTGATGGCAGATTATGGTTACAGCATTGAGCACATTCTCATGGTTGATATCATCCCTGACGCTGCTGTTCGTAAGGCAATGAACGACATAAATGCAGGTATTATGGCATTTCTGTACATGTGAGAACTGCCTCCAGGTTATACAGCTTGTGAAATGTTTACTGAACTCTGCCGTGTTCTTGTTAAGTTCAAAGTTTCTGGTGGTTTTAAATGCTATCTGCTGTAGAAATGCTTCCTCTTTTTCCTACATCCAGTATGTATCATTCTGTCGTTTGCATCTGCGCTCACTTAAGTGATCAACTCCTACAGCCCAAAGGCTTCAACTGGCAAGTGTTTACAAGGGAGAAGCAGAGAAGATCCTTATGGTGAAGAAAGCGGAGGCAGAGGCAGAGGCGAAATATCTTTCTGGTGTCGGTATCGCTAAACAGCGGCAGGCGATAACCGACGGCCTTAGAGAGAACATCCTGAACTTCTCACACTCGGTGTCGGGCACCAGCGCGAAGGAGGTCATGGACCTGATCATGGTCACGCAGTACTTCGACACCATCAAGGAGCTCGGGGACGGCTCCAAGAACACCACGATCTTCATACCCCACGGACCAGGCCACGTGAAGGACATCAGCGAGCAGATCCGCGACGGCATGATGCAAGCCTCAAGCAGCAACGTGTAAATAACCGACTGTCTCTGCACGATTGGAGACGGCTCGGCTCAGGATGAGGCCTGGAGTACCATGTTCATAGTGTTAGGTTGTTGTTAGTGGTAAATAATGAGTGCTGGGGCTTTTGGCGAGTCTCGAGTTACATGCGGTTGTACAACTAGTGTGGTTTGTTTTATATATAAAAATGTATATTTACATGGTTCTGCTCCTGGAATTTTGACTTTTTATGGTTTGGACATTAAGCGATGGTCTGATCGTCTCACCATCACAAGCCGCGACATAGACGGCATCACAATCCTCGTGTCACCATCACGAGCCGCGACATAGACGGCATCACAAACCTTCCCGTCACCTCCAGCAGGACCTGGCCAGGTGGGATCACACGGTGTTCACGCTTCAACCGGGGCGCTGGGGGACATAATTATCAAGATTCGGTTCATTGTTCTTCAGCTTCGTCATCCTATACATAATAAAGTGTTATAAGGTAAATTCAAGTTTCAAAAAAAAAAGTAAAGGAGCATGTACAAGTTTATTACTGGTTTGAGGTGGCTTCGAGCTTTGTCACTAGCTAAGTTTCGCCCAGCCTTTGCCCATATTTGAGTTACAAATCTATTCCCAATACTTTGGGCCAGTCCTAGGATATCATTCAAGTCTGCTGGTGACAGGCTGATGTTTGGTCTGTTTACAATGTTTCCGTGTGTGCAACCAGCCTTCACGAAAGCAACAGCTGTGCCGCGAGAAGCTAGCAGAGCACAGAAGTCGACATGTCCAGCTATAACTTCGTCGAGAGCATTAACTTCACCTTCAATATGATCAAAAGTGCCTGGCAGGTCTTCAACTGAAGGTTTAAACTTTTCAGAGCTGACTCCAACTGAGTTAAAGACCAGCTTCAGCCGTTGTATACACCAGATGCCGAAGCTCAAACATTTATCTTGAAGATCTTTAAGCGATTTCTACAGATTTGAACTTTTTTCAACTTCAGCTTCGAGTTTTGCTTCGAAATTTTTCCTTTCTTGTTCAAGGTTTTTTGACTTCGTAGAAAGTTCACTGTTCAATCTTGCAATCTCGGCTTGGGTTTCTGCCAGTGAGCCTTCCACGGTTTGAAGCATAAAGTCTTTCTTTTCTAATGCAACTTCATGATCTTTTATTTTGCTCTCTAAGCTTTCAATTATAATCTCATGTCTTTTATCTTCAAGGTCCTGCTGCATTCTCAAGGCTTTACTCAATAGCATGCTCTACGCAAAAACCACCTTCGTCAGAAAGCATCTTCGTCGTTAAAGCAATAAAAAGCCGAAGAAAAATTTTTACCTTGAAATTAGAATAGAATAAACTACCAACGATATGGTGTCGTGTCGTCGGTAGCGGCTGATGTCGGCCTCAAGCTTCGAGAAACCAATACTCTTCGACAGAGTACTGACAACCTTTGCTCCAGTTCGGTCTCGAAGGCATCCTAAGCTTTCATCATCAATACCGCCGAAGAGCAATGCTCCTGGTTGATAGCCGCATGATATTGCATAATCTCTCAGTTCTTCTTTCTCAGCCTTAGACAGCTTTTGACCAATTATGTTTTGAAAATTAAAATCCTTTTCCTCTGTTATATCTTCGGTGATTTCTTTCTCTTTCCCAGGCACTGTAGCCAGGGTTTCTTCGGCAGCCATAGCAGCTTCTTCCGCGGCCATATTCAAAAGCATTTTGTCAATATCAGAAAACGTGTCCTCCAAATTTGTATCTTCGGCTGTTATATCTTCGGCGGGGGCAGCTTCGATAGCTGTAGCGTCTTCGACAGCTAGTGTTTTTGGCGCCGAGGCCGGCGGCGGCGATGTTTCTTCAATGGCTTCGATCACAGTGACAATCCTCAGTTTTTTGGCCTAGCAGACTTCTTCACTGCCGAGGACTCCCACTTCTTTTGTAAAAGCTTCGTCAGATGTGGCCCTAGTGGACTTAGAGTGATAGGCAGGGATTTAGTCATTACCTTTAAAATTTCTTCCACGTCGGCAGCTGAAGGTGTTGAGGGACACTCCTCTTCTATTTCAGTTATCTTCGGCTTGGGAGACACAACTTTCCTCTTCTTTGGGGCGAATACCTTCGACTCAGGGCTCGATTTTTTCCTCTTTAAGATTTCTTCATCTTCTTTTACCATTCTGGCAGCTTGTCTGCTCAGAACGCTAACAATCCTTTTTCTTTTTTGCCCTTCGACACCCTTGTCCAATCGCTCATAATCAGGATATTCAAAGTTCAGGGCATCCATCACCCGATTCAATCTTCGCTTTGGTCGCGTGCCGAAGGATGCAGTCATCAACTAATCTTCTTTTCTAGTGTAATTCCCCAAAATCTCGTTGCACATAGTTTCTATAATTTCTAACCATTCTTGACACGGCCCTTTGAACTATTTCTCAAATTTGAATTTATAAGGAAGTCGCACAAGTTCTTTTTTTTTCTTTTGTCCCTTTTAGCTTCGACATGTTCCATTCACTCAGCATCGGAAACACTTTATAGGACAGATACTCTTGGACTAGATCTCTTGTGTCGATTTGCTCGGCTACCACTCGAAATTCTGTCACAGCTTGTTGGCATGGTGATCCCGGCTCCATACGGCACAGCGGCCGAGTCAGCCCAAAGCTTAAGCTTAGAGGACTCAGTACTAGCGTCTTGAGCTTCTCCCTCTTCTTCTCATCAGCCTTCATGTAAAACCACTCATTCTTCCAACCAGTTGGCCACTTGGTGCAATAGCTAACTACCGGAGACTTTGTATCTTTACAGTAGGCGAAATTATAACAACCAAAATTTTCATGAAGACCGTCTTCCCTGGCTTTCGTCTGATAATGAAGCTCATGCACTCGGCAGAAGGCTTCAACATTCAGGTCTGTTCCCTGGCTTTGGAGAGCCCAGATGAAGACGCTGAGCCTAACAATAGCGTTAGGAGTCAGCTGATGAAGATAGATCTCGTAGTTTTCCAAAACTTCCCCAATCATTTCGTGCAAAGGAAACCTCAATCCAGCTCTAAAGAAGCTCCTGAAAACTACTACCTCATCTTTTTCCGGTGTCAGAGTGGTTTCTTCTCTGCCAAAACGAATCAGATTCTTCTCAGCCTCTTTGAAGTAGCCTAGCTTTACCATCATAGGCATATCAGCCTCAGAAATGGTAGATTTTCCAAAGTCTAGATGACTAGGTTTGGTTGGCATGAGAGTATTATAATATTCCTCTTCTTCATCAACACATCCTCTTCAATGTCAGCTTATTCAGCTTTGGCAGAGGGTGCACCTTCTTCAACAACTACCTCTGTCCCAACCATTCTCGATCATTTCATCACTTCAGAGATCAGAGCAGTCTCTGAAGTTTTAGCTTCTTCACCGCGGTTCACTCCAGCGGTCGAACATACTCTAGCCATCAGGTGTTGAATTCCTTACGGTTCTTATGAATGTTGAAGATTTTTATGGTTGTGACGAAGCTCTCTCTTATGACGAAGCTAGTTTTGATTAAGAATGTGATAGGAAAGCTTTGGCTATGGTTAAATTTTTCAGCAGCATAACAGTGCAATGACAATGAATGCTGTGGTAACTTCACACTTACCTGTCTGTTTATATAGTGCCGCAGGTGGAAAGGTGAATTGTCAAGTTACCCGCACCCATCAAACAGTCGCCCACACTCACTGAATGGTGGACCACTCGGTGTCTGGAAGGTGAACCGCCAAGTCACTCATACCCGCTGCATGGTGGGCCACCTCGGTTTGGAATATTTTAAATCGTTCCTCGGCAACGAGCTCAGGGAAGGTGTTTTTCGGACCTTCGTTGTTCCGAAGCCTTGGAGAATTTTTCACGGATCAAGCTCATTACGAAGAACGATCTAGCACCACGAAGGGGCTACTGTTGGGGGTATGCTTTGTCGCCGAAGGTCCTATAAGAAGAAATACCTTCAAAAGAACCAACACAGAAGCAATGCCGAAGGTACCATCCAAGGAGCTTCGGCATAACGACATGCCTCGAGATGAAGGGTCGCACCGACTTAAAGATAGAAAGACCGATCGACCCATGATAATTTGTGTCATGATTGTAATTGGTTGTAAAGGACATGAATGTAATTTCGCACAGGCTGCGTCCTGTGCCTATAAATAGATGAACAGTACCCCCGTACTATTCATGTTGACTTGTACTTGTTCTTGCGTCGCGCTTGTGCCTTCGCTTTTTGTTAAGCCAAAGGTACAATCTATAATTTTATATTGTTTTCATTCATTCAGGATAATATAATAAAAAATGGGTTAATAATGGTACATAATTATTCATGTTGTTTTATGTTTCATATGCTTCTTCTTTCATTAATATATACTGCAATGATGAAGGTATGTTCTTCATGACCTTCGTCTGAAGATCATTGTGTCCTAAGGGTAACAATGCTTCATAGGACGAAGGGCATTAACATATAACATTCTGTGTTGCCTTGTTCTTGATTCATAGCATTTGAGAACAAGTCCCCAACAACCCCCATCTTGTAAACCTCATTCGTGAAAATCCCAGGTACACCAAAATGACGCCCGAGGAGATACTCGGAAAATTCATAAGCGGGCGTATGATGGTAAAGGAAGCACGATACATGGATGATGCTCTTAATAGCCCTCTACCCGTCTACGAGCCTCAACCCGTTGCTCTCAAAGCAACAAGCAGCAGGGATGCGCTACCAAGCAAGGTGGCACAAGTTGAGGCTGCCAGGCTAAACGAAGATGAGATGGCTCTAATCATCAAGCGCTTCAAGACCGCACTAAAAGGACACAAAGAGTACCCCAACAAGAACAAAGCAAGGGGAAAGCGCTCCTGTTTCAAATGCGGTAAGACTGGTCATTTTATAGCACAATGCCCTGATAATGATAATGACTAGGAACAAGAAAAACATGGGAAGAGGGAGAAGAAGAAGGCTTACAAGAAGGCGAAGGGCGAGGCGCACCTTGGTAAAGAATGGGATTCGGACTACTCTTCATCCGACTCCGACGATGAAGGACTGGCGGCCTTGGTCTTCAACAAGTCTTCGCTCTTCCCCAACGAACGCCAACTTGCCTCATGGCCAAGGAGAAAAAGGTGAGTGTTCGAGATTTCCCTAAGTACACTACTTCTAGTGATGAGGATTCCTCCGAATTAGATAGAGCTAAAGTAGAAAAGATTAATTAACTAATTGATGCTCTAAATGAAAAGGATAGACTTTTAGAAAAGCAAGAGGATATTTTGTATGAAGAGCATGATAAATTTGTTAGTGTTCAAAAATCTCTTGCTCTAGAAATTAAGAGAAATGAAATGTTATCCTCTAAATTGTCTGTGTGCCATGAATCAATCTCTAGTTTAAAGATTTTGAATGATGATTTAAATGCTAAGCTAGAGGAAGCTAACACTACTAGATCTTGTGTAGAACATGTAGCTATTTGCAATAGATGCAAGGATTTTGATATTGATGCTTGTGATGATCATCTTGTGTCCATTTCAAAATTAAATGATGAGGTGGCAAGTCTTAATGCTCAACTTAAGACTAGCAAGATTGACTTTGATAAATTAAAGTTTGCTAGGGATGCCTACACAATTGGTAGACACCCCTCAATTAAGGATGGGCTTGGTTTTCAAAAGGAAGCCAAGAACTTAACAAGCCAAAAGGCTCCCATTCTCGCCAAGGAGAAAGGGAAGGCCCCTATGGCTAGTAGTATTCAAAAGAATCATGCTTTTATGTATAATAGGAAAATTGCTAGTCATTCCAATTATAATAGGAGTTATGATCATGATGCTTTTGATTCACATGCAATGTTTGCCTCGAGTTCTACTTTTGTCCACAGTAGAAGTAGGCCTAGGAGAAATCATGTTGTACATCATGTGCCTAGGAAAGTGTGTAATGAATCTACTACTATTTACCATGCTTGCAATACTTCATTTGCGCTTTTATGTAAGAATGCAAAAGTAGTGGCTAGGAAATTGGGATCCAAATGCAAGGGAGACAAGACTTGTATTTGGGTTCCAAAGGCTATTGTGACTAACCTAGTAGGATCCAACAACAGTTGGGTACCTAAAACCCAAGTGTAAATTGCCTTGCAGGTTTATGCATTCGGGGGCTCAAGCTAGATTATCGACAGCGGATGCACAAACCACATGTCGGGGGAGAATAAGATGTTCACCTCCTACGTCAAGAACAAGGATTCCCAGGATACGATTATCTTTGGAGATGGGAAACAAGGCAAGGTTAAAGGTTTGGGAAAAATAGCCATCACAAGCGAGCACTCTATTTCAAATGTATTCTTAGTAGAGTCATTAGGGTATAATCTCCTGTCTGTAACTCAATTATGTCACATGGGCTACAATTGTTTGTTTACAAATGTTGATGTTTCTGTCTTTAGAAGGAGTGATGGTTTATTAGCATTTAAGGGTGTATTAGATGGAAAACTCTACTTAGTTAATTTTTTGAAAGAGGAGGCCGATCTAGATGCATGCTTAATAGCTAAGACTAGTATGGGCTGGTTGTGGCATCACCGTCTAGCACATGTTGGGATGAAGAACCTTCATAAACTTCTAAAGGGAGAACATGTGTTAGGACTAACAAATGTTTGTTTCGAAAAAGATAGACCTTGTGCAGCTTGTCAGGCAGGAAAACAAGTGGGGAGCACTCATCACAACAAGAATGTGATGACAACATCAAGACCACTAGAGCTACTACATATGGACCTCTTCGGACCCGTTGCCTACCTTAGCATCGGGGGAAGTAAGTATGGTCTTGTTATTGTTGATGATTTTTCCCACTTCACTTGGGTGTTCTTTTTGCAGGATAAATCAGAAACCCAAGGGACCCTCAAGCGCTTTCTAAGGCGGACTCAAAACGAGTTTGAGCTCAAGGTGGAAAAGATAAGAAGAGACAACGGGTCCGAGTTCAAGAATCTGCAAGTGGAGGAGTACCTTGAGGAAGAAGGCGTCAAGCACGAGTTCTCCGCTCCCTACACACCACAGCAAAATGGTGTGGTAGAGAGGAAGAATAGGACGCTTATCGACATGGTGAGAATGATGCTTGGAGAATTCAAGACGCCCAAGCGGTTTTGGTCGGAAGCTGTGAACATAGCTTGCCACGCCATAAACCGGCTCTACCTACATCGCCTCCTCAAGAAGACCTCGTACGAACTTCTTACCGATAACAAACCCAACGTCTCATACTTTCGTGTATTTGGGAGCAAATGTTACATTCTAGTGAAGAAAGGTAGAAATTCTAAATTTGCTCCCAAGGCGGTAGAAGGGTTTTTACTAGGGTATGACTCAAATACAAGGGCGTATAGAGTCTTCAACAAATCATCGAGTTTGGTTGAAGTCTCTAGAGATGTTGTATTTGATGAGACTAATGGCTCTCCAAGATAGCAAGTTGATCTTGATGATGTTCCAACGGCCGCAATACGCACGATGGCGATAGGTGATGTGCGTCCATAGGAACAACAAGAGCAAGATCAACCTTTTTCCTCAACAATGGTGCATCCCCCAATTCAAGATGATGGACAGGTTCCTCAAGAAGAGGCGTGTGATCAAGTGGGAGCACAAGAAGAACAAATTTTGGAGGAAGAAGCACCACTAGCCCCTCCAACTCAAGTCTGAGTGACGATCCAAAGAAATCACCTCGTCGATCAGATTCTGGGTGACGTAAGCAAGGGAGTAACAACTCGCTCATGTTTAGCTAATTTTTGTGAGCATTACTCGTTTGTCTCTTCTATTGAGCCTTTCAGGGTAGAAGAGGCCTTGCAAGATCCAAACTGGGTGTTGGCCATGCAGGAAGAGCTCAACAACTTCAAGAGGAACGAAGTTTGGAGCCTGGTTCCATGTCCTAGGCAAAATGTTGTGGGAACCAAGTGGATGTTCCGCAACAAGCAAGACGAGCACGGGGTGGTGATAAGAAACAAGGCTCAACTTGTGGCAAAAGGTTATACCCAAGTCACAAGTTTGGATTTCGAGGAGACTTTTGCTCCTGTGGCTAGGCTAGAGTCTATTCGAATATTATTAGCCTATGCCGCTCACCACTCCTTCAGGTTGTTTCAAATGGATGTGAAGAGCGCTTTCCTTAACGGGCCAATCAAGGAGGAGGTGTATGTGAAACAACCCCCTGGCTTTGAGGATGACAGGTACCCCGACTATGTGTTTAAGCTCTCTAAGGTGCTCTATGAACTTAAGCAAGCCCCAAGAGCATGGTATGAATGCCTTAGAGATTTCTTAATTGCTAATGCTTTCAAGGTTGGGAAAGCTGATCCCACTCTTTTCACTAAGACTTGTGACAGTGATCTTTTTGTGTGCCAAATTTATGTCGATGACATAATATTTGGTTCTACTAACCAAAAGTCTTGTGAGGAGTTTAGCAGGGTGATGACTCAAAAGTTTGAGATGTCAATGATGGGTGAGTTGACCTACTTCCTTGGGTTCCAAGTGAAGCAACTCAAGGATGGCACCTTCCTCTCCCAAACAAAGTACACTCAAGACCTTCTCAAGAGGTTTGGGATGAAGGACGCAAAGCCCGAAAGACACCGATGGGAACCGACGGGCATGTCGACCTCAACAAAGGAGGTAAGTCCGTTGATCAAAAGGCATACCGGTCTATGATATGTTCTTTTCTTTATTTATGTGCTAGTAGACCGGACATTATGCTTAGTGTATGCATGTGTGGTAGATTTCAATCCGACCCCAAGGAATGTCACCTTGTGGCCGTTAAGCGAATTCTTAGGTATTTGGTCGCTATGCCTTGCTTCGGGATCTAGTATCCAAAGGGGTCTACCTTTGACTTGATTAGATATTCAGACTCTGATTATTTCGGGTGCAAGGTTGATAGGAAGAGCACATTGGGGACGTGCCAATTCCTAGGAAGGTCCCTGGTGTCTTGGAGTTCAAAGAAACAAACATCCATTGCCCTATCTACCGCTGAGGCCGAGTATGTTGTCGTAGGACAGTGTTGCGCGCAACTACTTTGGACGAGGCAAACCCTCCGGGACTTTGGCTACAATCTGAGCAAAGTCCCACTCCTATGTGACAATGAGAGTGCAATCCGCATGGCGGATAATCCTGTTGAACACAACCGCACTAAGCACATAGACATCCGACATCACTTCCTGAGAGACCACCAGCAAAAGGGAGATATCGAGGTGTACCATACTAACACTGAGAACTAGCTAGCCGATATCTTCACCAAGCCTTTAGATGAGAAAAGGTTTTGCAGGTTGCGTAGTGAGCTAAATGTCTTAGATTCGCGTAACTTGGATTGATCTATAGCATACATGTGTTCTATGCCTTTGATTATGCTACTTTATGCATTTCAATTCATTATTGTTTATTTGTGGTGCTCAAGTTGTACACATGATCCCCGGACCTCACAAGTCCATTTGCAAGTGATGCACTTATTTAGGGGGAGATATGCTACAACTTGACCCTTTGAGACTAACCTTTGTGTTTGAGTATTCTTGATGTAGTCTCAAAGGTGCATTTAAAGGGAAAATGGACTTGGACATTGCAAAGACTTCCACTGCACTCCGGTATTAGTGTATCTACTTCCAAGTTTATACCTATGCTCTTATTGCCTTTTTGCTCTTAATTGACAATTTTGGTGAGGCAATGGGGTTAAAGGGCCAAGAATAATCCTGTTTTGGTGCTTAATGCCAAAGGGGGAGAAATTAAGACCAAAGTAAGCAAATGGATCATCTACCACTTGTAAATTTTAAAAACAATAGAGTTAGAACTTTTGATTTGCCAAAATACTCTAGTTGCAAAATTTGGTCTCTTATGGGGGAGAATTTTGATTATGGGAAAAGGGGGAGTTTTTGGCTCTTGATCATTTTCACTCTTGGATTATCTCTCTTGATGCCCAAACAAGTGAGTTTGAATTAGAGATAGGAAAATGAATTTGATTTGCAAAAACAAACTAAGTGGTGGCAAAGATGATCCAAATATATCAAAACTTGTGCAAAGACAATTTTGTTCTCAATTGCATTGATGTTGCACTTATTTTGGTTGCTTTTGGATGTGTTGGCATAAATCACCAAAAAGGGGGAGATTGAAAGGGCAATGTGCCCTTGGACAATTTCTATTATGTTTTGGTGATTAAGTGCCCAACACATTTGATTAAGTTCTTATGTGTTAAATAAAGAGAAAAGTGCAAATCAAGACATGAGGTATGTTTCTAGACTTAGTACATTGTTTTGAGTACTAACATATTTTGTCTAAGTGCTAGAAACAGGAAAAAAAGGATTGCAAAAGACTGGCTGTGTGCAGCCGAAGATCAGCTCAGTCTGGCACACCGGACTGTCCGGTGGTGCACCGGACAGTGTCCGGTGCGCCAGGCTGGACTCCGGTGAAAAGGCCGCTCTTGGAAAAAGTTTGGCGGCGTACGGCTATAATTCACCGGACTGTCCGGTGGTGCACCGGTCTGTCCGGTGAGCCAACGGTCACCAGCGCAATGGTCGGCCGCGCAATCCGCGCGCGACGCGTGGCCCACTGCAACGGTCGGCAGGGGGCACCGGACTGTCCGGTGTGCACCAGACAGTGTCCGGTGTGCCAACTAGCTCGGAGCTGCAACGGTTGTCTGCGCCAAAAAAGGAAGGAGATCGGCACCGGACTGTCTACAATGACTGTCCGGTGCGCCACTCGACAGAAGGCAAGGATAGCCATCCTTGTTGATCTTCAACGGTGTAACGCCCTGAATTTGGGGGTAGAATTTTTTCTTCTTTTCTCTCACCAAATTCAGGCGTTACTCTTTCCTTTTTCCCTTTTCTTCTCGCTAAGCCTTGATCTTTTCCAAAGTCAACCTTAAAACACTTTATTTTGTGTGATGCACCATGCCGAACCATGCATACTTTTTGATTGATTAAAAATGTGAATGCTTTCATCTAGAGGAAATTAGAAATTAGAAAAAAGAAAAGCCTTTTCTTTTTTTCTTTTCTCTTCCCCCCCTTCTCCCCTTTCGGCCCAACCGCCCCCCCTTCGGCCGGCCCAACTGGCGGCCCAGCCGCCCCCTTCCCCCCCTTCCCGCGTGGGCCCCGCGCCGGCCCAGCCGCGCACCCCCTCTCCCCCCCTCTTTTGGGCCCAGTCGGCCCAACCGTTCCCCCTCTCTTTTTTTCTTTTTCCAAAAATCCCCTCTCTCTCTCTCCCTCACCCTCACCCTAACCCTGGCGCCGCCGCCGCCTCTCCCCTGCCCTAGCGCCGCCGCCACCCCTCCCCGGCGCCGCCACCGCGCCGTCCCCCTCCGGTGAGGCCCCCCTCCTCCTCCCTCCTCTCCTCCCTCTCCCTCCTCCCTCTCCTCCCTCCGGCGCCCTCCCCCGGCCGCCCCGGCCTCGCCCCCGCCCGCCCCCGGCTCGGCAGCCCGCGCCACCCCTCCCCTCGCGCTCGGCCCAACCGCCCCGCCCCGACCCCGGCTCGGCCGCTCCCGTCGCGCCCCGGCCCGGTCGCCCCGCCCCCGCGCCCGGCCTCGCCCGACCGTGTCCTCGCCCCGTCCGTGCCTCGCTCGCAGTGGTCCGCGGCGTCCTCGCTCGCCCGTGCTCGCTTGCCCTGGCATGTTTGCCCGCTCGCCCCGCCGTGCCTTGCTCGCGTCGTGTCGTCCCTCGGCGTGGCCTCGAGCTCGGCCCAGCGTGCCTTCGGCGAGCGGCCTCGAGCTCGGCCAGCGCACGGTCCCGACGCGTGCGCGACTCGTTCGCGACACGTTAAGTGTGGCTTTGCGCGTGCGCGTGTTCGCGCAGCGTTCTGGCATAGCTCGTCGTGCTCGCGACACGATCGTCTACCCCCTAGCCTCGTCTACCCCCCCGTATCTATGCGTGCTAATCACGTTGTTTATATTAATAAGATAGGAGTCCCAATTTGGAAATTGGTTACGTTAGTTAATTTGTATAGCTAATCGTCTATCTTATTCAATGTTAATCTACTAAAAGTGGTCACGTTTACATTAATGCATGTAGCTAATTCTTTTGTTAGAACCAATTGGAACTAGAACACGTGACAGTCTAGTTATTCACCAACCCGTAGTGCGTCTCGGGCATAAGCTTTAACTCTCGCGAGACCCTTTCTCATTTCTTTCTAACCATGGTAAACTCATTATTGTATGTGATATTTTATGCATGTTTAATCTACTTGTTCTCTTGTATGGTGTATTGTTGGTTTCCTAATTTCAATGGATGGATGTATGTATGCTTGCAATCGCTTAGAGAACGATCTGGTTGGAGAGCCCGAAGAACTCGCAGGAGAAGCCCCTGAGCAGCAGTCGGTTGGTGGAGGCAAGTGTCCTTTGACCTATCTCTGTCCTATTCATTCTTTAATTCACCTCCCGCATTACACATTTATACTTAAGGATTGACTAGCTTTTGTTATCCATGTCCTTGTTTACCTATTTGGGTCGGATTATTATTATTTAGCTCTATGCTATTGCTCAAACTCTAATCAATGAACATGATGAGATCATATATGATACGCTGTTTTCCCTTCTCTTATTATGATGTTGTACTTGTGGTCTTCAAGGGGGCTCGAGCGGTTTCTCGAGTGCCTCTCCGTAAGGACCTGTTCTATGGATGACCGCCTGGGAAAACAGTGCAACCATGAGGGTAGAGTGGGACGCCCTTAGCTGAATAATTAGAGGAACCGGGGTGTGGTTCACTTAGCCGTTGTGCCGTCAATGGGGCTCGGTGTATGCGGCTCGCTCTGCCAAGGTTGATTTGTCCCTTGGGGAGGAGTGCGGTACATTTAGGAAACCTAACGGGCGGCTACAGCCCCGGGGAATCTTTGTAAAGGCTACGTAGTGATGCCCTGCTAGACCACCTAGGTAGTGGTCAATGGGGAGTAGCTCTCTCCGGGCAGAAAGGGGATCACGGCTTGTGGGTAAAGTGCACAACCTCTGCAGAGTGTTTGAAAACTGATATATCAGCTGTGCTCGCGGTTATGAGCGACCAAGGGAGCTCCAATGATTAGTGGTACTTGATCAGAGACATTTTGGTTTACAGGTGGCTATGAGATCGATGGTTTCTAGTATTGACTATGGTAATGGTAAGTGGTATTCTTTTCATTTGGAAAGAGTACGTTTGGGTTAATAACGTGGGTTAATTCTAAAACTTGGCTTTCTCTACTAGTAAATAATAATCTGACCAATTAAAAGCAACTGCTTGACTTACCCCCCCCCCACATAAAGCTAGTCCACTACAGCCAAACAGGATGCTTGATGAGTATGTTGATGTGTACTCACTCTTGCTCTACACACCAACCCCCCCAGGTTGTCAGCATTGCAACCACTGCTCAGGAGAAGATGAAGCTATGGAAGGAGACTTCCAGGAGTTCCAAGACTAGGACGAGTTCTAGGTGTGGGTTAGCGGCAACCCCCAGTTGGCTGCCTGTGAAGGCCGCGGTTATCTACGTTTCGTTTTCGCACTTTGATTTATTGTAAGGACTATATGGACGTCTCAGACGTATGATGTAATCGACTAATATTTCCCTTTTAATACTATTTTGAGCACTGTGTGATGATGTCCATGTTATGTAACTGCTGTGTACGTGAATAACTGATCCTGGCACGTACATGGTTCGCATTCGGTTTGCCTTCTAAAACCGGGTGTGACATAAGCTGGTATCAAAGCCGTGCTGACTGTAGGACCGCTAACCTAGAGTAGAATGGTCGTTCTAAGGATTATAGACCTCTGTCCCTGCCTTGACTTTGGTACCCCTTCAAAAGTTGGTCATACCGACCAAACCTATGTTCTACTATATATTATACCTTGCTGAAAATTTTGTTTTATTCTAATCCTTCATTTATTTATGGTTCATTATTTGCTGGTCATATTAATTCTGTTCTCACTCTTTTGATTGCGGTGTCTTTTGTAGATGGCTCGACTTAGACACACTGCACGAAAGTCCGTCATCCCCTTCTTACCCTCCCGCCTTGCTGAGCGTCCGCTTCGCCGTCCCGTGGCCGGACAGTCCAGCCACTTGGAGAGACTGCACCACCGCCTACATGAGGAGCAGGAACGTCGACGACAGGAGTAGCAGGGCTTTTCCTTCTCGCTCCAGCAGGAGATAGAGTCCGTGAGGAGCTGCTCCCCTGTGCTTCCTCTGGAGGCGCCCCCTGCACCACCACTGGGCACCCCAGCCTCTGGAGTAGCTGCTGGAGGAGACCCAGACGATGGAGGTGGCGACGACAGCTCGAGCCACGACACCGACTTCCCTGCTGACCATGAGCCGGAAGGATGGGTTGCTCGACCCATCACTCGTGATGCTGCTCGCGGGTGTCACTTCCACGACGCGCTCGACACCCTGCTACGTCGGGCACTTGACCGGCGTACTTGGTCCATCGAGTATCGCTGTGTGGTCTACCAGCATAGTCGTGGGGTTTACCCAGACCGCTGGGAGGCGACCTGCTTGGTGCGCCATCCGGAGAACAGTCTCCAGGGTGCGGAGGCCTGCTCAGAGCACTATTCTATCTCTGAGCGGGACTCAGCTGAGGCAGCCATGCAGGATGCTGCACGGCGTGCGCTTTCGCACTACTGCTCGGTTCTCGGTGGGGTAGCTGACGGTCTCGACCTGAAGTATTACCCCCGCCGTCCATCTGGCAGCACAGGAGGCGTGATTGTTTCACCTGCTGGTGAGGACAATCCTAGGTTGAGCAGCACAGTCAACCTAGCCGCCGTGCTAAACACGGAGCTGGACCATGCACTAGATGAGCTGAGTAGGGCTCGTGCTGAGATCGCCCTACTGCGGGCTGAGCGCGCGGAACGTCGTCACTTGGATGATGGTTCCCCCGCCCCCGTTGGGACTCAGAACCCGTACCGCTCACCTCGGCGTGGACGCCAGTCTTATGGCAATCCCGACTGCAAGACCAAGATAAATCTAGAACCATAGATCGTTAGAGTCGGATCTTGTAATTAATACAAAATATATACGTAAAAGCTATAGTCTTAGCGTTAGTCTCGCTTTTAGTTAGTCTTAGTTAGACAGGGTAGTTTGCTATATCCTGTGCATTTATGTTTGTCATGATGAACTATGTTTGGTTTGGATCTTTGTAATGACTGTCACCAGAGTGTGGGTACCCCTGCATTATGGTTTACCTGTTATGTTAAAGGAGTTAGTTATATAGTTGGGAAACCTTTTATTCCACTTTCCTCTTTATCTGAGAAGCTGTGTGGTCTGTGTTGGAGATCAGTGAAGATGCTCATCTGTGCAGTGCTGTTGGAGAATTCTATACTCTTTTCTTATGCTGCAAGATTTGCCAGATCAGTTCTGATGTGTGGTTGCATTCTGCAGATGTTAGAGAACAGGCGTAGAGGAGGAAGGCGTGCTCAGCAGGAGCGAGCCGCTCCGCAGGATGAGGTGCCTCAGCAGCAGCACCTGCCGCCCCCGATGTCCATCGAGCAGATGTTTCTGATGCAGACTCAAGCAGTTCAAGCCATTGGTCAGACTCTGGCCGCCATTCAGCAGCAGTAGCAGCAGCAGGCCCCACCTCAACCTCAGATGCCTCAGATGCCCAGAGACAAGCGTGCTGAATTCATGAGAGGTCATCCTCCAACATTTGCTCACTCTTCTGACCCCATGGATGCTGAAGATTGGCTGCGCACTGTGGAGCGGGAGTTGCATACCGCTCAGTGCGATGACAGAGAGAAAGTTCTGTATGGTCCCCGTCTGTTGAGAGGAGCAGCCCAATCATGGTGGGAGTCTTATCTCGCCACCCATGCCAACCCCGATGCCATCACTTGGGAAGAGTTCAGAGGTAGCTTTCGTTAGTACCATGTGCCTGCAGGTCTGATGATAGTAAAGAAGGAGGAGTTCCTGGCCCTCAAGCAAGGGTCATCATCTGTCAGTGAGTACCGAGACAGGTTTCTGTAGTTGTCTCGCTATGCTCCTGAAGATGTCAACACCGACGCCAAGCGACAGTACCGTTTCTTGAGAGGCTTGGTTGACCCTCTGCACTATCAGCTGATGAATCACACCTTCCCGACATTCCAGCACCTGATTGACAGGGCAATCATGACAGAGTGGAAGTGTAAGGAGATGGAGGATCGTAAGCGCAAGATCAGTGGACCCCAGCCTAGAAGCAGCAGCCGCCCTCGTTTCTTAGGCAATCAACCTCAGCAGTTCAGGCAGAACCAGCGTCCACCTCAGTAGCATCAGTAGTTCCAAAGGCAGTATCCTCAGCACCAGTACCAGAACCGTCAGAACAATCAGTCAGAAGGTCAGTTTTAGAGGCAGAATCAGCAGACACCTTGTCTTCCTGCCCCAGCAAACCAGCAGAACAGTCAGGCAGCACCAGCTCAGGTTGGAAACAGGGCATATTTCCACTGTGGAGAGCAAGGCCACTGGGTGATGCAATGCCCGAAGAAGGCAGCCCAGCAGCAGTCAGGCCCCAATGCCCCAGCAAAGCAGAATGTGTCTCAGCCTGGAGCAGGCAACCGCCCTCAGCCGCGCTACAATCATGGAAGACTGAACCACTTGGAGGCTGAAGCAGTTCAGGAGACCCCCGACATGATAGTAGGTATGTTCCCAGTCAACTCCCATATTGCAGAAGTGTTATTTGATACTGGAGCAACACATTCTTTCATTACTGCATCATGGGTAGAAGCACATAATCTTCCAATTACTACCATGTCAACCCCCATTCAAATTGACTCAGCCGGTGGTAGAATTCGAGCTAATAGCATCTGTTTGAATGTAAGCGTGGAAATAAGGGGGATAGCGTTTCCCACCAACCTTATAGTAATGGGTACTCAGGGAATAGATGTCATCCTAGGGATGAATTGGCTAGATAAGTATCAGGCAGTTATCAGTTGTGATAAAAGGACAATCAAGTTGGTGTCCCCACTGGGAGAGGAAGTGGTGACTAGGTTAGTCCCGCCCGAGCCAAAGAAAGGAAGTTGTTATCGGATGGTTGTCGATAGCAGTGAAGCAGACCCAATTGAGAGTATCAAGGTTGTGTCTGAGTTCCCAGACGTGTTTCCAAAGGACTTACCGGGTATGCCACCAGAGCGGAAAGTTGAGTTTGCCATAGAGCTTCTTCCTGGAACCGCCCCTATCTTTAAGAGAGCTTACAGAATATCTGGACCAGAGTTGGTTGAGCTTAAGAAGCAGATTGATGAGCTGTCAGAGAAAGGTTACATCCGGCCAAGCACCTCGCCTTGGGCCGTCCCTGTCTTGTTCGTGGAAAAGAAAGATGGCACCAAAAGGATGTGTATCGATTATCGAGCTTTGAATGAAGTCACAATCAAGAACAAGTACCCTTTGCCCAGGATAGAAGATCTGTTCGACCAGTTGAGAGGAGCCAGTGTGTTCTCCAAGATTGATTTGAGATCAGGTTATCATCAGCTCAGGATTTGACCTTCGGACATTCCGAAGACAGCATTCATTACCAAGTATGGGTTATATGAGTTCACAGTGATGTCTTTTGGTTTGACCAATGAACCAGCGTTCTTCATGAACTTGATGAACAGTGTATTCATGGATTACCTTGATAAGTTTGTGGTGGTATTCATCGATGACATTCTGGTTTATTCTCCAAGCGAGGAAGAACATGCAGGTCATTTGAGGATGGTATTGCATAGATTGCGAGAGCACCAGTTGTATGCAAAGTTGAGCAAATGTGAATTCTGGATTAATGAAGTCCTGTTTTTGGGTCACATAATCAACAAAGAAGGATTGGCTGTGGATCCGAAGAAAGTGGCAGACATTCTGAACTAGAAAGCGCCAACAGATGCTCGAGGAATCAAGAGCTTCATTGGAATGGCCGGATATTATCGGCGATTCATTGAAGGGTTTTTGAAGATTGCGAAACCAATGACAGCGTTACTAGGCAACAAGGTTGAGTTCAAGTGGACCCAGAAATGTCAAGAGGCCTTCGAAGCGCTGAAAGAGAAGTTGACAACAGCGCCTGTCTTAGTCTTGCCTGATGTGCACAAGCCCTTCTCTGTGTACTGTGATGCTTGTTACACAGGTTTGGGATGCGTATTGATGCAAGAGGGAAGAGTTGTGGCTTACTCGTCCCGACAGCTAAAGGTTCATGAGAAGAATTACCCAATCCATGACCTAGAGTTGGCAGTAGTGGTTCACGCACTGAAGACATGGAGGCACTATTTGTATGGACAGAAATGTGATGTTTACACAGACCACAGGAGTCTGAAGTACATATTCGCCCAGTCAGAGCTGAATATGAGGCAGTGAAGATGGTTAGAGCTGATCAAAGACTATGAGTTGGAGATTCATTACCATCCAGGCAAAGCAAACGTAGTGGCAGATGCTTTGAGCAGGAAGAGTCAAGTCAATCTGATGGACGCTCATTCGATGCCTTATGAGTTGGCTAAGGAGTTTGACAGGTTGAGTCTTGGGTTTCTGAACAATTCGCGAGGAGTCACAGTTTAGTTGGAACCTACCTTGGAGCGAGAAATCAAAGAAGCGCAGAAGAATGATGAAAAGATCAGTGAGATTCGGCGACTGATTCTAGATGGCAGAGGCAAAGATTTTCGAAAAGATGCAGAAGGTGTGATATGGTTCAAAGACCGATTGTGCGTTCCTAATGTCCAATCCATTCGGGAGTTGATTCTCAAGGAAGCTCATGAGACTGCTTATTCGATTCACCCTGGTAGTGAGAAGATGTATCAGGATCTAAAGAAGAAATTCTGGTGGTACGGAATGAAGAGGGAGATCGCAGAGTATGTGGCTATGTGTGATAGTTGTCGACGGATTAAGGCAGAGCACCAGAGACCAGCTGGATTGATTGCAACCGTTGCAAATTCCTCAGTGGAAATGGGATGAAATCGGTATGGATTTCATAGTCGGATTGCCTCGCACTCGAGCCGGCTACGATTCCATTTGGGTAGTGGTGGACCGTTTGACCAAGTCAGCCCACTTCATACCTGTCAAGACCAACTACAACAGTGCAGTGTTGGCAGAATTGTATGTGTCTCGGATCGTTTGTCTACATGGTGTGCCAAAGAAGATAGTGTCAGACAGAGGAACGCAGTTCACCTCTCATTTCTGGCAGCAGTTGCATGAAGCCTTGGGTACACATCTGAATTTCAGTTCAGCTTATCATCCATAGATAGATGGCCAAACTGAAAGGACCAATCAAATTCTTGAAGACATGTTGAGAGCCTGTGCGCTGCAAGATCAGTCCGGATGGGACAAGCGATTGCCTTATGCAGAGTTCTCCTATAACAACAGTTACCAGGCCAGTTTGAAGATGTCACCATTTCAAGCGCTCTATGGAAGGAGTTGTAGAACTCCGTTGCAATGGGATCAGCCTGGGGAAAAGCAAGTGTTCGGGCCAGACATCTTGCTTGAAGCCGAAGAGAACATCAAGATGGTCCGAGAAAATCTGAAGATAGCGCAATCGAGGCAGCAAAGTTATGCAGACACAAGAAGAAGAGAGCTGAGTTTCGAAGTCGGAGACTTCGTCTATCTGAAAGTGTCACCGATCAGAGGAGTCAGAAGATTCGGAGTCAAAGGCAAGCTAGCACCCCGCTACATTGGTCCGTACCAAATTCTCTCAAGGCGTGGAGAAGTGGCCTATCAGCTCAGTCTGCCAGAGAATTTGTCCGCAGTGCATGATGTCTTTCATGTGTCTCAGTTGAATAAGTGCTTGCGTGTGCCAGAAGAGCAGTTGCCAGTGGAAGGTCTTGAAGTCCAGGAGGACTTGACCTACGTTGAGAAGCCAGTGCAAATCCTTGAGGTTGCAGATAGAGTCACCCCAAGGAAGACCATCAGAATGTGCAAAGTCAGGTGGAATCACCATTCAGAGGGAGAAACAACCTGGGAGCGTGAAGATGATCTGATGGCTAAATACCCAGAGCTCTTTGCTAGCCAACCCTGAATCTCGAGGGCGAGATTCTTTTAAGGAGGATAGGTTTGTAATGCCCTGAATTTGGGGGTAGAATTTTTTCTTCTTTTCTCTCACCAAATTCAGGCGTTACTCTTTCCTTTTTCCCTTTTCTTCTCGCTAAGCCTTGATCTTTTCCAAAGTCAACCTTAAAACACTTTATTTTGTGTGATGCACCATGCCGAACCATGCATACTTTTTGATTGATTAAAAATGTGAATGCTTTCATCTAGAGGAAATTAGAAATTAGAAAAAAGAAAAGCCTTTTCTTTTTTTATTTTCTCTTCCCCCATTCTCCCCTTTCGGCCCAACCGCCCCCCCCTTCGGCCAGCCCAACTGGCAGCCCAGCCGCCCCCTCCCCCCCTTCCCGCGTGGGCCCCGCGCCGGCCCAGCCACGCGCCCCCTCTCCCCCCTTTTGGGCCCAGTCAGCCCAACCGTTCCCCCCTCTCTTTTTTTCTTTTTCCAAAAATTTCCTCTCTCTCTCTCTCTCTCTCTCCCTCACCCTCACCCTAACCCTGGCACCGCCGCCGCCTCTCCCCTGCCCTAGCGCCGCCGCCACCCCTCCCCGGCGGCGCCGCCGCGCCGTCCCCCTCCGGTGAGGCCCCCCTCCTCCTCCCTTCTCTCCTCCCTCTCGCTCCTCCCTCTGCTCCCTCCGGCGCCCTCCCCCGGCCGCCCCGGCCTCGCCCCCGCCCCGCCCCCAGCTCGGCCGCCCGCGCCGCCCCTCCCCCGCGCTCGGCCCAACCGCCCCGCCCCGTGCCCCGGCTCGGCCGCTCCCGTCGCGCCCCAGGCCCGGTCGCCCCGCCCCCGCGCCCGGCCTCACCCGACCGTGTCCTCGCCCCGTCCGTGCCTCGCTCGCAGTGGTCCGCGGCGTCCTCGCTCGCCCGTGCTCGCTTGCTCTGGCATGTTTGCCCGCTCGCCCCGCCGTGCCTTGCTCGCGTCGTGTCAGCCCTCGGCGTGGCCTCGAGCTCGGCCCAGCATGCCTTCGGCGCGCGGCCTCGAGCTCGGCCAGCGCACGGTCCCGATGCGTGCGCGACTCGTTCGCGGCACGTTAAGTGTGGCTTTGCGCGTGCGCGTGTTCGCGCAGCGTTCTGGCGTAGCTCGTCGTGCTCGCGACACGATCGTCTACCCCCTAGCCTCGTCTACCCCCCCGTATCTATGCGCGCTAATCACGTTGTTTATATTAATAAGATAGGAGTCCCAATTTGGAAATTGGTTACGTTAGTTAATTTGTATAGCTAATCGTCTATCTTATTCAATGTTAATCTACTAAAAGTGGTCACATTTACATTAATGCATGTAGCTAATTCTTTTGTTAGAACTAATTGGAACTAGAACACGTGGCGTCTAGTTATTCACCAACCCGTAGTGCGTCTCGGGCATAAGCTTTAACTCTCGCGAGACCCTTTCTCATTTCTTTCTAATCATGGTAAACTCATTATTGTATGTGATATTTTATGCATGTTTAATCTACTTGTTCTCTTGTATGGTGTATTGTTGGTTTCCTAATTTCAATGGATGGATGTATGTATGCTTGCAATCGCTTAGAGAACGATCCGGTTGGAGAGCCCGAAGAACTCGTAGGAGAAGCCTCTGAGCAGCAGTCGGTTGGTGGAGGCAAGTGTCCTTTGACCTATCTCTATCCTATTCATTCTTTAATTTACCTCCCGCATTACACATTTATACTTAAGGATTGGCTAGCCTTTGTTATCCATGTCCTTGTTTACCTATTTGGGTCGGATTATTATTATTTAGCTCTATGTATTGCTCAAACTCTAATCAATGAACATGATGAGATCATATATGATACGCTAGTTTTCCCTTCTCTTATTATGATGTTGTACTTGTGGTCTTCAAGGGGGCTCGAGCGGTTTCTCGAGTGCCTCTCCGTAAGGACCTGTTCTATGGATGACCGCCCGGGAAAACAGTGCAACCATGAGGGTGGAGTGGGACGCCCTTAGCTGAATAATTAGAGGAACCGGGGTGTGGTTCGCTTAGCCGCTGTGCCGTCAATGGGGCTCGGTGTATGCGGCTCGCTCTGCCAAGGTTGATTTGTCCCATGGGGAGGAGTGCGGTACATTTAGGAAACCTAACGGGCGGCTACAGCCCCGGGGAATCTTTGTAAAGGCTACGTAGTGATGCCCTGCTGGACCACCTAGGTAGTGGTCAATGGGGAGTAGCTCTCTCCGGGCAGAAAGGGGATCACGGCTTGTGGGTAAAGTGCACAACCTCTGTAGAGTGTTTGAAAACTGATATATCAGTCGTGCTCGCGGTTATGAGCGGCCAAGGGAGCTCCAATGATTAGTGGTACTTGATCAGAGACATTTTGGTTTACAGGTGGCTATGAGATCGATGGTTTCTAGTATTGACTATGGTAATGGTAAGTGGTATTCTTTCCATTTGGAAAGAGTACGTTTGGGTTAATAACGTGGGTTAATTCTAAAACTTGGCTTTCTCTACTAGTAAATAATAATCTGACCAATTAAAAGCAACTGCTTGACTTACCCCCCCCCCACATAAAGCTAGTCCACTACAGCCAAACAGGATGCTTGCTGAGTATGTTGATGTGTACTCACTCTTGCTCTACACACCAAACCCCCCCAGGTTGTCAGCATTGCAACCACTGCTCAGGAGAAGATGAAGCTGTGGAAGGAGACTTCCAGGAGTTCCAAAACTACGACGAGTTCTAGGTGTGGGTTAGCGGCAACCCCCAGTTGGCTGCCTGTGAAGGCCGCGGTTATCTACGTTTCGTTTTCGCACTTTGATTTATTGTAAGGACTATATGGACGTCTCAGACGTATGATGTAATCGACTAATATTTCCCTTTTAATACTATTTTGAGCACTGTGTGATGATGTCCATGTTATGTAACTGCTGTGTACGTGAATAACTGATCCTGGCACGTACATGGTTCGCATTCGGTTTGCCTTCTAAAACCGGGTGTGACAAACGGCTCCTAGCTGCCTTGGGGCTATAAAAGGGACCCCTAGGTGCATGGAGGAGTCACTCAAGCATTCACTGAGCATCCAGACTCTGTTTCCGCACATTTATTTCATTGTGTTAGAGATTTGAGCTCTATTCGAGTCAAGAACTCCCTGTGTTGTCCTTTGAGCTCAATTCTTCTCTTGTGTGCGTGGGTGTGCTACGATTTGAGTCTTGTGTGTGTTGCTCTTCTCAACCTTACTCTTGTGCGTTCTTTGTGATCAATCTTGTAAGGGCGAGAGGCTCCAACTTGTGGAGATTCCTCGCAAACGGGAAGAAAACTATAAGGAAGAATACCATGGTGTTCAAGTTGATCATTGCATCACTTGAAAGGGGTTGAGTGCAACCCTCGTCCATGGGACGCCACAACGTGGAAGTAGGCAAGTGTTACTTGGCCAAACCACGGGATAAAATCGTGTGTCTCTTATGTTCTTTCTCTTTGATTGTCTGTGTTCACAAGAGCTCGTTTCAAGCTACTTAGCCGTTCTAACTTTCATAACGAAGTTTTGTGGCTATTAGTGTTGAATTTTACAGGATCACCTATTCACCCCCTCTAGATGCTCTCATTAATACCCTTTTGGGTTATTTTGTCTTTATAAAATTGAACTTTTAGTAGATTGTATCCTCCTATAGTATGACATTGGTTATAGTTAAAGGATGACTGGAATTGTGTCGGTTGCTTTAGTAGGCCTTGTGTAATTGTTTTAATTATGATGGTTGATCGAGTGAAAAACTCCGCCTTTTCCCTTGGAATGTTTTGCTAGGTTACTGTTATAAATGTGTGTACATGTCAGACATCGTGCTGTTAGTTTTATTTGCAGGTTTTACGAACCTCATCGTGCACGAGAGGTGCTGTCGAAATTTTGTGTTGACACTTGTGTTCTTTTTTTGAGAGAAGTGTAACACCCTAAATCTGTCAATTAAAAATAATAATTTTTATATTATTAATTTTCAGTAGAAAGGCAAAAATATTGTTTTTAATTAATGAAAATGATGATATAAATAAACTGAACAATTTCTTGATTAGATAAAATTTTGTCAAGTGTTTGATGTATTTATGCCGAGGCTTAAATTTTGTTTGATGTATCCAATTTTTGGATTTAATTTGGTGAGAAAATCTCATTTAAAATAATAATGAGTTGTTAAAATATGCATTTCAATAATTTACTAGTTTTGTTTATAAGTGTTTGCACGAATCCCATTTTGATTTTATTGCCCTTGTGTTAAGATCTTTTATTTAAAATAATAGAATTTCCATTCAATAATGTTTTCTACAAAAAAATAAGTATATATTATTAGGATTTATTTCTTGATGTGAAATCTTTTCATAGAATATAATGAGTTGCTAAATAATTGTTTTCTAAAAAACATGTATTTTGTTTATGTTAATAATATTTTTGCATATTTATAACTTTTTAGTATAAAAAACTAAGGAAAGAAAATAAAAAAATGAACGACCGCTCACCTGGTCGATCTAGCCTATTATTTATTCCTCTCCTCATTTTACTTGTGCGTGGACCACTTCTCTTCTCTCTTGCTAATGAGATCCATGCGTCAGATTATCTTTAATCCCTGCCTGCTCTCTGTTCTATAAAGGCACGCTGCATGCCGCCGCATCATCTTCTCGCCAAGCCGATTCGTCTCCCGGACTTGTGGACGCGTCACCCAGCTGAATCGCCACCACGCCGGCCCAGACTCTCTGCATTAAGCCGCGTTTGCTTCGCCTCCCTTCTCCACCAGGCCGCAACTTTGGTTATCTCGGTGTGCGCCATCAATGGCTGAAGCGTCTTGCTGAAACACCATGCCACCCACTCATCGCGCCAGCGTCCCTTCGCGTCGCTCTGTTCGCCTATAAATTGTGTCCTGTGCTCGCTCCTGCGCCACTTAGTTTACGAAAATCCACCCCTTCATGATGCTGAACCCGCATTGTGTCTTCTCGCCTCCGCGTGGCGCGCCTACCGCTGCTCGCAGTCGTCGCCGACATTGCTACTGCATCGCTTGCTGTCGCCGGTGCTTCGCGTCCGAAGAGCTCAACAGATTCCTCCCCACTCACCTTCGTGCCCTGCTCGAGTCCGTGCCACGCCACTGCTCTGCCATTGTTGTCATACTTCGTCGCCATTGCTGTTTCGCTGCTCTTCGCATCCTTGCCGTCGTCGTGCTTTGCTCACCGGAGACTCTCCTTGTTGCTATGACCCCTTCTCTCATTGCGTTGAGCTCTTAGTTTGCGTCATCCCTCTGTAGCCCACGCCACTCGCCAGAGTCCGCCGCAATCGCCTGTCATCCCGTGACATCGCTAGTATGCTGAAAACCGCCCAAGCACAGCGTCGTCGAATCCTCCTTTGCTCAATCTGCTCTGCATGTGCTACCAAGGTAGAAGATAAAAATCATGGTAATACCTCCTGCGATCTACGTTTAATAGCATAGTTATACCTGTGTCGTTTTTCATTTTATAAAATAATTATTTGTAGTGCAAATAATTTGATTATTGTGTTGCTAGATTCGTAAATTTATGCAAAATACTTTATACTAATATTTGCAACAACTTATAGGTTTCATTAATTTAATTTGAATTATGATTGTTATATTTGATTCATATGTAGTCGTCAAATTAAGAAATTAAAAAGAATTATAGTATTTATATTTTTTTTAATAAAAACTGATATAGTTGCTTATAATGATATACTATCAGTTGTCGTGCGTTGCGACGGCTTACAACAATACCCATGTAAGCTATCCACCAAAAGAATTTTAAGATTTTTTTATTGGTTGTCTCCGGTCTGCGTAAAATATTTTTTTGATTTGGCTAACTGATGTATTGATACAACACGACCAATAAAGTGAGCGATTAGAAGAGAGTTCACAACGACTGACTGAACGAATAGAGATTATAAAATGACATAATTCCACCATACAGAGACCAAATAAGAGAAAGTTTGTAAGCTCAAATTTCTAAAATAAGTCACATGAACTCAAACTTATAAAAAAACAAATCAAAATATGGAGTGATTGCTAAAGTAAGACATAAAAACTGGATGTGCTCCATATATGTTATGCTACTTCATAGCAATTACTAACGTTTAAAACCAACAAATAATCTTTCATTTTACTGTTAGTGTAACAAATCATTGTAGCTCCATCCAATTCAGCAACCTCAAACACCCAGAAGTCCATTGCACCAATGTGGTTTCAAAAACGACTTAATGCTTGCAAGAGCCAAGAACGCCATGCCGTGCTTGGGCTGTAGCCTTGGACCGTAGTGCTGGCCCGACACGATCATATTTTTTTATTTTACAAAAAGAGATATACATATATACAATTTATATTCAACATTAAAAATATCTGAGCATGATATTCTACTGGTTAGACAGCTTCACCCAGTGTCTATTGTCCCTTCTTCTATCAAGGCATAGGTTTGAACCCCACCTCCTGTACCATTTTTTAATATTTTATGCTGATTTAACAGTCAGCAGGCTGGCATGACGTGCCTGGACCAGAGTTGTGGCCCGCGGGTGTCTAGCCCATGCCGGGCCGCCGTTTGGCCATCTATAGGCGTGCAACGAGTTAATTTGAAATAGTTGTGAGGAGTTATTTGTAAAAAGATGACGCGAGACGACCGTTGAAACTGATGCTTTAAGTATAGTATAGATATAGATGTGCACAAAAATACAAATTTATCGGCTACCTTTCATAGTCTACCTTTAATTATATTTTGGTCTCTATTACAGTTTTTATTATAAAATATAAATTTAGAACCTAAATAAAATAGAAATAGTTTTGTTAGTTTTATTAATTAGGTGATAAGCATTTTAATTAGTGTTTCTAACAATTCATTTATTTTTATAGTTCAATTTGAATTAAAGTTGTTATACAAGAAGTATTAAAATGACCTTTTCAATTTAACAACGTTCATTATAGATGTTTAAATATAGCCTTTTTAAATAGAAATTTAAAAATATGTAGACCATATATTTCTTAATAAAAATAAAAGATAAATATTTGTCTTTTTATATTTAGGCTTGTATTCAAGTTTTTATAAATGATGATATATTCTGTCACACAATGTTTAAAGGTGCTATAGAACTTTTTCTAAAATAAGTGTTAAAATAGATTAATTAGTGTTCTTGCTTTTATAAACTTAAATGATAGTTTATATAATGTCCAATACAGTTTCCCTATTAAAGAATTAGATCATTAGTTCCTAAATTCATACCAAAGATAAATAATAGATTAACTATCTTTTAAATTAAACCTATATACAATTTGTTCATAACTAGTAGTATAGGTTATATGTTCTCTTAATAAAAGTAAAGATAATTAATTCTTCCATTATCCCTTGCATAAAATCTATTTAGGCCATGTATTTTCATAGTAAAAAGAAAGATAATTATTAAATTATCTTTGCACATAAAATTTGTTTAGTCTATTTGAAAGGGAAATGTGCCCTTGGGCCATTTCTAAAGTGTTTTGGTGATTAAGTGCCCAACACATATTCTCTAAGTGTTAAATTGTGCCAAAGATTGAAGAAGTGAAAATCATGTAACAAGGTACGTTTCTAGACTTAGTACATTGATTTGGGTACTAATGTATTATGTCTAAGTGCTAGAAACAGGAAAAAAGAAATTGGAAAAGAGTTGGCTTTGTACAGCCAGCTGCTGCTCGGTCTAGGTGCACCGTACTGTCCGGTGGTGCACCGGACAGTGTCCGGTGCGCCAGACCAGTCTCGGTGAAAAGGCCACTCACGGGACTCGACGACGGCGTACGACTATAATTTACCGGACTGTCCAGTGGTGCACCGGACTGTCCGGTGAGTCGTCCACGGCGAATTCGTCACTCTCAGGAAAAGTTCAACGACGTACGGCTAAAATTCACCGGACTGTCTGGTGAGCCAACGGTCGACTGGGCAACGATCGGTCGCGCAATCCACGGGCGACGTGTTGCCCACACCAACGGTTCGGAAGGGGGCACCAGATTGTCTAGTGTGCACCGGACAGTGTCCGGTGCGCCAACCGACGCCGAGGTGCAACGGTCGTCTGCGCCAGAAAAGGAAGGAGATCAGCACTGGACAAGCTACAATGGCTGTCCGGTGGCGCACCGGACTGTCCGATGCGCCACCCGACAGAAGGCAATCTTAGCCTTCCTTGTTGGTCTCCAACGGCTCCTAGCTGCCTTAGGGCTACAAAAGGGATCCCTAGGCGCATGGAGGAGTCACCCAAGCATACTCTAAGCATTCTAAGTCTTCCACACTCCGTTTCCGCGCACTTGATCGACTGTGTTAGTGATTTGAGCTCCGTTCTAGTTGTGAACTCGTTGTGCTTCATTTTGAGCTCAAGTCTTGGCTTGTGTGCGTGTGTGTTGCTGCGGATTTGTGTATGTTGCTTCCCACCCTTACTCTTGTGCTTTCGCTGTGATCTTTGTTGTAAGGGTGAGAGACTCCAACTTGTGGAGATTCCTCGCAAACGGGAAAAAGAGATAAGCAAAGAAAAGCCGTGGTATTCAAGTTGATCATTGGATCACTTGAAAGGGGTTGAGTGCAACCCTCGTCCATTGAGACGCCACAACATGGAGGTAGGCAAGTGTTATACTTGACCGAACCATGGAATAAACTCATGTGTCTCTTGTGATTGTTTCTCTGTGATACTTGTGTGTTCGCAAGAGCTCGCTACTTAGCCGTACTAACACTTAACCAAGTTTTGTGGCTATTAGTATTTGAATTTTATAGGATCACCTATTCACCCCCCCTCAAGGTGCTCTCACTATTATATTAGCTATTCATAAAAGTAATGTTTAATAATATGTTCTATAATCTTGTGAACACATAACCCTACATATATACATATATCTTTTCCAAAAGGTTCAATAATGTTATAATGTGTTTTTATCATCTTGTGAACCCTTAATCTTAGGCATATCACATATGGCTTTTATAGGATTAAAATGGTGAACCTAATATTTGCATATTTTAATTAAAATATTTTTAAGCTTATGTTTTGTTTTATAAAGTATAGATCAAACATTTTAAAAAAGAATACCTTTTAGTATAACCCTTGTTTGTGACGTGTTTGAAAAGTAAATGATCTTTTGTTATGTTTTCCTTTTAGCTTGATTTATGATGATTGTTGTAAGTTATTGAGCGGTGTTTGTTTATTCTTGTTTGTTTATGTGATGTTCAGTTATTGATCCAGTAGTTGAGAATCAGGATCTTTTCCGTGGAAGGATTTCAAGTTTTTTTAAGCAAGGCAAGTGGAATTCTCCCCCTGCATATTCTGTATGATCCCATACAATACATTTAATAAAGTTTACTTTTGGATATGTGCATAATTTGATGGGTTACCTATTCAGATATACCTAACCTTTCCAACCTTATTCCTTGATCAAACCTAGGTATTGTACTTTGCTTTAGTAGCTATGCTATTGCTACAACTTTAACTTTATGCTGGTACTCCTACTGATGATGTTAATGTTCCAAATGGTAAGTTTACATTATTGTTGTTAATCTGATGATTAAACAAGATCATATTATTTAATTAGAACATGGAGTGACCACCCAGGAAAACAGTGCTACCATGAGGGTGCTATGGGACGCCCTTGGCTAAATAACTAGGGAAGTCTTATGTTGGGTGTTGGTCTTGGTCGTTCGAAATAGGGGCATCTGCCAAGCGCTTATATTTTTAGCTCGGGTAGATTGGATATGGGCATAGTTCCTAAGCTTTACTCTGCAGATTGGACTATAAGTTGGGTTACGTCAGATGTGCTCTATGTAGTTTGAACATTTCCAACATCTGCATAGTGAGGACTCTAGGGAAAAACCTCGTAGTGAGATCCTAGCCAGTAACCTCGGAAGTGAATATGGGACTTGCAAACCTGGGCTAGAAGGGAATCACGACTCATGGGTAAAGTTGTGCCACCTCTGCAGAGTGTAAAACTGATATATCAGTTGTGCTCACGGTTACGAGCAGCCTGGACCCTCACATGATAATTGAACTTGAAGATGGAAATAAATCGTGATCGGTTTTGTTTAAGCGGTATGCTTAAGTGGTTCACTCAAGAGATTGAGCTTTACGTTGATGGTACTTGCTCAAGTGGTTTGAGCTTATGCTAATTATGAATTATGCTTAATTGGGTTTGGTATATACTTATACTTAGTAATCATGTGTTGATAACAAAATGTTGACCAACTAAAAAGGTAACCGCATTAAACTTTAGCCTTACCTTGTTACCGTGCATTTTCACCCCACTTGCTGAGCCCTGACCATAAGCGAGCTCACCCTTGCTTAATTTTTATCAGAAGTTTGCAGATGAAGATATGATGGTGAACTTGATGGATGCTAGTCTAGTGATACCCCCAGTCATCTTCCTGTGGAAGGATGTCCATGTTTTGCTGTACTTTAATGAATAAAGGTTAAGACATTATGTCTTCTCAAAGTGTAATATGTTAATATAACCTTTATTTACGCTTTTATGCATTGCTCTTTTGATATATTACACTTGTGACTAAAAGGGAAATGTGCCCTTGGGCCATTTCTATAAATGTTTTGGTGATTAGATGCCCAACACATATTATTTTGGTTCATATGTGCTAAATACTAAAGAAGATGCAAATCAAGAATCAAGGTATGACTCTAGCCTTAGTGAATTGTTTTTGGTACTAATATATTCCTCTAAGTGCTAGGAACCTTGTCAAGACAAGTGAGATTGGGTTGAAGAAGATTGGCCAAGTCCAGCTAGACTTGCACCAGCATGTGGTGCACCGGACAGTGTCCGGTGCCTAGGCTGGCCCAGCGATGAACTCGTCGCTCTCGGGAAAAAGCCGAGGGCGCTACGGCTAAAATTCACCGGACTGTCCGGTGTGCACCGGACTGACCGGTGAGCCAACAGCGCCCGCGCCAATGGTCGGCAGCGCGATCAGCGGGCGACGCGTGGCCAAAACCAACGGTCACTTGGTCGCACCGGACTGTCCGGTGTGCCAAGTGGACCGAGAGCTCAACGGTCGGCTTCGCCAGGAAAGGAAAGCAATCGGGCACTGTTCATGTTTGGTGGTGCACCGGACTGTCCGGTGCGCCAGCGAACAGAAGGCAAGAATTACCTACCAAATGGAGTTCTAATGGCTCCTATCTGCCTTGGGGCTATAAAAGGGACCCCTAGGTGCATGGAACAGCACACTAAGCCTCTATTGAACATCCTAAGATGCCTAGACTCCACAAGCACGCATCCAGATCTTTGTGTTTGAGATTTGAGCACTTCTTGAGTTGTAAACTCCCTGCGCTGTGTTTGTGTGCTCCTTTTTTGACTTGTGTGTGTGTCGTTTCTACGACTCTAGTTCTTGCGTGTGTTTATTGCCCTCCCATACTCTTATGGTTTTCATTGAGATCAATCTTGTAAGGGTGAGAGACTCCAACTTATGGAGATTCCTCACAAAGGGAACATCTACGATAAGGAAGAAAACCGTGGTATTCAAGTTGATCATTGGATCGCTTGAAAGGGGTTGAGCGCAACCCTCGTCCATTGGGACGCCACAACGTGGAAGTAGGCAAGTGTTCTACTTGGCCGAACCACGGGATAAAAATCATCGTGTCACTTGTTGCTTTCTTGTGCGATCTTCTTTTCACTTGATAATTGCTCCAAGTTCAATACTCACTTTGTAAAGAGCAATTAAGTGAAGAAGTCACCTCTCTCTCTTGTCATTACACCTTGGTTTGATTTCACTAACATTTAATAAACCAAGTTTGTGCTATTTAGTGTTGAATTTTACAGGATCACATATTCACCCCCCTCTAGGTGCTCTCAGTGACGTCAACATATGTGTGGAAATAGATCCTGGCACACATATGTTATGCATTCGGTTTTGCCCTTAAAATCGGGTGTGATAAGAAGGTACTTGTCTTCCTAGCCACTATGGGTCTGCCTACACCATATTGCGTCACCACTTCATCGAATCGCCACAGTCCTGCTAGCCTGACTCCACCGCCACCCTAGGTATAACCTCTATTTTTGTATCATGGTCGTAGATCACGTAACCCAGTTAGGCATCTCGCGTTCGAAAGGGATACTGTGTAAATATGCAGATATTTGCATATTTATAACTATATCTGTTTCAAATTTTCCACCTTTTTTGAATAGCTCGCGATTGCATAGATAGGGTTAGTTTCCATGCTCTACTCAGATCCAAGACAGAGTTTCGACATCACCTCCCTGTTGTTCTCTGGATACACACTCTCCTTTCCAGGATGTGTATTTAAAGAACAACGGGGAGGTGTTTCCAAAATTCTGTATTGGATCTGAGTAGAGCATGTAAACTAACCCCATCTACACAATCACCGATGGGATTATGACCTATCCTTACCTATTTGAAGGTAGGAACATAGTGTTCCCTAAGGAAGAGGTTTATATTACTCTATGGTAATGTGTTAGAGGATGGAGGACTATGAGTGGATGTACATAGGCTGCATAAGAAGGGATGTTGTCACCTATGAATGGATTACAAAGACCATTGATTTCTTGGAATGGGCATTTGGTGAAGCTACTAAAGGAGCGAGTCTAGTCCAATGTCCATGCAACAAATGTGCAAATAGGAAAAGACAAACAAAGAAGGCCATGAGAGAAAATATTTGGAAGAATGGATTTACACCAGACTATGTTTGGTAGATCTTCCATGGTGAAGCGCATCATATGAGAGAGGAGGTGGTGAGACAACATGTCAAGGATTATGATGCTGATGTTGGGGTAGCTGTCACACCCGGTTTTAGAAGGCAAACCGAATGCGAACCATGTACGTGCCAAGATCAGCAATTCACGTACACAACAGTTACATAACATGGACATCATCACATAGTGCTCAAATAGTATTAAAAAAGGGAAATAGTAGTCGATTACATCATATATCTGAGATATCCACATAGTCTTTACAATAATCAAAGTGCGAAAACGAAACCTAGATAACTGCGGCCTTCACAGGCAGCCGACTGGGGGTTGCCGCTAACCCACACCTAGAACTCGTCGTAGTCCTGGAACTCCTGGAAGTCTCCTTCCACGGCTTCATCTTCTCCCGAGCAGTGGTTGCAATGCGGACAACCAGGGGGGGTTTGGTGTGTAGAGCAAGGGTGAGTACACATCAACATAACAAGTGTCCTGTTTGGCTGTAGTGGACTAGCTTTATGTGGGGGTAAGTCAAGCAGTTGCTTTTAGTTGGTCAGATTATTATTTACTAGTAGAAAGCCAGGTTTTAGCATTAACCCAAGTTATTAACCCAAAGTACCCTTTCCAAACGGAAAGAATACAACTTACCATTACCATAAATATAATCATAACCATCCTCCTCATCATCATCTGTAAACAAACCATCTCTGATCAAGTGTCTCTAATCAATGGAGCTCCCTTGGCCACTCATAACCGCGAGCACGGCTGATATATCAGTTTTCATAACACTCTGTAGAGGTTGTGCACTTTACCCACAAGCCGTGATTACCTTTTTGCCCGGAGAGAGCTACTCCCCATTGACCACTACCTAGGTGGTCCAGCAGGGCATCACTACATAGCCTTTACAAAGATTCCCCGAGGCTGTAGCCGCCCATTAGGTTTCCTAAATGTACCGCACTCCTCCCCAAGGGACAAATCAACCTTGGCAGAGCGATTCGCATACACTGAGCCCCATTGACGGCACGACGGCTAAGCGAACTACACCCCGGTTCCTCTAATTACTCAGCTAAGGGCGTCCCACTCCACCCTCATGGTTGCACTATTTTCCCGGGCGGTCATCCAACGAACAGGTCCTTACGGAGAGGCACTCGAGAAACCGCTCGAGCCCCCTTGAAGGTCACAAGTATAACATCATAATAAAAGAGGGGAAAACAGCGTATCATAAATAATTCTCATCATGTTCATTAATTAATGTTAAGCAATAGCATACAGCTAACCAATAATAATCCAACCCAAATAGGTAAACAAGGGCATGGATAACAAAAGCTAGTCAATCCTTAGGTATAAATGTGAAATGCGGGAGGTGAATTAGGAATGTATAGGACAATGATAGGTCAAGGGACACTTGCCTCCACCAACCGACTGCTGCTCAGGGACTTCTCCTGCGAGTTCTTCGGGCTCTTCAACCGGATCGTTCTCTATGCGAGTGCAAACATACATACATCCATCCATTCAAATTAGGAAACAAACAGTACACCATACAAGAGAACAAATAGATTAAACATGCATAAAATATGACATACGATATTGCATTTACCATGGTTGGAAAGAAACGGGGAAAGGTCTCGCAGGGGTTAAAGCTTATGCTCGAGGCACACTTACGGGTAGACGAATAACTAAATGTTACGTGCTCTAGTTCTACTTAGCTCCAATAATAAGGATTAGCTATATGCACTAATAGAAACACGACCACTTTTAGTAGATTAACATTAAATGAGATAGACGATTAGCTATATAAATTAACTAACGTAACCAATTTCTAAATTGAGCTTCCTATTTTATTAACATGAACAATGTGATTAGCGCGCATAAAATATAGGGGGGGTAGACGGGCACGTCCATGGGTAGACGAGGGCATGACGAGTCGTGCCAGGGCATTGCGCATTACGCGAGCACGCGCGCAAGGCCGCACTCACGCGCCGCGAAATTGTCGTGCGCATGTCGGGGCCGCGTGCTGGCCGAACTCAAGGTTGCGCGCCATAGGCACGCGGGCGGGCGAGCACGGAGCACGGGCGGGGCGAGGCACGGGCGGGGCGGGGCACGACCGGGGCCGGGTCGGCGCGGGGCCGGGGTCAGGGCGGCGCGACCAGGCACGGCCGAGGCAGCGGCGCCGTGGCCGGGGCGAGGGCGGCACGGCTGGGACAGGGCCGGGCGGTGCGGCCGGGGGCCAGCGAGCCGGGCGCGGGGCGGCGCGGTTGGGACAAGGCGGGGGCGCCCGGATCAGGGGCGGGGGGCGACCAGATCGGGGCGGGGGTGGCCGGGCCGGGGCGAGGGCGCCATGGCCGGGGAGAGGGAGGGAGGGGGAGAGGAGAGGGAGGAGGGGGGTGGCGGCGGCGCGCAGGGGGAGGGGGCGCGGTTAGGGCAGGGGAGAGGGATTTGGGAGAGGGGAGGGAGGGGCGGCTGGGCCGGCTTGGGCCCAAAGCGGGGGGCGCGCGGGGGGGGGGGGGGGGAAGGGGAGGCCGGCTGGGCCGCCGCGGGGCCCACACGGGAAGGGACAAGGGGGGAGGCCGGCTGGCCAGCTTAGCCGGGCGCGAGGGGGAGGGGCGGCTGGGCCGAAATGGGAGGAGAGGGGGAAAGAGAGAAGAGAAAGGGTTTTCCTTTTTTTAATATCTATCTCCTAGATGAATGCATCCACATTTTCAAACAATCAAAAAGAATGCATGGTTCGGCATGGTGCATCAAACAAGATAAAATATTTTAGGGTTTTGCTTTACATGGGATCTCAAGCCGAATCCCGCTATAACTTTGGAAAAGATCAAGGTTTAGCGAGGAAAAAGGGAAAAGGAAAGGGTATCGCCCGAATTTGGTGGGGAAAAGAAGAAAAAAAATTCTACCCCCAAATTCAGGGCGTTACAGTAGCAGACATGCCAGGGTAGTTTTACCTGAGGAAGATGTTAATTTTCCCTAATGGGTATGCAACTAACTTGAGTAGGTGGGTAAACTTATCTACTATGCAAGTCTTGGGGATGAAGAGTCATGACTACCACATATGGATTGAACGAATTCTTTCTGCGAAGGTTCAAGGCTATGTCCCTAAGCATGTCTGACTAGTGCTTGCAGAGTTGAGCTATTTCTTCCACCAGCTTTGTGCAAAGGAGTTATCTTAGACAGTGATTGCAGCCTTGGAAAGAATGGCACCCATGTTACTACGTAATTTGGAGAAGATCTTTCCACCCGGTTTCTTCAATCCGATGCAGCATTTGATTCTGCATCTCCCATATTGAAAGGGAAATGTGCCTTTGGGCCATTTCTAAGTGTTTTGGTGATTAACTGCCCAACACACCACTTTGAACTAACCATCCTTGTATGAGCATAAGCACAGGTTCTAATCAAGCAAGTTGAAGATGCAAAGTCCAAATGAGTTGGATGAGAACAGGGATGGGCCGGTAAATTTAGAGACCCTGTACAAAAATTCAAAAGAAGTCCTATTTTATAGAAAAAATATAATCAGAACTATATTGTAATAGAATTCATGTATTCTGAATTACAAAAGGTTTACTAGATGTGTTTGAAGAGCAGCAACCTAGCCGAGTTCACATGTTAGATGGTGTAATGTTAGTCAATATATATTGTTTAGGCTTACTACTAAGCTAAGAAATTTTTTAGGCCCCTCAGAATTTTGAGCCCTGTGCAATCGCACTTGCTGCACATGCATAAGGCCCGACCCTGGATGAGAAGTCCAAAAAGTGCAACCTTAGGTGAAACTACAAAAATAGGAGGTTTAAGTATTTGAATAAATTGTACTTACATTATACCAACTTTGTTTGGCTACTAACTTCTTTGTGCAAGTAAAGTGACATTTAGACTTAACTTGAAAATATTGCAAACTATTATGGAATGAAGTGATAAAGGTATGATTCTAGCACATAGTCAATTGTTTTGTGTGCTAAGCATGTTTCTCTAAGTGCTAGGGAACCATTAAAGTCGAGCCAAAAGAAGCCAGAGGAATTTGGCACAAAAGAGAAGAAGGTGGGCTGGTCTGGGCAGCACCGGATAGTCCGACAATAGTACGGGCGAACTGCCCAGCCTTGGCCTTGGCTAGGCCTTGTCAGCTAAAATTTACCCGACAGCCCGGGCTAAACGTTGAATGGCGGTAATGCCTTTTCTTTTTATTTTATCTATGGATTTCAAATCAAATTCAAACCAATTTTCAAATTCAAACCAATTCAAACATGTGCATCAAACAAAAGAATAATTTAGGCTCAGCATTATGCAATATTCCATGACTCACATAAGTTTTGACAAAATAATTAATTAATCCTTCCCTAATTGACTTAACTCTAACCAAAAGGAAGAGAGAGGAAGTCTGGAGGGAGAAAGACAAGAGGTAACACCTGAATTTGGTAGGCATTTAGAGAAGAAATTTTATACCCCCAAATTCAAGGTGTTACAAACCTATCCCCATTAAAAAGAATCTCGCCCTCGAGATTTAGGTTTGGCTAGTAAAGAGTTCAGGGTACTTGGCTTTCAAATCATCTTCTCTTTCCCGTGTTGCTTCTTCCTCTGAGTGATGGCCCCACTTGACTTTGCACATCCTGATGATGCTTCTTTGAGTGACTCTATCTGTGGTCTCCAGAATCTGAGTGGGCTTCTCAATATAAGTCAGATCTTCTTGAACCTCAAGATCCTCGGTTGGCAATTGCTCCTCTAGCACTCGCAAGCATTTCTTCAGCTGAGAAACATGGAACACATCATGCACGGCTAACAGACTTTCTGGTAGGCTAAGCTGGTATGCCACTTCTCCATGTCTTGCTTGAATCTGGTACTGTCTGATGTATCGAGGTGCTAGCTTGCCCTTAACTCTAAACCTTTTGATTCCCTTGATGGGTGACACCTTCAAGTAAACATAGTCTCCCACTTCAAAATTCAATTCTCTTCTTCTGGTGTCAGCATAGCTTCGCTGCCTGGACTGCGCTGTCTTCAGATTCACTCGAACCATCCTGATGTTCTCTTCGGCTTCAAGCAAAATATCTGGACCAAACACTTGCCTTTTGTCGGGTTGGTTCCAATGCAACGGAGTTCTATAGTTCCTCCCATAGAGTGCTTGGAATGGTGACATCTTCAGACTGACCTGGTAGCTGTTATCGTAAGAGAATTTTGCATACAGTAGCCTTTTGTCCCAACCTAACTTGTCTTGCAATGCACAAGCTCTGAACATATCTTCAAGAATCTGATTGGTTCTCTCAGTCTGACCATCTGCCTGCGAGTGATAAGCTGAACTGAACTTCAAATGTGTGCCCAAGGCTTCATGCAACTGTTGCAAAAAATGAGAAGTGAATTGGGTACCTTTGTCTGATACTATCTTCTTTGGAACACCATGCAAGCATACAATCCGAGACATATATAGTTCTGCCAACACTGCACTATTATAGGTGGTCTTGACTGGTAGGAAATGGGCCACCTTTGTCAAGTGGTCCACTACTACCCAGATGGAATCATAACTAGCACGAGTGCGAGGTAGACCGACTATAAAGTCCATCCCAATCTCATCCCATTTCCACTGAGGAATCTGTAACGACTGCAACAAACTTGCGGGCCTCTAATGCTCTGTCTTGATCCTCTGACAACTATCGCATATAGCCACGTACTCTGCTATCTCCCTTTTCATACCGTACCACCAGAATATTTTCTTCAGGTCTTAGTACATCTTCTCACTGCCAGGGTGTATGGAATAAGTTATCTCGTGAACTTCTTTAAGAATTAGTTCGCAAATTGATTTGACGTCGGGAACGCACAACCTATCTTTAAACCATACAATGCCTTCTGCATCCTCACAGAAATCTTTGCCTTCCCATCTAAGCTCAGCTGCCGAATTTCATTAATATTCTCATCATCTTTCTAGCCCTTCCTGATATCATGCTCTAGAGTGGGCTCTAGCTCAACTGTCACTCCTTGAGCGTTGTTTAGAAATCTGAGACTCAGCCTGTCGAATTCCTTTGCTAGCTCATATAGCATTGAAGGAGCGGCCATCATGTTAACTTGACTCTTTTTGCTCAAAGCATCTGCAACCACGTTAGCTTTGCCTGGGTGATAATGTATCTCCAGCTCATAGTCTCTGATTAGCTCCAACCATCTTCACTGCCTCATGTTCAACTCTAACTGGGTGAATATATATTTGAGACTCTTGTTGTTGGGGGTATGCTTCATCGCCGAAGATCCTGTAAGAGGAAACACCTTCGGCAGATCCTCTCAAAAAGCAGTGCCAAAGCTATCATTTATAAAGCTTCGGCATAGTCACATGTCCCAAGACGAAGGAGTGAACCGACTTAAAGATGAAATGACCAAAATAGCTTGTATTATGATTGTAAGCATTTGTAAAGGACATGAATGTAATTTCTCACAGGCTACACACTGTGCCTATAAATAGATGAACAGTACCCCCGTACTGTTCACGCTGGCTTGTGTTCATTCGTACGTCACGCTTGGTTTTTTGCCTTCTGTAAAGCCGAAGGTACAAATGTAATTTAATATTGTTCATACTCATTCATAATGATATAGAAAATGTATATTAATGATGTAATATGATTATCCGTGTCATTTTTCATGTTTCATATGCTTCTCCTTTCATTTATTTATACTACGATGATGAAGGTACGTCCTTCATGACCTTCGTCTGGAGATCATTATATCCTAATGGTGATAATGCTTCGAAGGATGAAGGACTTTAACCTTTAAAATTTTGTGTTGCCTTGTTCTTAATTCATAGCATTTGAGAACAAGTCCCCAACATTGGCGCCCACCTCCGGTGAACTCACGTCCACTTTTTGAGTTGATGGCTTCGTTCAACAACCAAGCTGAAGCTGCTTCGGCTACAAAGTTGGTGCTCCCGATAACAGGCGGTTCATGCTCAGAGCTGGCCAACAAGAAGCAGAAGGAGGCCCAGAGAAGGGTACAACATGTTGGGGTGCAGGGACCCTTCATCAAGTCAAAATGGTCTCACATCCCAATTACCTTCTCTCAAGAGGACCTTCAGCTCAAGGATTACCCTCACAATGATGCTATGGTCATATCTTGTGTCATCAAGGGATTTCTAGTCCATAATGTTTTGGTCGATACAGGCAGTGCAGCAGATATTATATTTGCTAAGGCCTTCAGACAGATGCAAGAGCCAGAGGATACGATCCATGATGCCACACACCCTCTCTGTGGTTTTGGAGGAAGGCAAATTGTAGCACTTGGCAAGATCACAATGCCAGTGACCTTCGGATTTGTCCACAATACAAGAACTGAATATGTTGTGTTTGATATTGTTGACATGGAATATCCTTACAATGCAATCATTGGTCGTGGAACACTCAATGCATTCGAAGCAATTCTTCATCCAGCATATTTATGCATGAAGATACCTTCGGATCAAGGGCCCATTGCTATTCATGGAAGTCAGGAAGCTGCCAGAAAGGCTGAAGGAAATCGGACAGACTCAAAAGCAATCCATAATATAGATGAAGCCGAAGCTTGTGAACAATATAAGTATAGAAGAGAGAAGGCTGCCTCGGCTGATCAACCGAAGCCCATGCTTCTATGTAAAGACATAGCAGAGCAGAATGTATTGCTGGGATCCCAATTATATAAAGAGCAGGAGAAAACCTTGATAAGGTTTTTATTAAACAACAAAGATGTTTTTGCATGGTCAGCCAACGATCTCTGTGGTGTTAACAGGGACGTCATTGAACATTCACTCAATGTTGATCCATCCTTCCGACCCAGGAAACAAAAGCTTCGGAAAATGTCTAACGATAAAGCTGGAGGTGCTCGGAACGAAGTAAAAAGACTCCTCAGTGCTGGTGTCATCAGAGAAGTGAAATACCCAGAATGGCTATCCAACACTGTTATGGTAAAAAAGGCCAATGGCAAATGGAGAATGTGCATTGATTTTACTGATCTAAACAAGGCTTGTCCAAAGGATGAATTCCCATTACCAAGAATAGACTCTCTAGTAGACGTAGCAGCTTCGTCAGAGCTCATGAGTCTGCTAGATTGTTATTCAGGCTATCACCAAATCTGGATGAAGAAGGAAGATGAGCCAAAGACCAGCTTCATAACCCCCAGTGGTACATATTGTTATCTTTGGATGCCTAAGGGGCTCAAAAATGCTAGAGGAAGCTTCAGCAGAATGACAGCCAAGGTCCTTCACTCTCAGATAGGCAGAAATGTGCTAACATATGTTGATGACATTATAGTGAAGAGCACGAAGCAAGAAAACCACATCACTGATCTGCAGGAAACATTTGCTAATTTTAGGCAAGCCGACCTAAAATTAAATCCAGAAAAATGTGTCTTCGGAGTAAAGAAGGGCAAGTTACTTGGTTGTTTAGTTTCAACGAAGGGGATCGAAGCCAACCCAAGCAAGATCGAAGCTATCCTTCGAATGGAGCCACCAAGCACAAAAAAGGGGGCCCAACGGTTGACATGAAGGCTAGCATCTTTGAATCGATTTGTATCTAGATCAGCATAAAGAAATTTACCATTCTTTGAAGTACTAAAGTCAGCTGAAGTTTTTCAATGGGGCCCAATTCAACAAAAAGCTTTCGAAGAGCTGAAGCAATATCTGATCGATTTAACAACATTAACTCCACCCGTGCCAGGGGCTCCATTGTTATTGTATGTGGCAGCTTCACACTCTGCAGTGAGTGCGGCACTTGTACAAGAAAAGCTCGAGGGACAAGTTAAAAAGCAAGTCCCAGTATACTTTGTCTCTGAAGTTTTGAGTTTATCAAAGAAAAATTATACAGAATTGGAAAAGGTGTTGTATGCTGTGTTAATGGCATCCAGGAAGCTTCGACATTATTTTCAAGCATATCACATAATTGTTCCTTCATCACAACCCCTGAAGGATATCATGAGGAATAGAGAAGCTACTGGAAGGATTGGCAAATGGGTTGCAGAGCTCAATGAATTCACTATTGACTACGTGCACAGATCTACAATTCAATCTCAAGCGCTAGCAGATTTTATCGCTGATTGGACGCTAGGGGCTCACGAAGAAGGGACAAGTAAAGACGCCGAAGCTTAGACAATGTTTTGTGATGGTTCTTAGGGAGCCTTCGGTGCAGGAGCAGCTGCGATCTTAGTTGCACCTTCGAAGGTCAAAACATGTTATGCAGTAAAACTAGATTTCAGTTGCACAAATAATATTGCTGAGTACGAAACACTTCTATTAGGGCTTCGGAAACTAAGGGCAATGGGAATAAGAAGGGCCATCCTAAAGACCGATTCTCAAGTTATTGTTGGCCATGTGGATAAAAGCAGCAAGGCACGAGATCCGAAGCTTGAAAAATATCTGGATGCAGTTCGAAGGCTAGAAGCTTCCTTCGAAGGATTTTCCGTCAAGAATATTCCAAGAGGTCAAAATGAGCATGCAGATTTGCTAGCCAAATCAGCGGCTCAGGGGCTCCCACTACTGTAACACCCCTGGTGTTACTGCAACTAAAACTTGAGCATGACATCATAAACATTGGCATTGCATATGTTTGACACACCTAGAGTGCATTCACTAGGCAAAAATTTCAAACAAGTTGTATAGTTATAGCATTTTGCAAATAGAACCCTAGATAGGGAACTTAACCCTAAATAGGGATTAAAGGGGTAAAACCCAACCCAAGTTGAGAAAACCTAAAAGCCTTAGGGGAATAATCATAAAATGTTCCGAAAAATGAACTTGAATCACATTTATACCCCTGAGATACCAAAAACCCCATTTGAACCCTGGAAAACCCTAAGTCCAAACCCAGGGGCCTATGTGCAAAAGTAGTGCACATTTGGACTAAAGTGTAAAAACTACAATGTTAAAGCATATAAAGTCACATGGTTCACATTTGGGAAGATTTGCAAGCCAAACCCTAAGTTTTGAATTAATTTGCAAAAAGGACCACAATTGAGAATTCACTCTAAGTCTGAATTTCAGAGTTGAGGGCTCAACTTTGGAGCCTTGTAACTTTCAAATTTTAGGGTTTTTACCCTAGGGCACCACATAAAAGTTGTTGACCAAACAAAGGAGAACAACTTTGCTTAAGGTTGTGAGCTCATTTGTTAAGAAAAGTCCAGAGATAATTAAGTCCAAAGTTGGACTATCAGGTTACTGGGTCTGACTTTTCAGACAGATAGTGTAACCACCAAGACTTTGAGCATGAATTCAAGCCTAAATCATTAAGAATTTAACCAAGGTTGCTATGACAAAGTTGTAGTTTGTCTATAGCACTACACTTCTGCTGCAAAGTGTTGATCATGTTACCATTGAAAATTGTGAGAAAATCGAGCCTGAATTATGACTGTCAGGCTGACTGAATGAAATAGCCCATGGTATAATGCTCTCAGGTGGATCAGGTTGCCAGCGCTGCTTGCTCGTTGCCGGTGATCTCCCTGCGCGAAGATTCGTGCTGCCGCCGCCGGATTCGCGCTGGGGACTCACGGATAATCTCGCAGGGTAAAAGAAGTTTGCCGCCAGTGAGCTGGAGGTCACTTCGGTGACTCACCGCCGCACTCTTCTGCTTTGCGGCTGGAGCAGATTAGCTCGTCGGTGAACCACCGCCTCTCGGCCTTGCGCCGCGTGGCTCTGCCTTTCCACCGCGTCGCCGTGACTCCCTATCGCTGTCTCATCGACACCGGTGAAGTTGCCGCGACGGGGGACACGAAATCGCGACGACAATGTTCTTCATTATCTCCGGCCACCCGCACTGCCCAGCCAAATTAAGCGCCACCGACAAAGCTTCCTATAAATTGAGCCCGTGGCTAGCTTCGCAATATCATTGCGCACCCCCACACCCAGTATTGCTCCCAGCCGATCACCAACGAACTCAAATTTCGCATTCTCCCCAATTCGGTTCAAATACACCGTGAAGCTAACCTCGCCGTGGCCAGCACCGTTCAGGTCCGCTCATACCATTTTCTTCCCTGTTTAAGTACTCTCATGCGCTTACGATGCTCGCCGACCCACGCAATTGAGCTAGGAGCCCTCTGGTTGCCGGGAACACGACGGTCTAGCCGTAATGCTCACGGTCACCGTGGCTAGAGCAAACCACTTAGCCATAGATGAAATTGGGTTGGGGGAAAGGTTTGGGATGGATCCAATTTCGTGTCAGTCGCTCGAAGACTCTAGTCGTTGCCCTAATCGGCCAGTCCAGGGGCTTGCCGGAGTTCGGTTGCGCGCGACGCCGTCGGGGACCTCACCTCGCGAAGGATTAGAACATGGAGGGTTTTTCTGCAAACAGTCAGCGACTCAGCGTAACAGTGACCGAACTCATCTCCAGTTAGCAAAAACCCTGAGGCCCTTTCTGTAAAAACGTCAGCGTGGGCGCGGACGCGCGCGCGTTTCCCTTTGGTGTTGGGCCGCCTGGGCTGAAACCAGCCCAACACTGTTCCAACTTTTTCTTTTTCTTTTTCAGTAGAACTTTAGAAATCCGTAGAAAATGGTAGAAAAATCCTAAAATTGTGAAACCAATTTTCCTAGGCTTCTTATTTTCCCTAGAATTTAATAAAAATAGTTTTATGATTTTTAGACGAAATAAGAAATTTTGAGGTATTTTAAGTAGTTTAAAGTACTAGTTCTGGATTTTTAGAAAACATATAGAAATTCCAAAAATGTCCAAACTTTTTATGTGAGTCCTATGCATTATTTAGAAGCCTTGGGTAGAGTTTGGTTTGATTTGGACCTTGTTTGATAACTAGAACCCAAAACCCCACCCCTGCCCTTTGAACTCCTTTACTGACTCCGGAAACCCTAACTTCTCGGGGTTCCGTGAAGAAAAGTTGTATTAAAGACTTAGATAATAAGTTTATATTATCTTTGCACTCTCATGAGCATTACATGGCATTCATTCTTATACATATATGTGGTTATGTTTAGAAAACGAAGAAGAAACTAAAATAAGTGAAGAAAAGGCACAACCACCTTCGGACTCTTAGGCAGGATCTTGTCTTTATTTTGACATCTGCGGGCCTGAGCCAGACTCACCTACAAACGAAGGCAAGCCCCAGTGCATGCAACCCCTTCCTTGTGTTTTAAATAATTTTTGCACACTTTAAGTCTAGCGTAATGTGCATTAGGTTTATAGGAGTTGCTTGAAACCCTTTGATGCATTGCTTTCCTTGATATCCATACCTTTATAGATACTTCTGTGAAGTATCAAAATATGATTTACAAAAACGCTTAGCCCTGCTTAGATCCTGTGGATAGAGGTTGTCCTTAGCCTAGCTCGAGAAAGGATGGCCTCTACCTGCAAGAATATTTTCATTTGGAGCAATGGTGGGATCTTACTGCAAAGTTCCCTGTGATGCTCTTTTCATCCTAAGGAACAGAAACAATCCTAAGGATGGAAATACTTAAATTGAGACTTGGGTTAGGAACAGGTGATGTTCTACCCAGGATTGAATGCGTATGTAGGCGTGCTGATCGAGGACCCTTTAACTGGTCACATGCCTGATCATGGGTAAGCCTTGCCTCGGGCAGACTAAGGCCAGAATAAGATAACACGAAATGGGTGTCGAGCGGTGGCGAGAGTAGCATGTACCCTCCGTGGCAAGAGGCTGGACAATGGTGTATCTGTGCTCTCGGTTTGCGTGAACCTGATCTGGTCTTAAGAACCCCTGTGGCGGGTTGACATATGCAAGGGTTAAGTGCTACATATGTCGTGTGATTGGAGATCCTCAGCTGAGTATAATCGATTCGGATCGCCGTACCTTCGCGGTTATGAAGACTTGGTCACTTCCCTACAACCTAAGTCAGGATGTGAACTTCGTGAATAAAAATGATATTGTATTAATGAAATGATGAAATTAGACTAGAGGCAAATAGAGTCTATTAATATTTAATCTGGCGTTAAAATATTGAAAATAAGGACTCACTTTAGTAAGCTATTTCTGCAAAAGTATCTAAGTTGGTTTTTGCTAAAGCCTCTCCTTGATTCCTATTTATCTAGCATACCCTTGAGAGTCTTTTCTTTAGTCGGGTAAGACTTGCTGAGTAATTCCATACTCAGGGTTTATTCCCTCGTTGTTTTTAGGTGAGGAAGTAGCAGATTTCTGTTGCTTCTGTACCAAGGTGGTTCCTCAAGAGGAAAAGCAAGAGTGAAGATGCAGGAGGACTTGGTCCTCCATAAGAAAACTTTTATGAAAAACTTATCAGGAGGAGTTTTTGCCTCCCTTGGTTATCTAATAATATTACTCTGCACTCGTTTATATTTTTTGGTTTGTATAAGCAACTTAATCTTACTTTTTAAATAAATGTAAGTTTCTGTAATCACTTCCGCTTTTCGATATCTCCGATGTTCTGTAATGTCTGCAAGACGGGTGAAATATTTCTAGAAAGGTAAGAAAAGATACCGAACTTGTCAAGTGATTCAGGAATATCTACAGGGTTGTCTGATGTCTGTTAGACAAGGACAACTGTAGGTGGGCCTAATGACTTGGAAGGTTCCGTCACAGCTGGTATCGGAGCGTAGCCCTTCTTTGCAGATATTATGAGGCATTTTCAAAAGGATTTTCTAAAAACTCATCTAGAAAGATTTCTTCTATTCTTATCCCCCATATCCGAAGAATCTATATGAAAGACCAGATTGGAAGAGTGCAATGTATAGAAGGTATGAATCAACTAAGGTTGATTCTGTAATTACACATGCATCATGCTAAGAATTATACTAATAAAATTTTCCCCTTAGAGAAATGCCGCTACGCACGAGGAAGACTGCACGTAAGTCAACAGGCCCAATTGGAGTACCTCGTCATCAACTTGCCTCACGGGATGAGGATAGTAGTAGCGGAAGCAACGATCCAATTGGGGATCTCGAAGCCTGCTTGAATCAGCTTCAAACTGAAAGGGAAATGTGCCCTTGGGCCATTTCTAAGTATTTTGGTGATTGAGTGTCAACACAAGTGCTTAAATGTGAATTTATGTCCATGGATGAACAAGGTGCAAATCATGAAGTAAAGGTATGTTTCTAAGCCTTAGTACATTGGTTTTGTATACTAATATACTTGTCTAAGTGTTAGAAACAGAAAGAAGAAGAAAAGAAAAGAGGAGAAAAAGACTTGGCTGTGTACAGCCAAGACTCAGCTCGGTCTGGCACACCGGACTGTCCGGTGTGCACCGGACAGTGTCCGGTGCGCCAGGCTGACTCGGCGCGAACAGGCCGCTCTCGGGAATTCGCCGACGGCATACGGCTAAAATTCACCGGACTGTCCGGTGTGCACCGGACTGTCCGGTGAGCCAACGGTCGGACGGTCCAACGGTCGGTAGCGCAATCAGCGCGAGACACGTGGCCGAGCCAACGGTCGGATGGGGGCACCGGACTGTCCGGTGTGCACCGGACATGTCCGGTGCGCCAACGGCTCCCAGATCTGCAACGGTCGGCAGCGCTGTTTAAGGAAAGAAATCGGGCACCGGACAGTGTCCGGTGTGCACCAGACTGTCCGGTGCCCCCGACGACAGAAGGCAAGGATAGCCTTCCAGATTTGCTCTCAACGGCTCCTAGCTGCCTTGGGGCTATAAAAGGGACCCCTAGGTGCATGGAGGAGACACCCAAGCAACCTTAGAGCATTCTTGATCATCCACACTCAGTCTTTGCGCATTCATTTGTCATTCTAAGTGATTCGAGCTCCGTTCTAGTGAGAACTGTGAGATAGTCTTTTGAGCTCGATTCTTGGCCGTGTGTGTGCGCATTTTGCTGTGGATTTATGTGTGTTGCTTCCCTCCCTTACTTTGTGCTTCTTTGTGATCATATACTTGTAAGGGCAAGAGACTCCAATTTGTGGAGATTCCTTGCAAACGGGATATTGAAAGGCAAAACAAAACAACGTGGTATTCAAGTTGGTCTTTGGACCGCTTGAGAGGGGTTGATTGCAACCCTCGTCCGTTGGGACGCCACAACGTGGAGTAGGCAAGCGTTGGTCTTGGCCGAACCACGGGATAAACCACTGTGTCATCTCTGTGTTTGATCTCTTGTGGTATTGTGTTTTGTTGAGACTCCTCTCTAGCCACTTGGTGATTATTGTACTAACATTTAACAAGTTTTTGTGGCTTAAGTTTTAAAGTTTCACAGGATCACCTATTCACCCCCCCCTCTAGGTGCTCTCAATTGGTATCGGAGCCGTTCTCTTCACAAAGGGACTAATCGCCCGAAGAGATGGATCCTAAGGGGAAGGGTATCGTGATCAACGACAAAGAGAAGGAATCCTTCATCAACGAGCCGAAGGACGACAAGCCTACCGACTCCGGCTCGGGTCATAGACGGAAGGAAGGGAAGAAGAAGAAGACAAGGCGCATCAAGGAGATCATCTACTACGACGACAGCGACGAATCTACTTCTTCCCAAAAGGACGATGACCACAACGACTACAAAAAGACGGTCAATTCGAACTTTTCATTTGATTATTCTCGTATTCAACATAGTTCGAATTCGCATTTGCTTTCCATTCCTCTTGGCAAACCACCACACTTCGATGGGGAGGACTATGGATTTTGGAGTCACAAAATGCGTAGTCACTTATTCTCTCTCCATCCAAGCATTTGGGAGATTGTAGAGAATGGAATGAAGTTTGATAGCTCGGACAACTCTATGCTCATAAATGAACAAATCCATAGAAATGCACAAGCTACTACTGTTCTGCTAGCGTCCTTGTGCAGGGAAGAGTACAACAAGGTGAGCGGCTTGGACAATGCCAAGCAAATATGGGACACCCTCAAGATCTCTCACGAGGGGAATGACATCACCATGCTCACCAAAATGGAGTTGGTGGAGGGCGAGCTTGGACGATTCGCCATGATAAGGGGAGAGGAGCCAATCCAAACGTACAACCGGCTCAAGACCCTCATCAACAAAATAAGGAGCTACGGAAGCACGCGATGGACGGACCACGACGTCGTCCGCCTAATGCTAAGGTCCTTTACCATTCTTGATCCTCATCTCGTGAACAATATTCGTGAGAATCCCAAGTACACGATGATGACGCCCGAGGAGGTACTCGGAAAATTCGTAAGCGGGCGGATGATGATCAAGGAGGCGAGATACGTCGACGAAGCATTGAATGGTCCAATCCACGAGTCTCAACCCATCGCTCTCAAGGCAACAAGGAGCAAGGAGCCGCTACCCAGCAAGGTGGCGCAAGTTGAGGCGGCCGGGCTCAATGATGAAGAGATGGCTCTCATCATCAAGAGATTCAAGACGGCGCTAAATGGTCGCAAGGGGCAACCAAGGAAGACCAAGACAAAGGGGAAGCGCTCATGCTTCAAATGTGGTAAGGTTGGTCATTTTATTGCTAACTGTCCCGAAAATGATAGTGACCAGGAGCAAGGGAAGAATGGGAAGAAGGAGAACAAGAAGATTTACAAGAAGGCCAAAGGCGAAGCACACCTTGGAAAGGAGTGGGATTCGGATTGCTCTTCGTCCGACTCCGACGACGAAGGACTCGCCGCCACTGCCTTCAACAAATCAGCTCTCTTCCCAAACGAGCATCACACTTGCCTCATGGCAAGGGAGAAAAAGGTAATCACTAGTAATGCTAATACTTATGATTCTTCTAGTGATGATGAGTCTAGTGAGGATGAAATAGATTATTCTAGGTTATTCAAGGGATTGGATAGAACTAAGATAGCTAAGATTAATGAATTGATTGATGCCTTGAATGAAAAGGATAGAATCTTAGAGAAACAAGAAGATCTTTTATATGAAGAGCATGATAAATTTGTTAGTGCACAAAATTCACTTGCTCTAGAAGTTAAAAGAAATGGAATGCTTTCTTGTGAAATTTCTACTTGTAATGAAACTATTTCTTCTCTAAAAGGTGAAATTAATGATTTAAATGCAAAACTAGAGGTAGCAAGTAAATCTAACTCTTGTGTTGAACATGTTGAAATTTGCACTAGGTGTAAGGATGTTGATATTAATGCTTGTTGTGAACACTTAGTTTCAATTTCCAAACTAAATGATGAATTGGCTAGTCTTAATGCTCAACTTAAGACTAGCAAAAGTGAATTTGATAAGTTAAAATTTGCAAGGGATGCCTACACAATTGGAAGACATCCCTCAATTAAGGATGGGCTTGGCTTCAAGAGAGAAGCCAAGAACTTAACAAGCCATAAGGCTCCCATCTTCGTCAAGGAGAAAGGGAAGGCGCCTATGGCTAGTAGTGCTAAAAAGAACCATGCCTTCTTGTACCATGATAGGAGACAAATTAGAAATGCGTATAGGAGTTACAATGCTTATGATGATTTTGACTCTCATGCCATGTTTGCTTCTAGTTCTTCCTATATGCATGGTAGAAATGTGTCTAGGAGAAATGCTATTCATCATGTGCCTAGAAAGAATATTATTCATGCTCCTAGGAAAGTAATGAATGAACCTTCTACAATTTATTGTGCTTTAAATGCTTCCTTTGCTATTTGTAGAAAGGATAGGAAAATAGTTGCTAGAAAGTTAGGGGCAAAATGCAAGGGAGACAAAACTTGCATTTGGGTCCCTAAGGATATTTGCACTAACCTTGTAGGACCCAACATGAGTTGGGTACCTAAGACCCAAGCCTAAATTTGCCTTGCAGGTTTATGCATCCGGGGGTTCAAGCTGGATTATCGACAGCGGATGCACAAACCATATGACGGGGGAGAAGAAGATGTTCACCTCCTACGTCAAAAATAAGAACTCAAATTATTTTGATTCATTTTTGACATATATGGATCACTCTATGCCACCACTTGGTTTGTTTTTGCAAATCAAACTCAAATCTCTATCTCTAAGTCAAACACACATGTTGAAGCATAAAGAGAGTCATTCCAAAAGAGATTGATCAAAGATTTGAAAAACTCCCCCTTTTTCCCATAATTACTACTTCTTCCCACAAGAAACCAACTTTTGATAAGAGAGACAACAAAAGAGTTTTGACATACCAAAAGCTCTATTCTACTATTTTCAAAATCTCTCAAGTGGTAGCTGATCCATTTATTGCATTGAAAGGGAAATGTGCCCTTGGGCCATTTCTAAGTATTTTGGTGATTGAGTGTCAACACAAGTGCTTAAATGTGAATTTATGTCCATGGATGAACAAGGTGCAAATCATGAAGTAAAGGTATGTTTCTAAGCCTTAGTACATTGGTTTTGTATACTAATATACTTGTCTAAGTGTTAGAAACAGAAAGAAGAAGAAAAGAAAAGAGGAGAAAAAGACTTGGCTGTGTACAGCCAAGACTCAGCTCGGTCTGGCACACCGGACTGTCCGGTGCGCTAGGCTGACTCGGCGCGAACAGGCCGCTCTCGGGAATTCGCCGACGGCGTACGGCTAAAATTCACCGGACTGTCCGGTGTGCACCGGACTGTCCGGTGAGCCAACGGTCGGACGGTCCAATGGTCGGCAGCGCAATCAGCGCGAGACACGTGGCCGAGCCAACGGTCGGATGGGGGCACCGGACTGTCCGGTGTGCACCGGACATGTCCGGTGCGCCAACGGCTCCCAGATCTGCAACGGTCGGCAACGGTCGGCAGCGCTGTTTAAGGAAAGAAATCGGGCACCGGACAGTGTCCGGTGTGCACCAGACTGTCTGGTGCCCCCGACGACAGAAGGCAAGGATAGCCTTCCAGATTTGCTCTCAACGGCTCCTAGCTGCCTTGGGGCTATAAAAGGGACCCCTAGGTGCATGGAGGAGACACCCAAGCAACCTTAGAGCATTCTTGATCATCCACACTCAGTCTTTGCGCATTCATTTGTCATTCTAAGTGATTCGAGCTCCGTTCTAGTGAGAACTGTGAGATAGTCTTTTGAGCTCGATTCTTGGCCGTGTGTGTGCGCATTTTGCTGTGGATTTATGTGTGTTGCTTCCCTCCCTTACTTTGTGCTTCTTTGTGATCATATACTTGTAAGGGCAAGAGACTCCAATTTGTGGAGATTCCTTGCAAACGGGATATTGAAAGGCAAAACAAAACAACGTGGTATTCAAGTTGGTCTTTGGACCGCTTGAGAGGGGTTGATTGCAACCCTCGTCCGTTGGGACGCCACAACGTGGAGTAGGCAAGCGTTGGTCTTGGCCGAACCACGGGATAAACCACTATGTCATCTCTGTGTTTGATCTCTTGTGGTATTGTGTTTTGTTGAGACTCCTCTCTAGCCACTTGGTGATTATTGTACTAACATTTAACAAGTTTTTGTGGCTTAAGTTTTAAAGTTTCACAGGATCACCTATTCACCCCCCCTCTAGGTGCTCTCAATTGGTATCGGAGTCGTTCTCTTCACAAAGGGACTAATCGCCCGAAGAGATGGATCCTAAGGGGAAGGGTATCGTGATCAACGACAAAGAGAAGGAATCCTTCATCAACGAGCCGAAGGACGACAAGCCTACCGACTCCGGCTCGGGTCATAGACGGAAGGAAGGGAAGAAGAAGAAGACAAGGCGCATCAAGGAGATCATCTACTACGACGACAGCGACGAATCTACTTCTTCCCAAAAGGACGATGACCACAACGACTACAAAAAGACGGTCAATTCGAACTTTTCATTTGATTATTCTCGTATTCAACATAGTTCGAATTCGCATTTGCTTTCCATTCCTCTTGGCAAACCTCCACACTTCGATGGGGAGGACTATGGATTTTGGAGTCACAAAATGCGTAGTCACTTATTCTCTCTCCATCCAAGCATTTGGGAGATTGTAGAGAATGGAATGAAGTTTGATAGCTCGGACAACTCTATGCTCATAAATGAACAAATCCATAGAAATGCACAAGCTACTACTGTTCTGCTAGCGTCCTTGTGCAGGGAAGAGTACAACAAGGTGAGCGGCTTGGACAATGCCAAGCAAATATGGGACACCCTCAAGATCTCTCACGAGGGGAATGACATCACCATGCTCACCAAAATGGAGTTGGTGGAGGGCGAGCTTGGACGATTCGCCATGATAAGGGGAGAGGAGCCAATCCAAACGTACAACCGGCTCAAGACCCTCATCAACAAAATAAGGAGCTACGGAAGCACGCGATGGACGGACCACGACGTCGTCCGCCTAATGCTAAGGTCCTTTACCATTCTTGATCCTCATCTCGTGAACAATATTCGTGAGAATCCCAAGTACACGATGATGACGCCCGAGGAGGTACTCGGAAAATTCGTAAGCGGGCGGATGATGATCAAGGAGGCGAGATACGTCGACGAAGCATTGAATGGTCCAATCCACGAGTCTCAACCCATCGCTCTCAAGGCAACAAGGAGCAAGGAGCCGCTACCCAGCAAGGTGGCGCAAGTTGAGGCGGCCGGGCTCAATGATGAAGAGATGGCTCTCATCATCAAGAGATTCAAGACGGCGCTAAATGGTCGCAAGGGGCAACCAAGGAAGACCAAGACAAAGGGGAAGCGCTCATGCTTCAAATGTGGTAAGGTTGGTCATTTTATTGCTAACTGTCCCGAAAATGATAGTGACCAGGAGCAAGGGAAGAATGGGAAGAAGGAGAACAAGAAGATTTACAAGAAGGCCAAAGGCGAAGCACACCTTGGAAAGGAGTGGGATTCGGATTGCTCTTCGTCCGACTCCGACGATGAAGGACTCGCCGCCACTGCCTTCAACAAATCGGCTCTCTTCCCAAACGAGCATCACACTTGCCTCATGGCAAGGGAGAAAAAGGTAATCACTAGTAATGCTAATACTTATGATTCTTCTAGTGATGATGAGTCTAGTGAGGATGAAATAGATTATTCTAGGTTATTCAAGGGATTGGATAGAACTAAGATAGCTAAGATTAATGAATTGATTGATGCCTTGAATGAAAAGGATAGAATCTTAGAGAAACAAGAAGATCTTTTATATGAAGAGCATGATAAATTTGTTAGTGCACAAAATTCACTTGCTCTAGAAGTTAAAAGAAATGGAATGCTTTCTTGTGAACTTTCTACTTGTAATGAAACTATTTCTTCTCTAAAAGGTGAAATTAATGATTTAAATGTGAAACTAGAAGTAGCAAGTAAATCTAACTCTTGTGTTGAACATGTTGAAATTTGCACTAGGTGTAAGGATGTTGATATTAATGCTTGTTGTGAACACTTAGTTTCAATTTCCAAACTAAATGATGAATTGGCTAGTCTTAATGCTCAACTTAAGACTAGCAAAAGTGAATTTGATAAGTTAAAATTTGCAAGGGATGCCTACACAATTGGAAGACATCCCTCAATTAAGGATGGGCTTGGCTTCAAGAGAGAAGCCAAGAACTTAACAAGCCATAAGGCTCCCATCTTCGTCAAGGAGAAAGGGAAGGCGCCTATGGCTAGTAGTGCTAAAAAGAACCATGCCTTCTTGTACCATGATAGGAGACAAATTAGAAATGCGTATAGGAGTTACAATGCTTCTGATGATTTTGACTCTCATGCCATGTTTGCTTCTAGTTCTTCCTATATGCATGGTAGAAATGTGTCTAGGAGAAATGCTATTCATCATGTGCCTAGAAAGAATATTATTCATGCTCCTAGGAAAGTAATGAATGAACCTTCTACAATTTATTGTGCTTTAAATGCTTCCTTTGCTATTTGTAGAAAGGATAGGAAAATAGTTGCTAGAAAGTTAGGGGCAAAATGCAAGGGAGACAAAACTTGCATTTGGGTCCCTAAGGATATTTGCACTAACCTTGTAGGACCCAACATGAGTTGGGTACCTAAGACCCAAGCCTAAATTTGCCTTGCAGGTTTATGCATCCGGGGGTTCAAGCTGGATTATCGACAGCGGATGCACAAACCATATGACGGGGGAGAAGAAGATGTTCACCTCCTACGTCAAAAATAAGGATTCCCAAGATTCAATTATATTCGGTGATGGGAATCAAGGCAAGGTAAAAGGGTTAGGTAAAATTGCAATTTCTAATGAGCACTCAATCTCCAATGTGTTTTTAGTTGAGTCTCTTGGTTACAATTTGCTATCTGTTAGTCAACTGTGCAATATGGGATATAACTGTTTATTTACAAACGTAGATGTGTCTGTCTTTAGAAGATGTGATGGTTCACTAGCTTTTAAGGGTGTACTAGACGACAAGCTTTACTTAGTTGATTTTGCAAAAGAAGAGGCCGGTCTAGATGCATGCTTAATGGCTAAGACTTGCATGGGCTGGCTGTGGCATCGCCGCTTAGCACATGTGGGGATGAAGAACCTCCACAAGCTTCTAAAGGGAGAACACGTGATAGGTCTAACCAATGTTTATTTCGAAAAAGATAGACCTTGTGCAGCTTGTCAAGCAGGTAAACAAGTGGGAGGAGCACATCACAGCAAGAATGTGATGACCACGTCAAGACCTCTGGAGCTGCTGCATATGGACCTCTTCGGACCCGTCGCCTATCTAAGCATAGGAGGAAGTAAGTATGGTCTAGTTATTGTTGATGACTTTTCCCGCTTCACTTGGGTGTTCTTTTTGCAGGATAAGTCTGAAACCCAAGGGACCCTCAAGCGCTTCCTAAGGAGAGCTCAAAATGAGTTTGAGCTCAAGGTGAAAAAGATAAGGAGCGACAACGGGTCCGAATTCAAGAACCTTCAAGTGGAGGAGTTTCTTGAGGAGGAAGGGATCAAGCACGAGTTCTCCGCTCCCTACACACCTCAGCAAAATGGTGTGGTAGAGAGGAAGAACAGGACGCTAATCGATATGGCGAGGACAATGCTTGGAGAGTTCAAGACCCCCGAGTGCTTCTGGTCGGAAGCTGTGAACACGGCTTGCCACGCCATCAACAGGGTCTACCTTCATCGACTCCTCAAGAAGACTTCGTATGAGCTACTAACCGGTAACAAACCCAATGTATCGTACTTTCGTGTATTTGGGAGCAAATGCTACATTCTAGTGAAGAAGGGTAGAAATTCTAAGTTTGCTCCCAAAGCTGTAGAAGGGTTTTTATTAGGTTATGATTCAAATACAAAGGCGTATAGGGTCTTCAACAAATCATCAGGTTTGGTTGAAGTCTCTAGCGACGTTGTATTTGATGAGACTAATGGCTCTCCAAGAGAGCAAGTTGTTGATTGTGATGATGTAGATGAAGAAGATGTTCCGACGGCCGCTATACGAACCATGGCGATTGGAGAAGTGCGGCCACAGGAACAAGATGAACGAGATCAACCTTCTTCCTCAACAACGGTGCATCCCCCAACTCAAGACGATGAACAGGGGGCGTGTGATCAAGGGGGAGCACAAGATGATCACGTGATGGAGGAAGAAGCACAACCGGCACCTCCAACCCAAGTTCGAGCGATGATTCAAAGGGATCATCCCGTCGACCAAATTCTGGGTGACATTAGCAAGGGAGTAACTACTCGGTCTCGACTAGTTAATTTTTGTGAACATTACTCCTTTGTCTCTTCTATTGAGCCTTTCAGGGTAGAGGAGGCCTTGCTAGATCCGGATTGGGTGTTGGCCATGCAGGAGGAACTTAACAACTTCAAGCGCAATGAAGTTTGGACGCTGGTGCCTCGTCCCAAGCAAAATGTTGTGGGAACCAAGTGGGTGTTCCGCAACAAACAAGACGAGCACGGAGTGGTGACAAGGAACAAGGCTCGACTTGTGGCAAAAGGTTATGCCCAAGTCGCAGGTTTGGACTTTGAGGAGACTTTTGCTCCTGTGGCTAGGCTAGAGTCCATTCGTATCTTGCTAGCATATGCCGCTCACCATTCTTTCAGGTTGTACCAAATGGATGTGAAGAGCGCTTTCCTCAACGGGCCAATCAAGGAGGAGGTGTACGTGGAGCAACCCCCTGGCTTCGAGGATGAACGGTACCCCGACCACGTGTGTAAGCTCTCTAAGGCGCTCTATGGACTTAAACAAGCCCCAAGAGCATGGTATGAATGCCTTAGAGATTTCTTAATTGCTAATGCTTTCAAGGTTGGGAAAGCCGATCCAACTCTTTTTACTAAGACTTGCGATGGTGATCTTTTTGTATGCCAAATTTATGTCGATGACATAATATTTGGTTCTACTAATCAAAAGTCTTGTGAAGAGTTTAGCAGGGTGATGACGCAGAAATTCGAGATGTCGATGATGGGCGAGTTGAACTACTTCCTTGGGTTCCAAGTGAAGCAACTCAAGGACGGCACCTTCATCTCCCAAACGAAGTACACGCAAGATCTGCTAAAGCGGTTTGGGATGAAGGACGCCAAGCCCGCAAAGACTCCGATGGGAACCGACGGACACACCGATCTCAACAAAGGAGGTAAGTCCGTTGATCAAAAAGCATACCGGTCAATGATAGGGTCTTTACTTTATTTATGTGCTAGTAGACCGGATATTATGCTTAGCGTATGCATGTGTGCTAGATTTCAATCCAATCCTAAGGAGTGTCACTTGGTGGCGGTGAAGCGAATTCTTAGATATTTAGTCGCTACGCCTTGCTTCGGGATCTGGTATCCAAAGGGGTCTAACTTTGACTTGATTGGGTACTCAGATTCCGACTATGCTGGATGTAAGGTCGATAGGAAGAGTACATCGGGGACGTGCCAATTCTTAGGAAGGTCCCTGGTGTCATGGAACTCTAAGAAACAAACCTCCGTTGCCCTATCCACCGTTGAGGCCGAGTATGTTGCCGCAGGACAGTGTTGTGCGCAACTACTTTGGATGAGGCAAACCCTCAGGGACTTTGGCTACAATCTGAGCAAAGTCCCACTCCTATGTGATAATGAGAGTGCTATCCGAATAGCGGAAAATCCTGTTGAGCACAGCCGCACAAAGCACATTGACATCCGGCATCACTTTTTGAGAGACCACCAGCAAAAGGGAGATATCGAAGTGTTTTATGTTAGCACCGAGAACCAGCTAGCCGATATCTTTACCAAGCCTTTAGATGAGAAGACCTTTTGCAGGCTGCGTAGTGAGCTCAATATCTTAGATTCGCGGAACTTGGATTGAAATGTAGCATACATGTACTTATGCCTTTGATCATGTTCATTCTGCATTTTGTTGCTTATTGTGGTGCTCAAGTTGTACAAACACTCCCTGGACCTCACAAGTCCTGTTTGCAAGTGATGCACATATTTAGGGGGAGTTGTGCTACAACTTGACCCTTTGAGACTAACCATATGCTTGAGTTTGCGTGTTTTAGTCTCAAAGGAGAATTGAAAGTGAAAAGGTGGACTTGAACCATGAAAGACTTCCACTGCACTCCGATGAGAGGGTAACTTCTTCCAAGTTCATCTCATGAACTCTTATTGCCATTTGCTCTTAATTGAAGATTTTGGTGAGGCAATGGGGTTATAGGACCAAGATTGATCCCGTTTTGGTGCTTGATGCCAAAGGGGGAGAAAATAAAGGCCAAAGCAATAAATGGATCAGCTACCACTTGAGAGATTTTGAAAATAGTAGAATAGAGCTTTTGGTTTGTCAAAACTCTTTTGTTGTCTCTCTTATCAAAAGTTGGTTTCTTGTGGGAAGAAGTAGTAATTATGGGAAAAAGGGGGAGTTTTTGAAATCTTTGATCAATCTCTTTTGGAATGACTCTCTTTATGCTTCAACATGTGTGTTTGACTTAGAGATAGAGATTTGAGTTTGATTTGCAAAAACAAACCAAGTGGTGGCATAGAGTGATCCATATATGTCAGAAATGGAATGCTTTCTTGTGAACTTTCTACTTGTAATGAAACTATTTATTCTCTAAAAGGTGAAATTAATGATTTAAATGCGAAACTAGAAGTAGCAAGTAAATCTAACTCTTGTGTTGAACATGTTGAAATTTGCACTAGGTGTAAGGATGTTGATATTAATGCTTGTTGTGAACACTTAGTTTCAATTTCCAAACTAAATGATGAATTGGCTAGTCTTAATGCTCAACTTAAGACTAGCAAAAGTGAATTTGATAAGTTAAAATTTGCAAGGGATGCCTACACAATTGGAAGACATCCCTCAATTAAGGATGGGCTTGGCTTCAAGAGAGAAGCCAAGAACTTAACAAGCCATAAGGCTCCCATCTTTGTCAAGGAGAAAGGGAAGGCGCCTATGGCTAGTAGTGCTAAAAAGAACCATGCCTTCTTGTACCATGATAGGAGACAAATTAGAAATGCGTATAGGAGTTACAATGCTTGTGATGATTTTGACTCTCATGCCATGTTTGCTTCTAGTTCTTCCTATATGCATGGTAGAAATGTGTCTAGGAGAAATGCTATTCATCATGTGCCTAGAAAGAATATTATTCATGCTCCTAGGAAAGTAATGAATGAACCTTCTACAATTTATTGTGCTTTAAATGCTTCCTTTGCTATTTGTAGAAAGGATAGGAAAATAGTTGCTAGAAAGTTAGGGGCAAAATGCAAGGGAGACAAAACTTGCATTTGGGTCCCTAAGGATATTTGCACTAACCTTGTAGGACCCAACATGAGTTGGGTACCTAAGACCCAAGCCTAAATTTGCCTTGCAGGTTTATGCATCCGGGGGTTCAAGCTGGATTATCGATAGCGGATGCACAAACCATATGACGGGGGAGAAGAAGATGTTCACCTCCTACGTCAAAAATAAGGATTCCCAAGATTCAATTATATTCGGTGATGGGAATCAAGGCAAGGTAAAAGGGTTAGGTAAAATTGCAATTTCTAATGAGCACTCAATCTCCAATGTGTTTTTAGTTGAGTCTCTTGGTTACAATTTGCTATCTGTTAGTCAACTGTGCAATATGGGATATAACTGTTTATTTACAAACGTAGATGTGTCTGTCTTTAGAAGATGTGATGGTTCACTAGCTTTTAAGGGTGTACTAGACGGCAAGCTTTACTTAGTTGATTTTGCAAAAGAAGAGGCCGGTCTAGATGCATGCTTAATGGCTAAGACTTGCATGGGCTGGCTGTGGCATCGCCGCTTAGCACATGTGGGGATGAAGAACCTCCACAAGCTTCTAAAGGGAGAACACGTGATAGGTCTAACCAATGTTTATTTCGAAAAAGATAAGGAGCGACAACGGGTCCGAATTCAAGAACCTTCAAGTGGAGGAGTTTCTTGAGGAGGAAGGGATCAAGCACGAGTTCTCCGCTCCCTACACACCTCAGCAAAATGGTGTGGTAGAGAGGAAGAACAGGACGCTAATCGATATGGCGAGGACGATGCTTGGAGAGTTCAAGACCCCCGAGTGCTTCTGGTCGGAAGCTGTGAACACGGCTTGCCACGCCATCAACAGGGTCTACCTTCATCGACTCCTCAAGAAGACTTCGTATGAGCTACTAACCGGTAACAAACCCAATGTATCGTACTTTCGTGTATTTGGGAGCAAATGCTACATTCTAGTGAAGAAGGGTAGAAATTCTAAGTTTGCTCCCAAAGCTGTAGAAGGGTTTTTATTAGGTTATGATTCAAATACAAAGGCGTATAGGGTCTTCAACAAATCATCGGGTTTGGTTGAAGTCTCTAGCGACGTTGTATTTGATGAGACTAATGGCTCTCCAAGAGAGCAAGTTGTTGATTGTGATGATGTAGATGAAGAAGATGTTCCGACGGCCGCTATACGAACCATGGCGATTGGAGAAGTGCGGCCACAGGAACAAGATGAATGAGATCAACCTTCTTCCTCAACAACGGTGCATCCCCCAACTCAAGACGATGAACAGGGGGCGTGTGATCAAGGGGGAGCACAAGATGATCACGTGGAGGAAGAAGCACAACCGGCACCTCCAACCCAAGTTCGAGCGATGATTCAAAGGGATCATCCCGTCGACCAAATTCTGGGTGACATTAGCAAGGGAGTAACTACTTGGTCTCGACTAGTTAATTTTTGTGAACATTACTCCTTTGTCTCTTCTATTGAGCCTTTCAGGGTAGAGGAGGCCTTGCTAGATCCGGATTGGGTGTTGGCCATGCAGGAGGAACTTAACAACTTCAAGCGCAATGAAGTTTGGACGCTGGTGCCTCGTCCCAAGCAAAATGTTGTGGGAACCAAGTGGGTGTTCCGCAACAAACAAGACGAGCACAGAGTGGTGACAAGGAACAAGGCTCGACTTGTGGCAAAAGGTTATGCCCAAGTCGCAGGTTTGGACTTTGAGGAGACTTTTGCTCCTGTGGCTAGGCTAGAGTCCATTCGTATCTTGCTAGCATATGCCGCTCACCATTCTTTCAGGTTGTACCAAATGGATGTGAAGAGCGCTTTCCTCAACGGGCCAATCAAGGAGGAGGTGTACGTGGAGCAACCCCCTGGCTTCGAGGATGAACGGTACCCCGACCACGTGTGTAAGCTCTCTAAGGCGCTCTATGGACTTAAACAAGCCCCAAGAGCATGGTATGAATGCCTTAGAGATTTCTTAATTGCTAATGCTTTCAAGGTTGGGAAAGCCGATCCAACTCTTTTTACTAAGACTTGCGATGGTGATCTTTTTGTATGCCAAATTTATGTCGATGACATAATATTTGGTTCTACTAATCAAAAGTCTTGTGAAGAGTTTAGCAGGGTGATGACGCAGAAATTCGAGATGTCGATGATGGGCGAGTTGAAATACTTCCTTGGGTTCCAAGTGAAGCAACTCAAGGACGACACCTTCATCTCCCAAACGAAGTACACGCAAGATCTGCTAAAGCGGTTTGGGATGAAGGACGCCAAGCCCGCAAAGACTCCGATGGGAACCGACGGACACACCGATCTCAACAAAGGAGGTAAGTCCGTTGATCAAAAAGCATACCGGTCAATGATAGGGTCTTTACTTTATTTATGTGCTAGTAGACCGGATATTATGCTTAGCGTATGCATGTGTGCTAGATTTCAATCCGATCCTAAGGAGTGTCACTTGGTGGCGGTGAAGCGAATTCTTAGATATTTAGTCGCTACGCCTTGCTTCGGGATCTGGTATCCAAAGGGGTCTAACTTTGACTTGATTGGGTACTCTGATTCCGACTATGCTGGATGTAAGGTCGATAGGAAGAGTACATCGGGGACGTGCCAATTCTTAGGAAGGTCCCTGGTGTCATGGAACTCTAAGAAACAAACCTCCGTTGCCCTATCCACCACTGAGGCCGAGTATGTTGCCGCAGGACAGTGTTGTGCGCAACTACTTTGGATGAGGCAAACCCTCAGGGACTTTGGCTACAATCTGAGCAAAGTCCCACTCCTATGTGATAATGAGAGTGCTATCCGAATAGCGGAAAATCCTGTTGAGCACAGCCGCACAAAGCACATTGACATCCGGCATCACTTTTTGAGAGACCACCAGCAAAAGGGAGATATCGAAGTGTTTTATGTTAGCACCGAGAACCAGCTAGCCGATATCTTTACCAAGCCTTTAGATGAGAAGACCTTTTGCAGGCTGCGTAGTGAGCTCAATATCTTAGATTCGCGGAACTTGGATTGAAATGTAGCATACATGTACTTATGCCTTTGATCATGTTCATTCTGCATTTTGTTGCTTATTGTGGTGCTCAAGTTGTACAAACACTCCCTGGACCTCACAAGTCCTGTTTGCAAGTGATGCACATATTTAGGGGGAGTTGTGCTACAACTTGACCCTTTGAGACTAACCATATGCTTGAGTTTGCGTGTTTTAGTCTCAAAGGAGAATTGAAAGTGAAAAGGTGGACTTGGACCATGAAAGACTTCCACTGCACTCCGATGAGAGGGTAACTTCTTCCAAGTTCATCTCATGAACTCTTATTGCCATTTGCTCTTAATTGAAGATTTTGGTGAGGCAATGGGGTTATAGGGCCAAGATTGATCCCGTTTTGGTGCTTGATGCCAAAGGGGGAGAAAATAAAGGCCAAAGCAATAAATGGATCAGCTACCACTTGAGACATTTTGAAAATAGTAGAATAGAGCTTTTGGTTTGTCAAAACTCTTTTGTTGTCTCTCTTATCAAAAGTTGGTTTCTTGTCGGAAGAAGTAGTAATTATGGGAAAAAGGGGGAGTTTTTGAAATCTTTGATCAATCTCTTTTGGAATGACTCTCTTTATGCTTCAACATGTGTGTTTGACTTAGAGATAGAGATTTGAGTTTGATTTGCAAAAACAAACCAAGTGGTGGCATAGAGTGATCCATATATGTCAAAAATGAATCAAAATAATTTGAGTTCTTATTTGAAGTGAGTTTGCACTTGTTCTAGTTGCTTTATGTTGTGTTGGCATAAATCACCAAAAAGGGGGAGATTGAAAGGGAAATGTGCCCTTGGGCCATTTCTAAGTATTTTGGTGATTGAGTGTCAACACAAGTGCTTAAATGTGAATTTATGTCCATGGATGAACAAGGTGCAAATCATGAAGTAAAGGTATGTTTCTAAGCCTTAGTACATTGGTTTTGTATACTAATATACTTGTCTAAGTGTTAGAAACAGAAAGAAGAAGAAAAGAAAAGAGGAGAAAAAGACTTGGCTGTGTACAGCCAAGACTCAGCTCGGTCTGGCACACCGGACTGTCCGGTGTGCACCGGACAGTGTCCGGTGCGCCAGGCTGACTCGGCGCGAACAGGCCGCTCTCGGGAATTCGCCGACGGCGTACGGCTAAAATTCACCGGACTGTCCGGTGTGCACCGGACTGTCCGGTGAGCCAACGGTCGGACGGTCCAACGGTCGGCAGCGCAATCAGCGCGAGACACGTGGCCGAGCCAACGGTCGGATGGGGGCACCGAACTGTCCGGTGTGCACCGGACATGTCCGGTGCGCCAACGGCTCCCAGATCTGCAACGGTCGGCAACGGTCGGCAGCGCTGTTTAAGGAAAGAAATCGGGCACCGGACAGTGTCCGGTGTGCACCGGACTGTCCGGTGCCCCCGACGACAGAAGGCAAGGATAGCCTTCTAGATTTGCTCTCAACGGCTCCTAGCTGCCTTGGGGCTATAAAAGGGACCCCTAGGCGCATGGAGGAGACACCCAAGAAACCTTAGAGCATTCTTGATCATCCACACTCAGTCTTTGCGCATTCATTTGTCATTCTAAGTGATTCGAGCTCCGTTCTAGTGAGAACTGTGAGATAGTCTTTTGAGCTCGATTCTTGGCCGTGTGTGTGCGCATTTTGCTGTGGATTTGTGTGTGTTGCTTCCCTCCCTTACTCTGTGCTTCTTTGTGATCATATACTTGTAAGGGCAAGAGACTCCAATTTGTGGAGATTCCTTGCAAACGGGATATTGAAAGGCAAAACAAAACAACGTGGTATTCAAGTTGGTCTTTGGACCGCTTGAGAGGGGTTGATTGCAACCCTCGTCCGTTGGGACGCCACAACGTGGAGTAGGCAAGCGTTGGTCTTGGCCGAACCACGGGATAAACCACTGTGTCATCTCTATGTTTGATCTCTTGTGGTATTGTGTTTTGTTGAGACTCCTCTCTAGCCACTTGGTGATTATTGTACTAACATTTAACAAGTTTTTGTGGCTTAAGTTTTAAAGTTTCACAGGATCACCTATTCACCCCCCCTCTAGGTGCTCTCACAAACGGAACTACAACGCAGGACCAGTATGTGGGTCGTGGATGGCGATAGGATAAACGAATTAAGGAGTTATATCCGCCGTCTGCAGGATCAGCTTGCTGATCGGGATTTAGCGCTCGACTGGGCGGTACAGTCTCGTTCAGTGGCTTGGGCTAAAGCAGCAAAGGCTCGAGCCCGAGTCGAGGAACTTAGTTCTGCTATTGACAACCTGCAGGCATATTGCAATACCTTACATGAGGAAGTTCATGTACTGTATTCGCAACTACATCCCAGTGCCCCTATGGATCCTGTCGGGTCAGAAGCCGGACCCTCGCATGTTGCGGGAGAAGCGCTTCGTGGTGAGCTAGACCTTTTTAAGCCCCCTCCTTCTATGAGGCTGGTCGATGAATGGTCTCCCACACCCGACGACGAGGCTGCCAGGAACAACCAGAAGCGGGAATAGTAGTATAGTTGTAGGAATAGAAATAGTGTAGGTTGTACTATTGTATAATAGGTAATGCTATTGTATACTGAGTAAGGTATCCTATTGTAAAATCGAGTCTGTACATTACTCTTTTTGGTAATGTAAATTGGATGGTTTTATCTTTGGCATATTATATTTGCTTCCAAATGTTTGTTGCCACAGATGCCGTCCAAGACCCGATCCCAGGATGCAGCGGGACCCTCTAGTGGAAGGGAATCTACACCGAATCCACCTCCTGTTCCTCCCACACTGGCTGAGGCGATTGCCGCCTTAGTGAACGCGACTGCTGATAATACCCGCTTTCTGAGAGAAATGGCGGGCCAACAGTTCCAGCAGCAAGGTGGGCGGGGTTATCAACAAGGCCCCCGCGAAACTTCTTATCTGGACTTCTCGGAGACACGTCCACCCTTGTTTGTTAAAGCTGAAGATCCGCTGGAAGCCGATGAATGGCTTCGAGTGATTGAACAAAAATTTGTACTTCTACGTTGTTCGGAGACCTAGGAGCCTTTATTTGCGGCCCAGCAACTACGCGGCCCTGCCAACACTTGGTGGGGAAATTTTGTGGCTGTTCAACCGACCAATCATCAAATAACCTGGGAAGAATTCAAAGTGGCATTCCGCGAGCATTATATACCCGAAGGTGTCCTAAATATGAAGCAAGAAGAATTCATGAAGCTAAAGCAAGGAGGGGATACTGTTAATCAGTATCTCAATAAGTTCAATCATCTGTCACAATATGCAATCGATCAGGTGAACATTGATTTGAAAAAGAAGAATTGCTTTATGAGAGGTCTAAATGATCGACTGTAGAGAAAATGGCAACCTGCATAGATCTCACGTATGGGAGAGCTATCAGTACAGCCTTGGCTATGGAATCAAAGTATGCAGGTGTCGGAAAATCTAAGGGATTTGGAGGTGATAGGCCTAGTCAGGGCCCGGTAAAGAGGCAACGGTTTATTCTCCGGCCTTCTAACCAGAATCGTTCACGTGCACCATCCTTCCCTTTCAAGCAGCCAATAATTATTCGTCCCAATAATGCCCCCACTGCCCCAAGTCAGCCGGGTGCCCCAGGCACTCGATTCCCTGCTTTGCCCAGCTCTTCAACCGGATGTTTCAATTGTGGCAAGTCTGGGCATTTCATCAAAGATTGCTCCTATCCCAAGCAGAATCAGGCAAATAATCAGTAAGGATCGGGGAATTCAGCTCAAGGCAAGGGAAATACTAAGGGAAAAAATTTCAAGAAGACGGGATGCGTATACTATACACAAGTGGCCACTACACCGGACGGAGAGCCGGTAATGATGGGTATGTTCCTCGTGGCCAATCATCCTACAGTCATTCTTTTTGATTCTGGTGCTTCGCATACGTTCATTAGCAAGAAATTTGTGGAGCAACATCACATTGCATGCCATGAATCAAAAGAGGGGTTTAAAAAACACTCACCTGGGGGACAAATCTTTACTAGAGAAGTGGCCTATCAAGTGCCCATATCATTGGCCGGACGGGACTTTCCTACCAATATGATCGTTCTGAAAGGCCAAGACATAGATGTTATTTTGGGTATGAATTGGTTGGGCAAGCATAAAGCAACACTCAATACTGATCAAAGAACCATCAGGTTGAGTCATAATCAAGAAGAAATTCTTTTGCCCATCCCTATTCCAAACAAAATTACTGGCAGAGTTTATGAAGTCATAGTACCGGAAATTAAGGATATTCCGGTAGTATGCGAGTTTCCCGATGTCTTTCCCGAGGATTTGCCGGGATTGCCACCTGAAAGGGATGTAGAGTTTGTAATTGAGTTAAAGCCCGGTACGGCTCCCATTTCTCGAAGATCGTACCGTATGTCTCCAAATGAGTTGGCAGAATTGAAGATTCAATTACAAGATCTCCTGGAGAAAGGATTCATCCGGCCAAGCTCGTCACCTTGGGGTTGTCCAGCCATATTCGTCAAGAAGAAGGATCAAACCTTATGGATGTGCGTGGATTATCGGCCCCTGAATGAGGTCACTATCAAGAACAAGTACCCTCTTCCGAGGATTGACATCTTATTTGATCAACTGACCGGGGCGAGGGTATTCTCCAAAATTGATCTCAGGTCGGGCTATCATCAGATCCGTATTCGGCCTGAAGATATACCAAAGACCGCGTTCACTACGCGGTATGGATTATTTGAATATCTGGTGATGTCTTTCGGATTGACAAATGCTCCTGCCCACTTCACGTATTTGATGAACTCGGTATTCATGCCCGAGTTGGACAAGTTTGTAGTGGTCTTCATTGACGATATTCTAATATATTCCAAGAATGAGGAGGAGCATGCTCAACATTTACGGATCGTGTTAACGCGCCTGAGGGAACATCAGTTGTATGCCAAGTTCAGCAAATGCGCGTTTTGGCTGGAGGAAATTCAATTTTTGGGACATGTTCTATCTGCCAGAGGGATTGCGGTAGACCCCAGCAAAGTCAAGGACATTTTGGAGTGGAAACCCCCAACCACTGTTCATCAAGTCCGAAGTTTCCTTGGACCAGCGGGATATTACCGTAGATTCATACCAGATTTTTCTAAGCTTGTGAAGCCAATCACAAGTTTATTGAAGAACGATATTAAATTCAATTGGTCTTCTAAGTGTAATGAAGCTTTTGAACAATTGAAGACATTATTAACCACTGCTCCGGTATTGGCTCAACCGGACATCACCAAGCCTTTTGATGTATATTGTGATGCATCAGGCAGTGGACTCGGCTGTGTATTAATGCAAGAAGGCCGAGTAATTGCATATGCTTCAAGGCAGTTGCGCCAACATGAGGAGCATTACCCAACTCATGATCTGGAGCTAGCTGCTGTGGTTCATGCCCTAAAAATTTGGTGTCACTATCTGTTGGGAAATATCTATCACATTTATACAGATCATAAAAACTTGAAGTATATCTTCACCCAGTCAGAATTGAATATGAGACAAAGGCGATGGCTTGAGCTTATTAAGGACTATGAACTAGAAATTCATTATCACCCAGGCAAAGCCAATGTAGTGGCAGATGCACTAAGCCGTAAGGTTTCCTGTCACTGTCTTACGGTGAAGACCTCTGACAACACTTTATGTCAAGAGATGGAGAAGCTAAACCTGGGAATGGTCCAATAAGGAACTCTGAATCAGCTAAAGCTTGAGTCAGTCCTCTTGCAAAAGATAATTGATGCTCAAAAGGATAATAAGGGTATGAAACACATTCGTGAGAAGTTAAGGGCTAGAAAAGCCAAATGTTTCAAAGAAGATGATCAAGGTATTGTATGGTTTAATAACCGCATAGTGGTGTCGAAGAATGAAGAGATCCGCCAGCAAATTCTTGATGAAGCACATCTTAGCCGCTATTCTATTCATCCCGGAAGCACTAAGATGTACCAAGACTTGAAGCAACATTACTGGTGGACAAAGATGAAGATCGAAATTGCACGCTATGTGGCGAGATGTGACACCTGCAGATGTGTCAAAGCCATACATTTGAAAGCTGCCGGTCCATTACAGTCACTACCAATACCAACATGGAAATGGGAAGACATAAGTATGGACTTCATTGTGGGATTGCCCAGGACCGCAAAAGGGTATGACTCTATCTGGGTGATTGTTGATCGACTTACAAAAATTGCCCACTTCTTGCCTGTTAGGACAAAGTATACAGACATTGCATGTATTCTCAGTTTGCATGGTATTCCGAAGACTATAGTGTCGGATCGTGGACCCCAATTCGTATCCAAATTCTGGGAAGAACTTCATAAATCTTTGGGTACCAGATTGCTCCACAGTTCGGCTTATCATCCACAAACAAGTGGACAGACTGAGAGGGTAAATCAAATACTTGAAGATATGTTGTGGGCATGTGTTCTGGACTTCTCACAGAAATGGGATGAATGTTTGCCCTTAGCGGAGTTTTCATATCATAATAGTTATCAAGAAAGTATCAAGATGGCATGCACCTTTCGAAGCACTATATGGACGACGATGTCGTACTCCGCTAAATTGGTCTGAACCAGGTGAAAGGTACTTCTTCAAGCCTGACCTGATGAAAGAAACTGAAAACAAAGTTTAGAAAATAATACATAATTTGAAGCGAGCTCAAGCTCGGCAAAAGAATTATGCAGACCAACGACGACAACCCTTATCTTTTCTCGTGGGAGATTATGTCTACTTAAAAGTCTCACCAATTAAGGGTGTATCGCGTTTCGGGATAAAAGGGAAACTGGCACCTCGGTACATTGGTCCATTTCCTATACTTGAGCAATGTGGACCAGTGGCATATCGACTTCAACTACCCGAAACTTTGTCTGCTGTACATAATGTGTTCCACGTGTCCCAATTGAAGAAATGTCTTCGGGTACCAGATCGAACCATTGAAGTGACAGATGTTGTCCTTGAACCAGACTTGACATACTCTAAGTACCCTATTCGAGTCTTGGAACAAAAGGACAGGGTTACCCGGAGGAAAACTCTCAAGTTCTATAAGATACAGTGGAACCGGCATTCCGAAGATGAGGCTACATGGGAAACTCAAGACTTTTTAGATAAGAATTTCCCAGGCTTTTTAGCCTCATGTAATTTGTAAAGTGTATTTAGTGTTGTAATAAAGAAGTGACCCCCACACCACCCCTGCCTTGTACCAGAAATAAGGAAATGAAAATGTGACACATTTCCTTTTCCATTACTTACCCTAGGACTTTTAATCTCGGGACGAGATTCTTTTATGGGGGAAAGGATGTAACACCCCTGGTGTTACTGCAACTAAAACTTGAGCATGACATCATAAACATTGGCATTGCATATGTTTGACACACCTAGAGTGCATTCACTAGGAAAAAATTTCAAACAAGTTGTATTGTTATAGCATTTTGCAAATAGAACCCTAGATAGGGAACTTAACCCTAAATAGGGATTAAAGGGGTAAAACCCAACCCAAGTTGAGAAAACCTAAAAGCCTTAGGGGAATAATCATAAAATGTTCCCAAAAATGAACTTGAATCACATTTATACCCCTGAGATACCAAAAATCCCATTTGAACCCTGGAAAACCCTAAGTCCAAACCCTAGGGACCTATGTGCAAAAGTAGTGCACATTTGGACTAAAGTGTAAAAACTACAATGTTAAAGCATATAAAGTCACATGGTTCACATTTGGGAAGATTTGCAAGCCAAACCCTAAGTTTTGGATTAATTTGCAAAAAGGACCCCAATTGAGAATTCACTCTAAGTCTGAATTTCAGAGTTGAGGGCTCAACTTTGGAGCCTTGTAACTTTCAAATTTTAGGGTTTTTACCCTAGGGCACCACATCAAAGTTGTAGACCAAACAAAGGAGAACAACTTTGCTTAAGGTTGTGAGCTCAGTTGTTAAGAAAAGTCCAGAGATAATTAAGTCCAAAGTTGGACTGTCAGGTTACTGGGTCTGACTTTTCAGACAGACAGTGTAACCACCAAGACTTTGAGCATGAATTCAAGCCTAAATCATTAAGAATTTAACCAAGGTTGCTATGACAAATTTGTAGTTTGTCTATAGCACTACACTTTTGCTGCAAAGTGTTGATCATGTTACCATTGAAAATTGTGAGAAAATCGAGCCTGAATTATGACTGTCAGGCTGACTGAATGAAATAGCCCATGGTACAGTGCTCTCGGGTGGATCAGGTTGCCAGCGCTTCTTGCTCGTCGCCGGTGATCTCCCTACGCGAAGATTCGTGCTGCCGCCACCGGATTCGCGCTGGGGACTCACGGATAATCTCGTGGGGTAAAAGAAGTTTGCCGCCGGTGAGCTGGAGGTCACTCCGGTGACTCACCGCCGCACTCTTCTGCTTTGCGGCTGGAGCAGATTAGCTCGTCGGTGAACCACCGCCTCTCAGCCTTGCGCCGCGTGGCTCTGCCTTTCCACCGCGTCGCCGTGACTCCCTATCGCTGTCTCATCGACGCCGGTGAAGTTGCCACGACGGGGGACACGAAATCGCGACGACAATGTTCTTCATTATCTCCGGCCACCCACACTGCCCGGCCAAATTAAGCGCCACCGACGAAGCTTCCTATAAATTGAGCCTGTGGCTAGCTTCGCAATATCATTACGCACCCCCACACCCAGTATTGCTCCCAGCCGATCACCAACAAACTCAAATTTCGCATTCTCCCCAATTCGGTTCAAATACACCGTGAAGCTAACCTCACCGTGGCCAGCACCGTTCAGGTTCGCTCATACCATTTTCTTCCCTGTTTAAGTACTCTCATGCGCTTACGATGCTCGCCGACCCACGCAATTGAGCTAGGAGCCCTCTTGTTGCCGGGAACACGACGGTCTAGCCGTAATGCTCACGGTCACCGTGGCCAGAGCAAACCACTTAGCCATAGATGAAATTGGGTTGGGGGAAAGGTTTGGGATGGATCCAATTTCGTGTCAGTCGCTCGAAGACTCTAGTCGTTGCCCCAATCGGCCAGTCCAGGGGCTCGCCGGAGTTCGTTGCGCGCGACGCCGTCGGGGACCTCACCTCGCGAAGGATTAGAACATGGAGGGTTTTTCTGCAAACAGTCAGCGACTCAGCGTAACAGTGACCGAACTCATCTCCAGTTAGCAAAAACCCTGAGGCCCTTTCTGTAAAAACGTCAGCGCGGGCGCAGACGCGCGCGCGTTTCCCTTTGGTGTTGGGCCGCCTGGGCTGAAACCAGCCCAGCACTGTTCCAACTTTTTCTTTTTCTTTTTTAGTATAACTTTAGAAATCCGTAGAAAATGGTAGAAAAATCCTAAAATTGTGAAACCAATTTTCCTAGGCTTCTTATTTTCCCTAGAATTTAATAAAAATAGTTTTATGATTTTTAGAGAAAATAAGAAATTTTGAGGTATTTTAAGTAGTTTAAAGTACTAGTTCCGGATTTTTAGAAAACATATAGTAATTCCAAAAATGTCCAAACTTTTTATGTGAGTCCTATGCATTATTTAGAAGCCTTGGGTAGAGTTTGGGTTGATTTGGACCTTGTTTGATAACTAGAACCCAAAACCCCACCCCTGCCCTTTGAACTCCTTTACTGACTCTGGAAACCCTAACTTCTCGGGGTTCCATGAAGGAAAGTTGTATTCAAGACTTAGATAATAAGTTTATATTATCTTTGCACTCTCATGAGCATTACATGGCATTCATTCTTATACATATATGTGGTTATGTTTAGAAAACGAAGAAGAAACTGAAATAAGTGAAGAAAAGGCACCACCACCTTTGGACTCTCAGGCAGGATCTTGTCTTTATTTTGACATCTGCGGGCCTGAGCCAGACTCACATACAAACGAAGGCAAGCCCCGGTGCATGCAACCCCTTCCTTGTGTTTTAAATAATTTTTGCACACTTTAAGTCTAGCGTAATGTGCATTAGGTTTATAGGAGTTGCTTGAAACCCTTTGATGCATTGCTTTCCTTGATATCCATACCTTTATAGATACTTCTGTGAAGTATCAAAATATGATTTACAAAAACGCTTAGCCCTGCTTAGATCCTGTGGATAGAGATTGTCCTTAGCCTAGCTCGAGAAAGGATGGCCTCTACCTGCAAGAATATTTTCATTTGGAGCAATGGTGGGATCTTATTGCAAAGTTCCCTGTGATGCTCTTTTCATCCTAAGGAACAGAAACAATCCTAAGGATGGAAATACTTAAATTGAGACTTGGGTTAGGAATAGGTGATGTTCTACCCAGGTTGATTAAGGATTGAATGCGTATGTAGGCGTGCTGATCGAGGACCCTTTAACTGGTCTCATGCCTCGTCATGGGTAAGCCTTGCCTTGGGCAGACTAAGGCCAGAATAAGATAACACGAAATGGGTGTGGAGCGGTGGCGAGAGTAGCGTGTACCCTCCGTGGCAAGAGGCTGGACGGTGGTGTATCTGTGCTCTCGGTTTGCGTGAACCTGATCTGGTCTTAAGAACCCCAGTGGCGGGTTGACATATGCAAGGGTTAAGTGCTACATATGTCGTGTGATTGGAGATCCTCAGCTGAGTATAATCGATTCGGATCGCCGTACCTTCGCGGTTATGAAGACTTGGTCACTTCCCTACAACCTAAGTCAGGATGTGAACTTCGTGAATAAAAATGATATTGTATTAATGAAATGATGAAATTAGACTAGAGGCAAATAGAGTCTATTAATATTTAATCTGGCGTTAAAATATTGAAAATAAGGACTCACTTTAGTAAGCTATTTCTGCAAAAGTATCTAAGTTGATTTTTGCTAAAGCCTCTCCTTGATTCCTATTTATCCAGCATACCCTTGAGAGTCTTTTCCTTAGTCGGGTAAGACTTGCTGAGTAATTCCATACTTAGGGTTTATTCCCTCGTTGTTTTTAGGTGAGGAAGTAGCAGATTTCTGTTGCTTCTCTACCAAGGTGGTTCCTCAGGAGGAAAAGCAAGAGTGAAGATGCGGGAGGACTTGGTCCTCCATAAGAAAACTTTTATGAAAAACTTATCGGGAGGAGTTTTTGCCTCCCTTGGTTATGTAATAATATTACTCTACACTCGTTTATATTTTTTGGTCTGTATAAGCAACTTAATCTTACTTTTTAAATAAATGTAAGTTTCTGTAATCACTTCCGCTTTTCGATATCTCCGATGTTCTGTAATGTCTGCAAGACGGGTGAAACGTTCCTGGAAAGGTAAGAAAAGATACCGAACTTGTCAAGTGATTCAGGAACATCTACAGGGTTGTCTGATGTCTGTTAGACAAGGACAACTGTAGGTGGGCCTAATGACTTGGAAGGTTCCGTCACAGCTACCCTCTGAAGTATGTTTTGAAACAATAAAAGCACCTTCAGTTGAGCTCATGGAGAGAGCAGTGCTTACTATTTCTCTAGTACACAGTGAAGACTGGAGAACTGAAATAATATCTTTCCTCCAAGGCAATTGTCTTTCAAGTGACGAAGCTTATAACAAGAGAATGGAGGCAAGAACAAGACCATATGTGTTAATAGAAGGGGAATTGTATAAACATGGGGTTTGTTCACCACTCCGTAAGTGTTTATCAAGAAATGAAGGTGTAGAATTAATGAAAGAGATACACGCAGGTCTATGTGGATCTCATATTGGATCTAGGCCGTTGTTGGGAAAAGTTTTTCGGCAAGGATTTTATTGGCCGAAGGCAGCTTCGGATGCAGCAGAATTAGTCCAAAAATGCGAAGGCTGTCAAAAATGTGCAAGAGACCAGAAACAACCTTCATCCCTCACTCAATTAATACAGCCCACTTGGCCGTTGCAAAGGTGGGGCCTCGATTTGCTAGGCCCACTTCCACCAGCACAAGGGAATCTAAAATATGTTGTGGTGGCGGTAGAGTATTTTTCAAAGTGGATTGAGGCGAAGCCCTTTGCAACAATAACTTTGGTCACTGTTCGGAAATTCTTTTGGCAAAACATTGTTTGTCGCTTCGGAGTACCAAAGGCTATTACTATAGACAATGGAACGCAGTTCGATGCTGAAGCTTTCAAGGAATTCTGTGAACAAATTGGCACGAAGATTCATTTCACATCGGTCAGACATCCGGAGTCAAATGGACTTATTGAAAGAGCCAATGGCATTATAATTACAGGAATAATGAAGTTAATTTTCAATCAGCCCAGAGGAAAGTGGCCAGAAGAATTGATCAAAGTGGTGTGGAGCCACAACACAACAATATCAAGGTCAACAGGTTTTACACCATTCAAACTATTGTTTGGTGACGAAGCAATCACCCCAGAAGAAGCTAAGGCAGGATCAAAAAGAACATTGGCTTCGGAAGAAGATGAAGCTGATTATTCTGTGGCAAAAGATGCTATAGAAGGGATTAGGCTTTAGGCCATGGAAAATATCAATAAATATCAAGCCGAAACAATAAAATGGCGTGACAGAAAAGTTCGGCTAAAGAGCATTAAACCAGGACATTTGGTACTTCGGAGAGTGGCCAACCCAGATACAGTGGGCAAGTTATAGCTCAAGTGGGAAGGACCTTTTCTAGTGGTATCTTCGTCAAGACCCGGTTCTTACAGATTAAAGGATATGGACGGCAACGACATTCCTAGATCTTGGAATGCGGATGAGCTTCGGCGATATTATGTTTAGCTTGATGTAATCTTTTTCTTATGGTACCCTTTTCCTTTCCAAAGGGGGAGAAAGGTTTTTAATGGGGCCATAGCATGTAATTTCTCTTTTTCTTATTCAGCTTTATGAGAGCAAAATCCCCCAAATATGTAAATGTAAAAACTGAGCATGCACCATTGAGTGCAGGGAGAAAGGAAAAAACAGGGAGAAGCTCGAAAGTCGTCTCTAAGGGGATGCAGAGCACGACAAAGCTACAAAAAGCCGTTCCTAAGGGAGCGCAGTGTAAGTTTTCTGCTCAAAAGTCGTTCCCAAGGGAATGCAGAGCTTACAGCGAAAAGTCAACACTGATACCGCCGAAATATAAGGCGAAGCGCGAAAAGTCAACGCGATACCACCGAAATAGAAGGCGAAGAAGTTCAAAAGACGTTCCTAAGGGGATGCAGAACTTATAGCTAAAAGTCAGCGCTGATACACCGAAAAATAAGTGGTGAAGCCAAAAAATAAACGGCAAAGAGACTTCGGTCATTCCCAAGGGAATGAAGGTTATGGTTGTGGCTTCGTATGCGTGTGTTTGGACATTCATCTGCACGACACATTACATCATACATTTGCATTCATAAACATTCATCTAGACAAACATAGGATCATCATCATCATAACATAGGAGGGTGCTTCGGCTCTAAAGATAAGACTTCGGAAAACAGAAAAAGAAGCAGTTTTATGTTTCGTTGTGTACGAAAAGAAGGGAAGGTGTTTTTCGCCCTCGGCTCAAAAAATGCTAGTTTTGTCCACAGCAAAGCAGTTTCATACATGCACAAAAAGGTAAAGATATATTACAAAGTATGCACAAATTTACAGAATTAGTATCTGATTCTTAATTTACAAAGATTTTTTACAATGAAATTATAAGATTTTCTTCTAGAATTTTTCTAGCAACGTCTTCAGCTCTGACATCATTCAGCTTTGGACCATCTGAGCTTCGGACAACCGGTCAAGCTTCGGCTCATGTTTCTTCAGCATCATCATCCTGTACATATTAAAACGGTATGAGGGAAGTGCAGACTTCAAAGAGAAGGTAAAATAACAGGCATAAATTTTTACCGGCTTAAGGTGGCTTCGAGCTTCGTCGCCAGCTATTTTCCACCCACCTTTTACCCAAATTTGAGTTATGAATATGTTCCCTATACTTCGAGCTAGGCTAGGGATATCAATTAAATCTGTCGGAGATAAGATAAAATTTGGTCTGTTGACAATTTTTCCATGTTCACAGCCAGATTCGATGAAGGCAACGACGGTGCCCCGAGAAGCTACCAGAGCGCAGAAATCGGCATGTCCACCTATGACTTCGTCAAGTGCGTCAACTTCGCCCTCAATATGTTCGAAGGTCTCTGGCAGGTTCTCAACCAAAGGGCTAAATTTCTCAGCACTGGCTCCAACCGAGTTGAAAACTTGTTTTAGCCGCTGCAGGCACCGGTTGCTAAAGTCCACACATTTTTCTTGAAGTTCTTTCAACGATTTCTGCAAATTTGAGTTTTTCTCGGCTTCAGCTTCGAGTTTGGCTTCAAAATTTTTCTTATCCGTGGAGAATTCATTATTCAATCTAGCAATTTCGGCCTGGGCTTCTGCCAATGAATCTTCCATGGTTCGAAGTGCGAAGTCTTTCTTTTCTATAGTAGCCTCATGGTCTTTTATCTTCTTCTCCAGGCCCTCAATTATAATTTCATTCTTTTTGTCCTCGAGGTCTTGTTGCATCCTCAGGACTTTGCTCAGCAGTAAGCTCTGACAAAATAACCTTCATCAGATAACATCTTCATAAAAAACAATAAAAAGTTAAGAATTTTACCTTAAAGTTGGCATAGAATAGACTACCAGCGATATGCTGCCGCCGGTACCTACTGAGGTCTGCTTCAACATTCGGAAGGCCAATACCCTTCGATAGAGTGCCGACAACTTTTGCCCCAGTGCGGTCCCGAAGGCATCCTAGATTCTCCTCGTTAACTCCCCCGAAGAGCAACGCCCCGGGTCTGTACCCGCAAGATATGGCATATTCCTTCAACTCTTCTTTTTCAGCCTTTGACAATTCTTGCCCAAGTATGTCCTAAAAATTGAAGTCTTCTTCTTCCGATATATCTTCGGCTTTCTCTTTTCCTTTCCCAGGCGCTATGGCCAGAGTTTCTTCAGCAATTCTAGCAGCTTCTTCCGCGGGCTCATTCAGAAGCATGTTATTAATATCAGCAAGTGTGGTTTCTAGATTTGTATCTTCGGCGGCCTCAGCTTCGGTAGTGTCAGCTTCACTTTCAGCTTCAATGGCTATGGCCTTGGTAGTAGAAGTGCTCTCCGCGGCTGGTGTCTTTGATGCCGAGGCCACTAGCGGTGTCTGTTCGATAACTTCAACTACATGAATGATTCTTCGTTTCTTCGGCTCAGCAGGCTTCTTCGCCGTCGAAGGCTCCTTTTCCTTCTAAAAAAGCTTCGTCAGATGTGGCTCTAGTGGACTTAACTTGACAGGCAAAGATTCAGTCATTACCTTTAAAATTTCTTCAATGACAGTAGTAGAAGGCGTTGAAGGAGCCTCTTCCTCTACATCAGTCGTTTTTGGTTTCGAAGCAGCAGCCTTTCTCTTCTTCGGAGCAGCCATCTTTGGCTCAGGGCTCAACTTTCTTTTCTTCAAAATTTCTTCATCTTTCTTCACCAATTTAGCAGCTTCTCTATTCAGAACACTAACAACTCTTTTTCTTTTTTCCCTTCGGCCCCTCTGTCCAATCGCTCATAGCCAGGATACTCAAAATTCAGTGCATCCAAGACCCGGTTCAACCTTCGCTTCGGTCGAGTCCCGAAGGCTGCAGTCATTAGTTGATCTTCTTTTTTAGAATAGTTGCCAAGGATCTCGTTGCACATAACTTCAATCGTGTCTAACCACTCTTGGCAAGGTTCTTTGAAGTGTTTCTTGAATTTATAATAATAAGGCAGCCGAACAAGTTCCTTCTTTTTCTTTTCCCCTTTGAGCTTCGGCATGTCCCATTCTTTCAAAGTCGGGAATACTCTAAAAGCTAAGAATTCTTGCACCAAATCCCTGGTAGCAATGTGCTCTGAAACAACTCGAAATTCGCCCAAGGCAATTTGGCATGGTGATTCCGGCAACATGTTGCATTGAGGCCTAGGCTCTCCAAAGACTAACTCCAATGGGCTCTGAACCAGCTTCTCCTTCTTCTCGTCAACCTTAACATAAAACCACTCGGTCTTCCAGCCAGTGGGCCATTTGGTACAATAGCTAATAACTAGAGACCTCGCATCTTTGCGATAAGCAAAATTGTAGCAGCCAAAATTCTCGTGTAGCCCATCCTCTCTAGCCTTTGTCTGATAATGAAGTCCATGTGCCCAGCAGAAACCTTCGGCAAGCGATTCCGCCCCTGGCTTTGGAGAGCCCAAATGTAAAGGCTAAGCCTAACAATGGCGTTAGAAGTTAGCTGATGAAGATAAACCCCAAGCTTCTCCAACTCATCCGCAATCATCTCATGCAAAGGAAATCTCAATCCTGCTTTAAAGAAGCTTTTAAAGACTACCACTTCATCCTTTTCTGGCTTCAGAGTAATTTCCTCTCCATAAAACGAACTAGCTTTCTCTTGGCTTCACTGATATAACCGAGCTTCATCAACTTAGGCATATCACCTTCAGTAATAGTAGACTTTCCAAACTCCAGGTGGCTAGGTTTAGATGGCATGGCATTCAGCTTCGGCAGTAGGGGTACCTTCAGAAGTTTCTTCCGGCACTGCCAACCCTGACCGTTTCATCACTTCAGAAATCGAAGTGGTTTCAGCAGCTTCGGCTTCCTCTCCGTCACGTATAACCCTTGCTGTAGAACGAACTCTTGCCATGTGATGATGAATTTTCCACAATTTTTGATCAAATTGCTGACTTTTTAAATTTTTCTGAAGCTCTTTCTCTTGTGACGAAGCAAAGTCAATAGTGGTGCTTCGGTTGAGTGCGATGAAGAAGCTTCGGCTATGATCAAATTTTTGGCAGCAAAACAGGGCAATAGCAATGAATTCTGTGGTAACTTCACACCTACCCATCTGTTTATATAGTGCAGCAGGTGAGGAGATGAATAGTCAAGTCTTCCGCACCGAACGAACAGTCGCTCACACTCACTGAGTGGTGGGCCACAGAACCCGAGAAGGTGAATCGCCACGACGCATTTACCCGCTGCATGGTGGGACCATCTCGTGCTCGAAATTTTGTGATTGTTTCTCGGCAACGAGCTCAGGGAAGGTGTTTTTCGGATCTTCGGCTCCCCGAAGCCTAAAAGACTTTTTCACGGATCAAGCTCGTTACGACAAACGATCTAGCACCGCGAAGGGGCTACTATTGGGGGTATGCTTCATCGCCGAAGATCCTGTAAGAGGAAACACCTTAGGCAGATCCTCTCAAAAAGCAGTGCCGAAGCTATCATTTATTAAGCTTCGGCATAGTCACATGTCCCAAGACGAAGGAGTGAACCGACTTAAAGATAAAATGACCAATTGACCCATAATAGCTTGTATTATGATTGTAAGCATTTGTAAAGGACATGAATGTAATTTATCACAGGCTGTGCCCTGTGCCTATAAATAGATGAACGGTACCCCTGTACTGTTCACGCTGGCTTGTGTTCATTCCTACGTCACGCTTGGATTTTTGCTTTCTGTAAAGCCAAAGGTACAAATGTAATTCAATATTGTTCATACTCATTCATAATGATATAGAAAATGTATATTAATGATGTAATATGATTATCCGTGTCATTTTTCATGTTTCATATGCTTCTCCTTTCATTTATTTGTACTACGATGATGAAGGTACGTCCTTCATGACCTTTGTCTGGAGATCATTATATCCTAATGGAGATAATGCTTCGAAGGACGAAGGACTTTAACCTTTAAAATTTTGTGTTGCCTTGTTCTTAATTCATAGCATTTGAGAACAAGTCCCCAACACTTGTGGTCTGTGTAGATATCACACTTATGTCCACACAAATAGTGCCTCCAGGTCTTCAGTGCATGAAGCACTGCTGCTAACTCCAAATCATGCATGGAATAATTCTTCTCATGAATCTTCAATTGTCGGGACGAGTACGCCACTACTCTCCCTTCCTGCATTAACATGCATCCAAGTCCGGTGTACGAAGCATCACAATACACTAAGAATGGTTTGTGAACATCTGGCAGAATCAATACCGGTGTTGTTATTAACTTCTTATTCAACGTTTCAAAGGACTCTTGGCACGCTGGGGTCCACTTGAACTCAACTTTCTTTGCTAGCAAGGCTGTCATTGGCCTGGCAATCTTGGAGAAACCTTCAATGAAACATCAATAGTAGCTGACCATTCTAATGAAACTCTTGATTCACTAGACATCTTTTGGTGCTTTCCAATCCAGAATAGCTGCTACCTTCTTCGAATCCACAGCTAATCCATCTCGGTTTATGATATGATGCAATAACATGACTTCACTGATCTAGAACTCGCACTTGCTCAACTTGGCATACAACTGACAATCTCGTAGCCTCTGCAATACTTTCCTCAAGTTCTCTTCATGTTCTTGCTCATTCTGGGAATATATGAAGATATCATCAATGAACACCACTACAAATTTGTCAAGGTAGTCCATGAACACACTGTTCATTAAGTACATGAAGAAAGCTGGCGCATTCGACAAACCGAATGACATGACCGTGAACTCATATAGTCCATACTTGGTGATGAATGCGGTCTTTGGTATATCCAAAGGTTGGAGCTTGAGCTGATGGTAACCTGACCTCAGATCTATCTTTGAGAACACACTGGCTCCTCTCAACTGATTGAATAGGTCTTCAATTCTGGGCAGGGGGTACATGTTCTTGATAGTGACTTCATTCAAAGATCTGTAATCAATGCACATCCTCTTTGTCCCATCTTTCTTCACCATGAGCAAAACTAGAGCGGCCCAAGGCAAGGTACTTGGTCTGATGTAGCCTTTCTCTAACGACTCATCAATCTGCTTCTTGAGTTCCACCAATTTTAGTCCGGACACTTGACAGGCTCTCTTGTAAATAGGGGTGGTGCCAGGTATAAGCTCTATGGCAAATTCAACTTTCCTTTCAGGTGGCATGCCGAGTAAATCCTCGAGAAACACATCCAAGAATTCTGATACTACTTTGATAGCTTCTGATGGCTCGATTTCCTCAATATGGGTAGTGATCTGGTGATAACTTCCTTTCCTTGGTACAGACAAGACCAACTCCACTAACACTTCCTCTCCTGATAGGGACACCAACTTCATAGTACTGTTGTCACAACTAAGGCTTGCTTGATATTTGGTTAGCCAATTCATCCCTAGGATGACATCTATGGTTACATCCCAGGTACCCATTACTATTAGATCAGTGGGAACTCTATCCCCCGTATTTGAACTCTAGCACTGGGGCAAAATCTATCTGTTTGGTTCCTCCCACCAATTGAACTAACCCTCATAGGTTGATACATGGGTGCTACCGGTATATTGTGTTTTTCTACCCATGATGCAGTCACAAAAGAATGTGTTGCTCCAGTATCAAATAACACATTTGCAGAATGAGACTTGACTGATAACGTACCTAGTGCCACTCTTGGGGTTTCCTAGACCGTGTCATCCTCCAGGTGGTTCACCTTTCTGTACTAGGCATGAGGATGCCCACGGTTGATGCCTCCTTGCTAAGGTGCATTCTGTCTTGCAGGGACATTGGGAGCTGACTGCTGTTGAGCTGCTTTCTTTGGGCAATGATTCGCCTAGTGGCCTTGTTCCCCACAGTGGAAACATCCGCGACCTCCTCCTTGCGCTGGAGCTGCTTGGTTGTTCTGGGTGGTTGCTAGGGCAGAAAGGCGAGGTCCCTAATTGTTCTGGTGGTACTGCAGCAGCTGCTGCTGAGGGAACTGTCTCTGGTACTACTGCTGGTGCTGACGCTAATGCTGAGGCTGATGCTGGTTACCTTGCTTGAACTGCTGAGGCGGGTTGCCTGAGTAACAGGGACGGCTGCTACTCCCAGCCTGAGAAAGTGTGGTTCATCAGCTAATAGTGAAGGGGATGAACCAAACCTCTCAGAAAACGATACTGCCTCTTGGCATCTGTATTGACATCCTCGGGTGCATAGCGTGATAGCTGCAGAAACTTGTCCCTATACTCACTGACTGACAACGGACATTGCTTCAATGCTAGAAATTCCTCCTTTACAATCATCAATCCTTCAGGCACATGATAATGATGGAAGTTGTCCCTGAACTCCTCCCATGTGATGGCTTTAGGGTCGGCATGGGTGGCGAGGTAAGACTCCCATCAAGACTGTGCTGCTCCCCTTAGCAGGCGGGGACCATACAGAACCTTCTCACGATCGTTGCATTGAGCAGTGTGCAACTCACAGTCCAAAGTATGCAGCTAATCCTCGGTGTCCATGGGGTCACCAGAATGGGAAAAGATAGGGCATGGCCCCTCATGAACTCCACCCGCTTGTCCCTAGGCATTTGTGGCATCTAAACTTGCATCTGAGGTTGAGGTAGGGGTTGCTGCTACTGCACCTGCTGCATTGCTACTAAAGTCTAGCCAATTGCTTGGACTGCTTGGGTTTCCATCAAGAACATCTGCTCAATAGTCATCGGGGGTGGCAGTGGCAACTACTGCTAAGATGCCTCCCCCTTGGGTGCCTGCTGCTCCTGTTGAGCACGCCTTCCACCTCTGTGCCTATTTTCAAACATCTATAGAAAGCACACACACATCAAATCTGACGCTACAGTCTTTTAGAGTGTGTATGAAAGTTTTTTGATTGTGCCCCTCTGCTACTTTAGTAAATGTGTCTCGATTCTGGTACAATGTTGTTTACTGTCCGAGCTTCAGACTCTTTGCATGTGTCGTGTTGTTGTTGAACTTGGCGGTGCCCTTCTGGCTATTGATTATGAGACAAAGTTGGAGCCATGAGTGGTGGTGGTGGAAGGGCCTATGTAGCTGGGGAGTGGCTTGCTGAAGCTATTGATACTGTGGGTTGTTGATTGCTGTCACACCAGGTTCTAAGGGCAAAATCGAATGCATAGTATATGTGTGCTAGGATCTATTTCCACACATATGTTGACGTCACAAGTGTAATATAACAAAGGAACAATGCATAAAAGCGTAAATAAATATTATATTAATATATTACACTTCAAACAGACATAATGTCTTAACCTTTATTCATCAAAGTACAACGAAACATGGACATCCTTCCACAGGAAGATGACCGAGGGTATCACTAGACTAGCATCCATCAAGTTCACCATCATATCTTCATCTGCAAACTTCTGATCAAAATTAAGCAAGGGTGAGCTCACTTATGGCCAGGGCTCAGCAAGTGGGGTGAAAATGCAAGGTAACAAGGTAAGGCTAAAGTCTAATGCGGTTAGCATTTTAGTTGGTCAACATTTTGTTATCAACACCTAATTACTAAGTATAAGTAAATACCAAACCCAATTAAGTATGAACAATATTCATCAGCATATATATCATCAGCATAAATAATCACCAGCATAAGCTCAGAACCACTTGAACCAAAAAGGACTGCGATTTATTTTCATCTTCAAGTTCAATTATCATGTGAGGGTCCAGGCTGCTCATAACCGTGAGCATGGCTGATACATCAGTTTTACACTATACAGAGGTGGTACAACTTTACCCACAAGCAGTGTATCCCCTCTAGCCTGGGTCGGCCAAACCCATATACACTTTCGAGGTGAATGTCAGGGGATCCACTATGAGGCTTTCACAAAATACACTTAATACAAAGCAACCTGCTAAGGTTTCTAAGTCGGTGTGGAGGCCCTCTAGGGTGAGGTACCTAAGCCAAGAATATGTCCCCATGTTAACATGAGCTGCCACCACTACCACTCCCCCTCTTGCCCATATTTCAGGTAAGGTTGCTAGGCACTAAGCATATAAAGCTAATTACCAAAGCCAGAGCCATGATAGCACTCGTGGTTGCACTGTTTTTCTGGGTGGTCACTCCATGTTCCAATTATCACAATATGATTTTGCTTAATCATCAGATTAACAACAATAATGTAAACTTACCATTTGGAACATAAATGTGATTAAAGAGTGACATCATAAACATAAAGTTGTAGCAATAGCATAGCTATTTGATTAAATCGTAATCCTAGGTTAAACAAGGAATAAGGTTGGAAAGGTTACGGGTATCTAAATAGGTAACCCATCAAATTATGCATATATCCAAAAATAAACTTTATTAAATGTATTGTATGGGATCAGACATAATATGCAGGGGGAGAAGTCCACTTGCCTTGCTTATAGAAAACTTGAGATTCTTCCATAGAATAGATCTTGATTCTCAACTACTTGATCAATCACTAAACATCACATAAATAGGCAGGAAGAAACAAACACCACTCAATAACATACAACATTCACCATAAACCAGACTAAAAGAAAACATAGCGAAAAGAGCACTTGCTTTCCAAAAACATCACCAGCAATGGTTATAACACGAAGGCGCTCTTTTGAAAAAGGTTTAGTTCATATTTTATAAAACAAGACCTAATATTGAATATATCTTAATTATAAATATACAAATACTAGGTTCACCAATTTAATTGTTTATAAAAGCCATATGTGGTATGTCTAAGATTAAGGGTTCATAAGGTTATAAACAATTTAATACATTATTAAACCTTTTAACCGTTTAGAAAAGATATATGCTATATGTCTATGGTTAATGAGTTATGAAACACATTAAACATTGATTTACAAAACATATTATAAAATATTTATTGATGAAAATATATTATACAAGCCTAATAGAGTTTTATGTGGAAGGGTGATTAAACAAATATTTATATTTATTTTCCTTAAGAAAATACATGGCCTAGAAATGTTTTTATGCAATAGATAACTAAACAATTAATTATATTCACTTTTGCTTAAGAAATCACTAGCCTCTATTTTTATTAAGAAAGTTATATACAAAACAACATATAAACTAACATTTTAATTATAAAAGAACATGAACACTAATTTAGTTATTTTATCCTCTAGGGAACATGGACTAAATGTGAGAGAATGATTAATCAAGCCTATATAACTAGTTATCAACAAATTGAGATATAAACTTAATTAATAAATTATGAGAAAGGCTAATTCATTAATTATCCTAAGTTTCAAATTAGGAACAAATGATCTAGTTCATTACTAAAGGAGTTATGTTTCAACAATATAAACTATCATTTACTTTATTATGAAGGTATGAGCACCTAATTAAGTCATTTTAACATTATTAGAAAAGTTATATAACATATTTCTATTGTAAAGCATATAATTATGGATACTTAAATACAGTATGAGACTAAATAAGTTTTATGTGAAAGGATAATAAATAATTATCATTCTATTAGGAAAACACTTAATCTATGTTTGTTGAGAAAACTATATTCAAACCGATAGGTTATCATTTTAAAGATATGAACACCAATTCTATTATTTTAGTATCTTTAGAAAACTCTATTCTTTCTATGAATAAGCAATTTATATACACACATGCATAAAACTTGAATACAAAACTAAATTATACTTTATGGACAAATATAATTACTTATCTTTTATTTTATTATGAAACTTACGGTCTACAATATCTTTTAAATTTCTATTTAAGAAGGCTATACTTAAACATAAATGAACACTGAAAACATGAGATCTATTGAAAAGGTCATTTTAATATTTCTTGTATAACAACCGTAATATAAATTAAACTACAAATGTGAACCACGTGAAACATTAATTAAAAATGCTTGTCACATAATTATGGAACTAACAAAACCATTTCTATTTTATTTGGGTTCCAAAATGTATATTTTATAATAGAAACTATAACAAGGACCAAAACATAATTAAAGGTAGACTATGAGGAGTAGCCGATAAATTTATATTTTTATGTACATATATCATTATAAACAACAATCTCCTTTTTTATTATAAAACATAAAGGCTATAATTATTTTAAATTTCTTAATTTGATGACTGCATATGAACCGAATCTAACGATCATAAATTAATGAAACATGTAAATTATTGTGAATGTTGAAATAAATTATTTCGCATAAACATATGGAACTAACATTACATGAATCGATCTATTTGCGCTCCAAATAATCGTTTTACATAAAAAAAACGTCAAACGGTTTTATACGCTATTAAACATAGACTATATGAATAGCAACAAAAATTGTCATCTTCTACCTTGTAGTAACATAGAAGTAGCGCGTTTGTACGGTTCTTAGCGTGACGACTGTGCAACATAGAACTTCAACATGGCGGGGCTGAGCAGGGGCATCGGCGAATTCTAGCAGGTCATGGTCAGCAAGGTCGCGGTGTGGGGCAGCAAGGCACATCACAGATGACGACGAAGGCGTGGCATGGAGGAACGACTTCGGCACCGGCGATGCACAGTAGCAGGGCGAACTCCATGGCATCGCGACACAGAAGCTAGTGTTGAAATGATGAGTAGGTTGCGCGTCGACGAAGCGACGATGAGGGTGCAACAGGGACTCATGGTCGGCGTGTGGGCGAAGCTTCGACGCGGTGCTGCACAGCACGGCGGCAAGCAGCAGCAACACGCGTCAAGCGCGGGAACGACGCCATGCGTGTGTAGGGGCGAGGAAGTCGACGATAAAGGTCGCCGAGGATCTCCAGCATGGGTCAGGATCAGGAGCACCCAACGGCGAGCAACGGCTCCACATGACAGTAGCACACAGAGAAGCAGAGCACGGAGGAGCAGAAGGAAAGGCTGGGACGGCTTCGATACAGCACGCGGGTGCTTTTATAGGGCCGAGGGGAGATTAAACAGCGCCGAGAACAAGAACAGAAGGAGCCAACGCCATTGATGATCATTAGGGAAGAGAGTAAACGGTCAATCGGCTTGATGGGGATTGAAAGCGGCGATAGTGGGGAAAGGAGTCGACAGGGCACAACAAGGAGGTTTATAGACCCGAGAGAAAGGAAGAGACACCAGGGAGACGAAGTGCAAGCGTCAGCCATCAATGGCGAGAGAAACGGCTGGCGACAGTTGCTGTTACATGCGGAACACATGAAGGAACCGAAGAGGTGTTAGGAGATAGAACAATAGTGCCTAAGGGCCCACGTGCTAGTGAGTGAATGTGAGAAGGAGGTTACGTATGGGGAGAAGCTGGGTTGGGCCGTGGGATTGGGTGGCATGTTTTTTTCTTTTTTAGTTTATTATATGTATAAAAATAAATATATATATATTTAGATAATCCTAAAAAGCATAGTAAACTCTAAAATTGATATTTTATAATAAAAAAACTATTTCTTTTTCGGAATAAATATTTAAAAAAACTATTGTTTAGAAATAAATTAGGATTCACACACAAAGAATAAATTAACTAAAATAGAACCTTTGCACTTTATGAACAAACAAAAAAATCATACTCCAAAAAAATATGCATCAAACACTTGATGAATTTTATTTATTTATAAATTGTTTATTTTGTTTATAACACCCTTTTCATTATTTAAAAACATAAATATTTTCCTTTCTTTTGGAAATTGACAATACAAACTAAGTTACCTTTAATTGATCGATTTAGGGTGTTACAATTGCCCACATACTCAGGAATGTATGGGGAATAGCACGAAGCGATATGCAGGACCTGCTTCGGCTGATTCTACTGTGCTTCGGCTTTAGCTGTTTCCTTTTTCTTCTGTATCGTGACTTGGCATGTATTAGTTGTATGCCCCTTACTTTCTCCACAGAATAGGCAAAACAACCTTCTACCTCCTCTATCTCTTGGGGCTGGTGGCCTGAAGAAGCTTTGCTGTGTTCCTAATGATTGGGAGCTATGCTGACGCCCTTGAGTATGATTTCCCCTGTCTTCGCTTGAGCTGGGATTATGGATTGTCCTGACATGCCTATGGTGGAGTCTTCCTCCAAAGCCCCTGGTCATCTTAGAGTATCTGTAGGCTTCTTCCCTTCTTTGTCGAAAGTTATTGTCGGCTCTGAGGTATTCGTCCATCTTTTGTAGAAGCTTCTCCAAAGTTTGTGGGGGCTTCCTGATGAAATATTGTGATCTTGGTCCTAGTCGAAGTCCCTTGATCATGGCTTCAATAAGAATCTGTCACACCCGGGTTTCAAGGCACTAAGACCCGGGCACGAACATAATCACCAGGTGTGTTGGGACCAAGTCTCACACATATGATGAATCATGGCACAGGATCGAATGTCACATCTTTACTATATAACATGAGTTCTATACAAAATAAATAAATAATTACATTATAAGGAGACAACAGTCCAGTAACCCAAAGTTGACTGGGGGACGACGACCTAGACCTCTCACGAACTCGCCACAGCATCCTCCATGCGCCTCATCCTGTGGTACCTATTCTTGACCTGTGGGGGGGGGTGTGAGACAGCAAGAGTGAGCTCACATACGTTCATAGCTCAACAAGTTGTGGGGAATAATGTGCATGAACTCGCCAAAGGTGGGAGCTCACGTGAAGTGTAAGGCTTACCAAAGAGGATGATTAGAGCTGAGCATTGCTTTTATAGTTGGTCAAAATTTTATTAGCAATTACTAAGTATAAGTAAATACCAACCCAATTAAGTAGTAGAACAAAAGTAACAGCATTACCTGCGATGCAATGCATATGGCAAATTGAAATTTAGTTCCATAAATTAATCATGTGAGTGTCCGAGCTGCTCATGACCGTGAGCACGACTAATGTACCAGTTTTACACTCTGCAGAGGTTGCGCATCTTTACCCACAAGTCATGTTACACATCTGCCAAGAGACGGCCAATACCATACACCTCTACCGAGGAGGCGAGGCAGGGTAACACTACGAGGCCTTTACAAAGTTCCACTAGCTTCAGAAAACCCGCTACAGTTTATAGGAAGCTCCAATGCAGGAATTCCTCGTCTGACCGCCATCTCAGCAAAATCAACCCGAGGACCTCCCTACACTGACCACTCCCCTACTGCCCTTGCCCCTTTCGGGTAAGGTAGTCTTCCACTAGTTTTCCTAGTTAGTTAGCTAAGGGCGTCCCATTAAACCCTTGTGGTAGCACTGTTTTCCCGGGTGGTTCTCCATGTTCCAATTAACATAATGATCTTATCATGAACAATAAATAACAACTGATAATAAAAGTATAATCATGAATAAATGTGTATCTCTATACCCAAAACCACATAAAGCAATAGCAGGTACTACCCAAAAATTCAGTGGTGAACAAGGTACAAAGATAGTCAACCTAGGGTAACCTATTGGGTCCCATCAAAATTAACCTATGCAGATCATTATGATTAATCAGAACATGACTGGGTAAAAGAAGGGATCAAGGGCACAACTTGCCTGGCACTTGAGATTCCAGGTACCAGGATGATCTTCTGGTGACTCGTGTCCTCAATGCTAAGCGTAGCAATACAGACAAACATGGTATAGGCAAAATTAACATCACACCAAACATGTAAACAAAACACATAATAATAATCTATGCGAAGCTACGAGATTGTGGAATCGAGAACCACTATAATCGGAGTGACGACTAAGGAGTTATGGTTTTCCGAAGATCCACGTGGTTAAATTTTGAATAGACTAAGTGCAACATTTTAACCTATATTTCATGACAAGACAAAGTTACCAGATGATAATAAATATTATTGTGAGACTAATGCAACTAGAATAGATCAAAACAGAGTTACAGTTATTGAGTTACGAATTTTTGAAATTCTTTAGTGCTTAGAATAGATTATTCCAAATGAAAAATTTTAATTCAAGTTTCATGGCTAAACAGTGTTACTAGTTCATAGACAATATTAATACAAAATTATTGCAACTGGAATGACTCAATTTGGAGCTAAAATGAATTAAATATGAACTATACAAGTTTCTAGAATTATTTTTGTACTAAAAATCAATTTCCCTAATTATTTCTCTATTTTTATTTACCTCTTGACTGCGCACCGAATATCAAAAAGATTAGTGGCTAACCCATAAGATTTACGCAGACTCAGAAATCCCCGAGTTGGACGGTGGGTTGAATACTGGAAACCAGGGGGTTTCTTTTGTAAATCTGCTCGGATGATAAGGTATGAAGTATCCAGGGCCGCCAGATCGAGTCTGGATGGTCGAGATTAGATCCCCATCAATCCGAATGGGTACGCAATGAAAGGCGTCTGATCTGAAATGGTTGGCCCAGATCAAATTAGGGTTCAACTCCAAGTCCACCGCCCGATCCTAGATCTACGGTTTCGATTCGATCGCGTGGTGAGCACCGCCCGATCAAGCGATCTACGACACGTTTTAAAGCGCAAAAGGGTAGGCTTTACTTTTAATCCCAACCGCCCAAAGTCAATTGGACGATCCCAGGATCGTCTTCAATCTCAGACAGTGGAATACCAGCGGCGCCGTGACTTCCCATGGCGGCGCCTCGCCAGAGAGGCCATAATCGTGCCTCGACGACACAAATTCTACTGCGCACGGATGCTAGACGAGGAGGAGGCCATGAGGTACAACATGGTGAGCTTCATACCGTGATTCATGTAGATGTTCACCACGGCCACAGTCAATGGTGGATCTGAGGCGGTGCTATAACTCAAGCGAGCAATTGCGGCACAAGGTGGTCTCTCGTGCGCACTAGATCACCCGAGCACCATTCGAGACACCCGACGAACACCATAGGTCATCCTCCAGGCACAGATCGATGGTGAAACCGAGGTACGGCGGTGGCGGCAATTCTTCCTCCTCTCACGCGCTCCAGCGACTTGGTTTCCCGTGCGTCGGCTTCCGCCACGCCTCTCTCTGTGCACCAGCGAAGAATTGCCCCGCGGATTCTTTGGAAGGTGGAGCACCTGAGAGGGAGGTTAGGGTCGCCATGGATTTATAGCCTTTCCCCCGCCCGAATCTCGGCATTGGGTTGCAACCGGATCCGGATTAACCATGATTTGGTATAGGTGTCGCACGAACTGAACTAGGGGAAGGGGGTCAAGGTTTATATGGCCGCAAGCGCTCGAAGTCCGCGCAGGAGCAGGGACGACCGCCGAGATCAGCGCGGATAATCTGCTGCGGCCAGCAGAGACGATCTCGGCTGGGAAAAACGGAGCCCGATTCGCACGTTGGGTTCAACGGACTACAATCTGTTGGTAGAAGATCGACCTGACAGGCGGGACCCACCCGGTCGGCCACCCACATCAACCCGCGCAGCCAGCGAGGAGGTTGACACAGCGGGCTCCGCAGGTCATAGACTCTAAGGGAGGGCTGGCGCGTGAGAAGCAAATGGGCCGACCAGGTGAGATTTGGCCCTGTCGTTGTTTTCCTTTTCCTTTTATCTTTTTATTTTCTGCTTTTCATTTTCTTTTCCCTATTTCATTTATTTTCAAGTTCCATTTTCAGAATTTCGGATTTTAAATTTTGCACCCAACATGCAACACTCCAAAATATCCAATATGGTGCAAATCTATATTTTATTTATTATCCTATTTAGACAAACACTTAAAATATGCAATCTACACAAAATAGTAATTAGGTATTTTAGAAAATCATTTCTAGTGTATAAAGTTAAGTAGAGAGTCCTTGTAAATACATTTTTTTAGGAAAACTAACATCATTTAGGGATACTTCTATTTAAATTGTTTTTTTACACTATCTTTGTTTCTAAGAGATGTAACCCTAAAGCTAACATAAATCATATTAAAGGATATTTTAATCTCTTTTTTTTCTTTGAAGAATTTCTAACGAATTCCACCCACAAAATTTTGAGGTGTTACAGAATCTCATTTGGCACCGTTGCCGCCTGAGCTCTGAGACGTAAAAACCTTTGGACATACACCTGCAAGTATTCCTCGTGGTCATGTGTGCATTGGAATAGAGCTTGAGCAGTCACTGGCTTCGTCTGAAAACCCTAAAAACTAGTGACTAGCATATCGTTCAGCTTTTGCCACGACGTGATTGTTCCCGGTCGAAGAGAAGAATACCACGTTTGAGCCACACTCCTGACTGCCATGACGAAGGACTTCTCCATGACGAGTGTTGCCACCATGTGATGATATGGTTGCTTCGTAGCTCATGAGGAACTGCTTCGGGTCAGAATGCTCGTCATACATGGGGAGTTGTGGCGGTTTGTGCGAAGGTGGCCATGGGGTAACCTGCAACTCTGCTGCTAGGGGAGAAGTATCATCAAAAGCAAAGTTACCATGATTGAAATCATCATACCATACATCATTGTAGCTTGGGCTTTCCTGACGAAGCTCTCTCTATTGTGGCCTTCGTCCTTGCTCGTTGTCTTGTGTTATATGGCGCATCTCTTCGGCAACTTCATCAATCTTCCTCTGGAGTTCAGCTAGCCGAAGCATTTTCTTCCTTCTCTCCACTTGTTGGTGGATGGCCTCTAGGTCTCTGATCTCTTGATCTAGCTCCTCTTCCTATGGTGTTGGGCTTATGGCCTTCCTTTTCTGGTTTTAGGCTTCTCTTAGAGGGAGCCCTTATCTTGGTTGATGTCCAGCGGTGCAAGGACAACCCAAGCGCTATTGCCTTTTTCGGCAGCATGACGAAGGTGGTTGCTCAAGCTCCTGGTGTCGAAGGTGGTCATTTGAGTTCACTGGAGGTGGACACCAATGTTGGTCACTTGTTCTCAAATGCCATGAATCAAGAACAAGGCAACACAATTTTTAAAGATTAAGAGCCTTCGTCCTTCGAAGCCTTATCTCCTTTCGGATATAATGATCTCCGGACGAAGGTCATGAAGGACACATCTTCATCATTCATGAGAATAAGAGCTCATAGAGACAATATATGCTTATTCCTTTGTTCATTCATTCATATATTTATTTCATGATGTACAAATAAACATTAACAGAATTTATATTACATTTATACCTTCGACTTGTTTGAAGGTGTTGACGCGAGAGCAATTACAATCCAGTGTGAACAGTACGAGGGTACTATTCATCTATTTATAGGTAAGCGTAAGGGTTTGTTTGTTATTACATTTATACCCTCAATGATTACATACAGAGTTTACAAAGTGTCATAAGGGTAACATCACCATTTGTGTTTAATAACTTGAGCAACACCTTCTTCTTGCATCGTCTCGTTGTTTTCGTCGTGATGAAGCTTGCTTAATGGGGCGTGCTTTGTCGTACTTCCTTTTCATCATTCTGAAGCCACATTGTCTACTTGTTTCACCGTAATGAAGCTTGTCAGACGAAGCTTGCTTTGCTCTTCTTGTGTTGCACCGAAGTTTTTCTGATGATGAAGCTCCTGTAATACTCAATAATATGCTGAAAGCAAAAGGTTAGTCGTGTTTTGAGGACCTTCGGAAGAGGAAGGCCGCCAACACCCGACCTATTCCTTCGACCACTATGTCGTCACCCCTGATGTAGTAGATCGAGATGGCAGAGAATTGAACAATAAGGCGGAGCGGGTGTAGCAAGAGCTGTGGGTAAGTCTTACTCACACTATATTGTTTAATACATCACATTCGTTGCACATTCTTGAAATAAAAGGTGGGTCTCTGGTCACTTTGCCGAGTGTAGTGACCATAACACTCGACAATGAAGGCACACCAGGGAACCGATAAAGCTTTTTTGTTGAGTGTTATGGTCCTAGCACTTAGCAAGTATGCTCCCTTTGTTGAGTGCTAGTCCACACACTCAACACAGAGACTGGCATTGGGGCCCACTGGAGCTCCCTTTGTCGTGTGCCTGCTGGCCTGGAACTCGGCAAAGGCTCCTTAGTTGCCAAGTGCCAATTTGCACAATCGGTGCAGAAATTGGCGTGGGGGCTCACTGGAGCTCCCTTTGCCACCGTGATTATAAGCGAGCCTTATTGGCGGCCCATGAAGCACATCCATGTCATGGTGACCCGGGGGATATCTAGATATCCATCCCACACACACACACTCCTTGAAAAATGAGTTTCCAAGGTCTCCACAAATTTTGAGCTCAAACGGATTTGTGAATCAATCGCATATCATAAAACAATAATAGACTTGGGGTTTTGTCGAGGGTTTTCCTTTTTGACCAAAACGAGTTAAGATCAATCCACGACCAAAAATTATGCAAACAAGAGGATATTAGTGGTCTATGGACAAAATCAAACCCAGAGAGAAACCCCAAAACAATCCCAACTCAAGAACTCAATGATTCTCATAAAAATCAACTAGAGAGGAGAGGGATTGAGAGAGGAGAATCCAAATGAGAATCGCAGCAAGACCAACAAAAGAAGAATTGAACAAACGCTGGACTGCGCGTGGTTATGGCCACCCTTTCTCTCAAAATCACGAGTACAGAGATGTCGAGTTTACAAAAACACATGCTGATCTCTAGGCTAAGAACTAGAGCAACCTAGGAAATGGAAACTAGGTTTTCTGAACAATGGTCTAATGAGATAGTGCCCAAAGAGATAGCTGAAATAACCAGCCCACCCATCTATTTATAGAGGATTATTACTACTTCCTAAACTACCACTAGATACATAGAGCCTATCCACTTTGCCAGGGACAAAATGGAGCAACTCCTTAGATATGAGCTGACGGCCATGTACTCCACACGAAGTTGCTTCGCCTCGATGTACCCTTCGTGATGATGCCACATATCGCTTCCGATTCCTGCTGGAACTGCTACCGATGAGTTTTGAGGCCCAAACCCAGCAAAACCAGTAGCCTGGTGGTTTTGTGGCTGAACCACCGAAACCTCCATGTGTAGCACACTACATGCACGTCCCCCACATCTTGGACACGTGTCCCGCTAGTCCTCGATCGCACCGACTACATGGCCCGCTCTGCCTAAAGATGGCAATGGGGACTCGTTACACGGTGGGTAATTACTCTATTAGGGGACGAGTTTGTTAATGGGAGAAAAAGAGGACCCAACGAGTAGAACGAGTAAGGGTACATACTCATTAAACTCGTACCCGTGTACCCATGGGTATAAAATACCTGAAATATAGCTAACAATTCTCTAAAATTTTAGCCTAGCTCAATGATTTGTCTTGGGCTCCTGACTCCTAGGTACAACTACACACTGCATAGGCCTTGGGACACATGGCAGCAGTAGGCAGACAACTAGCCAAAACAATAAAGCATGTCCAAGGCTTCAAACTTCTGCGATGGACTCCACCACTCTAAACGGGTATGGGTACCCGTCAGGTATAGAATACTCGACGGGTCCAGATATGGGTGTGGAATTGTACCTGTGCATGAGTATGGGTTTTGGAGCAGAGAGTTTTTAGTCTAACAAGGCTAGGTCTAGGGTAGAAAAACCCAGCGGGTCTTTCACCCATTGCCATCTCTAGCTCTGCCACATCCTCACGTCGGTACATGCCCTAGTGTCAGCCATTGCAGCTAGTCACCCGGCGACTCTGGTCCCTCACTCAACTCCCAGCGCTCGTACTTCACCGCCCCCGTTCCATCGACACGAACCCGCATGACCATCACCTTCGCCGTCGACCACCGTCCCTATGCTCCACACCTATGCACCACAAGTCGAGAGACATGGTTGCACAACACAATAACTCATGCCTCAGACAATCACTCATCATCAATCCGAACCACAAGGGATAAGTTAACCTTGTGTTCGCACATTATAGATAGCACTCTTTAGGGCATGTACAGTGGTGTTTAATGTGGAGTCTCTTAAGGTGTTTAAGGGGGTTATTTGCAAAAAAATCTTAGAGCCGTCTCTCCGTGAAGAGACGCCTCTAGCTCGTAAACCAAGTAGCAACAGACGTCTCACTTCCCACTGTATGAATTTGTCGTCTGTTCTATCGATCTGATGCTATATAAATACATTTAATTTTGTATTTATTAATAGACTACGTTTATAGACACTCCATTGTACAATAGAGTCTCTTAGTTGTCTCCTGTGCTTGGAGAACTGTTTTGGTGTCTTTCCACTGTACATGCCCTTAGAAAGTAGAGTTTGAAATATAAAGCAAGATAGGGAATGAGCAAGGAGAGCTATTAGAGATACAGGAGAATCAAGTCGATGCCACATAAATATTGCTAAAATTACAGCTAGTATTCTAGGTCTCCAGAAAATAGTTATATCTGTTATTTTTGGAAAGATTTATTAAATAATTATTCTTTATTTCATCTGATGCCTCATAAAGTCTCTTCGAACCATTTCGAGGGTCTTTGTTCAAATAGAGTGACTCATATAAAAGCCTTTAGGGCTTGCTTTGGTTAGAGGGAAAATAGACGAGATTGGAGGGGATTGAGCGAGTAAATTCTTTTCATCTCAATTCTCTCTAATCCAAAGGAGATTTAAGTTTTCAAACTAGCACTTAAAATACCAATTAATTTAGGAGGGATCAGAGATAACTTCGACATTTCCGCAAGAGCTAGAAGCTAAAAACGTGTTTTACCATGCTCGTCGTTTTATACAATTTTTTCTTTTTTATATCTCTTAACATATGATAAGTTAGAAGTTTAAATTTAAGATGCTGGTAGAGTAAATAACAAAGTTACATCTATAATTATTTTTGAATTTTTTAATAAACTTTTATTGTTTGATTGTACGGCGATTGTATGGAAACCTTGATTGCATAATAATTTTTGCCGAAGCGATACTGAAAAACGGTGATATAGCATTGGAGTTAAGAAAGTAAGAAGATAAAAAAATCATAGATAAAAACTATGTCTAAACGATAACCAATTTAGGAAAAGATTTTATAAGCAAATGATAGTACACAAAAGGCTCCAATAAAAATATCTAAAAACATCCATTGGGAATATCGTTCTCTATGTCGTGCTTATTTGACTTGTCAAGTATGAGTAGAAACTACTCATTTCCTTCATGAAATACGTGGTATCTAAATAGTTTTTGAACTAAATAAGGAGTTTGACAAAAATCTAACTTGTCCCTCATTAATTACTTAATTTTCTTGTAACTTTATTAATTATCTCGAGCATAAATTTTAAAAAAAGCATGCACAAGCATGTTATGGATTTTGGTTGCCAATTGCAGGAGGCCTTTTGCACAAAATAGTGTTTAGAAGGCATGATCTAAAAGGTAGACACGTATAGAGGATGTTGGGAATTCCAAAATACATATAATTAACTATCAAGTAATATTGTAATAAGATCGTTAGCCCATGAGATCCTAACCCTAGCGGGTTCTAAGACTATAGAACAACTGCAGACAAAATGAGAAGGACGACCTACACACCAAAGACCAGATAATGATCTATTTATTATCTCGTTGACACCGAATAAAAGCGTTCAACTCACACTTGGAACATTGATAGCCTTTGCAAGTATTATGTCTAGTTGTTGTAGTAAGGGTACCTTTTAAATAAAAGGAAAGCATCTCTTTTCTAGTCATAATTTGCTATAAGTAGAGTGGTATAATAAGTAGAGTGGTATAATGATAGAATGTACGAAGCCACTGGTCTTGGATTCAAATCCTTGCATAGTACCGATTGAGAACCCAACCACTTTGGACTTGTTAGTTGGCCATTATCGTGGGGATAAAAATGGAACATACCAAAATGACAATGCATGCCCTTCTTATATATTTGAACCCTTTTCTTATTGGAATCAGTGTAGTTTTTTTGGACATCAGAAATGGTACATACCTGAAGGACCGGTGAGGCGACCAGAGGAAAGGTGATTGAGAGCCAATCAAATTTTGCTTTCAAACACTGAATACGAACACTTCACTTCAATTGAGATGACCCGACTATTCTGGTCTGTCAGTCAAAACCCAGCACTTGCCCTTCACCACTCCCGATCCATCAGTACGAGCCCGTATGACCTTCACCTTAGCCATCGACCACCATCTCTGTGCTGCACACCTGCACACCACAAGCCGACCAACATGGTTGCACAAGCATAATCTCACACTCTGGTCAGTCTACTGACTACCCTAGAGTGCTACCCGTTGACAATCACTCATCATCATCCCGAACCACAAGGGACAAGTCAACCTTGTGTTCGCAATCTTCCCCTTGACGAGTGCATTGTCAACACCACCATATGAACATATGTAAGCAGAAAGTGGAAGAAAAAGAGAAACTCAGTCAAACGACCAAAAACCAGATAAAAGACAAACAAGTTATTTAGTAAGCAAAGCTTGGTCCCCAAAGAAAAGGACAAAGACTCAACATGACCAAGCAAGAAAAGGCTAGCCCTCAATAAGAGGCAAAAGCAAAGCTTAACACCACTAGCCAGAAGCCAAAAGCTCATCGGAGCAACAAAAAGCTTTATCGAAGCATAAAAACCAATTCATAGCTTAAAATCAGCACAAAAGCTAAAATCAAAGCTAGTTCCTCTAGAAAGAGGCAAACAGCTCAACACAACTAGCAAAAGCTCCAAAAGTGTCAATTTTCCTCCCGTGTCACAATACTCCTAAAAATCTCTCCCAGAGACCAACAACTTGAAATAACACATCTCTCCCCTTTGGATGAGAGGAAGACAGAAAGACCAAATTTCCCCCCTTGATAGAGGAACCGAGAAATCTTAAAATCTCTCCCCCTTGTTGACAAGTGAACTCATCAATCACAAACAAGGGTAGAAAGAAATACTTCCCCTTGACAAGAGAACTCCTCTTGAGAAAATGCGGAAATGCAACAAAGAGTAGGAAATAGAGAAAATGCAGGAGCTTTAGGAGTATACCAGTCAGAGTGTAAAAATGTTCTAAGTGGTGCTGTGCTAAGTGTGCAACAATAAATGCACATGCTCAAACTGATCATATGCACAAAATATGTGAAGTGTAAGCATTTTGGTTCAGTTTTAAGCATTTCAAAGAGGTGTTCACCACAAAGACAACACTAAGCATATAGTAAGCAAAAAATCAACTAAGTGCCAGTCACAGGTAAAAAAGGTGAACTACCCCAAACAACGGTCACTCATCATGCTAGAAACATATCTGAAATTTTCAAGATTTATTGAATTTTGCAGCGGATTCCAAATTTCATTGAAAAGCATGTGAGTGTGAGAGGTTGTAAACGTTGTCTTTGTCTAACTTTTAAACCGGGTGTAGCCTATGCAAAAAAGCAATCAGAAGCTAAAAACACTGGTTTCAATCTTCCACTACACTACTCAAGTTCATCCAAAAGTGCAAATGGAAACAATCTTGATATAGTGATGTGGTGACAAATGCAAACCCATCTTGATCTTTCTAATTATCACTTATCTTGATTTTGAATTTTTAGCACAGAATGAATGAATCAAGACAAGTGAATGACTCAAAGCATGAGACATAGCCACCTAGCATACTAGTAATAGCAAAAAGGATTTCAACACATCCTACACATGCTAGGTGCCAATCTCAATGGTGAACAATTTTAGATTGAGCAAGTAATGGTCAAATTCACAATTATGAAAATGACTTAGCTCAATAATATTGTATCAACATGAGCAAAAGGAGCCTAAGCATGCCATAACATCATCATGTACACAAAGAACATACTACTAGGAGCATAATCACATTCTACCAGTTATACAAGTGAAGCTTAAAATAATATGATATGCAGATATAATACAAAAGAAAATGAAAGACTAAAATCTACATGAAAAAGCGGAAGATAAGAACAAAAGACCAAAAGGGAGCCCTCAAATCAAAAAGGAAAACAAATACCCAATTCCCCTCACAAATGAACAAATGTTTTTTGATCAAGGGGTTTGGTCAAAATGTCAGCAAGTTGTCGATGGATATCAGCCTAACGCAAATCGATGTCGCCTTTCTCATAATGATCACGAAGAAAGTGAAAGTGAACCTCAATATGCTTGGTCCTCGAATGCAGCACAAGATTCTTGGCAACACTTATGGCACTCGTGTTATCGCAAAGCAGAGGTACATGATGAAAATCCAAGCCAAAATCCCATAAGGTAGCCATCATCCAAAGCAACTGCGAGCAACAGCTAGCGGCAGCAACATACTCGGCCTCTATGGTAGACTGAGCAACACTAGACTATTTGTGAGAACACCAGGAAACCAATGAAGTCTCCAAAAACTGACAAGTCCCAAAAGTAGACTTGCGCTCCAAAAGGCAACCCGCAAAATCGACATCAGAGTAACCGCACAAAGACAGAACAGACGATGAGGAGTACCATAAACCAAACTTAGGAGTGAAACATAGGACCTCATAATCCATTTCATAGCCTTTTTATGATATGTGCGTGGGGAAGCCTGGAAACGAGCGTACAGACACACTGCGAAGTGTATGTCCGGCCTTGTCACAGTCAAGTATAGGAGAGAGCCAATCAAGCTCCTGTACTTCTTCTAGTCCATGGGTTCGCCATCCTCATCGGCATCAAGCATCGTCGAGGTGGACATGGGCATCGAAAGAGGCTTGCCCTCGCCCATGTCGAACTTCTTCAGGACGTCCTTTGTAGATCTGCCTTGATGCACAAAGGTCGCATCTTGGGCCTGCTTGATTTGTAGCCCAAGAAAGAAGTTCAGCTCACCCATCATGCTCATCTCAAATCCCCTGCTCATAAGATCTGAAAATATAGACACAAGAGCATGAGAAGAACAACCAAAGATGATATCATTCACGTAAATCTAGACTAAAAGGGTGTCAGTATCATGCTTGAGGAGAAAAAAGAGTTTTGTCCATAGAGCCCATTTTAAAACCCTTTGAAAACAGAAAAGATTTCAAACGCTTATACCAGGCTCTAGGGGCTTGTTTCAAACCATACAAACCTTTTTGGAATTTAAAAACATGGTTAGGAAACTTGTAACTCTCAAAAGTAGGGGGCTCCCCACATACACCTCTTCCTCTATATACCCATTCAAAAAGGCACTTTTGACATCCATTTGGAAAAACTTAAAACCCTTTGAAGCAGCAAAGGCTAAAAGGATCCTAATGACAGTCCCTTCATAATCAATTCCCTCTTTTTGGCAATTACCTTAGGCAACCAACCTAGCCTTATTTATCACTACCAAACCATCCTCACTCTGTTTGTTTTTGAAAACCCATCTGGTACCAATGGGATGGCAGTTAGAAGGAGGTGGCACCAAAACCCAAACTAGATTTCTTTCCAAATTTTCAAGCTCTTCATGCATAGCATTAACCCAGTTAGGATCAGATAAAGCATGTCCAACACCTCGAGGCTCAAAAGTAGCAACAAAAACTGAGTGAGCAAAGTGAGAAATATGCTGTGACCTAGAGCGTGTGACTCGCTCGTGAAGCTCTCCGATCATCTGCTGAGGTAGGTGACTGTAAAGCCCAAAATATGTGTAAGAAAATAATGAAACAATAAAATAAATACATATATTTTTGGGATAGTGTTTTGGGGATTATGTGATTTCCTTCCCTTGTGCATACTCACTTAATGGAATTATATTGGTCAATTAACAAATAAATAAATGCTAAAATATTCATCTCATGCTGGATTTTATTTTGTGCAAATAACTGAAGTTTGAATTCAAAACAGAATGGAATTTGAATTTAATAATATAAAAACTAAAATTTAAAAAGAACAAAAGAAAAAAAAAGTAAAAGAGACACTTACACCTGCGCTGGGCCTTAACCTTGATTTCGGCCCACGGACACCTCGAATCCGATCAACCCAATCCAGCTGATCGGCGTTGTCAAGTGGACCTACCTTGTCGGCCGCTCTTCTGTTCTGCGTTCGAGGCTCGCTCGCTGACATACGGGTCCCCGTGACAGTCACGCCGCGCGCACTGGGTAGCTGCTCCGCGGGTCCCATGCACCAGCTCCACTACTTGCTCTCACACACGGGCTGTCATCATGAGTATGGTCGCTGGGCCATGGCTGTCAGCTCCTCCTTCCAACGGCTTCACCGTGCATGGTGGAGGCACGCCATCAACATGGAATCCATGCATGTGCCTCGACCCACCTCCCTGGCGACCATTAAGCGTGGCACCGAACCCCAACTCTCCCTCTCTTCCTTTCGTCGCACTCCAATCCCTCGCCAGCAGAGAAAGCGAGACCGAGTTGAGCGCCGCCACTATCAATCCTCGGCCTCGTCACCATTAAGGTTTGGGAGTCAGGCCGAGAAGCTTCACCGTAACACAAGGCGGGCACCAGTGGCAGAGATTGGTGGATTCGGTCATCGGGGCAACTCCAATTGCTCGCCGGACTTCAACACTATCGCGGTTCCGCCTAGCTCCGTGGACAACGTCGGCCGAGCACCAATACGGGGTATGGAACATTCAATTGAATTCGCTATGTCCTTTTGTTCTTGTATACCTTAGGCAACATCGATTAGCCACGTCGGGGCGCAGGATCGCCCCAAGTCTGGCCACCCCTCGCCGTGTTCGGAGGCGGCGCCGCCGCTTCTTAGGTCGGGCACGGCAGAAGGTGTCCCGGCCACTCGATCTAGAATGGATGTTAGGGATTAGACTTGAAGTAACGGTTCGGCTGCATAGTTGCGATCCATCGGATCATGAACGAAGGGATGTGGTTGAATCGCGATGAAATTGAATCCTAGCCATCGGTAGCTAATTGGGCGGATGCCTTACGATTTCCCCTATTTAAAATTGTGTTCGTTGGATCTTAATTTGAGGCTCGGTGTAGCGTAACGGTTCGGGGGGATGATAAATCTAATCCGGGTCATTCGCTTCTGATCGAACGACCGAGATCCAAGAATACCCCTTCGCCGCGTAGACTTTACATAAGAACCCTTACAGTTTACAGGAAATAACCCGCAGTCCACCCTTATAAAAAGAACCTTACAAACAGGCCCTGAATTATACAAATTAAGCCCTGAACTTCTCAGAAATTATACGCGCACTCTAGGAACCTAATAAATTAGATAAATTAATATAGAAAATGATTTTTAGTATAAAAATAATTCCAGAATCTTGTTTAATTCATAGAAAATCCATTTTAATTCCTTTTTGATCCATTCCAGTTGCATTAAATTTGTATTAATATTGTTTATCATTTAATAACTCTGTTTTATCATGAAACGTAGATTAAAATTATCCATATAGTTTATTCTAGACCAAACACTTAAAACTTTGGAAAATCATAACTTGTTATCCGTAACTCTGAATTTAGTGATTCTCGAACCTACGATCATGTTACAATGCGTAGAATATTATTATGCAGTATGTTCTCATGTTTGGTGTGATGTTAATTTCTGCTGTACTATGTTTGTTTGTATTGATTTGAGTAGACGAGCAAGTGATCGAGGACCCTGGTACCCAGCAGTTGGAAAATACTGAGTAGGAGCTCGTTGAAGGCAAGTTGTGCCCTTGACCACTTTTATTTACCTAATAATGTTCTCTATAATCATTTTGGCAGGTTAGGATTAATTTTGATGGGACCCAATAGGTCACCCTAGTTTGGTCATCTTTACTCCTTGTTTACCCCTAAACTTTTGGGTAGTCTGCTAATGCTATATGTGGTTTTGGGTACTAAGATAATTATTACTCGTGGTCATGCTTTATTATTGTTGTTCTATTCTGTTCATGATAAGACTATTGTGTTAATTGGAACATGGAGCTTAATTTGAGATAAACGTGCCACCACAAGGGTGGAATGGAACGCCCTTGGCTAACTAATTAGGAAAGCTAGTGGAGGTCTACCTTACCCAAAAGGGGCAAGGGCAGTAGGGGAGTTGTCGGTATAGGGAGGTTCTCGGGTTGATTTTGCTACAATGGCTTTTCAGATGGGGGATTCCTATATTGCGCTACCTAGAAACTGTAGCGGCTTTTCTGAAGCTAGTGGAACTTTGTAAAGGCCTCGTAGTCTTACCATGCCTCACTTCCTTGGTAGAGGTGTATGGGGCCCATACAACCCCGTGGCAGATGGGTAACATGACTTGTGGGTAAAGGGTACAATCTCTGCAGAGTGTAAAACTGGTATACTAGTCATGCTCGATGTCAGTGTTTGGAACCCGACCGCACACCCGGGGTTACCCCTCGTGGTGCTTTAGGGTAGGACGGTGCTGTTGACTATAACTCAATGGTTCGTGCGAGACACACGAGAGGTGATGAGCGATCTTTCTACAGGTTCGGGCCGCTTGGAGACACATAACACCCTACTTCCTGGCGTGGATCTTTATGTGGTGGGTTACAAAGGAAATCTCGAGTATGGAGGAAACTGATGAGCTACGTAGGTGGTTGATGAGTTACATGGAAATGATGGGGTACCCCTGGGCCTTATATACTCGGCCGTGGGGCATTACATGCGCGTATGATGATGACATATCCCTAAGTAATAGTGAACTGATTGAATTATCTTCCCACAATCTTGCCGACTTATCCTTATTTGGTTCCGATGCCCACGGGTGCTACGCGGGAAAGTCGGGTCGGCGCCGTGGATAGCGCTTAAATCCAATGAGCCGCTTGGGCCCGAGCCTACTCGTTCCCCGCATCGGCCTATTCTGCCAGCAGTTCTTCCATGGCCCACGAGGGGGCGGCCTTGCGATACAACAGGCCCGAAGCCTTTCGCGAGGCCCTTTTTGCCTTCTAGTGGACCCGAGTGATATCTATCCCCCACACTCGCGGACATGAGCAGCTCAGGACTCTCGCATGATTAATTTATGAAATTAAATTCAATTTGTCATTTGCATCGCATTGTGGTTTTATTATTAATTTTGATCTATTGTTACTCTAGTTTAGTATATACTTATATTTAGTAACTGCTAATAAAATCTAGCCAACTTATTAAAAGCAATGCTCAACTTTAACCCTTATTTGTTGATCAGCCTTACACTTCACATGAGCTCCCACCTTTGGTGAGTTCATGCACATTATTCCCCATAACTTGTTGAGCTATGATCTTTTGTGAGCTCACCCTTGCAATGTATAAACCCCCCAGGTGAAGAGCAGGTAGCCCAAGAGGAGGTCTACAACGAGGAGTACGAGCTTATCTAGGTGGTGTCTCCCAGTCAGCTTGATGACACCAAGGAATAATTATTAGTCCGTTTTATTGTTATCATTTATCATTTATTTTTGTAAGATACTTCCGCTATGTAATAATATTTGTGACATTTATCTCTATACACTTGGTCATTATATGTGTTGATCTTCTTTGGCGCACATATGAGACGTACCTCGCTTTACCCCTTAAATCCGGGTGTGACAGCGACGACGCTAAATGTGCTATGGAGCCTCCCTTGAGGAAGTGACCTCTAAGAGCACCTAGAGGGGGGGGGGGGGTGAATAGGTGATCCTGTAAAATTCAACACTAAATAGCCACAAGCTTGGTTATAAAGATGTTAGTGCAATAGAACCAAGTGGCTATAGAGCGAGCTCTTGCGAATCACAATAATCTTAGAGAAAGACAACACAAGAGACACAGTGTTTTATCCCGTGATTCGGCCAAGTATAACACTTGCCTACTTCCACATTGTGGCGTCCCAATGAACGAGGGTTGCAATCAACCCCTTTCAAGTGATCCAATGATTAACTTGAATACCACGGTGTTCTTCCTTATAGTTTTCTTCCCGTTTGCGAGGAATCTCCACAAGTTGGAGCCTCTCGCCATTACAAGATTGTTCACAAAGAAAGCATGGAGTAAGGTTGGGAAGAGCAACGCACACTAGAATTAAATCCACACCGCAAACATGCACACAAGTGAGAAGATGAGCACACAAAACACGCGCAAGGAGTTTACAACTCGAAAAGTGCTCTAATCTCAAGAACGATGAACGATTGCGTGAAAGTGAGGACTAGAAGTCTTGGAATGCTTAGAGTGTGCTTGGGTGACTCCTCCATGCGCCTAGGGGTCCCTTTTATAGCCCCAAGGTAGCTAGGAGACGTTGGAGGCCAACAAGGAAGGCCATTCTTGCCTTCTGTCGGGTGGCGCACCGGACAGACCGGTGCACCACCAGACAGTCACTATAGACGGTCTGGTGCGGATCTCCTTCCTTTTCTGGCGCAGACGACCATTGGTCCTCGGCATTGGTTGGTGCACCGAACACTGTCCGGTGCATACCAGACAGTCCGGTGCCCCCTTCCGACTGTTGGCGCCCACCGATTTCGCTACGACCGAACAGTCCGATGAATTATAGCCGTACGCCGCCGTTGAGTCTCGAGAGCGGCCAGTTCACCTTGGACTCGTCTGGCGCACCGGAAACTGTCCAGTGCACCACCGGACAGTCCGGTGCACCCAGACTGAGCAGCAGTTAGCTGTGCACAACCAACTCTTTTCCAGTTTCTTTTCCCCTATTTCTAGCACTTAGACAATATATGTTAGTACTCAAAACAATGTACTAAGTCTAGAAACGTACCTTGTTACATGATTTGCACTTCTTCAATCTTTGGCACATTCAAAACTTAGAGAATGTGTGTTAGGCACTTAATCACCAAAACATTATAGAAATGACCCAAGGGCACATTTCCCTTTCAATCTCCCCGTTTTTGGTGATTTATGCCAACACTTCACAAAGCAACCAAAATAAGTGTGATATCAATACAAAAGAGAACCAAATTGTTTTTTACTCTAATTTGGCATATTTGGATCATTCTTTGCCACCACTTGGTTTGTTTTTGCAAATCAAATTCATTTTCTTTATCTCTAATTCAAACTCACTTGTTTGGGCATAAAGAGAGAAAATCCAAGAGTGAAATTGATCAAGTGCCAAAAACTCCCCCTTTTCCCATAATCATAAATTATCCCCACAAGAGACCAAATTTTGACAATAAGAGTATTTTGACAAATCAAAAGTTCTAACTCTATTGTTTTCAAAATACTCAAGTGGTAGCTGATCCATTTGCTTTGGCCTTAATTTCTCCCCTTTGGCATTAAGCACCAAAACGGGATCATTTTTGGCCCTTTAACCCCATTGCCTCACCAAAAATTGTCAATTAAGAGCAAAAAGGCAATAAGAGCATATGAATGAACTTGGAATTAAGTACACTAATACTGGAGTGCAGTGGAAGTCTTTGCATGGTCCAAGTTCACCTTTCCCTTTCAATGCACCTTTAAGACTACATCAAATACACTCAAACACAAAGGGTAGTCTCAACGGATCAAGTTGTAGCACTTCTCCCCCTAAATATGTGCATCATTCACACATGGGCTTGTGAGGTCCGGGGATCCCTTGCACAATTTGAGCACCATAAATAAGTAACAAATTTCATAAATGCATAAAGTAACATGATCAAAGGCATAAAACACATGTATGCTATAGATCAATTCAAGTTACGCGAATCTAAGACATTTAGCTCACTAAGCAGCCTGCAAAAGGTTTTCTCATCTAAAGGCTTGGTAAAGATATCGGCTAGCTGGTTCTCGGTGCTAATATGAAACACCTCGATATCTCCCTTTTGCTGGTGGTCTCTCAGAAAGTGATGTCGGATGTCTATGTGCTTAGTGTGGCTTTGTTCAACAGGATTATCCGCCATGCGGATTGCACTCTCATTGTAACATAGGAGTGGGACTTTGCTCAGATTGTAGCCAAAGTCCCGAAGGGTTTGCCTCATCCAAAGTATTTGCGCGCAACACTGTCCTGCGGCAACATACTCGGCCTCAGCGGTGGATAGGGCAATAGAGGTTTGTTTCTTTGAACTCCAAGACACCAGGGACCTTCCTAGGAATTGGCACGTCCCTGATGTACTCTTCTTATCAACCTTGCATCCAGCATAATCGGAGTCTGAATATCCAATTAAGTCAAAGGTAGACCCCTTTGGATACCAGATCCCGAAGCAAGGCATAGCAACTAAATATCTAAGAATCCGCTTAACGGCCACAAGGTGACACTCCCTTGGGTCGGATTGAAATCTAGCACACATGCATACGCTAAGCATAATATCCGGTATACTAGCACATAAATAAAGTAATCACCCTATCATAGACCGGTATGCCTTTTGATCAACGGACTTACCTCCTTTGTTGAGGTCGACATGTCCGTCGGTTCCCATCGGTGTCTTTGCGGGCTTGGCATTCTTCATCCCAAACCGCTTGAGAAGGTCTTGCGTGTACTTTGTTTGAGAGATAAAGGTGCCGTCCTTGAGTTGCTTCACTTGGAACCCAAGGAAGTAGTTCAACTCGCCCATCATCGACATTTCTAACTTTTGAGTCATCACCCTGCTAAACTCCTCACAAGACTTTTGATTAGTAGAACCAAATATTATGTCATCGACATAAATTTGGCACACAAAAAGGTCACCGTCACAAGTCTTAGTGAAAAGAGTGGGATCGGCTTTCCCAACCTTAAAAGCATTCGCAATTAAGAAATCTCTAAGGCATTCATACCATGCTCTTGGGGCTTGCTTAAGTCCATAGAGCGCCTTAGAGGGCTTAAAAACGTGGTCGGGATACCTGTCATCCTCAAAGCCAGGGGGTTGCTCCACGTACACCTCCTCCTTGATTGGCCCGTTGAGGAAAGCGCTCTTCACATCCATTTGAAACAACCTGAAAGAATGGTGAGCGACATAGGCTAATAGAATGCGAATAGACTCTAGCCTAGCCACAGGAGAAAAAGTCTCCTCAAAATCCAAACCTGCGACTTGGGCATAACCTTTTGCCACATGTCGAGCCTTGTTTCGTGTCACCACCCCGTGCTCGTCTTGCTTGTTGCGGAACACCCACTTGGTTCCCACAACGTTTTGTTTTGGATGTGGCACCAGGCTCCAAACTTCATTCCTCTTGAAGTTGTTGAGCTCTTCCTGCATGGCCAACACCCAGTCCGGATCTTGCAAGGCCTCTTCAACCCTGAAAGGCTCAATAGAAGAGACAAACGAGTAATGCTCACAAAAGTTAGCTAGTCTTGAGCGAGTAGTTACTCCCTTGCTTATATCACCCAGAATCTGGTTGACGGGATGGTTCCTTTGAATCGTCGCTCGGACTTGAGTTGGCGGGGCCCGTGGTGCTTCTTCCTCCATAGATGGTTCTTCTTGTGCTCCCCCTTGATTACGCGCCTCTTCTTGAGGAACCTGTTCATCATCTTGAGTTGGGGGATGCACCATTGTTGAGGAAGAAGGTTGATCTTGCTCTTGTTGTTCCTGTGGTCGCACATCTCCAATCGCCATGGTGCGTATTGCGGCTATTGGAACGTCATCTTCATCTACATCATCAAAATCAACTTGCTCTCTTGGAGAGCCATTAGTCTCATCAAATACAACGTCGCTAGAGACTTCAACCAAAACCGATGATTTGTTGAAGACTCTATACGCCCTTGTATTTGAGTCATACCCTAGTAAAAACCCTTCTACGGCTTTGGGAGCAAATTTGGAATGTCTACCTTTCTTCACCAATATGTAGCATTTGCTCCCAAATACACGAAAGTAGGAAACATTGGGTTTGTTACCGGTAAGTAGTTCATAGGAGGTCTTCTTGAGGAGGCGATGTAGGTAGAGCCGGTTTATGGCATGGAAAGCTGTGTTCACAGCTTCCGACCAAAACTGCTCAGGCGTCTTGAATTCTCCAAGCATTGTCCTCGCCATGTCGATAAGCATCCTGTTCTTCCTCTCTACCACACCGTTTTGCTGTGGTGTGTAGGGAGCGGAGAACTCGTGCTTGATGCCTTCTTCCTCAAGGTACTCCTCCACTTGCAGATTCTTGAACTCGGACCCGTTGTCGCTTCTAATCTTTTTCACCTTAAGCTCAAATTCGTTTTGAGCCCTCCTTAGAAAGTGCTTTAGGGTCCCTTGGGTTTCTGATTTATCCTACAAAAAGAACACCCAAGTGAAGCGGGAAAAATCATCAACAATTACTAGACCATACTTACTTCCCCCGATACTAAGGTAGGCAACGGGTCCGAAGAGGTCCATGTGAAGAAGCTGTAGTGGTCTTGATGTAGTCATCACATTCTTGTTGTGATGAGTGCTTCCCACCTATTTTCCTGCCTGACAAGCTGCACAAGGTCTATCTTTTTTGAGGCAGACATTGGTTAGACCTAACACATGTTCTCCCTTTAGAAGTGTGTGAAGGTTCTTCATCCCAACATGTGCTAGACGGCGATGCCACAGCCAGCCCATGCTAGTCTTAGTTATCAAGCATGCATCTAGATCGGCCTCCTCTTTCGAAAAATCAACTAAGTAGAGTTTGCCATCTAATACAGCCTTAAACGCTAATGAACCATCACTCCTTCTAAAGACAGAAACATCAACATTTGTAAACAAACAATTGTAGCCCATGTGGCACAATTGACTTACAGACATGAGATTATAACCAAGCAACTCTACTAAAAATACATTGGAAATAGAGTGCTCGCTTGTGATGGCTATTTTTCCTAAAGCTTTGACCTTGCCTTGATTCCCATCTCCAAATATGATTGTATCCTGGGAATCCTTGTTCTTGACGTAGGAGGTGAACATCTTCTTCTCCCCTGTCATGTGGTTTGTGCATCCGCTGTCGATAATCCAGCTTGAGCCCCCGGATGCATAAACCTGCAAGGCAAATTAGGCTTGGGTTTTAGGTACCCAACTCTTGTTGGGTCCTACAAGGTTAGTCACAATAGCTTTTGGTACCCAAATGCAAGCCTTGTCTCCTTTGCATTTGGATCCCAATTTTCTAGCAACCACTTTTTCATTTTTACATGAAAGTACAAACGTAGTGTTGCAAGCATGAAAGACAGTAGTAGGTTTATTACACATTTTCCTAGGAGCATGAGACACAAAATTTTTCTTAGGCCTACCATTACTATGCACGAAAGTAGAGCTAGAAGCAAACATAGCATGTGAATTAAATGCATCATAACTCCTATTATAATGAGCATTTCTAGAAAATTTCCTATCATTATAAATGAAAGCATGATTCCTTTTATTACTATTTGCCATAGGGGCCTTCCCTTTCCCCTTGTTGGGAATGGGAGCCTTTTGGCTTGTTAAGTTCTTGGTTTCCTTTTGAAAACCAAGTCCATCCTTAATAGAGGGGTGTCTACCCACGGTGTAGGCATCCCTAGCAAATTTTAATTGATCAAAATTAATTTTGCAAGTCTTAAGTTGAGCATTAAGACTTGCCACCTCATCATTTAATTTGGTAATAGACATAAGGTGTTCATCACAAGCATCAACATCAAAATCCTTACATCTATTACAAATACTAACATGCTCTACACATGAACTAGATTTATTTGCTTCTTCTAACTTAGCATTTAAATCATCATTAACACTCTTTAAACTAGACACAGTTTCATGACAAGCAGATAATTCAGAAGACAACATTTCATTCCTTTTAATCTCTAAAGCAAGAGATTTTTGCACACTAACAAATTTATCATGCTCTTCATACAAAATATCCTCTTGCTTTTCTAAGAGTCTATTCTTTTCATTTAAAGCATCAATCAATTCATTGATTTTATCTACTTTAGCTCTATCTAAACCTTTGAATAAGCTTGAGTAATCTACTTCATCATCACTAGAATCGTCATAACTAGAAGTAGTGTATTTAGGGGTATCACGTACACTTACCTTCTTCTCATTGATAATGAGGCAAGTGTGTCGTTTGTTGGGGAAGAGAGAGGACTTGTTGAAGGCCGAGGCAGCGAGTCCTTTGTCATCGGAGTCGAAAGAAGAGCAGTCCGAGTCCCATTCCTTTCTGAGGTGTGCCTCGCCCTTTGCCTTCCTATAGTTCTTTTTCTTCTCCTTCTTCCCGCTCTTTTCTTGTTCCTGGTCATTAGCATTATCGAGACAATTTGCTATAAAGTGACTAGTCTTACTACACTTAAAGCAGGAGCGCTTTCCCCTTGTTTTGTTCTTGTTGGGGTACTCCTTGCGTCCTTTAAGAGCAGTCTTGAAGCGCTTGATGATGAGCATCATTTCATCCTCGTTGAGCCTAACAGCCTCTACTTGTGCTACCTTGCTTGGTAGAGCCTCATTGCTGCTTGTTGCCTTGAGCGCAACGGGCTGCGGCTCGTAGATGGGCATTGGGCCGATTAATGCATCATCAACATACCTTGCCTCTTTGACCATCATGCGCCCGCTCACAAATTTTCTGAGTATCTCCTCGGGCGTCATCTTTGTGTACCTGGGATTTTCACGGATGAGGTTCACAAGATGAGGGTCAATAACAGTAAAAGACCTGAGCATAAGTCGGACGACGTCGTGGTCCGTCAATCTTGTGCTTCCATAGCTCCTAATCTTGTTAACCAGGGTCTTGAGCCTGTTGTACATTTGTGTTGTCTCCTCTCCCTTGATCATCGCGAACCTTCCTGTCGGGTACCATAATTAGGGGTACCCCCAACACTCCTAATCATGGCTGGTAAACACCCTCAGACCAACTGACGGGCGCGGTTCAAGTCAAGGCTTCGTCTACCCAAGGGACGCGACCTCGCCCGAGCCCAGCCTCGGGTTGGAGCAGTAGTCCCAGACGAGTTCACGCCTCGCTCGAGGGCCTCCTCAGGCAGCGGGCGCCCCCTTGGCTCTCCCGAAGCCCGGCTCGGGCAGGCTTCGTTGTGAAGCAGCCTTGGCCAAACCGCCTCACCAACCGACCACAACGCAGGCACATTCAATGCGAGGATCGTCTGACACCATATCCTGACACACGCGCCTCAGTCGGTAGGGCCAAAGTGACTGCAGTCACTTTGCCCCCTTTTTACTGTCCAATCTGATGGGAAAACAGCGTCGCTCGCCCCGCTCCGACTGCCGTGCCAACCACCTAGGCGAAGCTGACAACAAGTCACAATCAACCACCGAGTTCGGTCTCGAGCGCAACTAGAAGCTCCGCCTCGCCCGACCTTAGGCTCTGGCCTCGGGAGGAGGTCTCCGCCTTGCTCGACCTCAGTCTCCGGCCTCGGAAGAAAGTCTCCGCCTCGCCCGACCCCCAGACTCAGCCTCGACCTCGGTCTCGGGAGGAATCGCGTCCTCGCCCGACCCCAGCCTTGGCCTCAAGAGAAGTCTCCGCCTTGCCCGACCTTGGGCTCGGACCGACCGCGCCAACAGGGGATACATCATTACCCTATCCCTAGCCAGCTTAGGCTACAAGGAACAAGACCGGCGTCCCACCTGGCTTACCTCGACGATTGGTAATGATGGTGCCCCACGTGCAACCATGATACCGGTGGCTCTCAGCCCCTTACGGCAGCAAGGTGACGTCAGCAGGATCCTTGCCACACTGCCAGCTATGCTCCTACAGGGCTCAGGTGCTTCTCTGATGGCCACTCTATCACGTATATAGGGCTCAAGCTCTCCCTCGACAGCCACATTGGCATGTACATAGGGCTTAGGCATTTCTCTGCCAGACACGTTAGCGCATTGCTACACCCCCCATTGTACATCTGGACCCTCTCCTTGCATCTATAAAAGGGAGGTCCAGGGCCTTCCCGCAAAAAAGAGGGCTCTCACGCAGAGGGGACGGTGGGCTGACGGACCAACTCTCTTCTTCCCTCTCGCGACGCTTGTAACCCCTACTACGAGCACCCTGGTGCAGGATAATACAAGGCTTGTCCCACCTCTTGTGTTCCATCCCGCGCCAACCCATCTGGGCAGGGGCACGCAGCAACAATTTCACTCGTCGGTCCAGGGACCCCCTGGGTCCGAAACACCGACAGTTGGCGCGCTAGGTAGGGGCTTGCTGCGTGTTAACGAACGCCTTCCCGTTGAGTTCCAGATGGGGAGTCTTCAGCAACCTCTTCAGCCCGGGACGGTGCTCCGCTTCGGGAGTCTTGAGTTCATGTCCCCCGACGGCAGCTACGACATGGTACTCCTCCCCTCGCGGCACAACGGCAGCGATGGTTTTCGACTCGCCCGGCGGCGGTGAGCTCGGCGACAGCATCTCCCCACGACAGAAGAGAAGCACTCCAGTCGTCCCCACCACCCTCCTCGTCGGAGGAGGCGGAGACAGGGCAACCATGGCCACACAGGAGGCAGCACCTTATTGGCTGTCGCACCAGAGCGAGTCGACGACGCCGGCACTCCCCCGGGGGACATGTCGGGCATTGTCCTCGCACCTGAGACGACGGTGGGTGTCACTTCCTGACAACGTGTCAGCCCCAAGCGGACTGATGATGCCAGCACCCTCGTAAAGGATCTGCTGGGCGTTACCCTCGTACCTGAGATGATTGTGTGCTCCGCCCCCGACGCGACTTCACCACCGTCCATCAACCAAGAGGTACCGTCCGTTCTCCATCCCATACCCTTTCGATTCAGCTTCGATCCACCTAGAGACCCCGCTACGGTGAGCGCTTTTGTAAAGGCGTATCCAAACCTTTCGGGGTACCATATGTGGTCAACCTGGGACCGACTGACAGCCGTCTCAACCTTCGGACCGGTGGGTTCCGAGGAAGAGGACGACCCCGACCCCGGTTGGGATTTCTCTGGCCTCGATGACTCCGGTGCCATGCGGGACTTCATGTTTGCATGTGACCACTGTCTCTCCGGTTGTTCTGACGATGGCCATGACCTTGACGATGAGGGTTACGGCCCAAGTCGCGAATGTTTCCACGTTGATCAGGGAGATCACAACGAAGGCAACCACCTCGGTATGCCGGAGGTTGATGATCCCTCTAGGCCCACATCTCGCGTTGACATCCCGCGGGAGCTAGCTATGGTCCCAGTCCCTATGGGGGGTCAGGACATATAGCTTGAGCAAATCCGTGAGATGCAGGCCCGAGTCGACGGGGAAGCAGGCCGGCTTGTGCAGCTCCGACAGAACATCGAACAGGAGTGGGCAGGCCGAACACTCGCCGGAGCAGCCTGTCATCGGGCCCGGGACATCCAGCACCGCATCATCGACAATGCCAGGGCAGCGCTGCCCCCGCCCGTCAGCGGGTCCGGCCAGGACCTAGCTGCAGCGACGATGCTACTTCGAACCATGCCGGAGCCATCCACCACCGAGGGACGGCGTATCCAGGGTGAACTCAAGGATCTCCTAGAAGGCGCCGCATTTCGACGAGCCGAGAGCTCCGCCTCCCGGAGGCGAGCTAACCCCTTGGAGCATCGCGCAGTGTCCTCTCGATGCATGAGGGAAGCCTCGGTCCATCCCGAGCGCACGTGGGACGAGGCGCCTGCCGCCCGGGATCGCCTTGGCAACGAGCACCACCATCTCGGCCGTCGAGCCCGCCTCAACAAGAAGGTGCGCCGAGGCTACCATCCTAGGTGTGGGGGACGCTGCGACAGTGAGGAGGATCACAGCCCCTCGCTCGAACCACTAGGTCCACGAGTCTTCAGCTGGGCCATACGACGAGCGCCGTTCCCCGCTCATTTCCGAGCCCCGACTACCATCACCAAGTACTCGGGGGAGACGAGGCCGGAGCTGTGGTTCGCAGACTACCGACTGGCATGCCAGTTGGGAGGGGCGGATGATGACAACCTCATCATCCGTAATCTACCCCTTTTCCTCTCCGACGCCGCCCGAGCCTGGTTGGAGCATCTGCCTCATGCGCAGATCTCCGACTGGGACGATCTGGTCAAGGCTTTCACGGGAAACTTCTAAGGCACATACGTGTGCCCTGGGAACTCGTGGGATCTCTGAAGCTGCCGCCAGCAGCCAGGGGAGTCCCTCCGAGAGTACATCCGGTGGTTTTTGAAGCAGCGCACCGAGCTACCCAACGTTACCGACATGGATGTCATCGGGGCTTTCCTTGCCGGCACCACTTGCCGAGACCTGGTGAGCAAACTGGGGCGCAAGACTCCCACCAGTGCGAGCGAACTGATGGATGTCGCCACCAAGTTCGCCTCGGGTCAAGAGGCGGTCAAAGCCATCTTTCGAAAGGAAAAGCAGCCTCAGGGAGAGCCTAAGAAAGATGCCCCCGAGGCGTCCGCCCAGCGGGGCATGAAGAAGAAGGCCAAGAACAAGTCGCAAGCGAAGCGCGACGCCGCTGACGCGAATCTCGTCGCTGCAGCCGAGTACAGGAACCCTCGGAAACCTCCTAGAGGGACTGGCGCGTTTGACAACATGCTCAAAGAGTCGTGCCTCTATCACCAGGGCCCCGTCAAGCACACCCTCGAAGAATATGTCATGCTCCGGCGCGACTGCCACAAGGCTGGGCCCCCGGTGGAAGATGGCAAGGGCCATGACAACAACAAGAAGGAGGGTGATAAGGAAGAAGAGTTCCTGGAGGTCCACAACTGCTTCATGATCTACGGCGAGCAGGCGGCGAACGCCTCAGCTCGGCACCGCAAGCAAGAGCGCCAGGAGGTCTGCTTGGTAAAGGTGGCAGCGTCAGTCTACCTAGACTGGTCCGACAAGCCTATCACCTTCGACCGTCCCCAACTACACCTACCTCAAGCTCAAGATGCCAGGCCCGAACAGGATCATCACCATCGGATCCACGTACCGCCACGCGTATGAATGAGATGTAGAGTGCATGGAGTACGCTGAGGCCCTCAGCGAGTCCGAGGCCGTCATCGCCGACCTGGAACGCCTCTCCAAGGAGGCGCCCGACGCGAAGCAGCACGCCGACAACTTCGAACTAGTCGAGGCGGTCAAGTCCGTCTCTCTCGATCCCAGCAACGATGCCGGCAAGAAAGTCCGGGTTGGCTCCGAGCTCGACCCCAAATAGGAAGCAGTGCTCGTCAACTTTCTCTGCGCGAACGCCGAAGTTTTTGCGTGGAGTCCCTCGGACATGCCAGGCATACCAAGGGATGTCGCCGAGCACTCACTGGACATCTGAGCTAGAGCCCGATCCATGAAGCAAACCCTACGCCGTTTTGACGAAGAAAAGCGCAGGGCCATAGGCGAGGAGATCCACAAGCTACTCGCGGCAGGGTTCATCAAAGAGGTATTCCATCTCGAATGGTTAGCTAACCCTGTTCTTGTAAGGAAGAAGGATGGGAAATGGAGGATGTGCATAGACAACACCAGTTTAAACAAAGCATGTCCGAAGGTTCCCTACCTTCTACCTCGCATCGATCAAATTGTGGACTCCACTGCTGGGTGCAAAACCCTGTCATTCCTCGATGCCTACTCAGGCTATCACCAAATCAAGATGAAAGAGTCTGACCAGCTCGCGACTTCTTTTATCACACCTTTTGGCATGTACTGTTATACTACAATGCCATCTGGTTTGAGGAATGCAGGCGCCACCTACCAGAGGTGCATGAACCACGTGTTCGGAGAACACATCGGCAGAACGGTCAAGGCTTACATCGATGACATCGTTGTCAAGATGAAGAAAGCCTCCGACCTCCTCTCTGACCTTGAAACGACATTCAAGTGTCTGAGAGCGAAAGGCGTGAAACTCAATCCCGAGAAGTGTGTCTTTGGAGTCCCCCGAGGCATGCTCCTAGGATTCATTGTCTCCAAGCAGGGCATCGAGGCAAATCCGGAGAAAATCGCGGCCATCACCAACATGGGACCGATCAAAGATTTGAAAGGAGTACAGAGGGTCATGGGATGCCTTGCGGCTCTGAGCCGCTTCATCTCACGCCTTGGCGAAAAATGCTTGCCTCTATACCGCCTCTTAAGGAAGGCCGACCGCTTCACTTGGACCCCCGAGGCCGAGGAAGCCCTCGAAAACCTTAAGGCGCTCCTTAGAAATGCACCCATCCTGGCGCCCCCCGCTGCAGGAGAAGCCCTCTTGATCTACATAGCCGTGACCACTCAGGTGGTCAGCCCCGCGATCGTAGTCGAGAGACGAGAAGAAGGGCATGCACTGCTCGTCCAGAGACCAGTCTACTTCATCAGCGAAGTGCTTTCCGAGACCAAAGTCCGCTACCCGCAGATCCAGAAGCTGCTCTACGCAGTGATTCTGATGCGGCGAAAGTTGCGACACTACTTAGAGTCTCATCCGGTGACCGTGGTGTCATCCTTCCCCCTAGGGGAGATCATCCAGTGCCGTGAGGCCTCGGGTAGGATAGCAAAGTGGGCGGTGGAACTCATGGGCAAAATGCTATCATTCGCCCCTCGGAAGGCCATAAAATCCTAGGTCTTGGCAGACTTCCTGGCTGAGTGGACTGACACCCAGTTACCAACAACTCCAATCCAACCTGAGCTTTGGACCATGTACTTTGATGGGTCACTCATGAAAACAGGAGCAGACACTGGCTTGCTCTTCATTTCACCCCTCGGAAAGCATCTTCGCTACGTCATACGCCTCCATTTTCCGGCATCAAACAACATGGCCGAGTACAAGGCTCTGGTTAACAGGCTGCGCATCACCATCGAGCTAGGGGTCCGGCGCCTCGACGCTCGTGGCGACTCATAGCTTGTCATCGACCAAGTCATGAATAACTCCCACTGCCGCGATCGGAGGATGGAAGCCTACTGCGACGAAGTCCGGTGCCTAGAAGACAAGTTCTACGGGCTAGAGCTCAACCACATCGCCCGACGGTACAACGAGACTGCGGATGAGCTGGCGAAGATAGCCTCGGGGCGGACGATGGTTCCCCCGGACGTCTTCTCTAGAGACCTACATCAACCATCCGTCAAGATCGATGACACGCCCAAGCCCGAGGAAGCCTCGGCCTAGCCCGAGGTACCCTCGGCCGAGCTCGAGGAGGCCTCGGCCGAGCCCGAGGTACCCTCGGCCATCGAGGAGGAGGCCTTGCCCATCAAGGGGGAACAGAATGGGGTCATGCCAGATCCGAACTAGCAGACCCTGTACCTGGAATATCTCCTCCGAGGAGAGCTTCCCCTCAACAAGGCCAAAGCTCGGCAGCTGGCTCGGCGCGCCAAGTCGTTCGTCTTGCCAGGTGATGAAAAGGAGCTCTATCACCGCAGCCCCTCGGGCATCCTCCAATGATGCATATCCGTTGCCCAAGGACAAGAGTTGTTGCAAGAAATACACTCGGGGGCTTGCGGCCGCCTTGCAGCACCTCGAGCCCTCGTGGGGAATGCCTTCCGACAAGGTTTCTACTGGCCAACCGCGGTGGCCGACGCCACTAGGATTGTACGCTCCTGCCGGGGGTGTCAATTCTACGCAAAGCAGACACGCCTGCCCGCTCAGGCCCTGCAGACGATACCCATCACCTGGCCGTTTGCAGTATGGGGTCTAGACCTCGTCGGCCCCTTGCAAAAGGCACCCGGGGGTTCTCGCACCTGCTGGTCGCCATCGACAAATTCTCCAAGTGGATCGAGGTCCAACCCTTGACCAGCATCAGGTCCGAGCAGGCGGTGGTGTTCTTCACCATCATCATCCATCGATTCGGGGTCCCAAACTCCATCATCACCGACAATGGCATGCAGTTCACCGGAAAAAAGTTCCTGGACTTCTGCGACAACCACCACATTCGTGTGGACTGGGCCGCCGTAGCTCACCCCATGACGAATGGGCAGGTGGAGCATGCCAACGGTATGATTTTGTAGGGACTCAAACCGAGGATCTACAACGACGTTAACAAGTTCGGCAAGCAGTGGATGAAAGAGCTACCCTTGGTAGTTTGGAGTCTGAGGACGACGCCGAGCCAAGCCACGGGTTTCTCACCATTTTTTCTAGTCTATGGGGTCGAGGCCGTCCTCCCCATGGACTTAGAATATGGCTCCCCGAGGACCAGGGCGTACGACGACCGAAGCAACCAGACCACCCAAGAGGACTCGCTGGACCAGCTCGAAGAGGCTCGGGACGTTGCCATACTACATTCGGCGCGGTATCAGCAGTCGCTGTGACGCTACCACGCCCGAAGCATTTGGCCCCGAGGCTTCCAAGTGGGAGACATGGTGCTTCGTCTGCGATAGGACGCCCGAGGGCACCACAATCTCACTCCTCCCTGAGAAGGGCCCTTCATCATCGCCAAGATTTTGAAGCCCGGAACATACAAGCTGCCCAATGACCAAGGCGAGGTCTACAGCAACGCTTGGAACATCCAACAGCTATGTTGCTTCTACCCTTAAGATGTTTTAAGTCGTTCATGTACCTTGTTTTCTTTACATACATAAAGTCTAACCATCAAGGAAGGGTCGGCCTTGCCTCAGCAAAGCTCGACCCTCCCTCGGGGGCTAGAAGGGGGGAACCCCCTCTGCGTCAAAATTTTCCTCAGAAAAATTTTCTACCAAAACGACCTTTCGTGCTTTTGACTTCTGTATCAATAGCGGGATCCTAAAAACGACGAGAGTACACGTAAGCGGCAAGGCCGACCGAGCCGAGGGACTCCTACGCCTCCGGGATACGGATACCCCACTCGTCACCTTCCGCGAAAAGTAACTCTCGCTCGGACAAGTGGTTCTGCTACCAATGAACAAGTCATGGCGCACGAAACAAGAGGAAAGAAAACATAGCTTTATGATACGACGATGAAAGTGTTCGGGCCTCAGCAGCCGCGAAAGAACACACGCATGCTACAAATAAACTGCTCCAGCAGGATTAGGCATCAACAGGGGAAGCACCTGCGCCCTCGGCGTCGTTTCCGCCTTCGGCGAGATCTAGCCCAGCCTCAGACGACGACGCGGGCGGAAGGATCTCCACTTCGAAGGAGGAGGCCAGCACCACGTTCGGGCCCTCGGCGGCCGCGTCAAGCCTCTGGACCTCGGCTAAGGCAGCCTCGTCTTCGTCTAGTAGATAGTACCCCTCGCTGACCCGCTCTAAGTCCATGTCATAGTGGGAAGCGAGCACAGCGAAGGCCCGCCTAACGCCGTGGTGCAGCGCCCTGCGGAGTCTGCTGCCCACATGGCCGCCCAAGGCCCGCAGATGACTCTGGGGGAGCTACCCGAGGGGATGTCGTCAAGGTCAAAGGCTCGGCAAAAGCCCGAGATAGCCTCGGACATAGCCACACGGTCGGCCTCACTCTGCTTAGTCGCCCGGGCGTGCGCCTTGACAGACTCATTAAGAGCCATCTCGAGCTCTGCAGATAGCCGATCAAAATTCTTCAGACACGAGTTGAAGAATGAAGCTAAATTGAAGTCGCAAAGCAGGCGAAACATACCTTCGGCCCGGGCACGCTCCTGCGAGGCCACGACTTGGGCAGACTGGGCAGATCCGATGGCCACAGCCAGGTCCACTGCAAGGGCCCTGGCCCAAGCAGACACCTCGGCCAGCTGACCCTCAAGGGCCTCAGCTCGGCCCACAACCTCGGCAGCCTGGCTCTGAGATTGGTCTCGCTCGTTGATGGCCTAGCCAAGATCTAGCTGCCGCTGCTGCGCCTCCATCCACTCCGGCTGCGCCCCACCAGAGAGGGGACGGAGCAGACCATCGGCGACGAGGGCCTCCAGATCCTTCGCAACGAAGGTGGAGGGCCACGGGTCGCGCGGCGGGACAACGGTCACCCTGTTAGCCATCACCGAACGGAGGTGGTGGAGGCGGAGGAGATGAAGTGCGCGGTTTCCTTTTCCCTAGCTATTCTCTTAGGTTGCGAAAACCAGAGCAGAAGGCAGGCGCAAATGGCAGAGTGACGAACCACTGCCGGCCCCCCTTCCGAGCATATAAAGGCCCGGGTGAGAACCTTTCAAAACTTCGCCCGAACTCACCGCAAAATTCAAAAGTCGAAGGTAAAACGATCTTTCCGTTCCTCGAATGGCTCGCATGCGCAACAGGCGCCACGTGAATCGCCCGTCCCGTCGCATTAACTCCCCGGCAGAGCAAGCGACACCTCTGGCAGGCGAGGCGGGCGTCGTTTCACCTCCGCCATGGTGACCGCGTCAAAAAAAAGGTGCGCCACCTTATTTAAATTCGTATCCTTCCCCTCCTCCTCTCTCTCTCTCTTGCTACAGGGACCGGGAAAGGGGATGTTGTGGAAAGGATCCTTCTCGGCGAAGAAAGCGGGCCCCGAGCCCTCCTACTGATGAGGGGTTCGAAGGCTAGCCCCTCGGAAGGGTTTCGACAATCGCCCCAGATGTAGTACCCAATTTGTAATTTGTTAGAGATAATATAAAAGAAGAAAATTTTATTTCGTTTATTTATATGTGTGGGTTGGACCTTTTAGTACCATCCCATGTGAACACCGTACTTAAAAACAAATAATTAATAAAATATATGCCACTAAATCATTGCATCATGTCGAGATTTTATTTTGTGTGCATTTTGTGATAATATAAAAATATTGTAAAAAGAAATAAGTTAAAGTCCAAAGTGGAATTTAAGATCTAAAAGAAATTCAAGAATATAGAAAAGAGAGAAAGAATATTAGATAATATAAAGTAAATATATAAATAAATAAAATTCATCTCACCATGACATGTTCGAATCATAACTCCAAAAGTTGAGTATAAATTAGCCACAAAATTAGAAATTCAAAATTTGGTTTTCAAAATAAGAAATAAGAAAGGAAATAGTAGAAAATAGGAATTATAAAGGAAGGGGGGAAAGTCACCTGCGTCTGGGCCGTTTCTTCTCGGCCCACAAAGCACACCGCGCTTGGTTTGCTGTCGCACGACCCATATTCTCTAGTCTCACACGCACTCACCGCCATGCGGGACCCGCGTGTCAGCGCATCTTCTCCCGTGCGTGCCGCGCTCCCATTCCTGGGTCGCTGCCGTGTGGGCCATCAGCTCACGCCCTCGCTCGGGTTCGCTTACCTGTGGGACCCGATGACCAGGTCCGTCTCTTTCCCAAACTCAGCGCAAGCTTCGGCCGATTCCTCATATCCGCCAGAGTTCGCCCAGAAATCTTGCGCCATGAACCACTCTCCTCGCTTGTGCGGCATCAACCATCTGGTGGGGCCATGCTGACCGACCCTAATGCGATGCTCCACGTTGTCTAAGTCGCCGCCAGGTGGTCACGCTCCTCTGTGATCGCCGCTAATGGTAGAAGTCACCCCAAGGACTCGAAAGCTTCGTTGCTCAAGCCGCCTTATGCCTCTATGTAGTGCCATAAGTCCTCGGCTAATTCCGTTTCCACTATCGTGCCCTTTGTCCGGTTGTAGCCAAATTGAGTGAACACATGTGACCAGTAGTGGGTCGCCGCCGCCGTGGCGTAGTCTGTGTCGGGTGGTGCCTCTGCCCGAACTAAGTCTCAGGTGACTCGCCGGTGTGTGACGAAGTCGTGGACGGGAGTAATCGCATTGGGGACTGCTGTGATGCTGAGAATCTCTCGCCGACCTGGAGCTCCGCCCCAAACCAACTGATCACCGTCGACCAGCCGCACCAGTGCCTCAACTCCTAGTAAGTCTCCCCAGAACGAATTGCCTGCTCCTACCCTCTGTTTTTCATTCGGTTAGGAGCGTGTTGGTAGCTTGGGCTTCGATTTCGCAAATCGTCGGCCATGGCGCCGCCGCGCGCGTGGCGTTAGGGGTGAATCGTGCGTGCCGAAGTTCTGTGTGCCGTCGATCCATAGATGGGCGGCTAGGATTAGGTCTAGGGTGAGAATCACCGCGGGCCGTCGATCTCCCTCGGGACGGCTCTGATTTTATTAAGCGTATCGCTTCGCTGTGGGGCGCTCCGGTTCGTTAGATTGAGATCGGGCGGCCTGCATCGAATACCGGTTCGCGTAGGTGTGGGTTTTAATCTCGGTCGTCTGGTGAAGATCCATCGGCCAAAAACAGAGAATACCCCTTCACGGCCGATCATTTGCATAAGAGCCCTCCAAAATATAACTAATCAACCCGCCGTCCTTGACTAGAGCACCTATGTAACTTGGGCTTCGATTTCGCAAATCGTCGGCCATGGCGCCGCCACGGGCGCTTTGGCGTCGCCGCGCGTGTGGCGTTAGGGGTGAATCGTGCGTGCCGAAGTTCTGTGTGCCGTCGATCCGTAGATGGGCGGCTAGGGTTAGGTCTAGGGTGAGAATCACCATGGGCCATCGATCTCCCTCGGGACGGCTCTGATTTTATTAAGCGTATCGCTTCGCAATGGGGCGCTCCGGTTCGTTAGATTGAGATCGGGCGGCCTGCATCGAATACCGGTTCGCTTAGGTGTGGGTTTTAATCTCGGTCGTCTGGTGAAGATCCATCGGCCAGAAATAGAGAATACCCCTTCGCGGCTGATCATTTGCATAAGAGCCCTCCAAAATATAACTAATCAACCCGCCGTCCTTGACTGGAGCACCTATGTGTCTTAGGCATTTTTGCGCTCTAAACCCCTGTTTTCTCTGTTATTGAGGCCCAGTCCAGTAAATAGAAAAAATCTAGGAAAAGAGAATAGAAAACTATTTTTAATATAAAAGTAATGGTTAGAATTTGTTTAATTCATAGAAAATTTGTAATAGCTCCAAATTGATTCATTCCAGAGACATTAATTTTGTGTTTATATTGTCTATCAACTAGTATCACTGGTTAGCCATGAAACTTGAATTAAAATTGTTCATTTGGATTAATCTATTATAAGTACCTAATAACTTCGGAAATTCATAGTTTCTCCATTTTAAATCCGATTTGACTCGTTCAGGTTGCGTTAGTCTCGTAGCTTTGCGTAGATCATTATCATTTAGTTTGTTATTATGTTTGGTGTGATGTTAATTTTATCTATACCATGTTTGTTTGTATTGCTACGACTAGCGCGAGGACACGTGTCATCTGAAAAGCAAGTTGGTACCTGGAATCTCAAGTGCCAGGCAAGTTGTGCCCTTGATTCACTTTTGTTACCCAATAATGTTCTTTATAATCATTTACCATGCATAGGTTTAATTTTGATGGGACCCAATAGGTCACCCTAGATTGTTTATCTCATCACCTTGTTTTCCCCTGAATCACATGGGTAGTTTTTGCTATTGCTTCATATGGTTTTGGGATAATTATTTCTTTATATCCATGTTCCAGTTATTTTATTATCTTATTTATGTTCATGTCAAGATCATTATATTATTGTTAATTGGAACATGGAGCTTAACTTGAGAAACACGTGCCACCACAAGGGAGGAATGGGACCCCTTGGCTGACTAATTAGGAAAGCTAGTGGAAGACTACCTTACTCGAAAGGGGCAAGGGCAGTAGGGGAGTTGCATGCAAGGAGGTTCTTGGGTTGACTTTGCTGCGATGGCGGTCAGACGGGGGATTCTTGCAAGTGCTCTTCCCATAAACTGTAGCGGGTTTTCGGAAGCTAGTGGAACTTTGTAAAGGCCTCGTAGTAGATCCCTAGCCATTCACCTTGGTAGTGTCTAAGGGCCTAGCTAACCCTGGCAACATGGGAAACACGACTTGTGGGTAAAGGGTACAACCTCTGCAGAGTGTAAAACTGGTATACTAGCCGAGCTCACGGTCATGAGCGGCTTAGGACTCTCCGATGATTAATTTATGGAACTTAAATTCAATTTGTCATTTGCATATGCATGGGATTATTTATTAATTTTGTTCTATTACTTTTATTTAAGGTTTGGTATTCACTTACACTTAGTAATTGCTAATAAAATTTTGACCAACTACTTAAAAGCAATGCTCAGCTTTAACCCCTGTCATTGACTAGCCTTACACATCACATGAACTCCCACCTTTGTGAGTTCATGTTCACTGGTTCCCCACAACTTGTTGAGCTATGATCATGTGTGAGCTCACCCTTGATGTCTCACACCCCCCCACAGGAGAAGAACAGGTGGTTCAAGAGGAGCCTCATAGAGAGGAGTTCGATTCAATCTAGGTGGCGTTTCCCAGTTGACTTCTGCGCCAAAAAGGATCCTTAGTTTGTGTTATATTTATCTCTTACTTTGTAAGACTTCCGCTATGTAATAAGTACTCTGATTTTATTGTGACATTTATCTCTATACACTCTATTATTATATATGTTGTCTTCTTGGCGCATGTATGAGATGCACCTGGCTTTGTCCCTTAAAGCCGGGTGTGACAGAAGTGGTATCAGAGGAAATGTTGACTGTAGGACGAAACCTAGATAGAAATGGACAACCCTTACCTATTTACCTTACTCTGATTCATTTTATACTTACCTTATCTTGATCTCGTCTCACCTTTTGCTGTCATACTCTGATTACTCTTATCTTTTCAACTCTAAGACAAGATGGATTTCACACCTTGGAATCCTACATTTATGAACTTTTTAAGAGATAGGAGAACTAAGATAAAACTAAAACTATTTTCTCTATTAAAAATGTTGGATGATTGTTCTGATGATAAATGCTTGATTTGCTTCTTTGATTGATTGAAACATTATAGTTGGGGATCTTAGCATGTACCACCATAAGCTAATGTATTAGCTTTAGTGGATAACACACTAATCTACTTAGCTAATAAATTCCCCCCAGTAACATTCCTCGTAATTACTCGCCTTGTCTACAATTCTCCCTTTCTTACCCTGTGTTTCTAACCTAGATGGGCTACCCCTATAGTGCTAGAAGAGAGCACTATAGACATGATCCTTGGTATGTCATGGTTGAGAAAGGCAACGACAGTTTATACACTGTGCTAAAGGAACCAAAGAACTCACCAGTTCCAAAGGAGAAAGATTTGAAGTTGAAATTGCAGTAACTACCACCGCCAGATTAGCGGCATTCTTAGTAGATGAGAAGTTTGTGGGTGACAGCATCCGTGTGGTTAGAGATTTTTCGGATGTTTTTCTAGAGGAGTTACCAGGGATACCACCAGATAGGGAAGTTTTGTTTGTCGTTGATCTCTTACCTAGAACTGCTCCTATTTATAAACGGCCATACAGGATGTCCGTAGAAGAACTAAAGGAACTTAAGAAGCAATTAACAGAGTTACAAGAGGCTGGATACATCCGTCCGAGTTCCTCACCTTGGGGAGCGCCGGTTCTATTTGTACAGAAGAAAGAAGGATCGCAAGGGATGTGCATGGATTATAGGACCCTTAATGATGTCACTGTGAAGAACAAGTATCCGTTACCCCGCATTGAAGATTTATTTGATCAGATGAGAGGTGCAAGTGTATTCTCGAAGATCGATCCCTGATCGGGTTACCATCAAATGAAGTTTAGGCCATCGGATATTTCCAAGATGGATTTCTCGACCTGATATGGTTTATATGAGTTAACCGTTATGTCATTTGGACTAACTAATGCACCAGTCTATTTTATGGATTTGAAGAATAAGGTGTTCATGATCTAGACAGATTCATCGTGGTTTCATCAACGATATTTTTTTATTTCAAGAGTGATAGTGATCATGTGGAACATCTGAAATTGGTGCTACAGAAGCTATGCACTACAGGAAACGCCTAAATTTTCGTGGGCCCAAAACCCACGAAAATAAGCCTAAACCGACGAAAATTAGCCGTCGAAAATAAGTTCGACGAAAATAGGCACCTATTTTCGTCGGTACCGACGAAAATAACCTATTTTCATCGGCTTTTCCAAGGCCGACGCAAATCAATGGTCGGCTGACTATTTTCGTCGGCCCGGTGATGGCCGACGAAAATAAGTGCCACGATATTTTCGTCGGTCTCGGTGATGGCCGACGAAAATACGTGCCAGGCTATTTTCGTCGGCCTCGGTGGTGGCCGACGAAAATAGCCTGGGAACATATTTTCATCGGCCACCATCGAGGCCGACGAAAATTGATGGTTCCCCCCCAAAACAGATTTTTCTGCACCTATTAATAATTCACAGCAATATACACAATATCACAATTCACATATACAGATTCACAAGCTTAATACATAATTCAGAAAACACATTCACATATACATAAATAGTCCATAGTCCATTCAAATAAGTCTAGATTCCATAAGTCCAAAAGTCTATTGTCCATTCAAATACACAATTCACAAAACTCTAGTCCATAAGTCTCTGTCCATAAGTCCATAAGCTACTCACTACTCACTACTCACTCCTCACTGATCACTCCGGCGGGCTGTGGGAGTTTTGGCCACTCCCTCCTCCGCCACCAGGAAGGTGGCCACTCCCTCCAGCACCATGGACGAGGAAGTCTTGGACGTTGACACCACCCTCCGATCCATGAGCATGTGACGCTGAACCCTGCATTTCATCAATCATTCAAATAAGGCTGTATTTTGCTATCACTATACATATACATTGCTGTGTTTGGTCAATATTTGCATAAAACTAAACATAGAACGTCACCTGTGATCCATGGTGAGGAGGAGGTTGTGCATGCATCCACGGGTACTGTTGTGGTGGCCACCCCAGAGGTGGTGGCACCCACCCCGTCGATGGCGGTGCCATCCATGCTTGAAATGGCTGAGAGCCCGCCGGTGGCTGGGAGACCGGTGGCACCCATCCCGGGACAGGCTGCGATCCTTGGGGCGGAGGCGTCCAAGTGCCTGGAGGTGCCTGCGTCCACCCAACACCGGTCCACTGTGGCTGCGACGCTGGAGCTTGTCCTGGCCACTGTCCCCATCCTTGTGCTTGCGAGCCATTTTTGATAATAAAGAAAGAGTTGCTATAGAATTGAAGTGTTCAGATAGTGTTACCTGGGGAGGGCGAAAAGCGGGCAAGTTCATATCAGGGCCGAGTCGAGTAGTCATTTCCTGCAAATGGATGCAACGTTAGAATCACAACATTATACTTTGAATTCAATGACGACACGTGATGAGATAGACGGATTACCTGAAAATAAGAAGCCATATATTGCGTCAGCTGTCCAACCTGCTCCTGCGCTGCTCGAGCCTGCTCCTGTGCTGCTCGAGCCTGCTCCTGTGCTGCACGAGTCTCCTCCTCCAGCTGAGCCTCTCGAGCAGACCTGGAGGAGCGAGAACTCCCTCCCGAAGACGATGCCTTCCCTTGACCTATTGTCCTGTTATATTCCACAACGCCGGTGCCAAAGGCAAACCTGCATGATACACATAGTTGAGCCATTAAGTGGACACATACATGTTAATGAAATCGTCGAATCAAACACAAACACCTCACCTGCCATGCTTTCTACCCCCACCACTGTGGTACAACGCCGAGGCATCTAAGTCTGAATGCATCCAGTCGAAGTCAGGCCCATGGCGTTGAGTCATTTCCTCCCCATATGCATTCTGCAAAGAAAGTTGGAGTTAGACACAAAACATGCAATTTAATTCGTAAATACAAACTTGTTTACTATTTTCTCCCTTGCCGCCTCGCTGCATAGCACATCAGGGTTCGCCGGATCAGGGCCATGGTGACCACGGACGTAAACCTCCATAAAACTTGGAGCAACTCCACTTTCAGCTTCCTGCATGAAAAAGAAGAGTTAAACCATATAATTTTCATAGATGTAACATACAAGTTTGATTTATATACTTACCATGCGGCGTGCGGTACCAAGGTGTCCATCGGCGCCGTACCTGTGCCCCGGTCCTTCAGTGCCACGGTTGGCACGGTGCTTGTTGGACTCTGCAATCCACTCAGGCGACGCCCATCTCTTAGCCAACCACCTCCAGGCTTCCATGTCCTTCGCCAGCCAATCCACAACGCTCTCCAGGTACTGCTCCTCTGTGAGGTAGATCTCATTGGCCCCTAATGCTTTGCTCATTTTCTGCCCCATTATCTTCTTGTAATAGTAGTTGACAGCCGCGATGCGAGCATTGTACATGGCATCCTTGATTATCTTATCAGCGCACTTCCAAAAGTGCCTCTTCACACGTGTCCACTGAGCCTGATCCTCCTCGATGTCATCCGGCAATTGGAACCTCCCCTACATATCAATGTAGAAGTTAAGTTAAAGTAAGATTAGGAGAAGCAATAATTCAATGAATTGCTTATATACGAAAGTAAACTCACCCAGAACTCGTCCCACACAGCCACCTGACAAGTCCTTCGTTTTTTTCCGAACTTCCCCCTCCGCTACTGCTTTCCCCTGACTCCCCTGGCTCGACATAGTCCTTTAGACCCCAGTCAGCCACTGCATAGCCGCGAACCTCTCGCCATTCAGCTCCACCATGCCAGGGTAGTAGAAGCGACAGAGGCTACCCAACACCGCGTTCACCTTGGGACGTCTGCCTGTACCGTCCCAAGTCAAGTCTTCCCATGACCTACAAAAATTAATAAAACAAGTAAACTAGTGCAATCACGTTGACATTAAAAAATTAACACAACAGAAATAAGCCCCACCATTCTCCATGCGGCCGGATGAGCCTCCTCTCGGCAGGTCTCGGACCAAGCGCATTGCTCTTCTTATACCTAAGTATACAAGTAAATTCAATATGATGAAATGATTAGAAACTAATATCAATTAAACTAATATGCATAATAATACCTGAAGGACGTAGAAGCATCTGACGCGTCGCCCGCGCTGCCTGCCCCCATTGGGTCAACCTCCTCATCCTGCTCACCCTCCTCACCCTGCACATGAGCATCCTGCTGAGGAGTCTCCTGCTCACCCTCCTCACCCTGCACTTCGTCTAGACAGTCGAGAAGTTGCTGCTGCCTCTGTCGGCTCTGTGAGGTGCCCTGAAAAAGCCCACTGCCCGAGCTGTCCTCGCTGGCCGCGCTACCCCCACTCCTCCTCGATCTCCTATGCTTGAACATGTTCAACTGTAGATAAATTAATGTCAAACCATAGTATATGAAACAAATAATATGAAAATTAATAATGTGGAAATTGGAATACATAGCTTAATTGATTAACTAAAAGAAACATACTAATCAAAAGTCATCCGCATCCGATGATGCTTCTTCGGCTCGTTGTTTATTCATACACTCTTAATTTCGTTGGATCCTTACTGATCTTCTAACGACGACAGGTCGTTTGCGCTTTGACCTAGGTTCTTCAATTAAGTCGCTTGAATTGCAACAGAGATTTTCAAGTCCTTCTCCATTGATCACATGGAATCGGTGAGCTATGTCTTGATTCGACGCCGCTTCTGGTTGAAAAACAGCATCATCGTTGTCCCTGCTCGTACTCACGTAGTCAGCACTCTCTGGAGCGACGACTTGTGGGTTGACTTTGATTGCAACCCACCAAGCCCTAAGGCTTGGGTGAGGATATGGCAGGTAGTACACCTGTTTTGCCTGATTTGCAAGGACAACATCGCTCATACTGCTCGGAATCCTAGAGCTATGCTTCACCTCGACATTACCATACTTGTCGACACGAGTCCCACTATGAGCATCAAACCAGTCGCACTGGAAAAACACGACTTTAAGTTCTTTGGGGCCATCGAAAATCAACTCTACAATGTTTTGAAGAACACCGTAATAGTCCACTACTTTGTCATCGTCAACATATGAACTTGCCAACACACCACTATTGGTGGTGGCTGCCAATGGTCGACTCTTCTCCAATTTCGCGGTTTGGAAGCGATATCCATTTACATCATAGCGAGTATAGTTTCGGACGGACATAGAGGTATGTGCCATTTGCTGCAAGTCCGGGTGCACAGAGTTTTTGGAAACCTATACAAGTAATTAGTATATGCATTATATCTTCCAAGTCCAAAATTCAAAGATTAAGTATGGACAATGAGAGAACGACAATTACTAACATAATTACGAAACCACTGCACGAAGTTTGGTCCACCTTTCAACCCATCACGTCGAAGATTTTCTAATTGGATGGCCGTAGGTTTACTAGTAGATTTCCAACATTCTTCATCAAACATGCTGGACATATTACAAACATGGAGATTACACACTATAGAAATTATGAGATGAGAAAATGGACGTAACTATGAGGAAAACTTACTCGAACACCTCCTGTGTGCTGTCAATATTGCTATACATATATAGCATTAGCGTGTTCAAATCTGATGCTTCAATGTGACGTACACTCCCTTTTCCAACTGCTTTACCCGGATTCGCAAAAATTTGAAGGGTGCTTTGGGGTGATTCATTTTCGACATGAAGTCGCACTGAAGGCGCAAACACATTGTTGGCTCGAGCGAAATACCTGGTTGAGAATTGAGATATCTCCTTAAGGGCAAAAGCCTCCGCAATACACCCTTCGACTCTAGCCTTGTTCCGAACAGACGCCCTGAGCTTTTTCAACGCCCTTTCAATAGGATACATCCACCTGAATTGCACTGGTCCGCCTACCAAAGCTTCCCAAGGCAAATGCACAATTAGATGTTGCATCACATTGAAGAATCCTGGCGGGAAAACCTTTTCAAATTTACAAATAAGAATTGGAATTTCTTTCTCAAATTTCTGCATCAACCTCTTCGATACCGTCTTTGCGCATACTTCCCTATAGAAGTAACTCAACTCTGCAAATATGCTCCAAAGCTCATCCTTAAAATAGCCTCGAAACATCACGGGCATCAGCCTCTCCATAATAATATGGTAGTCATGGCTTTTCAAACCGATCAATTTACCGGTCTTCAGATTGACTGCCCGTTTCAGATTTGCCGCATACCGATCTGGAAATTTCAGATTCTTCAACCACTTAAATATTTCTTTCCTTTCATTCGGCTTGAGGCAGTAATCAGCTCGCAGCCTACTTTCATGCCCTTTATCGCTTACTTTCAACTCGAGCATCGGCCTCTTACAAATTTCAGCCAAGTCTTTTCTTGCCTTCATATTATCTTTCGTTTTATCAGTCACATCGAAACATGTGCTTATGATGCTTTCAGCAACGTTACGCTCTTGGTGCATCAAGTCTATGTTGTGCAGCATGATCAAGGCTTTTGCATACGGAAGCTCCCATATTGATGAAATATGGGTCCAGTTATGGTCCTCCCCGTAGCCTTGGAACCTATCATTTTCTCCTTGCTTCAGACAAGCATGCCATGCCATTATCTGCAGTGCAGTTTGCCTCTTTGGTGGCCCATTTCTGATTTTGGCTCCACCTCTGAATGCAGTAAGCGAATTCCTAAAATCATGCTTGAATGGAGTCCAACGTCGATGAGCATCAAAGAATGACACTTTCCCACCATGCTTCAATCTGAATGCATCCGTATCATTCATACATATGGGACAGCACAACCGACCATGGACACACCATCCAGACCAATCTCCATACGCCAGCAGATCATGCACTGACCACAAATAAGCAGCACGCATGGTAAACTCCTTTTCAGTATGGCTGTCATAAGCCTTCACACCTCTCCACAATTGTTTCAGCTCTTCAATTAAAGGGCGAACAAACATATTTAGCTTTGGCCCTGGATGCTCGGGGCCTGGGATGACTAGTGCAAGGAACATGAACTCTTCTTTATTGACCAACTCAGGAGGAAGATTATATGGCACAATGAAGACAGGCCAACACGAGTAAGGGCTTGCACTGGTATTGAAAGGTGTGAATCCGTCCGTCGATAGACCAAGCCGTACACTCCTAGGGTCGTTTGCAAATTCGGGATCAAACTCGTCAAATGCCTTCCACGCATCACCGTCCGACGGATGGACCATTATGTCTGGATCAGTGACGAGACGTACACCATTCTTTGGCCACGTCATATGCAGAGCTATTTCCTTGTTGAGGAACAACCTTGAAAGTCGAGGAATGATGGGCAACCGACGAAGTTGCTTAGCTGCGACCTTCGTAACTACCAATTCACCCTCATCATTTGTCACCTCGACATATCTAGAAGCTTCACAATGCTTACAACGGTCCAGCTTGTCATCCTCCTCAAAGAATAGCATGCAACTGTTGGGACACACGTCGATCTTCTCATATGTCATCCCAAGACCAGCCAACATCTTCTTTGCGAAGTACATATTCTTTGGCAACTTATGATTCTCCGGGAGAACCTGGCCCATAAGTTGGACGATGTCGTTGTAAGCACTGTTTGAAATGTTGTGCTTCGACTTTATCGCCATTAGTCTTGTGAGAGTCCCAAGAACTGACATCTGAGTGTGCTCGTGCAGTCTCTCTTCTCCCGCGGCGAGTAGCCGGAAGAATTCTTGAGCATCGCGTGGAAGCTGCCCCGGCTCCTCAGCGTTCATTTCAACCTCCCTACCAAGATCATGCAACATATCGTCCATCCTATCATGATCGTCATCAAGCTCCACCTCCGCGTCAACGTGTCTAATAGACTCTCCATGCCGGTACCATACAAGGTAGTTCGGCATAAACCCACTTTTGCAAAGGTGTTTCTCCATTTCTTCCTTCTTCTGAGGCCACTTGTTCTCGCAGCGATTGCAAGGACACTTCACTAGATGACCAGTTGCATCTTTGAAAGTGTGCTCAAGAAAAGCCTTTGTTACACCCATCCATTCATTCGAATGTGCCCCATCCTTTCTCCACCCGTCATACATCACCCTCTGATCACCGTCCATTTTAAAGGCTAAACAAAAGTCAAAGAACATCAACGATCATCCGTGGCTTAATTAGGTGAACTCCATATTAGGTAAAGGCCCTAAACCCACCCAAGAGTGTAGGCTGATGCTTGTGATTTATGACGTGTAGCCTACGATTGTCGCTAAATTTCGGCAGCATAACCCCGCTGCTCTCCAAGCACACGCCTGAACATGGTGTGTTGGAGAACAACTGGGTTACACAACCGAAATTCCGCGTCAATCGTAAGGCACATGTCACAAATCACAAGCATCGGCTTACACTCTCAGGCTGTCCAAAATACGTGGACAATTCCGGAACGGCGAACCTCACAAGCCAATGTGACGTTCGCCGTTCCCGAACGGGTGACGCATACGGTTCGCTAAGGTTAACGATTAAAACTGAGAATAATGTATACCTGAGAAATTACGAAAACAATGTATACCTGAGAATAATGTACGAGTCTAACTAACGGTGGAGAAGGTCAAGTCGGAAGAACACCTATGTACAAAAAATATTATTGTCAATAAAAAATTCGGTAGCACCTCCCCTATAAACTGATGTTTCTAAAACCTGCAAATAAACGACAACACGATGGTTGCCAACACAGAAAACTACACGATAGCTACATAATAAACAATATACTGACCAGTATATGCTAAACAATATGCTACAAGTATATGCTAACTATATACTCACTAACTTTCCTTCATCAAATATACTAACAATTTCCTAACTATATAATCACTATATGGTTAGTTTAACATAATGCTATGTTAAACAATATACTTTATCATGTGCTAAGTAACTAAAAAAATTTAAAATTTTACCTGTCGGACTAGGAGGCGAGGCGGAGCTCGGTGCGGCTGTGGCGAGAGATGGCGGTGGAGAGAGCCGGTGCCCGAGGCTCTCGGGCCGAGGGCGGTGGTGGGGGCGAGGCTGCCGCGCAGTGGGGGCCGTGTCGCCGGAGCTGCACGGGCGAGCGGTGCCCCTTCGAGGAGCCGGGGCGCAATGGGGCGGGCGCCGCCGGAGCTGCAGGGGGGCGGGGCGCGATGGGCGCGAGGCGAGGGCGGTGTGGTGGGCGAGCGACGAGGGCGCGAGGCGAGGGCGGCGCGGCGGGCGCGCGGCGGGCGCGCAGCGGCGAGGGCGCGAGGCGGGAGCGCAGCGGCGACGGCGCGAGGCGGCCGCGCAACGGCGAGGGCGCGTGAGGACGGGCGGCGTTGCGGCGAGGGAGGACGGGGGCGGGCTACGACGGCGGCGCGGCGACGGAGGTCGGGCGGGCGGCGGCGCAAAGAGAGATTGCCGAGCGAGAGAGAGAGAAACTGCGCGCTGAGGCCGATTAATGGGCCTCTATTTTCGTCGACCTCAGTGAGGCCGACTCTAAGGCCGACAAAAATAGTGGTCAGTTAATGCCTTATTTTCGTCGGCCGGGAGAAGGCCGACGAAAATAATTGCCTTATGTTCGTCGGCCTGGCTATGACCGACGAAAATAAACCTCATTTTCGTCGGTCTCGGGGCCCACGAAAATATCGTTCCTATTTTCATGGGCAGGCCGACGAAAATATGTACTGGCCCACGAAAATAAGGTGTATTTTCGTCGGTTCCGAGGGCCGACGAAAATAACTATTTATTTTCGTGGGCCGACCGACGAAAATATCTAGGCCCACGAAAATTTAGGCGTTTCCTGTAGTGATGAGATAATCAACTCAATGCCAAGTATAGCAAATGCGAGTTTTGGATTGGCAAGGTGCCCTTTCTTGGACATATCATTTCTAATGGAGGAATATTAGTGGATCCTGCTAAAGTCAAGGAGATAGTGGCGTGGAGCATACCCACTATAGTTATGGAGATTCGGAGTTTCTTGGGACTTGCAGGATATTATCGGAGATTTATTGAAGGATTTTCTAAGATTGCTAAATCTATCACCTCACTTCTGGAGAAGGAAAGAGAGTTTAAGTGGGACGAGAAGTGCCAATTGTACATGGATCATAAGAGTTTGAAGTATATATTCACTCAGAAGGATCTCAACCTTAGGCAACACCGTTGGTTGGAGCTTATTAAGGATTATGATTTGGAGATTCACTATCACCCGGGCAAGGCAAATTTGGTTGCAGATGCCTTGAGTCGAAATGAGCATGTTCATTCAGCTATTGTTGCCCAGCTACTCGATGAGATTGTTGAGGATTTCAGGAGACTTAACCTGGGGATAGTTGCTCACACTGAAGGAGTTACTATTGATGTGGAACCTACTTTGGAGCAAGAAATCCGCAAAGGACAAATTGGTAATGCTAAAATATAAGAGATTAAGGATCTGATTACTGAAGGTAGAGGTCCAGAATTCATGGAAGATGAGCAAGGCACCATATGGTTCAAGGACAGGATATGTGTTCCTGATATTGAAAGCCTTCGTGAGACTATTTTAAAAGAGGCCCATGACTCGGATTATTCTATTCATCCTGGTAGTACCAAGATGTATCAGGATTTGAAGAAGAAATATTGGTGGTATGGATTGAAGAGAGATGTGGCCACACATGTAGCTATGTGTGATGTGTGTCAAAGAGTTAAGGCTGAACACCAGTGGCCAGCTGGACTACTACACCCACTGAAGGTACCTGAGTGGAAGTGGGAAGAGATCGGTATGGATTTCATTACTGGATTGCCTCGCACCCAGAAAGGATATGATTATATGGGTGATTGTAGAGAGATTGACTAAAGTTTGTTTCATTCCGGTCAAGACTACTTATAAGGATCTCAATTAGTAGAGTTATATATGGCTCAGATTGTGTCTCTACACAGTGTACCGAAGAAGATCGTTTCGGATAGAGGATCACAGTTACCTTCAGATTTTGGAAAAGTTTTTCATGAGAAAATGGATACGAAGTTGAGTTTTAGTTCGGCCTACCTCATACTGATGGACAGACTGAAAGGACTAATCAAGTATTGGAAGACATGTTGAGAACTTGTGCCCTTCAGCATGGTAGTAGTTGGGACAAGAGTCTACCTTATGCTGAGTTCTCATATAATAATAGTTACCTAGCCAGTCCGAAGAAGTCATTGTTCGAGACTACATGGCAGGAAGTGCAGGACTCCTATATATTGGATCAGACTAGGGGAAGACAATTCTTTGGACCCGAACTTATTCAAGAGGCAGAAGAACACGTCTGTATAATCAGGGAGAACTTGAGGATAGCTCAAACCAGGCAAAAGAGCTACGCTGATAATAGAAGAAGACCACTGGAATTTGAGAAAGGTGATCATGTGTACCTCAAGGTATCACCACTTCGTGGAATGAGGAGATTCAATGTTAAGGGTAAATTGTTCCCTCGCTTTATTGGACCCTTTAGAGTTTTTTTAGGCAAGTTGGAGAGATGGCCTATCAACTCGAGCTACCTAATAATCTATTCGATGTGCATAATGTATTCCATGTGTCTCAACTTAAGAAGTGTCTCCGTGTCCCTGAGGAACAGTTACCAATGGAAGAGCTCAATGTTCAGGGTGATTTGACTTACACAAAGTATCCTATCAAGATTCTTGATACATTGACTCGAGTTACAAGAAATAAGGTGATAAAGATGTGCAAAGTGCAATGGAGTCACCATGGAGAGGATGAAGCAACCTGGGAAAGAGAAGAAGAGCTTCGTATAGATTTTCCCCATCTTTTCCCTAGATCTTTTTAAATCTCGAGGACGAGATTCTTTTTAAGGGGGGTAGGATTTGTAGTACCCAATTTGTAATTTGTTAGAGATAATATAAAAGAAGAAAATTTTATTTCCTTTATTTATATGTGTGGGTTGGACCTTTTCGTACCATCCCATGTAAACACCGTACTTAAAAACAAATAATTAATAAAATATATGCCACTAAATCATTGCATCATGTCGAGATTTTATTTTGTGTGCATTTTGTGATAATATAAAAATATTGTAAAAAGAAATAAGTTAAAGTCCAAAGTGGAATTTAAGATCTAAAAGAAATTCAAGAATATAGAAAAGAGAGAAAGAATATTAGATAATACAAAGTAAATATATAAATAAATAAAATTCATCTCACCATGACATGTTCGAATCATAACTCCAAAAGTTGAGTACAAATTAGCCACAAAATTAGAAATTCAAAATTTGGTTTTCAAAATAAGAAATAAGAAAGGAAATAGTAGAAAATAGGAATTATAAAGGAAGGGGGGAAAGTCACCTGCACCTGGGCCGTTTCTTCTCGGCCCACAAAGCACACCGCGCTTGGTTTGCTGCCGCACGACCCATATTCTCTGGTCTCACACGCACTCACCGCCGCGCGGGACCCGCGTGTCAGCGCATCTTTTCCCGTGCGCGCCGCGCTCCCGTTCCTGGGTCGCTGCCGTGTGGGCCATCAGCTCGCGCCCTCGCTCGGGTTCGCTTACCTGTGGGACCCGATGACCAGGTCCGTCTCTTTCCCAAACTCAGCGCAAGCTTCGACCTCAAATCCGCCAGAGTTCGCCCGGAAATCTTGCGCCATGAACCACTCTCCTCGCTTGTGCGGCATCAACCATCTGGTGGGGCCATGCTGACCGACCCTAATGCGATGCTCCACGTTGTCTAAGTCGCTGCCAGGTGGTCACGCTCCTCTGTGATCGCCGCTAATGGCGGAAGTCACCCCGAGGACTCGGAAGCTTCGTTGCTCAAGCCACCTTATGCCTATATGTAGTGCCATAAGTCCTCGGCTGATTCCGTTTCCACTGTCGTGCCCTTTGTCCGGTTGTAGCCAAATTGAGTGAACACATGTGACTAGCAGTGGGTCGCCGCCGTCGTGGCGTAGTCTGTGTCGGGTGGTGCCTCTGCCCGAACTGAGTCTCAGGTGACTCGCCGGTGTGTGACGAAGTCGTGGACGGGAGTAATCGCGTTGGGGACTGCTGTGATGCTGAGAATCTCTCGCCAACCTGGAGCTCCGCCCCAAACCCGCTGATCACCATCGACCAGCCGCACCAGTGCCTCAACTCCTAGTAAGTCTCCCCAGAACGAATTGCCTGGTCCTACCCTCCGTTTTTCATTCGGTTAGGAGCGTGTTGGTAGCTTGGGCTTCGATTTCGCAAATCGTCGGCCATGGCGCCGCCGCGCGTGTGGCGTTAGGGGTGAATCGTGCGTGCCGAAGTTCTGTGTGCCGTCGATCCATAGATGGGCGACTAGGATTAGGTCTAGGGTGAGAATCACCGCGGGCCGTCGATCTCCCTCGGGACGGCTCTGATTTTATTAAGCGTATCGCTTCGCAGTGGGGCGCTCCGGTTCGTTAGATTGAGATCGGGCGGCCTGCATCGAATACCGGTTCGCGTAGGTGTGGGTTTTAATCTCGGTCGTCTGGTGAAGATCCATCGGCCAAAAACAAAGAATACCCCTTCACGGCCGATCATTTGCATAAGAGCCCTCCAAAATATAACTAATCAACCCGCCGTCCTTGACTGGAGCACCTCTGTGTCTTAGGCATTTTTGCGCTCTAAACCCCAGTTTTCCCTGTTATTGAGGCCCAGTCCAGTAAATAGAAAAAATCCAGGAAAAGAGAATAGAAAACTATTTTTAATATAAAAGTAATGGTTAGAATTTGTTTAATTCATAGAAAATTCGTAATAGCTCCAAATTGATTCATTCCAGAGACATTAATTTTGTGTTAATATTGTCTATCAACTAGTAACCCTGGTTAGCCATGAAACTTGAATTAAAGTTGTTCATTTGGATTAATCTATTATAAGTACCTAATAACTTCGGAAATTCATAATTTCTCCATTTTAAATCCGATTTGACTCGTTCAGGTTGCGTTAGTCTCGTAGCTTCGCGTAGATCATTATCATTCAGTTTGTTATTATGTTTGGTGTGATGTTAATTTTATCTATACCATGTTTGTTTGTATTGCTACGACTAGCACGAGGACACATGTCATCTGAAAAGCAAGTTGGTACCTGGAATCTCAAGTGCCAGGCAAGTTGTGCCCTTGATTCACTTTTGTTACCCAATAATGTTCTTTATAATCATTTACCATGCATAGGTTTAATTTTGATGGGACCCAATAGGTCACCCTAGATTGTTTATCTCATCACCTTGTTTGCCCCTGAATCACATGGGTTGTTTTTGCTATTGCTTCATATGGTTTTGGGATAATTATTTCTTTATATCCATGTTCCAGTTATTTTATTATCTTATTTATGTTCATGTCAAGATCATTATATTATTGTTAATTGGAACATGGAGCTTAACTTGAGAAACACGTGCCACCACAAGGGAGGAATGGGACCCCTTGGCTGACTAATTAGGAAAGCTAGTGGAAGACTACCTTACCCGAAAGGGGCAAGGGTAGTAGGGGAGTTGCATGCAAGGAGGTTCTCGGGTTGACTTTGCTGCGATGGCGGTCAGACGGTGGATGCTTGCAAGTGCTCTTCCCATAAACTGTAGCGGGTTTTCGGAAGCTAGTGGAACTTTGTAAAGGCCTCGTAGTGGATCCCTAGCCATTCACCTTGGTAGTGTCTAAGGGCCTAGCTAACCCTGGAGACATGGGAAACACGACTTGTGGGTAAAGGGTATGTTGGGGACTTGTTCTTAAATGCTTCGGATTAAGAACAAGGCAACATAAAAAGTGTTAAACGTTAAGGCCCTTCGTCCTATCGAACATTATTCCCCTTCGGGAATAATGAGTTCCAGACGAAGGTCACAAGAGACATACCTTCGTAAATTCAACAAGTAATAACGAAGGACTCATATAAAACATGGAATGTAGATCATAGAATCATTTCTATTTTATTAACACAAAGAAATAGAAATGATTACAAATTACAAATGTACCTTCGGTCCTGAGAGAAGGTAAAAAGTACAAGCGTGACGCAAATGCCAATGCCAAGTCAGCATGAACAGTACGGGAGTACTGTTCGCCTATTTATAGGCACGGGACGCAGCCCGTGTAAAATTACATTCATGTCCATTACATTTGTTAATGGCTTATGGAAATTTGTCAAGGCCCACGCAGTCTTTTCATCTTTAAGTCGGTTCCCCCCTCTGCTGTCGCGACGAAGCTTCCCTGCGCACAGCTTCGGCTGCGCTCGTCCTTCGTCTAGTTCAGGCTTCGTCCTGGCCGTGCTTCATATTCATAGTTCTGAGTCCAAAAATACCTGTCCACATAATCCACTTGGAAAACATTGTCAAATCATGTTTTTGAGGACCTTCGGAGGACGAAGGCCCCCAACAGTAGCCCCTCGCAATATTAATTTGTTAATAATAAATTCAGATTGCGATATGGACGAAGGCCTTGAGCCGAAGGTCCGAAAAAACACCTTCCCTTTGCTAGAATAGCAACATTCACTGACAGGCGGGGCCTTTAAATTTTTAACGCCCTGGGCGTATAAATAAGATCGCACCGCAAACTCATTTGGTACGCACACTTGCCTTTTGCTTCGGCCCACTAAAATTTTTAGCTCTTGTGCACTAAGATTTACTGGTCTTTTTGATTTTGGAGCTCCGACCTCGGGAACAATTTTTTAGCGTTTCCGAAGATGTCTGAAGGCAAGAAGATCCCTGCTGAGACGAAGCTGAGTCTCGAGGAGGAGAAGAATCTGGGGTTCCTAATAGCGATGGCAGAGACGAATACAGAGAAAATCACCAAAGAGATTCTCGAAGGTTTGTCCGAAGACACTGGTGACAGCGACAGCTATGATGTAGAGAGTGGTGGGGAAGAGGCCGAAGATCGTCCATGGCGGCCAAGTCACACGGTTTTCGGGAAGACCACCATCAAGCAGAGTCATATTGATAATATGAGGGGGCGGTATTTTCGAGATATATCTATTGTGAGGGCTGACGCTGGAGAAAAGACCTCTCCCACCCCGGAAGAAGATGAAGTTGTAGTCTTCCGAAGCTTTCTCAAGGCTGGGCTTCGATTCCCCCTGAGCAACTTTATTGTTGAGGTACTGAAAACATTCCAAGTCTACCTTCATCAACTTACTCCCGAAGCTATCCTAAGAATGGGGATTTTTGTCTGGGCTGCGAGAAGCCAAGGTTTGGAACCAAACGCTAAAAGCTTCTGCAACATTCATGAATTGTTGTACGAGACGAAACCCTGGGGAAAAGAGCAATATCACAACAATTTTGGGTGCTACAGCTTCGGCGCCCGCTCCGGGTCAAGCTGCCCTGTGCCGACCTTTCGGAAGAGGTGGCCCGGAGCCTGGATGACTGAATGGTTTTATGTGAAAAATGACCTAACAGCGCAAGATAATGTCAAAAGTATTATTATGTGCCCCATCTGGCAACGCTTCGGACTACGAAGGCCGAAGGTTGAAATGGACGAAGCAGCCGAGGAGTGCCAAAGAGCCTTCGGTGTGGTCTGCTCTTTCATTGGGACAAGGGACTTGGTCCAAGAGCACATTGCCTTCAGGGTATGGCCACTTACAGAAAAATGGGAAATGCCGAAGGAAACTATTAAAGAGTCCGACGAAGGCGGACTAGTTAGACTGAAATTCACGTTCAAATATGCAGATAAATTTGTTGAACCTGATGATGACTGGCTGAAGAGCATTGAAACTTTAAGTGATGAACTACTTGGGGCATATTCGAAGGCCGAAAATACTGCGCTATCAGCAGCCTTCGGAGGCCGAAAAAAGAAGAGACTCAACCGGGTGTTTGACGCAATCGGGTTCTTCTACCCCGATTATCGTTATCCCATTCGAGGGCAGAAGAGGAAGAACACAACCTCTGCAAAAGAAGAAGCTGCAGCTGCTCCTAGCGAGCCAGAACCGAAAGGAAAAAGGTTGAAGGTCCTCACACACCGGCCACGCCACATTGAACCAGCTTCGGTGCCTGAGTTCACCGGAGAAACTTCTTCGGCCGCCGAAGCTGAACAGCCAACCTTGTTGCCAGAAATTGCAGAGATGGCCGCAGCGCCATCCACAGAAAAAATGGAAGAAGCAAAAAATCCGACTAAGGAAAAAGCATCAGAAGTTTTGAGTCCTGTAGCAAATGTCGAAACAGCAAAAATCCAAAAGGGTCCAACGGTGACCCCAAAAAGGAAAAGAATGGTAAACGTACTAGATGTCTTGGAGACAATTAAGTCTTCAAGCACAACTCCAAAAAAGAGTGTTGAAGTTGCTGAAGCTTCTACTGAAGCTTCGACGCAACAGGCTGAAGCTGAAGCTGGGCCTTCGGAGCCCTTGAAGGAGCAAACTTTGGAAGCCGAAGCAATAAAAATACCAGAACCAATTTTAGTTGAAGAAACTAGCACTGCCATCCCCGAAGCGCCTGCCAGCATATGTGATTACATCATTCGACATGCTTCGGGGAAAAAATTATCTGAAGAAGAAACTCATGAAGCTAACCATTATGCGAGGGAGCTAAAATATCCGAAGGGGGCAGTGATATTCAATGGGACAAACGAAGATGATTTCCTGTACTGCCTCCCAGACAATAAAGAATTATCCGTCTGCCGAGAGATGGCCAGGAGTATTGGTTTCCCGAAGCTTGAATCTGGATTAAGCGCCATGACGAAAGAAGATCTCGCAGACAGTCTTGCGTACAACAGCCTGAAGGTATGGGAATTAAACGCTTGAAAAACCCCCTTTTTTTCCTTTTCTTTTAACTCATTTCTTTTGTCTTATACGGATTCTTTTTTCGTATAGGGCCTGATCCTAAGCAACGCACTAAGAGCCCAAAAGAGCGCCGAAGATGAAAGCTATGAAATTGCGTTTAATAATTTACGCTCCGAAGTTATCAAACTGAGAAACGAAGCTTTGGAAAAAGATAAAATTCTGCTTACACTGGTAGATAAAGTGAAGAAAGACGAAGTTGCTTCAAAGGCCCAGGCCGAAGCTCAAAAACGCGAGATTAAAGATCTTCAGAAACAGCTGGCTAGAGCTAAAGAGGAGCGCGTGCTTGAGGAAACAAAACGAGAACTCAGTGATCATATGGTCAACAAATTGGAGTTAAGAGTTAAAGAGCTTCGTGCATCTCAGGGAAAATGTTATGTTAAATCTATAGAGTGCGTGAATAAAATTAAGACCAGCTTCGCCAGCGTGGGTGCCTTTTCCAGCGAAGAGAATTTCTCTCGAGGCAATCCCGAAGGTCCATTGGAATGGATTAGTCACGAAGTAGAAGCCTTCGAGGAGATCCTGAGCAGTCGCGGTGATATCTGCGCTTTTTCGGGCGCCAGAGGAATTGCTTCTGTCTTAGAGAAAAAAGGTTGCGAGCATGTAAAATTTCTAGCTCAGTCCGAAGCTACCTTATCTTGCGAAGACATCAAGGACCCCTCGGCCGAAGCAAGCGTGGTTGGTGGCAAATTTTTTACTGATATCTGGAACGACGGCGGCCGAGGAATGGCACAAGAAATTATCCAAAGGAGCGAAAGAGGCATCCACGATGCTAGGAAAGTGGCAGAAGCTGCCGAAAAAAGTACGGAGCCCGAAAGGCAATTAGGTATTAATTAGTCGTTCTTATTATGTTGTAATTTTTGTTTCAAACTCTGCTCACAGTTTGTAATAATAATGAAGAAATGTTCTTTTGCCTCAGAAGCTGCTGAATCGACTGTCGATCCCCACACAAAAGGGGATGATGAAATTAAACAAATGGCCGAAGCTATCATGGACAAAGTTGTTGATCAACTTTTAAATGAAGTCGCCGAAGCAGTATTAAGAGAAGACTAGATGCTATTTAGAAAAACAGTTAAATTGTGATCTATGTAACATTTGTACATTTGAATGTAATATACAAGTTTCTTTCCATTATTCAATTCTTTACGATGCATGAAACTGTACATACATACCATTTTTGAGCCTTCGGCGAAAAAACACCTTCCCTTCTTTTCATGCTTCGTGAAGAAAACATTCTTCGTTAAAACTGTTCTGATAAGACACATCCATGCTTCGTGAAAGCACTCTCCGAAGCTAAACAATTTTGATATTGCTCTGATGAAGCTCATCCATGCTTCGTAAAAACAGCCTCCGAAGCTATTTTCCGAAGATCATCATTATATTCCTTCGTGACTTTGCACGATTTGCACTTTCTCAAATCATTCTTTCGAAGGTTAATACTGTGTGCCCTTCTTTTGCCGTATGCAACATGATGTATGATGCTTATGCTATGCGAAATGATGTGATGATGTTATGTTATGCAAATGACGTCTGTTCCGAAGATACACACAAAACACATTCGTAAGCTCTGCATTCCCTTAGGAACGTCTTTGGAGCTTCTTCGTCTTTTACTTAGACGATCTCAGCGTTGACTTTTCGCTGTAAGCCTCCCTTAGGAGCTTCTTCGCCCTTTACTTAGGCGGTATCAGCGTTGACTTTTCGCTGTAAGCCTCCCTTAGGAGCTTCTTCGCCCTTTACTTAGGCGGTATCAGCGTTGACTTTTCGCTGTAGGCTCTGCATTCCTTTAGGAACGACTTCTGAGCAGAAAACATACACTGCGCTCCCTTTGGAACGGCTTTTTGTGACTTCACAAACTTACTCTGCGTTCCTTAGAACGACTTTCTGTTACTCCGAAGGATTTTTAATTCGAAGGTCCTCCTTGGTAACGGAAAAAATTTTAAGCTTCAGCAACTTAAGCTTGTGGAGCAAATAGATCTTCCTCGTGGAAAACAACATAATTATTACATGAAAACTATCAATGTTTTTTGCTTCACAGAAAATAAAACTGAATAGGAAAGACTGCTATCAAAGGTAGGATACGTGTCAATAAATGTGCTTCGACTCTGGCACAGTGCTGTTGACTGTGCGAGCTTCGGACTGCTCTCTGAAGTCCCTCTGATGTGGAGCGTATTGACTCCCTTCTGGCTGTTGACCTTGCTGCAATGGAGGTGGGGGCGGAAGCTGTTGCCAGGAAGCTTGAGGTTGACTTGCCGAAGCTACAGAAGCTGCAGGGTGGTTGTCTATGTATTGTGGGATATAAGGCGGATGATACGAAGCAGTATGCATGACCTGCTTCGGCTGAGCTTGTTGAGATGCAGCTTCGGCAATTTCCTTTTGCTTCTGGATTGTAATATGGCACGACCTAGTGGTATGGCCCTTGCCTTCTCCACAGAACAAGCAAAACAGTCTCCTTGGCTGATCTCCGAATCTTCCGCCGAAGCCCCTGGCGCCTCTGCCTCTTGGAGCTGGTGGCCGGAAGGAAGTTTGTTGTTGCCCCGAAGCCTGTGAGGAGCATTGCGGTCTGTTCTGACTCCCCTTATCATCATTCTGAGTGTTGTGGATGGAACGGACATGTCTCGGGTAGTATCTTCCTCCGAAGCCCCTGGTCATTTCAGAAAATCTGAAGGCCTCCTCCCTTCTTTGACGAAAGTCATTGTCAGCACGAATGTACTCATCCATCTTTTGGAGCAATTTCTCCAAGGTCTGAGGAGGCTTTCTAGCAAAGTATTGAGCTGCAGGCCCAGGACGAAGCCCCTTGATCATGGCTTCGATAACAATTTCATTGGGCACCGTTGGTGCCTGCGCCCTCAATCGTAAAAACCTTCGGACATACGCCTGAAGGTACTCTTCGTGATCCTGAATACACTGGAACAGGGCTTGAGCTGTGACCGGCTTCGTCTGAAATCCTTGAAAGCTGGTCAGTAACATATCCTTCAGCTTCTGCCATGAAGTTATTGTTCCTGGCCGAAGGGAGGAATACCAGGTCTGAGCAACATTCCTGACGGCCATGACGAAAGACTTCGCCATGACTGCAGCATTGCCCCCGTACGAAGACACTGTTGCTTCGTAGCTCATCAAGAATTGCTTCGGGTCGGAGTGACCATCAAACATGGGAAGCTGGGGTGGCTTATAGGATGGAGGCCAAGGTGTAGCCTGCAGCTCAGCAGACAGAGGAGAAGCATCATCGAAAACAAAATTTCCCTGATGGAAATTATCATACCAGTCATCTTCGTTGACGAAGCCCTCCTGATGAAGGTCTTTCTGATGAGGCCTTCTGTTCTGCTCATCGTGAGTAAGATGGCGAACTTCCTCAGAGGCTTCGTCTATCTGCCTTTGCAACTCAGCTAGGCGGGCCATCTTCTCCTTCTTCCTTTGTACTTGTTGGTGTAGCATCTCCATATCCCTAATTTCTTGGTCTAGCTCTTCTTCCTGAAGTGTCGGGCTGACGGCCTTTCTCTTCTGGCTTCGGGCCTCCCGAAGAGAGACGGTCTCCTGGTTGTGGTCCAGCGGTTGTAGTGCTGCAGCCCCAGCCGCTGAAGCCTTCTTTGGCGCCATAGCGAAGGTCTATAGCTTCCGAAGGTGTTCACAAAACTCGAAGTGGAAGTAGGTTCACCGGAGGTGGGCGCCAATGTTGGGGACTTGTTCTTAAATGCTTCGGATTAAGAACAAGGCAACATAAAAAGTGTTAAACGTTAAGGCCCTTCGTCCTATCGAACATTATTCCCCTTCGGGAATAATGAGTTCCAGACGAAGGTCACAAGAGACATACCTTCGTAAATTCAACAAGTAATAACGAAGGACTCATATAAAACATGGAATGTAGATCATAGAATCATTTCTATTTTAAATGTTGGGGACTTGTTCTTAAATGCTTCGGATTAAGAACAAGGCAACATAAAAAGTGTTAAACGTTAAGGCCCTTCGTCCTATCGAACATTATTCCCCTTCGGGAATAATGAGTTCCAGACGAAGGTCACAAGAGACATACCTTCGTAAATTCAACAAGTAATAACGAAGGACTCATATAAAACATGGAATGTAGATCATAGAATCATTTCTATTTTATTAACACAAAGAAATAGAAATGATTACAAATTACAAATGTACCTTCGGTCCTGAGAGAAGGTAAAAAGTACAAGCGTGACGCAAATGCCAATGCCAAGTCAGCATGAACAGTACGGGAGTACTGTTCGCCTATTTATAGGCACGGGACGCAGCCCGTGTAAAATTACATTCATGTCCATTACATTTGTTAATGGCTTATGGAAATTTGTCAAGGCCCACGCAGTCTTTTCATCTTTAAGTCGGTTCCCCCCTCTGCTGTCGCGATGAAGCTTCCCTGCGCACAGCTTCGGCTGCGCTCGTCCTTCGTCTAGTTCAGGCTTCGTCCTGGCCGTGCTTCATATTCATAGTTCTGAGTCCAAAAATACCTGTCCACATAATCCACTTGGAAAACATTGTCAAATCATGTTTTTGAGGACCTTCGGAGGACGAAGGCCCCCAACAGGGTACAACCTCTGCAGAGTGTAAAACTGGTATACTAGCCGAGCTCACGGTCATGAGCGGCTCAAGACTCTCCGATGATTAATTTATGGAACTTAAATTCAATTTGTCATTTGCATATGCATGGGATTATTTATTAATTTTGTTCTATTACTTTTATTTAAGGTTTGGTATTCACTTACACTTAGTAATTGCTAATAAAATTTTGACCAACTACTTAAAAGCAATGCTCAGCTTTAACCCCTGTCATTGACTAGCCTTACACATCACATGAACTCCCACCTTTGTGAGTTCATGTCCACTGGTTCCCCACAACTTGTTGAGCTATGATCATGTCTGAGCTCACCCTTGCTGTCTCACACCCCCCACAGGAGAAGAACAGGTGGTTCAAGAGGAGCCTCATAGCGAGGAGTTCGATTTGATCTAGGTGGCGTTTCCCAGTTGACTTCTGCGCCAAGGACGATCCTTAGTTCGTGTTATATTTATCTCTTATTTTGTAAGACTTCCGCTATGTAATAAGTACTCTGATTTTATTGTGACATTTATCTCTATACACTCTGTTATTATATACGTTGTCTTCTTGGCGCATGTATGAGATGCACCTGGCTTTGTCCCTTAAAGCCGGGTGTGACACCAGAGCACTTGGGCTCCAAGCCCATTACTGATCAAGGGTTCGAAGGCTGGTCCCTCAAAAGGGTTTCGACAGCCGCCCTAGAGCACTCGGGCTCCGTGGCCATTACTGATCAGGGGTTCGAAGGTTGGCCCCTCGGAAGGGTTCGACAGCCACCCCAGAGCACGTAGAGTGAGGGATGACTCTGGGTACGTCCGATACATGGCCGAGGCTCGGGCTACACTCCCGAGGTACCCTAGGACATTTCCGAGACCGGCGGGAACGATTTGTAACGGAATCCCACCGGAGGGAGGCATCGAGCCCTTGGACCCTGTCGAAGGGGTCTGGGTCCGGTGAATCACCCGCAGGTACTTTTGGAGCACGCCTCTGGGCCACCAGCCGACCCCTAACGAACGGGGCACGGGCGTCCACTCGGATCACACGTTAGCAGCTCACTGGAAACACCATGTTCAGCGCCCTTCGAGGGCAACATGGCGCTTTCCCCTCCTCCTCCTTGTGGAAAGGCGACGCAGGGGCGTATGCTAAAAGTCGGGAAAGTCCTTGATCGTCCTCTCGCTCCGTGCAGAGGCTCGGGGGCTGCTCTCGCACCCGGCTACGGCCAAACTGTTTACAGCATCAACAAACCAGCTTGATAACTCGGAACCTGACCATGCACCCGGGCTACGGCCAGGCCGCATGAGGGAACGATCAGACCGGCCGAGGCACCATGAAAAGCATTAAGACCTCAGAGGAGTCAAACCACTCCTCCGAGGCCTCGGGGGCTACACCCGGTGGGTGCGCTCGCGCGCACCCACCAGAACAAAGCAAAACCGAGAAAGGCCGGTCCCCTCACCAAAAATGCGGCAAAAGCCTCCAAGCGAGTACCAACACTCCCTTCGAGGCTCGGGGGCTACTGTCGGGTACCATAATTAGGGGTACCCCCAACACTCCTAATCACGGCTGGTAAACACCCTCAGACCAACTGACGGGCACGGTTCAAGTCAAGGCTTCGTCTACCCAAGGGACGCGACCTTGCCCGAGCCCAGCCTCGGGCTGGAGCAGTAGTCCTAGACAAGTTCACGCCTTGCCCGAGGGCCTCCTCAGGCAGCAGGCGCCCCCTCGGCTCTCCTGAATCCCGGCTCGGGCAGGCTTCGTTGTGAAGCAGCCTTAGCCAAACCGCCTCACCAACCGACCACATCGCAGGCGCATTCAATGCGAGGATCGTCTGACACCGTATCCTGACACACGCGCCTCAGTCGGCAGGACCGAAGTGACCGCAATCACTTCGACCCCACCTTTTTACTGTTCGATCTGACGGGAAAATAGCGCCGCTCGCCCCGCTCCGACTGCCGTGCCAACCACCCAGGCGAAGCTGACAACAAGTCACGATCAACCACCGAGTTCAGTCTCGGGCGCAACAGGAAGCTCTGCTTCGCCCGACCTCAGGCTCCAGCCTCAGGAGGAGGTCTCCGCCTCGCCCGACCTCAGGCTTTAGCCTCGGAAGAAAGTCTCCGCCTCGCCCGACCCCCGGACTCAGCCTCGACCTCGGTCTCGGGAGGAATCGTGTCCTCGCCCGACCTCAGCCTCGGCCTCAAGAGAAGTCTCCGCCTCGCCCGACCTTAGGCTCGGACCGACCGCGCCAACAGGGGATACATCATTACCCTATCCCTAGCCAGCTCAGGCTACAAGGAACAAGACCGGCGTCCCATCTAGCTTACCTCGGCGACGGGTAATGATGGTGCCCCACGTGCAACCATGACGCCGGTGGCTCTTAGCCCCTTACGGCAGCAAGGAGACGTCAGTAGGATCCATGCTGCACTGCCAGCTGTGCTCTTACAGGGCTCAAGCGCTTCTCCGGTGGCCACGCTATCACGTATACAGGGCTCAAGCTCTCCCCGGACAGCCACGTTGGCATGTACATAGGGCTTAGGCATTTCTCTGCCAGACACGTTAGCGCATTGCTACACCCCCCATTGTACATCTAGACCCTCTCCTTGCATCTATAAAAGGGAGGTCCAGGGCCTTCCCGCGAAAAAGAGGGCTCTCGCGTAGAGGGGACGGCGGGCTGACGGACCGGCTTTCTTCTTCCCTCTCGCGACGCTTGTAACCCCTACTACGAGCACCCTGTTGCAGGATAATACAAGGCTTGTCCCACCTCTTGTGTTCCATCCCACGCCAACCCATCTGGGCAGGGGCACGCAGCGACAATTTCACTCGTCGGTCCAGGGACCCCCCGGGTTCGAAACACCAACACTTCCCAGCTCGCCTTCCACCAACTCCATTTTGGTGATCATGGTGGCGTCGTTTCCCTCATGTGATATTTTGAGGGTGTCCCAGATTTGCTTGGCGTTGTCCAAGCCGCTCACCTTGTTGTACTCGTCCCTGCACAAGGATGCTAGCAAAATAGTGGCAGCTTATGCATTCTTATGAATTTGCTCATTGATAAACACAGGGTTATCGGTACAGTCGAAATCCATTCCATTTTCAACTATCTCGCATATACTAGGATGGAGAGAAAATAAGTGACTACGCATTTTGTGACTCCAAAAAGTGTAGTCCTCTCCATCAAAGTGTGGAGGTTTACCAAGAGGAATTGAAAGCAAATGAGCATTGGAATTAAAAGGAATACGAGAATAATCAAATGAATAATTTGAATTAACCGGTTTCTTTTTCTCGTCGTCGTCGTCTCTTGGTGAAGAAGAAGATTCGTCGCTGTCGTAGTAGACGATCTTCTTGATGCGCCTCTTCTTCTTCCCGTCCTTCTTCTTGTGACTCGAGCCAGAGTTAGTGGGCTTGTTGTCCCTTGGCTCGTTGAAGATGGACTCCTTCTCCTTATCATTGACCACCATCCCCTTTCCCTTAGGATCCATCTCTTCGGGCGATTAGTCCCTTACGTGAAGAGAATGGCTCTGATACCAATTGAGAGCACCTAGAGGGGGGTGAATAGGTGATCCTGTAAAATTCAACACTAAATAGCCACAAGCTTGGTTATAAAGATGTTAGTGCAATAGAACCAAGTGGCTATAGAGCGAGCTCTTGCGAATCACAATAATCACAAAGAAAGACAACACAAGAGATACAGTGTTTTATCCCATGGTTCGTCCAAGTATAACACTTGCCTACTTCCACGTTGTGGCGTCCCAATGGACGAGGGTTGCAATCAACCCCTTTCAAGTGATCCAATGATCAACTTGAATACCATGATGTTCTTCCTTATAGTTTTCTTCCCGTTTGCGAGGAATCTCCACAAGTTGGAGCATCTCGCCCTTACAAGATTGTTCACAAAGAAAGCACGGAGTAAGGTTGGGAAGAGCAATGCACACTAGAATTAAATCCACACCACAAACACGCACACAAGTGAGAAGATGAGCACACAAAACACGCGCAAGGAGTTTACAACTCGAAAAGTGCTCTAATCTCAAGAACGATGAACGATTGCGTGAAAGTGAGGACTAGAAGTCTTGGAATGCTTAGAGTGTGCTTGGGTGACTCCTCCATGTGCCTAGGGGTCCCTTTTATACCTCCAAGGCAGCTAGGAGCCGTTGGAGACCAAAAAGGAAGGCCATTCTTGCCTTCTGTCGGGTGGCGCACCAGACAGTCCGGTGCGCCACCAGACAGTCACTATAGACGGTCCGGTGTGGATCTCCTTCCTTTTCTAGTGTAGACAACTATTGGTCCTCGGCGTCGGTTGGCGCACAGGACACTGTCCGGTGCACACCGGACAGTCCGGTGCTCCCTTCTGACCATTGGTGCGGGCCACGTGTCGCCCGCCGATTTCGCTGCCGACCGTTGCACAGTCGACTGTTGGCTCACCGGATAGTCCGGTGCACCACCGGATAGTCTGGTGAATTTTAGCCGTACATCGTTGAACTTTTCCCAAGAGCAACGACTTCGCCGCGGATGACTCACCGGACAGTCCGGTGCACCACCGGATAGTCCGGTGCACCATCGGACAGTCCGGTGAATTATAGCCATACGCTGTCGTCGAGTCCCGAGAGCGGCCAGTTCACCTTGGACTCGCCTGGCGCACCGAACACTGTCCGGTGCACCTAGACCGAGCAACAGTTGGCTGTGCACAGCCAACTCTTTTCCAGTTTCTTTTCTCCTGTTTCTAGCACTTAGACAATATATGTTACTACTCAAAATAATGTACTAAGTCTAGAAACGTACCTTGTTACATGATTTGCACTTCTTCAATCTTTGGCACATTCAAAACTTAGAGAATGTGTGTTGGGCACTTAATCACCAAAACATTATAGAAATGACCCAAGGGCACATTTCGCTTTCAACCTCCTCCTCAACAGCAGCCTCAATTCCTCTAGTGTCAACAGGAGCTGGCTCGAGCGGACCCCAAGTGGTGGAAGGAGTGGGTCGGTTCCATCAGCCATAGTAGTGGAAGCAGGCTCGACTGGGTTGGTCGATGGAGTCGACTCGAGAGCAACCCAATCGACGTCATCGTGCTCCTCCTCCACAAAGATGGTCTGTCCCATCTGATATGGACATATAGGCTCAAAGACAGGGGATGAACAAGGTGCAGTCTCATCGAATGTAACCTCACAAGTCTCCATAATGAGGTTAGTCTCTAGGTTAAGAACACGATAAGCACGAGAATGTAATGCATAGCCCAGAAAAAACCCATCAGAAGACCGAGACTCAAAATTGTCCAAATTTCTCTATTTCAGCACAAATCATCTGTAGCTAAATACCCTGAAATGGCTAACCTTGGGTGGCCGTCCAAATCGTAGCTCATAAAAAGTTTTGTTCAAGAAAGCTCGAAGAAAGATGTGATTGGACACATGGCAAGCTGTGTTGATCGCTTCGGCCCAAAAATGCCTAGGAGTCCTATGCTCAGCAAGCATCGCCATAACCATCTGAATAAGGGTCCGATTCTTGCGTTCAACAGTGCCATTCTGCTAGGGCACATACAGAGAGGAAAACTGATGCTCGAGTCCCAAAAAGCACAAAAGGATGCAAACTAAGTATTTTTGAATTCTGCGCCATTGTCACTACATATAGCTCTCTTGGCATCCTTAGGAAACTCATTCTACAACCTAAGGATTAAATTCTGAGCATGAGTAAAAGCCTCATCCTTCACCGCCATAAAGAACACCCATGAGTAGTGAGAGTAGTCGTCGACCACCACAAGCACATACCACTTCCCTTCAAAAGAGCAAACCCTAGCTGGATCAACAGTGTCCATATGATGCAATTCGCCATATGCGAGGTCATCACCTTGGTAACCGGGGAATGGTAAGTGGCAACCATTTTGCCATGATGACATGGGTGATAGATAAGATCTTTCTTAAGTTTTAATTTGGGCAATCCTTGGATGAGGTCAAGTGAGCTCAAACGGCACAAAAGATTGAAGCTCAAGTGACCTAGCCTCCTATGCCACTTCCAAAGAGAAGAGGAAGATCCTGCCAATAAACATCGAGAAGGGCTAGAAGAATGTGAAAAATCAGCACTGAAAACTAGACTAAAAGGGGAAATATGTCAAACAAGATCCCCACGGGCATCCAAAACAAGAGACAAGCCCTTTTTAAAATGCACTTGATAGTTATCCTCAAGGAGTTGCAAAACTAAAAGCAGATTGAAATGTAGATTCGAAACCAAAGATACATTCTTGAGAATAAAGCTCTCGTTCACCTGAATGGTGCCACGAGAAACAATCTTATCTTTTGACTTATCCCCGAATGTGATGTATTCCTTACCAATCATGGGGTCGAGGCCATTTGGAGCTTCCGGTCATGTGGCGCGAACAGCCGGAATCCATGAGCCACGTGTTCTGCAGGCCCTTGTCTCGCATTAATAGTAAGACACTGGGTGCACAAATGGCACAACACTGGGGTAAGTAAACTATGAAGAATACCAGTGTGTTGCAGCATTTGCCCCTGAAAAGTGTTAGGGAAACCACCAAACATCCCCGATCTCGAAGGGAAGCGATCACCACAAGAAGGAACTGTGGTCCGCTGAGGAAGTAAGAACCAAAGCCTCTATCATGGGGTCCTTGGCCATATGGCACACGACCAGCACCCCATCGGGCAAGACCACCATGTGGTCTCACTCCCTAAGGCCTAGCAGCAAGAGGAAAAACACCTCTAGACCGCACAGGATGTTCTAAACAGGCTGATCATGAACACCACGAGGGGGGTGGTTCATGTCCTTCCTACTCGACTCAGAAACCCACCACTCATCTATCTTCCTCCTAAAGTAAAAGGAAGCTACATGTTATCCCTCTCATAATACTGACAATGGTACCTCACCTCTCTCTTGGGTGGATTTTGTTTGTGGGAAGGGGCTTTCTTTTTGAATGGTTGAGGAGCTCTAGGAAGGGTATCACTAGAGATGTCTATAAGGGTGTCAAGTGTGTTCCTGAGATGGTTAGGTTTTTGGAAACCACACTTGTTTCTGAGGAGAGGCTCTCACAGGCTCCTCAATCACACCATCTCTCACAGGGGTGATAGGGTTAGGAGGGGTGATTTTGATAAGCTTGGGAGTGGATGAAGGTTTCTCTAACGGTGTCAAATCACTGCACTCACCAACCTTCCCAAAGCGAGCAACACTCCCATCCTTAGCAGCAAAGCCTAACCCCGGTCTGCCAGTTCCCCTCTTGAACTGACTAACCATCATGCCCAACTGGGCTCACTGCATGACACCCAACTCAAGACAGATCGAAGTTATGTTTTTTCTTCCTAGATTTGTGTCTTGTCATGTTAGCAGGACTCAAGGGCAGACTACAAACCCTCACAAAGTGCACACTGCACAGGTGTAGGGGCACTCACTAAGCTAGCCTTCTCAAGCAAAGCTATCCTACACTACTACAGATCATGCTATATGAGACGGTTAATTTTCAGTTATTAAGACGCTTATGAAGTGTCCAATTTTGATGGAGTCGTAAAAGATGTCACACATTTAAGATGGTTATAAACCATCTTAAAAGATATTATATAAGACAGTTTTTAATTTATAACCATCTGAAAAAGGTATTTGTTTAAGTCATTTTGTCCGATAAACCGTCTGAAAAAGGTATTTGTTTAAGTCATTTCGTCCGATAAACCGTCTTGAATTAGGTTTTTTTTAAGACACTGCTTCTAAAGAATCGTAGAGAATACAAACATTAAAAGTCATAAAGTATTTATCAAACCGTCTCGAATATCCTACAATAATAGACGATTACAATAGGAAAACCATCTTATTTAGGTGACTAATAATGGACGTTTTAGAAACCGTCGTATTTAGGAGACTGATATTAGACATTTTGGTGATCGTCTTATTAAGTTAAACGAAATGACTTACACGGCAGTATATTCTTCAATTTATAATCATTTTTTAGATGTCACGTTATAATAATTTGAAAGAGAAATATACATACACATATATTGAATAACATTATAATTAATATAATATAAATAAGTACCATTCAATATATCATAAATAAGCATTGTCAAACAACACATACATAAGTGTACTCTAAATCTTAACTAAAATATAACTGTTTGCACTAATGTTAAGCCTAACTTTATATGAATTCAAGTCTCCACATTTTGCGGCCACCAAATTTGAATTCCATTCTATGTTTTCCTATACAACAAATAGGAGAAAACTAGACATAGCAAAAAGCTCTAAGCAGCACGTGGATGGTCTCGAAGCTGACCTTGTGCTTCTCCCTATTCTTGATCACTCCTACACACCTGGTGTTCCTCCAATCGGTCATCATGACCACGTTGCCGACGTCAAACTTGATGAAGTCCATGATCTTGTTGGTCTCTAGACCGATCTTGATGGTGCCATTTCTGCAAACTTTTAGCTATACAGAAGGGAGATTGTGTTTGGAGTAAAGAACGACCAACCTCACCACATATGGACTAAGAATAACTTTAGATCTGCTTGAGTGACCTGCATGTATTAAAACAGAACCATGACAGAATGAATACCTAGTGGAATGACATCTCACAAAGTGTGTTTTCAGGAAGAGACCGTCGAGGTCAAATCTCTGGTGGAAATTGACAGCTTCTTTAATTGTGTTGAAAACACCCTGATCCTCCATCTCCTCCCAGGAGTCCCAGTTGGCAATAGCGTCAGCCCATGTAGCTACCAGCTCAAAGACCTTCAGACTTTCAGTTTCTTCCATGCAAGTGACAGAACTCATGACAAACTCAAGTAACACAGAAGCATCGTTTACGCATGACAGCGGTGGTAATGCAGAGCCCTCCTGAAATGAATGTTGAAAACAGTCAAGCAAGTTTCACCACTTGAATACCTTAAGACAACAGGTCAACGACAAACTAACATACCATATTGTCAGCTTGAAACAACCAAGCTTTTTGTAACATCGTTCATCTTGCTCCCTGCCTCCGTCTCTATATATAACTATATGAGCAGCAGGTGCATTCTGAAGCGGCAACTCACTGCATATCTGACATCTCAGCTGCTGAACCGCAAGCCATCCATGACCTCTTCTATTCCGAAGCTGCTTCTCTTCTTTCTCAGCTATCACTCTCCCATTGCTCGCGCAGGCGATGATGGCAGCTACAAGGTTCTGTCCATGGGCTCTCCGAGAACTGACTCCGTCTGTTCCCAGTCCAAAGGTGCAGTACTGTCCATCCATGCAGTGCAGGCACCAGCAGTTTCCACTTAGTTAATTAATTATTCTGTGCGCAGTTGTAATGATATCTGGCAACCATTTCCCTTGCTTTGACGACGGTTTCAGTGGTTCCGTTGTCGTCCGTGCAGTGCAGGCTACAGGTCGCTTAGCTGTGTGGTAGTAGATGAACAGCTGTGATCAACATTTCAGCTGTGATCAACCTCTAGAGTTTCTGCAGCATTATTCAGATCAACAATGCCACCAGGTGCACCTTTTAGCAAGTTCAGGAACTTTGTCAAGAGCCCTAAAAGGCAACAATACCCCACAATTAAAAAAGGAAAACTCATCAAGATGCCATGGAGATGTGAACAAAAGAACAGGAAAACCATAGCCGATTCTTCTCACCGAGGGAGCTATCATAGCGGCAGCCACCAACAGGAGTAGAAGGATTGCCCAGAGAACCTCGATCAAGGAACCCGATACACCAAGAATACTGGGATATGATGAAAGGTGATCGTCCAGGCATGACTGGGGAAACATGCATTTCTATATAAAAAGTAAACAGTCAGTACTTCCAAATGTATTGTATGGTATTATTCTATTCAAATAGGTTTACAAGTTAGGTTAATATTTTTATGTCCAATTTTTAGTACCAATGTGTATAGGAATCAGCTAATCCATAAATTGTCAATGGATGGAAACAATATTGTTAACATGAAAGTAATAACTGATCATAAGATTAAAAGCAGGCATGGTGATTGTACTCCATGCACAAAGTACCAAAATATTGACCACACAGAAAAAAGATGCACTACTACCTGAGGCCAAGGATCTGGGACAGGGGGCAGGAGCTCCATTACAGTACTCGCAATGTTGGATACAATTTCAGGAATATGAGACAACTTTTTCCTGTCCACCCTCAACTATTGTGCCTAGAAGCTTGAACAGAAGAGCAGACTCATTTTCATCTCCAGTACTTATTCTTTTCAGAACCACTTGTAGAAGAATGAGCCAGTCAGGTGGAACATGACTATTCTGAAAAAAAACAGAGACAAAATATATTAGTTCATATTTCCAGGTGCAAGTAGACTACAATGCAAAATACTGCATTGACTCAGTCTTACCTCGATGAGTTCTGCAATAGCACCAGAAGTAGAGGCACAAACCGGATAACAAGTTATGTCCTCCACATACTCCATGGTCAACGCCTTCATTAAGGACTGATAAATACTAGAACTCATGTCCTACAGGTAAGCAAACAAGAAATAAAGTGAAATGTATAATGTAGAGGGATATACATATTACATTAAGCCTCTACTTTGATCCAGCATGTCCTATGAGATGATGGAATTTAAAAACAAGAAAAACATATAACCTCTGGTAGGCATATCGCAAGCTGACCAATAACCCAATTAGCCGTTGAAATCAAATATGGGCTGCAAGGATCCAAAGAATATAATGGGAGAATCCGGTTCCTGATCAATGTAATTGTTAAATCTTTCTTTTCAGTCAGAAACTGCAAGATGGATACTGAAATGAATCAGCATTTTCTTATAAAACCAATTCATAAAATAAGACACACTAGAAGGGTAAAATTTGAATATCTTACATCTTGGAGGCCTCCATATGCCATCAAAACACCGAAATAACTAAAATGAAATCATTTAGTACATCAAGATAATAGTATAGTAAATAAACATAGTGGTATGTCTAATCGTCTTTAAGCCTTTCTTACTTCTGCACTGCTACTGATGAAGCATCCTCACCATGAGAAGGTATAGGAAACTTTGACAGGAATGGGATGACCAATAACTCCCCAATTGAGCTCATTTCAGATTTCCCTTTATTTTTATCACCTTTCTTATGCTTTGATGCTGCAGATGCAACTGGTGGACCTTGAAACCAAAAAAAAGTGTAAGCAAATGACAGCAACATCTCAATTTTTGAAAAAGTGTTAGTATTCCCATTCTGTCTCAGTTTCAATGTAATACTCTATTACCTTACATTGCATCTTGCCTCCTGGTGTTTGGATATACTGACAAACCTCCATGAACCCTCAACTGCTCTCTAGAGTTGCGAGAAGCGTGAGCCATATCACACTACTCTTGTAGACAAAATGTTCTGCTGTCTATAGTTTTCTCACTCTAAACAATAAGTAAGATGGTTTGCTACTCCAATTATGAGTATGCTATATCTATATGTATTGCATACTGCTATAACAATTAACAAAGCATCGAATGAAGTATATTATTGTTCACTCGTTTAGCCATATTCTGCTATAACAAGGCATGGGATGAAGTATATTATTGTTACTTCACTCGTTTAGCTAGTCCTACTCCCACTCCTACTCCCACAGCACCCTCTGAACAATAAAGTGTAGTAAACCAACTCCAGTTGATCTAGTACATGGGCCATAACTCAATTTTCAAAACTATTAACTCCGAATGCTTCACCATATAAAAAGGAAAAGGAGATCCTAAAAAGCTAGTTAGTGAGATTTCTTTCATTAGAATTCATGGTTGATTGCAAGTCTTTAAGAAAAACACTGCTCACCTCACTATGTATTTGATAGGTGAGGGGTCCTTGGGGCGTGTCCTCGTTGTCTGTCCATCATCTTCCTCCTCGATGAACACCTCATCGGCCCTCTCAAACGACGTCCCCACCTCGTCGAGCGCCACAATCCGGATCGACACCTAGCCCTATGTACTACATGCTGAAACTTGGAGAAAAAACTAGATGCATATGTGATGTCCATCAAATATATGAAAGTAGGATGATATCATTCTAAATTACCATTATATATCTCATAAATAAGCATTGTCAAATAGCTCATGCATAAGCGTACTCTATATCCAAACTAAAATACTAATTGACAAACTTGGTAATCAATTGTTTGCGCTATCGTCGTGCCTAACTAAATATATATGAAATCAAGTCTGCACACTGGTGCGGCCATTCCATCTTTTCCTGTACAACAAATAGAACACAATAATTATTAGTTAGACACAGATGAACACCTCACAATGTGGCATATGATGTAAAAGGTTATATGAATGTAACATCTTACCTAGGAAGCCATGCTAGATTTAGTTATATGAAGCACCTTCAACCCTGCATGATCCACCAATGTCTATGACCTCATTCATGAAGAAGTCGAGCAACCGTTCTCAGACATTTGATATCTCATCAGGCAATAATGGACATGTTGCAAAACCAGCACGACCCTTGAAAAACATAAAGCATGTAAATATTTATAATGTCATATTGCATAGGTTTGAGTAAAATAGAATTCAGACTGTAAAAACAACCTCAGGATATCGATCACGGTCCAAACTATGATTATCCGTAAAGGATAACATGTGGTACATCACATATTGTCCGCAAAGCATACTGCCAGATGGTTGAATGTGTGCCTAAAACATGTGATTCATAAGGAAAATATCTAGTGGGAATGTCTAATTATATGTCTTGCTAATAATTTCAGGTTAAGGACATGATTACCTGAAAATGTTTCCATATAACTGTGCGACCAAAATTCTTGTTATGGCGACCTTTTTTGTCGACATAAGCACCAAAAGCCCTACAATAATGGTGACTAACGGTGTAAGTAACAATTGAAATTTAGAGCAAAATAGAATTATGATAAAGGTAATACCCACTTATCGAATAGCTTTTTAATACTATAGCAGCTAGGGGATAGGTAACCTTTGGAGTCAATATTGTACAATGTATTCCATTTCGGGAAAATAACTAACAAGGCCCAATGGTAACTGAAATGAGGAAGATAGAACATTAAGATACAGATTAAAAAACTATAGAGTGTTATTAGTGCTAGGCTTTACCCTTCCTGGCAAACAACAAATATGCACTCCTTGTCCTGCTGAGCAAGCAATGTTTCATAATGTATGCTTCGACTTCATCAACCTCTTCATTGATTCTCTTTAAAATGATCATCTCTGGATCTAAAAAGCCAACTATGCCTCTGTATTTGTCTATGTTCCTCATGCATCTATTAAAAGAATAGTTAGATAAAGAACAAAAAGTAGACACTTATAGGAAATGGTGGATCTCACTCACAGCATCCAACTCCGATGTAAGGATATGTCAAGGGCAAGATCATTGTAGATGTGAAATACATCACTGAATTCTACTGCATAGACCCTAGATTTTTCAAGAAAATCATGTTCTTCGTATCGTACCATGAAGTGTGTGGCACTTTGCCTTCGAGATATTGGTGTGGTCATAGCAAAGTACCATTTGTGGAAACATTGGCTCTGTTTACCCATCCTCTTAAGCAATGCACTAGATACTAAAGGCTGCCCTAGCACAAATTGTTTATTATTTGGAACTGGTGGTGGAGATCGTTGATGAAAGGGGGGAGTCCAAAGGGGATCAAGATCATCATCTTCTATGTTTTTCTGTTGTGAATTTTTTTGCTCCTTCTCTTTGCTTTTGTTATGTTTTTTATGCTTATGTTTCCTCTTCTTGCTGACATTGGAGGCACTATGTGTGACATCTATATCCTCGGTACCCATTGTTGGTGTTGGCATTTTATCCTTTTCAGGTGTGTGATGGAGTACCTGAGGCGATGTGTGTGGGACTTGTTGAGGCTTTGCATGAACTGTTGTTTCCTATGTAAAATTCAGAAACAAGTGCATGGCATTAACCAAGTTTTGAATAACAATAATAAGTTCATCAGGTTGAAGTTAGCAAAGTGTACCTCTGCTAGTTGTATGTCTGACTTAGGCCATAACACAAATGAATTTTTGGCTTCACCAAGAGTGAACATATCACCACCAGCGATAGGTATAGGGAGTGGAAATTCCAAGAAGTTGTCAAACACAAAATCAACCTGCATTTTTGTGTGGTCTTCTCGCCGCTCAATCCCATGGACGGTTACAACATCCTTTGGAGGGTAAGCCTGCCCTCTAGCGACCACAACAGATTGCGGACCTATCTGCACCACCAACTTGCATTTCATCACCTCCTGAAATGTTAAACATATGAAGAATTAAGGGAAAATGCAGAATATTAGTGGCACATTGATTTTGTTATCTGATAAGTCATATGTGCTGCAAGTAGATGAAGTTACTTGTAATGAGTCAACTGAATGATGTGTTGCATGGTCTGGTGTATCAACAAATTTTGAAGATGAGCAACTCTCATAATTGTTTAATCGACGCTCCATACTCTGACACAGGGCTGTCAGTTTCTCAAACTTGGCCTTGTACTCATCCACAATCCTCTTGACATATTCTTTCGTTGTTCTACGTTTCTTCTTACGAGGGCCATCACCTTGAGCAAGACCCATCCCTAAACCCACATAAGCACTCACTCCTGTTGTCCTCCCTAGATGATTACTCCATATTGCTGTTGCAAGTATGTCCATATTATCCAATGGTGTAAAGGTACCAGCTACTGACTTTTCATTTAGATCTACCTGAAAAAACAGTTTTATATGTGAATCAAATAGGGTAAGAAAATTAAATGGACAAGTTATGTGTGGAGAGGAACATTACAATTTTCTTTATGATTGGATGCGACTCTGTTATGTTCACATCACCAGAAGGATTCCTCGCCCTTGCCCAATCCTTATGACGACCATCTGGCATGTCTTGAAATGGAATAGATTTACCCTCAGTTAATGCTTGTGCATCTTCCTTTGCCCATTTTCTCTTTTGTACAGTATAGCTTCGCTGACCTAGTTTTTGACAGAACTTATTCATGCTTTGGCTTTTCTTGCCCTTTTCTCCTAGAGCAATATACTCATCAGAGGTAACCCACTCCACAAAGTCTGGCCACCACTCTTTCTTGAGTTCTGGATAGTCCTCAAATGGAGTTTTGTCCTTCTTGACATAATTTATATTTAGTTTCCACTTGAAATCCTTCCATGCATGGCCTGTACGAATAAAAGGAAAATAAATCATAAATCCCAAGAAATGATGCAAACAGGATCAAACAATCTCGATAAGTCAATCCTTACTCATAGATTTCAAAGCGACCTTCTTCACACTGAGGGTATGGGTTTCATCCCTTGGCATGACAAATTTCTTTGACACATCCTCCCATAGGTTTGATTTTACCACTGTAGGCACTTTTCGCCAATCCTTTATCCTAATATCAACACGCATGCGTGCTATATAACCACAATAGCTTGAGAATTCATTGACATGTTTTACCGGTGACTGGGCAATCCCATTTTTATCAAACGTAAGACAACGAGGACCTCCTTTTTCTAGCTTCTTGCATTTGGCGTGACCTCGTTTCGTTCTATGCCTGGTAGAAGTACAAGAACCTTTTTCGACAATGTCCTCTGAATGCAAGCTAGTGGAAGATGAGCTACTTGTGGACCCAGAGGTTTTTGAAGTTGATGACCTAGATGTATCAGAAGATGACTCAGAACTCATTTGTTCCTATTGAATTAGCACCATCAGTACCCATTGTACACAAATATATTCGAAAACAATATTGGCATTAGCAGCATCAAAGAATACTATGTAAACCGAAGAAAAACTCATCAAAGAATACTATGTAAACCGAAGCAAAACTCTATGCACGCTCAAAGAAAACACCATGGGGAAGCCATCTAAAGTGTATCCATTTCTACTTGTTCACTTCGACTTTTAATCTCATCACATTTGTGTCAGATGTAAATAAAGGTGTATTCATTGTACAAAAAATATGTTAAGTATATGAATATGAATACAGATCATTAAACTATATTGATACACTATTAGTACTTCTACCTTAGCAAATGTGCAAGAGACATGTTACATTTGAACTCAATTCTAAAAATTGGAAATACATTAGCAGATAGCAGATAGCAGATAGCTAATCCTACAGGGATCTTGCCTGGGAGTTCTGGGTGCCGCGCTGGGGGCACTGAAGATGACGGATCTTGCCTCTCAGCCTCGGCGATGGGCGTCGGACGCAGGAGATGGCAGGGACGCAGGGGCGCCTGGAGCTCGCAGCGGCGGTTCGCGGGCGTGGGACGAGGGGAGGACGCGGGCCGCCTGGATCTCGCACCGGCGGTACGCGCGCGGGCGCGGGACATGGGGAGGGACGCAGGGGCGGCAGTACGCGCGTGGGCGCGGGACTCAGCGAGGGACGCAGGGGCGAGACGAGGGAGGACAACAACACAGGACTCGGGGAGGGACGCAGGGGCAGCAGTACGCGCACGGGCGCGAGACTCGGCGAGGGACGCAGGGGCGAGACGAGGGAGGACGACGACGCGAGACTCGGGGAGGGACGCAGGGGCGGCAGTACGCGCGCGGGCGCGGGACTCAGCGAGGGACGCAGGGGCGAGACGAGGGAGGACGACGGCGCGGGACTCGGGGAGGGACGACGCGGGACGAGGGGAGGACAACGGCGCGGGACGACGAGGGGAGGACGACGGCGCGGGACGACGAGGGGAGGACGCCGAGATCCTAGAGCCTGGATGCTGATAGCCGAACGCGGGGAGGGACGCAGATAGCCTAATACGTGCTGGAACCTAATGCAATGTGGAATTGGGAATTGATGATAGGTGGAGTCACATTTTTCTGTTTATTAGAATATACGTATATAGATAGAAATTATAATAAGCAGCGATTTAGAATAATAAGTAGCCATTAATATATAGAAATTAGAACAATAATAATTTACATTAAGTCCAAACTCATTCCATATCTATGACCATATTATCTAAACTACTCATATTACTAAAGAGGTCATAATCTTATTCATCATTTACATTTTCAACACCAACAATTCTTCTTTTCCCCCTGAGCACCACTCGATGATGCCTGTTTGCAAGATCATCGATATAGAAAACTTGATTTGCATGCTTTGCAAGAATAAATGGATCATCCTTGTAAGCTTCTCGTCTAAAATCTATAGTGGTAACCCCATATTTTGGGTCAACGACAACACCTTTAGGGTTGAACCACTTACAAAGAAAAACAACTTGCTTGAAAAGTGTGTAGTCCAACTCCCAGATGTGTTCTAATTGTCCATAATACGTGTCCTTCCTTAGATATGATGATTTTTTATTGCGATCAAACACCTCAGTTATCGCGTCGTTGCAAACTCCACTATTTTGTCGGGTGCTTTTACCATCTTGTTGTACTGTGTAGAAAGTGTATCCATTAATGTCGTAACTCTGCCATGTCGCTACGATGGATGAGGGTCCCTGTGCCAACCGTCTCACAGTGTCATTCTTTGGTACCTTGTTTTCACACCGCTTTTGAAACCAATCACAAAACTCTTTGTTATGGAGCCTCACAATGTCTTCGTCCACCATTTCTGGGTTTTTCTTTCTCAATCGTTTCTTGTGTTTGTCAATGTACTTTGAAACATCTTCAGCAGATTGAAGGATCAAGAAATGAGCTTTATGGAGCAATTCTTGATCTAGTATCTCTGTGCTCAATCCAAGTCCCCCTTGCCCTTTAAGTCTTCCCGCATGGCGTGATAGTGGAAGGCCAATCGGTGCCACCTCATCCATGTAGTCCACACAGAAATCGATGACACTCTCAATTACATAACTTTCTGCAATAGAACCCTCCGGGCGTGCCTTATTCCGAACAAAGCGTTTCAAGATTCCCATGAACCTTTCGATCAGATACATGTAATGTAAGAAATGCGGCCCACAAATCTTAGCCTCTTCAACTAGATGCATAGTCAAATGTACCATGATGTCGAAGAATGAAGGTGGGAAGTACATCTCAAGTTGGCATAAAGTTTGAACCAATTCCCTTTGTAAGTTGTCAAGGGCTTCAATATCTAGCACCTTTGAATTTATTTCATTAAAGAAATAGTATAATCTAATGACAGTATCTCGTATTTTGATATTCTTGAAAGACCCACGGAGGACCACGGGGAGGATCTATGTCATTAAAACATGGCAGTCATGAGTTTTCATACCTGACAGTTTTAGGTCTTTCTTTGACACGAGCCTTCTAATATTTGCTAAATAAGTAGATGGAACTTTCACATCATGTAATAGATGAAAAACTTTAATTTTTTCCTCCTTGGTCAGAGTATACCATTCCTGGGGTTTTTCAATGTTCAGCTCATCAAGGTCACACTGGTCGTTGGTGTTGTCCTTAGTTTTCCCTTTTATGTTAAAAATTGTACCAATCAAAGCTTCACACACATTCTTATCAATATGCATAAGATCAAGACAATGACGCACACTTAGATCGTGCCAATAAGGTAACCTCCAAAATATGGATTTTTCTTCCACATTCTAGATAATGCTAAATTGTGTTTCCCGAACTTATTTTCAATGTCCTTCACACTCTCATAAACCACATGTCCAGACCTGCGTGATGGAGCCTTATCATTTTCAATACTCCCATCAAATGCATCAACATTCTTTCGGTATGGATGATTTCTGCGTGTCCACCTACGATGTCCCAGGTATACAATTTTTCTACTGTTTTTTAGATAACGACTATTTGTACTCTCTTGACAAATATAGCATGCTTTGTATCCCTGAGTGGATAATCCTGCAATGTTTCCAAGGCCTTTATAGTCATGGATGGTACAAAAAAGCAAGGCCCTCAAGTTAAAATATTCTTTCTTACAAGAATCCCAAACTTCAACACCAGTTTCCCATAGCTTCAACAGGTCTTGTACCAACGGCTCAAGATACACATCAATATCATTGCCCGGCTGTTTTGGTCCAGGGATCAATACTGACAACATGATGTACTTCTGTTTAATACATAACCAAGGTGGCAGGTTATATATGCTTAATAATACTGGCCATGTGCTATGGGTAGTGGTCATATTGCCAAATGGATTCATACCATTGGTGCTGAGAGCGAATCGGATATTCCGTGATTCTTTTGCAAATATTTCATACTTACTATCAATTTCTCTCCATTGTGAAGCATATGTAGGGTGCCTCAACTTTCCATCCTTCTTACGTTCTTCAGCATGCCAACACAAAAGTTTTGCACTTGCTGGATTAGCAAAAAGTCTTTCTAATCGAGGTATCACAGGGAAGTACCAGAAAACCTTTGCAGGAATCTTTTTCTTCTCATTGGAGCCCAATTCCTCTAGGCTATCAATCTTCTTGTAGCGTGATATGTCACATGTTGGACATGATATGTTGTTCTTATGCTTTCCCCAATATATAATGCAATCATTGGGGCAAACATGTATTTTTTCATACTTCAACTCAATAGGACACAAAATCTTCTTTGCTTTAGTTGTGCTTCGTGGCACCATATTCCCTTTCGGAAGCTTGTCTGCTAAAAAATTTAACAAATCTGTAAAGCTCTTATCACTCCATCCACTAGCCACCTTGAATCGTAGAAGTTCCGTAGTAAAACTCAGTCGATTATAACTGCTTCCCGGATATAATGGTGTCTCACGCTCTCGAACTAGTATCTCACGTACTTGTGATGCTTGAGCCTCACTCAAATTACGAGTTACAGTAACATCATGTATCATGTATTCCAAATGATTGACGGGCACATCAACAATCGTCGCATCCGCAAAATGACTTTTTGTATCTTGGATATGCACATAATGGTCATTCGCCTCATTAGTATCCATAGGACCGCCATTAGTATCTAAAGGACCCTCAGTGTTTCCATTGTTATCACTGTTGGGGCCATGCTTCGTTGCGCCGAAGGTCTTACACGAAGAAGCAGCTTCGGCTGAAATCGCCCCCAGGAGATGGCCGAAGGTTCCTTTTTATGGAGCTTCGGCGTTACAAACCGACATAAAGATAGAATGACCTTTTTATCCATAGAGGTCTAAGTTGATGTTGTAAACTTTTGTAAAGGGCATAATTGTAATTCGTCACAGGCTGCGTCCTGTATCTATAAATAGATGAACAGTACCCCTGTACTGTTCACGCGAACCTGTCATTTGCCTTCGCATCACACTTGTATTTTTGCCTTCTTCAGGACCGAAGGTACATTTATAATTTGAAGTTATTTACATTTTGTTCATAATAATAGATGGAAATAATTCTATGATAACATTTAAGTGTTTATTTCATATCTCATGATTTATGTGAATACACCATCCTTCGTTATTATGCTTACGAAGGTATGTCCTTCGTAACCTTCGTCCGAGATGCTTTATATCCTGATGGGATATATTGTTATGGAGGACGAAGGTCTTTAATACTTAACATTTTCTGTGTTGCCTTGTTCTTAATTCTTAGCATTTGAGAACAAGTCCCCAACATTGGCGCCCACCTCCGGTGAACTCACTTCCACTATTCTGAGCTGATGGCTTCGTTCAACAATCAAGCTGGAGCTGTTTCGGCTTCGAAGCTGGTGCTCCCGATAACAGGCGGTTCTTGCTCAGAGCCGGCTAACAAGAAGCAGAAGAAGGAGGCTCAGAGAAGGGTGCAGCATGTTGGAGTGCAGGGACCCTTCATCAAGTCCAAGTGGTCCCATATTCCAATTACTTTCTCTCAGGAAGACCTTCAGCTTAAGGACTATCCTCACAATGATGCCATGGTTATCTCTTGTGTGATCAAAGGATTTCTGGTTCACAATGTCCTAGTTGACACAGGCAGTGCAGCTGACATTATATTTGCTAAAGCCTTCAGACAAATGCAAGAGCCCGAAGACAAGATTCATGATGCCACGCACCCTCTTTGTGGCTTTGGAGGGCGGCAGATTGTAGCACTTGGGAAGATTACCATGCCGGTAACCTTCGGATTTGTTAACAACACAAGGACTGAGCAAATTGTGTTTGATATTGTTGACATGGAGTATCCTTACAATGCTATCATTGGCCGTGGTACTCTTAATGCCTTCGAAGCAATTCTCCACCCAGCTTATCTCTGCATGAAGATACCTTCGGACCAAGGACCTATTGCTATTCATGGAAGCCAGGAAGCTGCTAGAAGGGCCGAAGGAAGCTGGACCGACTCCAAGGCAATCCATAATATAGATGGAACTGAAGCTTGTGAACAGTACAAATTCAGAAGGGAGAAGGCAGCTTCAGCAGATCAGCCGAAGCCCATGCTATTGTGTGAGGACATAGCAGAGCAAAAGGTGCTGTTGGGCTCACAACTATCTGAAGACCAGGAGAAAACCTTGATAAGGTTTTTATTCAACAACAAAGATGTTTTTGCATGGTCGGCCAATGATCTCTGTGGAGTGAATCGGGATGTTATTGAACATTCGCTCAATGTTGACCCATCCTTCAGACCCCGAAAGCAGAGGCTTCGGAAAATGTCTGATGACAAGGCCGAAGGGGCTCGCAACGAAGTAAAAAGACTCCTCAGTGCAGGAGTTATCAGAGAAGTGAAGTATCCAGAGTGGCTAGCTAACACCGTTATGGTGAAGAAGGCCAATGGCAAGTGGAGGATGTGTATCGATTTCACAGATCTCAACAAGGCTTGTCCGAAGGACGAATTCCCGCTGCCAAGGATAGACTCTCTAGTCGATGCAGCAGCTTCTTCAGAGCTTATGAGTCTCCTGGATTGCTACTCAGGATACCATCAAATCTGGATGAAAAAGGAAGATGAGCCGAAGACTAGCTTCATAACTCCAAGTGGCACATATTGCTATCTTCGGATGCCTGAGGGGCTCAAAAATGCTGGAGGGAGTTTCAGCAGAATGACTGCGAAGGTTCTCCAGTCTCAAATAGGCAGAAATGTGTTGACCTATGTTGATGACATTATCGTAAAAAGCACGAAGCAGGAAAATCATATTGCTGATCTGCAGGAGACCTTCGCCAACTTCAGACAAGCTAGTCTGAAGCTGAATCCAGAAAAATGTGTTTTCGGAGTAAAGAAGGGTAAATTCCTTGGATGTTTGGTTTCAACAAAGGGAATCGAAGCTAATCCAAATAAAATCGAAGCTATACTTCGAATGGAGCCACCAACTACAAGAAAGGGGGCCCAAAGATTGACAGGAAGGCTGGCATCTCTCAACAGATTTATATCCAGATCAGCAGAAAGAAACTTACCATTTTTCGAGGTGCTGAAGTCAGCCGAAGTCTTTCAATGGGGCCCAAGTCAACAAAAAGCCTTCGAAGAGCTGAAGCAATACTTGATAGATCTCACAACATTAACTCCACCAACGCCAGGGGCTTCTCTGTTGTTATATGTGGCAGCTTCGCACTCAGCAGTGAGTGCGGCACTTGTCCAGGAGAAGCTTGATGGCCAACTCAAGAAGCAAGTTCCAGTGTATTTTGTATCTGAGGTCCTTAGTGTCTCAAAGAAAAATTATACAGAGCTGGAGAAGATATTATATGCCGTTTTAATGGCATCAAGGGAGCTTCGGCATTATTTCCAGGCATACAATATTATTGTTCCTTCTTCACAGCCGTTGAAGGACATAATGAAAAATAGAGAAGCTACTGGACGGATTGGCAAATGGGCTGCAGAGCTCAACGAATTTTACATTGATTATGTGCATAGATCCTCGATCCAGTCTCAAGCATTGGCAGATTTCATTGCCGACTGGACGCCAGGGGCTCAGGATGAAGAAGCAAATAAAGATGCCGAAGTATGGACAGTGTTTTGTGATGGCTCTTGGGGAATCTTCGGAGTAGGTGCAGCTGCTGTGTTGGTTTCACCATCCAAGGTCAAAACTTGTTATGTAGCAAGACTTGATTTCAGCTGTACGAACAATATTGCTGAGTACGAAGCCCTGCTTCTGGGCCTTCGGAAATTAAAGGCAATGGGAATCAGAAGGGCAATTCTTAAAACTGATTCCCAGGTGATTTCGGGTCATATTGACAAAAGTTGCAAGGCTAAAGATCCGAAGCTGGAAAAATATCTAGATATGGTCCGAAGGATCGAAGCCTCCTTCGAAGGATTCTCTGTCAAGAATATCCCTCGAGGACAAAATGAGCATGCTGATTTGCTAGCCAAGTCTGCAGCACAGGGGCTGCCGTTACCTTCGGATGTGTTCTTCGAAACAATAAAGGCACCTTCAGTGGAGCTCCTTGAAAGAGCAGTTCTCAACATATCTCCTGTTTACAGCGAAGATTGGAGAACTGAAATAATCTCTTACCTTCAGGGTAAGTTCCTTTCAGATGACGAAGCTTACAATAAAAGAATAGAGGCAAGAGCTCGTCCGTATGTCATGATAGAAGGGGAATTATACAAACATGGAGTTTGCGCTCCGCTGCTCAAGTGCTTATCTAGAGCCGAAGGTATAGAGTTGATGAAAGAGATACATGCAGGCCTGTGTGGATCCCACATCGGATCCAGGCCGTTACTTGGAAAAGTGTTCCGCCAAGGATTTTATTGGCCGAAGGCAGCTTCGGATGCAGCGGAGTTAGTTCAGAAGTGCGAAGGTTGTCAAAAATGTGCAAGAGATCAAAAGCAACCTTCGTCTTTGACACAGCTGATACAACCCATCTGGCCATTGCAAAGGTGGGGCCTTGACTTGTTGGGTCCATTACCACCGGCCCAAGGGAATTTAAAATATGTTATAGTAGCTGTGGAGTATTTTTCCAAATGGATTGAGGCGAAGCCATTAGCCACAATAACTTCGGCCACTGTCCAAAAGTTTTTCTGGCAGAACATTGTCTGTCGCTTCGGAGTACCGAAGGCTATCACCGTAGATAATGGAACGCAGTTCGACTCCGAAGCTTTCAGGAATTTCTGTGATCAAATTGGAACGAAGATCCATTTTGCATCAGTCAGGCATCCGGAGTCGAATGGGCTTGTTGAAAGGGCCAACGGCATTATAATGACAGGAATAATGAAGTTAATCTTCAATCAATCCAGGGGAAAGTGGCCAGACCAGTTAACCAAAGTGGTGTGGGGCCACAATACAACAGCATCAAGGTCTACAGGCTTTACCCCATTCAAGTTATTATTCGGTGACGAAGCAATAACTCCGGAAGAAGCCAAAGCTGGATCAATAAGAGTAATAGCTTCGGCAGAATCAGATCCCGAAGATGCTTGCCTTGTGGAAAAAGATGCTTTAGAAGGGATCAGGCTTCAGGCCGTGGAAAATATCAATAAATACCAGGCTGAAACAGTTAAATGGCGAGATAGAAAGGTCCGGCTAAAAAATATTGAGCCGGGACACTTGGTGCTTCGGAGAGTGGCTAACCCAGATACAGTGGGCAAACTACAGTTGAAATGGGAAGGACCATTCTTAGTAGTATCTTCGGCAAGGCCTGGATCGTACAGGTTGAAGGACATGGATGGCAAAGAAATTCCAAGATCTTGGAATGCGGATGAGCTTCGGCGATACTATGTATAACTTGATGTAATTTTTATGTTTTTTCTTTTCTTTTTCATGGCACCCTTTTCCTTTCTAAAGGGGGAGAAAGGTTTTTAATGGGGCCATCATGTGTAATTTCCTTTTAGTTTTATAAGAGCAAAATCCCCCAAAGAATGTAAATGTAACAGCTGAGATCGCACCATCGAGTGCCGAAACAAAAAAAAAGAGAGAGAAGAAGCTCCAAAGACGTCCCTAAGGGGATGCAGAGCTCACAGCGAAAAGTCAACGCTGGTTCCGCCGAAAGTAAAAGGCGAAGAAGCTCCAAAGACGTTCCTAAGGGAATGCAGAGCTTATACCGCCTAAGTAAAAGGCGAAGAAACTCCAAAGACGTTCCTAAGGGAATGCAGAGTTTATACCGTCTAAGTAAAAGACGAAGAAGCTCCAAAGTCGTTCCTAAGGGAATGCAGAGCTGATGTGTGGTTGATTCTAAGGAAAAAATGGCTGAGTGTGGTTTCGCTTACATGTTTTGGACATTCATTCGCACAACACATTACATCATAGCATTTGCATTCATAAGCATTCATTCATAGCATCTGTGTTCTTAAGTGGTTGCTTCGGCAGAAAGAAGAAGTACTCTTTTATGTTATGTTATGTACAAAAAAGCAAAGCTTCGGCAGAAAGAAGAAGTACTCTTTTATGTTATGTTATGTACAAAAAAGCAAAGCTTCGGCAGAAAGAAAAAGCACTCTTTTTATGTTATGTTATGTTATGTACGAAAAAGCAAAGCTTCGGGAAAAACAAGAAGCAGTCTTTTATGCTTCGTTGTGTACGAAAAGAAGGGAAGGTGTTTTTTCGCCTTCGGCTCAAAATACTGATTTCGTCCACATCAAAGCGTCTCAAAAAATAGGTAAGAATATATTACAAGGTATGTACAAAGTTCCTTGAGAAAGGTTTAATTGTATTTACAAAAAGTTGTTACAAATTTTCCTGAGTATTTCCTAGTCTACTTCTACTAATCTTCTTCAGGCTTCCGCTTCGGCGGCATGTTCTTTAATTACCTTCAGCTTCGTCATCCTACACGAATCCAGGTATCCAGAGTAAAAATCAAGTGTGAAGGAGAAGGTAAGTACAAAGTATGATCTCTTACTGGTTCAAGATGACTTCGAGCTTCGTCTCCAGCCTTCTCCCGCCCGCCTTTTGTCCATATCATTTTTATAAATCTATTCGAGATGCTTCGGGCGAGGTCAGGTATATCATCCAGGATTGATGGAGACAGGGTGAAGTTGGGCCTGTTGACAATCTTTCCATGTTCGCAGCCAGCCTTCAGGAATGCTGCAGCGGTACCCCGAGAAGCTACCCAGGCACAGAAGTCACCGTGCCCGGCTATAACTTCGTCAAGTTCTTCGATTTCAGCTTCGATATGATCGAAGGATTCTGGTAAATTTTCATCCGAAGGGGTAAACTTCCCGCTGCTAGCTCCAACTGAGTGAAAGATCTTCTTTAATTGTTGGATACAATTGTTGCTAAATTTCAAACATTTATCCTGAAGGCTTGTTAGTGTTTTCTTCAAATTTGAGTTGGCTTGGACTTCGGCTTCAAGTTTAGAATTAAGCTCTAGCTTTTCTTGATCAAACTGTTTTGACTGACTGATAAGCTTCGAATTCAATTCTGATATTTTAGCTTCGGTCTCTGCCAGCAAGCCTTCGGTTGATTGAAGCTCGAAGTCTTTCTTTTCAATGATGGCTGCTTGTTCTTTTATCTTGCTCTCCAAATTTCCAATAATAGCTTCGTGTTTTTTTTCCTCTAAATCCTGCTGCATCTTCAGAGCTTTGCTCAGTAGCATGCTCTGCACAAAAGTAACTTTCGTTAGTAACATTTTCATTATTGAAAGCAATAAAGACCAGAGAAAAGGTTGTTTACCTTGAAATTGGAATAAAATAAGCTGCCGACGATATGTTGTCGTCGGTAGCGGCTGATGTCTGTCTCTAGCTTCGGAAAACCGATACTCTTTGATAGAGTACCGATGACCTTAGCTCCGGTTTGGTCTCGAATGCAGCCTAATCTTTCATCGTCCACACCTCCGAATAGAAGAGCTCCTGGCCTGTATCCGCAAGATTTGGCATAGTCTTTAAGCTCTTCTATTTCATCCTTCGAGAGTTTTTGCCCAATTAAATTTTGGAATGTGTAGGCTTCGTCGTCCGAAGCCTCTTTGGCTATTTCTTTCCCCTTCTCAGGCACTACGGCCATGGCTTTTTTAGCAGCGGCAGCTTCTTCTGCAGCCATGTCTTCCAAAATTTTGTCGATGTTCTCAATGGTAGTCTCTAGGTTCACATCTTCGGCTGTAGCGGCTTCGGTAGCCGCGACCTCCGAAGGTGCGACTTCGACGTTTGTTGTGTCTTCAGTAGCTGCTGTTTTCTGAACTGATGCTCTCGGTGGCGTCTTGTCAATAACTTCTGTTACGGCAATAATTCTTTGCCTTTTTGCTTTGGTTCTCTTCGATTTTTCCGGCTCCGCCACCTTTTGAAAAAGCTTAGTCAGTCGAGGCCATAATGGACTTAGCTTCGTGGGCATGGGTTCAGACATTACCTTTAGAATTTCCTCCACGTCGCTAGTAGAAGGTGGTGTGCGGGACCCCTCTTCTTCGGATAGTTTTCGCTTTGGAGTTGATACTTTTCTCTTGACAATCTTCTTCTCTTTTGGGGGTTTCTCTTCATCCTTTTTTAAAGCTTCGGCCGCTCTTTTTCTCTTCTGGCCTTCGGCACCCTTGCTTAACTGCCCATAGTCAGGGTACTCGAAGCCCAGGGCATCAAGTACTCGGTTCAGCCTTCGCTTCGGACGGGTGCCAAAGGCTGCTGTCATCAGTTGATCTTCTTTTTTTCGAATAATTTCCAAGAATTTCATTACACATCACCTCAACTGTGTCCAGCCACTCTTCGCAGGGCTTCTTAAAGTATTTTTTGAATTTGAAGTGGTAGGGAAGCCGGACAAGTTCCCCCTCCTTCTTCTCCCCCTTTAACTTTGGCATTTCCCATTCTTTCAGAGTAGGGAAGACTCTGAATGCCAAGAATTCTTGAACCAGATCCCTGGTACCAATATGCTCTGCAATAATTCTGAATTCATCTATTGCCTGTTGAGTTTGACCCTCTGGTGTCATGTTGCAGTGGGGTCGCGTTTCTCCGAAGATCAGCTCGAGTGGACTTTGCACAAGCTTCTCCTTGTCCTCATCAACCTTGACATAGAACCATTCTGATTTCCAGCCAGCTGGCCATTTGCTTTCGGTAGCTGATTACAGGAAACTTTGCGGTTTTCCGGTAGGCAAAATTATAGCAGCCGAAGTTTTCATGAAGCCCATCTTTTCTGGCCTTTGTTTGATAATGCAACTCATGAACTCGACAGAAACTGTCGGCAAAAGGCTCCACTGCTTGGCTTCGGAGCGCCCAAATATAAAAGCTAAGCCTAACGATAGCGTTAGGAGTTAATTGGTGAAAGTAGATACCAAACCTCTTCAATATCTCCGCAACAATCTCGTGAACAGGGAATCTTAGCCCAGCCTTTAAAAAGCTCTTGAAGATGACAATCTCGTCCTTCTCTGGCTTCGGGGTGATCTCTTCTCCCCCGAAGCGAAGTAGCTTCTTCTGATCTTCACTGAAGTAACCTGCTTTCACCATCTTGGCGAGATCAACTTTTGAAACAGTCGATTTTCCGAAGTCTAGGTGGCTGGGTTTGCTGGGCATGGCAATGCGGTAGTCATCTTCGGAGTCGGTTTCTTCAATGTTCCCTTCTCCTTCGGCAGCTGTCAGGTTTGCTTCGGCAGCAGGCATTTCTTCCGCAGTCACCAGTCCGGAACGCTGCATCGCTTCGGAGATGGGCACAGTATTCGAACCTTCGGCTTCGTCTCCATCACGTGCAACTCTGGCTGTAGATCGTACTCTGGCCATTTGATTCTAAGTTTGGGGAAGTTAAAACACTTTTTTCCTTTTTCTTTTTTCCGAAGCTCTCCTTTTTGACGAAGCAGACTTCGAGATGGACCTTCGTTAGATTCTGAGAATCAAGCTTCGGCTATGGTTAAAAATTTTGGCAGCGAAACAGTGCAAATAGCAATGAATGTTGTGGTAACTTCACACCTACTCGCCAGTTTATATAGTGCTGCAGGTAAGAAGGCGAAGCGGCGGGATTTTTACACCAGGCGGGCAGTAACTTGTACTCGCTGTGCAGTGGAACGCAAAGATCAAACAGTAACTCTGCAAGGTGGGACCGACGCGAGCCTGGGAGATGAATCGTTTCTCGGCAACGAGCTCAGGGAAGGTGTTTTTTTGGACCTTCGGCTTCCCGAAGCTTGGGAGGATTTTTTCACGGATCAAGCTCATTACGAAAAACGATCTAGCGCCGCGAAAGGGGCTACTGTTGGGGCCATGCTTCGTTGCGCCGAAGGTCTTACACGAAGAAGCAGCTTCGGCTGAAATCGCCCCCAGGAGATGGCCGAAGGTTCCTTTTTATGGAGCTTCGGCGTTACAAACCGACATAAAGATAGAATGACCTTTTTATCCATAGAGGTCTAAGTTGATGTTGTAAACTTTTGTAAAGGGCATAATTGTAATTCGTCACAGGCTGCGTCCTGTATCTATAAATAGATGAACAGTACCCCTGTACTGTTCACGCGAACCTGTCATTTGCCTTCGCATCACACTTGTATTTTTGCCTTCTTCAGGACCGAAGGTACATTTATAATTTGAAGTTATTTACATTTTGTTCATAATAATAGATGGAAATAATTCTATGATAACATTTAAGTGTTTATTTCATATCTCATGATTTATGTGAATACACCATCCTTCGTTATTATGCTTACGAAGGTATGTCCTTCGTAACCTTCGTCCGAGATGCTTTATATCCTGATGGGATATATTGTTATGGAGGACGAAGGTCTTTAATACTTAACATTTTCTGTGTTGCCTTGTTCTTAATTCTTAGCATTTGAGAACAAGTCCCCAACAATCACCAATAGAACACTCGCCATGATTTGTCCAGCATGGGTACCCAGATGTAAAACCACGCATTATCAAGTGTCCGAGGATTACACGTGAGTCAATAATTGGATCAAAGTTTCTACAGTCCACACAAGGACATAAGATAGCTGTTGCCTTATTATCTAATCGATGTTTTTCAGCCACCTTTAGGAACCCTTGCACATGACGGAAATAATTGATATCAGACCGATCAATTCCATACATCCATTGCTCTCTGTCCATATCTGAAAAAATAATTAAAGTTTCATATTACATTGCCTCATAAACTAGAAGCAAACAACACGAGATGATATAGGGAAAATAACTAGGTAATTTGTTAGGTTTTCATCTGTTATAAAGTTATTTTAATAACTAACAAATAAACAATTAATTAAATAATTAAAACATTTATCATAATTAAAAATATTAATGTTACTATGCAGGCAAAATTCATACGATCCTAACATAATTTGAAGGAATTAAAACAAATATTTAATGTAAAAATATCACATATTTAATAAACTAGTAGGGCTACATGAAATAATTTAATTGTACCTAAGTTACCCTGAAAGATGAATGAATGAGAAGAAATTATTCGACAGAGCTGGGGAAAAACTCAAATTTCGACGACGAGTTAAATAGTTGTAGGATGAATTTATCAAAGGAAATACATGTATTTATAGGAATGTTCTGGCCCACCAGCTCTCGGCCCACGTAACGGACGCACTCCACGTGGGCACCTGCAAAAAAACTCAATAAATTGAAGGCGATTCAAAGAATCGAACTCAAGATCTTACCAAGAGCAGTCTAAGTCTTTAACGACTACAATATAAGGCCGGTTTTGATATATCATTAAGAAATATTGTATATATGTGCAAAACGCATAGAAAGAGAAATATCCATGACATTAACCACTTCTTATTAGGTTGCTTATACTGTACAAATAGACGAGATTATAAATATGAATTATTGTTAATGAGAAAATAAAAAATATCCATATTTCAAATGTATAGTTTTATTTGGAGTCACTTTAAGCAAAATTTACTATTTACTATGTTTTTTTCACAATATGTCTTATCAGAAATATCATAAGAAAACTCACTAACATCTAAGGCAGTTTGAATAGTCTAGATGACTCTAATAATATATTTATTTGAGATGGTTTCATACATAGAAGTGTCTAATATACTAACCAAAATATAAGACAATTCTTGTAAACTTAATGCCTCAAAAGCTATATTTATTTGAGACGGTTTTCAAAATCAAACTGTATTAAATCAATATAAGACATTTCCTCCTATATATCTATCTCAAAAACCTTCTTCAGTTAAGACGGATATCCAACAAACTGTCTTACCTTACTCAGCACCATATGATAAAAGGCGCTTCTATAAAATGCACTGATATTTGTCTTAAGATGTATGTCTTAAATAAGCATATTTCTAGTAGTGCTAGTGTCCCTCTCTGCTAGCTCAGTCTGCAAGCCAGGACAAATGGTACACACACCCAATAGGCTAGACCTAGATCTCAACTCGTCATGCTCATCTAGCAAGGTGGCATACTTGGTCTGCAAAGTGGTGATGTTCGACATGTGTAGAGCACACTCATCACATTCAGTCTCGTTGGACACCACTACTGAATCTCTAGCAGAGTCAAGTTCCCTAAGCGTGCTCTCGTACATGGATCTAAACTCTCTTCTCTCATGAGTAGCCTACCTAAGCAACTTATCCTAACTCGCTAAACAGCGTTCAACTCTTCTACCTTAGCGGCGAGATCATCGGCGAAATGGGATACCTCAGAAGAAGAACCGTCACTGATGTCCTACCCATCGCCGCCCACCATATCATCACCAAGAGCCATGGTGCAAAGACCTCCTGCGGTGTCAGTGAAAAAGCATAGCCCATTCAGCTTGTCCTCGACCCGCCTCTCAGTCTCCTTGTCGCTCAAGGAAGATGCAACGTCATCGGAGTCGTGGTCGAGGTCGATGAGGGAGGCGAGGAAGGCACGCTCCTTGGTCTTTGCCTTCTGAAGGTACTTCTTCTTGAGCCCCTCCTTGTTGAATCCTCCTTTGGACTTGTACATTCCAGATGTGTACTCTTGCTTGCCCTTGCGCCGACTAGAGTGGTGGTCACGCAGGCTAGCCTCCTGCTTGCCCTTCTTGGGGCAACTAGAGATGAAGTCGTCTGGGTCGCCACAGCTGTAGCATCCATCCTTTGACCCGCCACATCGCCGGCTCATACAGTTGTTGTGGAACCGCGTGAACCAACTGGCCACAAAAGCCAACTCCTCATCCCCAAGGCTCTCCACCTGCTCCTCTGTGATAGACAACAAAGAAGATGGAGCAAACATAGCAGGTGAGGGATTAGAAGCAGAACCACCTCCAGAGACCAGGGCCATGGTGGGTGCACCAGGTTTTTTTATCTTGGCCCGAGTCTGGTCAATCTCGGTGGACTTGAGCTTGCTAAAAAGCTCGTCAATGGTGAGAGTCCCGTAATTAGGTGACTCGATGATTGCCGATACCTTCACCTCCCAAACCCTATGATCTAGAGCATGTAACAATTTCAGTGCTCTCTCATGATCATCATAGGGAAGTTGTGCCTTGTTAGCACACATCTTGTTCATGATGGACTGGAACCGAGAAAACATAGTGTCTATGGTCTCTCCAGCCAACTAAACAAAATTCTCGTACCCTCGTCAGTACATCTCAAAGAGTCTGGTCTTCACATGATCATTGTCCTCATAGAATCTCTCGAGGGTGAACCAGATCTTATGAGCCATAGCAAAGTGTCCAACTCGCTCAAACTCAGCCAATGAGAGACATGAGAACAAAGCGTTCTGAGCCTTATTGTTCGAATCATGGAACTCCAACTGAATTGGAGTGATCCTAGGGCTTACAGCATCGAATGCAATATCAAGGCTAATCTCCTAGACACGATACCCAATACTTTGAAGGAATGCCCACATGCAGATCTTCTAGTACGAGTAGTTTGTCCCATCGAAGAACGATGGCTTGCTAGAACCACGTTCATGTCGCCTTCGTGGATTTCAAATCGAATAGGGAAGGGAAATCCTTAACCGGCTCTGATACCAATTGAAGGACTGGTGAGGCAACCAGGGGGTGAATGGGAGCCAACCAAATTTTTCTTTCAAACACTGAAAATGAACACTTCACTTCAATTAAGATGAAGCAAGCGCTCAAATCAAGAACACATCAGCGAACTAGAGATCTCATTATTACAAAATGTTCCTAATACTCATATGAGACCAACAAAACAAACAGATCATAAATTGGACACCGAAAAGTCTGAATCGGTCCAAAATCGTGTCACGAACGAGTGCTGATTTCAACAGCACGAAATTTTGTTCTTGGATGTAAAACTTAAAGCAAACATACTCTGATTGAGATGAAATTTTACACACACCTAGAGAAATATTTTTCCAAGGTCTACACAAATTTTAAGCTCGATCGGAATTGTGAATCAACCGCAGATTTAAAAATACAGCCAGAAATTGGGGTTTTGTTGGGGTTTTCTATTTCGAGTTCAAACTGAGTTGTTCTCAAACCCCGATCACAATCTGCTACAACTAAGTGTAAGCGGTGATCCAAGAGAGGCAACTCACCACCAAACAATCCCCAACCAAATTCTCTCAAAGGAATTAAAGGGTTTCCACAAAATCACAAGAGAGGGGAAGGGAAGAACACAAGCAAGAAAAGACTCCAAATTTCAGTAAGGATGCAAAACTAAGATTGAAGCCAAAGAACGCTATGAGCCAGATAGGCAACCTTTCCACGGATTAAACTTGAAGATCAAGAACACAGTCAACAGCTTACAAAATCGTTGCAGATCCCTCAGCTCAACTGGTGTATACCTAGAGAGAAAACTAGGAGCTCTAGAATGAGTGCTCTAAACAAATGATAGCCAAGAGATGCTGAACTAACTAGCCCTCCCCTCTATTTATAGAGGGTTATTCTCACTTCCTAAATTACCCCTATTTACATAGAGCCTATCCACTCCATTGAGCGCGAAATGGACCAACTCCTAAGTTTTCGATCCAATGGCCATGCCTTTCACACGGAGTTGCTTCGCCTTGACGCACCCTCTGCGATCATGCCACATGCCGCCACTGGTTCCCTCTGGAACCGCCATCGCCGAGTTTTGAGGTCCAAACTCAGCAAAACCCGCCAGCTGTAGCGCTGGGTGGTTTTGAGGCTCAAACCACCAAACCTACCGTGAGCACCGCACCTCGTGCACGTCCTCCACGACTAGACGCGTGTCCCTCTAGTCCTCGACCACGTCGCCGATGTAACACCTAAAATCCATCAATTAAAATAATACACTATTAGCCAATAAATTTAGTAGATAGTACATTAAAATTTAAATCAAGTGCTTGATTTAATTTTCAGGATAATAATTTTTGTTTGCTCATAATTGATTTTATGCTTTTATTAATAAAAATCTCTTTGTTCAAAATCCAATTTATTACTATATGAACTTTGGTATAAAAATAAAATATTTTAATTGTTGGTAAATTTATTATGAATTTTTAGAAATATTTAGAAATATATTTATTTATATTTTTCATGGATAACTTATTAAAAGAAAAGAAAAAACACACAAAACCCTAACCTAACTGGCCGCCAGGCCCACTTAAGGCCCAGCCGGCCAGGCCCTTCACTTCTCTTCCCCTCTTTCTCTGACGCGCGGGCCCCACCCATCTCGCTCGTCTTCTTCATCGCGCGGACACGCGCCTGCACGCTGTTCCTTGTCGTCGCTCCGTTGGCCGAGCGGCCACCTGGCGTCTTGGCTTCCGCGCTTGCTTGGTCGAGCCGGCTCAACCGCTCACCTCCCCACACCGGAAACCGCCGCCGGCTCTCCCTCTTCCCCATTTCTCTTTGGTAACAGCAGCGCCATTAATGGCACATGAAGGTGTCGCCGTCCCTTCTCCTCCCTCGATGCTGAAGCGCCCCAACCAAGCCTATAAAATGACTGCTCGCGCCTCCCTTGATCCGTTCCTCACATTCCCCAGTTCGCCCCATGCCCCTAGCTCCTCGCCCACGCGTGTCCGCGCAACCCGCCGCCATTCATCGTCGCCGCCGGAGCTTGTAGTTCACCGCCAATCGACGCCGGAGTCGATCGCTGACCAGGACGTCGCCCTCACTGATCCTCGCTACTTCGCTGACCACCGCCGACCGCCTTCCTCGCTCGGCCGACCATCCAACAGCCCCTAGCTCACCGTACACCCCTGCATAGTGAACCAAAGGAGAAGAAGGTTGAACTCTACAAACTACCCCCTAGATATAGGGTTAATTGGGTTTAAGAACCTCGCAATCATGTTTCCAATACAAATGACTATTTTTATATCGAATAAAAGGTAAGTTCGTATGATTATCTCCATGGTTGTATATGGTATTTTCCTTTGAAAGGGTTTACACCTTCCCGTAGATGATTTTGAATTTCGTTTGCTATAATCGATATATGCATAGGTTTCCTAGTATGAAATGTCAAGGGTTTGTTGATTATTCTCCTTAACTAAAAGTATTAGATAATTAGTCATTTAACTATCTGTCATTATATGGCACGAACCAATTTTATACTTTAAAGATATATAGATAGATATACATATCGTCTACCAATACTAATAATGATATATAGATCTTCTAAAAAGAAATATTAAGATAGTATAGTTAATGTTTAGGGTTTTATTATAAAATATTAGAGTATATTTTAGGTGTACCTCTTTTAAAAAGAAATGATGAAATAATATGATTAATGATCATGGCTAACATAGTAAACAATAGTTCCATATAATTCCCTTGACGAATTATAGGTCATGTGTTTCCTAAATAATATTATAACATCCTAATATAGTCTTCCAATGAATAGTTATAGAAAATACAAACTCACGTGCTAGCCGATAGAAATAAGTAATTTTGTTCCATACAGTTTGTTTAGCATTATATCTACATCATTTAAAATGAATTTATATAGTATGCATTTCCATAGTTAACTTGACACATAATATTTTCTAGGGAAATAAAGCAAAATAAATAGTATTTTATGTCATAAACAATAAAACGACTATCGACATGATTAGATTTATATTATAGCCACGAACCAAGTTCTATGATTGAATGTTTCCTTTCTTTTATAAATGTAATTTGGGTAATGTATATATTTTTGTTTGTTGAATGGTATATGTTTATTTATTGTTGTATATTTTCTATTTGTATGTGTGATGTGTGAATCTCTTAGAAGCTGATTGTGTGGTAGAAGACCCAAATTCGTTCGAGGAAGACCCACATGACACGTTTGAACAAGCCAAGTGGATTCTCCCTATGCATTTCTTATTGTACCCAAATAATGCATACAATAATATTTACTTTTGGATATGTGCATAAATTTGATGGGATTTTGCCTAAATAGGATTACCTAGAAATTCCTACCTTATTCTTTAATTAACCTGGATAAATACTTTGCTTAGTAATTATGCTAATGCTAAACTTTATCATTATGATGTCACTCTTTTAAAGATATTACTGTTCCAGAGATGAAATTTATACTACTGGTGTTAATTCGATGAATAAACAAGATCATATTGTATTAAACGGAACATGGAGTGACCACCTAAAAAACAGAGCAACCACGAGTGCTATCATGGCTTTGGCTTTGGTAAATAGCTTGTTGGAGGCTTGTTCTCAAATGCTATGAGTTAAGAACAAGGCAACACAAGATGTTAAATGTTAATGCCATTCGTCCTTCAAAGAATTATTTTCCTTAGGATATAATGATCTTTAGAAGAAGGTTATGAAGGACGTACCTTCGTCATTCAATGTATGTTCATGAAAGAAGATATAAAGACAACATAAATAATCATATGACATTATTAATATATCTTCTTTTTATTATCATGGATAAACAGAAACAATATTAAATTACGTTTGTACCTTCAGCTTGACAGAGGGTTAAAAGACCAAGCGTGACGCACGAGCGAGTACAAGTCAGCGTGAACAGTATGGGGGTACTGTTCACCTATTTATAGGCACGGGACGTAGCCCGGTCAAAATTATATTTATGACCTTGATAACTAGTTACAATCATGACACATCATGGATTGATCGGTCTTTTCTTCTTTAGGTCGGTGCAGCCCTTCGTCTAAAGACGTACCATTATGCTTAAGCTCCTCGGACAGCAGCTTCGTGTGTACCTTCGCACTGTGCTTGATTATACGCTGGTCTTTCGAAGGTACTTCTTCTTAAAGGACCTTCGGCGATGAAGCAGGCCCCCAACATAGCTTTATAAACTTAGTTCTTAGCAACCCTAAGATGGTCAAGAGGGGGCGGTAGTGGTTTGGTGGCAGCTCATGTTAACATGGGGTGGTAGTCTTGGCTAAGGTACCTCGCCCATAGGGTCACCAATACTGTTGTGAAAACCGTAGCGAGTGGATTTGTACTAAGGATATTTTGTGAAAGCCTCAAAGTGAATCCCTAGCCATTCACCTCGGCAGTGTTTAAGTGTCCGTACAACCCAAGCTAGAGAGAATACACGACTTGTGCGTAAAGTTGTACCACCTCTGCAAAAAGATGGAGAATAAATCATGATCCAGTGGTTTTAAAATGGTTGCTTAAGTGGTCTCACTTAAGTGCTTTTGAGATATAATCATATGCTCATGATTAATTGGGATTTTGGGATACACTTACAATTAGTAAGTTAGGCGTTGTTAATAAAATATTAACCAACTAAAATGCTTACCGCTTAATCTTAGCCTACGTTATTAAACTTGCATAATTCCTCCCATTTGTGAGCCCTCACCGTAATTGAGCTCACCCCTTGCTAAAATTTTTTATCAGAAGCTGATGAGGAAGACTTTGACGAAGATGTTGACGAGTACTAAGTCTAGCGACGCTCCGATCATCTTCCTGTGGGATATTGCCCATGTTATTTTTGTTGTACTTTGATTATGATACTATTTAAGACTCTTAAGTCTGGATTATGTAATAAAGTTATTATACTCTCTTTTACGCCTTTATTGCATTTTCTTTTGATATATTACACTTGTGACGGAAACATATGTGTGGAAAATGGATCCTGGCACACATATGCTAGGCATTCGGTTTTGCCCCTAAAACTGGGTGTGACAGAAGTGGTATCAAAGCTATACTGACTCTAGGCCATTAGACTAGTTAGAAATGGAAAGCTTGGTCTGTTCAAAATATGCTTATTTTGTTCTTACAAATTTATTTTATTAATCTTGTCTCTTTAAAATTCAATTAAGGTGACACTTTCTTCTTTTAGATGGTGCACACTCTCCAGACCACTCGTGTGAACACCAACCGTATCCCTCCACCACAACATGCTCCTTCCTACCCAATTGTGGTGGAAGAAATCCCTGTGGAGTAGCACAACCTTTCTGTAAGGAATGGTGTGATCTTGGAGGATAGTCCCGAGAAGATTCTAGCGACACCTACTCCATTATCAGAACCTCATGCCTTTGCTGCTGGAGCTACATCTTCATCACCACCTGTGCCATGCCAATAGCTCAAGCCCCTGCTCCTAGAGGTGATGACCCTGATGAATCTGGTGATGATGGAGACGACGACAACGATGACGATGATGATGAAGAAAACAACGACAATAATGAAGATGCCAACAATGAATAGGATCAAGAAGAGAACTTCGTTGGAATGTGGCCTATCATGGAGCATTACACCTCAATGTTCGAGTCGAGACACTTCTCAAACTTGCTACAGGATGTGCTGCACGCGCTGGGAACATACGTTCGACCTCTCTATGACACAAGGCGGGTGTTTGAGCCCCCTTGGGCTTGTTACTATATCACTGACGTGCATATCATAGTGTTCAATGCAGGAGATAGAGGTTTCGAGACTCTATCATCTCACGAGTCTCTAAAGCCGCTATCCACCTACTTTGCTTTGGTCAGCAATGCTGCTCGGAGAGCTTTGTGGTCCCTCAGCCACACCTATCAGCAGCAGCTGTATGACACAACATACATGTACCTTCCCCTAAGTCCTCGTGGTGAGAGCCAGACAAGCGTGGTTCTAGGTGAAGCTGGAGAAGATCGCCTCAACACCCTTGTAGGTGTGGTGGTAGGTCTTAACACTGACCTGGACAATGCTACCCTAGATCTCTCAAGGATACATAAGGAGCTTGAACATGCACATGCAAGGATTGCAGCACTCGAAGCTCATCTTGAAGGAAGAAATCCATCTGAAGCTCAAGTCCCTGTCATAGCTGTGTCCCCACCCCGCAAGAGGATTCACTATGGAGCTCCAGGACCTATTACCAGGATACTCTAGTTTTTATGAGACATATTGTAATAATTTCGCTCTCTCGTAGACGATGAAACTCTATGAAAATATTATCATAATAATAACAATGTGTTGGTGATGCTTGCATAATGTTTGATTTGGATTTTTGTTTGAGTGTAATGATCTTATGGAATGATGGCCATAAGAACATTAAAATTAATAAATAAGTTTAACTTGAATTCGAAAACTAATCCCACTAGAATCTTTCTCTATTCTTCACTTATCTAAAAGGATGCACTTTCTAACCAACCAGATGGTGAATACTCACTCAGGTCCTAGACACACTCAAGATCAACGTGCTGGTCCGTAGTTGCCACCACCGCCACCTAACCCGACAATTGAACAATTCATCGCTGCATAGATGCAACTTCTGCAAAGCCTTACTGCTTCAGTGCAGAGGATTCAATAAAACCAACAAAATCGACAGAATCCCCAGCAACAGAACGCACCCCAAGCTCGGGATAAACATAGAGATTTCATGAGCCACCATGCACTTGCTTTCTCTGACTCGGTTGATCCATTAGACACTGACGATTGGCTTACGGTCATAGGCAAAAAGTTGGACATCACCGAGGGCAACGACAAAGAAAAGATCTTGTATGCTTCCGGAAGACTGTAAGGCGTTGCGTTCGATTGGTGGGATGCCTTCACTGCGGCTCATGCAGATGCAAATGCGATAACATGACAAGAATTTCACGAGAACTTTCATGCTCATCATATTCCCTCAGGGATAATTAAGCTTAAGAAGAAGGAATTCGTATCTCTTACTCAAGCAGGCATGTCCATTAGCGAGTACCGCGATCGATTCACTCAACTTTCTTGCTATGCACCTGAGGAGGTTGATATTGATGAAAAGCGCCAAGAGCGTTTCTTAGAAGCGTTGATTGGACGTTTGAACTATCAGCTGCAGAGCCACAGTTTCCCGAACTTTCAGATTTTGCTTAACAAGGCAATTGGCTTGGAAAGTAAAAGAAAGGAATTGACAGATCATAAAAGAAAGTTCTAGTCACAGGGACAGTTCAGTAGAAACACTCAGCAACACAACAACTCTCAAGGTTTTCATTTTTGCTCTGGAAATCAGAGTAGAAATAATAATTATCAAATTCAACGTTCTGGACAACAAAGTCAGAGGAACAACCAATTCCGAAATCAACAAAGGGATAATTCTCAGGTAGGTCAAAGATCTGGTGGTAATTCATAGAATCGTCAAGGAAGCGTTGTGAACGCACCGGCCAGAAACAACAATCCAACTACTCCATTTCAGCCCAGGGATGCTTCAAGTGTGGCAAAATTGGCCACTATGCTAACAACTGTCCAAAGCACAACCCACAGACACCTCAAAGGAACAACAATCAATGGTTTGATCAGAATACACCTGCTCGTGGTAATGCACAGAACAAAACCGCGCAGAACCAGAGTAAAGGCAGGGTGAATCATGTGACAGCAGAAATGGTTCCAGATAGAGATGGCAATGGGTACCCGAAACCCGAATACCCGACGGGTTTTACCTGATATAAAGGCGGGTATGGGATGATTTCTCTACCCACGAGTATGTTAATGGGTAAAAAACTCTACCCGTTGGGTAGATGGGTACGAGTTGGAACTACCCATACCCGTCTACCCATGGGTAAAATATACCCACATCAATACCACTATAACCATCTAATAGAGCCCATCTTAGCTAAAATAAAACCCTTATCTATATATCATTTGTCTAGATACCAAGTTATGTAATCATATGATTTGTTATATGTGAAGTTGAAGTTGTTTTTGTATGTTTATTTAATATTTTTAGTGGTTGGTATATTGGAATTTAAGACTTTCCTAACGGGTATGGGTTACCCGATGGGTAAAAATACCTGCACGGGTATGGGTATGGGTAAGCTTTTATACCCACGAGCATATATGGGTAACCCGATGGGTAGAATTTGTTTTGATGGGTACGGGTATGGAATGGTAGTACCCGTTGCCATCCCTAGTTCCAGAAGACACTAATTGGTGTATGGTATATTCCTTATTAACTCCAAACCTGCATCAGTTTTATTTGATTTTGGAGCATCTCATTCTTTCATAACAAAGTCATTTGTGGAAAAGCATAATATATCAAACTATCCTTTGAAGAGGAAATTATTAATTAGATCACCAGGTGGTGAAATTAGAGCCACTCACTCATGCCCTGAAACTAAGCTTGAGATTCGAGGAATAAACTTTCTAGTAGAGCTGATATTTTTGGAATCTAGCGGAATTGATGTGATACTTGGAATAGATTATCTAACCAAGTATGATGGAGTAATATCTTATGCTAAGAGGATGGTTACATTAATAAGTCCGCGAGAAGAAAGAGTTGAAGTCAATGTTAGCATGCCATCAGAAGCAGAAACCGTGGTAAATCATTTGGAGGAGAAATAGTTGGAAAACATCAGAGTGGTGTGTGAATACCCAAACATATTTCCAGAGGAATTACCAAGTATGCCTCCCGACCGTGACATAGAATTCTCCATTGAACTACTATCTGGAACTGCACCTATATCAAAAAGACCCTATAGAATGGATGTCAAGGATTTAGGTGAACTTAAGAAACAGATAGAATAATTGTTAGAAAAAGGTTTTGTCCATCCGAGTCTGTCTCCTTGGGGAGCTCTTGTTCTATTTGTGGACAAGAAAGATGGTTCAAAAAGAATGTGTGTTGATTATAGAAGTTTGAATGAAGTAACCATTAAGAACAAATACCCTTTACCTCGGATTGAGGATTTGTTTGATCAAACGAGAGGAGCTAAGATATTCTCTAAGATAGATCTAAGATGTAAATTCGAGCTGAAGATGTACCGAAGACAGCCTTTACCACAAGATACAGGCTATATGAGTTTTTGGTCATGTTGTTTGGACTAACTAAAGCACCAGCCTACTTTTTGAACTTGATGAATGAAGTATTCATGGAATATCTCGACTAGTTCATGGTCGTATTCATTGATGATATACTGGTATACTCCTTGAATGAAGAAACACATAAAGATCATCTAAGACTAGTTCTACAGAAGCTTCGTGGCATCCAATTGTACGCGAAGTTCTTGAAGTGTGATTTTTGGCTGAAGGAAGTTTCTTTTCTAGGACATATCATCATTGATGGTGGAATTAAGGTAGATCCAGGCAAGATAAGTGAAATACTAAATTGGAAACAACCAAAGGATGTGTCAAAGATCAGGAGTTTCCTTGGATTAGCAGGTTATTATGGAAGATTTATCAAAGGCTTCTCCAAGTTAGTGAAACCTCTTACTTCACTATTGGAGAAAGGTAAAGAGTTTAAATGGGATGAAGCTTGCCAAAAATGTTTTGAAGAACTAAAGGAAAAGCTAACCACTGCACTAGTCTTGGTAATGCTAGATATTCATAAAGGATTTGATGTTTATTGTGATGCATCACATCTAGGTCTTGGATATGTGTTAATGAAGGAAGGAAAAGTAATAGCTTATACCACAAGGTAGTTGAGAAAGCATGAAAAGAATTACCCAACACATGAGTGGGAATTAGCTGTTATAGTACATGCTTTGAAGATTTGGAGGCACTACATGATTGGATATAAGTTTAAAATCTTCACCGATCACAAAAGTTTGAAATACATATTCACTTAAGGAACTCAATCTAAGACAACGAAGATGGCTTGAGTTAATAAAAGATTATGATTTGGATATTCAGTGAATAATGTTGTATAGGTCAAGTGAATAATGTTACTACCTATTTGATGCAACAAGAATTATGTTAGGAAATGGAACAACTTAATCTTGGTATGGTTAATAATACGGAAGCAATAATTATGGAAGTGGAATCCACATTAGAGCAAGAAATTCACAAAGGGCAGGAATCAGATGAGAAAATAAAGTAAATTAAAACGTAGATTAATTTGGGAAAAGCCCTAGATTTCACAGACGATGAACACGACATAGTTTAGTTTAAAAAGGACCGTGTACTAGAAATTGAACATCTATGCCAACTTATTTTGAGAGAAATTCATGATTCATCGTATTCTATACACCCTGGAAGTACTAAGATGTACTAGGATCTGAAAGAAAAATATTGGTGGTATGGTTTGAAAAAGAGATGTTGCTACTTATGTTGCATTATGTGACATATGTCAGCGACTTAAGGCAGAACATCAAAGGCCAGCAGGTTTGCTACAACATCTTATAGTGCTTGAATGTAAATGGGAAGAAATTGGTATGGATTTTATAGTCGAACTACCCCATACACGAGTTGGTTATGATTCCATATGTGTTATTGTAGACAGATTAACTAAAGTTGCACACTTCATACCTGTGAAGACCAAATACTCAGGAGCTCAATTAGCAGAACTGTATATGTTAAGGATTGTTTGTCTACATGGGGTAACAAAGAAAATTATATCAGATAGAGGAACCCAATTTACCTCACGCTTTTAGAAAAGATTGCATGAATCAATGGATACTAAGCTAAATTTTAGCTCAGCCTGTCATCCATAGATAGATGACCAATCAGAAAGAACACATCAAGTGTTAGAGGATATGTTAAGAGCTTGTGCTTTAAAGTATGGTAAAAGTTGGGTCAAGAGTTTGCCCTATGCAGAGTTTTCTTATAACAATAGTTACCAGGCAAGTCTAAAGATGACACCATTTGAGGCTCTCTATGGACTGTAATGCAGAACACCGCTTTATTGGAATCAAATCGAAGAAAATCAAGTGTTTGGTTTAGAAATTCTTCAAGAAGCAGAAAATCAAGTACAGATTGTTAGAGAGAATATGAAAATAGCCCAGTCAAGGCAGAAAAGCTATGCTGACAATAGAAGAAGAGAATTAACTTTTAAAGTTGGAGGATTTGTGTATCTTAAGGTTTCTCCAATGATAGTAATGAAAATATTTCAGGTTAAAGGCAAATTATCTCCACGTTACATTAGTTCATTCAAGATCTTGGAAAGGAAATGAGAAGTAGCATATCAGTTGGAACTACCCGATCGTTTATCGGATGTGCAAGACGTATTTCACGTGTCAAAACTCAAGAAGTGCTTAAGGGTACCTGAAGAACAGTTACCCATGAAAGAACTAAATGTTAATGAAGACTTAACTTATTCTGAGTATTTTGTTAGAATTTTAGAAACATCACGCATAATTACTCGAAGTAAAGTTATCAATATGTGCAAAGTTCAGTGGAGTCATCATTCGGAAGATGAGGCAACTTGGAAAACAGAAGATGAATTCAGAGCAGAATTTCCCTAGCTATTCTGAGAGGTTCTCTAATCTGGAGGACGTGATTCTTTTTAGAGGGTAGGTTTTGTAACACCTCAAATCCATCAATTAAAATAATACTCTATTAGTCACTAAACTTACAAGAGAGTAAATTAAAATTTAAATCAAGTGCTTGATTTCATTTTATTTTTGGGAGAATAATTTTTGATTCCTAGTAATTGATCTATGCTTTTATTAATAAAAATCTTTTTGTTCAAAACCCAATTTATTAATATATGAACTTTGGTATAAAAATAAAATATTTTAATTGTTGGTAAATTTATTATGAATTTTTAGAAATATTTAGAAATAAATTTATTTATATTTTTAATGGATACTTATTAAAAGAAAAGAAGAAAGAAAAAACACCAAACCCTAATCTAACCGGCCGCCAGGCCCACTTAAGGCCCAGCCGGCCGCGCCCTTCACTTCTCTCCCCCCTCATTCTCTGACGTGTGGGCCCCACCCGCGGCCGCTCGTCTTCTTCAATGCACGGACACGTGCTTGCTCCGTGCCGACGCCGTCGCTCTGTTGGCCGCGCAGCCATGCGACGTCTCCGCTTCCGCGCCTGCTCGGCCGAGCTGGCTCAGCCGCTCACCTTCCCACACAGGAAAGCACCGCCGGCTCTCCCTCTCCCCCATTTCTCTCTAGTAACGGCAGCGCCATTAATGGCACTTGAAGGTGCCGCCGTTCCTTCTCCCTCGGTGCCGAAGAGCCCCAATCGAGCCTATAAAACGACTCCTCGCGCCTCCCTTGGTCCAGTCCTCGCATTCCCGAGCTCGCCCCGTGCCCCCAGCTCCCCGCACGTACGTGTCCGCCCTGCCTGCCGTCGTTTGTCGTCGCTGCCGGAGCTCGAAGTTCGTCGCCAATCGATGCCAGAGCCGCTCATCGACCTCGATGTCGCCCTCGCCGATCCTCGCTACTTCGCCGACCACCGCCAACTGCCTTCCTCGCTCGGCCCACCGTCCAACAGCCCCTAGCTTGCCGTACACCCCTGAGTAATGAACCAGAGGAAGAAGGTTGAACTCTACAAACTACCACCTAGATAAAGGGTTAATTTGGTTTAAGAACCTCGCAATCATGTTTCCAATACAAACGACTATTTTATATCGAATAAAAGGTAGATTTGTATGATTTTTTCCATGGTTGTGTATGGTATTTTTCTTTGAAATAGTTTACATGTTCCATAGATGATTTTGAATTTTGTTTGCTATAATCGATATATGCATAGGTTTCCTAGTATGAAACGTCAAGGGTTTGTGGATTATTCTCCTTAACTAAAAGTATTAGATAATTAGTCATTTAACTGTCTGTCATTATATGGCATGTACCAATTTTATACTCTAAAGATATATAGATAGGTATACATATCGTCTACCAATACTAATAATGATATATAGATCTTCTAAAAAGAAATATTAAGATAATGCAGTTAATGTTCATGATTTTACAATAAACTAATAGAGTATATTTTAGGTGTACCTCTTTTAAAAAGAAATGATGAAATAATATGACTAATGATCGTGGCTAACATAGTAAACAATAGTTCCATATAATTCCCTTGATGAATTATAGGTCATGTGTTTCCTAAATCTATACTACTCTATAAGACAGTAGTGTAGACTCCACACCCGTGGTGCACGGTTCTGCCCCTCTGCTCCGCGATCCTCCCCTCCCCCGCATCGCGTGTTGCCCGCCGTGACTCCCGCCGGCGTGATGGCCATGCTTGCCCTCAGCCGTGACTCCCGCCGCCGTGACTCCCGCCGGCGTGATTCTAGGACCCGCCATCAGCTCCTTCCTACCGCCTCGAAACCCCTTCGTGAGTCATCCTGCCGCACACTGTTTCTAAATCCATTCCCCACTGTCCCCGCCCTCCCCGCTAGGGTTTTGCCACCATGGTCGCCGCCGCCGCCCGGAGGCTCCTCTCCCGTCGTGCCTCCTCATCCTCCCTCTCCATGGTCTAGGTCAATCGGGGACTCCAAAGTTGTCTGTCGCCGCGCAACCCGTCGAGCGCTGATGTCGTCCACCGCTTCACTGGCCGCCAGGAGCGCGCCGTGACCGGCTGAAGCCATCTGCCGCTGGCCGGCCACCAAGAGTTGAGGAGCCCACGCAGCCTCGGCCTCGCTCGTCCACGGCCACCAATACCACTCGCTACCGGCGGCCGCCGGGCTTCTCGGCCCCAGCCCCACCACCATGGTCTCCATCGCCGCGTCCTACCCCACCATCACTCTCGACCTCACCTCCTCCGCCGCCCGCACTCCCTCATGCACTCCTCCTTGCCCTACGCCGCCGCCGCCGCCGCAGCAGGTACCTAGCGTACAGCGGCACCTACCCGTCCTCCGACAACAAGATCTCGTCGGCGTTTGGGCACCTGTTCAGTGGAATCCTAGGCGTGCCATCGAGACCAGAACAGTTGTACGCCCAGTCATACCTGCAGAGAGCCAATAGCCTGGGCGGTGGCCATGGCGCGGTGGCACCCGCTGTCACGGACACGCTCGCGAAGGCGATCACGTCGGATCCGAGCTTCCAGTCGGTGCTGGCGGCGGCGATCACATCCGTCATGGGGCGCGGCAGAGCTGCTGCTACTGAGAAGTGATCAGGATCGGCGGCGCATGCAGCATTCGCTCATGCAGAAGATCTACTGGCAAGGGCAGATCGCCGTTTTTGACCCCCCACACACAGGCATGCATGGATCGGTGGTTCATGTGTAATTAATAGTTCCATCATGGTTAGTTTTTCTTTGTTCATTGGAGTGTTAGTAATTGGCCGGCTTGGGAAATGGGAATAGTGATCATAATAATATGTCAATGTAACAGGGATCATTAGGCTTTCAGAGTTTCCATTGCCTCTAAGTTAGATTGATTCAGATGTAACATTTGTGGTAGGTGAATACCTTTTACTTTTCATATTGATTAGCTTGTTGGTGCTTAACCTATTAGTGCGAGGAACACAATGTCACAATCCAATAGAGGTTTACTATAGTTTGTTCTAAAGAATTATGGGTGTATTATTTGATTGCTTATGCATTATGCAGTTTATTTGTAGAATTTGTGACACCTGATTTGCATCTGTGGCTCCTTCACAGTCATATAACAAACAAAGTAATTATTCTATTTGGTTTGTATGGATTAATTTTCTAAGTCAATCTTTTCACGGCGCCTAGGTTTCAAATTTGGGTCGGCTCCACCACTGCCCCGCTGCAACTACAAGCACTGGCTCATCGTGATGGACAAGCTCGGCGGGAGGGCGCCAGCAAGCAGCATATGATCGACTGCTACATCTAGACACTCGCCAAGGTCCTTGGAAGGTACGTACGGCTTTTCCACCTCTGACCTTTTGATGCACCAATCGCCCCCTGCCGTAGCGTTCCCCTTTCAAAGCCTAGGAGAGGGGTTGTTCTAGAAAAAGGTAGTCTGCGTTTTTTTTCATCTCTGATGCTGCGAGGAGGAGGCAGATAAGAAGATTTACACCGCCTTGTGCGAGCGCCACTTCGAGTTTTGATGTGATATTGATGAGGAGACATCTAACAAGCTCGAGGTTCGTTTGATCTATGCTCTACGATGTGATTATTACTTTGCTATCCTTTCTGCTAAGTTCAACGACCTGATACGTATCTTATGTTGCCGTTTTGTTTATGTTGTGCTACAGGACCCCCTGGTGTTTCCTGGATTCGTATGTTGATGCAGAGTGCAAGGACTATAGAGGTAGCTTTCTTTTCTTGACCCACAAATATAGTTTTTATTTTGTGGTATTGATGTGTGATTTCTTCTATCATGGCTTATGTTGGTGCTTGTAGTAAATTTGGTCTAGCAACCATGATGATGTATGCACACCAATTTCAATCTTGCGATGCATATGTATTGATATCTAGACTTTCTTCTAGCATATCTGAAGGAGACAAGAAATTAGGTTCATTACTTAATAGGCTTGAGACAGGGTTCCATTTCAATCTTGTAGCAGTACTTAGTAACATACCCTGGAAATCCTATAAAAGGGGCAGGAACCCTCCAGTGTAGTAGAGAGCTTGAGATATAGAAAAGATAGAGCTTGGTTGTGAAGATCAAGCAAGGTGTGTAAGCATATAGTGTACAACCAGAAGCCTACAACTTGATTCTTAACGCAGTCGTTACATCATATACAACCATGAATAAGCATGATCAGATCTATATACTACCAGTGTTTTATTGTCCATTCAAACATTTTCTTTCAAATGCCTAGGGCAGGGGCTGCAGGCGATAGTCGAGCGCGCCGGAGCAGGCAGTAGGCCAACAACTCAGCAGACGGGGGAAGCAGCATCAAGGCGGGCCATGCACCGCCATCGACGACCCGCTTCTTCCCCGTTGCGGAGCGCCACAAGGCCTGGCAGCCACCGCCGACAAAGCTCGAGGAGGAGGGCGCCACCCCACCGCCGCCTGCAACCGAAGAGGAGATGGCCCCGCAATACATCTGGCAGGTACGCAAACACCATCTCGATAACTCTACCATTCGCCTCATGGTGTAGGACAGATTAGATTAGATTAAACCACCCCCAAACCCCTTTTTCTGTCACTTCTCAGCTCATGGCCAGGCCAAGGCTGCTAGAAGAAGTATGATGATCGCCTAACCTACCTTTGTGCTTTAGTCCCAGCCTTCTGGGTTATGTTTTGGTCTGTTTTTTGGAAGAACTAACTTCTGTTTCAACTGGCATTGCAGTGAGAGCTCACTTTGAGTTCATGGAGAAGTTGGGAGTCGACAAATGGTGCTTCCATGACAGGGATATTGCCCCGGATGGGAAGACACTTGAAGTATGTCCATCAGTTGTGTTGTATACTTCTGTTAATGCATGAACTCATAAGTATAATTGGCTTGGTCTGTTATTGCTATCACAGAAGCAATTTTCAGTATGCAACCTTACAATTGGTTCGATAGCTGTGTCCTTCAGTTATGTTTCATGTGTGCTAACAGTTAATAAATGAAGCCAGTAAAGTGGCTTGGTGGAGTTATCTACGATACTGTTTTAAGAGCAACCTTAGAAATTACATGTGGTTCTGGTTATTATGGGTCGATTTGTTATTGGATGCTATTAATTATCTATTGGACTATGTATTGAGCATACAATTATGATTCCTGATGTGTTCCAGCTATCTTATGCTCACATAAAAGGATTCATTTTGATTCTATTTCATTCACACCCAACTGACTATAGGAAAAACTCATCTGTAAATGAAGCAGCAAACATTTCATCTCCTGTTAGATACTTTTTAAGATGAAGTGTTGCAAGAGCTGACGACTTTAGTTCAGTAACATGACTCTTAGAAGTTTCCTAAGACTTATTCTCACAATGCAGGAAACAAATTCTAACTTGGATGAGATAGTCCAGCTGGCAAAGCAGCTACATGTTAGTTTAACCTTTAAATTGCTGGCACTTAGCTGTACCCCACCATTTTGCATTACCCTGTTTGCTTTTTTTAATTCCATTTAGGGTGAGACCAATATAAAGCCATTGTGGGGTACCACACAGCTCTTTATGCATCCACGTTACATGCATGGCGCTGCTACGAGGTTGGTATCTTGTTGGATTGTTGGTTTTGTGTGTTCTAAACAAAGTTATGGACTCGGAGTATGACTAGAGATTAATATTAATCACTCTTCATTAATGTTGCAGCCTAGAGGTTAAAGTATATGCTTATGCGGCAGCACAAGTTAAGAAAGTTTTGGAGGTGGGTTATCTGTGATCACCATGATCAATCTTCCTTCATTTCGCCCAATTTTTTATTTGACCTTATCTCCTTGCAGGTCACTCACTACCTAGCTGGTGAAAACTATGTGTTCTGGGGTGGAAGAGAGGGTTATCAAACTCTTCTGAATACTGATATGAAGAGAGAACTTGACCATCTGGTATGAATGGGGTTTATTTGCCGATTCTGTGTCTCAGCTTTACTTTGTGGCCAAATTATCTGATTGTTTGCTGGATTTGTCCAGGCTAATTTTCTTCAAGCTGCTGTTGACTACAAGAAGATTGGATTCAACGGTAATTTAGTCCCGTTTCTTTATGATTACCCATTCCAATGTCCATAACTTTGACATAGTGCATTGTCTTCACTATGCCAATTTGGTGACAGAACTAAAATTTTATTATGTATTTCAGGAACACTATTGATAGAGCCTAAACCACAGGAACCAACAAAACACCAGTATGTGAGGCATGCATAGTAACTTACCTTACCGTTATGGACAGGTTGGGACACAGATCAGTTCATGACAGACATTGCAGAGGCTACTTTGGTTATGTCAAGTGTAGTTAAGAATGTGAGTGGCATGAACCAGCTCTCCCTTTTTACTCAAATCCACATTGCCTATGTACTTCCCGGTTGCACTCATATGAGCTGCTGCGTTTTTGTTTAACAGGGTGGACTTGCACCTGGTGGTTTCAACTTTGATGCCAAATTGTCAGTACCTTTTGTGTAGGTTGTAACATTGCTCTATGGCTTCAAATAGGCTAGGAAAGGAGACTTTGAGACGCTAGAAAAGAAGGTTCTAGAGTGGGGTGAGCCCACTGTTGCATCCGGCAAGCAGGTAAATGTATTGACAGTCTAGGCGTCCTCTCCACCTGTGCGCTGATGGTTGCTGATTAGGTATGTCATGATGTGCAGGAACTGGCGGAGATTCTGTTCCAATCTGCCCTATAGATGGTGCCATGACCATAGCTCCAAGAATAAGCACAAGAGTGCGCCCTCCGACCACGCACTTTTCCTCACCACGGGAATGTTCTGGTTCCGTGCGATGGACTACCTACAATACAGCGTGGAACTGAGATAATTAGGATGTAATCTGTCAGGAAATTTCTAGAATTGTTACCTCCTTTTGTTTAGAGTGTGTTAGTGGAATCACACATGGTCAACATCCTAACAGAATCATTGTGTACAGAGAGCTGCTTTTACTTGGAAGTAAAGCTGAGGATGAAGATGTACTTTAGAGGAAATGAAACCATGTAACGATAGATGAGTAGAAGATGCTAAAGGCTGTTGCATGAATATGCTAGAAATGCTAATAGGACTAGCAAAATTTTGTTTGTTTTAATAGTTCAGAATGATAATGATCTGTTGTTACTTAGCCTGTAAACCTTCCTTGCGTCACTTTGTAAATAACAACAAATTAGTACTACAAACATCTTTATCATTTGGTTTTGCTGCAAAGCAATCATTATGAAGTTTCTAAAATATGCTTCCATCCACAGGTTTGATCCTGAAACGGGACTTTTGACTCGTTATTTGAAAAGTGCTCAGAGAAGGCCAATTGGATCAGGCTCATTTTTCCCAGGTAAACCTGGAATACACTCATGCTGCAGACTACTATTTTACTTCGTTATTTGTTTCTTGACTTCTGATTTCTCATGCAAATGGCATGCTTTAAAAAATTATTCACATGAAATCTACAAGCAAAAGCCATAGTTTATAAACTTAGTAACTGACACATAAAACAAGGAATAGCCTTTCAAAAATTACTGACATATAATATGTGTGGTAGATCTCATAACACAGAATTTGATTTACTTATTTTGGGCTGATCAAATAAAGCTTGTCGCAATGTATTTGGTAAATGCATTAGGGGCAGATCGTGGGGGAGATCGGCACATTTCTGTATTAGAGCCCAAAGGCCACCACCTTACGCAATCAAGCTTGATAAGAAGAGGATAAGAAATCTCCACATCAATGTTATTGAGTCCTTTACCAATTCATCTATTATCTGGATATAGATACGTGCCCATGCATATATCTCTACTACTATGAAGAATCTAAGGGGCAAGCTTCCTCCTCTGGTTCTGCCTCCTGTTTGAATTGTAAGATCTTGGGATATTTTTTAAACATTTGTATAAGTTTGTAATTTATTATGGTAGTCTTAGCATTGAAATGATGCAATTGACATGATATTATTAAAATCATATATAGAAGTCCGTGTGATACTAATGGTTGCAATGAAGTGGTGAAATAGCTATATTAAAATAACAAAATTTATGTATGGCTAGGATCATAAATAGATTATGAAACATTTTCTCACAATAATATAACACACATTTGTATATAAGTCATCATGTCATTATATGTTCCCGTTGCAACGCACGGGCACTCAACTAGTAATATTATAACATCCTAATATAGTCTTCCAATGAATAGTTATAGAAAATACAGACTCACGTGCTATCCTATAGAAGTAAGTAATTTAGTTCCATACAGTTTGTTTAGCATTATATCTATGTCATTTTAAATGAATTTATATAGTATGCATTTCCATAGTTAACTTGACACATAATATTTTCTAGGTAAATGGTGAAGAAAAATAAATAGTATTTTATATCATAAACAATAAAACTACTGTCAATATGGTTAGATTTATATTATAGCCACTAACCAAGTTCTTTGATTGAATGTTTCTTTTCTTTTTATAAACATAATTTGGGTAATGTATATATTTTTGTTTGTTGAATGATGTATGTTTATTTATTAGTGTATGTTTTCTATTTGTATGTGTGATATGTGAATCTCTTAGAAACTGATTATATGGTAGAGGACCCGAATTCGTTCGAGGAAGACCCATAGAATACTTTTGAACAAGGCAAGTGGATTCTCCCTCTGCAATTTTTATTGTACCAAAATAATATATACAATAATATTTACTTTTGGATATGTGCATAAATTTGATGGTTTTTTTGCCTAAATAGGATTACCTATAAATTCCTACCTTATTCCTTGACTTGTTGAGTGCCCGTGCGTTGCAACGGGAACGTATAATAACATTATAACTTATATACAAAATGTGTCTTATATTGTTATAAGAAAATGTTTCATAATCCTGGTCATACATAAATTTTGTTATTTTAATTTAGCTATTTCACTACTACATTGCAACCATCAGTATCATGCAGACTTCGATATATGCCACGATTTGCATGGTCTCATCATTGAAGAGCACGTGCCACACCTGCCGGTATAAGTTCCCTTATACATTGTCAGTCATCAGGTACGTACCACCATACAGGCTTGCTTAAACAAAAAAGGCAAGTGTATGTGTCTGCGAAGAGAATTAAAGGCAGGCCGGCACAAAAGCTACCCCGACGATGGCAAGTGGTCATTTATGTCGGTCCTCCTCTGCGTCACCTCTAGCGCCAAGATGACGCCACATACCTTGATATAGTAGTTGTCGAACGCGCACGACATGGTGAGTACCAATGACTCTTGAGTCTTGACTGGGCTGCCAAACGAAGTGCACCCCAGGCTCATCAGCGAGGTAGTACACCTAGTCATTGCACCACCGGATGTGTCACTCCTCTACATATATCTTGTTTGAGGACACTCACACAACGTCAGCAACGACCATCGTCCCAGCGCATAAGAATTCATGACCGACCAGTAGCGACTTACGTGGCAGGTTGAGCTTCAGATGGATGATGAGCTGAACGGCGTGACAGCGCCGTCGTCGGATGTGGTGTCTAGAACATCCCGAGAGTCACCAGCATTGGGGACGACCATGAGGTCCCCCTGTTTGAAGATGGACAGCGCGGTGCAGCCGCTCTAGACCACGTCCAAGCGGCGGCTGCGTCGGAGCTTGTCGAACACAGCGGTGCATGCAGACACGTAGGACTGCTTCCAGAGGTTGAACTGGTGTCACCAAACTTCTTCTCGTCGTCGATGAGCAACGCCAACGCGAGCGCCTCTTGCCAGTGGTGTTTGTTCGGGGTTTCCAAGTAAGAAACATGGATTCATCTTTGGCGTTGTTTTATGAAAATGACTTACAAGTCAGATCCATGGAAAAAAATATTATGGAGAATAAATGTCACATATAAGAAAAGGAATTTAAGTTGAAAATATTATAAAAAAAAGAAATTGCATGCAAGGCTCTTCTTTAAATACTACTGCCTCCGTTCAAAAATATAATTCAGTAATCTCGTTGATAATTATCTACTACTATACATTGTGCAAGGGTAGCAGGTGGGATTTGAGAGAGATGTAGTATATATTTTTACTGTAACAAATATTGACATAAACACACATATGGTGTAGTGGTAGCTATGAGTACATTTGCTTGAGGGGTCGCAGGTTCGAATCCCATTGGGGCCACATTTGTGTTTTTTAATTTAATTTTAGCTAGGCGTGGGATGCACGTGGGAATGGGAATGAGCTTTGTGGGAGGGGGAATGAGAAAGACATTGCGGGGAGGGCAGAATGGGAATGACAGAACACGGAATAGCAGCCGGGAATGGGAATGGGAATGGGAATGGCAATGGGCTTTGCGAGGAGGGGGAATGAGAAAGACAGAACACGGAATGAGAATGGGAATGGGCTTTGCGGGGAGGGCGGAATGGAAATGGCAGAACACAGAATGACAGCCTACCCCTTACCGCCTTAATAAGTAGTAGAGAATATTTCTTGATTAACCTAGGATAAATACTATCACACCCGGTTTTAGAAGGTAAACCGAATGCGAACCATGTATGTGCAAGGACCAGCAATTCACGTACACATCAGTTACATAACTGGACATCATGACACAATGCTCAAATAATAACATAAAAATAGTAATTGTCGATTACATCATGATGTCCGAGACATCCACATAGTCAATAACAATTATCAAAGAGCGGAAAAGAAACATAGATAAACGCGACCTTCATAGGCAAACGACTGGGGTTTGCCGCTAACCCACGCTTAGAACTTATCGTACTCTTCAAACTCCTAAAAGTCTTCCTCCACGGCTTCGTCTTCTCCTGAGCAGTGGTTGCAACGTGGACAACTTGGGGGGTTTGGTGTGTAAAGCAAGGGTGAGTACATATCAACATACTCAGTAATTGTCCTGTTTGGCTATAGTGGACTAGCTTTATGTGGGGATAAGTCAAGCAGTTGCTTTTAGTTGGTCAGGTTATTATTACTAGTAGAAAGCTAGGTTTTAGCATTAACCCAAGTTGTTAACCCAAAAATACCCTTTCCAAACGGAAAGAATACCACTTACCATTACCATAGTTATAATCAAAACCATCATCCTCATCACCACCTGTAAACCAAACATCTCTAATCAAAGTATCTATAATCAATGGAGCTCCCTTGGCCGCTCATAACCGCGAGCACTGACTGATATATCAGTTTCATAATACTATGCAGAGGTTGCGCATTTTACTCACAAGCTGTGATTCCCTTTTGCCTTGGGCTGATCAAACTCTTAAACACTACCAAGGTGAGCAGGAAGGGTTTCACTATGTAGCCTTTACAAAGATTCCCTGAGGCTGTAGCCGCCCGTTATGTTTTCTAAATGTACCACACTCCTCCCCAAGGGGCAATCCACCCTCAACAGAGCGAGCCACATACACCGAGCCACATTGATGGTACAATGGCGAAGCGAACTATACCTCAGTTCCTCTAATTATTCAGCTAAGGGCATCTCATTCCACCCTCATGGTTGCACTGTTTTCCTGGGCGGTAATTCAACGAACAGGTCCTTACGGAGAGACACTCGAGAAACCGCTCGAGTCCCCTTAAATTCCACAAGTATATCATCATAATCAAAAGGGAAAACAGTGTATCATAAATAATCCTATCATGTTCATTGATTAATATGAAGCACTAGCATAAAGCTAAACCAAAATAACACAACCCACATAGGTAAACAAGGATAAGATAAGCAAAAGCTAGTCAATCCTTAGGTATAAATTGTATAAATGCGGGGAGTGAATTATAAAATGAGTAGGACATAGATGGGTCAAGGGACACTTGGCTTCAACAACCAGCTGCTGCTCAGGGTCTTCAAGTGCAACTCCTTTGGCCTCTGCTAACTGACCGTTATCTATACGAGTTCAAACATACATTCCACAAATTCAATATAAAAAGAACAATACAACATGCAGTAAAATACAATAAATAAACAGACGCTCAGCGCAGGGCTCGCACCTACGATTAAGCGAGAAAGAGAAAGTAACGGTCGAGACTACGGTCGAAGAGCGATCACGTTAAGCGATTATAGATTAAAGTACTTGTTTAAACATAATCGTATTAATTTGATAATCACGCTACACATAGAACAAAGTTATGCTATACGTTTAAATATTATAAACCAAAAGGATTGTCGCACGGCGAAACGCACGACGCCACACACAAACTAAACTGAAAATAAAATGAGTCGTCGCGTGGCGCAACACTTAGACTGAACTAAAATAGAATGAATCATCGCGCGACGAAGCGCGCAACGAAACACTTAAATTAATTATGAAAATAACGTCAAGCGTCGCGTGACGAAGCGCACGACAGCACATGTCACTTAACTAAATTTAAAATGAAACGTCGCGCGACTAAACGCGCGACACCACACATTAAATAATCTGAAATTAAGATGAACCGTCGCGCGATGAAGCACGCGACGTAGCACACTAATAACCCTGAAATTAAAATAAATCGTTGCGCGACGAAGCGCGTGATGCAACACGTTAATTAAACTAAATTTAAAACTAATTAAACTGAAATTTAAACATCGCACATGCTAGGGTTGCGTGCGCGAGAACGCGCTGCGCGCCGGGGCACGCAGGCCGCACCCGGGGGGGGCGCAGGGGCGCCGTAGGGGAGGGCGTGGGGCTGCCAAGGGGCGTGGGGTCTCACAGTGGGCATAAAACCCGAGCCCGAAGCTCGAAACTCGAAAAACCCGAGCCCGAACCCATATAGCCCAATACCCGATACTCGAAACGTTTATGCGAGCAATAAACCTTAAAACCCGATATTATTTCGGGCTTAATCGGGTAGTAACACCCGGTACCCGAAATACCCAAATACCCGAACTATATAAAAATCACCACATGTGTCTATGTGGGCATACATACGGATACGACCCAGCCCAACTAGATTTAGAAAGTAGCAAATCCTAGTCTTAGTGTCCACTCTCCAGCCTATCCAGTATCCACGCAAGCCGCTAGGAAGGAGTCACTGGCTCACAGAGCTCACTGCCGCGGTGTCGCCTGGCCGTCTGGAGTATCCGGCATCCAGCTTCCGGCCATCAGCGATTCAACAGAGTAGGCGTGCAGTTGTGGTGTCGTACTAGCTCTTGCTCTTCCGTCCCATGTGCCAGCACGCCGTGGTGACATACTGCCAACCATCAGTCAACCAACCGGCTTCTGGTTCATCACCCAACCCTCTTCCGGATTGCAACAGCTAGCAGTTCATCACCCAACCGGCCAACCATCAGTCGTGCTTCCGGTTCCACTTTCCAGAGTTTGCTATTTCCTCAACTAATCAAGGTCAGTTGCATGGTGAAATATTTCCTACTTTGTTCATTTTACTTTGCCAAATTTTTGATGTCACATTGATCTGCAACGAAATCGGGTAGAACGGGCTACCCGTACCCGAACCCGAATTTTTTGGGTACCCGAATTTTCGAGTTTTGCTTAAATTGGGTACATATTCGGGTATTGTTTCTGAAAACCCGAATTGTCAAAAGCCCAAACTACCCGACTCGAAAATTCGGGCTATCCCGAATGCCTAGCGTGAGCGGGGTCACCGGGGAGGGGGCGCGAATGCCGCGGGGGGAGGGACACGGGCCGCCGAGGAGCGCGGACGCCGTCAGGGAGGGCACGGGCTGCGGGGAGGGGCGCGGACGCCACCGGGGAGAGGGCGTGGGCCGCTGGGCAGGGGCGTGAACGCCGCTAGGGGGAGGGCACGGGCCTCTGGGGGCACGCGCAGGGAGCCGCGGGGAGGGGGTCGCACGCAGGGGAGAGAGAAGGGAAGGGGAAGGGGAGGGGGAGAGAGAGAGGAGAGGGAGCTCACCTTGGGATCCAAAATCTGGCGATAACCGTCACCAGATCACACCTAGGGCACGGGGTGGGAGAGAGGTGGAAGAGAGGGAGAGGGAGGGGGAGTTGCTGCGCGGGAAAATCAAATGAGAGAGAGAGATGGAGAGGGGGGCACGCATGGGGAGAGGTTTGGGGCACCAGGGGCACGTGGGGAGCGTCGGGCCGGGTCGAGCTGGGTCGCATCGCGGGATGAAAACACACAGCACACACGACCACAGATCAGAATCCAAGTGCGGATCGAAATCTGAAACGAGGCGAGACGGACGCGCGATTAAACACAACATCAGACAAAAGAAAATATGTGTTGGCGGGATGCAACACTTATGTCAACTCAGATCTTTGTTTACACGCGATACAGACACCAGTTGTTATACTACTTTGAAAATGGGAAGAAGGAGCAAAACGGGAAGAGAAAAGAGAGTAACGCCTGAATTTGGTGAGTATCAAAGAAGAAAAAATTCTACCCCCAAATTTAGGGTGTTACAAACCTATCCCCCTTAAAAGAATCTCGCCCTTGAGATTCAAGGTTGGCCAGCAAAGAGTTCGGGATACTTGGCCATCATATCATCTTCACGCTCCCAGGTTGCTTTTTCGTCAGAGTGGTGACCCCATCTGACTTTGCACATTCTAATAATTTTCCTCCGGGTGACCCTGTCTGCAGTCTCAAGACTCTACGTTGGCTTCTCTATGTAGGTCAAGTCTTCTTGGACTTCCAGACCTTCCACTGGCAACTATTCTTCTAGCACACACAGACATTTCTTCAACTGAGACATATGGAAGACATCATGCACCACTAACAAATCTTTCGGCAGACTGAGCTGATAGGCCACTTCCCCATGCTTTGCGGGAATCGGATATGGACCAACATATCAGGGCACTAGCTTGCCTTTGACTTCAAATCTTCTAACTCCTCTTGTAGGCGATACCTTCAGGTAGACAAAATCTCTGACTTCAAAACTCAACTCTCTCCTTCTTGTGTCTGCATAACTTCGCTGTCTTGATTGCACTATCTTCAGATTCTCCCGAACCATCTTGATGTCTCTTCAGCTTCGAGCAAAATATCTCAAACACTTGCTTTTCTCCACGCTGATCCCATTGCAACGGAGTTCTACAACTCCTTCCATAAAGTGCCTGAAATGGTGACATCTTCAAGTTGGTTTGGTAACTGTTATTATAGGAGAATTCTGCATAAGGTAACCTCTTGTCCCATTCGAACTGGTCTTGCAGCGCACAGGCTCTCAACATATCTTTGAGGATTTGATTAGTTCTTTCAGTCTGACCGTCTGTCTGCGGATGATAAACTGAACTGAAATTTAGATGTGTACCCAAGGCTTCATGCAACTGCTGCCAAAAATGAGAGGTGAACTGCGTTCCTCTGTTTAACACTATCTTCTTTAGCACACCATGAAGACAAACAATCTGGGACATGTATAGCTCTGCCAGTACTGCACTGTTGTAGCTAGTCTTGATAGGTATAAAGTGGACTGACTTGGTTAAGCGGTCCACCACTACCCAAATGGAATCGTAGATGGCTCGAGTGCGAGGCAATCCGACTATGAAATCCATCCCGATTTCATCCCATTTCCACTGAGGAATTTGCAACGGCTGCAACAAAACAGCTGGCTTCTGAAGCTCTGCCTTGATCCTCTGACAACTATCACATATAGCCACATGCTCTGCGATCCCCTTTTTCATTCTGTACCACCAGAATTTCTTCTTCAGATCTTGATACATCTTCTCACTTCCAGGGTGTATGAAATAAGCTGTCTCATGAGCTTCCTTGAGGATCAATTCCCGAATGGACTAGACATTGGGAACACACAAATGGTCCTTGAACCATACCACACCTTCTGCATCCCCCCCCCCGAAAATCTTTGCCTCTTCCTTCTATAATCCGTTGCCGGATTTCATTGATCTTCTCATCATTCTTCTGTGCTTCCTTGATTTCCTGCTCTAAGGTGGGTTCTAACTTAACTGTTACTCCTCGCTTGCTGTTCAGAAATCTGAGGCTCAACCTGTCAAATTCTTTGGCCAACTCATAAGGCATCGGATGAGCGACCATCATATTAACTTGACTTTTCCTGCTTAAGGCATCTGCTACCACATTCGCTTTGCCTGGATGGTAATGAATTTCCAATTCATAGTCTTTGATCAACTCCAACCATCTTCTCTATCTCATATTCAACTCCGACTGGGTGAATATGTACTTTAGGATCTTGTGGTCTGTGTAGACATCACACTTCTACCCATACAGATAGTGCCTCCATGTCTTTAGTGCATAAACCACTGCTGCCAACTCTAGGTCATGGATTAGATAATTCTTCTCATGAACTTTCAGCTATCGGGACGAGTAAGCCACAACTCTTCCCTCTTGCATCAAAACGCAGCCCAAGCCAGGTGTAACAAGGGTCGTAATACATCGAGAAGGGCTTGTGCACATCAGGCAAGACTAAGACAGTCAACTTCTCTTTCAGCGCTTCAAAGGCTTCTTGGCACTTTTGGGTCCACTTGATCTCAACTTTGTTGGCTAGCAGAGCTGTCATCGGTTTCGCAATCTTCGAAAATCCTTCAATGAATCGCCGATAATATCTGGCCATTCCAATGAAGCTCTTGATTCCTCAAGCATCTATTGGCTCTTTCCAGTTTAGAATGTTTGCCACTTTCTTCGGATCCACAGCCAATCTGTCTTTGTTTATTATGTGACCCAAGAACAGGACTTCATTGATCCAGAACTCGCACTTGCTCAACTTTGCATACAGCTGGTGCTCTCGCAATCTCTGCAATACCATCTTCAAATGATCCACATGCTCCTCCTCACTTTGAGAATATATGAGAATATCATCAATGAATATCACCACAAACTTGTCAAGATAATCCATGAATACACTGTTCATCAGATTCATGATGAAAGTTGGTGCATTTGTTAGGCCAAAAGACATAATGGTGAACTCATACAACCCATACTTGGTAATGAATGCCGTCTTTGAAATGTCTAAATGTTGAATCCTGAGCTGGTGATAACCTGACCTCAGATCTATCTTTTCATGGCTCAGGTGAGACTAACTCAGTCACCACTTCTTCTTCTAGTGGAGACACCAACTTAATTGTCCTCTTACCGCAGATGATAACTGCTTGGTACTTATCTAGCCAATTTATCCCTAGGATAACATCTATTCCCTGAGTACCCATTACTATGAGGTTAGCGGGAAACTCTATCCCCCTTATTTCCACACTTACATTCAAGCAAACACTATCGACTCGAACTTTATCACCGGCTGAATCAATTTGAATGGGGGTTGACATGGTAGTTATTGGAAGATTATGCGCTTCTACCCATGATGCAGTAATAAATGAATGTGTTGCTCCAGTATCAAATAATATTTCTGCAATATGGGAATCGACTGGAAACATACCTACTATCATGCCTGGTGTTTCCTAAACTGCTTCAGCCTCCAAATGGTTCAGTCTCCCATGGTTGTAGCGTGTCTAGACGCGGTTGCCTGCTCCTGGCTGAGACACATTCTGCTTCGCTGGGCACTAGGGCCTGACTGCTGCTGGGCTGCCTTATTTGGACAATGCATTACCCAAGGGCCTTGCTCTCCACAATAGAAACATGCTCTGCCTTCCGCCTTGCATTAGGGCTGCTTGACTACTCTGGTTGGTTGCTGGGGCGGGGATGCGAGGTGCCTGCTGATTCTGCCTTTGGAACTGACTTCCTCCTGCCTGACTGGTCTAGCGATTCTGCTACTGGTGCTAGGGGTACTGCCTCTGAAACTGCTACTGAGGCGGGTGCTGATTTTGCTTGAATAGCTGAGGCGGGTTGTCTAAGAAACGGGGGCGATTGCTGCTTCCAGGCTGAGGCCCACTAATCTTGCGCTTACGATCCTCCATCTCCTTGCTCTTCCTCTCTGTCATGATTGCTCTATCGATTAGGTGCTAAAATGTGGGGAAGGTATGGTTTATCAGCTGATAGTGCAGGGGATCAACTAAGCCTCTCAAGAAACGATACTGTCTCTTGGCATCTATGTTGACATCTTCAGGAGCATAGCGGGATAGCTATAGAAACTTGTCTCGGTACTCACTGACTGACATGGGCCCTTGCTTGAGCGCTAGAAATTCCTCTTTCTTCACTGTCATCAGACCTACTGGAACATGATACTAACGAAAATTATCTCTGAATTCCTCCCAGGTGATGGTGTCGGGGTTAGCATGTGTGGCGAGGTAGGACTCCCACCAAGACTAAGATGCTCCCCTCAACAGACGGGGACCATACAACACTTTCTCTCTGCCATCACACTGAGCGGTGTGCAACTCCCGCTCCACGGTACACAGCCAATCTTCATCATCCATGGGGTCAGCAGAGTGAGCGAACACTGGGGGATGACCTCTCATGAATTCAACATGCTTGTCTCTAGGCATCTGAGGTTGAGGTGGGGGCTGTTGCTGTTGCTGCATAGCGGCCAAAGTCTGACCAATAGCTTGGACTACCTGAGTCTGCATCAAGAACATCTGCTCTATTGTCATCGGGGGTGGTGGTGGCAGCAGCTGCTGGGGAGCCTCATCTTGCGGTGCTAGCTGCTCCTGCTGAGCATGCCTTCCTTCTCTACGCCTGTTGTCTGACATATGCAGAATGCAATCACACATCAGAACTAATCTTGCAAATCTTGCAGCATAAGAAAAGAGTATAGAATTCTTCCACAATATTGAGCCGATGAGCATCTTCACTGACTCTCAACATAAGCAAGCACGACTTCCCAGATAAAGAGGTAAGTAGAATTAAAAGGGCTTCCCAACTAGATAACTAATTTTATTAACAATAATAGGTAAACCAAAGTGCAGGGGGTACCCACACTCTAGCGACAATCATTACAAAGATCCAAATCCATCATAGTACATCATGACAAACATAAAAACACAGGATAAGCAAACTACCTAGTCTAACTAAAACTAACTGAGAGTAAGACAAAGGCTAAGACTAAGACTTCTATTTTAAACATTAATTACAAGATCCGACATTGACAATCTATGGTTCTAAATTTATCCTGGTCCTGCAGTCGGGGTTACCATAGGCATGGTGTCCACGCTGAGGTGAGCGGTACGGGTGCTGAGTCCCGACAGGAGCGGGGGAGCCATCCTCCAGGTGATGGTGCTCCGTGCGCTCAGCCCGCAACTGGGCAATCTCAGCATGAGCCCTACTTAGCTCATCTAAAGCATGGTCCAGCTCCATGTTTAGCATGGCGGCTAGGTTGATTATGCTGCTCAACCTAGGATTGTCCTCACTAACAGGTGAGACAAGCACGCCTCCTGTGCTGCGAGATGGACGGTGGGGGTAATACCTCAGGTCGAGACCATTGGCCACCCCACTGAGCACTAAGCAGTAATGTGAAAGCGCACGCCGTGCAGCATCTTCCACGGCCGCCTCAGCTGAGTCCCGCTCAGAGATAGAGTAATGCTTTGAGCAGACCTCCGCACCGTGGAGACTGTTCTCCGGGCGGCGCACCAAACAAGTCGCCTCCCAGCGGTCCGGGTAAACCCTGCGATTGTGCTAGAAGACAACACAATGATACTCGATAGACCAGGTACGCCGGTCAAGTGCCTGGCGCATCAAGGTGTAGAGCGCATCGTGGAAGTGACACCCACGAGCGGCGTCACGAGTGATGGGTCGAGCAACCCATCCCTCCGGCTCCTGCTCCTTTAAAAGGTCGGTGCTGTGGCTCGAGCTGCTGTCGTCACCTCTGTCATCGGGGTCTCCTCCAATAGCTACTCCAGCGGCCGGGACGCCCAGTAGTGGTTGTCACACCCGGTTTTAGAAGGCAAACCAAATGCGAACCATGTACGTGCCAGGATCAGCAATTCACGTACACAGCAGTTACATAACATGGACATCATCACACAGTGCTCAAATAGTATTAAAAAGAGAAATAATAGTCGATTGCATCATATGTCTGAGACATCCACATAGTCTTTACAATAAATCAAAGTACGAAAAAGAAACGTAGATAAAAGCGGCCTTCACAGGAAGCCGACTGGGGGTTGCCGCTAACCCACGCCTAGAACTCATCATAATCTTGGAACTCCTGGAAGTCTCCTTCCACAGCTTCATCTTCTCCTGAGCAGTGGTTGCAATGCTGACAACCTGGGGATGGGGGGGTTTGGTGTGTAGAGCAAGGGTGAGTACACATCAACATACTCAGCAAGTATCCTGGTTGGCTGTAGTGGACTAGCTTTATGTGAGGGTAAGTCAAGCAGTTGCTTTTAGTTGGTCAGATTATTATTTACTAGTAGAAAGCCAGGTTTTAACATTAACCCAAGTTATTAGCCTGATTTACCCTTTCCAAACGGAAAAAATACCACTTACCAGTACCATAGTCATAACCAAAACCATCAGTCTCATTGCCATCTGTAAACCAAAATGTCTCTGATCAAGTACCACTAATCACTGGAGCTCCCTTGGCCGCTCATAACCGCGAGCACGACTGATATATCAGTTTTCAAACACTCTGCAGAGGTTGTGCACTTTACCCACAAGCCGTGATTCCTCTTTCTGCCTGGAGAGAGCTACTCCCCATTGACCACTACCTAGGTGGTCTAGCAGGGCATCACTACGTAGCCTTTACAAAGATTCCCCGGGGCTGTAGCCACCCGTTAGGTATCCTAAATGTACCGCACTCCTCCCTAAGGGACAAATCAACCTTGGTAGAGCGAGCCGCATACACCAAGCCCCATTGACGGCACGACGGCGAAGCGAACTACACCCTGGATCCTCTAATTATTCAGCTAAGGGCATCCCATTCCACCCTCATGGTTGCACTGTTTTCCCGGGCGGTCATCCATAGAACAGGTCCTTACGGAGAGGCACTCGAGAAACCACTCGAGCCCCCTTAAAGGCCACAAGTACAACATCATAATAAGAGAAGGGAAAACAGCAGTATCATAGATAATCTCATCATGTTCATTGATTAGAGTTTGAGCAATAGCATAAACCTAAACAATAATAATCCAACCCAAACAGGTAAACAAGGACATGGACAACAAAACTAGTCAATCCTTAGGCATAAATGTGTAGAGCGGGAGGTGAATTAAAGAATGAATAGGATAGAGATAGGTCAAGGGACACTTGCCTCCACCAACCGACTGCTGCTCAGGGGCTTCACCTGCGAGTTCCTCGGGCTCTTCAACTGGATCGTTCTCTATATGATTGCAAGCATACATACATCCATCCATTCAAATTAGGAAACAAACAGTACACCATACAAGAGAACAAAATAAAGTAAATATGCATAGAATATCACATACGATAATGAATTTACCATGGTTAGAAAGAGGCGGGGAAAGGTCTCGCGAGGGTTAAAGCTTATGCTCGAGGCGCATTACGGTTAGGCGAATAACTAGACGTTACACGCTCTAGTTCCAGTTGGTTCTAACAAAAGGATTAGCTACATGCACTAATGTAAACGTGACCACTTTTAGTAGATTAACATTGAATGAGATAGATGATTAGCTATACAAATTAACTAATGTAACCAATTTCCAAATTGAGACTCCTATCTTATTAATATAAACACGTGATTAGCGCGCATAGGACGCGGGGGGGGGGGGGGGGGTAGATGGGGGCACGACAGGTCGTGCCAAGGCACGCGCACTACGCAGGCACGCGCGCGAGGCCGCACGCACACGCCACGAACTAGCCGTGCGCAAGTCGGGGCCGTGCACTAGCCGAGCTCAAGGCCGCGCGTCATGGGCACGCTGGGCCGAGCTCGAGGTCACGCCGAGACCGTCACGATGCGAGCAAGGCATGGCGGGGCGAGCGGGCAAGCACGCGAGGGCAAGCTGAGCACGGGCGAGCGAGGACACGGCCAGGCCACCACGCCCGGGCGGGGATGGCGCGGCCGAGCCGGGCATTGGGGCGGGCGGCCGAGCCGGGGCGGGGCTCGCCGGGGACGGGCGTGGCGGGGGCGGCCGAGCCGGGCACGGGACGGGGCGGCTCGCCGGAGCGAGGCCGGGCGAGGGCGGGGCTCGCTGGGGCGAGGCGACGCGGGGGCGGGCTCGCCGGAGGGGGGCGGGCGCGGGCGTGGTGAGGCGGGGGGGGGGGGGGCGGGCTCACCAGGCACGTCCGGAGCGAGGCCGGGCGCCGGCGAGCGCAGGACGAAGCCGCGGCGGCGCGGGACGGGCGCGGCGGGGCGGGGTCGGGGCGTGGCAGGGCGGGGCTGGTGCGGGACGGGCTCGCCGGAGCGGCCGAGCTCGCTGGGGCCGGGCGAGCTCGCCCATGGCACGGGGGAGGGCGCCGACGAGAGGGGGAAGGAGGAGGGAGGGGAGGGAGAAGAGGGAGGAGGGGGGAAGCCTCACCGTGGGCGGGGGAGGGCGCGGCGGTGGCGCTAGGGCGACGGCGGCTAGGGCTAGGGGAGAGGGAGTTGGGGGAGGGAATGACGGGCGGGGCCCGCGGGAGAGGAGAGAGAGGGAATTTGGGGGGGGAGGGGCGGCTGGGCCGCTTTGGCCCAAAGGGGGAGGGGGGGGGGCGCGGCAGGGCCGCCAGGACGGCCCACGGCGGGGAAGGGGGCGGCTGGGCCGCCGCGGGGCCCACGCGGGAAGGGGGGGAAGAGGGGGGGCGGCTGGGTCGCCAGCTGGGCCGGCGCGAAGGGGGAGGGGGCGGCTGGGCCAAAAGGGAGAAGGGGGGAGAGATAAAGAAAAAGCTTTTCTTTTTCTAATTTCCATATTTTCTTATATGCCTAATTCTCCAATTCACCTGACCACAAGCAGAAGAGTGCATAATCCGGCATGATGCAACAACCAAAAATAGTTCTAGGTTTTGCTTACACAAGATGTCGAGCTAATTCTCGCTATAACTTTTGGAAAAGATCAAGGCTTAGCGAGAAGAAAAGGGAAAAGGAAAGGGTAACACCTAAATTTGGTGTGAGAAAAGAATAAAAAATTCTACCCCCAAATTCAGGGCGTTACAAACCTATCCCCCTTAAAAGAATATCGCCCTCGAGATTCAGGGTTGGCTAGCAAAGAGCTCACGGTATTTGGCCATCAAATCATCTTCACGCTCCCAGGTTGCTTCTTCCTCTGAATGGTGATTCCATCTGACCTTGCACATTCTGATGGTCTTCCTTCGGGTGACTCTGTCTGCAACCTCAAGGATTTGCACTGGCTTCTCAACGTAGGTCAAATCCTCCTGGACTTCAAGACCTTCCACTGGCAACTGCTCTTCTGGCACACAGCAAGCACTTCTTCAACTGAGACACATGAAAGTCATCATGCACAGCAGACAAATTCTCTGGCAGACTGAGCTGATAGGCCACTTCTCCACGCGTTGAGAGAATTTGGTACGGACCAATGTAGCGGGGTGCTAGCTTGCCTTTGACTCCGAACCTTCTGACTCCTCTGATCGGTGACACTTTCAGATAGATAAAGTCTCCGACTTCAAAACTCAGCTCTCTTCTTCTTGTGTCTGCATAGCTTCGCTGCCTTGATTGCGCTATCTTCATATTCTCTCGGACCATCTTGATGTTCTCTTCAGCTTCAAGCAAAATGTCTGGCCCAAACACTTGCTTTTCTCCAGGTTGATCCCATTGCAACGGAGTCCTACAACTCCTTCCATAGAGCGCCTGAAATGGTGACATCTTCAAACTGGCCTGGTAACTGTTGTTATAGGAAAACTCTGCATAAGGCAATCTCTTGTCCCATCCAGACTGATCTTGCAACGCACAGGCTCTCAACATGTCTTCAAGAATTTGATTGGTCCTTTCGGTCTGACCATCTATCTATGGATGATAAGCTGAACTGAAATTCAGATGTGTGCCCATGGCTTCATGCAACTGCTGCCAGAAATGAGAGGTGAACTGCGTTCCTTTGTCTAACACTATCTTCTTTGGCACACCATGAAGACAAACGATCCGAGACATGTACAATTCTGCCAATACTGCACTGCTGTAGTTGGTCTTGACTGGTATGAAGTGGGCTGACTTGGTCAAGCGGTCCACTACTACCCAAATGGAATCGTAGCCGGCTCGAGTGCGAGGCAATCCGACTATGAAATCCATACCGATTTCATCCCATTTCCACTGAGGGATTTGCAATGGTTGCAACAATCCAGCTGGTCTCTGGTGCTCTGCCTTAATTCTTCGACAACTATCGCACATAGCCACACGCTCTGCGATTTCCCTCTTCATTCCGTACCACCAGAATTTTTTCTTCAGATCCTGATACATCTTCTCACTACCAGGGTGAATCGAATAGGCTGTCTCATGAGCTTCCTTGAGAATCAACTCCCGAATGGATTGGACATTGGGAACACACAAGCGATCTTTGAACCATATCACACCTTCTGCATCTTCTCGAAAATCTTTGCCTTTGCCTTCCAGAATCAGTCGCCGGATCTCACCGATCTTCTCATCATTCTTCTGCGCTTCTTTGATTTCCCGCTCCAAGGTAGGTTCCAACTCAACTGTGACTCCTCGCGAATTGTTCAGAAATCCAAGACTTAACCTGTCAAACTCCTTTGCCAACTCATAAGGCATCGGACGAGCGATCATCAGGTTGACTTGACTCTTCCTGCTCAAAGCATCTGCCACTACGTTTGCTTTACCTGGATGGTAGTGAATCTCCAACTCATAGTCTTTGATCAACTCTAACCATCTTCGCTGCCTCATATTCAACTTTGACTGAGTGAATATGTACTTCAGACTCTTGTGGTCTGTGTAAACATCGCATTTCTGTCCATACAGATAGTGCCTCCATGTCTTCAGTGCATGAACCACTGCTGCCAACTCTAGGTCATGGATTGGGTAATTCTTCTCATGAACCTTCAGCTGTCGGGACGAGTAAGCCACAACTCTTCCCTCTTGCATCAACACGCATCCCAAACCGGTGTAACAAGCATCACAATACACCGAGAAGGGCTTGTGCATATCAGGCAAGACTAGGACGGGCGCTGTAGTCAACTTCTCTTTCAGCGCTTCAAAGGCCTCTTGGCATTTCTGGGTCCACTTGAACTCAACTTTGTTGCCTAGCAACAGCTGTCATTGGTTTCACAATCTTCGAAAACCCTTCAATGAATCGCCAATAATATCCGGCCATTCCAATGAAACTCTTGATTCCTCAGGCATCTGTTGGCGCTTTCCAGTTCAGAATGTCTGCCACTTTCTTCGGATCCACAGCCAATCCTTCTTTGTTGATTATGTGACCCAAGAATAGGACTTCGTTGATCCAGAATTCACACTTACTCAACTTTGCATACAACTGGTGCTCTCGCAATCTCTGCAATACCATCTTCAAATGACTTGCATGCTCTTCTTCGCTTTGAGAATAAATCAGAATGTCATCGATGAATACCACCACAAACTTATCAAGGTAATCCATGAATACACTGTTCATCAAGTTCATGAAGAACGCTGGTGCATTGGTCAAATCAAAAGACATCACTGTGAACTCATACAACCCATATTTGGTAATGAATGCCGTCTTCGGAATGTCCGAAGGTCGGATCCTGAGCTGATGATAACCTGACCTCAAATCAATCTTGGAGAACACACTGGCTCCCCTCAACTGGTCGAACAGATCTTCTATCCTGGGCAAAGGGTACTTGTTCTTGATCGTGACTTCATTCAAAGCTCGATAATCGATACACATCCTTTTGGTGCCATCTTTCTTCTCCACAAACAAGACAGGAGTGGCCCAAGGCGAGGTGCTTGGCCAGATGTAACCTTTCTCTGATAGCTCATCAATCTGCTTCTTAAGTTCAACTAGCTCTGGTCCTGATACTCTGTAAGCTCTCTTGAAGATAGGGGCGGTTCAGGAAGAAGCTCTATGGCAAACTCAACTTTCTGCTCTGGTGGCATACCTGGTAAGTACCTTTGGAAACACATCTGGAAACTCAGACACAACCTTGATACTCTCAGTTGGGTCTGCTTCACTGCTATCGACAGCCATCTGATAGCAACTTCCTTTCTTTGGCTCAGGCGAGACTAACTCCATCACCACTTCCTCTCCTAGTGGGGACACCAACTTGATTGTCCTCTTATCACAACTGATAACTGCCTGATACTTATCTAGCCAATTCATCCCTAGGATGACATCTATTCCCTGAGTACCCATTACTATGAGGTTGGCGGGAAATGCTATCCCCCTTATTTCCACACATACATTCAAACAAATGCTATCGACTCGAATTCTACCACCGGCTGAGTCAATTTGAATGGGGGTTGACATGGTAGTTATTGGAAGATTATGTGCTTCTACCCATGATGCAGTAATGAAAGAATGTGTTGCTCTAGTATCAAATAACACTTCTGCAATATGGGAGTCGACTGGGAACATACCTACTATCATGTCGGGGGTCTCCTGAACTGCTTCAGCCTCCAAGTGGTTCAGTCTTCCATGATTGTAGCGTGGCTGAGAGCGGTTGCCTGCGCCAGGCTGAGACACATTCTGCTTTGCTGGGGCATTGGGGCCTGACTGCTGCTGGGATGCCTTCTTCGAACATTGCATCACCCAGTGGCCTTGCTCTCCACAGTGGAAACATGCCCTGTTTCCAACCTGGGCTGGTGCTGCTTGACTGTTCTGCTGGTTTGCTGGGGCAGGAAGACGAGGTGCCTGTTGATTCTGCCTCTGAAACTGACCTCCTCCTGACTGATTGTTCTGACGATTCTGATACTGGTGCTGAGGATACTGTCTTTGAAACTGCTGATGCTGCTGAGGTGGACGCTGGTTCTGCCTGAACTGCTGAGGTTGATTGCCTGAGAAACGAGGATGATTGCTGCTTCCAGGCTGGGGTCCACTGATCTTGCGCTTACGATCCTCCATCTCCTTACGTTTCCTCTCTGTCATGATTGCTCTGTCAATTAGGTGCTGAAATGTCGGGAAGGTGTGATTCATCAGTTGGTACTGCAGAGGGTCAACCAAGCCTCTCAGGAAACGGTACTACCGCTTGGCGTCGGTGTTGACATCTTCAGTAGCATAGCGAGACAACTGCAGAAACCTGTCCCAGTACTCACTGACAGACAATGGCCCTTGCTTGAGGGCCAGGAACTCCTCCTTCTTCACTTTCATCAGACCTACAAGAACATGGTACTGACGAAAGCTTCCTTTGAACTCTTCCTAGGTGATGGTGTCGGGGGTGGGCATGGGTGGCGAGGTAAGACTCCCACCATGACTGAGCTGCTCCTCTCAACAAACGGGGACCATACAGGACTTTCTCCCTATCGTCGCACTGAGCGGTATGCAACTCCCACTCCACAGTGTGCAGCCAGTCTTTAGCATCCATGGGGTCAGAAGAGTGAGCAAACGTTGGTTGATGACCTCTCATGAACTCAACACGCTTGTCTCTGGGCATCTGAGGCATCTGAGGCTGAGGTGGGGCCTACTGCTGTTGCTGCTGCTGCTGCTGAATGGCGGCCAGAGTCTGACCGATGGCTTGAACTGCCTGAGTCTGCATTAGAAACATCTGCTCGATCGACATCGGGGGTGGGGGCGGCAGGTGCTGTTGCTGAGGCACCTCATCCTGCTGAGCGGCTCGCTCCTGCTGAGCACGCCTTCCTCCTCTGCGCCTGTTCTCTGACATCTGCAGAATGCAACCACACATCAGAACTGATCTGGCAAATCTTGCAGCATAAGAAAAGAGTATAGAATTCTTCAACAGCACTGAACAGATGAGCATCTTCACTGATCTCCAACACAGACCACACAGCTTCTCAGATAAAGAGGAAAGTGGAATAAAAGGTTTCCCAACTATATAGCTAACTCCACTAACATATAACAGGTAAACCATAATGCAGGGGATACCCACACTCTGGTGACAGTCATTACAAAGATCCAAACCAAACATAGTTCATCATGACAAACATAAATGCACAGGATATAGCAAACTACCCTGTCTAACTAAGACTAACTAAGAGCGGGACTAACGCTAAGATTGTAGCTTCTAGGTATATATTTTGTATTAATTACAAGATCCAACTCTAACGATCTATGGTTCTAGATTTATCTTGGTCTTGCAGTCGGGATTGCCATAAGGCTGGTGTCCACGCCGAGGTGAGCGGTACGGGTGCTGAGTCCCGACGGGAGCGGGGGAACCATCATCTAGGTGACGACGTTCCGCGCGCTCAGCCCGCAGCAGGGCGATCTCAGCATGAGCCCTACTCAGCTCGTCTAATGCATGGTCCAGCTCCGTGTTTAGCACGGCGGCTAGGTTGACTGTGCTGCTCAACCTAGGATTGTCCTCACCAACAGGTGAGGCAATCACGCCTCATGTGCTGCCAGATGGACGGCGGGGGTAATACTTCAGGTTGAGGCCGTCAGCTACCCCACCGAGCACCGAGTAGTAGTGCGAAAGCGCACGCCGTGCAGCATCTTTCATGGCCACCTCAGCTGAGTCCCGCTCAGAGATAGAATAGTGCTCTAAGCAGACCTCAGCACCTTGGAGACTGTTCTCTGGATGGCGCACCAAGCAGGTCGCCTCCCAGCGGTCCGGGTAGACCCCGCGACTATGCTGGTAGACCACACAGCGATACTCGATGGACCAAGTACGCCGGTTAAGTGCCCGACGTAGCACGGTGTCGAGCGCATCGTGGAAGTGACACCCGCAAGCAGCGTCGCGAGTGATGGGTCGAGCAACCCATCCTTCCGGCTCCTGGTCAGTAGGGAAGTCGGTGTCGTGGCTCGAGCTGTCGTCGCCACCTCCGTCGTCTGGGTCTCCTCTAGCAGCTACTCCAGGGGTTGGGGCGCCCAGTGGTGGTGCAGGGGGCACCTCCAGAGGAAGCATGGGGGAGCAGGTCCTCACAGACTCTATCTCCTGCTGGAGCGAGAAAGAAGAGCCCTGCAGCTCCTGTCGTCGACGTTCCTGCTCCTCATGCAGGCGGTGGTGTAGCCTCTCCAAATGGCTGGACTGTCCGGCCACGGGACGGTGAAGTGGACGCTCAGCAAGGCGGGAGGGTAAGAAGGGGATGACGGACTTTCGTGCAGTGTGTCTAAGACGAGCCATCTACAAAAGACACCACAAGCAATAGAGTGAGAACAGAATTAATATGACCAGCAAATAATGAATCATAAATAAATGAAGGATCAGAATAAAACATAATTTTCAGCAAGGTATATTATATAGTAGAACATAGGTTTGGTCGGTATGACCAACTTTTGAAGGGATATCAAAGTCAAGGCAGGGACAAAGGTCTATAGTCCTTAGAACGACCATTCTATTCTAGGTTAGCGGTCCTACAGTCAGCACGGCTTTGATACCACCTTATGTCACACCCGGTTTTAGAAGGCAAACCGAATGCGAACCATGTACGTGCCAGGATCAGCAATTCACGTACACAGCAGTTACATAACATGGACATCATCACACAGTGCTCAAATAGTATTAAAAAGGGAAATAATAGTCGATTACATCATATGTCTGAGACATCCACATAGTCTTTACAATAAATCAAAGTGCGAAAAAGAAACGTAGATAAACGCGGCCTTCACAGGCAGCCGACTAGGGGTTGCCGCTAACCCACGCCTAGAACTCATCATAATCTTGGAACTCCTGGAAGTCTCCTTCCACTGCTTCATCTTCTCCTGAGCAGTGGTTGCAATGCTGACAACCTGGGGATGGGGGGGGGGTTTGGTGTGTAGAGCAAGGGTGAGTACACATCAACATACTCAGCAAGTATCCTGTTTGGCTGTAGTGGACTAGCTTTATGTGGGGGTAAGTCAAGCAGTTGCTTTTAGTTGGTCAGATTATTATTTACTAGTAGAAAGCCAGGTTCTAACATTAACCCAAGTTATTAGCCCGATGTACCCTTTCCAAACAGAAAGAATACCACTTACCAGTACCATAGTCATAACCAAAACCATCAGTCTCATTGCCATCTGTAAACCAAAATGTCTCTGATCAAGTACCACTAATCACTGGAGCTCCCTTGGCCGCTCATAACCGCGAGCACGGCTGATATATCAGTTTTCAAACACTCTGCAGAGGTTGTGCACTTTACCCACAAGCCGTGATTCCCTTTCTGCCCAAAGAGAGCTACTCCCCATTGACCACTACCTAGGTGGCCTAGCAGGGCATCACTATGTAGCCTTTACAAAGATTCCCCGGGGCTGTAGCCACCCGTTAGGTTTCCTAAATGTACCGCACTCCTCCCCAAGGGACAAATCAACCTTGGCAGAGCGAGCCGCATACACCGAGCCCCATTGACGGCACGACGGTGAAGCGAACTACACCCCGGATCCTCTAATTATTCAGCTAAGGGCATCCCATTCCACCCTCATGGTTGCACTATTTTCCCAGGCGGTCATCCATAGAACAGGTCCTTACGGAGAGGCACTCGAGAAACCGCTCGAGCCCCCTTAAAGGCCACAAGTACAACATCATAATAAGAGAAGGGAAAACAGCGTATCATAGATAATCTCATCATGTTCATTGATTAGAGTTTGAGCAATAGCATAAAGCTAAACAATAATAATCCAACCCAAATAAGTAAACAAGGACATGGACAACAAAACTAGTCAATCCTTAGGCATAAATGTGTAGAGCGGGAGGTGAATTAAAGAATGAATAGGACAGAGATAGGTCAAGGGACACTTGCCTCCACCAACCGACTGCTGCTCAGGGGCTTCACCTGCGAGTTCCTCGGGCTCTTCAACTGGATCATTCTCTATGCGATTGCAAGCATACATACATCCATCCATTCAAATTAGGAAACAAACAGTACACCATACAAGAGAACAAAATAAAGTAAATATGCATAGAATATCACATACGATAATGAATTACCATGGTTAGAAAGAGGCGGGGAAAGGTCTCGCAAGGGTTAAAGCTTATGCTCGAGGCGCATTACGGTTAGGCGAATAACTAGACGTTACAGCGTTCTAGTTCCAGTTGGTTCTAACAAAAGGATTAGCTACATGCACTAATGTAAACATGACCACTTTTAGTAGATTAACATTGAATGAGATAGATGATTAGCTATACAAATTAACTAATATAACCAATTTCCAAATTGAGACTCCTATCTTATTAATATAAACACGTGATTAGCGCGCATAGGACGCAGGGGGGGTAGATGGGGCGTCTGGGGGGGTAGACGGGGGCACGACGGGTCGTGCCAAGGCACGCGCACTACACGGGCACGCGCGCGAGGCCGCACGCACACGCCACGAACTAGCCGTGCGCACGTCGGGGCCGTGCGCTAGCCGAGCTCAAGGCCGCGCGCCATGGGCACGCTGGGCCGAGCTCGAGGCCGCGCCGGGACCGTCACGACGCGAGCAAAGCTCGGCGGGGCGAGCGGGCAAGCACGCCGGGGCAAGCGAGCACGGGCGAGCGAGGACACGGCCGGCCACCACGCCGGGGCGGGGACGGCGCGGCCGAGCCGGGTACGGGGGTGGGCGGCTGAGCCGGGCACGGGGGCGGGCGGCTGAGCCGGGGCGGGGCTCGCCGGGGACGGGCGCGGCGGGGGTGGCCGAGCCGGGCACGGGGGCGGCCGAGCCGGGCACGGGACGGGGCGGGGCGGCTCGCCGGAGCAAGGCCGGGCGAGGGCGGGGCGAGGCTCACCGGGGCGAGGCAACGCGGGGGCGGGCTCGCCGGAGGGGGGCGGGCGCGGCGAGGCGGGGGGGGCAGGCTCGCCGGGCGCGGCCGGGGGCGGCCGGGGCGAGGCCAGGCGCCGGCGAGCGCGGGACGAAGCCGCGGCGGCGCGGGGCGAGACCGGCGCGGGACGGGCACGGCGGGGCAGGGTCGGGGCGGGGCAGGGCGGGGCCGGCGCGGGACGGGCTCGCTGGAGCGGCCGAGCCGGGCGGCCGAGCTCGCTGGGGCCGGGCGAGCGCGCCCATGGCGCGGGGGAGGGCACCGACGAGAGGGGGAACGAAAAGGGAGGGGAGGGAGAAGGGGGAGGAGGGGGGAAGCCTCACCGTGGGTGGGGGAGGGCGCGACGGCGGCGCTAGGGCGGCGGTGGCTAGGGCGGCAGCGGCTAGGGTTAGGGGAGAGTGAGTTGGGGGAGGGGATGATGGGCGGGGCCCGCGGGAGAGGAGAGAGAGGGAATTTAGGGGGGAGGGGCGGCTGGGCCACTTGGGCTCAAAGGGGGAAGGGGGGGCGCGGCTGGGCCGCCAGGACGGCCCACAGCGGGGAAGGGGGCGGCTGGGCCGCCGCGGGGCCCACGCGGGAAGGGGGGAAGGGGGGGCAGCTGGGCCGCCAGCTGGGCCGGCGCGAAGGGGGAGGGGGCGGCTAGGCCAAAAGGGAGAAGGGGGGAGAAAAAGAAAAAGCTTTTCTTTTTCTAATTTCCATATTTTCTTATATGCCTAATTCTCCAATTCACCTGACCACAAGCAGAAGAGTGCATAATCCGGCATGATGCAACAACCAAAAATAGTTCTAGGTTTTGCTTACACAAGATGTTGAGCTAATTCTCGCTATAACTTTTGGAAAAGATCAAGGCTTAGCGAGAAGAAAAGGGAAAAGGAAAGGGTAACGCCTGAATTTGGTGTGAGAAAAGAAGAAAAAATTCTACCCCCAAATTCAGGGCGTTACAGTGGTGTAGGGGTGCCTCTAGCGGGGGCACAGGGGAGCAACTCCTCATAGACTCTACCTCCTACTGAGGCGAGGAAAAAGAGCCCTGCTGCTCCAACTCCTATCGTCGATGTTCCTGCTCCTTGTGCAGGCGGTGGTGCAGCCTATCCAAATGGCTAGACTAAACAGTCACCAGGACGGCGAAGCGGATGCTCCGCGAGACGAGAAGGCAAGAAAGGAACGACTCACTTCTGTGCAGTGTGTCTAAGACGAGCCATCTACAAAAGACACCATAAGCATAAGAGTGAGAACAGAACTAGTATGACCAGCAAGTAGACCATAAGAAAAATTAGGAATTAGAATAAAAAAAATTTCAGCAAGGTATAATATATAATAAAACATAGATTTGGTTGATATGACCAATTTTTTGAAGGGATACCAAAGTCAAGGTGATAATAGAGGTCTATAGTCCTTAGAACGACCATTCTACTCTAGGTTAGCGGTCCTACAGTCAGCACGACTTTGATACCACCTATGTCACACCCGGTTTTAGAAGGCAAACCGAATGCGAACCATGTACGTGCCAGGATCAGCAATTCACGTACATAGCAGTTACATAACTAGACATCATCACACAGTGCTCAAATAATAACATAAAAAATAGTAATAGTCAATTACATCATGATGTCCGAGACATCCACATAGTCAATAACAATTATCAAAGTGTGGAAAAGAAACGTAGATAAACACGGCCTTCATAGGCAGCTGACTGGGGGTTTGCTGCTAACCCACGCTTAGAACTCATCGTACTCTTGGAACTCCTGGAAGTCTTCCTCTAAGACTTCATCTTCTCCAGAGCAGTGGTTGCAACGTGGAGAACCTAGGGGGGTTGGTGTGTAAAGCAAGGGTGAGTACACATCAACATACTCAGCAATGGTCCCGTTTGGCTGTAGTGGACTAGCTTTATGTGGGGTTAAGTAAGTCAAGCAGTTGCTTTTAGTTGGTCAGGTTATTATTATTAGTAGAAAGCCAAGTTTTAGCATTAACCCAAGCTGTTAACCCAAAAGTACCCTTGCCAAACGGAAAGAATACCACTTACCATTACCATAGTTATAATCAAAACTATCATCCTCATCACCACCTGTAAACCAAACATCTCTGATCAAAGTATCTCTAATCAATGGAGCTTCCTTGGCCGCTCATAACCGCAAGCACGGCTGATAAATCAGTTTCATAACACTCTGCAGAGGTTGCGCACTTTACTCACAAGTTGTGATTCCCTTTTGCCTCGGGCTGATCAAACCCTTAAACACTACCAAGGTGAGCAGACAGGGTTTCACTACATAGCCTTTACAAAGATTCCCTGAGGCTATAGCCGCCCATTAGGTTTCCTAAATGTACCGCACTCCTCCCCAAGGGGCAATCCACCCTCGGCAAAGCGAGCCGCATAAACCGAGCCCCATTGACGGCACGACGGCGAAGCGAACTACACCTCAGTTCCTCTAATTATTCAGCTAAGGGTGTCCCATTCCACCCTCATGGTTGCACTGTTTTCCCGGGTGGTCATCCAACGAACAAGTCCTTATGGAGAGGCACTCGAGAAACCGCTCAAGTCCCCTTAAATGCCACAAATATATCATTATAATCAAAAGAGAAAACAGCGTATCATAAATAATCTCATCATATTCATTGATTAACATGAAGCATTAGCCTAAAGCTAAACCAAAACAACCCAACCCACATAGGTAAACAAGGACAAGATAAACAAAAGCTAGTCAATCCTTAGGTATAAATTGTGTAAATGCGGAGAGTGAATTATAAAATGAGTAGGACATAGATGGGTCAAGGGACACTTGCCTTCACCAACCAGCTGCTGCTTAGGGTCTTCAACTGCAACTCTTTCAGACTCTGCCAACTAACCATTATTTATACGAGTTCAAACATACATTCCACAAATTCAATATAAAAAAGAACAGTACACCATACAGTAAAATATAATAAATAAACAGATGCTTAGCGTAGGGCTCGCACCTACGGTTAAGCGAGAAAGAGAAAGTAACGGTCGAGGCTAAGGTCGAAGAGCGATCACGTTAAGTGATTATAGATTAAAGTACTTGTCTAAACATAATTATATTAATTTGACAATCACGCTACATAGAACAAAGTTATGATGTACGTTTAATTATAATAAACCAAAAGGATTGTCGCGCGACGAAACGCACGACGGCACACGCGAACAAAACAGAAAATAAAATGGGTCATCACGCGGCGAAGCGCGCGACGCAACACTTAGACTGAACTAAAATAGAATGAATCGTCGCACGATGAAGCGTGCAACAAAACACTTGAATTAATTATGAAAATAACATCAAGCATCGCGCGACGAAGTTCACAACAGCACACGTCACTTAACTGAATTTAATACGAAACGTCACGCGACTAGACGTACGATGCCACACATTAAATAATCTGAAATTAAGATGAACCGTCGCGCGATGAAGCGCGTGACACAACACACTAATAACCCTAAAATTTAAAAATATCGTTGCGCAACGAAGTGCGCGACGCAGCACGTTAATTAAACTAAATTTAAAACTAACTAAACTGAAATTTAAACATCGCGCATGCTAGGGTTGAGCGCACGAGAACGCGCTGCGCGCAGGGGAGCCGTAGGGGCGCCGCAGGGGAGGGCCATCGAGGCCGCGGGGGAGGGTGTGGGGCCGCCGTGGGGTGCGCAGGGGCCACAGAAAGGGGGCGCGGGGTCACCAGGGAGGGGGCGCGGGCCACAGGGGAGGGCGCGAGCCACGGGGAGGGGCACGGACATCGCCGGGGAGAGGGTGCGAGCCACCGGGGAGGGGCGTGGACGCCGCCAGGGGGAGGGCGTGGGCCGCCGGAGGGCATGCGCATGGAGCCGTGGGGAGGGGTCACGTGCAGGGGAGGGGGTCACGCGTAGGTGACAGAGAAGGGAAGGGGAAGGGGAGGGAGAGAAAGAGGAGAGGGGAGCTCACCTTGGGATCCAAAATCCGGTGATAACCGTCACCGGATCACACCTAGGGCACGAGGTGGGAGATAGGTGGAAGAGAGGGAGAGGGAGTTGCCGCGCGAGAAAATCAAATGAGAGAGAGATAGAGAAAGGGCGCGCTTGGGGAGGGGTTGGGGCGCCAGGGGCACGCCGGGTCGGGTCGGGCTGGGTCAGGTTAGGCTAGGGCGCGTCGCTGGTCGAAAACCCACAGCACACACGACCACAGATCGGAATCCAAGTGCGGATCGAAATCCGAAACGAGGCGAGATGGACGCATGATTAAACACAACATCAGACAAAAGAAAATATGCTTCGGCATGATGCAACACTCATGTCAACTCAGATCTTTGTTTACACGCGATACAGACACCAGTCGTTATACTGCTTTGAAAATGGGAAGGAGTGAAACGGGAAGAGAAAAGAGAGTAACACCTGAATTTGGTGAGTATCAAAGAAGAAAAAATTCTACCCCCAAATTCAGGGCATTACAAATACTTTTCTTAGTGATTACACTACTGCTCAACTTTATCATTACGATGTCACTCTTTTAAAGATATTACTATTCCAGAGATGAAATTTATACTACTGGTGTTAGTCTAATGATTAAACAAGATCATATTGTATTAAACGGAACATGGAGTGACCACCCAGGAAAATAGTGTAAGCACGAGTGCTATCATGGCTCTAGCTTTGGCAAATAGCTTTATAGACTTAGTGCTCAACAACCCTACCTAAAAGATGGGCAAGAAGGGGTGGCAGTGGTTTGGTGGCAGCTCGCGTTAACATAGGATGGTAGTTTTGGCTAATTTACCTCACCCAAAGGGTCACCAATACTGATGTGGAAACCTTAGCGGGTGGCTTTACACTAAGGATATTTTGTGAAAGCCTCATAGTGAATCCCTAGCCATTCACCTCTTAGTGTTTAAGGGTCTGTACAACCCAGGCTAGAGGGATACACGGCTTGTGGGTAAAGTTGTACCACCTCTATAGAGTGTAAAATTGATATGTCAGCCGTGCTCATGGTTAATAGCAGCCTGAATCCTCACATGATAACTGAACTTAAAGATGGAGAATAAGTCATGATCCAGTGGTTTTAAAATGGTTGCTTAAGTGGTCTCACTTAAGTGCTTTTGAGATATAATCATATGCTCATGATTAATTGGGATTTTAGGATACACTTACAATTAGTAAGTTAGGCGTTGTTAATAAAATATCGACCAACTAAAATGCTTACTGCTTAACCTTAGCCTACCTTGTTAACCTTGCATAATTCCTCCCATTTCCTAAGCCCCCACATTAAGTGAGCTCACCCCTTGCTAAATTTTTTATCAGAAGCTGATGAGGAAGACTTTGACAAAGATGTTGACGAGTACTGAGTCTAGCGACTCTCCAGTCATCTTCCTGTGGGAGATTGCCCATGTTATTTCTGTTGTACTTTGATTATGATATTGTTTAAGACTCTTAAGTCTAGATGATATAATAAAGTTATTATACTCTCTTTTATGCCTTTATTGCATTGTCTTTTGAACTTCTGTTGTCAACATATGTGTGAAAATGGATCTTGGAACACATACACTATGCATTCGGGTTTTCCCATAAACCGGGTGTGACAGGCGACACGGTCCACTCCACCACATCCTCACGCAAGTGCGTGTCTGAGGTGTCAGCCACCATGGCTTGGCATTCGGCTGCTCTGGTCCATCAGTCAAGACCCAGCACTCGCACTTCACTGCTCCCGGTCCATCTGTAACACCCCAGGGTCCCCAAACACTCTGGGGTGTCACAACAATTACCCTTCCCACAAACTGCTATAAAACTAATTCGGCAGCATCTCCCTTGAAAGTTGCATAAATGAGGAAACCACAGTGAATAAACATATTTCACGATAAGAATAAACACATAAAACATTATTAATTCAGCTAGCAAAGGAATGACCACCATAACGACAAGAACATATTAAACCACTTGCACACATTTATTAAAAGAGTCCAACATCATTGAACTGGAGTTCCTAGTTAATGTCATTACTAAGCAGTAACAGAGTTATTCGTGCTGCTACTTCCCTCTTTTCCCTAACAAGATTCAAGTACCTGTATCAAGCAATGCAAGAGTGAGATGACACATCTTAGCAAGTATAATGATTATCCAAAAGTTTGACAACATAGCTATAGTGTTTTACCATCCACGGATTTCACAACTCCCTTCTTAATAATAGGGGGCAGCAAGAATGCAATGTACAATACACCTAGTTCCCACATCACAAAGATGAAAATCTCAATAGTAACATATAAATATCACGTTCCACATATTCCAAATGAGTGCATATGACTACAAATGCAAATATGACTTCTGCCTTCATACCTCTAGGGATATGAAGTTGCATCGTACCCCTCCTCGGGAAACATATGATGCTTAATGTACCAATACGGTCAAACCATATGATCACGACATAACTTCAAATGCAAAATGAATGATGCACTATGCATGACATGCCAACATAATTCTACATCATTTAACATGCTTCAAATAGATACTTCAACTTCATCAAGTTACGAATCAACCACCTATAACATTCTCGAATCATTATCTTCAACATATTTAAAACAGTAGAACATGAATAATTTCGAACAACAATCCTCTTAATAGAATTCAATGATTAACACATTCGATACTTATATAAATTCAAAGACAAGAAACAAGATACAACCAAACAGTATAAAACCACAACTGCATTTACTTGCCTTCACCGGGAATTTAAAATGGTACTAAGTGCGATCCGGAGGTCCACCACCTGTTGTGACATAAAACTTAGTACACATATTCACATAACATTCGCTAATAACCAACGCCGCTCCTACGCAAAACCTCGACACCATCGTGAATAACATCTCTCCTCACCACCCACCAAACTGCAGCAGTGTTGCTTGTTAATTTCATAACTTTAAAATTATAACAGCAGTGATATCAAACAAAAACTCCAGAAACATCTACACAAAATTCCCTACAAGTTTTGTATTCAAAAGATAATTAAAATTTTGAAATCTCGATGACCCCAAATAGCCGACAAAGTACACCCTACGTTCTGTTTTTGGACAGCAACCTAGCTGAGTTTAAAATGTGATATCTACTAGAATATTTCACCAAATTGGACGCATAAGTACTATATGGAAAGATATGATAATGCTCTACATGAATTTTACAGCGATTACAACTAATTGACCCCGCAAAAACCCTAGAAACGGCCGACACTACTGCTGTCTGCTCGCCACCAAAAATCTGGACAACACCCTTCCCAATTCGCCTAGGAGAGCGAATTACCTAATGAAATTGCAGCACAATTACAAAATAGAAAACAAGATCACCTTGAACTTCTTCTTCACCCCTTCCTTCTTCCTCCCACCAATCTTTCAATGGAGATTTGCACAAACCAAAAGAGATCTAAGGGAGGGAGTGGCTACACCTTGGAGGAGTGGAATGGGGGGGGGCGGCTAGCTTTTGGATGGGGGAGGGAGCGGCTGCTTGGGGAAGATGGGGGGCGACTGCAAGGGTGTGAGAGAGGGAGAGGGCGGCTGCAAGGGGGGAGTGGGAAAGGGGCGTCTAGGGTAAGAGGGTGAGGGGGAGGCTCCAATGCCCTTGATGCGAAATCAACGGCTCATAACCCATTCTCCCATCTGAGCTCCCAACCCCAGCGAATGAATGCCAAAATGCTACTGTTCAACTGAGATATTCACCTCCATGAACTCCAAACTCCAATGGCACAGAGGACGAAAGAAGAGAGAAAAATATTTAACTTCTTTTCATAAAATTGGGTATCACACTCTACCCCGCTTAAAAAAGAATTCAACCTCGAATTCCACCGCTTCTAACGAAATGACACATGAAAGATCAGCGAGACAAAAACTCACCAATAACAAAAAGTTCAGGGTACTTCTGTCGCATCGGCTCCTCAAGTTCCTAGGTAGCCTCACGCTTAGACAGATTAGTCCATAAGACCTTAACATACTTAATTGTTCTCCTTCTCATGACACGCTCCAAGGACTCCAAGATACGCACCGAGCGACACTCTAGAGTCAGATCTTGCTGCACATCGATCGGTTCCAACTCGATTTGATGGTTCGGATCCCAGTAGATACTTCCTCAACATAGAGACATGAAATACCGGGTGTACCCCTGGCACGGATTCCGGTAATTACATGTGATAAGCCAAGCTGCCAACCTGGGCCAAGATAGAGAACGGTCCAATCTACCTCGGGCTAAGTTTCCCTGAGACATCGAACCGAATGACTCCCCTAGTAGGTGATACCCTGAGAAGGACTTGATCACCCACTGCAAATTCCAAGTCCCGCCTCCTCACATCAGCATAACTCTTCTGACGGCTCTGAGTGGCTAGAATATTCTGACGAATCTCCTGAACCTTCTCAGATGTCTGCTGAACCCAATCAGGACTGACCAAGGATCTCTCTCCCAAAGTCTCCTAGTACAAAGGGGAGATACACCGCCTGCCATATAAGGCCTCATATGGTGCCGTCTTGATGCTAGCTTGATAGTTGTTGCTATAAGCGAACTCAGCCAAGGCGAGATGATCCTCCCAGCTACCACTCCATGAAAGAACACAAGCACGCAGCATGTCCTCCAAAGATTGAATAGTCCACTCTGACTGACCATCAGTCTGAGGGTGAAAAGAAACACTAAGAGAAAGCTTGGTACCCAAAGCACTGTGAAGACTCTCCCAAAATTTGGATACAAATTTGGAGTCCCGGTCTGAAACAATGGACTTAGCCACACCGTGAAGCCTTATTACTTCTTTCATATACAAGGGAACAAATTCTAAAGCTGAATTTGAGGTCTTCATGGGAATAAAGTGCACAAACTTAGTTAGGCGATCCACAAGAACCTATATAGCATCCTTGCCTCGAGGGGAACGGGGTAAGCCAACCACGAAATCTATGGTTATATGCTCCCACTTCCATTCTGGAATTTCCAACGGCTTCAATAAACCTGCAGGCCTCTTATGTTCAGCCTTCACACCCTAGCACACCCCACACGTAGCCACATACTTAGAAACATCAACCTTCATCCTCTTCCACCAGAAGTTTTGCTTCAAATCTCTATACATCTTGGTTTCGCTAGGGTGAACGGTGTAAGGAATTTTATGAGCTTCTCTCAATATATCCATCTTCACCTCTGATTTCTGTGGCACACAAAGACGACCTCTAAAACGAACCAAATCATTCTCATCAATGGTGAACTCTTGAGGTTTACCATCCCGACCCTCTTTCGAGCCTCCCACAACAAACGATCCTGCTACTATGCCACACGCACTATATCCAGAAGGGAGGATTGAATGAGCATCTGAGTCGCCTTTCTAGCGGTGCCAACATAGCACAAAGCAACTCCCATATGGTCCAGATCTGCAATCAAAGGCATGGTCACTTTTGGGACACCAGCCCTACTAAGTGCATCAGCCACCACATTTGCTTTTCCTGGGTGATATTGAATTGACAAATCATAATTCTACATCAACTCAAGCCACCAACGCTGCCTCAAATTTGTGACACCCCAGTGTCACCTAGGGTTTCTCTCAAGTGCTAACCCAAGAACCCTCATCTTATGTGAACCAAAATGGAGCATGAACATCAAATTGACTTAAGAATAAAAGATCCACTAAGCTTATACTTAAAAGTATCATGTTCAAAACAAATGGGTTTTTTCAAAAAGGCAAAATGTGCAACCCCAATAAAAACCCTAATTGAACCCTATAAACAAATTTCAAGAGAAAAGGGAAAAGGGTATGAAAAATATAAAATCATGACTTGGGCCAATTATAAACATTAAAGTGAACTAAATAAGCAACAACAAAGGTTATGGAAGCTTGGCCAAAACAATTTAAATAAAACCCTAAACAAACCTCTCAAGTGGGAGTTCATTAGGGAATTCTGAAATTCAGAATTCTGAATTTCAAACCTTGAGCCAAAGATCAAGCGTGTTCACCTTGATCCCTAACTCAAATCCTAATGGCCCCATTAACAAAAACGTGCATAACTAACCTCTCTGTCTTGTGCCAGAAGATGGCATTAGGACGCGTGCCTCGGACACGTCAAACCAGAGATCTTCTCCCTGTGTGCGGCAGTGAGACAAACCAGATTTCTTCCCTCTCTATCTCCTAATCCAGTCAACCAAACCTGCTAGCCTCCACACACAAACGACAAAGGGAACTGAGAGGAAGAGATCTCTCAACGGGATCATGGCCAAAATCTCAAAGATTTGGGGCCAATCCACGCTTGAACTCGACCTCTCTCTGCGCTGCCTCGTGCTCAATGCTGTGCCAGACGCCAGAGCGCGCACTGGCGTTCGTCGCGCACGCTCCGAGCGCTTGTTAGAGCCCCGCCCTCAGCCGTGCTCGCCCACGCCAACAAAGCCTTCCCGGGCGCGAATCACTTCACCCCGTGCTCACCATCGCCGGCCAGACGCTCCTCCTTAGCTCTGGCGAGCTCCCTTCCGCCTGTCGTTGCCGCTAGAGCTTCGGCCACCATGGCCAGCCCACTCCAGTCACCCCCAAGTCACGCCAGCGCTTCGATTAGCCCCGCCATTGGCCCATGAAGCTTTCCAAGCCCTCGGACCTGGCAGAACTTCACCGGAAGGCGAAGATCGACCTCACCGGACTTCGGCCGCCCGCCTGCATGCGTGGACCGAGCTCTCCGGTGAGCCATTCTTCAATTCCTCGAGCACACACCTTCCTTAATCCCTAGTGAAGCTCTCTGACCTGTTTGATTGGTCAATTGTGCCCTGGATAGGCCAAACTCCTCGCCGCCGACGAGCTCCCCCGCCTGCACATGCGGACCGGCCGACTCCGACCCTCCCCTACGGCGACCCGCACATCGCCGTGATCCTCAGGACCTCCCCTACACCCTCGGCCACCTCACCGGAGCAATCTCACCGCCGGTAAGCCCCTCTGCCCTTTCTTCCATAGTGGGTACTGTTTAATTTGGGGGAAGGACCTCGGATTAGGATTAGAAGAATCCAGGGGTTTTCTAAGATGTCAGTGACTCAATTGAATAGTAGCCTAAGGACTAGTCTGTAAGGAAAACTTAGAACACCCGCCAGGGACCCCGTTGCAAAGTAGTTTTCCATTTAAGCATTTCGGTTTAAATCTTTTTAATGAACAGAGAACTTAGGAAATTCATAACTTAATGAATACTTAACCGAAAATTGTCAAACCAATTTTGCTAAATTCTAAATATTTTGAACTATCAATTAAAAATAATGAACCCTATGCTTTCCGTAATAATTTTTAGAGTTAAAAATTAAATACAGAAACTGACCAAACCTTGTTTAATTAAGGAAAATTAGTTATATTCCTGTGCTGAACCTAAGAAAATTTGTAGATGTTCAAACCCCACTTAAACACTGTTTAATAATAGTGAGAACCCCAGTATTGAAAAATTTAGTGTAGATATCCATTAAAAGCCATTTCTGCCCAAACCTTAGGAAAATCAGAAAGGCCTTAGAAATTAATGACCAGTGGATGAAATTATTTTTCCTAGTTTGCTTAAGTAACAAAGAACCTAGGAAAAATAAAGGAACCTCTAGTTTAGATCAGATTCAAAGAGAAATGTTTTATTTAGCATTATTCCAACTAGAAATCAATTATTAAAATTACAAAACCAGACCCAAAATTGATAACAAAAATCCAGTGGACTTGTAACCACCAAAACCCCACTGCAAAAATAATAAACACCCCAGCCCATCATTTTAAGTAAGATAAATAAATAGAACATGATAATGAGCCATAGTTCAATTAAATTATGAGTAACCCACAATAATGCAATAATGGGTAAATAAAATTTTGCTATACCAATAATGAGATAGGCCACCAGAGAAAAATACAAACCCATTGGAAAGATGCAAAATAATACCTTATTGCCAATATTTTGTAAGAAAGGCCATTTAATCCAATTAATGCACACCACCCCTTCCCTTAAGCAAAAAGATGCCAAATTTTAGAATGATTGCTCTTGCGCAAAGAAGAAGCTAGGAAAAATTAGAAATATGTTGTTTGATATTTTTCAAATATAGTGGTAGTAGAAAGCACCCCTTTGGCTAGAAACTTTAGAAAATCCTAGTAAAATAACTGATAAGTATTAATGGCTGGAAATTTGTACCAGGTCATGTTATAGCCTCTAAATGCCAGCATATATAATTCTTAGAGGATTACCTACTATTAAATGATAGTTGTAGTTCAAATCACCCCTTCTGCCCTAAAATTTGGTAATTTTGTCCAGAGAAAATATTCACTTTTTGGACCCCAAATTTTGAGACAGAGAATTACACACCAGTGACAAGCCACTGTAATGTTTGCAGGATTTTTGGAAATTTATTAAGGTGACTTGTAGTTCAAACCCACTCCAAAAACTTAAAGAGAATAAAGAAAAAGAAAGGAGAAATAAACCTCACTCCAATAAGTCCAACTTGAGTTCTTGACAAGTCTCACTAAAGGCCTTAAAAAGAATTCAGTGGAACCCCAAGAATAAACCTACCACGTAACTTAGCTAAGTTTGATCCAATTTACCAAATATACCACCCAAAAATCTTGTGTAAGCAAGATGTAGCCCTATCTAACTCAAGTAGATCATACACCATGAAAAGTTTAAATTACTAAAGCACATACCATATCATGCATATATCTTACGCATTGCATTCATTAGATTGTAATCTAGTTGACGGAGAGTACGTGCTCATCCCCGAGCAAGGATCTGTCCAAGAGGAGGACCAGGAGCAAGCTCCCGAGGCTTCTATCGAGGATCTCCCCGCAGCCCCAGCTATTGAAGGCAAGCCCCGGTTTTATGCATAACCGTTTATATATGCTATTTTACTACACTTAATGTTTGTAGGTTTGTAATGTGCACTTAAGTGTAGGAGTTGCTTGAAACCTCTAGATGCATGAACTTAGGATTCCTTTTTGAGATGAATACTAGTATGCTAGGTCGAGTAGCTGCTTGCTAATCAGGATCTCGGTAGAAGTCGAGTGATTTTTCTAGCACTCGCACGAGGTCAGAAATTGATTGTATTCATCTTGATAACGGGATCTATGTTAGTCTATGGACTTGGATCTAGGGAGGATGCCTTATCCATGAGACGGGAAAAAGGAATTAAGGATTAATGTGTGGATACCTGAGTCAAGCTTTTGAACGTACTAAGCACATGTCAGGAAATATGGTAACCGATAAACCTAGTACCTGAGTGAAGCCGGGCGCGGACTTTATCGCTCATGCGACCTGAGACTGGGTCTCCCATGCAAGCTATGGTGGGTACAAGTGCGGTCACTGCACAGCGGCAGCCGGGGTCAGTGGAGCATTGTATGCCAAGGCGGTGAGGCCTAGACGCGAACCGGGAATCGATGGGGACGGTTGACATGTGTGGGGACGGAGTGCCCTGACATGTCGTGTGTTTAGGTTTACCTTGCAAGGATAAAAACTCGATTCGAATTGTCTGCTTCTCGCAGCTAATGAGACTGCTTGACCCCTTGTACTACATCGAGTAAGAAGTGAAATGAGGTTACCTGAGACAATTTGTTGATTGAACTAAATGCTTGTCACCATGGATGCTTAGAAGGAGCAAACCTAGCTAAGAAAATGATGCTAGAATTTGAAAAGTTAAAAATGGATTTTAGAAACAGCTAGTGCTTTTGGCAAACCAAACCCCTCAGCCAAACAGCTGCATAGTCTAGAGGTAGAGGAGTAGATTCCTCACACCGGGTAAGTCTAGCTGAGTATTAGTATACTCAGCCTTGCTTGTGGCATAATTTTTTGCAGGTGCGATTCAGGAGATGGTTGATGGTGTGACTTGGCCTACCACCCTGCCACTGGGTTGGACGGTCGAGTGGGATGTTGCTCCGGCAGGAGAGGAACACGAGGAGTAGTGGGCTAGGCTTTGCCCATTTCCTCGATACCGACGACATCGATTATCCGCTGCATTTTACTCCGTGAACTCTTATTTGCTACTCAAAAAACTCCGATCTATGTAATAATTCAGTACTTAATTTGAGGTTTCCTGTTTTATTGTATTTCTTCTGTGACTCACCTTCGAGTGAGATTGTGGAATTTGATCCTGGTTAAGTGGCTCTATCAGACTAGATCTAAGGGACTGACGGGTTATTCTGATTTAAGTGTGTTGCGGCCCCTGAGGCGTGACTTAGGCACTTAAGCTGAAATAATTCAGATGGTTTTGCCACAGCTGGTATCAGAGCAAATTCCACCACAGAGAAGGACAATAAACTATGAATCCCATTTTTAAAATTTAAAACTTGCCTAGAAGCTGCTAAGAATCGTCAGGACTAGACCGCTAGACCTAGGACGAAAGGCCCTATGCATAGAGGGAGAAATAGGTGGCTAATTAAGCAGGCCCCGTGGGCCAGTACTTAGATTTTTAAGGATGCCCTAAGAGCACCCTATTATTTGGAGAGGAGACGTTACTTCCAGCATGCATGCATTATAAACACAAAAGGGAATTAAAACTTGAGCTAACCCACTTCCTTTTAAACCATCCAGGCTCTTCTTTTTTTACCTTCCACCATAATCTTTACCTTTGATACCCTTCCGCAGATGAATTCACCCACCCCCGCCAGTGGAGGAGACACCCGTTTCAGTTCTGACTTCCTTTCTCGCGATGGCTTTCCTTCCATCTTGTGGGAAGTGCTTAACTCCGCCGGTTACCCTACGCCCCCTTTATACACGGTGCAGTTGTATGAGGAGCATCGGGTACCTTGTTGTCGGGTCTGGCTGACTTTGGAGGCTCATCCCCTTTAGCCGGGTTGGCGTTCTCTTGATTCCGAAACAGTTGGATTTAGGACGGACGACACCATTGAGGCGGCAGCCATGAAGACTCTGACGACTTTTTGTGGCTACCATCCCCTGGAGATGGTGATGCACCCCTTGGGACTCTTCCCTGCTGAGAAGAGGGATGACACCATGTGGTGTAACCGCATGAGCCATGTGAAGGATGTGTGGGCAATGTATCCTGACTTGGTTGGGAAGGTCACCGTTCAGTGCATGAGTGCACTGTACCGCCTTTAGGCCCTTCAGAGTGATGCTATGGCACACCTTGCTAACATCGCTCAAACCACCAAGCTCACTCTCGATAGCCGAGAAGATTTTGTGGTCGATTTATCCTCCGAGTTAGTGGAGAAGGATCTGCAGGTGGAAAGGCTGAGCCAGCGCATTACCACCTTGGAGTAGTAGGTGGAGATCCAAGACAACACTATTGATGTCTTGGAGAACCAGCTCCACGATGTGCAGAGGGAACTCGAAGAAGCGAATGACCACCTGGACATGCACCACTTGGAGATGGAGGCCAATGAAGCCGGAAGCGAGGGAGAAGAGGCTCCCGAGGAGCTAGGACCAGCCCCTGGTGCCAATGGGACTACCTCCGCAATGCCTCCCTCACCCGTATCCAGTGTCGCTTCCAACGCTCAGGGTTGATTAGTCACTTCGACGCTTTTAGGCGGATAGAAACCTATGCGAGCTTAGTTAATGTCAGATTTTGAACTAGGCTTACGGGTACTTTCCCCTGATTGATGTAACCTTGTGAACTTCTGAAATCTGTGGGATGTTTGTAACCATGTTATCTTTATTTCGAACCTGATATTATGGTTATGGCATTTTTCCTTCCATATGAGATGATATCCTGTTGTTCGAAATTGTGAGTTGGATAACAATGGCTACAATCTCTATTTTCAGATGGCAGCTAGGCAGTGTCACGGGCATAACGAGCTGGTTCCCCCGCCACCTCCTCCAGCTCCCACAGTGCAGGAGCTGATGGCCCAGCAGAATGAGATTCTACGACAGCTCTTGCAGCGCCAGCCCCACCCTCAGTAGCATGGTGGAGGCCAGCCTCAGCGACCTCCGGCAGCGGCAACCTACCAGGAGTTCCTGAGCACGCAGCCACCCTTGTTCGCCAAGGCAGAGGATCCATTGGACGCCGACGTGTGGCTCCACGTCGTTGAGTCCAAGTTTCCCCTCCTCACGGCAGATTGCCCTGATGCTACCAAGACTCGCTTCGCCGCGCAGCAGCTTCGCGGATCTTCTCAGACTTGGTGGGACCACTTCTGTGCTATGCTCCCCGCTAATCGTGAAGTGTCTTGGGAGGAATTCAAGACTGCTTTCAGAGGGCACCACATCCCAGCTGGCATTCTTGATTGCAAGCTGAATGAGTTTCTGGCACTTAATCAAGGAACCCACACGGTACTGCAGTATGCACAGGCCTTCAACGACCTATGCCAGTATGCAGGTTACCATGCTGATTCTGATGAGAAGAAGAGAGACCGCTTCCGCAGGGGTCTTAACACCAAGCTGCGGGAACAACTCAACACTGTCCGGGCTGATAGCTTCAATGAGTTGGTCAACCTGGCCATCTCCCAGGAGGATTGCATTGTAGCTCATCGGGCAGAGAAGAAGAGAAAGGCACCAATGGTAGCACCATTCACTCAGGCCCAGAGGTTCAGGATTGTTTCTCACAATTAGAGCAGGGGTTTCCAGCAGTAGGCAGACAGATGGGTGATCAGGCCACCTCAGCAGCAGCAGCCGGCACCCAACCCCTTTCTAGCTCCCGCTCCAAGGAACAATCAACCTCCGCAGCAGCAGCAGTTCCGCCAGGCAATGGGAACAAATGTTTCACTTGTGGCAATGTGGGCCACTATGCCAAGAATTGTCCCAGGAACCAGCAAAGGCAGGTGCCAGCACCAAATCAAGACAAGGGAAGAAAGCAGAAGGTACAGGTCAAGCAAGGGAAGCTCAACTTCACTACCCTGGAGGAACTACCTGAGGGAGCTCCTATCATGACCGGTATCTTTTCAGTTTATAATCAACCTGCTTTAATTCTGTTTGATTCTGGTGCATCTCATAGTTTCATTAGCCAGAAGTTCAGTGCTAAATGTGAACTGCCATACTCTCATTCAAAAGGGTCATTTATGATAGTCACACCTGGGGGTAAAATTTCAACTAATAAATTAAACCAAAGTGTGCCTATTCAACTGGGAAGCCACATTGTCAAAACCACCCTTCTTGTTTTGGGTTTGGAAAATGTGGACATTATTCTGGGAGCTAATTGGATGACCCTGCACCAAGTTGTGCTTGATGTAGCCAGCCATACCATGGAAATCAATTCTCAGTTCTGTGGGAACTTCACCTTAATTCTACCTAGTCAGGGTTCTACTCAGTCATGTGCTTTCTCTTTGATGGAGTTAACTCTGAAGAAGATCCCAATGGTCTATGAGTATGCAGATGTCTTTCCTGATGAATTGCCAGGAATGCCACCCGATCGGGACATTGAATTTGGCATCGAATTGCAACCGGGAACGACACCAATTTCCAAGAGGCCCTATCGAATGCCACCCGCTGAGTTGGCAGAATTGAAAAAGCAATTACAGGAGTTGCTGGATAAGGGATTTATTCGCCCAAGTACTTTGCCTTGGGGATGTCCAGCACTGTTTGTAAAGAAGAAGGATGAAAGCTTGAGGCTGTGTATAGATTACCGCCCTCTTAATGCGATAACTATCAAGAACAAGTATCCTTTGCCTCGTATTGATGTTCTTTTTGACCAGTTGGTCGGGGCCAAGGTGTTTTCCAAAATAGACCTTCGCTCCGGCTACCATCAGATCAAGATACGTGCAAGCGATATTCCGAAGACGGCATTCTCAACCAGATATGGGCTATATGAATTATTGGTGATGTCTTTCGGGCTGACTAATGCACCAGCATATTTCATGTATCTGATGAATTCTGTTTTCATGCCTGAATTGGACAAGTTCATAGTGGTGTTCATCGATGATATCCTGGTGTATTCTAAGAACGAAGAAGAACATGCCGGGCATTTGCATGTAGTACTTCAACGTCTACGAGAGCACCACCTTTATGCCAAGTTGTCCAAGTGTGATTTTTGGCTAAAGGAAATCAAATTGTTGGGTCACACTATCTCTCAGGCTGGAATAGCTGCTGATCCTGATAAGGTGCAAGAGGTGATGAACTAGAAGCCACCAACGACTGTCTGTCAGATTCGGAGTTTTCTGGGATTAGCTGGTTATTACTGAAGATTTATTCCGGACTTCTCTCGAATTGCGAAGCCTATAACTGATCTGCTGAAGAAAGAAGCCAAGTTTGTTTGGAGTCAGAAGTGCGAAGATGCCTTCCATGCATTAAGGAAGCATCTGACCACAACACCAGTGTTGGCGCAACCCGACAACAACAAGCCTTTTGATGTGTATTGTGATGCCTCTGGCACTGGACTAGGTTGTGTCTTAATGCAAGACAACCGAGTCATTGCTTACGCCTCAAGAGCACTCAGGCCTCATGAGCAAAATTACCCCACTCATGACCTCGAGTTGGCAGCAGTGGTTCATGCATTAAAAATGTGGAGGCACTACTTAATGGGAACCCACTGCAACATCTTCACTGATCATGAGAGCCTTAAGTACATCTTTACTCAGGCTGACCTCAACATGAGGCAGAGAAAATGGCTAGAGCTGATCAAGGATTATGACCTGGAGGCACATTATCACCCAGGGAAGGCCAATGTGGTAGCGGATGCCTTGAGTCGGAAGTTGCAGTGCAATTGTATTCTGATGGATTCTCGCATTAACACCTTGTGTGATGAGTTGAGCAAGATGCAAATTGAAGTGATTCCTTCTGGTGCTCTGTCTCACATTCTGTCAAGCTAGCCTTGCAAGACCAGATCATCATGGCCCAGCTCAGTGACAAGGGAGTGCAGATTATCAAGGAGAATCTCCATCAGAAGGTTGAGAAGTATAAATGTTTCCGCCAAGATAAAAAGGGTGTATTATGGTTCAAAAGTAGATAGGTGATTCCTAAAAACAAGGACCTCAAGAAGAAAATCTTGGCCGAGGCTCATCTCTCCAAATTCTCTATGCATCCGGGAAGCACCAAAATGTACCATGATCTGAAGCCTTTGTATTGGTGGACCAGAATGAAGAGGGAGATAACCCAGTATGTATCAGAATGTGACACCTGTCAGAGAATAAAGGCAAGCCACTTGAAATCAGCTAGAGTTTTGCAACCCCTATCCATACCTTCGTGGAAATGGGACGACATCAGCATGGATTTCATCTTGGGTCTGCCCAGCACCTCTCATCATCATGATTTGATTTGGGTGATTGTGGACCGACTAACGAAAGTGGCACATTTTCTCCCTATGCACACCACTGATAAGGCTCAAAAGTATGCAGAATTGTACATTGACCGGATCATGTGTTTGCATGGATTACCTCGGACCATTGTTTTTGACCGAGGAGCCCAATTTGTTGCCAGATTTTGGGAACAATTACAGGAGTCTTTGGGAACCAAGCTAATCAGAAGTTCGGCTTACCACCCACAGACTGATGGTCAGATAGAAAGGGTAAACCAAATTCTGGAGGATATGCTGAGAGCTTGTGCAATCGATTGTGGCAAGAACTGGGATAAGCACCTCTCTTTGGCAGAGTTTTATTATAACAACAGTTATCAATCCAGCCTAAGGATGGCACCCTTCGAAGCTCTCTATGGAAGAAGGTGCAGGACACCACTCAATTGGTCTCAGCCTGGAGAGAGAGAAGTTTTCGGACCTGACTTAGTGATGAAGCCGAAGAGAAGGTCAAACTAATCAGGAAGAATCTAGAAGCTGCTCAGGCCAGGTAGAAGAGTTACCATGATAAAATAAGGAAACCTCTCCAGTTCAAGGTGGGAGATTTCGTGTATCTCAAGGTATCACCCACCAAGGGAGTGTAGAGGTTTGGAATCAAAGGCAAGCTAGCCCCTCATTACATTGGACCTTATGAGATCATAGAAACCTATGGACCCGTGGCATATAAGCTGAAGTTACCTTCAAAAATGTCTGCCATTCACAGTGTGTTCCATGTATCTCAGCTAAAGAAGTGTGTTCGATTGCCGACCGAGATCATAGCAGAGCCAGAATTGGAGATAGAACCAGATCTATCGTACTAAGAGTACCCTTCCAAGATTCTGGATTGCAAAGAAAGATCAACTCGGGCTAAATCGATCAAAATGTACAAGGTCCAGTGGAGTAATCACTCAGAGGAAGAAGCTACTTGGGAGACCGAGGAATTCTTGAGATCCAACTTCCTCGATTGCCTACCTAAGGAATCTAGTACGTAATCACACCCAACCCCTCCTCCTACCCTTCGAATCTAAAATTCAGAAATATGATCTTAATCAGAATGAAGTAACCATAAACAAGATTTAAAAAGCACTTCCTTCTGAAGTTGCAAAGAGAATGACATTCGAAGAGCAGATTGCCCTAATAATAAGAGCACCCACTTCCTATAAGTCTCACCCTTCGCTTCACCCCGAGAGGACTCTGACCCGAATCTCGGGACGAGATTCCTTTAAGGGGGGAAGGCTGTGACACCCTAATGTCACCTAGGGTTTCTCTCAAGTGCTAAGCCAAGAACCCTCATCTTATGTGAACCAAAATGGAGCATGAACATCAAATTGACTTAAGAATAAAAGATCCACTAAGCTTATACTTAAAAGTATCATGTTCAAAACAAATGGGTTTTTTCAAAAAGGCAAAATGTGCAACCCCAATAAAAACCCTAATTGAACCCTATAAACAAATTTCAAGAGAAAAGGGAAAAGGGTATGAAAAATATAAAATCATGACTTGGGCCAATTATAAACATTAAAGTAAACTAAATAAGAAACAACAAAGGTTATGGAAGCTTGGCCAAAACAATTTAAATAAAACCCTAAACAAGCCTCTCAAGTGGGAGTTCATTAGGGAATTCTGAAATTCAGAATTCTGAATTTCAGATATTGAGCCAAAGATCAAGCGTGTTCACCTTGATCCCTAACTCAAATCCTAATGGCCCCATTAACAAAAACGTGCATAACTAACCTCTCTGTCTTGTGCCAGAAGATGGCATTGGGACGCGTGCCTCGGACACGTCAAACCAGAGATCTTCTCCCTGTGTGCGGAAGTGAGACAAACCAGATTTCTTCCCTCTCTATCTCCTAATCCAGTCAACCAAACCTGCTAGCCTCCACACACAAACGATAAAGGGACCTGAGAGGAAGAGATCTCTCAACGGGATCATGGCCAAAATCTCAAAGATTTGGGGCCAATCCGCGCTTGAACTCGACCTCTCTCTATGCTGCCTCGTGCTCGACGCTGTGCCAGACGCCAGAGCGCGCACTAGCGTTCGCTGCGCACGCCCCGAGCGCTTGTCAGAGCCCCACCCTCGGTCGTGCTCGCCCGTGCCTATAAAGCCTCCCCGGGCGCGCCTCACTTCACCCCGTGCTCACCATCGCCGGCCAGACGCTCCTCCTTAGCTCCAGCGAGCTCCCTTCCGCCCGCCATTATCGCCAGAGCTTCGGCCACCGTGGTCAGCCCACTCCAGTCACCCCAAGTCGCGCCAGCGCTTCAGTTAGCCCCGCCATTGGCCCATGAAGCTTTCCAAGCCCTCGGACCTGGCAGAACTTCACCGGAAGGCGAAGATCGACCTCACCGGACTTCGGCCGCCCGCCTGCACGCGTGGACCGAGCTCTCCGGTGAGCCATTCTTCAATTCCTCGCGCACACACCTTCCTTAATCCCTGGTGAAACTCTCTGACCCGTTTGATTGGTCAATTGTGCCCTGGATAGGCCGGACTCCTCGCCGCCGACGAGCTCCCCCGCCTGTGCACGTGGACTGGCCGACTCCGACCATCCCCGACGGCGACCCGCACATCGCTGTGATCCTCAGGACCTCCCTACACCCTCGGCCACCTCACCGGAGCAATCTCGCTGCCGGTAAGCCCCTCCGCCCTTTCTTTCGCCGTGGGTACTGTTTAATTTGGGGGAAGGACCTCGGGTTAGGATTAGAAGAATCCAGGGGGTTTTCTGGAATGTCAGTGACTCAATTGAATAGTAGCCCAAGGACTAGTCTGTAAGGAAAACTTAAAACACCCGCCAGGGACCCCGTTGCAAAGTAGTTTTCCATTTAAGCATTTCGGTTTAAATCTTTTTAATGAACAGAGAACTTAGGAAATTCATAACTTGATGAATACTTAACCGAAAATTGTCAAACCATTTTTGCTAAATTCTAAATATTATGAACTATCAATTAAAAATACTGAACCTTATGCTTTTCGTTCTAATTTTTAGAGTTAAAAATTAAATACAGAAACTGACCAAACCTTGTTTAATTAAGAAAAATTAGTTATATTTCTGTGCTAAACCTAAGAAAATTTGTAGATGTTCAAACCCCACTTAAACACAGTTTAATAATAGTGAGAACCCCAGTATTGAAAAATTTAGTGTAGATATTCATTAAAAGCCATTGCTGCCCAAACCTTAGAAAAATCAGAAAGGCCTTAGAAATTAATGACCAGTGGATGAAATTATTTTTCCTAGTTTGCTTAAGTAACAAAGAACCTAGGAAAAATAAAGGAACCTCTAGTTTAGATCAGATTCAAAGAGAAATGTTTTATTTAGCATTATTCCAACTAGAAATCAATTATTAAAATTACAAAACCAGACCCAAAATTGATAATAAAAATCCAATGGACTTGTAACCACCAAAACCCTACTGCAAAAATAATAAACACCCCAGCCCATCATTTTAAGTAAGGTAAATAAATAGAACATGATAATGAGCCATAGTTCAATTAAATTATGAGTAACCCACAATAATGCAATAATGGGTAAATAAAATTTTGCCAGACCAATAATGAGATAGGCCACCAGAGAAAAATACAAACCCATTGGAAAGATGCAAAATAATACCTATTGCCAATATTTTGTAAGAAAGGCCATTTAATCCAATTAATGCACACCACCCCTTCCCTTAAGCAAAAAGATGCCAAACTTCAAAATGATTGCTCTTGCGCAAAGAAGAAGCTAGGAAAAATCAGAAATTTGTTGTTTGATATTTTTCAAATATAGTGGTAGTAGAAAGCACCCCTTTGGCTAGAAACTTTAGAAAATCCTAGTAAAATAACTGATAAGTATTAATGGCTGGAAATTTGTACCAAGTCATGTTATAGCCTCTAAATGCCAGCAAAAATAAGTCTTAGAGGATTACCTACTATTAAATGATAGTTGTAGTTCAAATCACCCCTTCTGCCCTAAAATTTGGTAATTTTGTCCAGAGAAAAATATTCACTTTTTGGACTCCAAATTTTGAGACAGAGAATTACACACCAGTCACAAGCCACTGTAATGTTTGCAGGATTTTTGGAAATTTATTAAGGTGACTTGTAGTTCAAACCCACTCCAAAAACATAAAGAGAATAAAGAAAAAGAAAGGACAAATAAACCTCACTCCAATAAGTCCAACTTGAGTTCTTGACAAGTCTCACTAAAGGCCTTAAAAAGAATTCAGTGGAACCCCAAGAATAAACCTACCACGTTACTTAGCTAAGTTTGATCCAATTTACCAAATATACCACCCAAAAATCTCGTGTAAGCACGATGTAGCCCTATCTAACTCAAGTAGATCATACACCATCAAAAGTTTAAATTACTAAAGCACATACCATATCATGCATATATCTTACGCATTGCATTCATTAGATTGTAATCTAGCTGACGGAGAGTACATGCTCATCCCCGAGCAAGGATCTATCCAAGAGGAGGACCAGGAGCAAGCTCCCGAGGCTGCTATCGAGGATCTCCTCGCAGCCCCAGCTATTGAAGGCAAATCCCAGTTTTATGCATAACCGTTTATATATGCTATTTTACTACACTTAATGTTTGTAGGTTTGTAATGTGCACTTAAGTGTAGGAGTTGCTTGAAACCTCTAGATGCATGAACTTAGGATTCCTTTTTGAGATGAATACTAGTATGCTAGGTCGAGTAGCTGCTTGCTAATCAGGATCTCGGTAGAAGTCGAGTGATTTTTCTAGCACTCGCGCGAGGTCAGGAATTGATTGTATTCATCTTGATAACGGGATCTATGTTAGTCTATGGACTTGGATCCAGGGAGGATGCCTTGTCCATGAGACGGGAAAAAGGAATTAAGGATTAATGTGTGGATACCTGAGTCAAGCTTTTGAACGTACTAAGCACATGTTGAGAAATATGGTAACCGATAAACCTAGTACCTGAGTGAAGCTGGGCGCGGACTTTTTCCCTCATGCGACCTGAGACTAGGTCTCCATGCTAGCTATGGTGGGTACAAGTGCGGTCACTGCACGGCGGTAGCCGGGGTCAGTGGAGCATTGTATGCCAAGGCGGTGAGGCCTGCACGCGAACGGGGAATCGATGGGGATGGTTGACATGTGTGGGGACGGAGTGCCCTGACATGTCGTGTGTTTAGGTTTACCTTGCAAGGATAAAAACTCGATTCGAATCGTCTGCTTCTCCCAGCTAATGAGACTGCTTGACCCCTTGTACTACATCTAGTAAGAAGTGAAATGAGGTTACATGAGACAATTTGTTGATTGAACTAAATGCTTGTCACCATGGATGCTTAGAAGGAGCAAACCTAGCTAAGAAAATGATGCTAGAATTTGAAAAGTTAAAAATGGATTTTAGAAATAGCTAGTGCTTTTGGCAAACCAAACCCCTCAGCCAAACAGTTGCATAGTCTAGAGGTAGAGGAGTAGATTCCTAACACCGGGTAAGTCTAGCTGAGTATTAGTATACTCAGCCTTGCTTGTGGCATAATTTTTTGCAGGTGCGATTCAGGAGATGGTTGATGGTGTGACTTGGCCTACCACCCTGCCACCGGGTTGGACGGTCGAGTGGGATGTTGCTCCGGCAGGAGAGGAGCACGAGGAGTAGTGGGCTAGGCCTTGCTCATTTCCTCGATACCGACGACATCGATTATCCGCTGCATTTTACTCCGTTAACTCTTATTTGCTACTCAAAAAACTCCGATCTATGTAATAATTCAGTACTTAATTTGAGGTTTCCTGTTTTATTGTATTTCTTCTGTGACTCACCTTCGAGTAAGATTGTGGAATTTGATCCTGGTTAAGTGGCTCTATCAGACTAGATCTAAGGGACTGACGGGTTATTCCGATTTAAGTGTGTTGCGGCCCCTGAGGCGTGACTTAGGCACTTAAGCTGGAATAATTCGGGTGGTTCCACCACAAAATTCAGCTCTTTCTGAGTGAAAATGCACTTGAGATTCTTATGATCGGTGTAAATGTCACAAGACTCACCATAAAGATAATGCCTCCACGATTTTAGGGCAAACACAACAGCGGCCAACTCAAGGTCATGGGTAGGATAATTCCTCTCATGTTTCTTCAACTGCCTAGAGCCATAAGCAATCACCCTACCTTCCTGCATGAACACCCAACCAAGGCTAATATGAGAAGCATCTGTATAAACTATGAAACGCTTACCACTCTTAGGCAAGGCTAAGGTAGGAGCATTCACCAACTTGTCCTTCAATGCCTGATAACTGACCTCATAATCATTGGTCCAGATAAAAGGAACACCCTTCTCTAAGAGTTTAGTCAATGGCTTAGTAATGCTGGAAAAGTTTGGCATGAAACGCCGATAATATCCAGCAAGCCCCAAGAAACTTCAAATTTCAGAGACGCTAGAAGGCCTCTTCCACTCCACAATAGCAGCGACATTCTTGGGGTCAACTGCAATGCCATGCTGATTAATCACATGACCTAGAAAAGCAACTTTAGAAAGCCAAAAGGCACACTTCTTTAACTTGCCATAGAATTGATTCTTCCTAAGAGCATCCAGAACGAGACGAATATGTTGCCCATGCTCTTCCTCCGTCTTCGAGTGAATCAGAATATCATCAAGAAACACAACCACAAAGTCATCCAAGAACTCATGCAACATCTTATTCATTACTCCCATAAAAGCAGCAGGGGCATTAGTTAAGCCAAAGGACATGACGATAAACTCGAAGTGCCCATACCTAGGGCTAAAAGCTGTCTTCTCAATATCCCCTCGCGAATCCTCAACTGATGATAACCAGAGTTCAAATCAATCTTAGAGAATACCTAGGCACCTCTTAGCTGTTCAAAGAGAACATCAATACGAGGTAGCGGATATTTATTCTTGATTGTCACTTGATTTAAAGCACGATAATCCACACATAACCTCTTGTTTTTATCCTTCTTCTCAACAAATAACACCGAAAAAACCCATGGTGCCTTGCGAGGCATAATGGAACCCTTAGCAAGCAGATCGTCCAATTGCTGCTTCAATTCAACCTGCTCCTTTGGAGCCATCCGATACGGGGCATTATAAATAGGTTGCGTACCCGAAATCAACTTGATTTCAAAAGACGCATCACACTCTGGTGGAATGCCTGGTAGCTCCGCTGGGAACACATCGACATAATCACACACCACACGGATGTCCTGCACTCACAAGGCAGCCTCACTCTCCACCATCATAGAAAAAAGATTTCCTGACTTCCTTGTCTAATGATCTAGAAGTAATTGGGACAAGGAAAGCGTGTACTTTGGAGTGCTTCCCAAGAATACCACCTCCCTACTCGATGGCGCCTGCAAAGACACTGTCTTCCAAAAACAGAATATGACTACTCGATATTGAGTTAACCAATCCATACCCAAAATAACATCAAATGACTCAAGGGAAATCACCACGAGATTAGCAAAAAAGATCTCATCAGCAAGGATGATGCAGCAACTCGGGCAGACTGAACAACTACTTATGGAGCCCTTAACAGAACTAACCATAATTGGGTGACCCATCCTTTGCACCGAAAGACCAAATTCTCTGAAACGAACGAAAAACTAGCGCTAGAGTCAAAAAGAGCATGTGCATCAAACAAATTGTTGGGGACTTGTTCTCAAATGCTATAAGTTAAGAACAAGGCAACACAAAATGTTAATGGTTAAGGTCCTTTGTCCTCTGAAGCATTATCTCCCTTAGGATATAATGATCTTCAGACGAAGGTCATGAAGGACATACCTTCATCATAGCAGCATATATTAATGAAAGAAGAAGCATGTGAAACATGAGAAATGACATGAACAAACATAAGACCTCGTTAATATATCTTTTTTATATCCTCATTAATGAACATGAACAATGTTGAATTACATTTGTACCTTTGACTTGACAGAAGGCAAAAATCCAAGCGTGACGCACGAGTGAATATAAGTCAGCGTGAACAGTACGGTGCTACTGTTTATCTATTTATAGGCACAGGATGCAGCATGTGTAAAATTACATTCGTGCCCTTCATGTTCACTGTTGGTGTTGGGGACTTGTTCTCAAATGCTAAGAGTTAAGAACAAGGCAACATAAAAAGTGTTAAATGTTAAAGTCCTTCGTCCTTCGAAACATTATGCCCCTTTGGGAAATAATGAATTTCGGACGAAGGTCATAAGGGACATACCTTCATAATTATAACGAGTAATGACGAAGGACTCATATAAAGCGCGAAATATAATATAAACAACATAAAATCATTTCTATTTTATTAACATGGAAAAATAGAAATGATTTCAAAGTACAAATGTACCTTCGGTCCTGAGAGAAGGTATAAAGTACAAGTGTGACGCAAAAGCAGAATGCCAAGTCAGCGTGAACAGTACGGGAGTACTGTTCATCTATTTATAGACGCGGGACGCAGCCCACGTAAAATTACATTCATGTCCATTACATTTGTTAACAGTTTATGGAAATCTGTCGAGGCCCCCGAAGTCTTTTCATCTTTAAGTCGGTTCTCTCGTATGCCAACGCGCCGAAGCTTCCCTGCGCACAGCTTCGGCCGCCCTCGACCTTCGTCTGGTTCAGGCTTCGTCCTGGTCGTGCTCCATATCCATAATTCTGAATCCGAAAATACCTGTTCATATAATCCACTTGGAAAACATTGTCAAATCATGTTTTTGAGGACCTTCGGAGGACGAAGGCCCCCAACAGTAGCCCCTCGCAATATTAATTTGTAAATAATAAATTCAGATTGCGATATGGACGAAGGCCTTGAGCCGAAGGTCCGAAAAAACACCTTCCCTTTGCTAGAATAGCAACATTCACTGACAAGCGGGGCCTTTTAATTTTCAGCGCCCTAGGCGTATAAATAAGATCACATCGCGAACTCATTTGATACGCACACTTGCCTTTTGCTTCGGCCCACTAAAATTTTTAGCGCTTGTTCATTAAGATTTGCTGTTCTTTTTGATTTCGAAGCTTCGGCCTCGGGAAGAATTTTTGAGCGTTCCCGAAGATGTCTGAAGGCAAGAAGACCCCTGCTGAAACGAAGCTGAAGATTCCTGCTGAGACGAAGCTGAGTCTCGAGGAGGAGAAGAATCTAGGGTTCCTGATAGCGATGGCAGAGACTAATACAGAGAAAATTACGAAGGAAATTCTCGAAGGTTTATCTGAAGATTCTGATGACAGCGACAGCTATGATGTGGAAAGTGGTGGGGAAGAGGCCGAAGATCGACCGTGGCGACCAAGTCACACAGTTTTTGGGAAAACGACCATCAAGCAGAGTCACATTGATAATATGAGGGGGCGATATTTCCGAGACATATCTATTGTGAGAGCTGATGCCGGGGAGAAGACTTCTCCCACCCCCGAAGAGGATGAAGTTGTGATTTTCCGAAGCTTCCTCAGGGCTGGGCTTCGATTCCCCCTGAGCAATTTTGTTGTTGAGGTACTAAAAACATTCCAAGTCTACCTTCATCAACTCACTCCCGAAGCTATTATAAGAATGGGGATTTTTGTCTGGGCCGCAAGAAGCCAAGGTTTGGAACCGAACGCTAAAAGCTTCTGCAACATTCATGAGTTATTATACGAGACGAAGCCCTGGGGAAAAGAGCAATACCACAACAACTTTGGGTGCTACAGCTTCGGCGCCCGCTCCGGGTCAAGCTGCCCTGTGCCGACCTTTCGGAAGAGGTGGCCCGGAGCCTGGATGACTGAATGGTTTTATGTAAAGAATGATCTAACAGCTCAAGAGAATGTGAAGAGTATTATTATGCACCCAATCTGGCAACGCTTCAGTCTTCGAAGGCCGAAGGTTGAAATGGACGAAGCCGCCGAAGAATGCCAAAGAGCCTTCGGGGTAGTTTGCTCGTTTATTGGGACAAGGGATTTGGTCCAAGAACACATCGCCTTCAGGGTATGGCCACTTGCAGAAAAGTGGGAAATGCCGAAGGAAACCATCAAAGAGTCCGACGAAGGCGGACTAGTCAGACTAAAGTACACATTCAAATATGCAGATAAATTTATTGAACCTGATGATGAGTGGCTGAAAAGCATTGAAACGTTAAGTGATGAATTACTTGGGGCATATTCGAAGGCTGAAAATACTGCACTATCAGCAGCCTTCGGAGGCCGAAAAAAGAAGAGACTGAACCGAGTGTTTGATGCAGTCGGGTTCTTCTACCCTGATTATTGTTATCCCATCCGAAGGCAAAAAAGGAAAAACATAACCTCTGAAAAAGAAGAAGCTGGAACTGCTCCTAGCGAGCCAGAACCAAAAGGAAAAAGGTTGAAGGTCCTTACACACCGACCACGCCATATTGAACCAGCTTCGGTGCCTGAGTTCACTGGAGAAACTTCTTCAGCCGCCGAAGCTGAACAGCCAACCTTGCTGCCAGAAATTGCAGAGATGGCCAGAGCACCATCGACAGGAAAAATGGAAGAAGCGAAAAGTCTGTCTAAGGAAAAAGCATCAGAAATTTTAAGTCCTGTAGTAAATGTCGAAGCAGCAAAAATCCAAAAGGGTCCAATGGTGACCCCAAAAAGGAAGAGAATGGTAAATGTACTAGATGTCTTGGAGACAATTAAGTCTTCAAGCACAACTCCAAAAAAGAGTGTTGAAATTGCTGAAGCTTCCTCTGAAGTTCCGACGCAACAAGCCGAAGCTGAAGCTGGGCCTTCAGAGCCCTTCCCGGAACAAACTTTGGAAGCCGAAGCAATAAAAATACCAGAACCAATTTTAATTGAAGAGACTGACACTGCCATCCCCGAAGCGCCTGCCAGCATGTGTGATTACATCATACGACATGCTTCGGGGAAAAAATTATCTGAAGAAGAAACTCATGAAGCTACCCATTATGCAAAGGAGCTAAAATATCCAAAGGGGGCAGTAATATTCAATGGGACAAATGAAGATGATTTTTTATACTGCCTGCCTGACAACAAAGAGCTCTCTGTCTGCCGAGAAATGGCCAGGAGTATTGGTTTCCCGAAGCTCGAATCTGGATTAAGCGCCATGACAAAAGAAGATCTCGCAGACAGTCTTGCGTACAACAGCCTGAAGGTATGGGAATTTAACGCTTGAAAAGAAAACCCTCTTGTATTATTATTATATTTTTTACACGACACATTCGTTTTTTCTTATATGAATTCTTTTTCGTATAGGGCCTGATTCTAAGCAACGCGCTGAGAGCGCAAAAGAGCGCCGAAGATGAAAGTTATGAGATTGCGTTCAACAATTTGCGCTCCGAAGTTATCAAATTGAGGAACGAAGCTCTAGAAAAGGATAAAATTCTTCTTACGCTGATAGACAAAGTAAAAAAGGATGAAGCTGCTTCAAAAACCCAGGCCGAAGCCCACAAGCGTGAAATTAAAGATCTTCAGAAACAGCTGACTAGAGCTAGAGAGGAGCGCGTTCTTGAGGAAACAAAACGAGAACTCAGTGATCATATGGTCAACAAATTGGAGTTAAGAGTTAAAGAGCTTCGTACATCTCAGGGAAAGTGTTATGTCAAATCTATAGAATGTGTGAATAAAATTAAAACCAGCTTTGCCAGCGTGGGCGCCTTCTCCAGCGAAGAGAATTTCTCTCGAGGCAATCCCGAAGGTCCACTGGAATGGATTAGTCACGAAGCAGAGGCCTTCGAGGAGATCCTGAGCAGTCGTGGCGATATCTGCGCTTTTTCGGGCGCCAGAGGAATTGCCTCTGTCTTAGAGAAGAAAGGTTGCGATCATGTAAAATTTCTTGCTCAGTCCGAAGCTGCCTTATCTTCCGAAGACATTAAGGACCCCTCGGCCGAAGCAAGCGTGGTTGGCGGCAAATTTTTTACGGATATCTGGAACGACGGCGGCCGAGGAATGGCGCAAGAGATTATCCAAAGGAGTGAAAAAGGCATCCATGATGCTAGAAAAGTGGCGGAAACTACTGAAAAAAGTACGGAGCCCGAAAGGCAATTAGGTATTAATTAGTTGTTCTTATTGTGTTGTAATTTTTGTTTCAAACTCTGCACTTAGTTTGTAATAGTGATGAAGAAATGTTCTCTTCCCTCAGAAGCTGCTGGGTTGACTGCCGACCCCCACACAAAAGGAGATGAAGAAATCAAACAAATGGCCGAAGCTATCATGGACAAAGTTGTTGACCAACTTTTAAATGAAGTCGCCGAAGCAGTATTAAGAGAGGACTAGATGCTATTAGAAAAACATTTAAATTGTGATCTGTGTAACATTTTGTACATTTGGATGTAATATACAAGTTTCTTTTCATTATTCAATTTTTCACGATGCATGAAACTCTATATACATACCTTTTTGAGCCTTCGGCGAAAAAACACCTTCCCTTCTTTTCATGCTTCGTGAAGAAGACATTCTTTGTTAAAATTATTCTGATGAATGACATCCATGCTTCGTGAAATCATTATCCGAAGCTATACTCCGAGGTTATACAATCTCAATATTGATCTGAAAAAGCTCACCCATGTTTCATAAAAATATTCTCCGAAGCTGTAATCCGAAGCTATACAATTTCGATATCACTTTCTCAGAGCATCCTTTCGAAGGTTGAGAGTGTCACTTTCTTTTGCCAAATGCAATATGATGTATGATGCTTATGTTATGCAAAATGATGTGATGATGTTATGCTATGCATGTGACATTTGTTCCGAAGATACTCATAAAATATATTCGTAAGCTCTGCATTCCCTTAGGAACGTCTTTGGAGCTTCTTCGTCTTTTACTTAGACGATCTCAGCGTTGACTTTTCGCTGTAAGCCTCCCTTAGGAGCTTCTTCGCCCTTTACTTAGGCGGTATCAGCGTTGACTTTTCGCTGTAAGCCTCCCTTAGGAGCTTCTTCGCCCTTTACTTAGGCGGTATCAGCGTTGACTTTTCGCTGTAGGCTCTGCATTCCTTTAGGAACGACTTCTGAGCAGAAAACTTACACTGCGCTCCCTTTGGAACGACTTTTTGTGAATTCGCAAACTTACGCTGCGTTCCTTAGAACGACTTTCTGTTACTCCGAAGGATTTTTAATTCGAAGGTCCTCCTTGGTAACGGAAAAAATTTTAAGCTTCAGCAACTTAAGCTTGTGGAACAAATAGATCTTCCTCGCGGAAAACAACGAAATTATTACATGAAAACTACCAATGTTTTTTGCTTCACAGAAAATAAAACTGAATAGGAAAGAATGCTATCAAAGGTAGGATATGTGTCAATATATGTGCTTCGACTCTGGCACAGTGCTGTTAACTGTGCGAGCTTCGGACTGCTCTCTGAAGTCCCTCTGATGTGAAGTGTATTGACTCCCTTCTGGCTGTTGGCCTTGCTGCAATGGAGGTGGGGGCGGAAGCTGTTGCCAGGAAGCTTGAGGTTGACTTGCCGAAGCTACAGAAGCTGCAGGGTGGTTGTCTATGTATTGTGGGATATAAGGCGGATGATACGAAGCAGTATGCATAACCTGCTTCGGCTGAGCTTGTTGAGATGCAGCTTCGGCTATTTCCTTTTGTTTCTGGATTGTAACATGGCACGTCCTAGTGGTATGGCCCTTGCCTTCTCCACAGAACAAGCAAAACAGTCTCCTTGGCTGATCTCCGAATCTTCCGCCGAAGCCCCTGGCGCCTCTGCCCCTTGGAGCTGGTGGCCGGAAGGAGGTTTGTTGTTGCGCCGAAGCCTGTGAGGAGCTTTGCGGCCTGTTTTGCTGACTCCCCTTATCATCATTCTGAGTGTTGTGGATGGAACGGACGTGCCTCGGGTAGTATCTTCCTCCGAAGCCCCTGGTCATTTCAGAAAATCTGAAGGCCTCCTCCCTTCTTTGGCGGAAATCATTGTCAGCACGAATGTACTCATCCATCTTTTGGAGCAATTTCTCCAGTGTCTGAGGAGGCTTCCGAGCAAAGTATTGAGCTGCAGGTCCAGGACGGAGTCCCTTGATCATGGCTTCGATAACGATTTCATTGGGCACCGTTGGTGCCTGCGCCCTCAATCGTAAGAACCTTCGGACATACGCCTGAAGGTACTCTTCGTGATCCTGAACACACTGGAACAAGGCTTGAGCTGTGACCGGCTTTGTCTGAAATCCTTGAAAGCTGGTCAGCAACATGTCCTTCAGCTTCTGCCATGAAGTGATTGTTCCTGGCCGAAGGGAGGAATACCAGGTCTGAGCAACATTCCTGACGGCCATAACGAAAGACTTCGCCATGACTGCAGCATTGCCCCCGTACGAAGACACTGTTGCTTCGTAGCTCATCAAGAACTGCTTCGGATCAGAGTGGCCGTCAAACATGGGAAGCTGAGGTGGCTTATAGGATGGAGGCCAAGGTGTAGCCTGCAGCTCAGCGGACAGAGGAGAAGCGTCATCAAAAACAAAATTTCCCTGATGGAAATTGTCATACCAGTCATCTTCGTTGACGAAGCCCTCCTGATGAAGGTCTTTCTGATGAGGTCTTCTGTTCTGCTCATCGTGGGTAAGATGGCGAACTTCCTCAGAGGCTTCGTCTATTTGTCTCTGCAACTCAGCTAGGCGGGCCATCTTCTCCTTCTTCCTCTGCACTTGTTGATGTAGCATCTCCATGTCTCTGATTTCTTGGTCTAGCTCTTCTTCCTCGAGCGTCGGGCTGACGGCCTTTCTCTTCTGGCTTCGGGCCTCCCGAAGAGAGACGGTCTCCTGGTTGTGGTCCAGCGGTTGCAGTGCTGAAGCCCCAATTGCTGAAGCTTTCTTCGGCGCCATAGCGAAGGTCTATAGCTTCCGAAGGTGTTCACAAAAGCTCGAAGTGGAAGTGAGTTCACCGGAGGTGGGCGCCAATGTTGGGGACTTGTTCTCAAATGCTAAGAGTTAAGAACAAGGCAACATAAAAAGTGTTAAATGTTAAAGTCCTTCGTCCTTCGAAACATTATGCCCCTTTGGGAAATAATGAATTTCGGACGAAGGTCATAAGGGACATACCTTCATAATTATAACGAGTAATGACGAAGGACTCATATAAAGCGCGAAATATAATATAAACAACATAAAATCATTTCTATTTTATTAACATGGAAAAATAGAAATGATTTCAAAGTACAAATGTACCTTCGGTCCTGAGAGAAGGTATAAAGTACAAGTGTGACGCAAAAGCAGAATGCCAAGTCAGCGTGAACAGTACGGGAGTACTGTTCATCTATTTATAGACGCGGGACGCAGCCCACGTAAAATTACATTCATGTCCATTACATTTGTTAACAGTTTATGGAAATCTGTCGAGGCCCCCGAAGTCTTTTCATCTTTAAGTCGGTTCTCTCGTATGCCAACGCGCCGAAGCTTCCCTGCGCACAGCTTCGGCCGCCCTCGACCTTCGTCTGGTTCAGGCTTCGTCCTGGTCGTGCTCCATATCCATAATTCTGAATCCGAAAATACCTGTTCATATAATCCACTTGGAAAACATTGTCAAATCATGTTTTTGAGGACCTTCGGAGGACGAAGGCCCCCAACAGTTGGCTTAAGGACAATCTATCGAGGGTTAAATAGCCTTTTCCTCTTTAAGTCGGTTCCTTTTTCTGCTGCTGAGCCAAAGCTTCCTCGCGCATAGCTTCAGAGCTGGTTCATCCTTCGTTTCAACCATGCTCTTCATATTATGTACAGCTTCACTCCGAGTTCGAAGGTTCCTGTACATGTATTACACTTGGGAAACAATGTTAATCATGTTTTTGAGGACCTTCGGAAGACGAAGGCCTCCAACAGTAGCCCCTCACAGTATTAATTTGTTATAACAACGAATTTAGACTGCGATGTGAATGAAGGCCTTAAGCTGAAGGTCCGAAAAACACCTTCCCTTTGCTAGAATAGCAACAGTCAATGACAAACGGGGTCCACCAGGTTTGCAAAGCACTGGGTGTATAAATATGAACCATAGCGGCAGTATTTGATACGCCATTTCTACCGTTTGCGTTATTTTCTTAACTTTTAGCTCTTGCTCACTAGCTCTTGGCTGATTTTAGAGTTTTTAGAGCTTCAGTTTAAAGACACGTTTGGTCCAAATTTTGAAAAGAAGAAGATGATTGGAGAGAAGAAGATGACTGAGGAGAAGAAAGCGACCGGGGAGACGAAGCTGACTGAGGAAAGAAAAATGACTGAGGAAGAGAAGCTTTATGAAAAGAAGAAAGCTACAGATCCTTTTATTTCTGGGTTTTTAGAATCCATGGCAAAGAGGAACATAGAAAAAATTACAAGAGAAATACTGGCGGATGTGTCTGAAGACTCCGACGATAGTGATGAGTATGATGCAGAAAGTGGAGACGAAGATTCTAAAGATTGGTCGTGGTGACCAAGCCATACCATCTTCGAAAAATCGACTATCAAACAAAGTCACGTTGATGCCATGAGAGGAAGATACTTTTGCGATATGACTATTGTGAGGATTGGAGGGGACAGCGCTGCTCCTGTTCCTGAAGCAAATGAGGTGGTTATCTACCGAAGCTTTTTGAAAGCAGGGCTTCGGTTTCCATTGAGCAGGTTCTTGGTTGAAGTGCTGAAGATGTTTCAAATCTTTCTTCATCAACTTACCCCTGAAGCTATAATTAGAATGGGTTTGTTTGTTTGGGCTGTAAGAAGTCAAGGGTTGGAACCAAGCGCGAAGTGTTTTTGCAGCATGCATGAACTTCTGTATGAGACGAAGGCCACCAGGAAGGAGCAGTATCACAACAACTTCGGTTGTTACGGATTCGTTGCCCGATCCAATGCAAGCCATCCAGTTTCCACATTCCGAAAGAGATGTCCTGGAGCCTGGATGGAAGAATGGTTTTATGTCAAGAATGATCTGATTGAAAGAGAAGACATTAGGGAAATCATCCAACACCCTATCTGGTCTCGTTTTGGCCTTTGGAGGCCGAAGGTGACAATCGATCAGAATGACGAAGCATGTCAAAAAGCTTTTAGCAATGTCTACGCCTTCATTGGCACAAGGGATATAGTTCAAGAGCACATAGCCTACAGAATATGGCCACTTGTGGAAAATTGGGATATACCGAAGGATACTACTCCTGAGTCAACTAAAGGTGGGTTGATTCGATTGAAATATACCTTCAGGTTCAGAGACCGGTTTGATGAGCCAAATGATGATTGGCTAAAAAGTATTGAGGCTATCAGTGACGAACTACTTGGAGTATATAGCAGTGCTGAAGATGACGCCTTGTCCGCAGCCTTCGGGGGCCGAGGGAAGAAAAGATTAAACAGAGTATTTGATGCCATCGGCTTTGTATACCCTGACTATCACTACCTGCTGCAAAGGCAAGGAAGGAAGAGGAAAACTATCGCTTTGGCCGCCACTGCTGTGCCGAAGGGCAAAAAGTTGAAGGTCTTGACCCACCCACTGCGATACATTGAACCGGCCATGGTGCCTGAACTTGGTGAAGGGCCCTCTTCAGCTGCTGAAGCAAGACAAACTGCTTCGATTGTGTAGAGCGCTGAAGAGCAGACTGTAGTGCCGAAGGTGCCTACAGTCGGGCTAGCCGAAACTAAAGATGATAAAGCCGAAGAGCTACAGGTGGAGAAAGTGATAAAAGTGCCAGAAATCCTGAGCCCACCAGTAGAGGCAGATTTGCCAAAGGTGCAAAAAGCTCCTGCTACAACTCCCAAGTGGAGGAGGATGGCCAGCGTACTAGATGCTGTTATAGAGATCACGAAGGCCTTAACTCCTGCTCCTGCCAAGAAAATCGTCGAAGCTGCTAAAGTTCAGGCCGAAGCCAAAGCTGGGCCTTTAATGCCCATCGAAACGAAGCCTGCTGCTCCCGAGGACAAAACAGTAGGGCAAATTGTATCAGAAAAACCAAAGCTCCTGCTCCCAAAGCTCCGGTCGAAGATGTTGACTACATCATTCGACATGCTTCGGGGAAGAATTTATCCGAAGAAGAAATAGTAGAAGCTAGACACTATGCCCAAAGACTAAAATATCCAAAGGGGGCCTTAGTGTTCAATGGCAGTAATGAAGATGACTTCCTATACTGCCCCCCGGACAACAAAGAAATATATGTTTGCCGGGAGATAGCTAAAAGTATGGGATTTCTAAAGCTAGAAGATGGCCTTTCGGTTATGTCAAAGGATGATCTCGCTGATAGCCTCGCGTACAACAGTATAAAGGTATAAAAGTTAGCTTCGAAGTTGGAAAATAAAATATGTTAATGTCATACTAAATTTTTTATAGGACCTAATTCTTAGTAATGCCTTGAGGGCACAGAAGAGCGTCGAAGACGAAAGTTGTACAATGGCTCTTAACAACCTTCGGTCTGAGGTGATTGAACTAAGAAACGAAGGTCTAGAGAAAGACAAAATTTTAATTTCACTAGTGAACAAAGTAAAGGAAGACGAGGCTAATTACAAAGCTCAGACCGAAGCCCAGAAAACTAAAATTGAAGACCTTCAGAAACAGCTGGTTGAAGCTAAAGAGAAATGCGCGCTTTCACAGGCTAATCAAGAAATCAGTGAATATTGGAAAATTAGGCTAGAGAAAAATGTTGAAGAACTTCGCGAATCCAAAAGAAAGGTGTTTTGAAAAATCCTTGGATTGCATAAAGATGTTAAAAACTAGCTTCACTAAAGTGGGCGCCTATTCTGCTGAAGAAAACTTCATTCGAGGCAACCCTGAAGGTGTTATTGAATGGATAGGTGGAGAAGCCGAAACCTTCGAAGAAATTTTGAGCGATTGCGGAGATATTTGCATGTTTTCCTGTGCACGAGGAATTTTAGCTATTCTGGAGAAGGCCGAATGTGATCACATTAAGGCCATGGCCCAGGCCAAAGCTGCCTTCTCCGTAGATGATACGAAGGATACTTCAGCCGAAGCAACTTTAATGGGCGGGAAATTTTATAACGATGTCTGGGTGAATGGTGGCCGAGAGTTGGCCCACGAGATTATAAAAAAGAGAGAAAAAGACACCCATGACGCTCGGGCAGAAGCAAAGGGAGCTGAAGAAGCTGCAGAACGCAAAAGGCGTACATGTACTGTTTCTTGATTATCTAGCTTCGGTACTTGCTTTAAGGCTTCGAACTAATGTGTTTACCCATTTTAGCTGAACTATCCTCGCCACCGGAGCCGTACGATCCCCTAGCTGATCCAGAGATGAAGTAATCATTGGATATCATAAGCATGGCTGAATCCATCGTCGATGAAGTCGTCAACAAATTGCTAAACGAAATTGCCGAAAAAGTCCTTAGAGAGGAATTGGTTTTATTGTAACAATCATTTTGAGAAGCTTGATGTGTAGAACAAATGAAGGAAGATTAGACCTTTTTGTAACAAAACTAAATCAAATATGTAAGTTATTGTAATTTAATTCTTTGCGATGCATGAAATTTACACACATACCGGTTTTGAGCCTTCGGCGAAAAAACACCTTCCCTTCTTTTCATGCTTCGTAAAGAAATAGATCCCTTCTTATGACAAGGCAGATAAAACTGTATTTCCCAAAGCTTAGTTCGTGCCTTAGCACATTTTCAACTTGACGAAGCATTTACCGAAGATTGGCTTCGTATTCGATTCTTGTGTTGTTTATGCGATATGATGTATGATGTAATGTTATGCAAAATGATGTGATGATATGATGCAATATGATGAGGATGCCGAAGACACACACCCACATGCCCACACTAGAATACACAAGCTCTGCATCCCCTTAGGAACCACTTTTGAGCTTCTTCACCTTCTATTTCGGTGATATAAGTTCTGCATCCCCTTAGGAACGACTTTTGAACTTCTTCGCCTTCTATTTCGGCAGTATAAGTTCTGCATCCCCTTAGGAACGACTTTTGAACTTCTTCGCCTTATATTTCGGCGGTATTTGGCTCTGCATTCCCTTTGGAACGACTTTTGAGTAGAAAACTTACGCTGCGCTCCCTTAGAAACGACTTTTTGTAGCTTCGTCAATTTAGGCTCTGCATTCCCTCAGGAACGACTTTTGAGCTTCGGAATCTGCTTCATTTTAAGAGTCATTTCTCGAGCTTCATAAATCTATGAAGAAGATATATTTCATTATGGTATCTGCAGTTTTATTACAAGAAGTTGAAACTGAATTTTTCATTACTTATTCTCCATACAAAAAGGTAAAATGATATAAAAGACAAAAGTACTTCAAAAAGTAGGATATTCCTCAATAAATGTGCTTCGACTCTGGTACAGTGCTGTTGACTATACGAGCTTCGGACTCCTCCCTGAAGTCACGTTGCTGTTGGGGGTGTTGGCGCCCTTCTGGCTGCTGGCTTTGGGTGTAAGTAGGTTGCACTAGTGGTGGTGGTGAAAGCTGAGGCCAGGAAGCTTGCGAATGGCTTGCCGAAGCGACAGAAGCTGTAGGTTGGTTGCCCACATATTCTGGTATGTAGGGAGAGTGGCATGAAGCAGTATGTAGGATCTGCTTCGGCTGATTCTGCTAGGCTTCTGCTTCGGCGATCTATTTTTGCTTTTGAATGGTAATCTGGCTTGTTCTTGTCGTGTGGCCCTTGTCTTCACCACAGAATAACCAATAGATTTTTCTGGGCTGATCCCCATATCTACCTCCGAAGCCCCTGTCGCCTCGGCCCCTTTGAGCTGGTGGTCTGAAGGAGCTTTGCTGCTGTCCTAAAGACTGGGAGTTGTGTTGTGTCCTCTAAAACTGGCCTCTTTTGTCATCGTTCTGACTGGAGCTATGGATTGATCTGACATGCCTAGGGTGGATTCTTCCTCCGAAGCCCCTAGTCATCTCAAAAAATCTATAAGCTTCTTCCCTTCTTTGGCGGAAGTAATTGTCGGCCTGGATGTACTCATCCATTTTCTGAAGCAACTTCTCTAGAGTCTGGGGTTTTTTGGCGAAGTATTGAGCCGTAGGCCCTGGGCGAAGACCCTTGATCATGGCCTCATTGACAATTTCATTGAGCACCATAGGCGCTTGTGCTCTTAGGCGCAAGAACCTTTGGACATATGCCTAAAGGTACTCCTCATGGTCTTGAGTGAACTGGAATAAAGCCTGAGTAGTGACTGGCTTCGTCTAAAACCCTTGAAAGCTGGTGACCAGCATGTCCTTAAGCTTCTGCCATGACGTGATTGTCCCTGGCCGGAGAGAAGAGTACCATGTCTGAGCCACATTTCGGACTGCCATGATGAAGGACTTCGCCATGACTGCGGTATTGCCCCCGTACGAAGATATAGTTGCTTCGTAACTCATCAGGAACTGCTTCGGATCTGAGTGCCCATCATACATGGGGAGCTGAGGTGGCTTGTATGATGGGGGCCATGGGGTTTCTTGTAGTTCTGCTGATAAAGGAGAAGCATCATCAAAAGCAAAATTTCCATTATGGAAATCATCATACCAATCATCGTCATTGTAGAAATTGTCTTGACGAAGCTCTCTTTGTGGAGGTCTTCGGTCCTGGTCATCTTGAGTGAGATGACGCATTTCTTCTGCAGCTTCATCGATCTTCTTCTGTAGATCAGAAATACGAAGCATCTTCTCTCTCCTCCTTTCGACCTATTGATGGATAGCTTCGAGATCCCTTATCTCTTGGTCCAGCTCCTCCTCCTGGGGTGTCGGACTTGTAGCCTTCCTCTTTTGAGTTCGAGCTTCACGCAATGTGTCCTGGTTGACATCGAGTGGCTGTAGTGCAGCCCCTAGCCCTAAAGAAGTTTTCTACGGCAGCATGACGAAGGTCAAAGCTTGCTGAAGGTGGTCGATTGAGTTCACCGGAGGTGGGCGCCAATGTTGGGGACTTGTTCTCAAATGCTATAAGTTAAGAACAAGGCAACACAAAATGTTAATGGTTAAGGTCCTTCATCCTCCGAAGCATTATCTTCCTTAGGATATAATGATCTTCAGACGAAGGTCATGAAGGACATATTGTTGGGGGCCTCCTTCATCGCTGAAGGTCCTTTGAGAAGAAGCACATTCAAAAGATCAGCGTATAATCAAACATCGCGAAGGTACATGCCGAAGCTACTATCCAGGAAGCTTCGGCATAGCGACATGCCTTGAGACGAAGGGCTGCAACGACTTAAGGAGGAAAAGACCGTTCGGTCCATGATGATTTGTGTCATGATTGTAACTAGTCATCAGGGGCATAAATGTTATTCTGACCGAGCTGCGTCCCGTGCCTATAAATAGGTGAATAGTACCCCCGTACTGTTCACACTGACTTGTATTTGCTCGTGCGTCACGCTTGGACTTTTACCTTCTGTCAAGCCGAAGGTATAAATGTAATTCAATATTGTTCCTGTTTATCCATGATAATCAAAAGAATATATATTAATAATGTTATATGATTATTCATGTTGTTTTTCATATTTCATATGCTTCTTCTTTCATCAATATACACTGCGATGATGAAGGTTCGTCCTTCGTGACCTTCATCTGAAGATCATTATATCCTAAGGGAAATAATGCTTCGAATAACGAAGGTCATTAACCTTTAACATTTTGTGTTGCCTTGTTCTTAACTCATAGCATTTGAGAACAAGTCCCCAACATTGGCGCCCACCTCTGGTGAACTCACTTCCACTTTTGAGCTGATGGCTTCGTTCAGCATCCAAGTCGTAGCACCTTCGGCTACGAAGCTGGTGCTCCCGCTAATAAGCAGTTCAAGTTCAGAGCCAGCTAACAAGAAACAGAAGAAAGAAGCGTAGAGAAGGGTGTAGCATGTTGGGGTGCAGGGATCCTTCATCAAGTCCAAATGGTCCCACATCCCAATCACCTTCTCCCAGGAGGACCTTCAGCTAAAGGATTACCCTCACAATGATGCTATGGTCATATCTTGTGTCATGAAGGGGTTTCTGGTCCATAATGTTCTGGTTGACACAGGCAGTGCAACAGATATCATATTTGCTAAGGCCTTCAGACAGATGCAAGAGCGAGAAGACAAGATTCATGATGCTACACACCCTCTTTGTCGCTTTAGAGGAAGGCAAATTGTGGCACTTGGCAAAATCACAATGCCAGTTACCTTTGGCTATGTCCACAATACAAGAACTGAGCAAGTTGTTTTTGACATTGTTGACATGGAGTACCCATACAATGCAATCATTGGTCGAGGGACACTCAATGCTTTCGAAGCTATACTCCATCTAGCATACTTATGCATGAAGATACCTTCGGAGCAAGGGCCCATCACTATCCATGGAAGTCAAGAAGCTGCTAGAAAGGCTGAAGGAAATTGGACAGATTCAAAAGCAATCCATAACATAGACAAAGCCGAAGCTTGTCAACAGTTTAAGCACAAAAGAGAGAAGGCTTCTTCGGCAGATTAGCTAACAAAGGGTGCTGCTAGGATCTCAGCTATCTGATGAGTAAGAGAAGACTTTGATAAGATTTTTATTCAACAACAAAGATGTCTTTGCTTGGTCAGCCAATGATCTCTATGGTATCAACAGAGATGTTATCGAGCATTCACTGAATGTGGATCCATCCTTCAGGCCAAGAAAACAAAGGCTTCGGAAGATGTCTGAAGTTAAAGCTGAAGGTGCTCGGAACGAAGTAGAGGGACTTCTTAGTGCTGGTGTCATCAGAGATGTGAAATATCTAGAATGGCTAGCCAACACCGTTATGGTCAAGAAGGCCAATGGTAAATGGAGAATGTGCATTGATTTCACAGATCTTAATAAGGCCTGTCCAAAGGACGAGTTCCCATTACCAAGAATAGACTCTCTTTTAGATGCAACAGCTTCTTTAGAGCTCATGAGTCTATTGGATTGTTACTTAGGCTATCATCAAATTTGGATGAAGAAGGAAGATGAGCCAAAGACTAGCTTCATAACTCCTAGTGGCACATATTGCTACCTTTGAATGCCTGAGGGGCTCAAGAATGCTGGAGGAAGCTTCAGCAGAATGACAGCCAAGGTCCTTCATTCTCAAATAAGCAGGAATGTACTAACCTATGTGGATGATATAATAGTGAAAAGCACGAAGCAAGAAAATCACATTTCTGATTTGCAAGAGACATTTGCCAATTTTAGGCAAGCTGGCCTGAAGTTAAATCTAGAAAAGTGTGTTTTTGGGGTGAAGAAGGGCAAGTTCCTTGGCTGTTTGGTATCAAGAAAGGGAATCGAAGCCTACTCGAGCAAGATTGAAGCTATCCTTCAGATGGAGCTGCCAAGCACAAAGAAGGGGGCCCAACTGCTGGCAGGAAGATTAGCATCATTAAACAGATTTATATCCAGATCAGCAGAAAGAAATCTGCCATTCTTTGAAATACTGAAGTCAGCCGAAGTTTTCCAATGGGGTATGATGATGAGGACATCCTCCACTATTACCCATTGGCAAAGACGCAATTGGCCCAGTTGGCCCAATTGTAGTCGGACGGCGACCGTGTGAGCCTCAAAATTATCCCACCTCGCTTAACATGGGAGGAGGAAGCCACTTTAAAAGGGAGAGCCACCCTTCCCCCATTGGACTAGTCTTTTGGGGCGATTGGGCCTTTCCCTAAGTTAGGTGTGCTTAATGAACTGTTGGGCTCCAGGCAACCCTAATTTGTTGGGCCTCGGCCATCCCCACCTAGGCTGGGTGTATCATCTGGTATCAGAGCTAGGGCCCATTTTAAGAAGGTGGGAATGATGAGGACATCCTCATCTATTACCCGTTGGCAAAGACGCAATTGGCTCAGTTGGCCCAATTGTAGTCGGACGGCGGCCGTGTGAGCCTTAGAATTATCCCACCTCGCTTAACTTAGGAGGAGGAAACCACTTTAAAAGGGAGAACCACCCTTCCCCCATTGGACTAGTCTTTTGGGGCGATTGGGCCTTTCCTTGAGTTGGGTGTGCTTAAGGAATTGTTGGGCTCCGGGCAACCCTAATTTGTTGGGCCTCGGCCAACCCCACCTGGGCTGGGTGTATCATACGGCCCAGTAAAAAGCCTTTGAAGAGCTGAAGCAATACTTGATCGATCTAACAACACTAACTCCACCTTCGCCAGGGGCTCCATTACTCTTATATGTGGCAGCTTCGCACTCTGCAGTTAGTGTGGCTCTTGTACATGAGAAGCTAGATAGCCAAATCAAAAAGCAGGCTCCAGTGTACTTCGTCTTCAAAGTCTTAAGTTTATCAAAGAAAAATTATACAGAATTGGAGAAGGTGTTGTATGCTGTGTTAATGGCCTCCAGAAAGCTTTGGCATTATTTTCAAGCATATCACATAATTGTTCCTTCGTCATAGCCCCTGAAGGACATAATGAGGAACAGAGAAGCTACTGGAAGGATTGGAAAATGGGCTACGGAGCTTAACGAGTTCAGTATTGATTATGTACATAGATCCTCAATTTAGTCCTAGGCGTTAGCAAACTTCATTGTTGATTGGACATTGTGACGGAACCTCCCAAGTCATTAGGCCCACCTACAGTTGTCCTTGTCCCATGGACCACAGACAACCCTGCAGGTGTTCCTGAATCACTTGACAAGTTCGGTATCTGCTTTTCTTACCTTTCCCAAGAGCGTTTCACCCGTCACGCAGACATTACAAGCATCGGAGTTACGGAAATGCGGAAGCGGTTACATAAACTTGCGTTTATTTAAAAGTAAGACAAAGTTAAATATTTACAGACCAGAATATAACATACGAGTGCAGAGTATAATTATTACAAACCATGGGAGGCAAAAACCCCTCCCGATAAGTTTTACACAAAAGTTCTTTGGAGGATCCTTTCCTCCCACAGCTTTACTCCTGGTGTTCTTTCTTTGGTACCACCTTAGAACTGAAGCAACAAAAGTTTGTCGCTTCTTCACCTAAAAACAATAGGGAATAAAACCCTAAGTATGGAATTACTCAGCAAGTCTTACCCGACTAAAGAAAAGACTCTTAAGGGTATGCTGGTTATAAGGGAGTCAAGGTAAGGTTTCTCAATAATCAAAGACTCTATTTGCAGAAATGCTTACTAAAAGTGGATCCTTAAAAATCCAGTTTTATTGTCAAGTTAATTAGGATTACCTGTAACTAGAGTTCTTTCTACCCTAGTTCAATTACTTGACCTATGCTAGCCAATTTCTTAACAATCCTTCATCTTTACTGGAGTTCTACGTATAGGGCAGTGACCAAGTCTCCATAACCGTGAAGGTACGACGATCCGAATCGATTATACCCAGCTGAGGATCTCCAATCACACGACATATGTAGCACTTAACCCTTGCATATGTCAACCCGCCACCGGGGTTCTTAAGACCAGATCAGGTTCACGCCAACCGAGAGCACAGATACACCACCGTCCAGCCTCTTGCCATGGAGGGTACACGCTACTCTCGCTATCTCTTATTCTGGCCTTAGTCTGCTTGAGGCAAAGCTTACCCATGACGAGGCATGTGAACAGTTAAAGGGTCCTCGGTCAGCAAGCCTACATCGAGACTGTCCTTAATCGACACAGACGGAGACACTACACCGAGACTCTCTTTTCGTGCAAGTCAACCACCTGGTCTCAGCTTAATCATTTCAATCCCAAAGTTTGGTACCTGGCAGAGGTACATCTTTTCTGATGTTGAACCCATCATGGCCATGATGGATCCACCATCAAGTTTTATTTTCAAAAACATCCCTCCCACTTTGGCACATCATCTTTTGTAAAAACAAAACCTTTTTCTTTGCTAGAGCAAGACTAAGCATAGTAAAAACCTTATATAAAACATGGATTCAAAGGAAGGTAATCAAATTCAAGGAAGGTAATGCAGGGATTGTTTTAACAATCAACTCCTATCACTTAATGCATCAAGCAAGTGAGAAAGAGTTTAAAAGAATCAAGAAGGTGGCAAATGCACCGGGGCTTGCCTTCGTTTATAAGTGAATCAGGCTCAGATCCATAAATGTCAAAATAGAAGCAATTTCCTGCCTGATGTTCCGTAGGTGGTGGTGGCGAAGTCTTCTCTTCTTCTACTTCAACTTCTTCCTCGTTTTCTAAATATAACCTTATATATAAGAATGAATGCCCATGAAATGCTTATGAAGATGCAAAGATAGTGAAAGTTTATTTTCTAGAGTCTTGAATATAATTTTCCTTCACTGTTTTCCAAGAAACTAGGGTTTCCGGAGTCAGTAAAAGAATTCAAAGGGCAGGGGGAAGGGTTTTGGGCTCTAAGTATCAAGCAAGGTCCAAATCATAACAAATTCTACCCAAAGCTTCTAAATAATGTTTAGAGTTCATATAAAAAGTTTGGGGATTTTTGGAATTATTATTGATTTTCTAAAAATCCAGAAACAATGTTTTAGGCTATTTCAAATACTCCAAAATTCCCTATTTGACCTAAAAATCCTAAAACTATTTTTATTAAATACTATGGAAAATTAGGAATCTAGGAAAATTGGTTTGACATTTTTACCAATTTTCTACAATTTCTTACAGATTTCCAAAGTTTCACTAAAAAGAAAAAGGGAAAAGCTTGAACAATGCTAGGCCGGAAGCAGCCCAAACGGCCCAGCCTGCACAGGAAAACGCGCGCCCACGCCCACGCTTGAGAGTTTTGCGAATGAGCCCCTACGGTTTTGAATAACCCGAACTGAGTGCCCTGTACTATTTCAATGAGTCACTGACGATTTCCAAAGAACCCCCCCCCCCCACGTTCTAATCCTTCATAGACCAAGGTCCCCGATGGCGAGCGGCACGACAGAGCTCCGGCGAGCTTGCGTACCGGCCGATTCATGCAAAGACTGGTGCCCTACTTCAGCCAAAACCGAATTCACGTCCTAACCATTGTTTCCCCCTGGTTAATTTCAAGAAGGGCGACCTAATTTGCTCTGGCCACGATGACCGCCCGAATGATCAAAGGAACAACATGTTCCCAATGATCCATGGCATTCAAGCTCAATCAGAGGGGTCAAGGAGTTTGAGGAGGACCTAAGAATGCTAGAACAAGCGATCAAGGCGCTAGAACTGACCTGGAATAGGCTGGCCGCGGTGAGGTGTTCTTGCGGCGTGTTTGAACCGATTTCGGGGAAGTTAGAAATTGGAGCTCACTAGTGATCAACCAAGGACAATACTTGGTGGCTAGGTGTGTGATGATCCTACGAAGCTCTAGGAGGCTTCAATTTATAGAGCGCAATAGTGGTGGCGCTCAATTTGGCCTGAGAAGTGCTAGCGGTCGGAGAGGGGGAGGATTACTAGCGCAGTGGATTCGTGGCAACAATCGCGGCAGCGCTCACCGACGATGATCAGATGGCTATAGTGAGTCACGGCGACGCGACGGACGTGTCCCGATACATGGCGTAAGGCTGCGAGACAACGGTCACCGGCGATCTCATCTAATTCCACCGCGGCGAGCTTGGTACGGCGGCCGGAATTGTTTACTGGCCGGGGACTTATCCATGGCGGCGTGCTCCGAGCGTTATCCGATCAACCTGAGCACAAATCAAGACGGCGACAACACGAATCACGGCGGAGATCATCGGCGGCGAGCTGAGCTGTAAATCTGATCTGTTTCAGGTTACTGTACCATCGCGAGTTCCTTTCAGTGCACCTGACAGTCAAAGTTTGGGCTCAAATCTCTCTCAAATTTCTATGGCAACCAGTGGATCGGCCAGTAACAAAGTTATTGTCTGATGATCCAACAACAATCTTGCTATAGCAACCATGGCCAAATTCTAATTAGATCAGGGTTGATTTCTTGTTCAAAGTTGACTCAGTATCACTGTTAGTCTGAATTTCAGACTGCAAACAGCCTGACAGCCCGACTTTGAGCTGAATTATCTCCAAATTCTTCATAACAACAATGTTTAACCCCTTAAAGAAAGTTGTTCACCTTTGATAGATCTAGGGCAAAAACCTTAGAATTTGAAAGTTACAAGGCTCCAAAGTTGAGCCCATATCACTGAATTTTAGACTTAGGGTGAGATGTGAAATAAGGTCTTTTTGCAAACAAGTCCAAAATTCAGGGTTTAGCTTGTAAATCTTCATGATTGTGAACCATATGACTTTATATGCTTTAACATCATAGTTTTTACACTTTAGTCCAAAAGTGCCCTAATTTTGCACTTAGCCCCCTAGGGTTTAGGTTTAGGGTTTCCAGGGTTCCAATTAGGTTTCTTGGTATTTCAGGGGTGTGAATGTAATGTAGGTAAATTCTTAGTAACATTTTATGACTATTTAACTTAAGTTTTAGGGTTTTCTCTATTTGGGTTTTGTTTTACCCTTCTAATCCTCATTTAGGGTTAAGTACCCTACTCCAGGGTTTTATTTGCAAAACACCATATCAATACAACTTGTTTGAAATTTTTGCCTAGTGAATGCATTCTAGGTGTATCAAACATATGAAATGCTAATGCTGATGATGTTATGCTCAAGTTTTAGTGATAGTAACACTAGGGGTGTTACATCCTTCCCCCATAAAAGAATCTTGTCCCGAGATTAAAAATCCTAGGGTAAGTAGTGGAAAAAGGAAATACTTCACATTTTTATTTCCTGATTTTTGGTACAAGGCAGGGGTGGTTTGGGGCTCACTCCTTTATTACAACAATTATATACATATCACAATTTACATGAGGCTAGAAAGCCTGGGAAATTCTTTTCTAAAAAGTACTTGAGTTTCCCATGTAGCCTCATCTTTGGAATGTTGGTTCCTCTGTATTTTGTAAAACTTGAGAGTTTTTCTTCGGGTAACCCTATCCTTTTGATCCAAGACTCGAATAGGGTGTTCTGAATATGTCAAGTCTGGCTCTAGGACAACATCTGTTACTTCAATGGTTCGATCTGGAACCCGAAGACACTTCTTCAACTGAGATACGTGGAACACATTATGTACAGCGGATAAGGTTTCGTGTAGCTGAAGTCGATATGCCACTGGTCCATACCTTTCAAGGATAAGAAAAGGACCAATGTATCGGGGTGCAAGCTTCCCTTTAATCCCGAAACGCGATACACCCTTCATTGGTGAAACTTTCAGGTAGACATAATCTCCCACAAGAAAGTACAAGGGTTGTCGTCGCTTGTCTGCATAACTCTTCTGACGAGCTTGGGCTTTCTCCAAACTATGAATTATTCTTTGAACTTTTTCTTCGGTCTCCTTCACCAGATCAAGCCTGAAGAAGCACCTTTCACCTGGTTCAGACCAATTTAACGGAGTACGACATCGTCGTCCATATAAAGCTTTGAAGGGTGCCATCTTAATGCTTTCTTGATAGCTATTATTATATGAGAACTCTACTAAAGGTAAACAATCATCCCATTTCTGTGGGAATTCCAAAGCACAAGCCCGTAGCATGTCTTCTAGTATTTGATTTACCCTCTTAGTCTGCCCACTGGTTTGAGGATGATAGGCCGAACTATGGAGCAACTTAGTATCCAAGGCTTTGTGAAGTTCTTCCCAAAAATTGGACACGAATTGCGATCCACGATCTGACACTATAGTCTTCGGAACACCATGCAAACTGAGAATGCGGGCAATGTATAATTTTGCATACGTGGCCACTGTGTACTTTACCCTGACTGGGAGGATGTGGGCAATCTTTGTCAGTCGATCAACAATAACCCAGATAGAGTCAAAGCCTTTTGCGGTTCTGGGTAATCCCACAATAAAGTCCATACTAATGTCTTCCCATTTCCATGTAGGGACAGGTAAAGATTGTAATGGGCCGGCAGTCTTCATATGTATGGCTTTGACACGTCTGCAGGTGTCACATCTTGCCACATAGCGTGCGATTTCAATCTTCATCTTTGTCCACCAATAATGTTGTTTTAGGTCATGATACATCTTAGTGCTTCCGGGATGAATAGAATAACGACTAAGATGTGCTTCATCCAAAATTTGTTGGCGGATTTCTTCATTCTTTGGCACAACTATGCGGTTGTTAAACCATACAATGCCTTGATCATATTTCCTAAAACACTTGGCTCTTCCGGCTTCTATCTTCTCATGGATGTGCTTCATACCTTCATTATCTTTTTGGGCATCAATTATCCTTTGTAAAAGGATTGACTCAAGCTTTAGCTGATTTAGAGTTCCATGCTGAATCATTCCCAGGTTTAAATTCTCCATCTCTTGGCATAACATAATGTCAGAAGTTTCCATTGTAAGACAATGACAAAAAGTCTTGTGACTCAAGGCATCTGCCACTACATTAGCTTTGCCTGGGTGATAATGAATTTCCAGTTCATAATCCTTAATGAGCTCGAGCCATCTCCTTTGTCTCATATTGAGTTCTGTCTGAGTGAAGATATACTTCAAGCTTTTATAACCTTTATAAATGTGACAGATATTACCCAGCAGATAATGACGCCATATCTTCAGGGCATGAACCACTGCAGCTAACTCTAGATCATGAGTTGGATAATGCTCCTCATGCCGGCGCAACTGCCTTGAAGCATAAGCTATTACTCGGCCTTCTTGCATTAATACACAGCCGAGACCACTGTCTGATGCGTCACAATACACATCAAAGGGCTTCTCAATATCCGGTTGAGCCAATACCGGAGCAGTGGTTAATAATACCTTTAATTGTTCAAAGGCTTCATTACACTTTGAAGACCAATTAAATTTAGTATCATTCTTCAATAAACTCGTGATTGGTTTCACAAGCTTGGAAAAATCTGGTATAAATCGGTGGTAATAGCCAGCCAGTCCAAGGAAACTTCGGGCTTGATGTATAGTGGTTGGAGGTTTCCACTCCAAAATATCCTTGACTTTGCTGGGATCCACCGCAATCCCCTTGGCAGATAACACATATCCCAGAAATTGGATTTCTTCCAGCCAGAACGCGCATTTACTGAACTTAGCATATAATTGGTGTTCCCTTAAGCGCGTCAATACGATCCATAAGTGTTGAGCATGCTCCTCTTCATTATTGGAGTATATCAAGATATCGTCTATGAAGACCACCACAAATTTGTCCAACACGGTCATAAATATCGAGTTCATCAGATAAGTGAAGTGGGCAGGAGCATTTGTCAGTCCGAAAGACATTACCAAGTATTCAAATAAACCATACCACGTAGTGAATGCGATCTTTGGTATATTCTCGGGCCGAATACGGATCTGATGGTAGCCCGATCTGAGGTCAATCTTGGAGAATACCCTCTCTCCAGTTAGTTGATCAAACAAAATATCAATCCGAGGAAGAGGGTACTTATTCTTGATAGTGACCTCATTAAGGGGTCGATAATCCACGCACATCCGCAATGTTTGATCCTTCTTCTTGACGAAGATGACTGGACAACCCCATGGTGACGAGCTTGGCCGGATGAATCCCTTCTCAAGTAGATCTTGCAATTGGGTCTTGAGTTCTGCCAGCTCATTTGGAGGCATTCAGTACGATCTTCTAGAAATGGGAGCCGTACCGGGCTTCAACTCAATTACAAACTCTACATCTCTTTTAGGTGGCAATCCAGACAAATCTTCTGGAAAGACATCTGGGAACTCACATACTACCGGAATATCTTTGATCTCCGATATAATGGCTTCATTAATTCTGCCAATTGGTTTAGCTGGAATAGCTATGGGAATAGACAAAAGAATTTCTTCTTGGCCATAACTCAACCTGATAGTTCTTAGATCAGTGTTGAGGATTGCTTTATGCTGGGCTAACCAATTCATGCCCAGAATCACATCTATGTCTTGGCCTTTCAGAACAATCATACTAGTAGGAAAGTCCCGTCCAGCCAATATTACGGGCACTTGGTAAGCCACTTCTTTGGTAAATATTTGTCCCCCAGGCGAATGTATTTTAAACCCTTCCCTTGATTCAGTATATGGAATGCAATGTTTCTCCACGAACTTTTTGCTTATGAAAGTATGTGAAGCACCAGAATCAAAGAGAATAAGTACAGGGTGATTTGCCACGAGAAACATACCCATCATCACCGGTTCGCCTCTCGGTGTGGTGGCCACTTGAGTGTAATAAACCTGTCCTGTTTTCCTTGTATTCTTCCTTGCGGTACTGGTTGCCGCATTTCCCTTGGAACCTCCGGAGCTTTGTTGATTATTTGCTTGATTCTGCCTCGGGTATGGACAGTCCTTAATGAAATGCCTAGACTTTCAATAGTTGAAGCAGCTGGTGGATGAGCTTGGAAGAGCAGGGAAACGAGTGCCAGAGGCACCCGGCTGATTTGTGGTAGTGGGGGCAGGGGTAGGACGGATAAACACTGGTTGCTTGAATGGGAAGGAGGGTGGGCGCGATGAAGAACAATTCTGATTGAAAGGTCGGATAACCAACCTTTGTATTTTCTCGGAGCCCTGATTGGGCCTGTTGCCTCCATTCCCCTTGCATTTTCCAGATCCTGCATATTTAGCTTCGACTGCCAGTGCTGTGCTGACAGCCCTTCCATAAGTAAGGTCGATGCAGGTGGCCATCTTTCTTTGCATCCGATCATTCAAGCCTCTCATGAAACAATTCCTTTTGTTCACATCTATGTTGACTTGGTCGATTGCGTATTGGGATAAGTGATTAAATTTATTGAGATACTGGGTGACAGTATCTCCGCCTTGCTTCAATTTCATGAACTCCTCTTGCTTCATGTGAAGAACTCCCTAAGGTATATAATGCTCTCTAAAGGCCAACTTGAACTCATCCCATGTGATCTGATGACCGGCCGGCTGAATGGCCACAAAGTTTCCCCACCACGTACTGGCAGGGCCTCACAGTTGTTGGGCTGCAAACAGGGGCTTTTGAGTTTCTGAACACCGAAGAAGCCCAAATTTCTGCTCAATGACTGTGGTTCCATTCATCCGCCTCTAGAGGGTCTTCTGCCTTGACGAACAACGGAGGGCACTGCCTCGGAGAAGTCCAGATAAGATGTCTCAGGGGGTCTTGCGGATAGGCCCGCCCGCCTTGTTGTTGGAATTGTTGACCTGCCATCTCCCGCAGGAAGCGGGTATTATCTGTTGTAGCATTTGCCAAGGAAGCGATGGCCTCAGCAAGTGTCGGAGGTACCGAAGGTGGATTCGGGGTCGCTTCCCTCCCACGGGAGGTACCAGCCCCATCCTGAGCGCGAGTCCTAGAAGGCATCTGAGGCAAAGAATATTTGGAGTAATATGATATGCCAAACAAACCATCCATTTCACATTACTTAAAAGGTAATATTACAGACTCATATTTTACAATAGGATTACACCACCTATTACACCATAGTACTAATTCTATACTATATTATTCATGCTTTTTGTCACTCTGGGTAGCCTCGCTGTCAGGCGTCGAAAACCATTCGTCGACCAGCTTCATAGAGGGAGGGGGCCTAAAAAGGTACAGCTCACCGCCAAGTGCTTTTCCCGCTACTCGAGAAGGTCCGGCTTCCGTCCTGACAGGATCCACAGGGACGTTCGGGTGCAGTTGCGAGTACAGTACATGAACTTTTCATGTAGTGTGTTGCAATAAGCCTGCAAGCTATCCACGGTTGAGCTAAGCTCTTCCACTCGGGCTCGAGCTCTAGCTTCCTTTGCCCAAGCTAGCGAATGAGAGCTCACAACCCAGTCGAGCGCTAGATCCCGATCCGCTAGCTGGTCTTGCAGTTGGTGGATGTCTCTTCTTAATTCATTGATTCTTTCACCATCCGCGACCCATATTTCGTTCCTGCGTCAGAGTTCTGTTCGAAGCTGATTAACTTGAGCTTCTAAGTCCCCGATTGGATCGTTACTACCACTACTGTTGTCGTCATGTCTCGGGGCAAGTTGGTGACGAGGTACACCGATTGGCCCAGTTGACTTGCATGCAGTCTTTCTCGTGCGCGGCGGCATTTTTCTAAGGGGGAATTCTTATTAGCATAGTTTTTTAGCATGATGCATGTGTAATTATAGAATCAACCTTAGTTGATTCAACCTTCTATACATTGCACTCTTCCACTACAACCTTTTAGGCCTTCTATGACAAATATACAATGACAATAGAGACATTCGTCATAATTTCATTTGTTTTATGACGTTTTCTATGAAGTAAAATTGTGTAGTGCCAAAAAATTTACCTCTGTCATTAAAATCGTCAAGAATTGCTATAACATCATCTTTGTGACGATATTATATGACAATATTAAATTGTCATAAGTGTAAATCGTCATAAATTTACTCTTTGTTGTGATTGTGATGATATTGCATTACAATGATCATTTGTCATAGATTTATAACTTATATAATAAAAAAGAATGTTAAATTGTTTATGATAGAACACATGGAACACTATTAAGATGGACCCACTGTCACATCGATTGATAATTATGTTAGTATTATGTAAACTTTATTGCCACATCGATTTGAATTGATATTGCATGGCAATGCACATTTGTCATAGATTTATAACTTATCTAAAAAAAGAATGTTAATTTTGATGATAGAACACGTGGAACATCATTAAGATGGACCCGCTGCCAACAATTATATTAGTATTATGTTAACCTGAGGCTGACTTTTTTGGGTTTAAAACTATCCACCCACTGCGCTACTGCCTTGCATCTGCTTATTTTTGACACTATAGTAATATTAATTGTAGAGTATTTTGTTATTTAATTGTGCAGCTTTTATAGATGTCCAAAAAGCACGTGGCCCGTTAGCCCGGCACGAAGCACGAGTTTTTAGCACGACACGAGCCCGGCCCGGCCCGGTTTGTAGCGGGCCCGGGCTGAGCCCGGCCCGTATAGCGTGCCGGGCTCGACAGACATTTGAGCCCGTTGGGCTAGCCCGAGCACGGCCCGTTATTGACCGGGCTTTTAAACCGGCCCGTTCAACAACTCAGGTACAGTATAGAGTACTGGGCTGCCACCTGCCACCATACGCGAACGGCCCACTAAGTCTAACCCTAAGCAGCTCGCCGCGTCGGCTCTGTATAAATCGTGTGCGTCCGGTGCCCCCAAACCCTAACCTAACGCACTCGCTCCCTCCTGCGTCCTGGACTCCTGGCTCTCCGTGCGGCGGCGGCGCTCCCTCCATCCTCTCTAGCCTCGGCGCGGCGCTCCCTTCTCCCTGCTCTCAATCTCGACGCGGCGCTCCCTCCATCCTCTCTAGCTTCGGCGCGGCGCTCCCTTCTCCCTCCTCTCGGCGCAGGCCTCAGTCTCCGTCCCCTCGCGCGGCGCTCCGCGCCTCCGCGCTACCTGCTTTCGGCGCGGCGGTGGCGTACCGTCCTCTCGGTCCTCGGCGGTGGCGCTCCCTCCGTCCTCTCGGTCCTCGGCGCGTCGGGCTCCCTGCTCTCTGCTCGGCTGCTCCCTCCCTGCTCTCGGCGCGTCGGGCTCCCTGCGCGTCGGGCTCCCTGCTGCCCTGCTCCCTTCTCCGGCGCGCGCGGTGGCCGGTACTGCCCTGCTCATCCAGCCAAGGTAAACTTTCCCTGCTAGCTCTCCTCAGTTCATGTTTAACTTGGGAATGGAACCACAGATGCTATGTTGTTTTTCAGTTCATGTTTAGCCAGAAAATGGAACCACAAATGCTATGCTATGTTGTTTTCAGTTCCTGTTTAGCTAGGAAATGGAACCACAGATGCTACGCTATGCTGTTTTCAGTTCATGTTTAGCTAGGAAATGGAACCACAAATGCTATGTTATGCTGTTTTCAGTCCATGTCTAGCTAGGAAATGGAACCACAGAATATATGCTATGCTGTTTTCAGTTCATGTTTTTAGCTAGGAAATGCCATGTTGAGTTGCTGCGGCATCTTCTAGACCTAATAGTGGGCATGTTTCAGTTAATAGTGGGCATCTTCTAGACTTGAACTATACAGTGGACATGTTAACTGTTTTCAGTTAACTGTTTTCAGTTTCTGTTCATGTTTTCAGTGGACATGTTTTCAGTTCATGTTTTCAGTTCATGTTTTTAGCTAGACTTGATAGTGGGCATCTTCTAGACTTGAACTATACAGTGGACATGTTAACTGTTTTCAGTTCATGGTTTCAGTTTCTGTTCATGTGATCTGTTTATAAATCTGTTTATAAATCTGTTTATAAATCTGCATTTAGTCTTTGTGGCAGGATAATTAAGGAACGACGACGTCGCCTAGCACCAGAAATGTTAGAGATGCTACTTTGCATGAAAGATTGGGAACTAGGAGAAGCTAGAGGCCAACACTCTACACAGGACGAAGACCTTGAAGAAGCATTTGAAGGACTTTATCTTGATGACCCTTAGGGCCTAGGGCCCTACACTTTGTAATCTCCTACTATTCTTCCTATTCCTACTCTATTCTGGTGATGTAAACTGTACTCTTAGACATGAACTTATTAAATTAGAGCTGGGCTGTACTCTTTTTTCCTTTCTAGGGTTTTCTCACGAGGAGTGAGTTTTTACCTAGAAAGGTTTTTAATGAGGCAGCCATTGCACAAACAGCTCTAATATTTTATATTACTTATCTTTATATTTCTGTTTTGTGCATATGTGCAAGTGTGATTGTGTGAATATGTATATACTCAACTAGTCAACTGTGTGTCTGTGATTTATGATTTTATGTCATTATGTGGATGGAAATGTAAACTGTGAATGTGAATTTATGTGCTTGTTTAAATGTGAAATGTGTGAATTTGTTACTGTGTTTCTTGGCGTGCTCGGGCTGGGCCGGGCTCCTTCGTGGGCCGGGCTTTCCGGGCCGGCCCGGCACGGATGGGCCTGTGTAGTGCCGTGCTCGGGCATAAGGTTCAGCCCGTCGGGCGGCACGGCCCGGCCCGGTTAACAGACCGGGCTCAAATGGGCCGGGCTCAAACGGGCCGGGCTCAAACGGGCTCGGGCTGGGCCGGGCCGTGCCGCCCGTTTGGACATCTATAGCAGCTTTAGACCTTTGCGTGGAGAGGATCATCGCAAATACGCAATCACATATACCATATGTGACTTCCCCTGGCCGCCACCGCTGCCATAGTTGGTGGTCACCTGGTTACAAAGTTAAGCACCCCATTAATGGACGTAATTGCCGCTAGACACACATGTGGTTGGTGGACTGTGTGCTCCCCCTGGATTCTGGGCGCCGGTCCTTAGTCTGGCTCGAAGTCGAGACATGGTTCTAAAGTTGAAGCTGGTTCGACATCGTACTAGAGGCTAATGTTCTCAAGCACGTCATCAGCGTGGAAGCCGACATCGTCAAAGCTCATCGGTCGATCGGCCTCGGCTGCCTTTGCGTGCTCATTAAAAGCAGGTTGCAAGGAGGGTGAGGACAGCTAATAGTCTAGACAACATCGTTCATCTTAGGTAAACAAGTACATTGTCATTCCATAAACATGCATGTTTTTAGAAAAAGTCAATGTTTCAAAACTTTGACCAACAATTCAGCCAAAAACATATATTTTTAATGTATGCATATTATATACTTGAATTTGTATTAAAAAGTACTTTAATATAATGCTCAATTTGTATTTTTTGATCTCATATTTTTAAAATAAATTAATAGTCAAAGTTTCATTGTAAACTTGTAAAGACTTTGCCAAAAAATATACACCTTATTTTATGGGATGGAGGGAGTACCTTTTATTGGTATGCTAATTGATGTTTGGCGTATGTATATATATATATATATATATATATATATATGGGTCATATACTAAGTTCAGAATTTCATATTAGCAAGAACATAGTTGTAACACCTACTTTAAAAATAGACATCATATCTGATCTGGCATATAGTGTAAATCTGACACATTCGTTTGAAAACTAGTAGCCCTGTTGATATTATTTGAATATAATTTCTTTGCAAAACTTTATAAACGAACTTGTAGTCGGAATTATCAAAATCTAATTTGTGATAATTCAGCTTACCAAAATACAATAAACTGTAAAAAATGGCGTCATTTGATGGTGCCAAAAAGGTGCTACACATTGCGACGATGGGGGTAAATCAAATTCCTTGGTGAAATATCCAGTACAAATCCCATTTGATACCGCAAAAAAACTAATATATGGCAGGGAGTCAGGGATGTGCATTTCCTTCTCTGATATTTCAGCACGCCGAACCTCTCGCCTCTCTTCCCCACCCTCATACCAGGCGGCTGCAAGATCCAGTGACCTCCCCACAATAGTTTCATCAGAAGACCAAGATGCCTCTAGGGAAGAGATCCACATGGCTCACCCGAAAATCCGAAGGTAATTTATCTGTGCATCTCTGTTTGTCAGTTCGTGAGGAACACTCACTATGTCTAGGTTTGGGATGCCCCATGCCCCCGCCACACCTTGAGAGGCCGCAAGTCGCACCGTTGTAGCCATCTTCCCTTGTTCGTGTCTCCACTCGTCCAGTTCCCCACCTTCCCGCCCGCCCCACGTCCTCCTGTTCTCTGTCCACGCTGATGACTCGCCCGGTGCGCCTCCGATCCCTTCCACGCCAGTTCCGGGCTCCAGCTGGCCACTCGCCCGGTGCACCCGCGCTCACTGCTCCCTCCCCCTACGGGCTCCCAAGAAAAGGGCAGATGCTATCTCAGGCTTACTGAATTTGGGACTACCTCTGGGCCTCATTGCTGGTATTGGGACAGGGAGAGGGTGCTCACTATTAAGATGTTGCTATCTTGGTACTATCGGCTTGCTGACTCTAGTTATTTTAGTATCTAGCTGCTAGCCTGCTACCATGGTATGATCTGTTAAGATGTTGCTTGTGTGGCTATTGTTCCTTGCATTTCCTGCTAATAAGGTTGCTTGTATTATGTTTTCTATTGGGTGGTCTAGATACACATACATCATGATATTTTCCTGTATCGCCAATTGCAAATGCTTTTGATTTGAATTTTCAGGAATGATTGCTAAAATGAACAAGAGGTTATGGTGTAACGGGCATATCTGTAGTGATATCAACATCAAATGGCCATACAAATTTATATACCTAGTAAATCCTTTGTGAAACCATGCAAGATGCTTATTTAGCATTGGGTGGTGTTAATCAAAGTTTATAAGTTTATAATATTGGTTGTAGAACTTTATCCATCTATATATAAATTTTTGGACCAGGCAAGAAATTGACACAAGATATGAAGTGTCGAATAAATTAGATGCATCACAATATCTTCTTTATTGTGTTCGGAACCTATTTTTTAGCAATTACTGGGATACCTGCTAATCAAGTGAGGACTACATTGCCTATTTTTTTAGAAATTGACACAAGATATGAAGCGCCAAATGAGGTATAGACTGAAACAGAAGTACTTCAATGGGATATCTGCAACTCAAGTGAGGACTACATCGCCTATTTCAAGCATGTCTGACAATGAGTGGAGAAAGTTGGTGGAGAAGTTGTCTGCCCCGAATCACAAGATACTTGCCATTGACCATTCTATAAATTACATAGGTTTCTTTGATCTGTTGGATATATCGTATTAGGTCAGCCTGCTAGCTGCTGCAAATCTTTTATCTGGAAAACAACAAGCTATATTGTTTGGAGCTATATCTGTAAAACAACAACCTTTGATCACTGTGGAGCATTTCTTGACATGTTTCTTTGATCTGAAAAACAACAAGTTATACATATATTTGTTTACACAGTCAAATAAGCATTGCATGGGCGACAGTTTTATTTGGCTAGCCAAAAATAATGGAAAAAGGGAAATACAATGTGACATGTGCCTATTTTCGGTAAAATGTTAGTCTATACATGCTAAACATGCCTTTGCCAGTGATATCATCATCGCTACTATGTGCCCCCACTCTTTCACAGCCCATCATATGTTCTTCCTGTTGTGCATGGTTGATAGCATTTCTAGCTCCCCACAACCATGCCTCACTGACACTGCCCCTCCACCAGACACCTCTAGTGGTCCGTTGTTAGATAACTCTTGCTAGTCCCACTAGTCCCTTGTTGCTTGTGTTTTCAATCATACTCAGGTTATTCAGCCAGTTCCAGTTAGCATTCAGTTAGGTGTTAGAGTAGTTAGTTAGCTCATGTTGGAGTTTACCTGTGCTGAGCGAGTCTCACAGAGAATTGGGTGTCATGTGGGTCGTGGGAATTGACACAACTATGATTGTGGTGTTGGTGTATCTTTTTGGAGCCTGAGAATAAAATGCTTATACCATATTAGGCAATGAGTGAGTTTTCCATGTATGATACAAAGCACTGTTAGTCAAGGAAGAAACTTTTTAAGCTACTCAAGTTTAATGGTACTTGGAAAAGAGTAGAATAATTTTTTAGAAACATGCAGTTCAAAAACACTCGACATATCCTTCATAAATCGAGGGCAGACCATCAAAGATTAAGAGCCTCTAGAGTCTTGTCCTCTGTTCCCAAGTTTTATTCCTTGTTTTTTCTCTGCAATTTCCCTTTTGTATGCCTGCAACTGTTCTTTAAATTTGTTGCTCTCTTCAAAGTTTACTTTTCTCTTCAAAGCTTTCTCTTGTCGGAAGCAACTATCTAGCTTGATTTTAAAGTCTATGCACTCTTCGAATAACTTTTATAAGAAAACAGCACACCAAAACTGAATTTCTATTGAAAATAATGGCGACATATATGTATGGAAAATGTTTGTATTATGTCTTGCTTATTAAATCTGTTGGCATGTCATGTCTATTTATAGCTTCATGATTCTTTGCTTGTTATTCTGTGTTGCTTTGTTTGATCGACCACTCTTGTTACATGTACTTATACATTCCTCTTAGTGTTTCTCAAAGAAAGCTACTAAGTATCTGGGTGGTATTCACGTTTGTAGCAATGTGGCATGATCTAGAATGGTGGCTTCTTCATAACCCTATTATGACTGACATGATTGCTTACTCTGTTGCCACATCATGTTTGTTTTTTCTTACTCCAGCTACTTATTCTAAGTCTATATTATTTTTACATGCTTATTTGATACACAAGAAAGTTGTGTGAAGAACAAACTTAATCGTGAAAAAGTACAGTATCAACAATGCACAGGCTCTCAATCCAACATTGCATAGGCTTTTATATTGGTAAGAAAATAAACATTGTTTACTTATCTGCATAGTTGAATGATATGTGAATGTGTAATACTGCCAATATAGTTAGTTTAACATATATGTTACCTCATATAGTTGCCCCTGGTTGTTTCATTTGTGTTCACTTACATTTTTTGATTATGCAACCACCTTTATTTTATGTGCATAGTTGAATAATCTATGAATGTGTATTGCTGCAAATGAACTCACATAACCATTTAAAGAGGTGGTTATTATGTGTGCTTGCCTCCATTAATCAGAGAGCATTGTCTCCTAAATCATTTTTACTTTAGTGTTAATAGTTGATTAATAGTTCATCCACCAAACTATAATGTTTTAGGTTGTAGCTACGTTACCTATAAGTATCCTGATCCTCCTTACATGAGCATTGTGCAGCTCCTCATGCTCTTTCTCCAAAAAGTTCATTTACATATTCACCAAGAATTGAGTATATAGAACAATAATAACAGAGAATGTATAGCTTGTTGTTTTTTGGTTTCTGTATTCGACTCTAACATCTCTAACATATCTGTTTACGTAATCAACTCTAACATCTCTCTAGCATTTAAATATATGTATACCTTGCTAAAGCATTTAGATATGCAGTAATCGACTCTGACATCTCTGTTTCTGTTTCTTTATACCAAAGCATAATTTAACATCTCTGTTTGCTCATATATTTGTTCCTGACTGCTTCATTTATTGTTTTATTTAAATGCTTTAGCACTGTTCATATATAAATTGCATTTTAAATTATTATTTTGAAATCCTACTTGTACCTTATTTCAAGACCTCCATTCTCACCGGACTCATTTTATATCATTTCAGAAGCAAGAAAAATATAAGGATGTTGAACCTAGTGCAATAGATCTTTTCAAGGAGATGCATTGCAGCAAGAAGAAAGGTTTTAGTGAAAATGTTCAAAAAGCTATTGTAATTGCTTGTTTTGATTTCATGTTTGTATTCGCAACTTGCAACTTGTGGTATACTATACTGATGAATAACCTTTAAATTTTAAATTAGGTTGACATGGAAGAAATGGTAGCAGCACCAGTTCAGGATGGACAACAACCAAAATCTCCTGTACAAGTTGTTTCTAATGTGCTACCGAGCTCTAGTGTGTTCCTACGCAATGTTCGTCTTCAGTCCACCTCCAAGAAAAGCTCCACAACGACAGTTTATGCAAACGTTCAACAACTTCAGGATGAACTGGAGACCGAGAAGCAAGAAAAAGATGGCCTTCGGGAAGAAGTGGAAACCTTGAAGGCTCAGGAACAAGCATCTCAGGAGACCATTGATAGTATGAAGAGGTCGATGGATGAAATAACAACCTCCTTCGTCAACTATTAAGCTACAATCGAGGCCAAGTGCCTCCATCTTAAGTATGGTTGACCACTATAAGACCTGTAGCCTTATGGTTGCTATAGTGGCTAGTTACAGTAGCTCTATACTTGAAGTCATAGGGTCATTTTCAATTATGTTTAATGTTTAATACTTTGAGTTGAAGTTATTGGATTTGTTTTGGATTTTATGTTAAAGGATTTGTAGATATATGTTTTAAAGTTATATTATTCTCTGTTTGATGAAATTTGTGTTGAACAAATTCATATAATATTTCGGTTGTGATGTGTAATATTCTAGGATGATATGAATGCATATGATGTGTTCCTTGCGACGATGAGTGTATCTGTCATAAATGCTTTGCCACATCATCACATTTTATGATGAAATTTTTGTCACAAATGCAGTGCCACGTAAGCGGCCAACACCTTCCAATTCGTGATGAAATTCTTCATCACAACAATTTTGCCATGTGGCTTGCCACGTCATCGAATATATGACAAATATTTTCGTCATAAAGGTTTTGCCACGTCACATACCACGTCATCACCATAAGCCATGTGGTAATGCATGTCAGTACGAATGGTGATGTTTTTAGAAGCACTTATGACGAAACAGAGTGTCATAGATTTAGTGACGAATCTGGTATGCATCATAGAATCTATGACAATTTTTTGATCATCGTCATAGCAGGCTATTTAACACGCACCTTCTGTGACGATGGCTTTTTCATCACAATGACATCACCAAAACAGAACATGTGACAAATAAACACTAGTTAGTGACATAATCATTATGTCACAGAAGGCCTAAAAGGTTGTAGTGTTCCTATCTAGTCTTTAAAATAAACTCTTCAGAGATACTTAGTTAAGAAGGGAAGAAATTTTCTAGATGAGTCTTAGAAAATTCTTTTTTTGAAGATGCCTCATAATATCTGCAGAGATGGGCTTCGCTCCGATACCAGCTGTGACGGAACCTCCCAAGTCATTAGGCCCACCTACAATTGTCCTTGTCCCACGGACCCCAGATAACCCTGCAGGTGTTCCTGAATCACTTGACAAGTTCGGTATCTGCTTTTCTTACCTTTCCCAAGAGCGTTTCACCCGTCACGCAAACATTACAAGCATCGGAGTTATGGAAATGCGGAAGCGGTTATATAAACTTGCCTTTATTTAAAAGTAAGACAAATTTAAATATTTACAGACCAGAATATAACATACGAGTGTAGAGTATATTTATTACAAACCATGGGAGGCAAAAACCTCTCCCGATAAGTTTTACACAAAAGTTCTATGGAGGATCCTTTCCTCCCGCAGCTTTACTCCTGGTGTTCTTTCTTTGGTACCACCTTAGAACAGAAGCAACAAAAGTTTGTCGCATCTTCACCTAAAAACAATAGGGAATAAAACCCTGAGTATGGAATTACTCAGCAAGTCTTACCCGACTAAAGAAAAGACTCTCAAGGGTATGCTGGTTATAAGGGAGTCAAGGTAAGGTTTCTCAATAATCAAAGACTCTGTTTACAGAAATGCTTACTAAAAGTGGATCCTTAAAAATCCAGTTTTATTGTCAAGTTAAGTAGGATTACCTGTAACTAGAGTTCTTTCTACCCTAGTTCAATTACTTGACCTATGCTAGCCAATTTCTTAACAATCCTTCATCTTTACTGGAGTTCTACGTATAGGGCAGTGACCAAGTCTTCATAACCGCGAAGGTACGGTGATTCGAACCGAGAGCATAGATACACCACCGTCCAGCCTCTTGCCACGGAGGGTACACACTACTCTCGCCATCTCTCCACTCCCATTGCATGGTATCTTATTCTGGTCTTAGTCTGCCTGAGGCAAAGCTTACCCATGATGAGGCATGTGACCAGTTAAAGGGTCCTCGGTCAGCAAGCCTACATCGAGACGGTCCTTAATCGACACAGACGGAGACACTACACCGAGACTCTCTTTTCGTGCAAGTCAACCGCTCGGTCTCAGCTTAATCATTTCAATCCCAAAGTTTGGTACCTGACAGAGGTACATCTTTTCTAATGTTGAACCCATCATGGCCATGATGGATCCACCATCAAGTTTTATTTTCAAAAACATCCCTCCCACTTTGGCACATCATCTTTTGTAAAAACAAAACCTTTTTCTTTGCTAGAGCAAGACTAAGCATAGTAAAAACCTTTTATAAAACAAGGATTCAAAGGAAGGTAATCAAATTCAAGGAAGGTAATGCAGGGATTGTTTTAACAATCAACTCCTATCACTTAATGCATCAAGCAAGTGAGAAAGAGTTTAAAAGAATCAAGGAGGTGGCAAATGCACCGGGGCTTTCCTTCGTTTATAGGTGAATCAGGCTCGGATCTGCAGATGTCAAAATAGAAGCAATTACCTGCCTGATGTTCCGCAGGTGGTGGTGACGAAGTCTTCTCTTCTTCTACTTCAACTTCTTCCTCGTTTTCTAAATATAACCATATATATAAGAATGAATGCCCATGAAATGCTTATGAAGATGCAAAGATAGTGAAAGTTTATTTTCTAGAGTCTTGAATATAATTTTCCTTCACGTTTTTCCGAGAAACTAGGGTTTCGGGAGTTAGTAAAGGAATTCAAAGGGCAGGGGTAGGGTTTTGGGCTCTAAGTATCAAGCAAGGTCCAAATCATACCAAATTCTACCCAAAGCTTCTAAATAATGTTTAGAGTCCATATAAAAAGTTTGGGGTTTTTGGAATTATTATTGATTTTCTAAAAATCTAGAAACAATGTTTTAGGCTATTTTAAATACTCCAAAATTCCCTATTTGACCTAAAAGTCCTAAAACTATTTTTATTAAATACTATGGAAAATTAGGAATCTAGGAAAATTGGTTTGACATTTTTACCATTTTTCTACAATTTCTTACAGATTTCCAAAGTTTCACTGAAAAAGAAAAAGGGAAAAGCTTGAACAGTGCTGGGCCGGAAGCAGCCCAAACGGCCCAGCCTGCACAGGAAAACGCGCGCTCACGCCCACGCCTGAGAGTTTTGCGAATGAGCCCCTGCGGTTTTGAATAACCCAAACTGAGTGCCCTGTACTATTTCAATGGGTCACTGACGATTTCCAAAGAACCCCCCCACGTTCTAGTCCTTCGCAGACCAAGGTCCTCGACGGCGAGCAGCGCGGCAGAGCTCCAGCGAGCTTGCGTACCGGCCGATTCACGCAAAGACTGGTCCCCTACTTCAGCCAAAACTGAATTCACGTCCTAACCATTGTTTCCCCTGGTTAATTTCAAGAAGGGCGACCTAATTTGCTCTGGCCACGGTGACCGCACAAATGATCAAAGGAATAACATGTTCCCGATGATCCGTGGTGGTCAAGCTCAATCAGAGGGGTCGAGAAGTTTGAGGAGGACCTAGGAATGCTAGAACAAGCGATCAAGGCACTGGAACTGACCTAGAATAGGCTGGCCTAGGTGAGGTGTTCTTGCGGCGTGTTCGAACCGATTTGGGGGAAGTTAGAAATTGAAGCTCACTGGTGATAAACCGAGGACAATACTTGGTGGCTGGGTGCGTGATGATCCTACGGAGCTCTGGGAGGCTTCAATTTATAGAGCGCAACAGCGGTGGCGCTCAATTTGGCCGAGAAGTGCGGGCGGCCGAAGAGGGGGAGGATTACTGGCGCAGTGGATTCATGGCAACAATCGCGACAGCACTCACCGGCGATGATCAGATGGCTATAGTGACTCACGGCGACGCGACGGACGTGTCCCGATACATGGCGTAAGGTCGCGAGACGACAAGTCACCAGCGATCTCATCTAATTCCACCGCGGCGAGCTTGGTACGGCGGCCGGAATTGTTTACTGGCCGGGGCTTATCCATGGCGGCGTGCTCCGAGCGTTATCCGATCAACCTGAGCACAAATCAAGACGGCGACAGCATGAATCACGGCGGAGCTCGTCGGCGGTGAGCTGAGCTGTAAATCTGATATGTTTCAGGTTACTGTACCATCACGAGTTCCTTTCAGTGCAGCTGACAGTCAAAGTTTGGGCTCAAATCTCTCTCAAATTTCTATGGCAACCAGTGGATCGGCTAGTAACAAAGTTGTTGTCTGATGATCCAACAACAATCTTGCTATACCAATCATGGCCAAATTTTCATTAGATCAGTGTTGATTTCTAGTTCAAAGTTGACTCAATATCACTGTTAGTCTGAATTTCAGACTGCAAACAGCCTGACAGCCCGACTTTGAGCTGAATTATCTCCAAATTCTTCATAACAACAATGTTTAACCCCTTAAACAAAGTTGTTCACCTTTGATAGATCTACAAAATTGATGTGGTGACCTAGGGCAAAAACCTTAGAATTTGAAAGTTAGAAGGCTCCAAAGTTGAGCCCATATCACTGAATTTTAGACTTAGGGTGAGATCTCAAATAAGGTCTTTTTGCAAATAAGTCCAAAATTCAGGGTTTAGCTTGTAAATCTTCATGATTGTGAACCATATGACTTTATATGCTTTAACATCATAGTTTTTACACTTTAGTCCAAAAGTGCCCTAATTCTGCACTTAGCCCCCTAGGGTTTAGTTTTAGGGTTTTCCAGGGTTCCAATTAGGGTTCTTGGTATTTCAGGGGTGTGAATGTAATGTAGGTCCATTCTTAGTAACATTTTATGACTATTTCACTTAAGTTTTAGGGTTTTCTCTATTTGGGTTTTGTTTTACCCTTCTAATCCTCATTTAGGGTTAAGTACCCTACTCTAGGGTTTTATTTGCAAAACACCATATCAATACAACTTGTTTGAAATTTTTGCCTAGTGAATGCATTCTAGGTGTATCAAACATATGAAATGCTAATGCTGATGATGTTATGCTCAAGTTTTAGTGATAGTAACACCAGGGGTGTTACAGACACCAGGGGCTCAGGAAGAGGAAACCAATAAAGACAGCCGAAGCTTGGACAGTATTCTGCGATGGTTCTTGGGGAACCTTCGGCGCAGGAGCAGCTGCGGTCCTAGTTGCGCCTTCCAAAATCAAAACATGTTATGCAGCAAAGCTTGACTTCAGTTGTACAAATAACATTGCTGAATACAAAGCACTTCTGTTGGGTCTTCGGAAGTTAAAGGCAATGGGTATAAGAAGGGCTATCCTTAAAACTGAATCTCAAGTCATTTCTGGTCATATATACAAAAGCAGTAAGGCGAGAGATCCGAAGCTCGAAAAATATCTTGATACAGTTCGAAGGTTGGAGGCTTCTTTCGAAGGTTTTTCTATCAAGAATATTCCAAGAGGAGAAAATGAACATGAAGATCTGTTAGCCAAATCAGCGGCACAGGGGTTCCCTCTACCTTCCGAAGTATTCTTCGAAACAATAAAAGCATCTTCGGTTGAACTTATGGAGAGAGCAGTGCTTACAATTTCTCCTGTACATAGTGAAGAATGGAGAACTGAAATTATATCCTTTCTCCAAGGTAATTGTCTTTCGGATGACGAAGCTTATAACAAGAGAATGGAGGCAAGCACAAGACCATATGTGATGATAGAAGAGGAATTATATAAGCATGGAGTTTGCTCTCCACTCCTCAAGTGTGTATCTAGAACTGAAGGTATAGAATTAATGAAGGAGATACATGCAGGTCTATGTGGATCTCACATTGGGTCTAGGCCCCTATTGGGAAAAGTGTTTAGACAATGATTTTATTGGCCGAAGGCAGCTTCAGATGCAGTAGAGTTAGTTCAAAAGTGCGAGAATTGTCAAAAATATGCAAGAGATCAGAAGCAACCTTCGTCTCTCACGCAGCTGATACAGTCTACTTGGCCGTTGCAAAGACGGGGCCTGGATTTGTTAGGCCCACTTCCACCAGCATAAGGTAATTTGAAATATGTTATGGTGGCTGTAGAATATTTTTCTAAGTAGATTGAAGAAAAGCCTTTAGCTACAATAACTTTGGTTACAGTCCAAAAAATCCTTTGGCAAAATATTGTTTGTCGCTTCGGCGTGCCGAAGGCTATAACTGTGGACAATGGAACACAGTTTGATGCAGAAACATTCAAAGATTTATGTGACCAAATTGGCACAAAGATTCATTTTGCATCGGTAAGGCACCTAGAATCGAATTGACTTGTAGAAAGAGTAAATGGCATTATAATGACAGGAATAATGAAGCTAATCTTCAATCAGCCCAGAGGAAAGTGGCTAGATGAGTTGATCAAAGTGGTGTGGAGCCACAACACAACCATGTCAAGGTCAATAGGTTTTACACCTTTCAAACTATTATTTGGTGATGAAGCTATAACTCTAGAAGAAGCTAAAGCAGGATCAATAAGAACAGTAGCTTCGGCAGAAGACAAAGCTGATTATCATGTAGCAAAAGATACTATAGAGGGGACCAGACTTCAGGCTGTAGAGAACATCAACAAATATCAAGCCAAAACAATAAAATGGCATGACAGAAAAGTTCAGTTGAAAAATATTAAGCCAGGGCATTTGGTGCTTCGGAGAGTGGCCAATCCGGACATAGTAGGCAAATTGCAACTGAAGTGGGAAGAATCTTTTCTGGTAGTATCTTCGTCGAGGCTCGGTTCTTACAGATTGAAGGATATGGACAGCAACGACATACCTAGATCTTGAAATGCGAATGAACTTCAGCGATATTATGTATAATTTGATGTAATCTTTTTTCATTTTTTCTATGGCACCTGTTGGTGACTTGTTCTCAAATGCTATGAATCAAGATCAAGGCAACATAAAGTGTTAAATATCAATGCCCTTTGTCCTTCGAAACATTATTTCCCTTAGGATATAATGATCTTCAGACGAAGGTTATGAAAGACATACCTTCGAATATCGAAGGTAAGATGATGATAGAAAAGGCGTGTAAAATACAAAAGATGACATAAAGAATCATATAGCATTATAAATTCATCTTCATTTTATTATCATGAGAATATAAAAACAATATTGAATTACATTCGATACCTTCGACTTGATGAACAGCGAAAGTATGAGCGTGATGCAAAAGCAAATGCCCAGTTCGTCTGAACAGTACGGGGGGTACTGTTCATCTATTTATAGGCACAGGGCGCAGCCTGTGAGAAATTACATTCATGCCCTTTACAAATGCTTACAATCATGATACAAGCTATCACAGGTCGATTGGTCATTTCATCTTTAAGTCAGTTCACTCCTTCGTCTTGGGACATGTGACTATGCCGAAGCTTTATGGGCCTGTTTGGTTCGGCTTTTTCCTGAAGAGCTTTTTTTAAAAGCTGGCTGTGGGGAAAAGCTGGCTGTGGGAAGAAGCTGGTGGTTAAAATCTGGGTGTTTGGTTCGGTTGTTGTAGAGAGAAGCTGGTGGGTAGAATCTAGGTGTTTGGATACGCAGATTATGAGATTGTAGATTCTGATTAAAAAAGAAAACAGATAAATACAGACAACCAACTAGTGCATTATGGGACTGACCAGATTATTAAATATCAGTGTCTGAAGTCTATATGCTTAAATGTCCAAATTATCGTATTGTTAACATCTGAACATGAGGATTTAAGGTACACTTAACAACTGCAACGGCAGCAGCGCATGGATATACTGTTCCAAACATGAGTTAAACCTTCATCACAAACATGTGTTGAATTTACGTGACTGAAACCTTCGTTAGAAACGAACACGTTCCTTGCTTTTTGCCACGCTATACTCAAGCCTAAAATATACGAACACCATCGCACACTAGTGTGCAGAATGTGAAGAGGTACTGCAGGAATGACCCGCTTCCTCGCGACACGGCCGCAGAGCCGATTCTCCATCCACGTTGAAACGGTGCGGTGGGAAGAAGCGCTTCCAGGAGAATCAGGTGGAGAATCCAGGCGTTTGGCACCGAGATCCAGCTTTTCTCCACCAGAAGCTGCACAGAATCTATTCCAAACAGGCCCTATAAATGATAGCTTCGGCACTGCCTTTTGAGAGGATCTGCCGAAGGTGTTTCTTCTTATAGGATCTTCGGCGACGAAGCATACCCCAACAGTAGCCCCTTCGCGGTGCTAGATCGTTTGTTGTAACAAGCTTGATCCGTGAAAAAGTCTCCTAGGCTTCGGAGAGCCGAAGATCCGAAAAACACGTTCCCTGAGCTCGTTGCCGAGAAACGATCACAAAATTTCGAGCATGAGATGGTCCCACCATGCAGCGGGTAAACGCGTCCTAGCGATTCACCTTCTCGGGTTATGTGGCCCACCACTCAGTGAGTGCGGGCGACTGTTCGTCCGGTGCGGAAGACTTGACTATTCACCTGCTCACCTGTGGCACTATATAAACAGATGGGTAGGTGTGAAGTTACCACATCATTCATTGTTATTGCCCTGTTTTGCTGCCAAAAATTTGATCATAGCCAAAGCTTGTTCATCACACTCAACCGAAGCACCGCTGTTGACTTTGCTTCGTCACAAGAGAAAGAGCTTCGGGAAAATTAAAAAAGTTAGCAATTTCATAAAAAATTGTGGAAAATTCATCATCACATGGCAAGAGTTTGTTCTACAACTAGGGTTATACGTGACGGAGAGGAAGCCGAAGCTGCTGAAACCGCTCCAATTTCTGAAGTGATGAGACGGTCAGGGTTGGTAGCGCCGGAAGAAGCTTCTGAAGGTACCCCTGCTGCCGAAGCTGAGCAGATTAATGTTGAAAAAGGTGAAACTGAAGATGAGTACAACGCCATGCCATCTAAACCTAGCCACCTGGAATTTGGAAAGTCTACTATTACCGAAAGTGATATGCCTAAGTTGATGAAGCTCGGTTATATCAGTGAAGCTAAGAGGAAGCTAGTCCGTTTTGGTGGAGAGGAAATTACTCCGAAGCCAGAAAAGGATGAAGTGGTAGTCTTTAAAAGCTTCTTTAAAGCAGGATTGAGATTTCCTTTGCATGAGATGATTGCGGATGTGTTGGATAAGTTTGGGATTTATCTTCATCAGCTAACTCTTAACGCCATTGTTAGGCTTAGCGTTTACATTTGGGCTCTTCGAAGCTAGGGGGTAGAACCACTTGCCGAAGGTTTCTGCCGGTCACATGAACTTCATTATCAGACAAAAGCTAGAGAGGATGGGCTACACGAGAATTTCGGCTGCTACAATTTTGCTTATCGCAAAGATCCAAAGTCTCCAGTTATTAGCTATCATACCAAATGGCCCACCGGCTGGAAGACCGAGTGGTTTTATGTTAAGGTTGACGAGAAAAAGGAGAAGCTAGTTCAGAGCCCATTGGAGTTAGTCTTTGGAGAAACTAGGCCTCAATGCAACATGTTGCCGGAATCACCATGCCAAATTTCCTTGGGCGAATTTCGAGTTGTTTCAGAGCACATTGGCACTAGGGATTTGGTGCAAGAATTCTTAGCTTTTAGAGTATTCCCGACTTTGAAAGAATGGGACATGCCAAAGCTCAAAGGGGAAAAGAAAAAGAAAGAACTTGTTTGGCTGCTTTATTACTATAAATTCAAGAAACACTTCAAAGAACCTTGCCAAGAATGGCTAGACACGATTGAAGTTATGTGCAATGAGATCCTTGACAACTATTCTAAAAAAGAAGATCAACTAATGACTGCAGCCTTCGGGACTCGACCAAAGCGAAGGTTGAACCGGGTCTTGGATGCGCTGAATTTTGAGTATCCTGACTATGAGCGATTGGACAGAGGGGCCGAAGGGCAAAAAAGAAAAAGAGTTGTTAGTGTTATGAATAGAGAAGCTGCTAAATTAGTGAAGAAAGATGAAGAAATTTTGAAGAAAAGAAAGTTGAGCCCTGAGCCAAAGATGGCTGCTCCGAAGAAAAGAAAGGTTGCTGCTCCGAAACAAAAAACTACTGATGTAGAGGAAGAGGCTCCTTCAACGCCTTCTGATGCTGTCGTTGAAGAAATTTTAAAGGTAATGACTGAATCTTTGCCTGTCAAGCTAAGTCCACTAGAGCCACATCTGACGAAGCTTTTTCAGAAGGAAAAGGAGCCTTCGATAGCAAAGAAGCCTGTTGAACCGAAGAAACGAAGAATCATTCGTCTAGTTGAAGTTATCGAACATATACCACCGGTGGCCTCGGCATCAAAGACACCAGCCGTGGAGAGCACTGCTGCTACCGAAGCCATAGCCATTGAAGCTGAAAGTGAAGCTGACACTGCTGAAGTTGAGGCCGCCGAAGATACAAATCTAGAAACCACACTTGCTGATATTGATAACATGCTTCTGAATGAGCCCGCGGAAGAAGCTGCTAGAGTTGCTGAAGAAACTCTGGCCATAGCGCCTGGGAAAGGAAAAGAGAAAGCTGAAGATATATCGGAAGAAGAAGACATCAATTTTCAGGACATACTTGGGCAAGAATTTTCAAAGGCTTAAAAAGAAGAGTTGAAGGAATATGCCATATCTTGCGGGTACAGACCCGGGGCACTGCTCTTCGGGGGAGTTAACGAGGAGAATCTTGGATGCTTTCGGGACCGCACTGGGGCGAAAGTTGTCGGCACTCTATCGAAGAGTATTGGCCTTCCGAAGGTTGAAGCAGACCTCAGTAGGTACCGGCGGCAGCATATCGCTGCTAGTCTATTCTATGCCAACTTTAAGGTAAAATTCTTAACTTTTTATTGTTTTGTTATGAAGATGTTATCTGATGAAGGTTATTTTGTTAGAGCTTACTGCTGAGCAAAGTCTTGAGGATGCAACAAGACCTCGAGGACAAAAAGAATGAAATTATAATTGAGGGCCTCGAGAAGAAGATAAAAGACCATCAGGCTACTCTAGAAAAGAAATACTTCGTACTTCGAAACACGAAAGATTCATTGGCAGAAGCCCAGGCCGAAATTGCTAGATTGAATAATGAACTCTCCACGGAAAAGAAAAATTTTGAAGCCAAACTCGAAGCTGAAGCCGAAAAAACTCAAATTTGCAAAAAATCATTGAAAGAACTTCAAGAAAAATGCGTGGACTTCAGCAACCGGTGCCTGCAGCGGCTAAAACAAGTTTTCAACTCGGTTGGAGCCGGTGCTGAGAAATTTAGCCCTTCGGTTGAGAACCTGCCAGAAACCTTCGAACATATTGAGGGTGAAGTTGACGCGCTTGACGAAGTCATAGGTGGATATGCCGATTTCTGCGCTCTGGTAGCTTCTCGGGGCACCGCTGTTGCCTTCATGAAATCTGGCTGTGAACATGGAAAAAATTATCAACAGACCGAATTTTAGCTTATCTCCGACAGATTTAATTGATATCCCTAGCCTAGCCCGGAGTATAAGGAACAGATTCATAACTCAAATTTGGGTAAAAGGCGGGCGAAAAATGGCTGGCGACGAAGCTCGAAGCCACCTTAAGCCGGTAAAAATTTATGCTTGTTATTTTACCTTCTCTTTGAAGTCTGCACTTCCCTCATACCATTTTAATATGTACAGGATGATGATGCTGAAGAAACATGATCCGAAGCTTGACCGGTGGTCCGAAGCTCACATGGTCCGAAGCTTAGATGATCCAAAGCTGAATGATGTCAAAACTGAAGACGTTGCTAGAAAAATTCAAGAAGAAAATCTTGTAATATCATTGTAAAAAAAATCTTTGTAAATTAAGAATTAGATACTAATTCTGTAAATTTGTGCATATTTTGTAATATATCTTTACCTTTTTATGCATGTATGAAACTGCTTTGCTGTGGATGAAACTAGCATTTTTTGAGCCGAAGGCGAAAAACACCTTCCCTTCTTTTCGTACACAACGAAGCATAAAACTGCTTCTTTTTCTGATTTCCGAAGTCTTATCTTTAGAGCCGAAGCACCCGCCTGTGTTATGATAATGACGATCCTATGTATGTCTAGATGAATGTTTATGAATGCAAATGTATGATGTAATGTGTCGTGCAAATGAATGTCCAAATACACGCATAGGAAGCCACAACCATAGCCTTCATTCCTTTGGGAATGACCGAAGTCTCTTTGCCGCTTATTTTTCAGCTTCACCGCTTATTTTTTTGGTGTATCAGCGCTGACTTTTCGCTGCAAGTTCTGCATGCCCTTAGGAATGACTTTTGAACTTCTTCGCCTTCTATTTCGGCGGTATCGCATTGACTTTTCGCGCTTTGCCTTATATTTCGGTGGTATCAGCGTTGACTTTTCGCTGTAAGCTCTGCATTCCCTTGGGAACGACTTTTGAGCAGAAAACTTACACTGCGCTCCCTTAGGAACGGCTTTTTGTAGCTTCGTCGTGCTCTGCATCCCCTTAGGGACGACTTTCGAGCTTCTCCCTGTTTTTCCTTTCTCCCTGCACTCGATGGTGCATGCTCAGTTTTTACATTTACATATTTGGGGGATTTTGCTCTCATAGAGCTGAATAAGAAAAAGATAAATTACATGCTATGGCCCCATTAAAAACCTTTCTCCCCCTTTGGAAAGGAAAAGGGTATCATAAAAAAAATTACATCAAGCTAGACATAATATCGCCGAAGCTCATCCGCATTCTAAGATCTAGGAATATCGTTGTCGTCCATATCCTTCAATCTGTAAGAACCGGGTCTTGATGAAGATACTACCAGAAAAGGTCCTTCCCACTTGAGCTGTAACTTGCCCACCGTATCTGGGTTGGCCACTCTCCGAAGTACCAAATGTCCTGGTTTAATGCTCTTTAACCGAACTTTTCTGTCACGCCATTTTATTGTTTCGGCTTGGTATTTATTGATATTTTCCACGGCCTGAAGCCTAATTCCTTCTATAGCATCTTTTGCCACAGAATAATCAGTTTCATCTTCTGCCGAAGCCACTGTTCTTATTGATCCTGCCTTAGCTTCTTCTAGGGTGATTGCTTCGTCACCAAACAATAGTTTGAATGGTGTAAAACCTGTTGACCTTGATATTGTTTGTGTTGTGGCTCCACACCACTTTGATCAATTCATCTGGCCACTTTCCTCTGGGCTGATTGAAGATTAACTTCATTATTCCCGTCATTATAATGCCATTGGCTCTTTCAACAGTCCATTTGACTCCGGATGTCTGATCGATGTAAAATGAATCTTCGTGCCAATTTGTTCATAGAATTCATTGAAAGCTTCAGCATCGAACTGCGTTCCATTGTCTACAGTAATAGCCTTTGGTACTCCAAAGCGACAAACAACGTTTTGCCAAAAGAATTTCTGGATAGTGACCGAAGTTATTGTTGCTAAGGGCTTCGCCTCAATCCACTTTGAAAAATACTCTACCGCCACCACAACATATTTTAGATTTCCTTGTGCTGGTGGAAGTGGGCCTAGCAAATCGAGGCCCCACCTTTGCAACGACCAAGTGGGCTGTATTAATTGAGTGAGGGATGAAGGTTGCTTCTGGTCTCTTGCACATTTTTGACAGCCTTCACATTTTTGGACTAATTCTGTTGCATCCGAAGCTGCCTTCGGCCAATAAAATCCTTGTCGAAAAACTTTTCCCAACAAGGGCCTAGATCCAATATGAGATCCACACAGTCCTGCATGTATCTCTTTCATTAATTCTACACCTTCAGTTCTTGATAAACACTTAAGGAGTGGTGAACAAACCCCATGTTCATACAATTCTCCTTCTATTAACACATATGGTCTTGTTCTTGCCTCCATTCTCTTGTTATAAGCTTTGTCACTTGAAAGAAAATTGCCTTGGAGGAAAGATATTATTTCAGTTCTCCAGTCTTCACTGTGTACTGGAGAAATAGTAAGCACTGCTCTCTCCATGAGCTCAACTGAAGGTGCTTTTATTGTTTCAAAAAATACTTCAGGAGGGTAGAGGGAGCCCCTGAGCCACTGATTTGGCTAGCAAATCTGCATGATCATTTTGACCTCTTGGAATATTCTTGATGGAAAATCCTTCGAAGGAAGCTTCCAGCCTTCGAACTGCATCTAGATATTTTTCAAGCTTCGGATCTCGTGCCTTGCTGCTTTAATCCACATGGCCAGCAATAACTTGAGAATCAGTCTTTAGGATGGACCTTCTTATTCCCATTGCCCTTAGTTTCCGAAGCCCTAATAGAAGTGCTTCGTACTCAGCAATATTATTTATGCAACTGAAATCCAGTTTTACTGCATAACATGTTTTGACCTTCGAAGGTGCAACTAGGACCGTAGCTGCTCCTGCACCGAAGGCTCCCCAAGAACCATCACAAAACACTGTCCAAGCTTCGGCATCTTTACTTGTCCCTTCTTCCTGAGCCCCTGGCGTCCAATCAGCGATAAAATCTGCTAGCGCTTGAGATTGAATTGTAGATCTGTACACGTAGTCAATAGTGAATTCATTAAGCTCTGCAACCCATTTGCCAATCCCTCCAGTAGCTTCTCTATTCCTCATAATATCCTTCAGGGGTTGTGATGAAGGAACAATTATGTGATATGCTTGAAAATAATGCCGAAGCTTCCTGGATGCCATTAACACAGCATACAACACCTTCTCCAATTTTGTATAGTTTTTCTTTGATAAACTCAAACTTCAGAGACAAAGTATACTGGGACTTGCCTTTTAACTTGTCCTTCAAGCTTCTCTTGTACAAGTGCCGCACTGTGAAGCTGCCACATACAATAACAATAGAGCTCCTAGCACGGGTGGAGTTAATGTTGTTAAATCGATCAGATATTGCTTCAGCTTTTCGAAAGCTTTTTGTTGAATTGGGCCCCATTGAAAAACTTCAGCTGACTTTAGTACTTCAAAGAATGGTAAATTTCTTTCTGCTGATCTAGATACAAATCGATTCAAAGATGCTAGCTTTCCTATCAACCGTTGGGCCCCCTTCTTTGTGCTTGGTGGCTCCATTCGAAGGATAGCTTCGATCTTGCTTGGGTTGGCTTTGATCCCCTTCGTTGAAACTAAACAGCCAAGGAACTTGCCCTTCTTTACTCCGAAGACACATTTTTTTGGATTTTAGGATGGCTTGCCTAAAATTAGCAAATGTTTCCTGCAGATTAGTGATGTGGTTTTCTTGCTTTGTGCTCTTCACTATAATGTCATCAACATATGTTAGCACATTTCTGCCTATCTGAGAGTGAAGGACCTTGGCTGTCATCTTGCTGAAGCTTCCTCCAGCATTGTTGAGCCCCTCAGGCATCCGAAGATAACAATATGTACCACTGGGGGTTATGAAGCTGGTCTTTGGCTCATCTTCCTTCTTCATCCAGATTTGGTGATAGCCTGAATAACAATCTAGCAGACTCATGAGCTCTGATGAAGCTGCTGCATCTACTAGAGAGTCTATTCTTGGTAATGGGAACTCATCCTTTGGACAAGCCTTGTTCAGATCAGTAAAATCAATGCACATTCTCCATTTGCCATTGGCCTTTTTTACCATAACAGTGTTGGCTAGCCATTCTGGGTATTTCATTTCTCTGATGACACCAAGCACTGAGAAGTCTTTTTACTTCGTTTCGAGCACCTTCGGCTTTATCGTCAGACATTTTCCAAAGCTTTTGTTTCCTGGTTCGGAAGGATGGATCAACATTGAGTGAATGTTCAATGACGTCCCTGTTGACACCACAGAGATCATTGGCTGACCATGCAAAAACATCTTTGTTGTTGAACAAAAACCTTATCAAGGTTTTCTCCTACTCTTCAGATAATTGGGATCCCAGCAATACCTTCTGCTCTGCTATGTCTTGACATAGAAGCATGGGCTTCGGCTGATCAGCCAAAGCAGCCTTCTCTCTTCTATACTTATACTGTTCACAAGCTTCAACTTTATCTATATTGTGGATTGCTTTTGAGTATGTCCAATTGCCTTCAGCCTTTCTGGCAGCTTCCTGACTTCCATGAATAGCAATGGGCCCTTGATCCGAAGGTATCTTCATGCATAAATATGCTGGATGAAGAATTGCTTCGAATGCATTGAGTGTTCCACGACCAATGATTGCATTGTAAGGATATTCCATGTCAACAATATCAAACACAACCTGTTCAGTTCTTGTATTGTGGACAAATCTGAAGATCACTGGCATTGTGATCTTGCCAAGTGCTACAATCTGCCTTCCTCCGAAACCACAGAGAGGGTGTGTGGCATCATGGATCATATCCTTTGGCTCTTGCATCTGTCTGAAGGCCTTAGCAAATATGATATCCGCTGCACTGCCTGTATCGACCAAAACATTGTGGACTAGAAATCCCTTGATGACACAAGATATGACCATAGCATCATTGTGAGGGTAATCCTTGAGCTGAAGGTCCTCTTGAGAGAAGGTAATTGGGATGTGAGACCATTTTGACTTGATGAAGGGTCCCTGCACCCCAACATGTTGTACCCTTCTCTGGGTCTCCTTCTTCTGCTTCTTGTTGGCCGGCTCTGAGCATGAACCGCCTATTATCGGGAGCACCAGCTTCGTAGCCAAAGCAGCTTCAGCTTGGTTGTTTAACGAAGTCATCAACTCAAAAAGTGGACGTGAGTTCACCGACGGTGGGCGCCAATGTTGGTGACTTGTTCTCAAATGCTATGAATCAAGAACAAGGCAACATAAAGTGTTAAATATCAATGCCCTTCGTCCTTCAAAACATTATTTCCCTTAGGATATAATGATCTTCAGACGAAGGTTATGAAAGACATACCTTCGAATATCGAAGGTAAGATGATGATAGAAAAGGCGTGTAAAATACAAAAGATGACATAAAGAATCATATAGCATTATAAATTCATCTTCATTTTATTATCATAAGAATATAAAAACAATATTGAATTACATTCGATACCTTCGACTTGATGAACAGCGAAAGTATGAGCGTGATGCAAAAGCAAATGCCAGTTCGTCTGAACAGTATGGGGGTACTGTTCATCTATTTATAGGCACAGGGCGCAGCCTGTGAGAAATTACATTCATGCCCTTTACAAATGCTTACAATCATGATACAAGCTATCACGGGTCGATTAGTCATTTCATCTTTAAGTCGGTTCACTCCTTCGTCTTGGGACATGTGACTATGCCGAAGCTTTATAAATGATAGCTTCGGCACTGCCTTTTGAGAGGATCTACCGAAGGTGTTTCTTCTTACAGGATCTTCGGCGACGAAGCATACCCCCAACAGCACCCTTTTCCTTTCCAAAGGGGGAGAAAGGTTTTTAATGGGGTCATAGCTTGTAATTTTTCCTTTCTTATTTAGCTCCACGAGAGCCAAATCCCCCAAAAGGATGTAAAATGTAAAATCTGAGCATGCACCATCGAGTGCAGGAAAAAAAGAGAGAAAAAGCAGGGAAAAGCTCAAAAGTCGTCCCCAAGGGGATGCAGAGCATGACGAAGGTATAAAAGTTGTTCCTAAGGGAGCGCAGTGTAAGTTTTCTGCTCAAAAGTCATTCCTAAGGGAATGCAAAGCCAAATACCGCCAAAATATAAGGCGAAGAAGTTCAAAAGTCGTTCCTAAGGGGATGCAGAACTTATACCACCGAAATAGAAGGCGAAGAAGTTCAAAAGACGCTCCTAAGGGGATGCAGAACTTATACCACCGAAATAGAAGGTGAAGAAGCTCAAAAGACGTTCCTAAGGGGATGCAGAGCTTAAGACTCAAAAGACCTTCCTAAGGGGATACAGAGACCGGATGTGGCTTCATATGCGTGTGTTTGGACATTCACTTGCACATTACATCACATCATTCATTGCATTCATACACATTCATTTAGGCATTTGTAGGGTCATCATCATCATAACATAGAGTACAAATAGATGTTTTGGCTTTGATGATAAGGCTTCGATGATTATAAAGAAGCAAAGATATGCTTCGTTGTGTACGAAAAGAAGGGAAGGTGTTTTTCGCCTTCGGCTCAAAAGATACAAGTTTCGTCCACATCAAAGCAATTCACACACGGATGAAAAAGGTAAAAATATATTACAAGGTATGGACAAATTTATAGAGTAGTGTTTTGATTCCTAAATTACAATAACTTTTACAAAGATAATTCAAATGTCTCTAAAAAGCTTTGTGTAGTAGCTTCATCAGTCTCCGTAAAGCTTCTGATTATTGACCTTCGACATCATCATCCTGTACACAACAAAGCATTATAAGGTAAAAAGTAATCTCAGGAGAAGGTAAGTAACAGGTATAAGTTTAAATACCGGCTTAAGATGACATCAAGCTTCATCACCAGCTAAGTCCCTCCCACCCTTCGTCCAAATTTGTGTTATAAATCTATTTCCAATGCTTCGGGCTAGTCTAGGGATATCAGTCAAGTCCACTGGTGTTAAGCTGAAGTTCGGTCTGTTGACAATCTTTCCGTGTGTGCAACCAGCCTTCATAAAAGTTACAGCTGTGCCGCGAGAAGCCAGCAGGGCACAGAAGTCGCCGTGCTCAGCTATTACTTTGTCAAGCGCCTCAACTTCGCTCTCAATATGTTCAAAGGTGCTTGGCAGGTCTTCAACTGATGGTTCAAATTTGTCAGAGCTAGCTCCCACTGAGTTGAAGACCCGTTTCAGCCGTTGCACGCACCGGATGCCGAAGTTCAAGCATCTGTCCTGAAGCTCTTTTAATGATTTTTGCAGATTCGATTTTGGCTTCAAGCTTCGCATAAAAATTCTTCTTTTCTTGCTCAAAGGTTTATGATTTTTGGAGGAGCTCATCATTTAATTTAGCAACTTCGGCTTGGGCTTCTGCCAATGAACCCTCCATTGTCTGAAGGAGAAAGTCTTTCTTCTCTAGAGAGGCTTCTTGATCTTTGATTTTCTTCTCCAAGCCCTCAATTATAATCTCATTCTTTTTATCTTCAATATCTTGCTGCATTCTCAGCGCTTTGCTTAATAACATACTCTATACAAAAAAAACTTTCATCAGAAATCTTTGCTTCATCAAAAAATAATAAAAAGTTGAGGGAAAAACTTTACCTTAAAATTAGAATTGAATAAGTTGCCGACGATATGCTGTCATCGGTAGCTACTGATGTCCGCTTCAAGCTTTGGAAAACCAACACTCTTCGACAGAGTGCTGATAATCTTCACCCCAGTTGGATCTCGAATGCATCCTAAGGCTTCTTCATTAATTCCACCAAAGAGCATGGCTCCCGACTAGTAGCCACAGGATGTAGCATACTTCTGCAGCTCCTCCTTCTCATCCTTGGATAATTCTTGACCAATTAAATTTTGAAAACAGAAGCCTTGATCTTCCGAAGTATCTTCGGCAATTTCTTTTCCTTTCTCAGGTTCTGCGGTCAGGGCTTCCTCTATAACCACAGCAGTTTCCTCCACGGCCAAATCCAAGACTACTTTATCAATAGCAGATAATGTACTCTCCAGATTAGTAGCTTCGGCAGTCCCAGCTTTGGCAGAAGTAGCAGCTTCGGCGGCCGGTGTCATTTTTGATGCTGAGGTCGGCGGTGGTGTTTCCTCAATAGCTTGCATGACAGTAACAATTCTTCGCTTTTTTGGCCCAACCACCTTTTTCGCTGCCGAAGGCTCTTCCTTCTTCTGTAAAAGCTTCGTCAGATCTGGCCCAAGAGGACTTAGCAGCTTGATAGGTAAGGATTCGGTCATTACCTTTAAAATTTCTTCTACTTCGACAGCAGAAGGCGTCGAAGGAGCTTCCTCTTCTTTCTCAACCATCTTCGGCTCTAGAGATGCAGTTTTTCTTTTCTTCGAGGTCGTCACCTTCGGCTCAGGACTGGATTTCCTCTTTTTCAAGGCTTTTTTGTCCTCTTTTATCATCCTAGCAGCCTGTCTGCTCATAACACTGACAACCCTTTTTCTCTTTAACCCTTCGACGCCCTTATTTAGTCGTTTATAGTCAGGGTATTCAAAGTTTAAAGCATCCATTACTCGATTCAACCTTCTTTTTGGTCAGGTGCCAAAGGTTGCAGTCATCAGTTGATCTTCCTTTTTGGTATAATTGCCCAAAATTTTGTTGCACAAAGTCTCAATCATCTCTAGCCATTCTTGGCAGGGCTCTTTGAATTATTTCTCAAACTTGAAGCGATAGTGCAATCGAACAAGTTCACCCTTCTTCTTTGTTCCTTTCAGCTTCAGCATACTCCATTCACTCAATGTTGGAGATACCCTGTTTGCCAAGTATTCTTGCACTAGATCCCTGGTGCTGACATGTTAAGCCACCACTCTGAATTCTGCTACAGCCAGCTGACATGGTAACCCTGGCTTCATGTTGAACAAGGGTCTGGTCATCCCGAAACTTAAACTCAGTGGGCTCATGACCATTGTCTTCAGCTTCTCTCTCTTCTTCTCATCGGCCTTGATATAAAACCACTCACTTTTCCAGCTAGTTGGCCACTTGGTGCGATAACTAAGGACCGGAGCCTTCGTATCCTTGCGATACGTGAAGTTATAACAACCAAAATTTTCATGCAGACCATCTTCTCTGGCCTTTGTTTGGTAATGTAGCTCATGCACTCGGCAAAAAGCTTTAGCATTTGGGTCCATTCCTTGGCTTCGAAGGGCCCAGATAAAGATGCTGAGCCTAACGATAGCGTTAGGGGTTAGCTGATGAAGATAGATTTCATAATTATCCAAAACTTCTCCAATCATCTCGTTCAGCGGGAACCGTAATCCTGCTCTAAAAAAGCTTTTAAAAACTACTACTTCGTCATCCTTCGGTGTTGGAGTGGTTTCTTCCCCGGCAAAGCGAATAAGCTTCTTCTCAGCTTCTCTGAAGTAGCCCAGTTTTATCATCATGGGCATATCAGCTTCAGACACAGTAGATTTTTCAAAATCCAAGTGGCTGGGTTTTGACGGGATCAGAATGCTATAATCCTCTTCTTCATCAGCGATTTCTTCCTCAACATCTTGTTCAGCTTCGGCAGCAGGTGCACCTTCTTCAATGGCTCCCTCTGTCACAACTAAGCCCGATTATCTCATAACTTTGGAGATCAGGGCAGTGTCGGTGGCTTCGGCCTCCTCTCTGTCACGGATCACCCTCGCTATAGAGCGCACTCTGGCCATTTGATTATGAATCTCTTGCAGTTTTTACAAAGCTGATGATTTTTGCAGTTTTTGATGAAGCTTCCTCTTTTGACGAAGTTAATCCAAGATGATGGTTTGCTCGAGAATGCAGTGAAAAAGCTTTGGCTATGGTCAAATTTTTCAACAGCACAACGGTGCAATGGCAATGAATGATGTGGTAACTTCACACCTACCCGTCTGTTTATATAGTGCTGCAGGTGGGAAGGTGAATCGCCAAGTCGCCCGCACCCGCCGAACAGTCACCCGCACCCACTAAACGGTGGACCACTACCCGCTGTGTGGTGGGCCACCTCGCGCCTGGAGTACTTTAATCGTTTCTCGGCAACGAGCTCAGGGAAGGTGTTTTTCAGACCTTCGGCATTCCAAAGCCCTGAAGATTTTTCATGGATCAAGCTCGTTACGAAAAACGATCTAGCGCCACGAAGGGGCTACTGTTGGGGGCCTGCTTCATCGCCAAAGGTCCTTTGAGAAGAAGCACCTTCGAAAGATCAGCGTATAATCAAACACAGCGGGAAGGTACATGCCAAAGCTACTATCCAGGAAGATTCGGCATAACGACATGCCTTGAGATGAAGGACTGCACCGACTTAAGGAGGAAAATACCAGTTCGGTCCATGATGATTTGTGTCATGATTGTAACTAGTCATCAGGGGCATAAATGTAATTCTGACTAGGCTGCATCCCGTGCCTATAAATAGGCCCGTACTGTTCACGCTGACTTGTATTTGCTCGTGCGTCACGCTTGGACTTTTACCTTCTGTCAAGTCGAAGGTATAAATGTAATTCAATATTGTTCCTGTTTATCCATGATAATCAAAAGAATATATATTAATAATGTTATATGATTATTCATGTTGTTTTTCATATTTCATATGCTTCTTCTTTCATCAATATACACTGTGATGATGAAGGTTCGTCCTTCATGACCTTCGTCTGAAGATCATTATATCCTAAGGGAAATAATGCTTCGAATGACGAAGGGCATTAACCTTTAACATTTTGTGTTGCCTTGTTCTTAACTCATAGCATTTGACAAAAACGTCCCCAACACATACCTTCATCATAGCAGCATATATTAATGAAAGAAGAAGCATATGAAACATGAGAAATGACATGAACAAACATATGACCTCATTAATATATCTTTTTTATATCCTCATTAATGAACATGAACAATGTTGAATTACATTTGTACCTTCGACTTGACAAAAGGCAAAAAATCCAAGCGTGACGCACGAGTGAATACAAGTCAGCGTGAACAGTACGGTGCTACTGTTTATCTATTTATAGGCATAGGATGCAGCCTGTGTAAAATTACATTAATGCCCTTCATGTTCACTATTGACTTAAGGATAATCTATCGAGGGTTAAATAGCCTTTTCCTCTTTAAGTCGGTTCCTTTTTCTGCTGCTGAGCCGAAGCTTCCTCGCGCATAGCTTCGGAGCTGGTTCATCCTTCGTTTCAACCATGCTCTTCATATTATGTACAGCTTCACTCCGAGTCCGAAGGTTCCTGTACATGTATTACACTTGGGAAACATTGTTAATCATGTTTTTGAGGATCTTCGGAAGACGAAGGCCCCCAACACAAATCAACTGAGACCGTACTTGTCGCCACATCTCCATGATCTCTGCCATCCATAGAGGGTAGCACATATGCTCCAGGAACACCTGCAGAAGAGGAAGCTCCCGGAGTGAAATTAACAGAAGAAGAACCCCAAGGAGTCGTGGGCTGAGACAGACGAGGAGCTCCAAACTGAGGTGGTAAAGGGGTGGTCGGCGCAGGAGTAGGCGCTACCAAGTACTAAGGAAAACCTAGCATAGGCAAGTACTGAGGAGTCCTGGGCATATAAAACTGCTGCTGAGGGGGTAGTACAGAAAATTGTTGCTCAGTGGTTGCAATCATGTTGATAGTGCCCTACGAAGAGGAAGAACTCACTGGCTCCCATTTAAGTTTCCCATTTGGATTTCTCCTACACACCACATCCTTGTGATCCTGGCTGCAGATAGAGCACCTGCCGCCCCACTAACACTCAGCACGACAATGCGCTTCACCACAACGGAAACACACCAACCCCAACCTAGGCTTAGGAACAGCCTGATACCTCTGAGTACTCCCTCCTGAAGTACCTAATTCAGAGGACTTGCCCCGATTGGGGTGGTGGTGCTAGTGTTGAGACTTTCCCTTCTTGTGGGCTGGACCCCTAGTGTAGCCCCTCCTCGCATCCTGGCCACGAGGCTGGTCAACACCTAAAGACTTCTGGGATTCAATTATGTACTGATGCTTCTACCCCCAAAGCCTGCTCCACCGTAGTTCGAAAATCCACAAGCGGGAAGGCGCCAGATTATGCCTGATAGAGGGTTTCAGGCCCAGACAGAACTGGCTCGTCTTTTCCCATTTGTTGTAGGCCACATGAGGAACAAAGCGGACCATCTTGTTAAAGCCCACTTCATACTTTTGTAACCGACTTTTTCTCCTGCTTGTATGATTGCAAGTCTATCTTCATCTTCTCCAGGAAAGTGACTGGGTAAAATCTCTTTTCAAATTGCCTGATAAAAATATCCCAGGTCAGCTAACTCGGTGAAGACGAGTGAGCGCCTGCACGCCTCTCCACCAAATTTGAGCCTCCCCCTCCAACAGTTGTGTGCCAAAGCGAACACGATCCCCAAACGCTATCTCAAAGACATCCATCTTATCTTCCACACAAGTTAGCCAATTTGTCGCCTCAACCGGAGTACCACTGCCATCAAAAGTGTCCAGCTTCATGCCCATCCACTTCATCAGAGAAAGACCACCGATGGGAAAAGGCACCTCAGCCCCACCACCTGGAGGAGCACCCGCAGAGACAGCGCCCCCGGGAACACCTCCAATACCGGCACCCTAAGCACCCGCGACCAGAGCAGCACCAGTAGGTGCAATTGGAATGGCTTGCCTCAGAATGGCCAACTCCCGCTACATGGCCTGCATCGCGGCTAACATTACCGCCGGACTCATAGAATCCCCACTATGATCTTACGGGCTGCCATGAGCCCTTCGAGGCGGCATAGCTGAAGCCACAGGAGTAAATAAAAATAGCACAACATCAACTTCAAGTAAATCAAATGAGCACTGACAATTCATGGTATAGCAATATAAAAGCAAGCAACCCATCCTAATGTGTAGTGTGCCAATTTATCATCATTTTCTTGCTAGGACCTACATCCTATTCCTCTGATACCAACTATAACACCCTAGGTCCCCAAACACTATAGGGTGTCAGAACAATAACCCTTCATACAAACTGCTATAAAAAAATTTGGCAACATCTCCCTTAAAAGTTGCATAAACAAGGAAACCACAGTGAATAAACATATTTCATGATAAGAATAAATACATAAAACATTACTAATTCAGATAGCAAAGGAACGACCACCATAACGACAAGAACAGATTATACCGCTTGCACATACTTATTAAAAGAGTCCAACATCATTGAACCAGAGTTCCTAGTTAATGTCATTACTAAGCAGTAGCAGAGTTAATTAGAAGTATAGGTGAACGTGCTGCTACTTCCCTCTTTTCCCCAACAAGATTCAAGTAACTACATCAAGCAATACAAGAGTGAGATGACACATCTCAACAAGTAGAATGATTATCCAACAGTTTGACAACATAACTACAGTGTTTTACCATCCACGGATTTCACAACTCCCTTCTTAATAATAGGGTGTAGCAAGAATACAATGTACAATACACCTAGTTCCCACATCACAAAGATGAAAATCTCAATAGTAACATATCAATGTCACGTTCCACATATTCCTCATGAGTGCATATGACTACAAATGCAAATATGACTTCTGCCATCATACCTCTAGGGATATGAAGCTACACGTATCCCTTCTCAGGCAACATACGATGCTTAATGTACCGTTATGGTCGGACCATATGATCACGACATAACTTCAAATGCAAAATGAATAATGCATTATATATGTCATGCCAACATAATTCCACATCATTTAACAGGCTTCAAATAGATACTTCAACTTCATCACACTACAAGAAACGCATAAATTTTCGTGGGCCGGGCTATTTTCGTCAGCCGGCCCACGAAAATACAATGTTATTTTCGTCGGCCCTCGTGACCGACGAAAATATAGCCTATTTTCATGGGCAGGCCGACGAAAATACGAAAGTTATTTTCGTCGGCCTCGGAACCAACGAAAATGTGGTGTATTGTCGTCGGCCTCAGCCCGGCCAATGAAAATAAGTCATTTATTTTCGTCGGCCTCAGCCCGGCCGACGAAAATAAATGATTAACGGGCCTCTATTTTCGTCGGCCTTAGTGAGGCTGACGAAAATAGGGGGCCGTTAATCGTCCATCTCGGCCTCAGCGCACGTTCTCTCTTGCTCGTCTAACCAAGCTAGCGCCGCCGCCCGCTCTCGCCGCGCCACGCCGACGCACACGCCCGCCCGCACGCGCCCGCCCTCGCCACGTCGCGCGCCCTCGCCGCGCCACGCCGAGCCGCCTCCCCACACCGCGCCCACTCCGAGCAGCCGTCCCACGCCGCGGCCCCCTCCACCGTTGCCACGGTAATGGTTTTACTTAGTTTATAGTAATTAGTTAGCTAATTTACTTGATATAATGTATGGATTGATAACTATTCACTTGTTAGTATAAATAGTTAGCTAGGTATTTATTTGTTAGTATATATATTTAGTGATTATATAGTTAGTAAATAGGTGTTCTGTTAGTGTATTGGATGTAGGATACTTGTAGCATTTTGTTTAGCACATTGATATCACATGGTTAGCATATTGTTTATTATGTAGCTATCATGCAGTATTCTGTGTTGGCAACCATCGTGTTGTTGTTTCTTTGCAGGTTTTAGAAACATCACTTTATAGTGGAGGTGCTACCGATTTTTTATTGACAATAGTAATTTTTGTACATAGGTGTTCTTCCGACTTGATCTTCTCCACCGTTAGCTGGACTCGTACATTATTCTCAGGTATACATTATTTTCGTAATTTCGGTTAATGTGGTCATTTATTATTTACTATATAGTTATTAGTTAATAAGTAGTTACTATTTATTTATTACTTAGTAAGTTCCCCGCCCGTCCGCAAAGAAGAGAGCCCGCGCGTGTCGTCTTTTGAATGTTATTTATCTTTTGTTTAATTAGCCTTTGAAATGGACGGTGATCGGAGGGTGATGTCTTTTGTTTAATCTCCGAGATATTTTTTAATATTTAGAGTTTAGTTTTAATTGTTAACCGTAGCGAACCGTATGCGTCACCCGTTCGGGAAAGGCGAACATCACATTGGCTTGTCAGGTTCGCCGTTCCAGAATTGTCCACGTATTTTGGACAGCCTGAGAGTGTAAGCCGATGCTTGAGATTTGTGACATGTGCCTTACGATTGACGTGGAATTTCGGTTGTGTAGCCCAGTTGTTCTCCAACACACCATGTTCAGGCGTGTGCTTGGAGAGCAGCGGGGTTATGCTGCCGAAATTTCGCGGCAATCGTAGGCTACACGTCAGAAATCACAAGCATCGGCCTACACTCTTGGGTGGGTTTAGGGCCTTTACCTAATAGGGAGTTCACCTAATCCATGGACGATCATTGATGTTCTTTGTCTTTTGTTTAGCCTTTGAAATGGACGGTGATCGGAGGGTGATGTATGACGGGTGGAGAAAGGATGGGGCACATTCGAATGAATGGATGGATGTAACAAAGTCTTTTCTTGAGCATGCTTTCAAAGATGCAACTGGTCGTCTAGTGAAGTGTCCTTGCAATCGCTGCGAGAACAAGTGGCCTCAGAAGAAGGAAGAAATGGAGAAACACCTTTGCAAAAAGTGGGTTTATGCCGAACTACCTTGTATGGTACCGGCATGGAGAGTCTATTAGACACGTTGACGCGGAGGTGGAACTTGATGACGATCATGATAGGATGGACGACATGTTGCATGATCTTGGTAGGGATGTTGAAATGAACGCTGAGGAGCCGGGGTAGCTTAAACGTGATGCTCAGGAATTCTTCCGGCTACTCGCCGCGGGAGAAGAGAGACTGCACGAGCACACTCAGATGTCAGTTCTTGGGACTCTCACAAGACTAATGGCGATAAAGTCGAAGCACAACATTTCAAACAGTGCTTACAACGACATCGTCCAACTGATGGGCGAGGTTCTCCTGGAGAATCATAAGTTGCCAAAGAATATGTACTTCGCAAAGAAGATGTTGGCTAGTCTTGGGATGACATATGAGAAGATCGACGTGTGTCCCAACAGTTGCATGCTATTCTTTGAGGAGGTTGACAAGCTAGACCGTTGTAAGCATTGCGAAGCTTCTAGATATGTCGAGGTGACAAATGATGAGGGTGAATTGGTAGTTACGAAGGTCGCAGCTAAGCAACTTTGTCGGTTGCCCATCATTCTTCGGCTTTCAAGGTTGTTCCTCAACAAGGAAATAGCTCTGCATATGATGTGGCTAAAGAATGGTGTACGTCTCGTCACTGATCTAGACATAATGGTCCATCCGTCGGACAGTGATGCGTGGAAGGCATTTGATGAGTTTGATCCCAAATTTGCAAACGACCCTAGGAGTGTACGGCTTGGTCTATCGACGGACAGATTCACACCTTTCAATAGCAGTGCAAGCCCTTACTCGTGTTGGCCTGTCTTCATTGTGCCATATAATCTTCCTCCTGAGTTGGTCAATAAAGAAGAGTTCATGTTCCTTGCACTAGTCATCCCAGGCCCCGAGCATCCAGGGCAAAGCTGAATATGTTTGTTCGCCCTTTAATTGAAGAGCTGAAACAATTGTGGAGAGGTGTGAAGGCTTATGACAGCCATACTAAAAAGGAGTTTACCATGCGCGCTGCTTATTTGTGGTCAGTGCATGATCTGCTGGCGTATGGAGATTGGATTGGATGGTGTGTTCATGGTCGGTTGTGCTGTCCCATATGTATGAATGATACGGATGCATTCAGATTGAAGCATGGTGGGGAAGTGTCATTCTTTGATGCTCATCGACATTGGACTCCATTCAAGCATGATTTCAGGAGTTCGCTTACTACATTCAGAAGTGGAGCCAAAATCAGAAATGGGCCACCAAAGAGGCAAACTACACCGCAGATAATGGCATGGCATGCTTGTCTGAAGCAAGGAGAAAATGATAGGTTCCAAGGCTACGGGGAGGACCACAACTGGACCCATATTTCATCAATATGGGAGCTTCCGTATGCAAAAGCCTTGATCATGCCACACAACATAGACTTGATGCACCTAGAGCGTAACGTTGCTGAAAGCATCATAAGCACATGTTTTGATGTGACTGATAAAACGAAAGATAATATGAAGGCAAGAAAAGACATGGCTGAAATTTGTAAGAGGCCGATGCTCGAGTTGAAAGTAAGCGATAAAGGGCATGAGAGTAGGCCGCGAGCTGATTACTGCCTCAAGTCAGATGAAAGGAAAGAAATATTTAAGTAGTTGAAGAATCTAAAATTTCCAGATCGATATGCGGCAAATCTGAAACGGGCAGTCAATCTGAAGACCGGTAAATTGATCGGTTTGAAAAGCCATGACTACCATATTATTATGGAGAGGCTGATGCTCGTGATGTTTCGAGGCTATTTTAAGGATGAGCTTTGGAGCATATTTGCAGAGCTGAGTTACTTCTATAGGGAAGTATGCGCAAAGACGGTATCGAAGAGTTTGATGTAGAAATTTGAGAAAGAAATTCCAATTCTTATTTGTAAATTTGAAAAGGTTTTCCCGCCAGGATTCTTCAATGTGATGCAACATCTAATTGTGCATTTGCCTTGGGAAGCTTTGGTAGGCGAACCAGTGCAATTCAGGTGGATGTATCCTATAGAAAGGGCGTTGAAAAAGCTCAAGGCGTCTGTTCGCAACAAGGCTAGAGTCGAAGGGTGTATTGCAGAGGCTTTTGCCCTTAAGGAGATATCTCAATTCTCAACCAGGTATTTCGCTCAAGCCAACAATGTGTTTGCGCCTTCAGTGCGACTTCATGTCGAAAATGAATCACCCCAAAGCACCCTTCAAATTTTTGCGAATCCGGGTAAAGCAGTTGGAAAAGGGAGTGTACGTCACATTGAAGCATCAGATTTGAACACGCTAATGCTATATATGTATAGCAATATTGACAGCACACAGGAGGCGTTCGAGTAAGTTTTCCTCATAGTTACGTCCATTTTCTCATCTCATAATTTCTATAGTGTGTAATCTCCATGTTTCTAATATGTCTAGCATGTTTGATGAAGAATGTTGGAAATCTACTAGTAAACCTACGGCCATCCAATTAGAAAATCTTTGATGTGATGGGTTGAAAGGTGGCCCATACTTCGTGCAGTGGTTTCGTAATTATGTTAGTAATTGTCGTTCTCTCATTGTCCATACTTAATCTTTGAATTTTGGACTTGAAAGATATAATGCATATACTAATTCCTTGTATAGGTTTCCAAAAACTCTGTGCACCCAGACTTGCAACAAATGGCACATACCTCTGTGTCTGTCCGGAACTATACTCGCTATGATGTAAATGGACATCGCTTCCGAACCGCGAAATTGGAGAAGAGTCGACCATTGGCAGCCACCACCAATAGTGGTGTGTTGGCAAGTTCATATGTTGACGATGACAAAGTAGTGGACTATTATGGTGTTCTTCAAAATTTTCGATGGCCCCAAGGAACTTAAAGTCGTGTTTTTCGAGTGCGACTGGTTTGATGCTCATAGTGGGACTCGTGTCGACAAGTATGGTAATGTCGAGGTGAAGCATAGCTCTAGGATTCCGAGCAGTATGAGCGATGTTGTCCTTGCAAATCAGGCAAAACAGGTGTACTACCTGCCATATCCTCACCCAAGCCTTAGGGCTTGGTGGGTTGCAATCAAAGTCAACCCACAAGTCGTTGCTCCAAAGAGTGCTGACTATGTGAGTACGAGCAGGGACAACGATGATGCTGTTTTTCAACCAGAAGCGGCGTCGATTCAAGACATAGCTCACCGATTCCATGTGACCAATGGAGAAGGCCTTGAAAATCTCTATTGCAATTCAAGTGACTTAATTGAAGAACCTAGGTCAAAGCACAAACGACATGTCGTCGTTAGAAGATCAGTAAGGATCCAACGAAATCAAGAGCGTATGAATAAACAACGAGCCGAAGAAGCATCATCGGATGCGGATGACTTTTGATTAGTATGTTTCTTTTAGTTAATCAATTAAGCTATGTATTGCAATTTTCACATTATTAATTTTCATATTATTTGTTTCATATACTGTGGTTTGACATTAATTTATCTATAGTTGAACATGTTCAAGCAAAGGAGATCGAGGAGGAGTGAGGGCAGCGCGGCCAGCGAGGACAGCTCGGGCAGTGGGCTTTTTCAGGGCACCTCACAGAGCCGACAGAGGCAGCAACAACTTCTCGACTGTCTAGACGAAGTGCAGGGTGATGAGGGTGAGCAGGAGGCTCCTCAGCAGGATGATCATGTGCAGGGTGAGGAGGGTGAGCAGGAGGCTGATGTGCAGGATGAGGAGGTTGACCCTATGGGGGCAAGCAGCACGGGCGACGCGTCAGATGGTTCTACATCCTTCAGGTACTATTATGCATATTAGTTTAATTGATATTAGTTTTTAACCATATTAGTTTTTAATCATTTCATCATATTGAATTTACTTGTATACTTAGGTATAAGAAGAGCAATGTGCTTGGTCCGAGACCTACCGAGAGGAGGCTCATCCGGCCGCGTGGAGAATGGTGGGGCTTATTTCTATTGTGTTAATTTTTTAATGTGAATGTGATTGCACTGGTTTACTTGTTTTATTAATGTTTGTAGGTCATGGGAAGAATTGACTTGGGACGGTACAGACAAACGTCCCAAGGTGAACGCGGTGTTAGGTAGCCTCTGTCACTTCTACTACCCTGGCATGGTGGAGCTCAATGGCGAGAGGTTTGTGGCTATGCAGTGGGCCGACTGGGGTCTGAAGGACTATGTCCAGCAGGGGAGCCAGGGGAAAGCAGTAGCGAAGGGGGAAGTTCGGAACAAAAACGAAGGACTTGTCAGGTGGCTGTGTGGGACGAGTTCTGCGTGAGTTTAATTTCGTATATAAGCAATTCACTGAATTATTGCTTCTTCTAATCTTACTTTAACTTAACTTCTCCGTTGATATGTAGGGGAGGTTCCAATTGCCGAATGAGATCGAGGAGGATCAGGCTCAGTGGGCATGTGTGAAGAGGCACTTTCGGAAGTGCACTGATAAGGTCATCAAGGATGCCATGTACAATGCTCGCATCGCGACCGTCAACTACTACTACAAGAAGATAAAGGGGCAGAAAATGAGCAAATCATTAGGGGCCAATGAGATCTACCTCACAGAGGAGCAGTACCTAGAGAGCGTTGTGGATTGGCTTGCGAAGGACATGGAAGCCTGGAGGTGGTTGGCTAAGAGATGGGCGTCGCCTGAGTGGATTGCAGAGTCCCAGAAACACCGTGCCAACCGTGGCACTGAAGGACCAGGGCATAGGTACGGCGCCGATGGACACCTTGGTACCGCACGCCGCATGGTAAGTATATAAATCAAACTTGTATGTTACATCTATTAAAATTCTATGGTTTAACTCTTCTTTTTCATGCAGGAAGCTAAAAGTGGAGTTGCTCCAAGTTTTATGGAGGTTTACGTCCGTGGTCACTGTGGCCCTGATCTGGCGAACCCTGATGAGCTATGCAGCGAGGCGTCAAGGGAGAAAATGGTAAACAAGTTTGTATTTACGAATTAAATTGCATGTTTTGTGTCTATCTCCAACTCTAACTTTCTTTGCAGAATGCATATGGGGAGGAAATGACTCAACGCCATGGGCCTGATTTCGACTGGATGCATTCAGACTTAGATGCCTCGGCGTTGTGCCACAGCATATGGGGTGGAAATGACTCAATGCCATGGGGATGCATTCAGACTTAGCAGGCTCGAGCAGCACAGGAGCAGGCTCGAGCAGCGCAGGAGCAGGTCGGACAGCTGACGCAGTATATGGCTTCTTATTTTTAGGTAATTCGTCTATCTCATCACGTGTCATTGAATTCAAAGTATAATATTGCGATTCTAACGTTTCATCCATTTGCAGGAAATGACTACTCGACTCGGCCCTGATATGAACTTGCCCGCTTTTCGCCCTCCCTAGGTAACACTATCTGAACACTTCAATTCCATAGCAACTCTTTTTTTATTATCAAAAATGGCTCGCAGGCACAAGGATGGGAACAGTGGCCAGGACAAGCTCCAGCGTCGCAGCCACAGTGGACCGGTGTTGGGTGGACGCAGGCACCTCCAGGCACTTGGACGCCTCCACCACCCCAAGGATGGCAGCCAGTCCTGGGATGGGTGCCACCGGTCTCCCAGCCATCGGCGGGCTCTCAGCCATTTCAAGCGTGGATGGCACTGCCACCGACAGGGTGGGTGCCACCACCTCAGGGGTGGCCAGCACAACAGTACCCGTGGATGCATGCACAGCCTCCTCATCACCATGGATCACAGGTGACGTTTCATGTTTAGTTTTATGCAAATAGTGACCAAACATAGCAATGTATAGGTATAGGGATAGTAAAACACAACCTTATTTGAATGATTGATGAATTGCAGGGTTCAGCGTCACATGCTCAGGGATCGGAGGGTGCTATCAACGTCCATGACTTCTTCGTCCATGGTTCTGGAGGGAGTGGCCAAAATTCCCACAGCCCGCAGGTTCAGTGAGTAGTGAGTAGTGAGTTTGTTTGAATGTGTATTGATTGTGAATGTTTGAAACTATGGATGTGTATGGCCAAAACTCCCACGAAAACTATGTATGGACTTTGGACTATTTATGTACTATGGAAGGTTGTGAATGTGTTTTGTGAATTGTGTATTTTGCTTGTGAATCTGTATATGTGAATTGTGATATTGTGAATTGTGTATTTTGCTGTCAATTAAAAGGTGCAGAAAAATCTGTTTGGGGGGGGGGGGGGTATCATGAATTTTCGTCGGCCACCGAGGCCGACGAAAATAAACGCAGTTATTTTCGTGGGCCACCACCGGGGCTGACGAAAATCACGTACCTATTTTCGTCGGCCACCAAGTAACTATTTTCGTCGGCCTTGGGGAAGCCGACGAAAATAGGTCGTTTTCGTCGGTACCGACGGAAATAGTTGCCTATTTTCGTCGAACTTATTTTCGGCGCCTACCGATGAAAATAGGCTATTTTCGTCGGTTTAAGCTTATTTTCGTGGGTTTTTAGCCCACAAAAATTTAGGCGTTTCCTGTAGTGTCAAGTTACGAATCAACCACCTATAACATTCTCGAATCATTATCTTCAACATATTTAAAATAGTAGAACATGAATAATTTCAAACAACAATCCTCTTAATAGAATTCAATGATTAAAACATTTGATACTTATATAAATTTAAAGACAGGGCAGAAGATACAACCAAATGGTATAAAACTACCACTACATTTACTTGCCTTCGCCGGGAATTTGAAATGGTACTAAGTGCGATCCCGAGGTCCACCACCTGTTGCAGCATAAAACGTAGTACACACATTCACATAATATTCGCTAATAACCAACGCCGCTCCTACGCACAACCCAACACCGTCGTGAACAACATCTCTCCTCACCACACACCAAACTGTAGCAGCGCTGCTTGTTAATTTCATAACTTTAAAATTATAATAGCAGTGATATCAAACAAAAACTCCAGATACATCTACACAAAATTCTCTACAAGTTTTGTATTCAAAAGATAATTAAATTTTGACATCTCGATGGCCCCAAATAGCCGACAATATACACCATACGTTCTGTTTTTTGGACAGCAACCTAGCTGAGATCAAAATGTGATATCTCCTATAATATTTCACCAAATTGGACGCATAAATACTCTATGGAAAGATATGATAATGCTCTACATGAATTTTACAGCGATTATAGCTAATTGACTCCATAAAAACCCTAGAAACAGCCGACACTACTGCTGTCCGCCTACCACCAAAAATTAGGACATCACCCTCCCCAATTCGCCTAGGAGAACGGATAACACAATGAAATTGCAGCACAATTACAAAATAGAAAACAAGATCACCTTAAAATCCTTTTTCACCCCTTCCTTCTTCCTCCCACCAATCTTTCAATGGAGATTTGCACAAACCAAAAGAGATCTAAGGGAGGGAGTGACTTGCACCTTGGAGGAGTGGAATGGAGGGCGGCTAGGGTTTGGATGGGGGAGGGGGTGGCTGCTTGGGGAAGATGGGGGCGGCTGCAAGGGTGAAAGAGAGGGAGAGGGCGGCTGCAAGGGGGGTGGGAGAGGAGCGTCTAGGGTAAGAGGGTGAGGGGGGCTACAATGCCCTTGATGCAAAATCAACGGCTCACAACCCATTCTCCCATCCGAGCTCCTGACCCCAGCAAATGAATGCCAAAATGCTACCATTCAACTGAGATATTTGCCTCCATGAACTACAAACTTCAATGGCACAGAGCACGAAAGAAGATAGAAAAAGATTTAACATATTTTCATAAAATTGGGCATCACACCATCAACATGAGTCCACATGACCTTCACCTCAGCCATCGACCACCATCTCTGTGCTCCACAGCTGCACACCATAATCCGACTGACATAGTTGCATAAGGATAATCTCACACTGTTGTAAGTCTACTGCCTACCCCAGAGTGCTAACCGTTGACAACCACTCATCATCAACTCGAACTATAAGGGATAAGTCAACCTTGTGTTCGCAATACCAAAATAGAGCGAAATCTAATCAGAGATGGATTTTAAACATTCACATCACAATTTACATTATATTCAACAGGGTATCCACAGTGACAAATGAGAAGCTATTAGCCAATATATAATAACAGTGCATAAATGCATGCGGACCGATTGCTTATTATATATATTATCACATGCTTGGTTACAATATGTTGACGCCTTTTTGGAGCGCCAAACACTCAACAAGAACCGTGGCGGTGCCCTCTGCACAGGGGCGGACGGTCCGCGCGTAGGGGCCGGACGGTCCGCGGCCTGGTGCGAGGCGCGGTGGTGCTCTCTGCGCAAGGGCGGACTGTCCGCGGCCTGGGGCCGGACGGTCCGCGGCCTGGTGCGCGGCTAGGGCTCCTGCCTGACTGCCGGACGGTCCGCGCCCTGGGGCCGGACGGTCCGCGCCCTGGGGCCGGACGGTCCGCGCCCTGGCAGGGACGGCGGAAGATCGCCGACGGCGCCTGGATCTCGCTCCAGGGAGGGACCCCGTCGGGGAGTAGAGATCCTAGGTTGTGTCTAGGCTCGGGTAGACCGACCTAGACTCCTCTAATCGACGTAGAGTCGAGGAGAGGCGGAGAATTTGGGGATTGGAAGACTAAACCTAAACTAGACTAGAACTACTCCTAGGATAAAATGCGAAATATAAGTTGTATTGATTCGATTGTTGATTATTAATCGGCCGTATACCTCTCTATTTATAGAGGAGGGGGGCTGGACCCTTTACAAACTAATTTCCGAGCTTATCCCATGATTTTAGCTAACAACCGTGGCACAAAACTCGGAACCCTAATCTGTTCTGCGCACGCGCGGACCGTCCGGCCCCCAGGTGCGGACTGTCCGGACCGCGGACCGTCCGGCCTCAGGGCCGGACCGTCCGCAGGCTCAATTATGGTTCGAACATATGCCCCCCTGCCTTTTGGTGGAGCTGGGCGAACCAGAAGCAACTAACTCGATGTTATCACATCGGTTTTCTTAGGCATCTTGCCACTTACTAGGATGGTACGCAGTGGCCTTGGTCTCGATGGTTGACTCAACGGACGTGATCCCTTTAGATTTGATCGAACTGTCAGTCCCAACATCGCCGAGCGTCATACTGGTCCTGACCAATTCGTCACATTGCCTTCCTAATTCTCTAAGTGTTCTGGCGTAGCTCCGTAGTCGACCAGGTCTTCTCCTTGCAGGTCGTCTTCCTCCATGGGCGTCGGTACGTCGTCGGAGGTGTCATGGTTTATTGCAGATGAGTCGGCCTCAGGGGTCGGACGGTCCGCGCCCTATACGGTTGGTCCGGTCTTTATAGTCAGACTGTCTGCTATACCTGCAAAGAGCTGCACAGTTGCTGTTTTATTTTCTGTCTTTATGGCCGTTTGATTTTCCTCAACGGCCTTTGGTCTCCATCTCTTTTGTGGTGGCGGATATTGCGGATGTGTGTCATTGAATATTTTTTCCGCCTCCTTCTCCTGATTCTCCTTTGCCCTAAGGCGCTGTAATTTTCGCTTTTGCGATCGTGTCAATCCCGATGGGCACCATCGGGGCATGGAGTATTTTGGATCGGCTATTTTATTGACAGTCGTACTTTCTTTTTTGTTTGTGTTGGCCGATTCACCAAAAATCATCGGCCCTTCGTTATTTTGTTGTACGACGACATCTGTCGTTCCTATTTTAATGACATCTTCCTTTTTCGTACTGTTGGAGGTTGTAGCTGTATGCCCCCCTGCCGGATTAGTCAGCCTTTGGGGCCGAGTTGTTCGGCAATCTTGCTGGGCATGTGCTCGTGGACCGGATTGAGGGGCTCTCAATCGGTCTTGTACTGGAGGTGTCAACCTATTGAATACAGATGTTTGGGGTGCCCCCCAAGCGGGGTACTGTGGCATCCCAAATGAGTATGGTGGCATGCCCCACATTTGATTTGGGACATATGGTGGAGGTATGTATGTGTATGGATATGGCATAGGTGGATATGGTGGTGGAGGTGTCCATGCAGGTACGTTAGGTCTTAATTGAACATTATGACCTCCCGTCCTTTCCGATTGGTGTGGTGGTCCAATCGGCCTAACCTGCCGTCGCACCTGGGTGGGTAAGCGAGGTCCCTTTGGTGGCCGGTCGCTGGGGCCAGCCTTCTTTTTCACATATTTAGACAATAATTGATCAAAGGTCGGGCTAGATTTTACCAACCGACCAGTTGCCTTGAACGTGTTAGTTTTCCACGTACCTATTTCTGGTCGTCGTGGTTTGAAGGTACGTGGTCGCCACGGCTCTTCGACGTTGCCGGACCGTCCGTCGGAACGCTTCGGACCGTCCGATGATGTTACGGACCGTCCGCGCCTAGACACCGGACCGTCCGCGATGCGTAGTATGGGTTCTCGCGCATATCCCTTTGTCTGTGCTTGCCCCCCAGCGCTAAAGTTTGTGATGGTTACCTTCAGTGTCTCCCCTCCATCAGGAGTCTTCTCGGCCATCACTTTCCTGCAAGAAATTTTGTTGTTTCCATCGGCCTCCCGTGCGTTACCGATGATGACTTCTTTGTCTTTGCCCTTATCGGCTGTGTTGGGCCGAATTAGGACCTTTTTGCCATTAAAGTCGATCACATTCATGGGGAAGGGCTCCGTGTCCTCCTGAAATTTCAATCGTCCCTCATTAATGGCCGATTGAATTTGTCGTCGGAACACATTACAATCATTAGTGGCATGGGAAAATGAGTTGTGCCACTTGCAGTATGCGCGACGCTTTAGTTCGTCGGCAGGTGGAACGATATAATCAATTTTAATGTTACCATTTTTTAGTAATTCATCGAATATCTTATCACATTTGCCGACATTAAATGTAAACTTAACCTCCTCCTGTCGTTCCTTTTGAACTGACTGCAAGGAGTAGCAAGCCGAAGATTTGGCCTGCTCGGGCCAAACTATTTCGGCAGTGTAAGCTTTCTTTGGTTCATCGTCCGAACTACTTTGATTGTGTTCTACTATAGGGACATTATGATGAACCGTTCTTACTAGTTCTTTGCTTCGGCTTTCACAAGCCGAAGCTCTCTGATGTAATTGTGCTAGAGTAAAGAACTGGATGCCTTCTAATCTTTCTTTTAAATAATATCGCAGACCATTAAAAGCTAATCCTACTAGCTGTTTCTCTGCTAAATGAATTTGAAAGCATCGGTTTCTTGTATCTCGGAATCTCCGGATGTAATCATTAACCGATTCATCTTTTGTCTGTCGCAACGACGCTAAATCTACCAAATCCAATTCGTAGTCACCGGAGAAAAAATGATCATGAAATTTTTGTTCTAAATCCCCCCATGATGAAATGGAATTAGGAGGTAAAGTGGTGTACCATGCAAACGCAGTCCCTGTTAAAGATAATGAAAACAAACGTACGCGAAATGCCTCTGTGTCGGCCAACTCTCCTAATTGTGCTAAAAATTGGCCTATGTGTTCACGTGTGTTCTTTCCTTGATCACCCAAAAATTTTGTGAATTCGGGTATCCTGGTTCCCTGTGGGTATGGGTGGTGATCAAATCGGCTGTCATAAGGTTTCCGATATGATTGCCCCCCAGGGACCATGCTTACTCCGAGCTTATCTCGGAACGCCCCGGCTATTTCTTCCCTTACTATATCAATGGCAGCCGGTGCGAGACCACCGGCTCTCTGGTCAAACATAGGTGGGGTTGGCTGGATATTAGCATGTTGTCTTTCCCCCCATTGGTTTGAGTTACGTGGTGCATTTCCATTTGCTCTATATGGCTCATACGTTTGATCGTTTCTTTCCGGCCTTCCAGGTGGGGCCGGAAAGCTTTCCTGGGCTTTGGATCCTGAATTAGTGGGCTGGTGCATTACATAGTGTGATGGGAAGTGTTGCTGGGACGGGCGAGGATTCATGTAATAATCCTCCTCAAAAGACTTATGCGCGGACTGTCCGGATACGTACCCGGACCGTCCGTGGTCATATGCGGACCGTCCGTTATTGTATGCGGACCGTCCGACTGGGTAGTTTGGATTCTGTGTCATATGTGGTGGCTCGGGCGCATATCTAGGTAACTCATTAAAAATAGGTCCGACTGCTGTTGGCCCGGACGGTCCGCGCTCACGTGCGGACGGTCCGGGCATGTGCAGATCGGCTGGTTTGCTGCCGATTTGCGGTTGCTTAGGGTATGTGTCCATCGGCATCCCATAAAGGGGTTGTGACTGGTCGTGACAACCTGTAGCCGATGTTTTATGCCCGTTATCTCCTAACTCAACCTCGTGCGAAGGAAAATTTGCAGTACTAGATTTATTGAATGCACGTACTAGTCTCTTAAGATCGCTATACCCCCTATGATGTTCTGCATTTGTTCACGCTAATCTTCTACATAATTTCTAAGAGATTGCAGATCGTTGGTATTACTTACATTGGGGATATCTGGCGTGGGTTGGAGCGAAGCCGGATCCGTCGCCCGATGTCGGACGACCTTGTTGTTCCTGTCCACTTTGAAGTTGGCCAAGAACTTTGCTTTCGCCTCCTGGATCATCCGCTCCTTGTGCTCCTCAAACTGGAGCTGCTCGTCAGCCGGCAAGGTTTCCCAAGTCGGCTCTATGATGTTGCTTAGAGAAATATCAGAGTTATCCTTTGAACCGGCCATTGAGGGCCGATCTGATGAGCTTAGATGTGTTGTCCCCAGCGGAGTCACCAAAAAGTATGTTGACGCCTTTTTGGAGCGCCAAACACTCAACAAGAACCGTGGCGGTGCCCTCTGCACAGGGGCGGACGGTCCGCGCGCAGGGGCCGGACGGTCCGCGGCCTGGTGCGAGGCGCGGTGGTGCTCTCTGCGCAAGGGCGGACTGTCCGCGGCCTGGGGCCGGACGGTCCGCGGCCTGGTGCGCGGCTAGGGCTCTTGCCTGACTGCCGGACGGTCCGCGCCCTGGGGCCGGACGGTCCGCGCGTACGCAGGGACGGCGGAAGATCGCTGACGGCGCCTGGATCTCGCTCCCGGGAGGGACCCCGTCGGGGAGTAGAGATCCTAGGTTGTGTCTAGGCTCGGGTAGACCGACCTAGACTCCTCTAATCGACGTAGAGTCGAGGAGAGGCGGAGAATTTGGGGATTGGAAGACTAAACCTAAACTAGACTAGAACTACTCCTAGGATAAAATGCGAAATATAAGTTGTATTGATTCGATTGTTGATTATTAATCGGCCGTATACCTCTCTATTTATAGAGGAGGGGGGCTGGACCCTTTACAAACTAATTTCCGAGCTTATCCCATGATTTTAGCTAACAACCGTGGCACAAAACTCGGAACTCTAATCTGTTCTGCGCACGCGCGGACCGTCCGGCCTCAGGGCCGGACCGTCCGCAGGCTCAATTATGGTTCGAACACAATACAATGCTTTGAGGTGGTGTTGCATTGAGTGTTGACAGTGATTCGTACAATCCGTCGTCTAATTAAAGAAAATAAAATTTACGCCAATGCAAATTGATGCTCTCCTTTATTTTTTAGGAAAAAAAAACAAGAAATCAAGAACATATATGGTAGGACAGCAGCAGTAGGTGAATGACTGATGGATCGTCGGCCGGTGTCTTGATCATGCGAATGCGCCAGCTGCCCGTGGCATCATCGCATCGACGCCGGCACCATCGCATCGCTGGAGTTTGCTTGCCTGAACCAACGCCTGCATTTATTTTGGGATGTCAGCAGTCACTAAGCGAGGCCTAGCGCGTATGAAAGCTACAGAGCACGTGGAGTACGTACCAGGTGCATCTGCTTCATTGCTTCGTTGATGGCGTCCACCAGTACGCCCGGCGGGTAAGCGGTGTTGACGACGCGGTAGGTGTCGTCGTTCCGTCCGGACGGCTTGAACAGCGGCGGCGGCAGTGGATCCACGCAGACGATTGGTGGTTGTGGTGGAGGAAGTGTGACGATGCCTTTCCTCACCTCCAGCAGTGTGAGCTGCATGTTCACGGTGACGAAAGCGGCCGCGACGCTGTCCGGGGATCCCATGGCCGTCGGTCGCTGCATCTGGTAGCTCGACAGCCACGACAGCATGTAGGCCGTCGCCGCCGACGAGCCGCTTCTGCTTGCTGCTTTTTCTAGGATGTTCACCATCCAGCTGACCTCGTCCTCGAGGACTCCCAGGTCCAGGCCGCTCCAGAACTGCCGCGCCTGCACAAACTTCTCCCACTGGACCCGCAGCTTCGTCGCCACTTCCGCGGTGACGGTGCTATGCCGCCCGATGTCGGTGTCGACGAAGGTGGCCACCATCTCCAGCACGCCGAACCGCGCGATGTGGTTCATCACCACGGGGACGGGGACTGTCTGCAGCGCGCCGCCGCAGAAGACGTCGAGGGCTTCCGGCGGCGGCCTTTGCACGTACAAGATTGCCTGGGTCACCGTTGGACTTGGAGAAGCTGGAGCCGCAGCATATTCTTCGTCGCTGGTGGTGTAGTGGCCGACGAGGCTGGCGGTGAGCAGCTGTTGCCTGTAGCAGCCGTCGGCGACGACGGTCGACGTCGAAGCAAGAAGAGCAGGCACGCTGAGGTGGACGAGGAAGCTCTTCACCTCGCCGCCGTATAGGGCGCCGAGGGCGACCTCGACGTACGTCTTGTCGTCTCTGGTGGTGATGGGGCGAGTCCTGCTGTATGTGTATCCCCCCGACTGGATCCTCTCGATGGTGACCCCGCTCCCGACGGGCGTCTCGAGGCGGACGCGCGCGCCGACGGCGACCACGTTCTTGAGCCCGCTGAGGCAGACGGCGATGGCGCCGGTGATGCCGTTCGTGTTCTGGTCGTCCACGAATGAGTAGGTGCCCTGGGATTCCCTGGCGATGTGCAACAGCTCCCTGGGGTCGTGCGCCTCGCCGAGCCCGAACGTGTGCACCGGGGGGAGGGAATCGCGCGGCAGCTTGCTGAATCTGCTGCTGCCCTCTGCCACTGCCCTGTCCGTCACCAAGATGACGAAGCGCGCGCGGCTGCTACGGCTCGCCGTCGCCGGTAGCTCCTCCAGGATCTGAAATTCCAGTCGGTACTCGGTAAGACCAGGTAGCAGTTGTGAAATGAAGATGCATGGAGAAACGTTGCAAGTACCTTGATGGCCTCCTCCAAGCCGGCGCCCGACGTGAACTCACCACGGTGCTGCAGCTGCTCGACGGATTTCTGGGCATTGTGTCGGGCATCGTAGGTGTCCTTGAACCCGGTGACTAGCCGATAGTTGGACGGCCCGACGACGGCGAGACGGTCGTCGTCGTGGACCTGGCTGATGATAAACTTGACCGCCTTCTTCACCGCATCCAGCCTCGGCATGCCGGTGCCGGTGCTGGCACCCACGTCGAGCACCACGGCGATGTCGACGGGGACGCGTCTATGCTGCTGCAGCGCCGGTGGCGCCTCGACGCGCACGAGCACCTGGAAATCCTTGCTTGCCTGAAGTCGAGGGATATGGGGGAAGACTGGGGTGGTGATCACTTTCACCGTCTCCGTGCCGGCGGCGGCAGCCTGCGGCACATGCGTATGCGTAGATGATTCATCGTCACCATAGGTGCCATCAATCCAAGGACAAGAAATGAAAGGAAGAAAAAAGTAAACCAGTGAGAGTGAAAGCAGGAGTGCCGTCAAAACGAGCCACGTCTCCATTTTCTTTTGCATGGAACAAGCGGATATTGGCACTCCCAAGATCTGTCCTGGGAAGGCTTGTGCATTGGGTGGGCACATTATATAGCAATTTTGTTAGGCCATCAACACGAGGCACTGTCGTACTTAGAAGAAAAAAGATTTTAATTAAGAGGACGAGACCGACTTATTTCATTCGTCATACTTAAAAAATGGCCGTGTAGATGGTCAGCTATGTTCAGAGACTTTTTTTTGGTAGAGCTCCAGCTCGAACAAGCTTCTCCATGTACTACAACAAAAGGCTGTTCTTCTCTCTCAACAAAATCAGCTAACATTTAGTGAAACCACTTATTTTGTTTCACCGCCTTTAGCTCCTCCCTGCACTAGTTAGGAGTTATACGTACGTTTTTCTTATTTAAAACCGTTTATAGTCCGTTTATAGTCCCCATTGGCGCGGAGTGTCAATCATTGGGAGCTGTTTCGCTCGGGAGGCTCTCTGCTGCGGTACGGAAGGTCTGCGGCCTAGTGCCGAATGGTCCGCGACCTACACAGCAGGAGCAGGGTTCCCTGCGTCGAGCCGAACGGTCCGTGTATGGGTAGGGCGGCGGCGTTTGGCAACGACACTTAGATCTTGCCTCCCGGAAGGGACCCGTCAGGTAGGAATGATCATAGGGTTTGTCCTGGCATCGACAGACCACCCAAGGCATCTCTAGACGACGTAGAGTCGCAGAGAGATGAAGATTGGAATGAAGAAGGCTACGTTACTGGCTACTCTTAGGGCAAGAAAGTAAAGAAATTGATAAACAGATCGATTGATTTGATTGATGGTGCCCGCAATCGGCTGTACCCCTTCATATATATAGGGAAGATCTAGACCCGTTTCTATGCGTTCTCCAACAGAATATGCAGTTTTAGATGGATAAACATGCACTAAAAAGGGGCTTATCCACCAGATCTAACCTAATCGCGGACCGTCCGTGCCTTTGGGTGGACCGCCCGCGACCGGACTATCCGTCTACACAGTCGGACCGTCCGTTCGTGCCCAGCTTGATAAAATGTGCTCAACGCATGCCCCCGCCTTTTGGGAAAGCTGAGCAAACCAAAAGCATTGATGTAAGCTGAAATCAACTCGATGTGATAGCATCAGTTTTCCTAAGCATCTTGCCATACACTGGGACGATATTGCTTCAAGGAACGACCGTTAAGTGCTTTGGGTAGGTCATCACCTTGTAAAGTCTGTAACATGTAGGCATTGACAGATATTACCTGTGTGATTTTGTAAGATTCTTCCCAACTTGGGGACCATTTGACGAACTTCCAGTCTATGCTTCTTTGCGGCAAGATGGCCTTCCACACTAGGTCTCTGTCAGTACCCTCAATCAGGGGTACCCTCTACTACAGTATAAAGACGCCGCGCGGAAAAAGGCACCCTGACCCCACCACATGGGCAGGTTCAGGGGTACCATGTGGCAAGGAAAGATAATACACCCCAGGGTGCATTATCGGGTCCGGACCCCCGAAGAGGAACACCGGACCCCTGTACGTACAGCCCGAGCCTTCGATTACAGTCCAGGGCTCCCAGAAAGGTATACCGGGTCCCTCCGCTGGGCCCCAGGTCCCTCCGAGCAAGGTCCGGACCCCAACAGGGACCCGGGATGGGGGGAGCCCCGGCATGAGTAAGGGTCCGGCGCTGGCACGTGTCCAGGCCTTGCCCTACGCTCCCCGCTCAAGCGGAGGCCCACGGCTGCCGCGTGGCTTGTGGCCCGTGACACAAGCCAATGGGCAGAGCCTGACGTAAGGCCCCTAAAGCCGCGCAGTCTCCGCATTTAATATGGAGAGGACGTGCTGCCTGCCACCATGCTGACAGACGATGTGCCCTCTTGGCAATTAATGTGTCCTGTCCACTCCGTTGGCAGACGGCGTCAGGACAACCTTGCAGGCGGCGCGCCTGTCAGGTCTGTTCCCAAACAGTGCGCCCGTGCTATGCAACGCACTATGGATATTGTCCCTTGTACAAGAAGCTTCCCCGGCACGCTGAGGATATGCAAAATCTTGGGTGTCAGTGCTATATACATTTTGTCCCTGGGCCCACATGTCAGGGCTGAGTACCTTTGTGCATGCCCTCCTTCAGCTATAAAAGGGGAGGCATGCGACGTTACAACACAAGTTCATTCAGACTCTCAAGCTTCCACAGCAATCCAACACACAGTGGAGTAGGGTGTTACGCTCCGGCGGCCCGAACCACTCTAAACCCTCGCGTGTTCTTGTGTTCATCCTTCCATCTCGCATAACAGGCAAAACGCTTAGGCCCCTCTTCATCTTAGGATTTAGGGCGGGTGCACTCCGCCACCTAGCCGGAGATTTCCTCTCCGATATTTGGCACGCCCGGTAGGGGGCTAGGCTTTAGGTTTTTGCCTGTGTTCTTATTCGGCATGATGGTGTGGATCATCGAGCACCACACCGAAATGTCGGAGGATTTTGCGATGGAGCAAGAAGTTGCATCCTCTGCGCCACGAGTACCCGACCGCCCTCACTCTGGGACTGCTGCTATACACGCCGTGCAGCAGCACACGCCTGCACAAGCGTCCCGGACTCCGTCAAGGGCAGCGCCTACGGTGTTGTCTGCAGCCAGGGAGTTGCTACACCACCCCCTAGCTCCACGGCCTCACCGGGGGCCATGAAGCAGTGGCCTGATGACGTCGCCCGGCTACTCGGTATGGCACATTCTGCTTTGACCAGGTCCAGGCCTCGGTCATTCTGGTGTGAACGCGAGGCGACGACGTCTGTGCGTTCGCCCTCCATAAGGGGTGCACAGACCGATGACCTCCGGGCAGAACTCAACCGCAGACGTGCGGGGGAAGATGCCCGGGTCTCCCTGGAAAGGGCACGTGAGCGCCGACAAAACATCGAGGGCTGCAACCTCGACCAAGATTTCGCTGCGGAAATGCCGTGAACCCTAGTGGGTGCCCGATTCCAGGCGGGTGTCCCCCTAGCCGGCGTAGGGTGTTCCGCTCTCACGGATCACCTCTGCGCAGCATCGTGGCCACCCAAATTCAGGCCGCACCTGCCGGAGAAATACGACGGTACATCAAATCTGTCAGAATTCCTGCAGGTATACGTCACCGCCATCACAGCAGCAGGTGGGGACACCGCTGTGATGGCAACTTATTTTCATGTTGCCTTGTCTGGGCCCACCTGGACATGGCTCATGAACCTCGCCCTAGGATCAATCTACACCTGGGAAGAGCTCTGCGCACGGTTCGTTGCAAACTTCGCCAGCGCTTACTAGCAACACAGCATGGAGGCCCACCTACACGCAGTGAGGCAGGAGCCCGGAGAGACCCTCCGGACGTTTATCTCTCGCTTCACCAAAGTACGAGGTACTATACCTCGTATTTCCGATGCCTCCATCATCATGGCCTTTTGACAGGGAGTACGTGATAAGAAAATGTTGGAGAAGCTGGCCACGCATGACGTGGAGACTGTCCCCATACTCTTCGCTCTGGCTGACAAGTGCGCCAGGGCCGCCGAGGGCCGTGCATGGCACTCAGCCCCACAAACCAGGACTACCCAGACGGGTGGCTCGGGTGCCGCCCCTCGGGACGACAAAAAGAAAAAGAAGGGCCGCGGCTACGAGACGCCGTAGTCTATCGCGCTGGTCGTCGCAGCTGCGACCGAGGGCCGAGGCGATCGCTACAAGCGCCCACAGCCGCAGAGGGGTAACAGCGGCTCATGGCCTGTCCACCCCAATGGTCGCCACAGCGCCGCGGAGTGTCGTGAGATCATTGATCTCGCGAAATGCGTCAGCGAGCGGCGTGAGCAGTCTTCCAAGGACGACTCCCCACCTCGTCGCCGTCCTGGCAAGGAAAAGGTCGACGACGACAAGGTGGCCGTGGCTGAGCGAGACCACGGGTATCAGTCACCTGAAGGGGACCTGAAGGACGTCTTCACTAGAGACTCCCACTCCGATGACGACGACTAGACGGACCACCGGAGGGACCCCGTGTCCCCTGATCTACGGGGCCAAAGTCCGTCTTCCCCTGGAAACCTTACTGGACTCCCCACGGGTCCAGTCCTCAGCCAGGGACGAGGGCTCCCCCGTCAAATGCAGATGGGAACCCAGGGTCAGGACCTAGTCCTACGGCAAGCACCAAACCAAGAAGGGCTCCACAAACACTCCCCCAGCTGGGAAGGACCCTCCAAGGTGACAGGGAACACGTCGACCCAAGGGTGACCATCCTGCTACGACTAAAGGAGTACCCCTCCCTAACCTCTATAGCATCTCTGTAAGTTCTATCCATAGGAGCAAGTTCGAGGGGTCGAACCTTTCTCCCTTTTTTAGCTAAGTAACGCACACGTGTACGCCAGCCCGGTGAGGTCCGCCCTCATAAACCTGGCCTGTTGGCCTACTCCCACGCATGTCACGTTATACGGGGAGGATTTACCCCCTCGGATGCGCTTCTATGATAGCTTTATCCTACTGCTTCAAGGTATTACCCTGCAGTTTCCGGATTGTATTTTATCTAACCCACCCGATCAGTTCCCATCCTATCAGGCATAATGACATCTGAATTGAGCAGCCAGGCTTGCAGTTTAGGACCTTTATGCGAAAGCAGGAGGGCCTGACAGCCTGGGGGCCGGCTCTGAAGAATGGGAGGCCATTCCATGGGGTGGTCTGGAGCCTGTGTGGCTAGTTAAGCCTAGTTCCGTACCCGAAACCCTGCACACTCCACCACTCCATGACGGGTGCCCTAGTATTTGGAGCTATAAGTCCTGCGGGTCTGACAACCTGGGGTCCGGAACTAGAGAAGAGACACTTGTCTCCTGGGGTGGTCCGGAGCCGTGTAGCCACTCAGCCTTGTCCTGTACCGTGGGCCTGCATGCTCCACCACTCTGTGACGGGTGTCCTAGTACCTAGAACCACCATCTAGGGGGTCCGGATGCACAACTTGGCTCCCCCAGGCTAAACCCTGCAAGTCTCGAGCATGTATCAAAAGATGGCTAGTGCCAGATGACGGGTCCTACGGGTGTGTTACTAACGCTCCTTAGCTAAAGCTGTGTACAGATCCAGGTCTCGGCGAGGCTGCCTCCCGAGAGTCGTTGACAACTCTTTCACACACGCTGGTATCCAACCTCGACACATCAAGCCTGCATCCTAGGCTGGGGGCCAGCCACCAGGGTGAGTCAACAACGTAACGTCGCACATAGCAGGAACGAACGATACACAGATAAGTATTAACACTGCTTTATAAATAATACTCAGGAGTACCTTACAAAAATAGGAAAAAGCCTAGGGGCCAGTTCTAAATAACGGGTGCCCATTCCATGGGGTGGTCCGGAGCCTGTGTGGCCAGTTAGCCTGGTTCCGTACCCGAAATCCTACACACTCCACCACTCCGTGACAGGTACGCAAGTATTTGGAACTATAAGTCCTGTGCGTCCGACAACTTGGGGTCCGGAACTAGAGAAGAGATGCTTGTCTCCTGGGGTGGTCCGGAGCCGTGTAGCCACTCAGCCTGGTCCCGTGTCGTGGGCCTGCACACTCCACCACTCTGCGGCAGGTGTCCTAGTACCTAGAACCACCATCCAGGGGGTCCGGACACACAACTTGGCTTCCCAGACTAAAATCCTGCGTACATATGTTATTACATTTTGCTTCCAAGCAAACATATGTTATTACATTCCCTTACAAGCGGGGCCCTAGCTCCATTTCTGTAGGAATGAACTGCACTGCACCAGCAGGAGTCGCGCTGGAAGCTGGCTCTGGGCAACCTCACCGGCGGCGGCGACCATATCTGCACCGACGGTTCGCCGGCGACAGCGACCACCTATGCGCCAGCAGCGACAACCACCTCCGCTCCAAGCAGCTTACCAGCGGTGGCGACCACCCCAGGGTGTGCGCCATTGTAAGGAGGTCCTCGCCCCTGTCCTCCTATGGGGGGCGACAACGAGGCCATTAAAGCCAAAGAGTCAGGGACTCGACGGCAGGAGGCTTTGATGGTCTCGGTAGTGAAGGCAACCACCTCTGCAAGGGGTAGCCTCACCAGCGGTGGCGACCACCTCAGCACCAACGGCAGCGGCCACCTCTGCACCGGTGGACAGCGGCTGCCTCAGCATGCACGAAGGGGTCCTCACTCCCGTCCTCCACGGGAGTGAGGACAAGACCATCCAAGAATGCGGCCGCCACCCCCACGGCGTACGGCATCTTGTACGACCCCCCAGTGCGGCCGGCGGGCAGGAGAAGTCGTGGATGTGGCAGACTCGCGCAAGGCGCGACTGTCGCCCGTGCGGTGGATGGACAGCCACGCCTCGGCCAGACGGCAGGAGGCAGCGTCGGAGGTAGCACCAAAAGCCATCCAGCCCAAAGGGCCAGATGTAACGCCCAGAATTTTGGAGTTGATTTTTTTTCCTTTTCTTCACTCGCCAAATTCGGACGTTACCCTTTTTTTCCTTTTCCCCTCGCTAAGCCTTGATCTTTTGCAAAGTTATAGCGGGATTCGGCTTGGGATCTCGTGTAAACCAAAACCCTAGAAATGCTTTCTTTTGTTTACTGCACCATGCCGAACCATGCATTTGTTTCGATTGAGTGAAAACTGTGAAATCATTCATCTAGAAAATAGATTTTAAAAGGGGAAAACCTTTTCTCTTTTTTTCTCTCTTCCCCCTTCCTCCCCTTTCAGCCCAGCTTCCCCTCCCCCTCGTGCGTGGCCCAGTCGGCCTGGGCGGCCCAACCGGCCTTCCCCCCCTCCCCTCCCTGCTGTGGGCCCGCCGGCGTGGCCCAGCTGGCGCGGCCCAACCGGTCCCCCCACGCACGCCGCGCCCAGCGCGTGGGCAGTTGGAAACCGCCGCCGCCACCCCTCCCGTGGGCCCCACCCGTCACCCTCTCCCCTTCCCCAAAATCTCTCTCTCTTCCCATCACTCACGACGCTGCTCACGGGTGTCACTTCCACGATGCACTCGACACCCGGCTACGTCGGGCACTTGACCGGCGTACTTGGTCTATCGAGTATCATTGTGTGGTCTTCCAGCACAGTCGCGGGGTCTACCCGGACCGCTAGGAGGCGACCTGCTTGGTGCGTCGTCCGGAGAACAGTCTCCGGGGTGCGGAGGTCTGCTCAGAGCACTATTTCATCTCTGAGCGTGACTCAGCTGAGGCGGCCATGCAAGATGCCGCACGGCGTGCGCTTTCGCACTACTGCTAAGTTCTTGGCGGGGTAGCCGACGGTCTCAACCTGAAGTACTACCCCCACCGTCCATCTGGCAGCACAGGAGGCGTGATTGTTTCACCTATCAGTGAGGACAATCCTAGGTTGAGCAGCACAGTCAACTTAGCCGCCGTGCTAAACACATAGCTGGACCATGCACTAGACGAGCTGAGTAGGGCTCGTGTTGAGATCGCCCAGTTGCGGGCTGAGCGCGCGGAGCATCGTCACCTGGATGATGGCTCCCCTGCTCCCGTCGGGACTCAGCACCCGTACCGCTCACCTTGGCGTGGACACCAGCCTTATGGCAATCTTGACTGCAAGACCAAGATAGACTTAGAACCATAGATCGTCAATGTTGAGTCTTTTAATAAATGCTTAATATAGAAGTTTTAGTCTTAGTCTCAGTCTTAGCGTTAGTCTCGCTCTTAGTTAGTCTTAGTTAGACAGGGTAGTTTGCTATATCCTATGCTTTTATGCTTGTTATGATGAACAATGTTGGAGTTGGATCTTTGTAATGACTATCACCAGAGTGTGGGTATCCCCTGCATTTTGGTTTACCTGTTATATGTTAATGAAGTTGGTTATCTAGTTGGGAAGCCTTTTATTCCACTTTCCTCTTTATCTGAGAAGTTGTGTTGGTCTGTGTTGGAGATCAGTGAAGATGTTCATCTGTTCAGTGTTGTGGAGAATTCTATACTCTTTTCTTATGCTGCAAGATTTGCAAGATCAGTTCTGATGTGTGGTTGCATTCTGCAGATGTCAGAAAATAGGCGCAGAGGAGGAAGGCGTGCTCAGCAGGAGCAAGCCGCTCAGCAGGATGAGGTACCTCAGCAACAGCAGCTGCCGCCCCCGCCCCCAATGTCCATCGAACAGATGTTCCTGATGCAGACCCAGGCAGTTCAAGCCATCGGTCAGACTCTGGCTGCCATTCAGCAGTAGCAGCAACAACCACCACCTCAGCCTCAGATGCCTCAGATGCCCAGGGACAAGTGTGCTGAATTCATGAGAGGTCATCCCCCAACGTTTGCTCACTCTTCTGACCCCATGGATGCTGAAGATTGGTTGCACACAGTGGAGCGGGAGTTGCATACCGCTCAGTGTGATGACAGGGAGAAAGTTCTGTATGGTCCCCGTCTGTTGAGAGGAGCAGCCCAGTCATGGTGGGAGTCTTATCTCGCCACCCATGCCAACCCCGACACCATCACCTGGGAAGAGTTCAAAGGTAGCTTTTGTCAGTACCATGTTCCTGCAGGTTTGATGATGGTGAAAAAGGAGGAGTTCCTGGCACTCAAGCAAGGGTCATCGTCTGTCAGTGAGTACCGGGACAAGTTTCTGCAATTGTCTCGCTATGCTCCTGAAGATGTCAACACCGACGCCAAGAGACAGTATCGTTTCCTGAGAGGCTTGGTTGACCCTCTGCAGTATTAGCTAATGAATCATACCTTCCTGACATTCCAGCACCTGATTGACAGAGCAATCATGACAGAGAGGAAGCGTAAGGAGATGGAGGATCGCAAGCGCAAGATCAGTGGACCCCAGCCTGGAAGCAGCAATCGTCCTCGTTTCTCAGGCAATCAACCTCAGCAGTTCAGGCAGAACCAGTGTCCACCTCAGCAGCAGCAGTCCCAAAGGCAGTATCCTTAGCACTATTATCAGAATCGCCAGCCAGGAGGAGGTCAGTTCCAGAGGCAGAATCAGCAGGCACCTTGTCTTCCTGCCCCAGCAAACCAGCAGAACAGTCTGGCAGCACCAGCTCAGGTTGGAAACAGAGCATGTTTCCACTGTGGAGAGCAAGGCCATTAGGTGATGCAATGTTCGAAGGCAGCCCAGCAGCAGTCAGGCCCCAATGCCCCAGCAAAGCAGAATGTGTCTCAGCCTGGAGCAGGCAACCGCTCTCAGCCGCGCTATAATCATGGAAGACTGAACCACTTGGAGGCTGAAGCAGTTCAGAAAACCCCTGGCATGATAGTAGGTATGTTCCCAGTCGACTCCCATATTGCAGAAGTGTTATTTGATACTGGAGCAACGCATTCTTTCATTACTGCATCATGGGTAGAAGCACATAATCTTCCAATAACTACCATGTCAACCCCCATTCAAATTGACTTAGCCGGTGGTAGAATTCGAGCCGATAGCATTTGTTTGAACGTAAGTGTGGAAATAAGGGGGATAGTGTTTCCCGCTAATCTCATAGTAATGGGTACTCAGGGAATAGATGTCATCCTAGGGATGAATTGGCTAGATAAGTATCAGGCAGTTATCAGTTGTGATAAGAGGACAATCAAGTTGGTGTCCCCGCTAGGATAGGAAGTGGTGACCGAGTTAGTCCCGCCTGAGCCGAAGAAAGGAAGTTGTTATCAGATGGCTGTCAAAGGCAGTGAAGCAGACCCAATTGAGAGTATCAGAGTTGTGTCTGAGTTCCCAGATGTGTTTCCAAAGGACTTACCAGGTATGCCACCAGAGCGGAAAGTTGAGTTTGCTATAGAGCTTCTTCCTGGCACCGCCCCCATCTTTAAGAGAGCTTACCGAATATCCGAACCAGAGTTGGTTGAGCTTAAGAAGCAGATTGATGAGCTGTCAGAGAAAGGTTATATCCGGCCAAGCACCTCGCCTTGGGCCACCCCTGTCTTATTCGTGGAAAAGAAAGATGGCACCAAAAGGATGTGTATCGATTATCGAGCTCTGAATGTGGTCACCATCAAGAACAAGTACCCCTTGCCCATAATAGAAGATCTGTTCGACCAGTTGAGAAGAGCCAGCATGTTCTCCAAGATAGATCTGAGGTCAGGTTATCATCAACTCAGGATCCGACCTTCAGACATTCCAAAGACGGCATTCATTACCAAGTATGGGTTGTATGAGTTCACTGTGATGTCTTTCGGTCGAACAAATGCACCAGCCTTCTTCATGAATCTAATGAACAGTGTATTCATGGACTATCTTGATAAGTTTGTGGTGGTATTTATTGATGACATTCTGATATATTCACAAAGCGAAGAAGAGCATGCAGATCATTTGAGGATGGTATTGCAGAGATTGCGAGAGCACCAGCTGTATGCAAAGTTGAGCAAGTGCGAGTTCTGGATCAGTGAAGTCCTGTTCCTGGGTCATATAATCAACAAAGAAGGATTGGCTGTGGATCCGAAGAAAGTGGCAGACATTCTGAACTGGAAAGCGCCAACAGATGCTCGAGGAATCAAGAGCTTTATTGGAATGGCCAGATATTATCGGTGATTCATTGAAGGGTTTTCGAAGATTGCGAAACCAATGATAGCTTTGCTAGGCAACAAGGTCGAGTTCAAGTGGACCCAGAAATGTCAAGAGGCCTTCGAAGCGTTAAAACAGAAGTTGACTACAGCGCCTGTCTTAGTCTTGCCTGATGTGCACAAGCCCTTCTCGGTGTATTGCGATGCTTGTTACACCGGTTTGGGATGCGTGTTGATGCAAGAGGGAAGAGTTGTGGCTTACTCGTCCCGACAGCTGAAGGTTCATGAGAAGAATTACCCAATCCATGACCTAGAGTTGGCAGCAGTGGTTTATGCACTGAAGACATGGAGGCACTATCTGTATGGGCAGAAATGTGATGTTTACACAGACCACAAGAGTCTGAAGTACATATTCACTCAGTCAGAGTTGAACATGAGGCAACGAAGATGGTTAGAGTTGATCAAAGACTATGAATTGGAGATTCATTACCATCCAGGCAAAGCGAACATAGTGGCAGATGCTTTGAGCAGGAATTGTCAAGTCAATCTGATGGTCGCTCGTCCGATGCCTTATGAGTTGGCCAAAGAGTTTGACAGGTTGAGTCTCGGATTTCTGAATAATACGCGAGGAGTCACAATTGAGTTGGAACCTACCTTGGAGCGGGAAATCAAAGAAGCACAGAAGAATGATGAGAAGATCAGTGAGATCCGGCGACTGGTTCTAGACGGCTGAGGCAAAGATTTTCGGGAAGATGCAGAAGGTGTGATATGGTTCAAAGATCGCTTGTGTGTTCCCAATGTCCAATCTATTCGGGAGTTGATCCTCAAGAAAGCTCATGAGATAGCCTATTCGATTCACCCTAGAAGTGAGAAGATGTATCAGGATCTGAAGAAGAAATTCTAGTGGTACGGAATGAAGAGGGAAATCGCAGAGCATGTGGCTATGTGTGATAGTTGTCGGCGGATCAAGGCAGAGCACCAGAGACCAGCTGGATTGTTGCAACCGTTGCAAATTCCTCAGTGGAAGTGGGATGAAATCGGTATGGATTTCGTAGTCGGATTGCCTCGCACTCGAGCCGGCTATGATTCCATTTGGGTAGTGGTGGACCGCTTGACCAAGTCAGCCCACTTCATACCGGTTAAGACTAACTACAGCAGTGCAGTATTGGTAGAATTGTACATGTCTCGGATCGTTTGTCTTCATGGTGTGCCAAAGAAGATAGTGTAAGACAGAGGAACGCAGTTCACCTCTCATTTCTGGCAGCAGTTGCATGAAGCCTTGGGCACACATCTGAATTTCAGTTCAGCTTATCATCCGCAGACAGATGGTCAGACCGAAAGAACTAATCAAATCCTTGAAGACATGTTGAGAGCCTGTGCATTGCAAGATTAGTCTGGATGGGACAAGTGGTTGCCTTATGCAGAGTTCTCCTATAACAACAGTTATCAGGCCAGCTTGAAGATGTCACCCTTTCAGGCGCTTTATGGAAGGAGTTGTAGAACTCCATTGCAATGGGATTAGCCTAGAGAAAAGCAAGTGTTCGGGACATTCTGCTTGAAGCCGAAGAGAACATCAAGATGGTTCGAGAGAATCTGAAGATAGCGCAATCAAGGCAGCGAAGTTGTGCAGACACAAGAGGAAGAGAGCTGAGTTTCGAAGTTGGAGATTTTGTCTATCTGAAAGTGTCACCGATCAGAGGAGTCAGAAGATTCGGAGTCAAAGGCAAGCTAGCACCCCGCTACATTGGTCCGTATCAGATTCTCGCAAGGCGTGGAGAAGTGGCCTATCAGCTCAGCCTACTAGAAAATTTGTCTGCTGTGCATGATGTCTTTCATGTGTCTCAGTTGAAGAAGTGTCTGCGAGTGCCAGAAGAGCAGTTGCCAGTTGAAGGTCTTGAAGTCCAGGAGGACTTGACCTACATTGAGAAGCCAACACAAATCCTTGAGACTGTAGACAGAGTCACCCGAAGGAAGACCATCAGAATGTGCAAAGTCAGATGGAATCATCACTCTGAGGAAGAAGCAACCTGGGAGCGCGAAGATGATCTAATGGCCAAATACCCTGAGCTCTTTGCTAGCCAACCCTGAATCTCGAGGGCGAGATTCTTTTAAAGGGGGATAGGTTTGTAACGCCCCGAATTTTGGAGTTGAAATTTTTCCTTTTCTTCACTCGCCAAATTCGGGCGTTACCCTTTCTTTTTTTCCTTTTCCCCTCGCTAAGCCTTGATCTTTTCCAAAGTTATAGCGGGATTCGGCTTGGGATCTCATGTAAAGCAAAACCCTAGAAATGCTTTCTTTTGTTTGCTGCACCATGCCGAACCATGCATTTGTTTCGATTGAGTGAAAACTGTGAAATCATTCATCTAGAAAATAGATTTTAAAAGGGGAAAACCTTTTCTTTTTTTTTACTCTCCCCCCCTTCCTCCCCTTTCAGCCCAGCTCCCCTCCCCCTCACGCGCGGCCCAGTCGGTCTGGGCAGCCCAACCGGCCTTCCCCCCTCCCCTCCCCACTGTGGGCCCAGCCGGCGCGGCCCAGCTGGCCTCGCGGCCCAACCGGCCCCCCACGCACGCTGCGCCCAGCACGCGGGCGGTTGGAAACCGCCGCCGCCACCCCTCCCGTGGGCCCCACCCGTCACCCTCTCCCTTTCCCCAAAATCTCTCTCTCTTCCCCCCCCCCGCACCCGCTCGCCCTCGCTCCCCTGCTCGACGCCGAAACCGCCGCCCGCCTGCACCCTCGCCCGCGGTGAGCCCCCTCTCCCTCCTCTTCCCCCGGCCCCTCCATTCTTCTTCCTTGGCCCGGCGCGACCGCCTCCCTCTCCCCGGCCTCGCGCGTGGCCGTGGCGCGGCCATGGCGCCCGTCCCCGGCCGCAGCGGTCGCCCCCCCCCGGCGCGGCTTCTCCACGCGCCTCCCCCTCGCGCCCTCCCCACACGGTGCCCCCGGCGAGCTCGCTGCACCCGCGGCTCACGGCCGTGGCGCGGCGTGTCCGCCCCGTCCCGCCCCTGCGTAGCCTCGCCCGGTGCGGCCCCGGCACGCAGCCAAGGCGGCCCGGCTCCCTGCGCCTGTGACCATGGCGGCTCGCCCCCCTTGCGCGCGGTCTCGCCCCCGGCGCGGCCCCCTGCCCTGTCCCGACGTGGCTTCGACTCGCGCAGTGCAGCGTGTGTGCAATTCGTTTACGATGCGTCAGCGCGGCCTTGCACGCGCGTTTTTGCGTGGTGCACGATGCTTTGGCATGGCTCCCCGTGCCCTCGGCGCGACGCATAGCGCCCTGCCACGTTCGCGACGCGCCCGTCTACCCCCCTCCCCCCCGTGTAGTCCATGCGTAGTGATCGCATTATTTAATTCAATAAATGGAAACTCAATTTAGAAATTGGTTATGTTAGTTAATTCATGTAGCCGATCATTTACCTCGTTTAATGTTCAATTGAAAATAGTTATAATTTTATTAGTGCATGTGGCTAATACTTATTAGTGTAACTCGATGGAATTAGATCACGCAATGATTAGTTATGCATCTACCTGTAATATGCTTCGACTATAGATTTAACCACTGCGAGGCTTTCCCTCTTCTCTTTCTAGCCATGGCGAATGCAATATCGTATGTCATATCTTATGCATGTTTGACTCACTTGCTCTTTCGTATGGTGTACTGTTTATTTTCTAATTCGAATGGATGGATGTATGTATGTTTGCGCTCGCATAGAGAACGATCTAGTTGAGGAGCCCGAAGAACTCGCAGGAGAAGCCCCTGAGCAGCATTCGGTTGGTGGAGGCAAGTGTCCCTTGACCTATCTTTGTCCTATACATTCTTTAATTCACCTCCCACATTTCACAGTTATACCTAAGGATTGACTAGCTTTTGTTATCCATGTCCTTGTTTACCTATTTGGGTTGGATTATTATTGTTTAGCTTTATGCTATTGCTCAACTCTAATCAATGAACATGATGAGGATTATCGATGATACGCTGTTTTCCTCCTTTATTATGATGTTATACTTGTGGCATTCAAGGGGGCTCGAGCGGTTTCTCGAGTGCCTCTCCGTAAGGACCTGTTCGTTGGATGACCACCCGGGAAAACAGTGCAACCATGAGGGTGGAATGGGGTGCCCTTAGCTGAATAATTAGAGGATCCGGGGTGTAGTTCGCTTAGCCGTCGTGCCGTTAATGGGGCTCGGTGTATGCGGCTCGCTCTACCAAGCTTGGGTTCGCCCCCTTGGGGAGGAGTGCGGTGCATTTAGGAAACCTAACGGGCGGCTACAGCCTCGGGGAATCTTTGTAAAGGCTACGTAGTGATGCCCTGCTGGGCCACCTAGGCAGTGGTCAATGGGGAGTAGCACTCTCCGAGCAGAAAGGGAATCACGGCTTGTGGGTAAAGTGCACAACCTCTGCAGAGTGTTTGAAAACTAATATATCAGCCATGCTCACGGTTATGAGTAGCCAAGGGAGCTCCAGTGATTAGTGGTACTTGATCAGAGATGTTCGGATTACAGGTGGCAATGAGATTGATGGTTCTTGGTATTGACTCTGGTAATGGTAAGTGGTACTGTTTCTGTTTGGAAAGGAGTACGTTTGGGTTAATAACGTGGGTTAAATCTAAAACTTGGCTTTCTCTACTAGTAATAATAATCTAACCAACTAAAAGCAACTGCTTGACTTACCCCCACATAAAGCTAGTCCACTACAGCCAAAACAGGATACTTGCTGAGTATGTTGATGTGTACTCACCCTTGCTCTACACACCAAACCCCCCCTTCCCCAGGTTGTCCGCATTGCAACCACTGCTCAGGAGAAGATGAAGCCGTGGAAGGAGACTTCCAGGTGTTCCAAGATTACGATGAGTTCTAGGCGTGGGTTAGCGTTAACCCCCCCAGTCGGCTACCTATGAAGGCCGCGTTTATCTACATTTCGTTTTTCGCACTTTGATTATTGTAAAGACTATGTGGATGTCTCAGACATATGGTGTAATCGACTATTATTTCCCTTTTTAATACTATTTGAGCACTGTGTGATGATGTCCATGTTATGTAACCGCTGTGTATGTGAATTGCTGATCTTGGCACGTACATGGTTCGCATTCGGTTTGCCTTCTAAAACCGGGTGTGACACCAGACACGCTGCAGCTGACGGCCTGTAGCCAGCCGGCCCCACGTAGCCGAGGTTTGCCTCCACCGCAAGGCTGGTGAACGTCCTTCTCCTCTGAATGCTGGAGGAAGAAGCGGGTCACCAGCCCATGCGGAAGGCAGGGCCCTGACTCGGCTCGCCCTCCACCCCAGCGAGGATGATGAACATCCTTGAAGCTGAGGGTGGTGGGGAGGCCGCAGCCCAGCTTGCTTCTCCCCACCACGAGGCTGGTGATCATCCTTCAAGAAGGCCACTGGCGGGGGACTGCAGCCGGGCTGCATGATGAAAATCCTTGAAGCCGAGCGATGGCTGAAGAGCACCAGCCTCCACAAGGTCGTGCTCCTCCAACAGCAGCAAGAAGAAGATAAGATCAACAGCCCCACTGCGAGCGCAGGCTCTCCAGTGATGAGACCGCCGGAGGGGATGGCTCTGACGCGGTTCCCTCCAGCGAACACCGGTGCGCCCCATTCAGAGGCCCGGAAGGCGGAAGGGCGTGAAGGGTGCAAGAGGAGCAAGGCATGGCTACTACCCGAGAGATCGATCCCTTTTTAAAGGCAGATTTCCCCTCTTGCGCCCCGGAGCATCACGGGCAAAGTCTCCCTCGGTGTGCTCCGAGGATCCTGCCCTATGACATGGGGGCTAGGCCCCATGTGTCATAGAGGCTGTCCTGAAGCACGAAGAAGGCAAACCACCACACAAGGAGCGTGCAACCGCCCCGTGGTTATATGCCCCTTCACTTTCAGAGCAACCAGCGGTCGGGAAGACGTACCGCCGCACAAGGAGCGTGCAACCGCCCCGCGGATATGCGCCTCTTCATTTTCGCCGAAACCAGCAGTCAAGAGGGCGAACCGTCGCATAGGAAGCACACAACCGCCCCACGGTCGTGCACCCCCTCAGCTTCGCTGCAATCAGCGGTCCAACACTGGGGCCTAGGCCCACATGTCATGAAACCGGCGCGCCAGTTATTGGGTGGGGGAAAATCGCACTACCGCTTGCGCCAATGCCACGTCCCCTCAGGGCCGCCGCAGAAGATAAGTTTTCAGAACCAGTGCAGCGACTCGAGGCACCCCGCGCATGGCCCAACAGTGACATTAAAGGACATGGGCCAATCAGCCGTGGGAACGGGTGTGGTAGTCGGCGTAGCCATAAACAGGCCGGCAGTAACAGCATCAACAGGCGCACAGGTGCAGCAGGAAAATCACCAATCAGACTCTGGCCCCACCTGCAGGCTCGCACCCTCCCCTGAGGCGGGCCCAGGGGCCACTGTCAGTACCCTCAATCAGGGGTACCCTCTACTACAGTATAAAGACACCGCACGGAAAAAGGCACCCTGACCCCACCACATGGGCAGGTTCAGGGGTACCACGTGGCAAGGAAAGATAATACACTCCAGGGTGCATTATCGGGTCCGGACCCCGAAAGAGGAACACCGGACCCCTGTACGTACAGCTGAGCCTTCAATTACAGTCCAGGGCTCCCAGAAAGGTATACCGGGTCCCTTCGCTAGGCCCCAGGTCCCTCCGAGCAAGGTCTGGACCCCAACAGGGACCTAGGATGGGGGGAGCCCCGGCATGAGTAAGGGTCCGACGCTGGCATGTGTCCAGGCCTTGCCCTACGCTCCCCGCTCAGGCGGAGGCCCGCTGCTGCCGCGTGGCTTATGGCCCGTGACATAAGCCAACGAGCAGAGCCTGACATAAGGCCCTTAAAGCCGCATAGTCTCTGCATTTAAATACGGAGAGGACGCGCCGCCTGCCACCACGCTGACAGACGATGTGCCCTCTCGGCATTTAATGCGTCCTGTCCACTCCGTTGGCAGACGGCGTCAGGACAACCTTGCAGGCGGCGTGCCTATCAGGTCTGTTCCCAAACAGTGCGCCCGTGCTATGCAGCGCACTATGGATATCGTCCCTTGTACAAGAAGCTTCCCCGGCACGCCGAGGATACGCAAAATCTCGGGTGTCGGGGCACGGGAAGATTGCCCCAGCAGCAAACATTAGTAGCTCCAAGTGCTATATACATTTTGTCCCTAGGCCCACATGTCGGGGCTCAGTACCTTTGTGCATGCCCTCCTTCAGCTATAAAAGGGGAGGCATGCGACGTTACAACACAAGTTCATTCAGACTCTTAAGCTTCGACAGCAATCCAACACACAGTGGAGTAGGGTGTTACGCTCCGGCGGTCCGAACCACTCTAAACCCTCGCGTCTTCTTGTGTTCATCCTTCCATCTCACATAACAGGCAAAACGCTTAGGCCCCTCCTCATCTTAGGATTTAGGGCGGGTGCACTCCGCCACCCGGCCGGAGATTTCCTCTCCGACAGTCTCCATCCTAAAACAACTTCGCCTTAACCTTCTTGTTGTAAGCTTTGGTAACTATGATCTTGTCTTTCTCAATCTCCCTTAGAGCCACCAATCTCTTGTTGGTCACCTCATTAATATTGTCCATCATAAGATCAAAGTAATCACCAACAGATAGATCATTCTTCCAGGTGAACCTGATAGCATTTAAGCTGATCTCCATTAGCAAAACAACTTCCTATCCATAAACAAGCTCAAAAGGTGAAACTTAAATAGCACGGTGCTTAGATATTCTATGAGCCCATAGAGCCTCAGACAAAACCTTATGTCAACTCCTAGGATGATTAGATATCTTCTTCTTAATAAGGCTAATTAATGTCCTATTGTTAGACTCGGCCTGTCCATTGGCCTGAGAATAATATGGGGATGAATTGAGCAATTTGATCTTATATGAGTCAGCAAACTCATGTACCTCTATTAACATAAAAGAAATCCCTTGATCCATGGTCAAAGTTTGGGGAATGTCGAATCTATGAATAATATGCTCAGTTATGAACCCAATTACCTCCATATGTGTCATGTTTTTTAGAGCAACAACTTCAGTCCATTTAGTAAAATAATCTATGGCGACCAACACAAATCGATGCTGTTGGGATCTTGTTCTCAAATGCTACGAATTAAGAACAAGGCAACACAAAACGTTAAAGGTTAAGGCATTTCATCCTTCGAAGCATTATTCCCCTTAGGATATAATGATCTCCAAACAAAGGTTGTGAAGGATGAACCTTCATCATCACAGTATAGATTAATGGAAGAAGAAGCATATAAAATATAAAAGACAACATAAATAATCATGTATAATCATATAATACTATTAATATCTTTTCTTCAATTGTCCTGGATAAACAGAAATAATATTGAATTACATTTATATCTTCGGCTTGACAGAAGGTGAAAAATCCAAGCGTGACGCAACAGTGAATACAAGTCAGCGTGAACAGTACGGGAGTACTGTTCATTTATTTATAGACACAGGGCGCAGCCTATGTAAAATTACATTCATGCCCTTCATATTTTCTACTAACTTATGGACAACTCAACGAGGACCGAATATCCTTTTCCCCTTTAAGTCGGTTCCTTATTCCGCCGTTGAGCCGAAGCTTCTTCGCTCGTAGCTTCGGAGTAGCATCAACCTTTGTCTTGACCATGTTTCTCACATCGTGTATGATTTTGATCTATGTCCGAAGGTACATGTTCATCTGTTACACTTGGAAACATTGTTAAATCATGTTTTTGAGGACCTTCGGAGGACGAAGGTCCCCAATAGTAGCCCCTCACAGTATTAATTTGTTAACGAATTCAGACTGCGACATGGACGAAGGCCTTAAGCCGAAGGTCCGAAAAAACACCTTCCCTTTGCTAGAATAGCAACAATCGATGACAGGTGGGGCCCTCCAAGTTGTAGTGTGCTAGGCGTATAAATATGAACTCATACCGGCATCATTTGATACATTGTTTCTGCTGTCTGCATTATTTCTCTCAAACTTTTACCTCTTGCTTAGTAACTCACCAAATTTTCAAGCTTTTTGAGTTTCAGTTTAAAGTCACGTTTTTACCATGTCTGAAGAAAAAATTACCAAGGAGAAGAAGGTTGTTGCGGAGACGAAGGTGACTGAAGAGACAAAGCTATTTGAAGAGAAGAATAATATGGATCCTTATATTGTTGGTTTTATCGAATCAATGGCAAAGACAAACACAGAGAAGATTGTTAAGGAGACACTGGAAGGTTTATCCGAAGATACTGTTGACAGTGATAGTTATGATGCGGAAAGCGGAAACGAAGATTCTGAAGATAGGCCCTAGCGGCCCAGTCATACCATTTTCGGGAAATCGTCTATTAAACAGAGTCATGTTGATGCTATGAGAGGAATATACTTCTATGATATGACTATTGTGAGGGTTGGAGGGGACAACACTACTCCTGCTCCTGAAACAAATGAAGTGGTTATCTACCGAAGCTTTTTGAAAGCAGGGCTTCAGTTTCCATTAAGCAGGTTCTTGGTTGAAGTGCTGAAGACATTTCAAATTTTTCTTCATCAACTTATGCCTGAAGCTATAATCAGGATGGGTTTGTTTGTCTAGGCTGTGAGGAGCCAAGGGTTGGAACCCAGTGCTAAAAGTTTTTGCAGCATGCATGAACTTGTGTGAGAGACAAAAGCCACTGGGAAAGAGCAGTATCACAACAACTTTGGATGCTACGGATTCGCTGCTCGATCCAAGCCATCTAGTTCCCACATTCCAAAAGAGATGGCCTGGAGCCTGGATGGAAGAATGGTTTTATGTTAAGAATGACTTAATTGAAAGGGAATATATTAAGGGGATCATTCAACGCCCTATCTGGTCTCGCTTCGGCCTTCGGAGGCCGAAGGTCAAAATTGATGATGCCGCCGAAGCATGTCAAAGGGCCTTTAGCACTGTTTGCTCTTTCATTGGGACAAGGGATTTAATGCAAGAACATATAGCCTTCAGGGTATGGCCGCTTGTGGAAAACTGGGATATGCCGAAGGAAACTACTGCTGAAACAACTGAAGGTGGGTTAGTTCGATTAAAATATACTTTCAGGTTCAGAGACTGGTTTGATGAGCCAAATGATGATTGGCTAAAAAGCATCGAGGCTATCAGCGACGAGCTACTTGGAATATATAGCAAAGCCGAAGATAATGCTCTGTCCGCAGCCTTCGGAGGTCGGGGGAAGAAAAGGCTGAACAGAGTTTTGATGCTATTGGCTTTATGTACCCCGACTACCGCTACCCACCGCGGGGACAGGAGAAAAAGAGGAAGGTTGCTGTTTCGGACATCTAGATTGATCTTGCGCCGAAGAGCAAAAAGATGAAGGTTCTGACCCACCGGCCACGTTACATTGAACCGGCCGTGGTCCCTGATTTTGGTGCAGGGACTTCTTCAGCAGTCGAAGCAACACAGACTGTTCTGATTGTTCAGAGCACTATAGAACTGACTGTAATGCCGAAGACGCATACAATTGAAACAATCAAAGATAAGGTTGAAAAGGCTGAAGAGCCGAAAGTTGAAGTAAAAATGCTAAGAATCCTTAGCCCTCCGACAGGGGCAAGTCTGCTGAAGGCACAAAAATCTTCTGTGGCGACCCCCAAGAGGAGAAGGATGGCCAATGTGCTAGATGTTGTACTCGAGACTACGAAGGCGCTGAGCCCTTCCCCTACGAAGAAAATTGTTCAAGCTAAAGCCAAAGCTACTGAGTCTCAAGCTGAAGTCGAAGCTGGGCCTTCAGTGCCCATTGAAACAGAGCTTGTCGTGTCTGAAGAAAAATCGGCAGAACAAATTGCTTCTGAAAAAATCGGGACCGAAGCTTTGACTGAAAATATTGACTACATTATTCGACATGATTCAGGGAAGAAGCTGTCTGAAGAGGAGATTCTAGAAGCCAAGCACTATGCTCGAAGTTTGAAATATCCAAAAGGAGCCTTGGTTTTTCATGGGAGTAATGAAGATGATTTCTTATACTGTCTCCCGGACAACAAAGAAATATCCGTTTGCCAGGAGATAGGTACAAGCATGGGATTCCTAAGGCTGGAAGACGACCTTTCACTCCTGTCGAAGGTTGAACTTGCTGACAGCCTAGCATACAATAGCATAAAGGTACAAAAATTAACTTTGAATTTGAAAATGAGGTATTTCATTTGTCATACTCAATTCTTTCCTCGTCTTGCAAGGCTTGATTCTTAGCAATGCCCTTAGGGCACAGAAAAATATTGAAGACGAAGGCTATACAATGGCTCTAAACAACCTTCGTACAGAGGTGATTGAATTGAGAAACAAAGGTCTTGAAAAAGACAAAATCTTAATTTCTCTGGTTAACAAAGTGAAAGAAGATGAAGCCACTTACAAGGCTCAGGCTAAAATCTAGAAAGCTGAAATTGAAGACCTTCAAAAACATCTGGCAGAAGCTAAAGAAAAATGCGCACTCGCAGAAGCTGACCGATATAACAGCGAATATTGGAAAAATCATTTAGAAAAAACTGTTGAAGAACTTCGCTCATCCAAGGAAAGATGTTTTGAAAAATCTTTGGAATGCGTGAAGATGAGAAAGGGTAGCTTCGCCAATGTGGGTGCCTATTCGACTAAAGAAAACTTTACACAAGGCGACCCCGAAGGTGTTATTGAATGGATAAGTGGAGATGTTGAATCTTTCGAAGAGATTTTAAGTGATCGCGGGGATGTTTGCGCATTATTCGGTGCGCGGGGGATTTCAGCTATCTTGGAGAAAGCAGGATGTGATCACGTTAAGGCCATGGCCGAAGCCGAAGCTGCCCTCTCCTTTGATGACACGAAGGATCCTTCAGCTGAAGCAACCTTGATGGGCGGAAAATTCTATAATGATGTCTGGGTAAATGGTGGCCGAGAGATGGCCCATAAAATGTAACACCCGGATTTAAGGAACAAAGCCGGGTGCATCTCATACATGCGCCAAGAAGACAACATATATAATAACAGAGTGTATAGAGATAAATGTCATAAATCATCAGAGTATTTATTACATAGCGGAAGACTTATTACAAAATAAAGGAATAACGATAAAACGAACTAAGGATCGTCGGCGCCAATGTCGACTGAGAAACGCCACCTTGAACAGATCGAACTCCTCAGTGTTAGGCGGCTCCTCTTCGACCACCTGTTCTTCTCCTGTGGGGGGGTGTGAGACAGCAAGAGTGAGCTCACATACGTTCATAGCTCAACAAGTCGTGGGGAATAATGTGGCATGAACTCACCAAAGGTGGGAGTCCATAAAGTGTAAGGCTAATCAATGAAGTAAAGGCTGAGGCTGAGCATTGCTTTTATAAGTTGGTCAAAATTTTATTAGCAGTTACTAAGTGTAAGTAAATACCAAACCTTAATAATAATAAAGAACAGTAATAGTAAAGTAATCCCAAATGCGATGCAAATGTCAAATTAAATTTAAGTTCCATGGTTAATCATGTGAGGGTCCGAGCCGCTCATGACCGTGAGCACGGCTAGTATACTAGTTTTACACTCTGCAGAGGTTGCGCATCTTTACCCACAAGCCGTGTTACCCATCTGCCAAGGGGTCATGAATCTCATACACCTCTACCAAGGAAGCGAGGCAGGGTAACACTACGAGGCCTTTACAAAGTTCCACTAGCTTCAGACTACCCGCTACAGTTTATAGGAAGCTCCAGTGCAGGGTTCTTGTCTGACCGCCATCGCAGCAAAATCAAACAAGGACCTCCCTACACTGACCACTCCCCTACTGCCCTTGCCCCTTTTGGGTAAGGTAGCCCTCCCCTAGCTTTCCTAGTTAATCAGCCAAGGGCGTCCCATTAAACCCTTGTGGTAGCACTGTTTTCCCGGGTGGTCGCTCCATGTTCCCATTAATTTAATGATCTTAACATGAACAGCAATAATAACAAGATAATAACAGAATAATCATGAATAGTGTATCTCCATACCCAATCCACATAAAGCAATAGCAAGTACTACCCAAAAATATTTCAGGGGTGAACAAGGTATAGAGGTAATCAAAACTGGGGTAACATAAAGGCTCCCATCAAAATTAACCTATGCAGATCATTAAAATTAATAAGAACATGGCTGGGAAAAGTAAGTGATCAAGAGCACAACTTGCCTTCAATGAGCTCCTGCTCAGCTATCTCTACTTGCTGAACCTCAGATTCCACAGTGGCTTGCTCGTCTACTCGCATCAACACAATACATACATAGCATAGCATAAATTAACATCACATCAAACATGCAAATAGGATATACAGTAATAAACTAGACATTAAAATAAGATCACAGGAACTGGAATTAATAATTTTGGAGTTATATATTTCAAGTTATGAATTTCTGTAGCTTTTATGTATTTAATACAAGATTAAGTATTAGATAAATTTAAATGAGCCTTTCATGCCAAAACAGAGGCACTAATGGTTAGACAATAATATTATAAAAATCTAGGAACTGGAATGGTCCAATTTGGAGTCCAAATGCATTTTCTATGAATTATACAAATTCTATGAATTGTTTATATATCAAAAACTCATTTTGTAATTCATTTTTCTGATTTAATAACCCTCTGGATTGGGCCTCAATTTCAGAAAACAGCAGGGGCCCTAGCGCAAATGCAACCGAGACACAGGAAACCCACCAGATGGACTGTGGGTTCAATTATTAACAACTACAGGGGCTCTTTGGTGAAATGGCCATCGCGAAGGGGTACTGGCCAAATCTGGCTGTCCGATCCAAAGTCGAGGGCGCAGATTAGACCGAGCCCTATACGAACCGGTACACGATTAGGTTCATCGGATCCGAAATCTACGACTCCTGGTTACATTTCCCCCCGATCGCCCGATCCCAAAGCTACGCTCCAGATTCGCGGGTGCGAAAGGGTACGCAGGGTCTAATCGTAGCCGTCCACTAACAGATCTACGACTCACAGCTTGTCGCCAAACTCCGGTGAACCGCGGCGGGGCATTTAGTCTACCGGCGGTGGTCCATCGCCGGCCGCCATCCAACACTCTACCCAAGGCGCTAGGAAACAATCCGAGGGGCACAAACCATACAATAGGTGACTACGGAGCAGGGTATGAGCACCTCACCAAACACTGGAGAGTAGATAGCCCTGGTCACGGTGAAGTGCGCTCCTCCGCGGCGATCGAATCTCCGACGAGCAATACGGGCCCAAACCGCCCGCGATCCCGCCAAATTACGCGATGGGCAGAACACCTAGACGGTGCCGAAGCCATGCGCAGCTGCCCGCGACCACTCGACGGTGTGAACTCGGTTTGACCCGCGGCGGCGCTCTTCCTATCACTGGTGGCGGTGGCGGACCTAGAAATTAGGTTTCCCCCGTGAGCTCAAGTAGCCGGGGACTAGAGGAAAAGCCTGAGCGGACGTAGCTTTATCACCCAGCGCGGTCCGTTGGGTCGTGCGCGCGAGAAACGCGCCGATGGCGTGCCCGCCATGCGCGGTGAAGCTGTTAGGGACGAACCTGACGCGCGGGGGCCACCGTCAGTGCAATAATCCGACGGCACAGACACTAGCGGTGCGGTCCCACGTGGAAGTGGCAGGAGGTGTGTTGGCGCGCGCGTGGGAGGCAGATGGGCCGAGTCACGCGGTTTCGGCCCAACACGACTGTTTTCTTTTTATCTTTTAGTTTTTTTTTCTTTTCTCATTTACCAACTTCAATTCAATTTCGAATTTGAATTCAAACTTGTTCCAAATTTACTCCTAAATCATATTGTGAAATTAAAATATCAATTTTGGAAATATAGTATTTGTATTTTATATCATTTCTCTTCTTATTTTAAAACCCTAATTTTGATTTAGGATTTAATCCAACCTTTAGAATTATTATTTTATTATCATTATTCTTATTATTTTATTTAATGCACAAACATATAAAACTCCAACAAAATGCACTTTCTTTTATTATTATTTTTGTATCATTTATTTTTTTTATTAATCACTATTAATTATATGTGTGCTCTTTTTATGATACAAATAAGGCACACAAAATGTGGAAATCCACTATATTCCTTTGTATACAAATTTGAGTATTACAAATCCTACACCCCTTAAAAATAATCTCGTCCTCGAGATTTAGGAAGATCTAGGAAAAAGGTGGGGAAAATCTATGCGAAGCTCTTCTTCTCTTTCCCAAGTTGCTTCATCTTCACTGTGGTGGCTCCATTGCACTTTGCACATCTTTATAACTTTATTCCTCGTAACTCGAGTCAAAGTATCCAAAATCTTGATGGGGTACTCAGCATAAGTCAAACCTTCTTGAACACTAAGGTCTTCCATTGGTAACTGTTCTTCAGGTACCCTGAGACATTTCTTCAGCTGAGATACATGAAATGCATCATGAACATCCGCAAGATGCTCTTGTAACTCCAATTGATATGCAACCTCACCCACTCGCTTTAAGATTAAGAAGGGTCCAATAAAGCGAGGGGACAACTTTCCTTTGACTTTGAACCTTCTCATGCCCCGGAGTGGTGACACCTTCAAATAGACATGATCACCCTCCTGAAACTCAAGCAGTCTTCTCCGGGTATCAGCATAACTTTTCTGTCTTGACTGCGCAGTTCTCAAATTCTCCCTTATTTGCTGAACTTGTTCTTCTGCTTCCTGTATAATCTCAGGCCCAAACAACTGCCTTTCACCAGTTTGATTCCAATACAAGGGAGTCCTGCACTTTCTGCCATATAAAGCCTCAAACGGTGACATCTTCAAACTGGCCTGATAGCTATTATTATAAGAGAACTCTGCATACGGCAAACTCTTATCCCAACTACCACCATGCCTAAGAGCACAAGCTCTTAACATATCCTCTAGCACTTGGTTGGTCCTCTCTGTCTGCCCATCAGTCTGTGGATGGTAAGCCGAGCTAAAATTCAATCTCGTGTCCAAGGACTCGTGTAACTTCTTCCAATACCGAGATGTAAACTGAGATCCTCGATCAGACACGATTTTCTTTGGCACACCATGCAGGCAGACAATCCGTGCCATGTACAACTCTGCCAACTTGGCTCCTGAATACGTGGTCTTCACTGGAATAAAGTGGGCTACTTTAGTTAGCCTGTCCACAATCACCCATATAGAATCATATCCAGCAGACGTGTGGGGTAATCCAACAATGAAGTCCATGCCAATCTCTTCCCATTTCCACTCAGGTATCTTCAGTGGATGCAGTAGTACGGCTGGCCTCTGGTGTTCAGCTTTAACTCTTTGGCATACATCGCACATAGCCACATGTGCAGCCACATCTCTCTTTAAACCATACCACCAATACTTTTGCTTCAAATCCTGATACATCTTAGTGCTCCCAGGGTGGATAGAATAAACTGAATCATGTGCCTCCTTCAATATGGTTTCCCGAAGACTATCAATATCGGGAACACAGATCCGATTCTTGAACCATATCGTGCCTTGCTCATCCTCTGTGAATTCCGGGCCTCTACCCTCTGTTATCAAATCCTTGATCTCCTGGATTTTGGCATCACCAACCTGACCTTTACGAATTTCTTGCTCCAAGGTAGGTTCCAATTCAATAGTCACTCCTTCCGTATGTGTAACAATTCCCAGGTTGAGCCTCTCAAAGTCTTTTGCTAATTCATCAGGTAGCTGGACAACGAAAGCGGAGTGAACATGCTCCTTCCGACTCAAGGCATCTGCAACCAAATTCGCCTTGCCTGGGTGATAGTGAATCTCCAAGTCATAATCCTTAATGAGCTCCAACCAACGGCGTTGCCTAAGATTGAGATCCTTCTGAGTGAATATATACTTCAAACTCTTATGATCCGTGTATACTTGGCACTTAGTTCCCATAATATAGTGTCTCCAAATCTTAAGTGCATGCACAACGGCAGCCAGCTCTAAGTCATGGGTGGGGTAGTTCAATTCATGCTTCCTCAACTGACGAGATGCATAGGCAATCACATGACCATCTTGCATAAGCACACATCCAAGTCCTTGGCCACATGCATCACAGTAAATGTCAAATCCCTTCTGCAGATCTAGCATAATCAATACTGGAGGTGACATCAATCTCTCCTTCAACTGATCAAAGCTTTCTTGGCACTTCTCATCCCACTTAAATTCTCTTCCTTTTTCCAAAAGCGATGTCATAGGCTTAGCAATTTTAGAGAACCCTTCAATAAATCTTCGATAATATCCTGCGAGTCCCAAGAAACTCCGAATCTCAGTAACTGTAGTGGGCACTCTCCACTCCATAATCTCCTTCACCTTAGCAGGATCCACTGCTATTCCTCCATTAGAAATAATATGACCAAGGAATGGCACCTTGTCAATCCAAAACTCGCACTTGCTGAACTTAGCGTAGAGTTGATTATCTCGTAACTTCTGTAGCACCAACCTTAGATGTTGTTCATGATCACTTTCATTCTTAGAATAGATAAGAATATCGTCGATAAACACCACGACGAATCTGTCCAAATAATCCATAAACACTTTGTTCATCAAATTCATGAAATAAGCCGGTGCATTGGTTAATCCAAATGACATAACAGTAAACTCATATAATCCATATCGAGTCGAGAATGCTGTCTTGGGAATATCCGATGGTCTAATCCTCATCTGATGGTACCCCGATCGGAGATCAATCTTCGAGAACACCCTAGCACCCCTCATATGATCAAATAAATCCACAATACGGGGCAACGGATACTTGTTCTTCACCGTGACATCATTAAGAGATCTATAATCCACACACATCCGTTGCGATCCATCCTTCTTCTGCACAAATAACACCGGTGCTCCCCAAGGTGAGGAACTCGGACGAATATACCCCGCCTCTTGTAACTCAGTTAACTGCTTCTTAAGCTCCTTCAACTCTTCTATGGACATTCTATATGGCCGTTTAGAAATAGGGGCGGTTCCAGGTAGGAGATCAATAACAAACTCAACTTCTCTATCAGGTGGCATCCCTGGTAACTCCTCTGGAAAGACATCCGAAAAATCCCTAACCACCCGGATGTTGTCACCAACAAACTCCTCAGGCGTAAAGAACATTGCACGCATGGATGAGGAGGTTACTGCAATATTAACTTGAAATCTTTCTCCTTTAGTGGTAGTGAGCTCTATGGTACCTCTACCACATGCTATAACGGCCTTTGCCTTTCTTAGCCATGACATACCAAGGATCAGATCTATACTGCTTGACTCTAATATTATAGCAGTAGCTCCAAATTCTCTACCCATAATGGTCAATGTCAATCTACGGGTCATTTGATTCGCCTCAACAGGCCCTTTAGGTGTAATTACTATCATGGGTTTTCTCATATTTAGCAGTGGTATTTCATTTGTGTTGGCATATCTAGCAGACATGAATGAATGTGTAGCACCAGAATCAAATAATATGGTTGCAGGAATTGCATTAACATAAAACATACCAATTACGAGGTCCCCACCATCAGGAGTATCATCAACGCTGACTTGATTCACCCTGGCTATAGAATATCCCTTGCCAGGGGTCTGTTGCTTGTTCTGAACTGGAGTAGTAGCAATCCTCTGTGGGCAGACATTTGCATAATGACCAGTCTTCCCACACTTGAAACACGTAGTGCCTGGACTCTGTCCTGCAAACTTCATCGGGGTGCCAGTGGGGGTAGCCTGTCGAGGAGGTGGAGTCCTCAGTGGTGATTGCTGAACTGGGCGTGGTCCTCCTGGTCGGGTCGGTGTACCCTGTGGTGAACTGTAGCGAGGACGAACACTGCTGCTACCCTGTCCTTGTGAGATAGCCTTCCTCTTCAAATCACCCAGTTGAACACGCTTGTGTTCAATAGCAAGAGCCTTATCCAGTAGCCTCTGAAATGATGGAAAGGTGTGTGCAACCAGTGCATACTGCAAGGGTCCATTAAGTCCTTCAATAAAGTGCTCCTGCTTTCTTTCATCCTCAGCAACTTCCTCTGGAGCATATCTCGACAACTGAATAAATTTGTCTCTGTACCCGCTGACTGACATGTTACCTTGCTTCAATGACAGAAACTCCTTCTTCTTGATCTTTATCATACCAGCTGGAATATGGTAGTTCCTGAATTGTGTACCGAACTCTGCCCAGGTAATAGTATCAGCAGCATCGTGGGCAGCAGTATAAGAATCGCACCAGTCAGCAGCAGGACCAATCAGACGTCCAGAAGCATATAAAACCTTCTCCCGGTCAGTGCATTGTGCAATATTCAGCATCTTCTCAATTGACTTCAACCAATCGTCTGCATCAAGTGGATCTGGTGAGCTGGCGAAGGTTGGTGGCTTATGACTCATAAACTCCCGGTGCTTATCACGAGGTGGAACTGGTGGTGGTGGTGGAGGCAGTGGTACTTGTTGCTGTTGCTGCTGTTGTTGAAGCTGTTGTTGTAGCTGTTGTTGTTGCGCCCTCCTTTCTTGGCGTATCTCATCTCTCTCCTGGCGCAACTCCTGGCGTATATCTTCTCTTTCCTGACGCATTTCCTGGCGTTCTTGCTGCATCTGGGCACGCATATCAGCCATAGTGTCTGCCATTTGCTGCATCACCGCCATCTGAGCAGCAACCAGTGGATCAACTCCGCCTGGTGGAGGATTAGGAGGATTCATCTCTGCAGGCTGTGGCTGAGGTTGTCTATATATCCTTCGAGTGTGTTGGTTAGGAGGCAAATCAATTCCACCACCCCTCCTGGTATTGACCATCTGAGTTAGATACATATGGTAAGAAAGAGCAGTAGACAAGGCAGTAATTACAATCATGTTACTTTGGGGGATTTATTAGCTAAGCAGTTTAATGTTTTACCTACCATAGCTAATTTATTACCTTATGCTGGCACATGCTAAGATGTCCATGTAATATTTCAATCAATCAAAGAAGCAAATCAGGCATTGATCATCAGAACAATCAACCAATATTTTTAATAGAGAAAATAGTTTTAATTTTGTCTTAGGCTTCCTATCTCTTAAAAATGTCATAGGGGTAGGGATTCCAAGGTGTGAAATCCATCTTGTCTAAGAGTAGAAAAGATAAGAATGATCAGAGTAGAACAGTAGAAGGTGAGACAGGATCAAGATAAGTATAGGAAGAATCAGAGTGAGGTAAGTAGGTAATGGTTTTGTCCATTTCTATCTAGGTTTCGTCCTACAGTCAACATTCCTCTGATACCACTTCTGTAACACCCGGATTTAAGGAACAAAGCCGGGTGCATCTCATACATGCGCCAAGAAGACAACATATATAATAACAGAGTGTATAGAGATAAATGTCATAAATCATCAGAGTATTTATTACATAGCGGAAGACTTATTACAAAATAAAGGAATAACCATAAAACGAACTAAGGATCGTCGGCGCCAATGTCGACTGAGAAACGCCACCTAGAATAGATCGAACTCCTCAGTGTTAGGCGGCTCCTCTTCGACCACCTGTTCTTCTCCTGTGGGGGGGGTGTGAGACAGCAAGAGTGAGCTCACATACGTTCATAGCTCAACAAGTCGTGGGCAATAATGTGGCATGAACTCACCAAAGGTGGGAGTCCATAAAGTGTAAGGCTAATCAATGAAGTAAAGGCTGAGGCTGAGCATTGCTTTTATAAGTTGGTCAAAATTTTATTAGCAGTTACTAAGTGTAAGTAAATACCAAACCTTAATAATAATAAAGAACAGTAATAGTAAAGTAATCCCAAATGCGATGCAAATGTCAAATTAAATTTAAGTTCCATGGTTAATCATGTGAGGGTCCGAGCCGCTCATGACCGTGAGCACGGCTAGTATACTAGTTTTACACTCTGCAGAGGTTGCGCATCTTTACCCACAAGCCGTGTTACCCATCTGCCAAGGGGTCATGAATCTCATACACCTCTACCAAGGAAGCGAGGCAGGGTAACACTATGAGGCCTTTACAAAGTTCCACTAGCTTCAGACTACCCGCTACAGTTTATAGGAAGCTCCAGTGCAGGGTTCTTGTCTGACCGCCATCGCAGCAAAATCAAACAAGGACCTCCCTACACTGACCACTCCCCTACTGCCCTTGCCCCTTTCGGGTAAGGTAGCCCTCCCCTAGCTTTCCTAGTTAATCAGCCAAGGGCGTCCCATTAAACCCTTGTGGTAGCACTGTTTTCCCGGGTGGTCGCTCCATGGTCCCATTAATTTAATGATCTTAACATGAACAGCAATAATAACAAGATAATAACAGAATAATCATGAATAGTGTATCTCCATACCCAATCCACATAAAGCAATAGCAAGTACTACCCAAAAATATTTCAGGGGTGAACAAGGTATAGAGGTAATCAAAACTGGGGTAACATAAAGGCTCCCATCAAAATTAACCTATGCAGATCATTAAAATTAATAAGAACATGGCTGGGAAAAGTAAGTGATCAAGAGCACAACTTGCCTTCAATGAGCTCCTGCTCAGCTATCTCTACTTGCTGAACCTCAGATTCCACAGTGGCTTGCTCGTCTACTCGCATCAACACAATACATACATAGCATAGCATAAATTAACATCACATCAAACATGCAAATAGGATATACAGTAATAAACTAGACATTAAAATAAGATCACAGGAACTGGAATTAATAATTTTGGAGTTATATATTTCAAGTTATGAATTTCTGTAGCTTTTATGTATTTAATACAAGATTAAGTATTAGATAAATTTAAATGAGCCTTTCATGCCAAAACAGAGGCACTAATGGTTAGACAATAATATTATAAAAATCTAGGAACTGGAATGGTCCAATTTGGAGTCCAAATGCATTTTCTATGAATTATACAAATTCTATGAATTGTTTATATATCAAAAACTCATTTTGTAATTCATTTTTCTGATTTAATAACCCTCTGGATTGGGCCTCAATTTCATAAAACAGCAGGGGCCCTGGCGCAAATGCAACCGAGACACAGGAAACCCACCAGATGGACTGCGGGTTCAATTATTAACAACTACAGGGGCTCTTTGGTGAAATGGCCATCGCGAAGGGGTACTGGCCAAATCTGGCCGTCCGATCCAAAGTCGAGGGCGCAGATTAGACCGAGCCCTATACGAACCGGTACACGATTAGGTTCATCGGATCCGAAATCTACGACTCCTGGTTACATTTCCCCCCGATCGCCCGATCCCAAAGCTACGCTCCAGATTCGCGGGTGCGAAAGGGTACGCAGGGTCTAATCGTAGCCGTCCACTAACAGATCTACGACTCACAGCTTGTCGCCAAACTCCGGTGAACCGCGGCGGGGCATTTAGTCTACCCGCGGTGGTCCATCGCCGGCCGCCGTCCAACACTCTACCCAAGGCGCTAGGAAACAATCCGAGGGGCACAAACCATACAATAGGTGACTATGGAGCAGGGTATGAGCACCTCACCAAACACTGGAGAGTAGATAGCCCTGGTCACGGCGAAGTGCGCTCCTCCGCGGCGATCGAATCTCCGACGAGCAATACGGGCCCAAACCGCCCGCGATCCCGCCAAATTACGCGATGGGCAGAACACCTAGACGGTGCCGAAGCCGTGCGCAGCTGCCCGCGACCACTCGACGGTGTGAACTCGGTTTGACCCGCGGCGGCGCTCTTCCTATCACTGGTGGTGGTGGCGGCCCTAGAAATTAGGTTTCCCCCGTGAGCTCAAGTAGCCGGGGACTAGAGGAAAAGCCTGAGCGGACGTAGCTTTATCACCCAGCGCGGTCCGTTGGGTCGTGCGCGCGAGAAACGCGCCGATGGCGTGCCCGCCATGCGCGGTGAAGCTGTTAGGGACGAACCTGACGCGCGGGGGCCACCGTCAGTGCAATAATCCGACGGCACAGACACTGGCGGTGCGGTCCCACGTGGAAGTGGCAGGAGGTGTGTTGGCGCGCGCGTGGGAGGCAGATGCGCCGAGTCACGCGGTTTCGGCCCAACACGACTGTTTTCTTTTTATCTTTTAGTTTTTTTTCTTTTCTCATTTACCAACTTCAATTCAATTTCGAATTTGAATTCAAACTTGTTCCAAATTTACTCCTAAATCATATTGTGAAATTAAAATATCAATTTTGGAAATATAGTATTTGTATTTTATATCATTTCTCTTCTTATTTTAAAACCCTAATTTTGATTTAGGATTTAATCCAACCTTTAGAATTATTATTTTATTATCATTATTCTTATTATTTTATTTAATGCACAAACATATAAAACTCCAACAAAATGCACTTTCTTTTATTATTATTTTTGTATCATTTATTTTTTTTATTAATCACTATTAATTATATGTGTGCTCTTTTTATGATACAAATAAGGCACACAAAATGTGGAAATCCACTATATTCCTTTGTATACAAATTTGAGTATTACATAAAATTATAAAGAAAAGTGAAAAAGACACCCACGATGCCCGGATAGAAACGAGACAGGCTGAAGAAGATGCGGAACGTGAAAGACGTATAGGTATTGTTTATTGGCTATTAGCTTTGTTATTGTTTTTATGGCTTCAGACTGATTAACTTTTCCCTGCTTCAGCTAAATTATCTCCGCCGCTGGAACCGTTCAATCCCTTATCGGATCCGGAAATGAAGAAAGCATTGGACATTATAAACATAGCTGAATCCATTGTTGATGAAGTTGTTGACAAATTGCTGCACGAAGTTGCTGAGAAAGTTCTTAAAGAGGAATAGCACTTTTTGTAAAAACATTTTGAGGTGGTCAATGTACCTTTATTGTAACAAGACTAATGTTTGTTGTGTATGGCTTTAAGTCGAATATGTAAATTATTGTAATTCATTTCTTTACGATGCATGAAACTTTACATACATACCGTTTTTGAGCCTTCGGCGAAAAAACACCTTCCCTTCTTTTCATGCTTCAGAAATAGAAAGATCCATACGTCGTAAAAATACCCATGCTTCGAAGAAAAATATCCACGCTTTGGAAAAAGTTCCCTTCTTTTGTGACAGGGCTGATGAAGAAGCTTGTATTTCTCACAGCTTGTTTTGTGCCTTAGCACATTTTTATTTCTACAAAGCATTTTCCGAAGATCAACTCCGTATTCGATTCTCATGTTACTGATGTGATATGATGTATGATGTGATGCTATGCGGAATGATGTGGATGCTAATGCCGCAGACACACCCACACACCCATAGTGAAACACACAAGCTCTGCATCCCCTTAGGGACGTCTGGAATCTCTTTGCTGTTTATTTTTTGGCTTCACCGCTTATTTTTCTGTGTAAGTTCTGCATCCCCTTAGGAACGTCTTTTGAACTTCTTCGCCTTCTATTTCGGTGGTATCATCGTTGACTTTTTGGTGTAAGTTCTGCATCCCCTTAGGAACGTCTTTTGAACTTCTTCGCCTTATATTTCGGCGATATTTGGCTCTGCATTTCCTTTGGAACGACTTTTGAGCAGGAAACTTACACTGCGCTCCCTTAGGAATGACTTTTTGTAGCTTCGATAGAACCTACACTGTGTTCCCTTAGGAACGGCTTTTTATAGCTTCGGCAGAACTTATGTTGCGTTCCCTTAGGAACGACTTTTTATAGCTTCGGCAATTTTCAGTTTTCATAAGTCTACAAAGAAGATATATTCCATCTTGATAAAAACAAAAAGTATTACAAGAATTTAAAACTAGATTCACATTGTTTATTCGTCACTGAAAAACAAAATGTTATAGAGCATAAAAGTATTTCAGAGGGAGGATATTGCTCAATAAATGTGCTTTGACTCTGGTGCAGTGCTGTTGACTGTACGAGCTTCGGATTCCTCCCTGAATTCATGTTGCTGTTGAGAGTGTTGGTGCCCTTCTGGCTGCAGGCTTCGGGAATGTGTAGGTTGTAGTGGTGGCGGTGGTGGAAGCTGAGGCCAAGAAGCCTGAGAATGGCTAGCTGAAGCAACAGAGGCTGAAGGATGATTGCCCACATACTCTGGTATGTAGGGAGAATGGCACGAAGTGGTGTGCAAGACCTGCTTCAGCTGATTCTGTCAAGCTTTGGCTTCTACGATCTCATTTTGCTTCTGGATAGTAACTTGGCACAATCTTGTAGTATGGCCCTTGTCCTCACCATAGAATAGGCAATAGATTTTCCTGGGATGATCCCCATATCTTCCTCCGAAGCCCCTAGCACCTCTGCCCCTTGGAGCTGGTGGCCTAAAGGAACTTTGCTGCCGCCCCGAAGACTGTGAGGTATGCTGTGGCCTCTGAAGTTGGCTTGCTTTGTCGTCACTCTGACTAGAGGTGTGGATCGATCTGACATGTCTAGGATGGATTCTTCCTCCAAAGCCCCTGGTCATCTCAGAGAATATGTAAGCTTCCTCCCTTCTTTGGCGGAAGTCGTTGTTAGCCCGGATATATTCATCCATCTTCTAAAGCAGTTTCTCCAAAGTTTGTGGAGGCTTCCTGGTGAAGTATTGAGCTGCAGGTCCTGGCCGAAGACCCTTGATCATGGCCTCAATGACGATTTCATTGGGCACTATGTGCGCCTGTGCCCTCAGTCACAAGAACCTTCGGACATAAGCCTGAAGGTATTCCTCATGGTCTTGTGTGCACTGGAATAAGGCCTGAGCTGTGACTGGCTTCGTTTGAAAGCCTTGGAAGCTGGTAATCAGCATATCCATGAGCTTCTGCCACGACGTGATTGTTCCTGGCCAAAGAGAAGAATACCATGTTTGGGCTACATTCCGGACTGCCATGACGAATGACTTTGCCATGACAGCTGCATTGCCTCCATATGAGGATATTGTTGCCTCATAGCTCATCAAAAATTGCTTTGGGTCCGAGTGCCCATCGTACATGGGTAGCTGGGGTGGCTTGTAAGATTGTGGTCATGGGATAGCCTGCAATTCTACTGCCAAGGGAGAAGCATCATCAAAAGTAAAGGTATCATGATTAAAATCATCATACCATCCATCTTCGTTGAATAAGCCCTCTTGACGAAGCTCCCTGTATTGAGGCCTTTGGTCTTGGTCATCTTGAGTAAGATGACAGACTTCCTCAGTAGCTTCATCGATCTTCCTTTGAAGATCGGCCAGTCGAGCCATCTTCTCTTTTTTCCTTTGTACTTGTTGATGAATGATTTCCATATCTCTGATCTCCTGGTCCAACTCTTCCTCCTGGAATGTTGGACTAGTGGCCTTTCTCTTTTGGCTTCGAGCCTCTCAGAGAGAGAGTCTCCTGGTTTGTGTCCAGCGGTTGCAGTGCAGCAGCCCCTGGCGCTGCTGTCTTCTTCGACGGCATAACGAAGGCTGGTTTGCCAAAGGTTGTGGAAGTGAGTACACCGGAGGTGGGCGCCAATGTTGGGGTCTTGTTCTCAAATGCTACGAATTAAGAACAAGGTAACACAAAACGTTAAAGGTTAAGGCCCTTCGTCCTTCGAAGCATTATTCCCCTTAGGATATAATGATCTCTAGACGAAGGTTGTGAAGGATGAACCTTCATCATCACAGTATAGATTAATGGAAGAAGAAGCATATAAAATATAAAAGACAACATAAATAATCATGTGTAATCATATAATACTATTAATATCTTTTCTTCAATTGTCCTGGATAAACAGAAATAATATTGAATTACATTTATACCTTCGGCTTGATAGGAGGTGAAAAATCCAAGCGTGACGCAACAGTGAATACAAGTCAGCGTGAACAGTACGGGAGTATTGTTCATCTATTTATAGGCACAGGGCGCAGCTTGTGTAAAATTACATTCATGCCCTTCATATTTTCTACTAACTTATGGTCAACTCAATGAGGACCGGATGGCCTTTTCCCCTTTAAGTCGGTTCCTTTTTCCGCCGTTGAGCCAAAGCTTCTTCGCCCGTAGCTTCGGAGCAGCATCAGCCTTTGTCTTGACCATGTTTCTCACATCATGTATGATTTTGATCTATGTTCGAAGGTACCTGTTCATCTGTTACACTTGGAAACATTGTTAAATCATGTTTTTGAGGACCTTCGGAGGACGAAGCTATCACACCCGGTTTTAGAAGGCAAACCGAATGCGAACCATGTACGTGTTAGGATCAGCAATTCACGTACACAGCAGTTACATAACATGGACATCATCAAACAGTGCTCAAATAGTATTAAAAAGGGAAATAATAGTCGATTACATCATATGTCTGAGACATCCACATAGTCTTTACAATAAATCAAAGTGTGAAAACGAAGCGTAGATAAACGCGGCCTTCACAGGCAGCTGACTGGAGGTTGCCGCTAACCCACGCCTAGAACTCGTCGAAGTCTTGGAACTCCAGGAAGTCTCCTTCCACGGCTTCATCTTCTCCTGAGAAGTGGTTGCAATGCGGACAACCTGGGGAAGGGGGGGATTTGGTGTGTAGAGCAAGGGTGAGTACACATCAACATACTCAGCAAGTATCCTGTTTGGCTGTAGTGGACTAGCTTTATGTGGGGGGTAAGTCAAGCAGTTGCTTTTAGTTGGTCAGATTATTATTACTAGTAGAAAGCCAGGTTTTAGCATTAACCCAAGTTATTAACCCAGAGTACCCTTTCCAAACGGAAAGAATACCACTTACCATTACCAGAGTCAATTCCAAGAACCATCAATCTTATTGCCACCTGCAAATCCGAACATCTCTGATCAAGTACCACTAATCACTGGAGCTCCCTTGGCCGCTCATAACCGCGAGCACGGCTGATATATCAGTTTTCATACACTCTGCAGAGGTTGTGCACTTTACCCACAAGCCGTGATTCCCTTTCTGCCCGGAGAGAGCTACTCCCCATCGACCACTACCTAGGTGGTCCAGCAAGGCTTCACTACGAAGCCTTTACAAAGATTCCCCGGGGTTGTAGCCGCCCGTTAGGTTTCCTAAATGTACCGCACTCCTCCCCAAGGGACAAATCAACCTTGGCAGAGCGAGCCGCATACACTGAGCTCCATTGACGGCACGACGGCGAAGCGGACTACACCCCGGTTCCTCTAATTACTCAGCTTAGGGCGTCCCACTCCACCCTCATGGTTGCACTGTTTTCCCAGGCGGTCATCCAACGAACAGGTCCTTACAGAGAGGCACTCGAGAAACCGCTCAAGCCCCCTTGAAGGTCACAAGTATAACATCATAATAAAAGAGGGGAAGACACCGTATCATTGATAATTCTCATCATGTTCATTGATTAGAGTTGAGCAATAGCATAAGTCTAAGAAATAATAATCCAACCCAAATAGATAAACAAGAACATGGATAACAAAAGCTAGTCAATCCTTAGGTATAAATGTGTAATGCGGGAGGTGAATTAAAGAATGTATAGGACAGAGATAGGTCAAGGGACACTTGCCTCCACCAACCGTCTGCTGCTCAGGGGCTTCACCTGTGAGTTCTTCGAGCTCTTCAACTGGATCGTTCTCTATGAAGACGCAAACATATATACATCCACACATTTAATACAAAAGAACAGTACACCATACAATAGAATGCAGTAAATAAACAGACGTTCCACGCGGGCTCGCAATTAAGGTTAAGAGAGAAAGAGAAAAAAGACAGTCGAGAAACGATCACGTTACATTATTATAAATTAAACCACTCGCTTAATAGAAGAGAATTAATTTGGACACTATGTTTTAGCATAAAGTAAAGTCAAGTTCCACATTTAATCATTATAAACAATTAAAGATGAACGAAAGGGAGTGGTCTCACGGCGAGACGTACGACATAACATTTAGATTGAATTAAGAAGTAAACGACTCGACGCGTGGCAGAGCGAGCAACAAGACACTTGCATTACTTATAAAGAGACGTTAAGCATCGCGCGACGAAACGCACGACGACAAACGTCAATAGAGCTGAGTTTAAAGTGGAACGTCGCGCGTCTGGACGTGCGACATCGCACCTTAAACAACCTGAAATTAAAATAGATCGTCGCGCGACGAAGCACGCGACATAGTACACTAATAGAATCCGAAATTAGACAAATTCATCGCGCGACAAAGCGCGCAACGCAACACTTTAATAAATATAAATTAAAAGAATCATCGCGCGACGAAGCGCGTGACGCAGCACGTCGACTACACAAATTAACATCGATAAAAACGGGGTTAAGCGCAGTGCGACTACGGTCGCACGCGCGAGAGCGCGCTACACGTGTCGAAGGCACGCGAACTGTGCAGGCGCGCGGGACGCGAGTCACCGGGGCACGGGCGTGGGCAGGGGCACGGCCGGGGCGTACGACCGAGGGTGCGGGGGCAGGCACGATCGCCGGGGCGCGCGACGAGGGCGCACCCGCTGGGGCACAGCCGGGGAGCGGGGGCTCGCGACGGGGCGGGCTCGGCGGGGCAAGGGCGCGCGGGCAGGGGCCGAGCCACCGGCGTCGGGCCCGAGGCGCGCGCGGGCGTGGGGCCGAGCCGCCGGTGTCGGCCGCGGGCACGGGGACGCCGGGGGCGGCGCGGCTCGTCGGGGCCGGGGCAGGGGCGGCCAAGGGGGCTCGCCGGGGCCGAGGCCAGACGTGATAACAGAGAGGGAGGGCTCACCGGGGAGGGGCGCGCGGCTGGGGAAGGGGCGCGGCCGGGGGAGGGCTCGCCGGGGCAGGGCGGGGTGGGGCTTGCCTGGGCGCGATCGTGTGGGGGGGGAGGGAGGGCGCGGGGCGCGCACGAGCAGGGGAAGAAGAAGGGAGAGAGAGAGAAGGGAAGGGGAGTGGAAAAACTCACCTCCGGGGATCCAAATTCCGGTGATCTCGACTCCAAACCCTAAGGCACCACGGGGAGAGAGAGGTGGAAGAATGGGAGGGAGGTTACTGCGAGGGAGAAATCAAATGAGCCAAACGGATTTGGGGGAGGGGGCGCGCACGCGCAGGGGGTGGGCAGGGGCGCCAGGGGCACGCGGGCCGGACCGGGTCGGGCTGAGCCGGGCTGGGCTGGGTCACATCGCGGATCGAAACCCACGACACGCATGGCCATTAAACGGGATTAAATCGCGAACCGAAATCCAAAACGGAACGAGACGAACACGAGGCATCAGACAAAGAAATGCGCTTCAGCATGATGCAACACCCATGACACTTATGTTTTGTTTATACACGACATGGACACCTATCACTATACTGGTTTGAAATGGGGAAAAAGGAGGCGAAACGGGAAGAGAAAAGAGAGTAACGCCCGAATTTAGTGAGAGAAAAGAAGAAAAAATTCTACCCCCCAAATTCAGGGCGTTACAAACCTATCCCCCTTAAATGAATCTCTCCCTCAAGATTCAGGGTTGGCTAGCAAAGAGCTCAGGGTATTTAGCCGTTAGATCATCTTCACGCTCCCAGGTTGCTTCTTCCTCAGAGTGATGATTCCATCTGACTTTGCACATTCTGATGGTCTTCCTTCGGGTGACTCTGTCTGCATTCTCAAGGATCTGCACTGGTTTCTCTGTGTAGGTCAAGTCCTCCCGGACCTCCAGACCTTCCACTGGCAACTGCTGTTCTAGCACATGCAAACACTTCTTCAACTGAGACACATGAAAGACATCATGCACTGCGGACAAGCCTTCTGGCAAACTGAGCTAGTAGGCCACTTCTCCACGCTTTGCGAGAATCTGATACGGACCGATGTAGCGGGGTGCTAGCTTGCCTTTGACTCCGAATCTTCTGACTCCTCTGATCAGTGACACATTCAGATAGACGAAGTCTCCAACTTCGAAACTCAGCTCTCTTCTTCTTGTGTCTACATAGCTTCGCTGCCTTGATTGCGCTATCTTCAAATTCTCTCGGACCATCTTGATGTTCTCTTCGGCTTCAAGCAGAATGTCTGGCCCAAATACTTGCTTTTCTCTAGGCTAATCCCATTGCAATGGAGTTCTACAACTCCTCCCATAAAGCGCCTGAAATGGTGACATCTTCAAGCTGGCCTGGTAACTGTTGTTATAGAACTCTGCATAAGGCAACCTCTTGTCCCATCCGGACTGATCTTGCAACGCATAGACTCTCAACATGTCTTCAAGGATTTGATTGGTTCTTTTAGTCTGACCATCTATCTGCGGATGATAAGCTGAACTGAAATTCAGATGTGTGCCCAAGGCTTCATGCAACTGCTGCCAGAAATGAGAGGTGAACTGCATTCCTTTGTCTGACACTATCTTCTTTGGCACACCATGAAGACAAATGATCCGAGGCATGTACAATTCTGCCAATACTGCACTACTATAGTTGGTCTTGATAGGTATGAAGTGGGCTGACTTGGTTAAGAGGTCCACCACTACCCAAATGGAATCGTAGCCGGCTCGAGTGCGAGGCAATCCGACTATGAAATCCATACCTATTTCATCCCATTTCCACTGAGGAATTTGCAATGGTTGCAACAATCCAGCTGGTCTCTGGTGCTCTGCCTTGATCCTTCGACAACTATCACACATAGCCACATGCTCTGCGATTTCCCTCTTCATTCCATACCACCAAAATTTCTTCTTCAGATCCTGATACATCTTCTCACTTCCACGGTGAATTGAATAAGCTGTCTCATGAGCTTCCTTGAGGATCAACTCCCGAATAGATTGGACATTGGGAACACATAAGCGGTCTTTGAACCATATCACACCTTCTGCATCTTCCTGAAAATCTTTGCCTCTGCCGTCTAGAATCAGTCGTCGGATTTCACTGATCTTCTCATCATTCTTCTGTGCTTCTTTGATTTCCCGCTCCAGGGTAGGTTCCAACTCAATTGTGACTCCTCGTGTATTATTCAGAAATCCGAGACTCAACCTGTCAAACTCTTTGGCCAACTCATAAGGCATCGAACGAGCGACCATCAGATTGACTTGACTCTTCCTACTCAAAGCATCTGCCACTATGTTCGCTTTGCCTGGATGGTAGTGAATCTCCAACTCATAGTCTTTGATCAGCTCTAACCATCTTCTTTGCCTCATATTCAGCTCTGACTGAGTGAATATGTACTTCAGACTCTTGTGGTCTGTGTAAACATCACATTTCTGTCCATACAGATAGTGCCTCTATGTCTTCAATGCGTGAACCACTGCTGCCAACTCTAGGTCATGGATTGGGTAATTCTTCTCATGAACCTTCAGCTGTCGGGACGAGTAAGCCACAACTCTTCCCTCCTACATCAACACACATCCCAAACCAGTGTAACAAGCATCGCAATACACCGAGAAGGGCTTGTGCACATCAGGCAAGACTAAGATAGGCGCTGTAGTCAACTTCTCTTTCAGCGCTTCGAAGGCCTCTTGATATTTCTGGGTCCACTTAAACTCAACTTTGTTGCCTAACAAAGCTGTCATTGGTTTCGCAATCTTCGAAAACCCTTCAATGAATCGCCGATAATATCTGGCCATTCCAATGAAGCTCTTGATTCCTCGGGCATCTGTTGGCGCTTTCCAGTTCAGAATGTCTGCCACTTTCTTCGGATCCACAGCCAATCCTTCTTTGTTGATTATGTGACCCAAGAACAGGACTTCACTGATCCAGAACTCGCACTTGCTCAACTTTGCATACAACTGGTGCTCTCGCAATCTCTGCAATACCATCCTCAAATGACTTGCATGCTCTTCTTCGCTTTGAGAATAAATCAGAATGTCATCAATAAATACCACCACAAACTTATCAAGATAGTCCATGAATACACTGTTCATCAAGTTCATGAAGAAAGCTGGTGCATTTGTTAGACCGAAAGATATCACAGTGAACTCATACAACCCATACATAGTAATGAATGCTATCTTCGGAATGTCTGAAGGTCGGATCCTGAGCTGATGATAACCTGACCTCAGATCTATCTTGGAGAACACGCTGGCTCCTCTCAACTGGTCGAACAGATCTTCTATTCTAGGCAAGGGGTACTTGTTCTTGATGGTGACCTCATTCAGAGCTCAATAATCGATACACATCCTTTTGGTGCCATCTTTCTTTTCCACAAATAGGACAGGGGCAACCCAAGACAAGGTGCTTGGCCGGATGTAACCTTTCTCTGACAACTCATCGATCTGCTTCTTAAGTTCAACCAACTCCGGTCCAGATATTTTGTAAGCTCTTTTAAAGATGGGGGCGGTGCCAGGAAGAAGCTCTATAGCAAATTCAACTTTCTGCTCTGGTGGCATACCTGGTAAGTCCTTTGGAAACACATCTGGGAACTCGGACACAACCTTATAGCCTCAATTGGGTCTGCTTCACTGCTATCGACAGCCATCTGATAACAACTTCCTTTTCGTGGCTCAGGCGGGACTAACTCGGTCACCACTTCCTCTCCTAGTGGGGACACCAACTTGATCGTCCTCTTATCACAACTGATAATTGTCTGGTACTTATCTAACCAATTCATCCCTAGGATGACATCTATTCCCTGAGTACCCATTACTATGAGGTTAGCGGGAAACGCTATCCCCCTTATTTCCACACTTACATTCAAACAAATGCTATCGGCTCGAATTCTACCACCGGCTGAGTCAATTTGAATGGGGGTTGACATGGTAGTTATTGGAAGACTATGTGCTTTTAACCATGATACGGTAATGAATGAATGCGTTGCTCCAGTATCAAATAACACTTCTGCAATATGGGAGTTGACTGGAAACATACCTACTATCATGCCGGGGGTCTCCTGAACTGCTTCAGCCTCCAAGTGGTTCAGTCTCCCATGATTGTAATGTGGCTGAGAGCGGTTACCTGCTCCTGGCTAAGGCACATTCTGCTTTGCTGGGGCATTGGGGCCTGACTGCTGCTGGGCTGCCTTCTTCTGACATTGCATCACCCAGTGGCCTTTCTCTCCATAGTGGAAACATGCTCTGTTTCCAACCTGAGCCAGTGCTGCTTGATTGTTCTGCTGGTTTGCTGGGGCAGGAAGACGAGGTGCCTGCTGATTCTGCCTCTAGGACTGACCTCCTCCTGACTGATTATTCTGGCGATTCTAATGCTGATGCTGAGGATACTACCTTTGAAACTGCTGATGCTGGGGTGGACGTTGGTTCTGCCTGAACTCTTGAGGTTGATTGCCTGAGAAACAAGGACGATTGCTGCTTCCAGGCTGGGGTCCACTGATCTTGCGCTTGCGATCCTCCATCTCCTTACGCTTCCTCTCTATCATGATTGCTCTGTCAATCAGGTGCTGAAATGTCGGGAAGGTGTGATTCATCAGCTGATACTGCAGAGGGTCAACCAAGCCTCTCAGGAAACGATACTGTCTCTTGGCATCGGTGTTGACATCTTCAGGAGCATAGCGAGACAGCTGCAGAAACCTGTCACGGTACTCACTAACAGATGATGACCCTTGCTTGAGGGCCAGGAACTCCTCCTTCTTCACTATCATCAGACCTGCAGGAACATGGTACTGATGGAAGCTACCTCTGAACTCTTCCCAGGTGATGGTGTCGGGGTTGGCATGGGTGGCGAGATAAGACTCCCACCATGACTGGGCTGCTCCTCTCAACAGATGGGGACCATACAGAACTTTCTCCCTGTCATCACACTGAGCGGTATGCAACTCCCGCTCCATAGTGTGCAGCCAGTCTTCAGCGTCCATGGGATCAGAAGAGTGAGCGAACGTTGGGGGATGACCTCTCATGAATTCAGCATGCTTGTCTCTCGGCATCTGAGGCTGAGGTGGTGGCTGTTGCTGCTGCTGCTGCTGAATGGCGGCCAGAGTCTGACCAATGGCTTGAACTGCCTAAGTCTGCATCAGGAACATCTGCTCGATGGACATCGAGGGCGGGGGTGGCAGTTGCTGTTGCTGGGGTGCCTCATCCTGCTGAGCTGCTTGCTCATGCTGAGCACGCCTTCCTCCTCTGCGCCTGTTTTCTGACATCTGTAGAATGCAACCACACATCAGAACTGACCTTGCAAATCTTGCAGCATAAGAAAAGAGTATAGAATTCTTCAACAACACTGAACAGATGAGCATCTTCACTGATCTCCAACACAGACCAACCCAGCTTCTCAGAGAAAGAGGAAAGTGGAATAAAAGGCTTCCCAACTAGATAACTAACACCATTAACATATAACAGGTAAACCAAAATGCAGGGGATTCCCACATTCTGATGACAGTCATTACAAAGATCCAAATCAAACATAGTTCATCATGACAAACATAAATGCACAGGATATAGCAAACTACCCTATCTAACTAAGACTAACTAAAAGCGAGACTAACACTAGGACTATAGCTTCTACGTATATATTTCGTATTAATTACAAGATCCGACTCTGACGACCTATGGTTCTAAATTTATCTTGGTCTTGCAGTCAGGGTTGCCATAAGACTGGTGTCCACGCCGAGGTGAGCGGTACGGGTGCTGAGTCCCGACGGGAGCGAGGGAACCATCATCCAGGTGACGACGTTCCGCGCGCTCAGCCCGCAGCTGGGCGATCTCAGCACGAGCCCTACTCAACTCGTCAAGCGCATGGTCCAGCTCCATGTTTAGCACGACGGCTAGGTTGACTGTGCTGCTCAACCTAGGATTGTCCTCACCAATGGGTGAGACAATCACGCTTCCTGTGCTGCCAGATGGACGGCGGGGGTAATACTTTAGGTTGAGACCATCAGCTACCCCACCGAGCACTGAACAGTAGTGCGAAAGCGCACGCCGTGCGGCATCTTGCATGGCCACCTCAGCTGAGTCCCGCTCAGAGATGGAATAGTGCTCTGAGCAGATCTCCACACCCCGGAGACCGTTCTCCGGACGGCGCACCAAGCAGGTCGCCTCCCAGCGGTCCGGGTAGACCCCGCGACTGTGTTGGAAGACCACACAGCGATACTCGATGGACCAAGTATGCCGGTCAAGTGCCCGACGTAGCAGGGTGTCGAGCGCATCATGGAAGTGACACCCGCGAGCAGCGTCGCGAGTGATGGGTCAAGCAACCCATCCTTCCAACTCCTGGTCGGCAGAAAAGTCGGCGTCGTGGCTCGAGCTGCTGTCGCCTCCTCCGTCGTCTGGGTCTCCTCCAGCAGCTACTCCAGGGGCTGGGGCGCTCAGTGGTGGTGCAGGGGGCGCCTCCAGGGGAAGCACGGGGGAGCAGCTCCTCACAGACTCTATCTCCTGCTGGAGCGAGAAAGAAGAGCCCTGCTGCTCCTGTCGTCGACGCTCCTGCTCCTCATGCAGGCAGTGGTGCAGCCTCTCCAAGTGGCTGGACTGACCGGTCACTGGACGACGAAGCGGACACTCCGCAAGACAGGGGGGGTAAGAAGGGGATGATAGACTTTCGTGTAGTGTGTCTAAGACGAGCCATCTACAAAAGACACCGCAAGCATAAGAGTGAGAACAGAACTAGTATGACCAGCAAGTAATAAACCATAAATAAATGAAGGATCAGAATAAAACACAATTTTCAGCAAGATATAATATATAGTAGAACATAGGTTTGGTCGATATGACCAACTTTTGAAGGGATACTAAAGTCAAGGCAGGAACAGAGGTCTATAATCCTTAGAATGGTCATTCTACTCTAGGTTAGCGGTCCTACAGTCAGCACAGCTTTGATACCACCTATGTCACACCCGGTTTTAGAAGGCAAACCGAATGCGAACCATGTACGTGTCAAGATTAGCAATTCACGTACACAACAGTTACATAACATGGACATCACCACACAGTGCTCAAATAGTATTAAAAAGGGAAATAATAGTCGATTACATCATATGTCTGAGACATCCACATAGTCTTTACAATAAATCAAAGTGCGAAAACGAAGCCTAGATAAACGCGGCCTTCACTGGCGCCGACTGGGGGTTGCCGCTAACCCACGCCTAGAACCCGTCGTAGTCTTAGAACTCCTGGAAGTCTCCTTCCACGGCTTCATCTTCTCCTGAGCAGTGGTTGCAATGCGGACAACCTGGGGAAGGGGGGATTTGGTGTGTAGAGCAAGGGTGAGTACACATCAACATACTCAGCAAGTATCCTGTTTTGCTGTAGTGGACTAGCTTTTTGTGGGGGGTAAGTCAAGCAGTTGCTTTTAGTTGGTCAGATTATTATTACTAGTAGAAAGCCAGGTTTTAGCATTAACCCAAGTTATTAACCCAGAGTACCCTTTCCAAACGGAAAGAATACCACTTACCATTACCAGAGTCAATTCCAAGAACCATCAATCTCATTGCCACCTACAAATCCGAACATCTCTGATCAAGTACCACTAAGCACTAGAGCTCCCTTGGCTACTCATAACCGCGAGCACGGCTGATATATCAGTTTTCATACACTCTGTAGAGGTTGTGCACTTTATCCACAAGCCGTGATTCCCTTTCTGCCCGGAGAGAGCTACTCCCCATTGACCACTACCTAGGTGGTCCAGCAGGGCATCACTGCGTAGCCTTTACAAAGATTCCCCAGGGCTGTATCCGCCCGTTAGGTTTCCTAAATGTACCGCACTCCTCCCCAAGGGACAAATCAACCTTGGCAGAGCGAGCCGCATACACCGAGCCCCATTGACGGCACGACGGCAAAGCGAACTACACCCCGGTTCCTCTAATTACTCAGCTAAGGGCGTCCCACTCCACCCTCATGGTTGCACTGTTTTCCTGGGCGGTCATCCAACGAACAGGTCCTTACGGAGAGGCACTCGAGAAACCGCTCGAGCCCCCTTGAAGGTCACAAGTATAACATCATAATAAAATAGGGGAAAACATCGTATCATTGATAATTCTCATCATGTTCATTGATTAGAGTTGAGCAATAGCATAAGTATAAGCAATAATAATCCAACCCAAATAGGTAAACAAGGACATGGATAACAAAAGCTAGTCAATCCTTAGGTATAAATGTGTAATGCGGGAGGTGAATTAAAGAATGTATAGGACAGAGATAGGTCAAGAGACACTTGCCTTCACCAACCGTCTGCTGCTCAGGGGCTTCACCTGTGAGTTCTTCGGGCTCTTCAACCGGATCGTTCTCTATGCAGACACAAACATATATACATCCACACATTTAATACAAAAGAACAGTACACCATACAATAGAATGCAGTAAATAAACAGACGTTCCACGCGGGCTCGCAATTAAGGTTAAGAGAGAAAGAGAAAAAAGACAGTCGAGAAACGATCACATTACATTATTATAAATTAAACCACTCGCTTAATAGAAGGGAATTAATTTGGACACTATGTTTTAGCATAAAGTAAAGTCAAGTTCCACATTTAATCATTATAAACAATTGAAGATGAACGAAAGGGAGTGGTCGCACGGCGAGACGTACGACATAACATTTAGATTTAATTAAGAAGTAAACGACTCGCCGCGTGACAGAGCGCTCAACAAGACACTTGCATTACTTATAAAGAGACATTAAGCATCACACGATGAAACGCACGATGACATACGTCAACAGAGCTGAGTTTAAAGTGGAACGTCGCGCATCTGGACGCTTGACGTCGCACCTTAAACAACCTGAAATTAAAATAGATCGTCATGCGACGAAGCGCGTGACATAGCACATTAATAGAATCCGAAATTAGACAAATTCGTCACGCGACGAAGCACGCAACGCAACACTTTAATAAATATAAATTAAAAGAATCGTCGCGCGACGAAGCGCGCGACGCAGCACGTCGACTACACAAATTAACATCGATTAAAATGGGGTTAAGCGCAGTGCGACTACGGTCGCACGCGCGAGAGCGTGCTACACATGCCGAAGGCATGCGAACTATGCAGGCGCGCGGGACGCGAGTCGCCGGGGCACGGGCGCGGGCAGGGGAACGGCTGGGGGCGTACAACCGAGAGCGCGGGGGCAGGCACGACCGCCGGGGCACGCGACGAGGGCGCAGCCACCGGGGCACGGCCGGGGAGCGGGGGCTCGCGACGGGGCGGGCTCAGCGGGGCGAGGGTGCACGGGCAGGGGCCGAGCCGCCGGCGTCGGGCGCGAGGCACGCGTGGGCGCGGGGCCGAGCCGCCGGCGTCGGGTGCGGGCAGGGGGCCGCGGGCGCGAGGACGCCGGGGGTGGCGCGGCTCGCCGGGGCTGGGGCAGGCACGACCGAGGGGGCTCGCCGAGGCCGAGGCCGGACGCGAGGAGGGAGAGGGAGGACTCGCCGGGGAGGGGCGCGCGGGGGCGGAGCTCACCGGGGCAAGGGGGCGCGCGGCCGAGGAAGGGGCGCGGCCGGGGGAGGGCTCGCCGGGGCATGGCGGGGCAGGGCTCGCCGGGGCGCGAGCGCGCGCGGGGGAGGGAGGGCGCGGGGTCGGGCTCGGCGGGGCGGCGCGGGCGCGGCCATGGGAGGGCGGCGCGGGCGCTAGGGCGTGGGGCGCGCGCGAGCAGGGGAAGAAGAAGGGAGAGGGAGCGGGAGAGATAGAAGGGAAGGGGAGGGGAAAAACTCACCTCCGGGGATCCAAATTCCGGTGATCCCGACTCCAAACCCTAGGGCACCATGGGGAGAGAGAGAGGTGGAAGAAGGGGAGGGAGGTTACTGCGCGGGAGAAATCAAATGAGCCAAACAGATTTGGGGGAGGGGGCGCGCAGGGGGTGGGCAGGGGCGCCACGGGCGCGCGGGCCGGACCGGGTCAGGCTGAGCCGGGTTGGGCTGGGTCACATCGCGGATCGAAACCCACGACACGCACGACCATTAAACGGAATTAAATCGCGAACCAAAATCCGAAACGGAATGAGACGAACACGCGGCATCAGACAAAGAAATGCGCTTCGGCATGATGCAACACCCATGACACTTAGGTTTTGTTTATACACGACACGGACACCTATCACTATACTGGTCTGAAATGCGGAAAAAGGAGGCGAAACGGGAAGAGAAAAGAGAGTAACGCCTGAATTTGGTGAGAGAAAAGAAGAAAAAATTCTACCCCCCAAATTCAGGGTGTTACAGAAGGTCCCCAACAGATGCCTTTTGATGACGAAGAGTGACTTTCTCCTACAAAGTCCAAACTCCATCCTCTGAAAGGCCAAGGTTTTATAATAGGATACAGTTCGACTGCAGTGACTAATTGCAGATTGCCAAACTTCTTACATATTTGACATCCTTTGTAGTACTTAAAATAATCAGCTATCATGTCAGGTCAATAAAAGTGAGATCTCCTCAATAGCCACTTAATCTTTGGAGCTGATTAATTAGTACCACAAATCCCTTCATGTACTTCGGCCATAGCTAACATAGCATCATCGGAGCCCAAGCACTTAAGCAAGACATCACTAAGAGTTCGGCGATAAAGTTCATTATCAATTAAAATATACTTAAAAGTTGTACGCCGAACGTTTTTGTCTGTCCTAAGACTAGGATCTCATAGGTAGTTGATTAAAGGAGTCCTCCAGTCAATCGCATCGGCTGCATTACCAGACAAATTAACTAAGTTGAGATCCCATTATTCGTACCTCTATGAGTTAAATGGGTAGTGGCTATGATGAACACAAGACCCACTAGTTGTATGTTTCTAAACTAGAATGGCTTATGTACCTTATACAAGCAACTAGTTTTGTAGCGATGTGATGAAGATAGGGCAATTATGGGCCAACCATGTAAATCATTTTTGTTACAATTTTTTGTAATTTTCTTTAGATTTTGTATCCATTTCCATCTATGTAATTTAAAAAACAAGTAATTGTCTACATGTAATGATTCCATTATTCATACATCTTCTATTATTTAAATGGGTAGCGATTCAGAGCCTCGAGCCTCGAGGCGAATGGCGCAAGCCAACCCAGTTGTTAGTTATGAACAAGATAATTCAAAGAGCACCAAATACAAGAGTGAGGTGTCCCTAACACCACCTCCTCTGAAGTAAGCTCATGGAGAAGTGCAAGACGAGGACTACGACCTGAACAAAGAAGCACAATCCGAATGAGGCACTCATGCTTTTACCGTGGAAGGATGAGTGAATCTAGACGAGGAAACTACAACTGCTCGATTGGAGTTATTTTCAACATTTATTACCTAAGCCCTAACTCCTCTAAGTAAACAATGACTAATTTGATTTCTTTCCCTTGATAGAAACAGGTGTTGCCAGTTCATCTTGAGTTCCACAATGACGACAAAGGAGTTGAAGGGAACAACAACCCGCTGCTTCCACGGGGACTTCCTCAATCGCAACGGCCAGTGCTAAGCCGAAGAGGAAAAGGGTGAACACAACATGCATAAGAAGAAAGATGATGTGCATGTGATACATGAGCTAGGGCCACAAGGAGAGCTAGCCATTGCACCCAATTAAGATCCTTAGTGGCTACAGCAACCAAATCTCATGCATAGTCAAGGATAAGGTGTCAATCATTTATGAGAGCTAGGAGACGGTCCCGCAAGACTTCAAGGATCTTGTGTGTGCAGAGGTGAACTAGCGGTTCATGTATACAACCGAAGGCTATGACGAGGAGAAGTTCAAGGCACATGTGATGTACGTTGTAGGGAAAGCCCTTCGAAACTTCAAGTACAATCTCAATAAGGATTACGTGTAGAAAGGGAATACTCCCTTTGAACATTACAACTACGTAATGCCTGAAGTATGGGAAGTCTTCACCAAACAAAAGCAAACCTAAGAAGAAAAATCCAAGAGCAAGTAGTTCTCAGAGCTCACAAAGAGAAACATTAACTTTCACCACTTGGGCCTAACAAGGTATGCCTCTAAGAAGGGATAGTGGTGGGTGGAAGAACGGGCGACAGCTGAGACCGACATGCCTGATACATACGAAGGGATAGAGGAGAGGGACCAAGAATTCCTCCAAGCTCATTTATCAAAAAAGCTATAGGAGGGCAAGACCAAGTTCAATGAGCCACAAACTAAGGAGGTTTGAGAAGAAGATGTAACTAATTGTTGTAGCTAAGAAGAAAGGGACTAGCTATCTGAGGCACTAGGAAACTCCGAGCACCACGGCCATGTACGTAGCGTTTCCTCAAGGAAGAGGTGGAAAACGGACAAGTCTAGGCAATCTGACATGACCTCACGCCCTAGAAGACAGACCTACAAGAAGAGACTCGTATAGAAAGGGCGTGATGAAGCCAAAAAGGATCTGATCATGAGAAAATCAAGGAAGCATTCTATTAATACTTGATTTCAATTCCCTGAAGGTATCAAAAATCAAGGCAACACAAGTTAAATATTTGGACCTTCATCCTTTGGTTTATCACTTCTTCGACGTGTTAGCGTGAAGGACGAAGTTCTCAAAGGATGTCGGAATGAAACAATGTGAAAAGACAATGTAAAGTGTTGTATGGTGCTCATCTTTTATGCCTTAGCATACTTATTCCATCTTCTTTTTTATTAAATGAGTCTACAAGCATACCTTTGGCTCCTTAATACAAGGTGACATGAAGGCTCTTCAAAGGCTAAGTAATATGAAGCTATGGTCCTCCCAAAAGGTATCTTATACATGGCACTGTTCATCTATTAATAGGGAAGATGAACCACCTTCGTACAAAATTACAATCATGCCCCTCAAGGTTTTACACACATTGTTTACAAATGACATTAGGGTAACATCGTATTTTCTACTTCCTTTGCTGCATAGGGCTTGGCCTTCGTCGTGTGAAAGCTTCTCCGCTGGCTTGCGTTCGAAGCCTTTCTCCTTTTGCAAAAGCTATCAACTTTAACTGACTCCTTTATTATCTAGGCATATAGGCGAAGCTTCTTTATATGATGTTTCGATCAAAGGCTAGCTTCAGCCATTGATTGAAGTGTACCTGAAACATAGTTGTTCATGCCGAACTGAAGGTTAATGAGGACCTTTGGCAAAGGGAAGCCCCCAACATGTTCACAAGCTAAGACCCCAGGATGGTGTAGCTAAGGATGCAAATGTTTCGCCAGTCTTGCAAAGAACAGCTGGCATGGATTCAAAGGGACCTAGTTTAGCCGGGTCTACCCGCAATTGAAGGGCATATTGTGCTACCGACCGAAGGACTCAACAGGTATCTGGTCGACGATATCGACAAACCAATGCCATGCCACATCACCGAGCCCTACGGTAGGCTAACGAATAGACTACTGGAGAAGGGCACAGGAATGGCATTGCTGGGACGCATGTACGACGTCAAGATAATTCTAGCCATGTATGTTAAGGTGCTGGTCAACTGGGTCCACATGGAACACACCGACGATGAAATTGACATACCCACTCCAGACAAGGACATGTACCTGAGAAGCATTGAAGGCAAGGAAGTGCTCTAGGATAAGCCAGACATATACTAAGATGATGATACACCACTGTCACATCCTTCAACGTCTCCCATGCCACAGGATGGCGATGACGACCACCACCACAGTGGTAGTGAACCAGGGGGAAATATGCCAGGCAACTCACTAGGCATTCCTCTGACACGAGCAAGGCACAACAAGGAACAGGGATGGAAACAACACTCAGCAACACTACACTACCTGCAATTGATCCGAAGGGGGACAAACAATCATGTCTGTACGCACCAAAAAAGCATGAGGAGAGGCACAAGAAATGGGGCCCAACAGTGGGTATACTTATGAACGATATCTTTGGAGTTACTAGCAAAGTTTTTTACTCTTAACTATCTCATGTACTGTATAGGCCTATGTCACCAGTTGCATGTCCTCGTTTGGATAACTACCTTGAAAACTGTGAGCCTGACAAGTTCACGTTAACCTTGGGCAAACTCATGGAGGAACTGTGGGACATGAGAATGTTCCATCTTGGGTACATGGAGGTGGAAAAGCAGGCCTACGTTCTTTCATTATCCACATGCATAGGCTCATGGGGCGCAAGGACCACGACCTCACTCAAGTCACCTTGTTTTCTCTGTAAGTAAATTACAATTTTTACACCCTCACATCGCTCACGCTACTTTAGGAAAGAATAATAGTAATAATGTCATGCATTGTGTCCTTGTAGGATGCAAGCATATGTATGCGAGAGATTGGGCGAAAATGTTGATTACCTCTCTCCAATGCGTATTAACGAGAGTGCCATCAAGGATTATGATATACTAGACAATCACGACAAGATAGTTAGCTTGAAGCCCGAAGAGAGAGAGGAAGCATGGAAAATACTAAAGAATGAGTCGAGATATAACACAACGATATACTTGTATAGAGTCATGAAGAATGTCAAGGAAAGTGGTCGTGTCATGGCCACCCACCTGTTTGGGTAAGTAAAATGGATATTGCGAGAGTTCAAGTTGATACTTGGACAACACTAAGATTTGAAATCTGTATTGTGTAGCAAGGGCATCATGGACCACTGGATTGCATTCTAATCTATCCTTAGGATGGTAGGGTCATTTTATTGGACTCTTTGGATACATCAAAAGAAGGATATCAAGAATTTGAAAACGTATTGAGATTGTAAGTGATGGTACTTGTTGTTCATTTACTCTATACACAAGTATTCAAATTGTTGTTGATGATACTGGTGGTTTTGTTACGTACAACGCTTACCACAAGTATGTGGAGGATCCACAATGCATCGACCAAAGATCCAACAACAAGAAGAAGATATTCCCCAAAACACTTAAAGTCAGGCACAACTTCCCGGTACGTTCCAAAGTGCTATATACGATGTGTATACTCTTAATATGTTGCAACTAGTGATATGATATTGTGTATGACGTATATTGTGTAGTGCTCCAAACCACCTCATGGGTGAGTACTATGCGGATTGTATGTCTGCGGGTATCTTAGAGCCTGCGTCAAATTCAGCACCATCTATAAACAGTTGAAGAAGTCACTAAACTGGTGGGAAGAAGAAAAGATAACCCATGAGACCATCACTGGAATAGTTAGGGACATATGTAAGTTTATCATGGATAACTGTATGCAGGAAGGGGTGTCGTTCTTCAACAAAAATAGCAATTAGGGACAGTAGAAGAGTATGAGAAGCTCAGAAACTATACACCTTAAAGCATACAAGTGTCCAAACATCTTTTTAGGATTATCATGTCATGGTAGGTGATCGTGATCGATGTGTTGTAAAGACAACACTTTAATTTGATTAGCTTGAACATTAGATGTGACGATACAAGTATGCATATGTGTATATATCTATCTGCGCTTCGTATTTCTATTTGTTGCCTTTAATTGGTGTTTTATTTGCAAGTACAGTTTAAATTGAATTCAGATTTAAATTCAAATCCAAAATTATTATTTTTAAATCGAAAATAGTTAACTGAGGCTGGCAAATAAATATATATGAATTCAATACAATAAATATATTGTATTCGCTACTTTGATAAATATATTGTATTCGCTAAATATATTGTATTCGCTAATTTGATGCTTATGATGATCCATGTGGTCGAGTATTTCATCAACCATATATATATGAATTCTCATGTGGTAGCGCCTCCCTCCGATGGAACTCGAATTGACTGGAAATGGGTTTAGAACTGGGAGGATCATGACCAAAAAAGGACGTTGACAATGGTGTGCTTTTCCTAGAAGATGCCACACCCAGTTTGAATGCCTTCATCAGCAGTACTAGGGAATTGAATCAGCTACCAACAACTCTATTGATAACTTTACACAGTAGTATATGCCTACCTTACTGTTCTTACATCACATCAAAGAGCTAAACTATGATCTCATGGATCTCATGGGCTCACTAGTTTAATGTTGGTCCCCCACACATACATGTAGTATATTTGGACCGAAAGAGCTATAAGTAGTTTAATATTATACCCCACCCTCCCTGTCCAATCTCGTCCAATTAGTCAGCATTATAATTGTTTCTAGAGAATAAGATGTTCACAAAATCACTGCCAAACAAAATAAATAAAATATTTTTTGATAGCTAGTCTATTACAAATTATATCAATATAAACCGCTATATCTTGGAAATACACTATGCATGTAGTCCTACCAAATTTGACATAGAACAAGATATATGCAGGTCTCTTCAAATGTAGAAAATACTTCATCCATCCTGTAATATAGTGCATTCAGACATCCAAATTTCTACCAAAACATTAGGCATTTCATAGAACATAAGATAATCTTGCATTAAATAGTAACATAAATTTAGTACATCCTCCGGTTTCCTAAAGCAAGGCATTTTGTGGTTTTCCTAAGTCAAAAAATTTAAATTTTGACTATAAATAAATCTTTCATGTAGAGTCTAGAAATATGAAAGTGATATAAGTAGATTCATCTTGAAATGTAGTTTTTTTTCTAAAAGTATACTTTGACTATGTTTTATGAATGTTTCATAGCAAAAAATAGAGATTAAAGTTGGTTTTTAGAGACCATATCGATATCAAAATGACATGCTTATAGAACCAAATGTAGTACGTATTATGGCCTTATTCCTTACTTCTCATTTGTCAGTCAAATCTCCATTAATTACACTCATGATAGCATCTAATTAAAATTGATGTAATGATGCATGTACCTTATTTATTTTCTCTTAAGTTATCATATGTCACTAGAATATTCTCTTTGTCATACGTATTTTGGATTTCTCAACCCCATCTATATGTGTCTCTTTTAAACCATATCCATGCATTCCCTCTAAACAATAATTTGTGCAAAATGTCTTCTACAATTGGCAACCAAAATCCATAACATGCATGTGCATGTCTTTTTTAAAATTTGTGCTCTAGACAATTAAGGAAGTTGACAAAGGAACTAAGTAATTAGTGAGAGACAAGTTAGTTTTTTTACCAAACTCCTTATTTAGTTCTAAAACTATTTAGATATCATGTATATCACGATGGAAGTAGTTTCTATACATACTTGACAAGTCAAAGAGTATCGTTGTGTGAATTGGCCAGAGGTCACCTGGTACCAACCACACAAGGAGTCGGGAGCACGTTGCTGCTACGATCGTTCCTTCGGAACGCGACTCCGCAAACAAGGGGTTTCGAGCATGTCACCTGGCTTGAACTACAACCAGGAAGGGTGCGTTGGCATTGGTGTATCACTATGCAAATGCACAACAAACAGTTAAACATTAAATTCTAGTCAGATCAATTAGATCGACCTATGTTTGTTGTCCTAATCGGCTCCTTGAGCCTATTGTCATATTTCTTCGGGGTCAGTTATTATAATAATCAATGAATGTAAAGATGCATTGAAAGCGACTGACGTAGGAATAAATATGTCTAAAGCATACATGAGCCAGTTGTTTACTCTAGCGCCACACGGGCTATGTACATAGACAAAGGAGAGCAATGGCTAGGAACCATTATTACCCATGTTGTTGACCAAATCTAGGACAAGATAAACTGCAGATTGTCTATAGGAACACCCTAGATCTAATCTACTACATGTATCATATTAGTAATCTCAGGATCATCCGCTTGTAAGAACCGATTACTACACACATGAACATGGATCAAGACCTCCAAAGAAGTCCAACCAAATTAAATAATGAGACTAAGCATGTAATATAGGGTTCTAGATGTGTATCAATCTTCCAAGTTGTCGTATGCACATGTGCAACTTACATGTCATGGAGTGTAGAACCAATCAAGAAATATGCATGTGGTAGTATAAAATAAATCTAAATGCTTGAAGCTCAAAGATAAATATGGATTGAAACTACACTTGATAACTAGCAGATCTTGCCAACAATAATGATTAGTACAAGATCTACCAGGGTAAGGGGATGACACCATGCCACCCTTACATGATCAAAGACTGCATCAGGGCAACCTATCGCTTACCTTGGAAAACCCTTGGAGAACGGATGGTGATGCGCCGAGAGGATGAGAAGCACCCATTGCTTGGAGAACGAATGGTTTTTTTATTATGATTATATCTATTATGATATATAGCCCTATGGGCTTGAAGCGATAAGAGCTTCCTAACTTACATTTTTCATCTAATCTATAACTTATTTATGGTATATTGACTATTTCTATATTACACAACTATTTTCCACCTAGACCGAGTACCTTTCTTTGGAGTCCTTCAGCCATAAAAGGGTAACACGAGTCTGGCTAGGATTAGGTGCCAACACAAGACCTCTAGTTTTGGTAGAATCTTTTGTGTCGAAACTAGATCTTTGCCTGGTGGAAAATTTGCACCTCTATCAGTGCTCAAGTGTATGGTGTGTCAGCCAACTCTGCATTATGCAACCTTGCCTCGGGTTTTGATCTGGTGCTTCCACCTCAAGTAGTTTTGCCTCCTATAAATAGTATTAGTATGCACAAGAACTCCAAAACGGTGCGGACCTGTTGCAAGTTGTAACACCTCTCCTACTCTCGGACCGGTGGTACTTACTCCTAGCAGCCCTCTAGGATCATAGATCATCCCCACAGACCAACACGAGTCTTTTGTGCACACTTTGTCCTCACTCATGCGCACCCGAGAAGACTTTCCGGTCAGTCACCCATCCCAAGATTGCTCTTGGCCAAGCACACTTAACGGAGAGATTCTTTTGAGGTAGGCTTGCAAAAAAGAAGATGCACCTTGTTGGTATATATGAGTACTCTATTGATTCTTTTAAGACTTGCACTAGGATATCACACAATCCACCTAGGCCAGTATATCACACAAGCAATGGCGCCACCTCTCCTACCTATAGTAGCAAATCATCCAACCTCTCCTTTTTGTTTGATCCTCCAACCTCTACCCCCTATGAGCACCCTCCTCCTCATCCACCACCCCAGCTTCCTCTAATCGAGGAGGACTAGGAATTCCATTATGATACCAACCTTTCTCAACTGACTATGCCTCAATAGAAGTTGACAAATCTAATGCAGACTCTTCGGCTACTAGGCAGGCCACCTGCTTCCTAGGTCCCCGCGTCCCTAGATCCTTGGATGACATCTAGGACTACGACAAGCACTACATCGACTCCACCAAGGAGGAAATCTCCTCTGATGAGGAGTCAGAGGAGGTGGTGGAGACGTGGTCATGTAGCAGTGGATTCACTAGTGAGGAGGCCGAGGAAGACCTCGACTGGGATTTCAATGATGATTTCAACAAGGATAGCGTCCAAGACGACAACGACAATGATGATGATAATGGCAATGATGACGACGACGATGACAACAACGATAGCGGTGAGGAGGGGCTGGAGCGGAAGCGTAGGAGGTTGATTAGATACCTTTGCCTTTTGTAATATGGTTTTCTGGTAATCTCGCCACTCCTTAACGTAATAAATAAATCTTTTGGCCAATACTAACCTTTGGTGTTCATGTTTCTCTATGCTTGATACATTTTGGCTAGTTTGAATTTGTGATGTTCATGCTTCCTATGCTTGAAGCATTCTAACGATCTCTTCATAGTTTCCATCATTGTTGGATCACCTCGGTAGCCAATATGAAAACCCTATCCTTTGGCTCTTCTTAGGACAATGGTACTCTCATCCAACCACCATCAGTGTTCACGAACATCATCGGCAAGTCGTTCGAACGACGCATCGACTTATGCTGTCCCACCCTCTGAGTAGCTGACGAAACTCCTCACACATCTACAAACTTCTAGCTGTTTATCGGCTTTTGTTTTATGTCTAAAGGCGACAACAACACATAGACTATTTAATTTTTCCCTTTTTAAATATTTTCACTATTTGGCGATAGTAGTACATCGGTTATTCAGCCAATGATGACGTATCGGCTGCTACCCTTAAGTCTGGTGGCACATTTGTCATCTTGTCATACTTAGCCAACAACGATATTTTAGATACTAATCTTTCATAATCCAACCCATAGAATGGGTTAATACTTCAGATATTTCCCATTGATATTTCTAGTAAATTGGATGCCTTCTAATGTTTCCATTCAAAATGAATTGCCTAGTGCAGTTGTTAGTGGCCCTGGGTATGGGTACCCAAAGTGCTACACAAACAAAAGCCTACGTGGGGAGATAGGCTACAAACCCTGCCTACAAGGTGGTTTAAGGTGACAAGACACCCTTGAAGTAGTAGTTGTTGGGGGCCTTCATCTTTCGAAGGTCCTAAAAACACATTTAACTATTGATTGTTTACATGTCAATAAGTGTCATATGAGCTTCTGCGGCAAAATACCTTCGAAGCTGGCCAGGGAGAAAGACGAAGATGATAGCTTCGTCATAACAATACAAGGAGACAAAGATAAAAGATCAACAAAGCTGGGAGAAGGTGTCATCCAGAATGATAAAGGCCAAAGACAAAATTGCCATCACATTATTGGTGAACCATACATACTAGTCTTACATACATATTTTTAATTTCATACTAAGTTGTATGATCCCTTATAAATAGATGAATAATGTCCTACATAAAGTACCTTTTTGGAGAGCGGGATAATTGTATCGTGTAATCTCTTCCCTAAAGCACCTTCATTCTAACTCATTTTGTAAAACCGAAGGCACGATTGTAAATTTATGATACGAAAGGGGAGAAATGAGATATTGAAATATCTGAGATGAGTTATTATGTTTAATTTCTTTACATTTCCTGTATATTTATTTATATATTGTTATATGATTTACTCCATTAAAATCCCAACCTTCGTCTCTGAAGGAGTTATTTCGAAGGGATAACTACTTAGGGACGAAGGTTGATTATCTTTTTAACATTGTGTTGGCTTTGTTTTCAACAGTGTATAGCAATTAAGAACAAGTGACCAACATTGGTGCTCACCTTCGGTAAACTCACTTACGACCACCTTCATCATGCCGCCAAAAAGACAACGGTGCCAGGGGCTGTTCTTGCTCCTCTGGAGTCTGGACACCAACCAAGACGGAATTCTCTTAAGAGAAGACCAAAGCTAGAAAAGGAAGGCTGTCAGCCCAACCCCACAAGATGAGGAGATGGATCAAGAGATCAGCAACCTTGAAGCCGTACATCAACAAGTGTAGAAAAGAAGAGAAAAAAACTTCGGTTGTCTGAGTTGCAAAAGAAGATTGACGAAGCAGCTGAAGAGATGTGACATATTGCGCATGATACTGAGCACCAAGAGTATCGGCATCACCAAAGAGACCTTCGGTAGGAGGGCCCCAACAACGAAGACATGTGGTACGAAGCTTTTAACCACGACAATATTGCTTTTGATGATGCCTCCCCTTCAGCTACAGAGCTGCATCGAAATCTTCGTATAAGCCACCTCAGTTGCTCATTTATGATGATCACTCTGACCCGAAGAAGTTTCTCATGAGTTACGAAGCAACGGTATCATCCTATGGTGGCAATACAACTGTCATGGCCAAGTCCTTCGTCATGACAGTTAGGAGTGTTGCTCAGACCTGGTACTCCTCTCTCAGGCCAGGAAAAATATCATCTTAGTAGAAATTGAAAGATATGTTGATCACAGTTTTCCAAGGCTTTCAGATGAAGCCAGTGACTGCTTAGGACTTATTCTAATGCACTTAAGATCGCGAGGAGTACCTACAGGCTTATGTCCAAAGGTTTTTACGGCTTAGAGCCCAAGCACCAACAATACCGAATGAAATCGCCATTGAAGCAATGATCAAGGGGCTTCGGCCGGAACCAGCATTGTAGTATTTTGCTAGAAAGCCTCCTTAGACTCTAGAGAAGCTCCTCCAAAAAATGAATGAATATATTAGGGCTGACAATGATTTTTGACAAAGGAGAGAAGAAGCCTTCAGTTACTCTGAGATGACAAGGGGCTTCGATGGAAGATTCAATCCAAGACATGTTAGAACAATTCACAACCCAATCCAAAGTGAAGACAAAAACAGCCATACTCAAGGGTAACAGAGTCACTCCCAATCAACAGGGACTTAGCAAAGTTCCTTTAGACCACCAGCCCCAAGAGGAGGAAGGGAGGAAGAAGCTTCGGAGGGAGATACAACACTCAGCTAAGAAGATTATTCTGCTTATTTTGTGGACAAGATAAGGGGCACACAACAAGAACCTGCCAGGTTACAATTCAAAAGCAGATTGAAATTGCCAAAGCTGAGGCAAGGCAGAATCAGTCGAAACAGGTCCTCCATACTACTTCATATTATTCTCCATACATCCCAGAGTATGTACACAATCAACAGCCAATCCAGCAGCCTTCATCTTCAGTCGCTTTAGCAAGCCATTCTTTGGCCAGATGGGCCCTGCCTCAACCACCCACATCAGCTCAACCTTTGTCATATAACCAGCAGCATAAAGGGTAATTTCAGGATCAATCATAGCGGGATGCAAGGGAACAGTCCGGAGCTCGAATAGTCAACAGCACTGTTTCGGAATCTAAGCATATCTACTGAAGCGCCTGAGGGGCTGGATCAAAAATCTGAAGCTATCTACAAAACTCTATTGTAATTCTAGTTTATTTTCCTTAACATTTGTCCAAAGATAATTTAAGAAGGTATATCCTTCGACGTCTTGTAATAAATCTGAAGTTACACCATTGAGTGTAGCAAAAGTGTCGAAAAAGCTCCAAAGTCGTTCCTACGGGGATGCAGAGATCAAAATACCACCTAGTAAAGGTGAAGAAGCTCCAAAGTCGTTCCTACAGGGATGCAGAGCTCAAAATACCACCTAGTAAAGGTGAAGAAGCTCCAAAGTCGTTCCTAAGGGGGTGCAGAGCTCAAATAAAACACCTAGTAGAGGTGTAAAAGACTCCAAAGTCCTTCTCAAGAGAATGCAGTCTTATTTCACTGTTTTTCCTCTATTTTTTATAACCATCTCGCACCAAGCATTTGTGCATCATATCATCATATCATTATACATCATACCATCATGTATCATATCATCCTACATAAGTGCAAATGAAAAAGAAGGGGAATTGCTCCCTTCATGAGCAGATGAAAAAGGATTTTGAAGCAGCTTATTAAAGAACAAAAAACCAAAACCTTCTTGGCTTTGTACATGATTTTTGTGAAATGGAAGCAGAAGGGCAAATAAGGGGACAAGGCTTCAGTTTCAACAACAGCATTCCCAAAACATTACAAGACCTTCGGTTGAAGAAGTTTTTTTATAAAGCGTGAAAAGAAGGGAAGGTGTTTTTTCTCCTTCGGCTCAAAACGATACATACACTTATTTCACGCTCCATAAAGAAATATTGTACACGTTCTAGGTATATAGAATACAAATCACATAATTGTTTTTATACAAAAGCAAGCATATATTCAAATGTTTTTACAAACTTCTCAAGATGAAAGTCACGAACAAGTTTCCTACAATTAATCCTAGTCCTCCTTCAGACCTTTCTCTGCACCTTCGTTTAGCAATGTTTCAACGGCTTCGTCTATCGCCTCATGCACCACATTGAATTCAGCAAAGATTTCTTTCAGCGCAGGATCATCTTTGGCCTTGTATGGCTCTAGAAGAGGATAAAGTTCCGCTGTGCAAGAAATCATTGATTTTTGTTATATGCTAAGTTGGGTTCTTAATTGGAGATAATCTTGACATCACAATCCAACAATGGAGAGATGTGTCAGATGATGTCAAGAATCAAATGTGGAATAAGCTATTAACAAGGTTCATTCTGCCTAGGGGCTCAGAAGAACTCGTGAAAGAATACACAATGAAGAAGTTTGCGATCAATTTCCAAAACTGGAGGTCTGAGATGAATACAAAGTTCGCAAAAAAGGCTTGGACCCAACAAAAATAAATAAAATCTCAGTAGGTAAGTGGGCAGTATTTCTAGAGCAGAGGAGCAGCCCTGATTTTATATCTCTAAGCGAGGCAAATCCTGAACTATCTAACAAGAACAAGTACCACAACCACTTAGGCATAGGTGGTTACAAGCATCAAATTCCTAAATGAAGATAAGAAGACGCCGATAAGAAGGCTGCAGGGTTGCCGATGCTGTCCGAGCAACTTGGTGAAAGGACGACTAATTGGATCCGTGCTAGAAAACCAAGGGAAACTAATGTTAGTGTATCTTTTGATGATCCCACTATCGAAGAAGCGGCAAAAAACATATATGCAATGGCAGCTAAGCAGAGCCAATGAACATTTAAGCCACAAAGGGAGAGAAACATCCTAATGGCTGGTCTCAGTAACCCTCAGCATCCTAGTCGTGTACGAGGAATCTTGTCTAAGGAAGGATGGAAGGAAGGCTTTGGACCATAGCGGGAAGTTCTGTACAAGAAATGTGATCGATACAAGGAACAAATGTCAATTATTTTAAGGAGGAGGCTAAGAAAGAGTTCAAAGACCAGATGTCTCAAATGCTATCGAATCCTCCTCCAGAATTGATGTAGCAATTGGCGAGTGCGATGTTTGTTCAGCAGATGACCAGTCCAAGGACGCAAATAATTCCAGCAGCTCAACCGCCATCTTCCACCGATCGTACGACCGTTCTAAGATTTGTTGCATAAACGGGAAATAAGGTCTGCTATCTAGTTGATGACATCACAAGGCCTGTGGCATGCACACTAGTTTTAAGATATGATATTAACAATAATCGTACGAAGAAAGTAGCCATAGGCCTTGTGATCCTAGGTCGCAAGTTCCATAGAAGCGGCATTCCAGAAGAGTATTGCAGGGTAGAAGTAATGATGGTCATTCAAGAATCCAAGGACGACATGCTAGACATCCCTAGGCCCGAAGGTATTGAGACACCTGGACAAGCTATCAAGAATTTCATCCTTTGGCCTCGAAGGGATGTGGAATTGGTTGATCCACCACTGCCGTCGTCGTCCCCAGCCTAATCATCTCTGCCTTCTCAAATTGTAGTTCCTATTGTACATCCATCAGCACCTCAAACTTCACATGCTTCTGCTCATCCTCTTTCTGACCCATCGTCTCGGCCACAAGCATTGCAATCCAGGGCTCCATCACCTTCTCCTCCTCATCCTCTTGGTGACCCATTGTCTACGCCACCAGTAAGAGATCCACCTTCTCCACAGCCATTAAGGGATCCTCGGCCATCAAAGAAATCTAAATTTTCTATACCAAAATTGGTGTCCCCGTATGAGAAAAAGAAGAGTAAAGCTACCACTACTGACACAACTTAATTTTTGTCAGGGATTGCAAGGGGCCTCACGACACATACTGTTGATTTGGCCGAGCACGAGAAGTCAGGAAAAAAAGGCTGAGGTAATAACCGTAAAGATAAAGAAGCCAACTAAGAGAGATTATAAAAATGTGGCAAAAAATATGTGCCAGGTAGACCTCTACTCCCTTTTGAGAAACTATGGAAGCTCCCGGCTGGTATTAAAAGGTTGCATGACTGGTATATGCAGGTATCTTCAGTTGGCATCGATACCAAGAGTGTACATGTACTAGAAATAGCTTTTCATGGTTTAAGCGATAAGGCATTTATTGCATTTGAGGATATGTGGTTAATGATGAACCTTCAAAGACTCGACGTACAACTCGTAACGGTTTTTGCATTGTAAGTGTCACCCACATACTTCCAGATATATGTGTTATTATTAGTGAGTTATATAAATTTTCAATATTTGACATGCACGTGTGCCTTGCAGAATGTAACATGATCAGCAGGAGATCCTTTAAGGTACCAATCCCAATACAGAATTAAAAGGGTCGGTTATCTCAAACCAATACAGATATTCAAGCTAAATCACGCTTTCATAATTGGAAAAGATAATGAAGAATTAAAAGGAAAGACAGACGAATAAGTTGAGAAGCATATACAAGATCTGAAGAAAGATTTTGAAGCTCGACACGCCACCTACATAGGATATGTCATGCTTCGATTTCAAGACAGGGAAGCCATCGTGGCCCCGTACAACTTTAAGTATGTGTGATTTTGCATAAATAAAACTAATAATTTCAATACACATTATCATAAATTTGATTCATATAGGGACCACTGGATATGCTTCCTTATTTATCCCAAGGTTGGAATTGTGTTGGTGCTCGACTCCTTGGAATACAACCCTTCGTCATATGCAAAATTACTCAGCATCTTAGAGTTGTAAGCCTTTTCTATGCATGCATATTTTATTAATGAAAATTTGAGAAAAAATATGGTAATTCTATTTGAGATCACATGGCTTTTAGATTCTATAAGATGAGAGGTGGAAAGTATGACCTGTCGAAGCAACGCGTGCCACTAGACATCCACTATAATTGTCTGGTAAGTATGTGGATTTATGAATATATATCATATATGTAGGTACATAGGACAATGTTGCAACTAAATAACCAATCTCCTGTTGTGTAGTGCCATCCGGATCGGTCCTATGTGGGTTCTATGTGTGCGAGTTCCTAAGACAGAATAAACGATACATCATGAACCTTGGCCAAGTATTATTATTTATAGTCATGTATGTGTTTATGTCATTAAATATGAAAATGTGTTATCGAGTGTAAATATATAATTTTTATAAACTTTATTTACAAGAATTTCAACAATGAAAGCCGGAGAATTTGACTGAAGGTGCATTGTATGGCATAACTGAGGACATATGCACATTCATAATGAAAGAGGTCCTTTCCGTTGAAGGAAAATATCACGATGCTACAGATACATTAGATAGGCCAGAGTTTAGAGAACTCACAGAAATTAGTAGACTATCTCTTAGTCGAGATAGTTATTAGAGCTTAGGTGAAAACTTTGATGTATAGAATATTTGATGGTTGTAATTAAACATAAGACTTTGATGTATATAAATGTATGATAGAGTTTAATTTCATGTTGCTTTCAATATGAATATCAATATATATATATATATTTGTTTGCGCGTGTAAATATTATGTAAAATTCAGTTTTGTTTAAAAATTTGAAAAAGGCGGGTAAATTACCATTGGTGGCCTAATAAAAAAACCGCCAGTGAAAAATGAATTTCCAATGGTGGTTTTATTAAACAAACTGTCAGTGGAAATGTTATTTTCACTAGCGGTTGGTTAAGACAACCGCTAGTGGAAATGCTATTTTCACTGGCGGTTCTCTTAACCAACTGTTAGTGGAACGTGGTTCCAAAACAATCGCCAGTGGAAATTCCACTGTCCCTAGCACTAGCGGCACTAAAAACACCGGTGCAAATTACTCTAGAATTGTCGCTATAGAGTTTCTATGTACTAGTGACACTTATGGTATGCTCTTGGAGCCTATTTGAGCGCTTTCCTTTTGCATTTTTATCTTTTGTTAGCTAAAATTTTAGCCTATATTAATTTGTTTATTGTGTACACTAGATCACTATAAAATAATTTAATGTACCACCAATGTTGCACATTGCTTCCTTAGTGGTAGCGCCCCTATGATGTAGGTAGCCCAATGCATGTGTGTAACCTAGATTCTAAATATCAAATCGATTTGTTTGTCTTTAACGGGAGATCGGTTTGATCTCTGATAGTCAATTGAAGAAGATATGATGCTTTGAGACGATCCAGACCTACGGGACTTGATCCAGACCTACGGATCCCATATGCTGTTAGTTCCATAAACTAATACAAATGCACTCACTAGTAGAAAAGAGCTCAAAGCCTGCGGCACCCATAAATTATCACTGGCGGTTTCAGTTACCGCGCGCCAGTAAAAAAACCAGGTGGGCCCGGTTGGGAACCGCCAGTGGAAACCTATTTCCACTGGCGGTTCTCTTAACACAACCGCCAGTGGAAATAGGATATTTCCACTGGCGGTTGGTGTAACAGAATCGCCAGTGGAAATTAGATTTTCCGTGGCGGTTCTATTACACTAACCGCCAGTGGAAATATCCTATTTCCACTAGCGGTTGTTTTAAGAGAACCACCAGTGGAAATTAGATTTTCACTGGCGATTTTTCAAGCCAAGCGCCAGTGAACTATGTGTTATAAATACCACTCTTCCTCCTCCGACAGGAGCTGTACGCTCGTGGCCAACTTCCATTGGAGGCGATTTTGGAGGTCCAGATTTCACAAAATACAAGGGGGGAGGTTTTGGTCTTCATTTTTTGGAAGAAGGTGGATAAGAAAGGTAGATTTATGTTTCTTTGTCAATTTTTGTTCATTCTTGCTCAATTTTAGCCATATTTTGGATCTAGGGTTTTACATGTGAGAGAGAAGAGTATAGCTAGGTTATTTTCTCTATTTCCTCAAATGAGGTTGCTTAAGATGGTTAGATTTTGTCTATTCCCTCTCCTTTTTCATGTTTAGTTCTCAAACCAGTTTATCCATGACACATATTTAGTTGCTTAATGAATGGTGAATGTGTTGTATGGAGAGGGAGGATGATAGGTTTGGTAATTAAGATTGTTTTTATTAATTGTTATGAAAGGTTGGTTTAATTATGTTTCAATTGCCAATTTCATTTTTGCTCAATTTTTAACTACATTTTGAAACTAGGCTTTCACCATGTGTTAGAGATAGGTTTGGGTATTAAGATTTTTTGTTTATTAGTTGCTAGGAAAGTTTGGCTTATGTTTCTTTTGCCAAATTTTGTTCATTTTTCCTCCATTTTAGCCACATTTTGGATCTAGGGTTTCACCATGTGTTAGAGATAAAGTAGTTAGGTTGCCTAATCCAACCGCCTATGACCTTTGTTGTATAAATACCCCTTCATCCTTCCTGACAAAAACTGTGAAGCTCGCGCGCAGCCCAACTTTCATTGGAAGGCCAGATTTCACAAAATACAAGGGGGAGGTTTTGATCTTTATTTTGTGGAAGAAGGTCGCTAAGAAAGGTTGTTCATGTTTCTTTTGCCAATTTTCTTTATCCATGATATATTTAGTTGTTAGGAAATATTGGTATATGTTTCTCTTGCCAATTTGTGTTCTTGTGTGTTTTATGTTACTTTTTTTACAGGTGATGATGGAGAGGATATCCTGGATGTATAACTTATCAAGGCTAGATCCATCATACATATCTGAGGTCCATAGGTTTACTGTTGTCGCTACGAACCATGCTTGGAGAACAAAGACAAAGCACATATATTGTCCATGCATGGACTGCAAAATGTTGTTGTATTTGATGACACAGAACAAATCATATCTCATCTGGTATGCCAAGGATTTGTGAAGGATTACATAATTTGGACAAAGCATGGAGAGGGTAGCTCTTCACCTTATACAGCTGGAAACCCTGCGAACATTGACGACAACTTTCAGTTCGTTCATGAGACACAACAACCTCTTCCATAGAGCGAACATGTAGTGCCAAATGTTACTTATCATGGTTACGCTGGAGGAAATGAACGTGAAAGAACCCATGTTCTGCCAAATGTTATGGACGAGGAAGATGCAGAGTTGTTAGAGGCAATGTTGCGTCGTCATACAGATCCATCGATGTTCTTCATGAAAGGTATGGAGTCCCTGAAGAAGGCAGCAGAAGAGCCTTTGTACAACGAGTCTAAGGGTTGTACCAAAGAGTTCACGACGCTCCGGTCTGTGTTAAAGCTGTTGATGTTAAAAGCTAGATATGGTCTGTCTGATGCTGGCTTCGATGTGTTCTTGAGTATTGTCGCAGACATGCTTCCAAAGGAGAACAAAGTGCTTGCTAACACGTACTATGCAAAGAAACTAATTAGTCCACTCACTATGGGCGCGGAGAAGATCCACGCGTGTAGAAATCACTGTATCCTTTATTGAGGTGATGATTATAAAGACTTGGAGAGCTTCCCAAAGTGTGGTGCAAGTAGGTACAAGACGAATAAAGACTATCGAGAGGAAGAGTGTGTTGCATCTGTGTCTAAAGGGAATAAGTGAAAGAAAGCCAAAAAGAAGACTTCAAAATCCACGAGCAAAGAAAAAGAAGAAGTAGACTATTATGCGCTCAAAAGGATTCCTACTTTGGTGATGTGGTACCTCCCCGTCGTTGATCGATTGAGGTGTTTGTTCGCTAACCCTGAGGATGCCAAACTTATGAGCTGGCATGCTTCTGATGAGCACAAAAACGATGGGAAGCTTCGACATCCAGCCGATGGGAAGCAGTGGCAAGATTTTAATGAGAACCACCGAGACTTTGCCGATGAACCAAGAAATGTTAGGTCCGCACTGAGTACTGATGGAATGAATCCATTTGCTGAAAGGAGCAGCAACCATAGCACATGGCCAGTGATCCTCACCATATACAACCTTCCTCCATGGTTGATGCAGAAACGGAAGTACATTTTGCTAACCATCCTTATTTCTGGACCTACACAACCTAGAGTTGATATGGATGTATTTTTAGAGCCCTTAATGGAGGATATGAAAATATTGTGGGTAACAGGTGTTCAAATGTTGGATGAGTATCGTAAAGATTCATTCACGCTGAGAGCAATTATTTTTGTTACGATCAACGATTACCCTGCACTCTTCACATTATCAGGCCAGTTTAAGGGAAAGGTTGGCTGCACAGTATGCATTGATGGAACTGCTTACGTGTCCCTTACTGCATCTAAGAAGATAGTGTACATGAGGCACAGACGCTTTTTATTGGAAGGACACAGGTACCACATGCGAAAGATGGATAAGTACTTTGACAATAATGGTGAACTACATTCTACTGCTCCATCGGGTAACAATAGAGGTCATAGAGTTTTTGAAATAGTCAGGAATATCAAGTTTGTTTTCAGGAAGAAGACAAAAGACGGAAAAACAAGGAAGGATGCCAAACTAGCTCCGGGGGCTATATCCAAGAAAAAGTCTATTTTCATCGAGTACTTGCCTTACTGGAAAGAGTTAGATGTGCGGCATGCGATCGATGGTATGCACGTTCAGAAGAACGTGTTTGAAAGCATAATTGGCACCTTGCTAGACATAAAGGGCAAAACAAAAGAAGGGCTCAATTCACGCATGGACTTGGTAAATTTAGGCATAAAAAAGGAACTACATCCTGTTCTTCAAGAAAATGGGAAGTACCATCTCCCAACAGCAAGCTACAATCTCAATGTAGATGAGAAACATGCGATGTGTGTTTGTCTTAAGAATTTGAAAGTCCCATCCGGATTCTGCTCTAGCATACGGAGTATTGTGTCAATGAAAGACCTGATAGTCACCAACTACAACTCACATGATTGTCATGTCATGCTGACTACATTCCTACCTATTGCCATCAGGGCTATAAATCCTTTGTTTTTAAAGATGGCAATCACACGGTTCTGCTACTTTTTCAACAGAATTTCACAAAAGGTAATTGACCGTGATGAGTTGGCATCTCTTCAGGAATTCGCAGTGGAGACAATATCACAGTTTGAGATGTGTTTCCCTCCATCATTCTTTGATATTATGGTGCACCTTGTGGTGCACTTGGTGCCACAAATAGAGGCATTGGGTCCTATGTACTTGCATGAAATGTGGACGTACGAGCGTTTCATGTCAATACTGAATGGCTATGTATCAACCCGTGCTCGTCCCGAGGCATCCATGATAGAGGGGTACTATACCAAAGAGGCCGTTGAGTCCAGAGGTCCATTCTGCAATAGTATCCTAAAAGACCAGGTTGCAATAGGTTTGCCTCCGTCACGACACGAGGGTATATTGTATGGAAGCGGGAGGATGGGACGGAAATCTTTCATCCCACTAGATTACAATACAGTACTTGAGGCACATCACAGCATCCTACATCAGCTAGCGATAATAGAGCCATTTATCCAACAACACATCAATGAGCTTCACGAGCAAAATCCTGGGCATACGGCTGATTGGGTAATGAAGCAACATAAGCAGCGGTTCAACACATGGCTAATGGTGAAGGACATTCCACGTGGAGAAACAATAGAAGAACAAACCATCAAGGGGTTGGCATCTGGACCATCACGCTAGGTCACAACATGGCAACCTATGACATTAGTGGATTCACATTTTGTACCAAGTCCAAGGACAAAAAGAGCATGTCACAAAACAATGGTGTTCGATGCGAGGCCATAGATGATGAAACTGGTGAGATTATTACATATTTTGGCTTTATTGAGGACATATGGGAACTAGACTATGGTACATTTCAGATCTCGGTTTTCCGATGTCAATGGGTTGAAGACAAACATGTCACGGTAGACAACTATGGGGTCAGAGTTCTTGATCTAAGTAAGGTAGGTTACAAAGATGACCCATGGATCCTTGCTAATCGTGCTGCACAGGTCTTCTATGCTGAACAGATCATTTCTAACAATGAGAAGAAAAGCACCGACAAACCGAAGCATGTAGTTTTTCCTGGAAAACAACAAGCTATAGGAGTTGATGGTGTATCTGATTTAGAGGATTTTAACCAGTTCAACGACATGTCTCTTTTCATAGACCATCCAACCAAGATAAGGAACGTTGAGCGAAGCATCCCACGCAATTCGATGCCCTGGGTACGCCACGATGGACAAGGCAGAACAATAGCTCCCTAGATTATATAGTTGTCATGTAATTGATTATTGTTAGGACATGTCATGTAATTGATTATTGTTAGCGACAAACCGAAGCATGTAATTTTACACGACTTTCTAGTGAATTTCTAGAGAGGAGTGGGAGAGGGAGAGAGAGCTATTGTTGCCAATGCGCTCGGAGCAGGTCCAGCACTTACCGTCCGTGCGGATGCAGCACTTTGCACATCCAGAATGCCCGTTCTTGCACTGATTTTACACAGAGCAGAGCATCATGCTGGAGCCTACCGATCAATATGTACTATATATATACATGCATGGTAATCTGACTTGCCATGAAAACTTCGGACTGGAAGGGTAGGCAGTAGATGTCGCACTCCAGCGCGTCCTTCTCCACGGATAGTGTCACAGTCGCCTCTTCCTCATCCTCCAACCCCGCCTCTTCCTCATCCTCCACCACCACCTTGGCTTTCTTTGGAGTGCCGCCGTCAGAGGAAGCCCTGGTCTTTTTCCCGATCATGGTTTATCACCTAGAACGCGAGGTAAAATAAAAACAGGGAGGACTATTCGACTAATATATATATATATATCAGGCAGTAAGAAACAAGCATCTTCAAAGAACATGCTGTGAAAGAACTTGGAAAGATGTTTACCAGATCTGATACTTGTGAAAGAACTTCACACCAATGGTGATGAGAGACGCGAAGCCAGGAGACGACGTAGTATTTAAACACTGCAAGAACGGGCATTCTAGTGACTTTCTAGAGAGGAGAGAGAGAGATAGGTGAAAGAGAGAAGAGAGAAAGGAGAGAGAGAAGTAATATATAAATATATATATTATGTATACTAAATATATATAATTATATATTTAATATGTATACAAATTTATATACTTAATATATGTATATATCATAAAAATAATATACTAAAAATATTACTACTGGCGGTTCACAACAAAAACCGCCAGTAGAAATCATTTCTACTGGCGGTTCTCGATGACAACCGCCAGTAGAAATGGCCTCCACAGTCTGTGGAAATCATTTCTACTGGCGGTTGTCATTGTCAACTGCCAATAGAAATATCTCCTATATAAAGGAGCGCGCGCGGGGCCGAAAATTTCTCTAAGTCTTTGGCGCCCAGTCTTTTACACAACCGCCGTCAGGCTGCCGAAATTTCGCCCCGGCGATCTTCTCCGCCGTGCGCCGCCGTCGTCCCCGCGCTGTAGGTACGTTCCCCTCTCTCTCTCTCTCTCCCTTCTTTGACTTCGATCGCACTCGGGCACGCCGCCGCCGCCGTGCACGCGCCGCCGCCGTGCACGCGCCGCCGCGCGCGTGTAAAAACCCTAGAGCGCGCGTCTCTGCAGAGAGTGAGAGAGAGGGAGACGAGAGGAGAGAGGGAAAGGGAAGAGAGAGGAGGGAGAGGGAAGAGAGAGGAGGGAGAGGGAAAGAGAGAGGAGAGGAGAGAGGGAAAGGGAAGAGAGAGGAAACAGAGAGGAGGGAGGGAGAGAGAGAAGAGAGAGGAGGGAGAGGGAAAGAGAGAGGAAAGGAGAGAGGGAAAGGGAAGAGAGAGGAAAGAGAGGAGGGAGGGAGAGAGAGAATAGAGAGGAGGGAGAGGGAAGAGAGAGGAGGGAGGAGAAGAGAGAGGAGAGGAGGGAGGGAAAGGGAAGAGAGGAGTAGATCACCAACGTCTCCGACGATGAAGATGAGGAGATCGATTGGACGACACCGATAGACGACGAGGAGTAGAAAAGTAGAAATTACTATATATGTTCTAATCTTAGTATGATATTATATATAAGAACTTAGTATGATGGACGGCGTATTATGTAAGAACTTAGTATGATATTATATATATGTTCTAATCTTTTGTTCCAATCTGATGAAAGGGGTACACAACTCGATAATATCCGTACGACTCTCCCTCTCTCCCTCTCTATACGTTCTATACGACTCTCCATCTCTCTCTCTCTACGTCCTATACGACTCCTCCTCTCTCCCTCTCTATACGTTCTATACGACTCTCCATCTCTCTCTACGTTCTATACGACTCTCCATCTCTCTCTACGTTCTATACGACTCTCCCTCTCTCCCTCTCTATACGTTCTATACGACTCTCCATCTCTCTCTCTACGTCCTATACGACTCTCCCTCTCTATACGTAACTCGATAATATCCGTATCACAATATTAGGGGTTAGGGTTAGTGTTAGTGGTTAAGGGTTAGGGTATTTGTTAATATGAATTTAATTATTGCTTATGTTAATATGTGTTAATATGTATTTGTATATATATAGCTCAACGAGTTCTCCAATCAAGGACCAAGGATTAGGGCCCGACCACATGGACAAGAGTGTTGCTCAAGAACAATCCAGCAGTGAAGGATATGAAACGCCTAGCGACCCTTTTCCTACCACTAGCATAGATAGGGCCGCTGCGCGTGAGTTGCAACGTGACCCTACTTATGATCCACAAGACCATGAGGTAAATTACATATCCTTAATTTCGTGTGTGTACCTAATTAATTAGCTGATTTCACAATGTCTATTACACATGCATGATTTCTTGTGCATTTTATTACATGAATAGGAGGTCTTGTCTCAATTTCGTGCGACACTCGAAAAAGTTGCGGCACTATACCAAGACGCACCGGAACCGACCCAAGGCGCACCGGAATCGACCGAGACAACCACCGAGAGGTCAAGGAAAAGGAAGCAGAGCGATCGGAACAGAGGTGACAGGGGGCTAAACAAGTTTCCTGACAAGACATATAAAATCGCAAACGTGAGCCCGAATGGTCAGCCCCTAGCTCCAGAAGAGGCACTGCCTAAGTTCCGGAATGCACTTGGGTTCTTAGTTAGAGATAATCTTGACATCACAATCCGACAATGGAGAGATGTATCAGATGATGTCAAGAATCAAATGTGGAATAAGCTAATAACGAGGTTCGTTTTGCCTCGGGGTTCAGAAGAACTCGTGAAAAAATACACGATGAAGCAGTTTGCAATCAATTTTTGAAACTGGAGGTCTGAGATGAATACAAAGTTTGCAATGAAAGACCTAGAACCGACGAAAAAATATAAAATCTCAGCAGGTCAGTGGGCAGTATTTCTAGAGCAGAGGAGCAGCCCTGATTTCATATCGCTAAGTGAGGCAAATTCGGAACTATCTAAGAAGAACAAATACCACCACCTTGGCATAGGTGGTTACAAGCGTCAGATTCCTAAATGGAGACAAGAAGACGCCAAGAAGAAGGCTGCAGGGTTGCCGACGCTGTCCGAGCAACTTGGTGAAAGAACAGCTAATTGGATCCGTGCTTGAAAACCAAGGGAAACTGAGTCTGGTGTATCTTTTGATGATCCCACTGTCGAAGAAGCGGCAAAAAACATATATGCAATTGCAGCTAAGCAGAGCCAAGGAACATTTAAGCCCAAAAGGGAGAAAGACATTCTAATGGCTGGTCTCGGTAACCCTGAGCATCCTGGTCGTGTACGAGGAATCTCATCTAAGGAAGGATGGAAGGAAGGATTCGGACCACAATGGGAAGGTCTGTACAAGAAACGTGATTGATACAAGGAAGAGATGGCGAATTATTTTAAGGAGGAGGCCAAGAAAGAGTTCAAAGGCCTGATGTCTGAAATGCTATCGAATCCTCCTCGAGAATTGATGCAGCAATTGGCGATGGCGAGTGCGGTGTCTGTTCAATAGATGACCACTCCACAGATGCAAATAATTCCAGCAGCTCAAATGCCGGCTTCCACCTAGGGTACGACCATCCCAAGCTCTGTCGCGTCAACGGGAAATAAGGTCCGCTATCCAGTTGATGACATCACAAGGCCTGTGGCATGCACACTAGTTATAAGATATGATATTAACAATCAGCGTACAAGGAAAGTAGCCACAGGCCTTGCGATCCCAGGACGCAAGTTCCATGGAAACGACATTCCAGAAGAATATTGCAGGGTAGAAGTGATGACAGTCGTCCAAGGATCCGAGGACGACATGCTATACATCCCTGGGCCCGAAGGTATTGAGACACTTGGACAAGCTATCAAGAATTTTATCCTTTGGCCTCGAAGGGATGTCGAATTGGTTGATCCACCACGATAGCCGTCGTCGTAGGCCCAACCATCTCCGCCTTCTCAAATTATTGTTCCTATTGTACATCCATCATCACCTCCTCAAACTTCACATGCTGCTCCTCATCCTCTTTCTGACCCTCCTTCTCCTCATCCTCATGGTGGCCCACCGTCTCCGCCACATACATCGCCCTTCAGGGATCCACCTTCTCCACAACCATCAAGGGATCCACGACCATCAAAGAAATCTAAAGTTTCTATACCAAAATTAGTGCCCCCGTTCGAGAAGAAAAAGAAGAGTAAATCCACTGCTGACACAGCTCGTTTTTTGAAAGGGATTGGATGGAGCCTCACATCAGACACTGTTGATTTGGCCGATCTCGAGGAGTCCGCAAAAAAGGCTGAGGCAATGGCTGCAAAGATAAAGAAGCCAACTAAGGCAGATTATAAAAACGTGCCTAAAAAATATGTGCCGGGCAAACCACTACTCACTTTTGAGAAACTAAGGAAGGTCCTGGCTAATATTAAAAGGTTGCATGATTGGTACATGCGGGCATCTTCAGTTGGCATCGACACCATCAGTGTCAATAGACCAGTCCATGCTTTTATTGGTTCAAATCAAAAAGTCTTTGTTACATTCGAGGACATGTGGTTAATGATGAACCTTCAGAGACTCGACGTGCAACTTGTAACCATATTTGCATTGTAAGTGTCACTCATACTCCACATATATGTGTTATTATTAGTGAGTTGTATAAATTTTCAATATCTGACATGCACGTGTGTGTTGCAGAATGCAACATGATCAGCAGGAGATCCTTTATGGTACCAATCCCAATGCTAGTGCCAGTAAAAGGGTTGGGTATCTCAACCCAATAAAGATATGCGAGAGTAGCCACACTTTTAGAATTGGAAAAGACAACGAAGCATTACAGGGACTAACGGACGAAGAAATTGAGGTCCGTATCCAGGATCTGAAGAAGGATTTTGAAGCAACATACGCCACCTACATAGGACACGCAATGCTTCAATTTGAAGACAGGGAATCCAGAGTGGTCCCGCATAACTTTAAGTAAGTGTGATTTTGCATATATAAAATTAATAATTTCAATACACATGTATCACAAGTTTGATTCGTACAGGGACCACTGGATATGCTTCTCCATTTATCCTAAGGTTGGAAAGGTGCTGGTGCTCGACTCCTTGCACACCGAGCCTTCGGCCTATTCAAAATTCCTCGGCATCTTAGAGTTGTAAGCCTTTTCTATGCATGCATACTTATATCAATGAGAATTGTAGAATAACATGGTGATTCTATTTGAGATCACAGGGCATTTAGGTTTTATAAGCTACGAGGTGGAAAGTACGATACGTCCAAAAAAGGCGTGCCATTAGACATCCATTATAACTGGCCGGTAAGTATGTGAATTTATGAATACATATCATACATGTACGTACATAGGACAATGTTGCAACTAAATAACCAATCTCCCGTTATGTAGTGCCACAAGCAACCACCCGGATCGGTCCTATGTGGGTTCTACGTGTGCGAGTTCATGAGAATGAACGGACGATACATCACGAACCCTGGCAAGGTATTATTAGTAATAGTCACGTATGTATTTATGTCATTAAAGATGCAAATGTGTTATTATTGAGTATAAATAGATGATGTTTATAAACTTCCTTTACAGCAATTTCAACAAGGAAGCCCGGAGAACTTGACTGAAGGTGCATTGTATGGCATAGTTGAGGACCTGTGCACATTCATATTGAAAGAGGTCATTCCCGCAGAAGGGAAATATCACGATGCTTCCGGAACATTAGCTTTGCCAGAGTTTAGAATACTAACAGAAATTAGTAGACTATCTCTTAGCCGAGATAGTTATTAGAGCTTTCGTGAAAACTTTGATGTATATAATGTGTGATGCATACATGGTTGTAAACAAGACTTTGATGTATATAAATGTATGATAGAATTTAATTCCATGTTGCTTTTAATATCTGTCGGGGACCATAATTAGGGGTACCCTCAAGGCTCCTAATTCTTAGCTGGTAACCCCCATCAGCACAAAGCTGCAAAGGCCTGATGGGTGCGATTAAGTCAGGGATCAGTCCATTCGAGGGACACGATCACGCCTCGCCCGAGCCTAGCCTCGGACAAGGGCAGCCGACCCTGGAGGATTTCCGTCTCGCCCGAGGCCCCCCTTCAGCGGCGAACATATTCCCGGCTCGCCCGAGGCCCTGCCTTCGCTAAGAAGCAACCCTGACCAAATCGCCGCACCGACCGACCAAGTCGCAGGAGCATTTAATGCAAAGGTGGCCTGACACCCTTATCCTGATGCGCGCCCCCTAGCCGGCAGAGCCGAAGTGACCGCCGTCACTTCGCCGCTCCACTGACCGGCCTGACAGAAGGACAGCGCCACCTGCGCCACTCTGACTACAGTGCCACTTGACAGAGTAAGACTGACAGGCAGTCAGGCCCTGCCGGAGGCACCATAGGAAGCTCCGCTCCGCCCGACCCAGGGCTCGGACTCGGGCTAAGTCCCGGAAGACAGCAAACTCCGCCCGACCCAGGGCTCGGACTCGAGCTAAGTCCCGGAAGACGGCGAACTCCGCCCGACCCAGGGCTCGGACTCGGGCTAAGTCCCAGAAGATGGCGAACTCCGCTCCGCCCGACCCAGGGCTCGGACTCGGGCTAAGTCCCAGAAGACGGCGAACTCTGCCCGACCCAAGGCTCAGACTCGGGCTAAGTCCTGGAAGACGGCGAACTCCGCCCGACCCAGGGCTCGGACTTGGGCTCGGCCCCAGAAGACGACGATCTCCGCCTCGCCCGACCCAGGGCTCGGACTTGGGCTCGGCCCCAGAAGACGACGATCTCCGCCTCGCCCGACCCAGGGCTCGGACTTGGGCTCGGCCCCAGAAGACGACGAACTCCGCTTCGCCCGACCCCAGGGCTCGGACTCTGCCCCGGCACCAGCCGGCAATCTCCACCTCGCCCGACCCGGGGGCTCGGACTCGACCTCGGCTTCGGAGGAGCTTCCACATCGCCCAACCTAGGGTGTAGACCAGCCACGTCAACAGGAGGCGCCATCATCACCCTACCCCGAGCTGACTCGGGCCGCAGGGAACAAGACCGGCGTCCCATCTGGCTCGCTCCGCCAGATAGGCAATGATGGCGCCCCGCATGCTCTGTGACGACGACGGCTCTCAGCCCCCTTACGGAAGCAAGAGGACGTCAGCAAGGACTCAACCGCTCCGACAGCTGTCCCTCCGCCAAGCTCCATCGCTCCTCCGACGGCCACGACATCCCAACAGCTGGGTGCCAAGATCTCTCCGGCTGCCACAACGGCATGTACCTAGGGCGCTAGCTCACCTCCGCTAGACACGTAGCACTCTGCTACACCCCCCATTGTACACCTAGATCCTCTCCTTACGCCTATAAAAGGGAGGACCAGGGCCCTCTTAGAGAGGGTTGGCCGCGCGGGGACGAGGACGAGAACAGGCGCCCGCTTGGAGCCGCTCGCTCCCTCTCCCGCGTGGATGCTTGTAACCCCCTACTGCAAGCGCACCCGACCTGGGCATGGGACGAACACGAAGGCCACGGGATTCCCACCTCTCTCACGCCGGTCTCCGGCCGCCTCGCTCTCCCCCCTTCGCGCTCGCCCTCGCGCTCGACCCATCTGGGCTGGGGCACGCGGCGACATTCACTCGTCGGCCCAGGGACCCCCCGGTCTCGGAACACCGACAGTTGGCACGCCAGGTAGGGGCCTGCTGCGTGTTAACGAACAGCTTCCCGTCAAGCTCCAGATGGGCAGTCTCCAGCAACCTCTCCAACCCGGGACGGTGCTCCGTTTCGGGAATCTCAAGTTCATGTCCCTCGACGGCAGCTACGACATGATACTCCTTCCACCGCCGTGCGACAACAACAGTGGCGGCCGACAACCCGCCTGCCGGCGGCGGAATCGGCGACGTCTTCCCTGCATGGTGGGAGAGCAACCTTCGAGCTCACCCCGTCCTCTCCCCCGCCGACGGAGGAGGAGGCGGGGCAACCAAGGCCAAGCAGGAGATAGCGCCTCGTCGGCTGTCGAGCGAGTCGACGGCCCCTGCACCCCAACGGGGGGCGCACCGGGCGTCGACCTCGCGTTTGAGATGAAGGCGAGCGCCGTCTCCCCGCGACACGCCAATCCCGAGCAAGCGGACGACGCCAGCACGCTCGCGAAAAGCTTGCTGGACGTCACCCTCGTACCTGAGACGACGGCGCAGTCAGTCCCCGACGCGACCTTATCGCCGCCCGTCGACCAAAAGGTACCGATCGATTCCCATCCCGCGTCTTTCGGATTCAGCCTCAACCCGTCTAGCGACTTCGCTTTGGCGGGCGCTCTCGTAGAGGCAAATCCAGACCCTCTGGGGTTTCGTGTGCGGTCACCTTGGGACCGGCTGACGGACGTCTCGACCTACGGGCCCTCTGGGTCCGAGGAAGACGACGAACCCAGCATCTGTTGGGATTTCTCTAGACTTGGCAACCCCGGTGTCATGCGGGACTTCATGACCGCATGCGACTACTGCCTTTCCGACTGTTCCGACGGTAGCCGTAGCCTCGGCGACGAGGACCGCGGCCCAAGTCGCGAATGCCTCCACGTCGATCTAGGGGGTCCCCCCGAAGGCAACCATCTCGGCATGCCGGAGGACGGTGACCTCCCTAGGCCGGTGCCTCGCGTTGACATCCCACGGGAGCTAGATGTGGTCCCCGTTCAGGCGGGGGGTCATGACCCACAGCTCGAGCAAATCCGCGGGGTGCAGGCCAGGCTCGACGAGGGAGCAGGAGCGCTTGAGCCGATCCGTCGGGACGTCGGGCAGGCATGGGCGGGCCAACCTCCGGCCGGAGAAATACGTCATCTACCCCAGGGTTTCCAGCACCGCATCGCTGACGACGTCAGGCTCAGGCCACCACTCGCATCCAGTGGGGCCGGCCAGAATCTGGCGGCAGCAGCAATGCTTCTTCGCGCGATGCCAGAGCCATCAACTACCGAGGGGCGGCGAATCCAGGGAGAGCTCAAGAATCTCCTGGAAGGCGTCACGGTCCGACGGGCCGGGAGCTCTGCCTCCCGAGGGCAGGGGTACCCCTCGGAACCTCATGCTGCGACTTCCCGATTCATGCGGAAAGCCTCGATCTACACCGGGCGCACGCGCAACACAGTGCCTGCGACCTCGGGTCGCCTCGGCAACGAGCACCATCACCGTGACTGACGGGCCCACCTCGACGAGAGGGTGCGCCGAGGCTACCACCCCAGGCGAGGGGGACGCTACGACAGTGGGGAGGATCGGAGTCCCTCGCCCGAACCACCCGGTCCGCAAGCCTTCAGCCGAGCCATCCGACGGGCGCCGTTCCCGACCCGGTTCTGACCCCCGACTACTATCACAAAGTACTCGGGGGAGACGAGACCGGAACTGTGGCTCGCGGACTACCGTCTGGCCTGCCAACTGGGTGGAGCGGACGATGACAACCTCATCATCCGCAACCTCCCCCTGTTCCTCTCCGACTCCGCTCGCGCCTGGTTGGAGCACCTGCCTCCGGGGTAGATCTCCAACTGGGACGACCTAGTCCAAGCTTTCTCCGGCAATTTCCAGGGCACGTATGTGCGCCCCGGGAATTCCTGGGACCTCCGAAGCTACCGACAGCAGCCGGGAGAGTCTCTCCGAGACTACATCCGGCGATTCTCGAAGCAGCGCACCGAGCTGCCCAACATCACCGACTCGGATGTCATCGGCGCGTTCCTCGCTGGCACCACCTGCCGTGACCTGGTGAGCAAGCTAGGCCGCAAGACCCCCACCAGGGCGAGCGAGCTGATGGACATCGCCACCAAGTTCGCCTCCGGCCAGGAGGCAGTCGAGGCTATCTTCCGAAAGGACAAGCAGCCCCAGGGCCGCCCATCAGAAGGTACTCCCGAGGCGTCAACTCAGCGCGGCGCCAAGAAGAAGGGCAAGAAGAAGTCGCAAGCGAAACGCGACGCCGCCGAAGCGGACCTTGTCGTCGCCGCCGAGTACAAGAACCCTCGGAAGCCCCCCGGAGGTGCCAACCTCTTCGACAAGATGCTCAAGGAGCCGTGCCCCTATCACCAGGGACCCATCAAGCACACCCTTGAGGAGTGCGTCATGCTTCGGCGCCACTTCCACAGGGCCGGGCCACCCGCGGAGGGTGGCAAGGCCCGCGACGACGATAAGAAGGAAGATCACCAGGCAGGAGAGTTCCCCGAGGTCCGCGACTGCTTCATGATCTATGGTGGGCAAGTGGCGAACGCCTCGGCTCGGCACCGCAAGCAAGAGCGCCGGGAGGTCTGCTCGGTCAAGGTGGCAGCGCCAGTCTATCTAGACTGGTCCGACAAGCCCATCACCTTCGACCGAGATGATCACCCCGACCATGTGCCGAGCCCGGGGAAATACCCGCTCGTCGTCGACCCCGTCATCGACGACGTCAAGCTCACCAAGGTTCTCATGGACGGAGGTAGCAGCCTCAACATCATCTATGCCGAGACCCTCGGGCTCCTGCGTGTTGATTTGTCCTCTGTCCGGGCAGGCGCTGCGCCCTTCCATAGGATCATCCCCGGGAAGTGCGTCCAACCCCTCGGACAGCTCGACCTTCCCGTCTGCTTCAGAACACCATCCAACTTCCGAAGGGAGACCCTGACGTTTGAGGTGGTCGGGTTCCGAGGAACCTACCACGCGGTGCTGGGGAGGCCATGCTATGCGAAGTTCATGGTCGTCCCCAACTACACCTACCTGAAGCTCAAGATGCCGAGCCCCAACGGGGTCATCACCGTCGGCCCTACGTACAAACACGCGTTCGAATGCGACGTGGAGTGCGTGGAGTACGCCGAGGCCCTCGCCGAGTCCGAGGCCCTCATCGCCGACCTGGAGAGCCTCTCTAAGGAGGTGCCAGACGTGAAGCGTCACGCCGGCAACTTTGAGCCAGCGGAGACGGTTAAGTCCGCCCCCTCGACCCCAGCGGCGACACCTCCAAGCAGATCCGGATTGGCTCTGGGTTTGATCCCAAATAGGAAGCAGTGCTCGTTGACTTTCTCCGCGCGAACGCCGACGTCTTCGCGTGGAGTCCCTCGGACATGCCCGACATACCAAGGGATGTCGTCGAGCACTCGCTGGACATCTGAGCCGGAGCCCGACCCGTCAAGCAGCCGCTGCGCCTATTCGACGAGGAGAAGCGCAGAGCCATAGGCGAGGAGATTCACAAGCTAATGGCGGCAGGGTTCATCAAAGAGGTATTCCATCCCGAATGGCTTGCCAACCCTGTGCTTGTGAGAAAGAAAGGGGGGAAATGGCGGATGTGTGTAGACTACACTGTTCTCAACAAAGCATGTCCGAAGGTTCCCTACCCTCTGCCTCGCATCGACCAAACCGTGGATTCCACTGCTGGGTGCGAAACCCTGTCTTTCCTCGATGCCTACTTAGGGTATCATCAAATCAGGATGAAAGAGTCCGACTAGCTCGCGACTTCTTTCATCACACCCTTTGGCATGTACTGCTATGTCACCATGCCGTTCGGTTTAAGGAATGCGGGCGCGACGTACCAGCGGTGCATGAACCATGTGTTCGGCGAACACATTGGCCGCACAGTCGAGGCCTACATCGATGACATCGTAGTCAAGACGTGGAAGGCCTCCGACCTCCTTTTCGACCTTGAAACGACATTCCGATGTCTCAAGGCGAAAGGCGTCAAGCTCAATCCCGAAAAGTGTGTCTTCGGGGTGCCCCGAGGCATGCTCTTGGGGTTCATCGTCTCCGAGCGGGGCATCGAAGCCAACCCGGAGAAGATCGCAGCCATCACCAGCATGGGTCCCATCAAGGACTTGAAAGGCGTACAGAGGGTCATGGGATGCCTCGTGGCTCTGAGCCGCTTCATCTCACGCCTTGGCGAAAGAGGTCTACCTCTGTACCGCCTCTTAAGGAAGGCCGAGTGCTTCACTTGGACCCCTGAGGCCGAGGAAGCCCTCGGGAACCTGAAGGCGCTCCTCACAAAGGCGCCCATCTTGGTGCCCCCAGCTGCCGGAGAAGCCCTCCTGGTCTACGTCGCCATGACCACTCAGGTGGTTAGCGCTGCGATTGTGGTCGAGAGGCAAGAAGAGGGGCATACGTTGCCTGTTCAGAGGCCAGTCTACTTCGTCAGCGAGGTACTGTCCGAAACCAAGATCCGCTACCCACAGGTTCAGAAGCTGCTGTACACAGTGATCCTAACGCGATGGAAGCTGCGACACTACTTCGAGTCTCATCCGGTAACTGTGATGTCATCCTTCCCCCTGGGAGAGATCATCCAGTGCCGAGAGGCCTCGGGTAGGATTGCAAAGTGGGCGGTGGAGATCATGCGCGAGACAATCTCGTTCGCTCCCCGGAAGGCCATTAAGTCTCAGGTCTTGGCAGACTTCGTGGCTGAATGGGTCAACACCCAGCTATCGACGGCTCTGATCCAACCGGAGCTCTGGACCATGTTCTTCGACGGGTCGCTGATGAAGACAGGAGCCGGCGCGGGCCTACTCTTCATCTCACCCCTCGGAAAGCATCTACGCTACGTGCTACGCCTCCACTTCCCGGCGTCCAACAATGTGGCCGAATATGAGGCTCTGGTCAACGGGTTGCGGATCGCCATCGAGCTAGGGGTCCGACGCCTCGACGCTCGTGGTGACTCACAGCTCGTCATCGACCAAGTCATGAAGAACTCCCATTGCCGCGACCCGAAGATGGAGGCCTACTGCGATGAGGTTCGGCGCCTGGAAGACAAGTTCTACGGGCTCGAGCTCAACCACATCGCTCGGCGCTACAACGAGACCGCGGACGAGCTGGCTAAAATAGCCTCGGGGCGAACGACGGTTCCCCCGGATGTCTTCTCCCGAGACCTGCATCAACCCTCTGTCAAGATCGACGACACGTCCGAGCCCGAGGTACCCTCGGCCCAGTCCGAGGCACCCACGGCTTAACCCGAGGCGCCCTTGGCTCAGTCCGAGGCACCCTCGGCTCATCCCGAGGCACCCTCAGCTCGGCCCGAGGCGCCCTCGGTTCAGTCCGAGGTAACCTCGGCCCCCGAGGGTGAGGCACTGCGCGTCGAGGAGGAGCGAAGCGGGGTCGCGCCTAATCGAAACTGGCAGACCCCGTACCTGCAATATCTCCACCGAGGAGAGCTACCCCTCGACCGAGCCGAGGCTCGGCGGGTGGCGCGGCGCGCCAAGTCGTTCGTCTTGCTGGGAGACGAGAAGGAGCTCTACCACCGCAGCCCCTCAAGCATCCTCCAGCGATGCATCTCCATCGCCGAAGGTCAGGAACTCCTGCGAGAGATACACTCGGGGGCTTGCGGCCATCACGCAGCGCCTCGAGCCCTTGTCGGGAACGCTTTCCGGCAAGGCTTCTACTGGCCGACGGCGGTGGCCGACGCTACCAGAATCGTCCGCACCTGCGAAGGGTGTCAATTCTACGCGAGGCAGACCCACCTGCCCGCTCAGGCTCTGCAGACGATAGCCATCACCTGGCCTTTTGCGGTGTGGGGTCTGGACCTCGTCGGCCCCTTGCAGAAGGCATCCGGAGGCTACACGCACCTGCTGGTCGCCATCGACCAATTCTCCAAGTGGATTGAGGTCCGACCCCTGAACAGCATCAGGTCCGAGTAGGCGGTGGCGTTCTTCACCAACATCATCCATCGCTTCGGGGTCCCAAACTCCATCATCATCGACAATAGCACCCAGTTCACCGGCAGAAAGTTCCTGGACTTCTGCGAGGATCACCACATCCGGGTGGACTGGGCCGCCGTGGCTCATCCCATGACGAATGGGCAGGTGGAGCGTGCCAACGGCATGATTCTACAAGGGCTCAAGCCTCGGATCTACAACGACCTCAACAAGTTCGGCAAGCGATGGATGAAGGAACTCCCCTCGGTGGTCTGGAGTCTGAGGACAACGCCGAGCCGAGCCACGGGCTTCACGCCGTTTTTTCTAGTCTATGGGGTCGAAGCCATCTTGCCCACGGACTTAGAATAAGGCTCCCCGAGGACGAGGGCCTACGCCGACCAAAGCAACCAAGTCAGCCGAGAAAACTCGCTGGACCAGCTGGAGGAGGCTCAGGACCAGGCCTTGCTACACTCGGCGCGGTACCAGCAGTCCCTGCGACGCTACCACGCCCGAGGGGTCCGGTCCCGAGACCTCCAGGTGGGCGACCTGGTGCTTCGGTTGCGACAAGACGCCCGAGGGCGGCACAAGCTCACGCCTCCCTGGGAGGGGCCATTCGTCATCGCCAAGGTTCTGAAGCCCGGAACATACAAGCTGGCCAACAGTCAAGGCGAGGTCTACGACAACGCCTGGAACATCCAACAGCTACATCGCTTTTACCCTTAAGATGTTTTCAAAGTTGATCATATACCTCGCGCCCACCCAAAGTTTAGTCATCAAGGAAGGGTCGGCCTCGCCTCGGCAAAGCCCGACCCTCCCTCGGGGGCTAAAAGGGGGGAACCCCTCCGCGTCAAGATTGAGGGACCTCTTTGCGTCCAAGATTTTCAATCAAAAAAGCTTTTGCGTTCCCCCGGCTATGTCGGAAGCAAGGCCCCAAGGAGCGAACGCGGGTGCATGTAAGTGGCAAGGCCGACTGAGTCGAGGGACTCCTACGCCTCCGGGTTAGGAACACCTCACTCGTCACCCACCGTGAAAAGTGACCCCTACTTGGGGAAACCACCCTGTTACTAAACAGGCGAAGCCGGACACGCAAAAAGGAAAGGAGTACGACTTCATGCAACAGTAACAAAGTGTTCAGGCCTCAGCGGCCGCAGAAGGACACACATGCATCCGACAGAAACTGATCCAACGGAGTTAGGCGTCGCCTTGGGAAGGAGTCGCACCTTCGGCTTCATCCCCACCATCGGCAAAGTCCATCCCGGCTTCCGGCGACGGCGCCGGTGGGAGGATCTCTGCCTCAAAGGTGGTCGCCAGCACTGTGCTTGGACGCGCGGCGGCCGCATCGAGCCTCTGCACTTCTGCCAGGGCGGCTTCATCTTCGTCAGGAAGGCAATACCCCTCGCTAACCCGCTCTAGGTCCACAACGTAGTGGGAAGCGAGTACGGCGAAGGCCCGCCTGACGTCGTGGTGTAACGCCTCGCGGAGTCTGCCGCGCACATGATCGCCCAAGACTTGAAGGCGACTTCGAGGGGAGCTTCCTGAGGGGACGTCGCCGGAGCCAAGGACCCGGTAAACGTCCGAGACGGCCTCGGACATGGCCGCTGGTCGGTTTCCCTCTGCTCGGCCGCCCCGGCAAGCGCCTCGGCAAGCGCCTTGGCGGACTCATCGAGGGCGGACTCGAGCTCTGCGAACAGCCAAAGGAAGGATCTCAAATACAAGCAGAGGAAACAAGCAGAAACGAAAACCGAAGATGGCCAAGGCGTACCTCCGGCTCAGGCACGCTGCTCCGAGGCTGCGACCTGGGCTACGGCTAGGTCGGCCGCAAGGGTTTCGGCCCAGCTTTCGACCTCGGCAGCCCGGCCCCGAGATTGGTCCCGCTCCTTGACGACCCAGTCGAACTCCGACTGCTACCGTTGCGCTTCTGCACGCGCCGCGGCCGCCTCCGCGCGCGCCGCTGCCGCCTCGGCTCTCAGATCGGTGCAGAGCAACCGAAGGTCCGCCACCTCGGCACCCTGCTGAGAGAGGCGCGCAGTAGCCCCGGCAAGCGAGGTCCTCAGGGATCGCAGTGAGCCCCAGACGTCGACCTCACGGCGGATGAACGACGACTTGGCGGCGCTCCGATCCGTCAGATCCTGAGGGAAGGAAACGGGGCGTCACGAAAGACGCCTTGGTCACGAAAGAGAAAAGGTATGCCTGAAACCGTTACCTGGAGGATTTTGGGGACGTCCCTGCAGAAAACCTCCAGCGACGACCGGAGCGACCCCACCGTTGCTTCAGCACACTCGCGGAGCTCGTCCCAGGACTGGTCCTCCCGCTCATCGTCGAGAACGAAGCCGAGATCTGAGGCCTCACGGGTCCGGAACCGGAGCAACTGGCGCCGGCCCTCGGAGCTCCACCGCACAGCGACAAGGCTGCCGCCCGGCGGGACGGATCGCGCCTCCACGCCCCCCCTCTTCCGAGGCACCGAGCGCCGACGCCTCAGCCGTCTCGACGTCGGCAGCGGCCGGTCGCTCCCCGACTGGGACGGCGGCGACTTCAGTAGCGACAGGTGCCGGCATCGCCGGCACGTCTGGTGGGCCCGGGGCCACGTCTGCGTCAGCCGCCACCCCCATCATGATGGCCGCCCCAGCAGAAGCGCCAGCCTCGGGAACCCGCTCCACGGCGACTGGTGCCGCCTGAGCCCCCTGCTGTGGAGCGCCTTGCGAGAAGGTCACCTGAACGGCAAGGCCCAGAGCGGCGCTGGCCATGCAAGCCGGTGTCGTCTTAAGGGCCTTCCGGGGCGCCAGGTCGGTCAGCCCATGGCTTCGCTTGCTGAGGAAAAAGAAAAATCACGGCCGGGACATACGAATGAAAAACCAGGACGAAGACATTCCAGGATACTCACCCGCTTTGGGCCATGATCAACCGTGCCTGGGGGGAGGTCTCTCGGATCTCGACCCCCGGCGACGCCGCCGATGTCCGCTTCACCGGCAGCTTCGGCATCACCCTTGCTTTGGGCGCCCTGGACGCCTGGGAGGAGGGCTGCTCAGGCACTGCCACGACGACCTGGGGGCCGCTCCCCTGCGCTGCCAGCGTGGGCGGCGGCTCTCGGGGAGCAGACGTCCCGGCCTGGCTCCCCAGGGTCGCCTCAGCTCCTCCAGCCGAGGGGTCAAGTACCCTCTCGGATTGCCCCCGCTCCTCGGGCCGGGACCCCGGCGTCCCGACTCCAAGGACTGACGGCGTCAACCCGCTCGGGGGCTGGATTGATGGCTCCTGGCCTAACCCCAAGCCGAGGCTGAGGCCAAGGCGGGCAGCCATGTCGTCTTCCTCGTCATCATCTTCATCATCGTCATCGTCGTCGGGCGTTTCCGGCGACGGCTCCCTCGGGAGCCCCTCCCTCTCCTGCCGGCGACAAAGCTTTTCCAAGGTGTCCCGAGCCCGCCTCCGCTCGCGGGCTCGGGCCTTCTCCGCGTCCTTCTTTTTCTTCTTCTCCTCCGCGGCGACCCGCCGCGCTGCTCGGTCCGCCGCATCTTGCGAGACCCGTGGCAGGGAAGACTTGTGCCACCCTACCTCCTGAAGATGGGTGGAAATCCCGACCTTAGAAACCAGGGGCAATTCGACGCTAGAAGAAAGAAGTGGACACTCACCAGAGTCACGCACCCTTGGTCAGGGCGCATCAAAGGCTGGGAGAGGGCGCTGGGGTCCGGCTTCCCCAATGCAACGGACACCCGCCCGTGGAGGACGTCGAGGGGAAGAGGATCAGAGGACATCCGCGAGCCCTCCAAGTCCGCCTCCGGTGTCATTTCCCAAAGCGGCAGCCGTCGCTCCACCAAGGGAAGCACCCTCCAGCGGTGGATGGCGGCAATCACCCCGGCAGCGGTGAGTCCCCCCTTCCGCAACGCCTCTAAGGCCTTGAGGAGGGGTTCGAGGTTCTTCTGTCTTTCGTGAGGGGTCCTGTGGCGCCAAGCATCAGCGCCGGCGGTGACTACTCGCTGAGAGAACGGCGAGAGCAACTCGCCGTCATTCCGGAGGTAGAACCACCGGTGCTGCCACCCCTTGTTCGAGGACGCGAGGATGGCGGGAATATACAGCGACGCCCGCGACTGCCTCAGCAGGAGGGTGCAGCCGCCGGCCGCACCGCTGCGTGGACCTTCCTCTCCCCCGTCGGCGAGGCAAAAAGCTCTACGAAAAAGAGATGTGTCCACAGATCCCAATGGGGGCAATCCCCAAGTACCCCTCGCACACCGCTACGAAGATGGCGGCCTGCGAGATGGAGTTGGGGCTGAGGTTGTGCAACTCCACCCCGTAGTGATGCAGGATCGCCCGCATGAAGCGGCTCGCCGGCACACCAAAGCCCCGCTCGTGGAAGGAGACGAAGCTCACGATGTACCCCGGCGGTGGGGATGGAGCGGCTCCGCCCACGGGGGGAATCCATTCCGGTCGCTGCTCATCGGTGAGAGGGCGAAGTAAACCCTCGCCAACGAGATCCTCCAGATCACTCGCCGTCACCGTGGAGAAAGGCCATGGGTCGCGCGGCGAGATGATGGTCACCCGGTCAGCCATCGCCGAGCGGAAGGGGTGGCGGCGCAAAGGACAGGGAGGGCGGTTTCCTTTTCTCTGGCTAAGTCTCTCAGGCTGCGAAAAACCTAAGAGGGAGACAGGAAGCGGAGCAAAGAACCATCGCCAGACCCTCTCCCAAGTATATGAAGACCAAGGCGCGACCAGTTCAAATGTTCTGCCCGGATCGGACGTGGGATTCAAAAAACGCGAAGCGAAACAGCCGTCCCTCGAACGGCTCGCGCACGCGCAACGGTCGCCCCTCCAACCGCTCGCCCCGTCGCATTAACTCCGCGGCGGGACACGCGGCGCCTCTGGCAGAAGAAGCAGGCGACGCTTCGCCTTCGACCGCGTCCAAAAAAGGTACGCCGCGTCGTTCGATTTTGTATCCTTTTCCGTTTTTCCTCTTTCTCTCTCTTGCAACAGGGACCGGGAAAGGGGGATACCCCGAAAAGGATCCTTCCCCGAGAAGGAACCAGGCTCCGAGCCCCCCTACTGATCAGAGGTTCGAAGGCTGGCCCCCCGGAAGGGTTCAATAGCTGCCTCAGATCGCGTGGGCCCTGCACCCACTACTGGTAAGAGGTTCGAAGGCCGGCCCCTCGAAAGGGTTCCACGGCCGCCTCAGGCTACTCGGGCTCCGTGCCCATTACTGATCATGGGTTCGAAGGCTGGCCCCCGAAGGGTTCACAGCCGCCTCAGACGCCGAGAGAGGGATGACTATGGGTACGTTCGATACATAACCAAGGCTCGGGCTGCGCTCCCGAGGTACCCTAGGACATTTCCGAGACCAGCGGGAACGATCTTGTAACAGAATCCCATCAGAGGGAGGCATCGAGCCCTCGGACCCCGTCGCCAGGGGACCGGGTCTGGCAGAACACCCGCAGGTACTTTTGGGCGTGCCTCTGGGCCCCTAGCCGACCCCTAACGAACGGGGCACGGACGTCCACTCGGATTACCCGCTTGCAGCTCATCGGAGACACCATGTTCGGCGCCCATCGAGGGCAACATAGCGCTTCCCCCCCTCCTCCTTGCGGAAAGGCAACGCAGGGGCGTATGTAAAAAAGCCGAGTCTACCCCTGACCGCCCTCTCGCTCTGTGCAGAGGCTCGGGGGCTGCTCTCGCAAACCCCGCTCCGGCCGAACCGTTGACAGCGTCAACATACCAGCCCGAGAACTTGGGACCCGACCGTACACCTGGGCTACAGCCAGCTCGCATGAGGGAACGACCAGACCAGCCGAAGCACTACGTGAGGCAGTAAGACCTCGAAGGAGTGAAACCACTCCTCCGAGGCCTCGAGGGCTACACCCGGCGGGTGCGCTCGCGCGCACCCACCGGAACAAAATGTAACCGAGAAAGGCTGGTCCCCTTGCAAAAAAGTGCGACGAAAGCCTCCAAGCGAGTGCAAACACTCCCTTTGAGGCTCGGGGGCTACTATCGGGGACCATAATTAGGGGTACCCTCAAGGCTCCTAATTCTCAGCTGGTAACCCCCATCAGCACAAAGCTGCAAAGGCCTGATGGGTGCGATTAAGTCAGGGATCAGTCCATTCGAGGGACACGATCACGCCTCGCCCGAGCCTAGCCTCAGACAAGGGCAGCCGACCCCGGAGGATTTCCGTCTCGCCCGAGGCCCCCCTTCAGTGGCGAACATATTCCCGGCTCGCCCGAGGCCCTGCCTTCGCTAAGAAGCAACCCTGACCAAATCACCGCACCGACAAACCAAGTCACAGGAGCATTTAATGCAAAGGTGGCCTGACACCCTTATCCGGACGCGCGCCCCCCAGCCGGCAGAGCCGAAGTGACCGCCGTCACTTCGCCGCTCCACTGACCGACCTGACAGAAGGACAGCGCCGCCTGCGCCACTCCGACTGCAGTGCCACTTGACAGAGTAAGACTGACAGGCAGTCAGGCCCTGCCGGAGGCACCATAGGAAGCTCCGCTCCGCCCGACCCAGGGCTCGGACTCGGGCTAAGTCCTGGAAGACGGCGAACTCCGCCCGACCCAGGGCTCGGACTCGGGCTAAGTCCCGGAAGACGGCGAACTCCGCCCGACCTAGGGCTCGGACTCGGGCTAAGTCCCGGAAGATGGCGAACTCCGCTCCGCCCGACCTAGGGCTTGGACTCGGGCTAAGTCCCGGAAGACGGCGAACTCCGCCCGACCCAGGGCTTGGACTCGGGCTAAGTCCCGGAAGACGGCGAACTCCGCCCGACCCAGGGCTCGGACTTGGGCTCGGCCCCAGAAGACGACGATCTCCGCCTCGCCCGACCCAGGGCTCAGACTTGGGCTCGGCCCCAGAAGACGACGATCTCCGCCTCGCCCGACCCAGGGCTCGGACTTGGGCTCGGCCCCAGAAGACGACGAACTCCGCTTCGCCCGACCCCAGGGCTCGGACTCCGCCCCGGCACCAGCCGGCAATCTCCGCCTCGCCCGACCCGGGGGCTTGGACTCGACCTCGGCTTCGGAGGAGCTTCCACATCGCCCAACCTAGGGCGTAGACCAGCCACGTCAACAGGAGGCGCCATCATCACCCTACCCCGAGCTGACTCGGGGCGCAGGGAACAAGACCGGCGTCCTATCTGGCTCGCTCCGCCAGATAGGCAATGATGGCGCCCCGCATGCTCTGTGACGACGGCGGCTCTTAGCCCCCTTACGGAAGCAAGAGGACGTCAGCAAGGACTCAACCGCTCCGACAGCTGTCCCTCCGCCAAGCTCCATCGCTCCTCCGACGGCCACGACATCACACCAGCTGGGTGTCAAGATCTCTCCGGCTGCCACAACGACATGTACCTAGGGCGCTAGCTCACCTCCGCTAGACACGTAGCACTCTGCTACACCCCCCATTGTACACCTGGATCCTCTCCTTACGCCTATAAAAGGGAGGACCAGGGCCCTCTTAGAGAGGGTTGGCCGTGCGGGGACGAGGACGAGAACAGGCGCCCGCTTGGAGCCGCTCGCTCCCTCTCCCGCGTGGACGCTTGTAACCCCCTACTGCAAGCGCACCCGACCTGGGCGCGGGACGAACACGAAGGCCGCGGGATTCCCACCTCTCTCACGCCGGTCTCCGGCCGCCTCGCTCTCCCCCCTTCGCGCTCGCCCTCACGCTCGACCCATCTGGGCTGGGGCACGCGGCGACATTCACTCGTCGGCCCAGGGACCCCCCGATCTCGGAACGCCGACAATATCAATACTACATGTTTATCAATATCAATATATATATATGTTTGTGTGTGTAAATATATATAAATTTCAGTACGAAAATTTAAAAAAAAAACGGGAAAACTTCCACTGGCGGCTAAATAAAAAAACCGCCAGTGAAAATAGCATTTTCACTGGCGGTTTTCTTAATAAAACCGCCAGTGGAAATGTTATTTCCACTGGCGGTTTCTTAAGAAAACCGCCAGTGGAAATGCTATTTTCACTGGCGGTTTTAGAATAACCGCCAGTGGAAATGGTAGCACTGGCGGCACTGAAAAACGCCAGTGAAAACAGCTCTAGAACCGTCACTATAGAATCTCTCTATACTAGTGACTCCTGCTCTATCAAATATTCAAATGGACCGCATATTTATTGGGGTAGGAGTTGTTCCATGCCAAACATATTAATGATTGGATGCTTTCAGTCACGAAACTTCCTACTGGCCGGATTTAGTTCTTTAAAATTTGAAGGTAATTAGCTAATTACTGATCATTAGTACCGCTTGATTTTAAACTGATACCGATGCAAACATCAATAACTGTTCTATCATCGTCCTTTGGAGTATTAGTACCGGTTGGTGGATCAATTTCCTTTTGCACCTCTTCTTTTGTTAGCTAAAATTATAGCCTATATTAAAATGTTTATTTTATTTTTGGGCAGTATAAAACAATTTATAATAGGTCCTACGTTGCACATGGCTTCCTCGGCGTTAGTGTGTTCCCTATGATGTAGGTAGCCCCATGTGCGTGCCCTGGATTACAAATCTCAAATTAATTTATTTTTGTTTTATGGGAGATTGTTTTGGTCTCGGATACTCTATTAAAGGGATAATGCTCAATGAGATGCAGGTCTATGGGAGTCACCATTGTCTATCGATGTTTAGCTCTGGTAGGTGGATCTCATATGTTGTTAGTACGATAAATTAATACAAGTATTTTGTGGGACATGAGTTGTTCCATGGCAGCAGCAAAAATATTGATGATTATTGAACGCTTTCAGTCACGAACTGCGGATTGCTTGGCCGGACGCCCTCGCCCTGGTACTTTGTGTGTTTTGACCATCCTTGTGCATATGTTTGGTTAACTGCACGGCAGCATCTCGACCTGTACGCACAGATGCAAAATAAGCTTTTTTTTATCTTCGTTGGCCTATACGTGTGGAGAAGTAAAATTCGTCCGTTTCCTGCGCGAGTCCGGCTTCGAGGATGTAGGTAACCAAACAGGACAGAAAAGTCTTTTGCAAGCATCACTAACAGTTCTAACTGCCAGCTAGCTCCCCAGGGGTGCATGATTTTTTTGTTCTTTTGCTAGATGAAATTGTAGCCTATATTAAATTATTTATTCAGTTTACTGGGGCAATATATATAAAATAACCTGAAGTACGAGACCAACATTGCATGCATATGGCTTTCTCGGTGGTAGCGCGTTCCCTGTGATGCCCCCAGCTAGATTCCAAATCTGAATATAATCTGTATACTTTATATGGAAGCTGACTTTGATCTCAGATAATATATACTTTGTTGAAGTGATGATGTTATGTGCCACGATGCAGACCATATATATATAGTTTAATGACGCGTGTTTCAGATCGATCAGATCGCTGGTTTAAAAAGCCGACGTGTTCAACGATAATGTTGTTAATACTTCATATCAGTTTCCTATTGGTATATGTCGCTGATTTTACTTAAATACCCTAAAACTCTGTAAAACTGCCATTATCTTCGCTTCACCTGCTAAATTATCAAAACTGCTGAAGTTTTATAGTATTTTAATTAGAAATCTGTAGTTTCGAAATTAAACTCCATGGATGTACGTGTGTACTTAATGGGCACAGCATGGTCCACCATTCGTGTTCTATCTTTCTCGACCTCAGAAGTAGTAAATCTCTACTGTCACCATTTAAGATGGCCAATCTCTTACATGAGTTTAAACATAGTGTACTTTATCATGGATTTTAGGATTTATTTATTTAAAATGAATAATAATAATTGATCAAACCCGATCAAATTCTACTCTACATATACATACATAAGTTGGTGAGAGATGAATTCAAATGGACGTACTTTATTATATATACATATAAGCCAAAGTTGCATAGGTAACCTGCATTGGCACCGTGATGACAGATTATAGAAACTATTTTTATTCGTCAGATGGAGTAGTATACAAAACTAAAGGCAAGAGCAAGTCTTCTAATAGGCTTATTAAGTCACATCAATGATTATTGAACGAAAAGCCGCAGCGTTCAGATTGTTTGTTTAATAAGCCAATGTTGATAAAGAGTTTGATGATAAGGTTGTTAAGACTGTCATGTCAGTTTTTTTATTAACGTTTTTCTGATTTTATTTAGATACGATAAACTTCTATATATAAAACTATCTCCATCTCTCTTTATATTTAACCTGCTAAATTATATCAAATCTGATGAAGCAGCCTCATAGTATTTAATTGTAAATCTGTAGTTACAAAATTAGATGCCATGTATTGATGGCCCAACATATTAGTTCGTTCGTGTTCTATCTTTCTCAACTTCAGAATTTCTCAACCTCAGGATTAGTACATTTTTACGGTCACTGTTTAAGCTCTGGCCCAGTCCCTTACATAAGTTTAAACATATAGTGTGTACCATGGATTTTAAGATCTATTTAATGAAAACGAATATAATTGATCAAACCCAATCAAATTCTACTCTAAACAGGTCCGCTAAGTTGGTGAGATGTGAATTCAAATGGACTTCAGTATTATATTTGGCCAAATATAATTCAAATGGCACTACAAATATTTGGCCAAGAGAATAAAGCCACAGCTGCGGCAACTGGCTTAGCATGCAGTCTGAACACCCTAAATATTTTTTAGGTAAACCCTATGACCTAAAACACGTAGAAAATGGTGGTTTCATCATCAGTAGTAGTACCAGTCAAAGAGCTAGCAGCAACAACTCATTAACTACGAACGCGTCACTATTTTTATATCACATCCATGACCCTCACAATGGTATGGTCATCAGTAGTAGTACACAAATGGGTGTAGCTTTGGATATTTTTCTCCATCGGTGCCTTCTTTGTACTATCATTTGCCTACTAAATATTTTCAGAAATTAGTTCTCGTTCAAAGCTAGTGTAGGAGCAACAAAACCGAAAGGTACTGAAGGGCTGGAATTTACTTCTTATTCAATTTTAAATAAGAAGGAGATTATAGCCCCTCCAATCTCCTCCGATTTTTTGGCTTCCAAATTAGCCCTTAGACATATAGCTTTATCTAAAAAAATATTCCCCTTACTTTCTTAACTCCAATGCCACATCACCATTTCAGTTAATTGGCGCCATGATTTTCCTGGTAGGACTGCACTTATTTGATAGTAATGTGAATAATGTACTTCGTTTTCAATACCGCTTCGGCAAAAAGTCGAAGTGCATTCAAGCTTCTTGTGTAATCGCCGTACAACCAAGCAACTAAAATCTATAAAAAAACTCTTAAAACAATTATATCATCACATATTAAGAAATATAAAAAGAACAAATATGTACAACAAACAGTAAAGTAATATATACTTATTAAGAGAGCAATAGTAGTCTGCTTCTGACATGTTCTGTCATCAAAGTGTTCTACCGTTCTGCCATCTACCTGACCCCACCGTACATGCCTGTTGAAATTCCCACCCAGTCCCTTCTCCCTATCCGGCAAAAGCGTACATGCCTGTTGAAATTCCCACCCAGTCCCTTCTCCCTATCTGGCAAAAGTAGGCAAAAGTAACACACGAACGTGAGGGTTGAACCATGGCTATTTCAGCCACCAAACACAATACAGTTCAACAATGGAGTTCTTATTCATAAAACTGAGCTAACGCTTATAAGCCGCTCTATGCCTCCTTTACTAGCTGGTACGGTACTATGTTTTTTGCAATACAATGCAACAACACAGCAGTGCAAACATCCTGGGCTAAATTTTTAGTGCGGCCCATACTCCAGCTACGTTTGGGGCGGCCCATATACTCCAGCGACGATAGCGGTCATCATTTGCAACCTCCGTATCCGCGACGCCCTGCCCAACCGCTCTTCTCCGAGTCAGTTCCCCTCTCAATCTCCTCCCACACTTTGCCGATGCCAGAGACGTCCGCGAGCTCCCCTTCCTCCTTCCTGCATCGGGAGCCGGCAGGCCTCGTCCACTACCTTCCTCCATCGGTGCGGCATCGGCGAGTTTGCTTACGGGCTATCTCAACCGAGCCTGTCTCGTCCATGCCGCCTTCCCTTTCTCGTCCCAAACCCTAGCCCTAGTGTCGGCCTCCACGCAACACCCCATCCCTCGAGCGACGCCAAGACGGAGAGGGGAGCAATTGGGGACAGGGAAGCCATGGCCACCAGCACGATGAAGCTGTTGCCGTCGAAGAAGGCAAGAAGAAGAACAAGTCCTTGCCGTCAGCCACTGCATCGACCCCTCCACCACCGGAGGGCGCTGCGGATCCAAAGGCCTGCCCCCCGCTGCCTGGAACCTTAACCCTAGCCACTGCCATTAGTAGCAGGCTAGCAGCGGCGAGGCCTTGACATGCCTGTTCGCCTGCTTCACCACAAGCTCGTCGGGGACCGCATCCTCGCCCGAGCTTCCTCTCCTCCATCCCCAAGATCGCCACCAACTCAGGCATCCTGATGAGCTACATCACCGACTTCGCGCTCGCCTGTCTCCCCACACCACTAAGCTGGCGCCTCAAGCTAGAGCGCCCGCTGCTGCGCTATGTGTGCGCCGCACAGTGCAAAAAGGGCGAGGACTTCATCTTACTCAGAACGGACTGCCCTCGTTCCGCCATCTCTGTCTCCTCCCTAGCCTCCTGGCACCCCACCTTCATCGTATTTGATGTGGGTACCCACGAGACATATCGAACCTCCGTTCTTCGTGCATCTGTCTCCTCTATCTCAACTGCAACCGCTCCCCTCCTCTCTCAATAGCTCGCCTCCTCTCTCACACCCAACTCCCTCGTGTGGCACGCATCCCCGTCGTCCCCACGCGTGTAGCCAGGGCCTACTCCACCATTGGCGTCCATGGGAGGACCTACCTAAGGTAGCCCAGCAAAGCACTAGCCCCTATCTGCACAACATTGCCCCTACCGTTCGCCGCCCAGATGCCAGACACAGCGCCCATTGCCCATCCACCATGGCTAGGTCCCTAATGCTCAGTGCTAGGACGCCCGCCTTGACTTCATGGAATATTATAGCTATGTTCCCTCCAACACTGGAAAATGAGCCGCTAATGTGGAAAACTGGGAGTTAGATTGACCGATTGGTTGAGAGTTTGGAGGTATTGTTTTTACACCATATTTATGATGAATGACGCTTGGTCACTTGATTAGCATGGTCATTTCTATTTTCCTTTGTCCGCTCAGGATTACCAATGCTAGAATCTGTATGGATTCTGTTAGCTGTTCACCTACTGATGCTTATGTGCCAATTCAGTGAGACTAGAGTCATGCACTCCATACAAATCTATACAAAATCAAAGTAAGTTTGTTTCAGTCTTGATTTTTTATGGATGTTCTGGTGTAAATTCGTGTATTTGTTTTGTTTGATTTATTTCTTGAGAAGTTGGAGCTATTGAAGATTTCTCCTTACCAGTTTGTATTATCAGTTTGACAATTACATGTATCCAATTGTATTGGTTAATGTCCTTTGGTGAATTACTGATATTTCTATTGGAGTTGAATAGTCTACTGTCTAGAACTCTGGATAGCATGCTATGCTAAAAATGGCTCATGATTATATATATAGATAGATAGAGAGAGAAATGTAAAGAGCACGTTTTAAAAAGCTAACATTGATATTGCTAAAGAAGGTGCTAAGGGTTTAGTGCTATATATCTAAATATATGTATCTGTTCAGACATTAGATTTCTTGTTTCAGGTGGTTGGCAAGGCAGTGATGCTCGGTGAAATCATAAACTACGTGCAGTCCCTACAACGACAAGTCGAGGTAAATTTCCACTATCAGTTCACAACTGGAATGACTCATTGTTTTGTCGTTCTAGAATGGAACAAGGGTCGACCTGTTCTATCTGAACACCCTTTTTCTTTTTGCATTCAGTTTTGCAGTTTATGTCCATGAAACTGCCCACCGTGAATCCCCAGGTGGACTTAAACAGCCTACCTAACGTCCTCCCTAAAGATGTGAGGACACACATGTTGTTCATGTCTGCATAAAGAATTTCTGCTTCTTTTTTGCTATTAACTGACGAACAAATGAACGTTTCATGCATTGTTGGACAGGCGCAGAAGTAGGAGCTCGCATGACAGGTGCATCTCAGCGCTAGGCACGTGGAAGTGTGGTTCCAGAACACACATGTTCAGATAACACACATGTTCATGCTCATGTTGACCCCACATAGGTTCATATCGTCTTCTGCGTGTATGTAGTTGTTTCTTCTTCAATTCTCTTTGTAGGTGAAGTTACTACCTACTGCTTCACTATTCAATGGCTCATTATCTGTGACTTTACCCTGTTAAGGCACAAACATTTGCTATCAGGTTACTTGGTGGGAAGGTTGAATCAAACACAAGGCATCCAAAGCAGAACTTGTAAATTCAGAACTGAAATATGGACCATTTCATGATCTTCCACGGTTCTCCTACGTACCTGTGATTGTGCATTTTGAGAACAACAACCCTTTTTCATTTGCAAAGGAAGTGTATAGATTACAGAACACTACAACATTGCTCATGGTGGTGCTAGATTCAAGGGTGAATTTTCGAGTTTTGTTTAAAATTTATACATAACCAAACTTCTAATTGGATCCTTTTCATTATTGTGTCTCTGATTTCCTTTTTCTAGGTAAAACACAGTTTTGCGTTTGAATCCCATGCTCATGCTTCACAATTTTCATTTTAATTATTATGTCTCTGTTATTTTTCAGTTCAGAAACCCATAGAAGTTAAGGTTGTACTTTCAGTTAGTAGGTTCAGTCCTTGCTATTTATTTGAATTTTATTTTATCATGACGATGTTTGGAGCTTTCCGTCATTGCTATTTTATATTACTGTGAACATGCCAGGGTTGTGTACAAATATTGTAATCATGTTGCCATTATCTATGCTTGATTTTTTATCAAATAATAGCACAATGCTATATAAATTTATTTATCGATCATGTCTACTTGACAGGATGCTCTCAAAACTTTCTTATTGAGAAGGCTCGATAACCTCACCAAAGAGGACAAGATGCAGATCACGATGATTTCAACTTGGGCTACTGAGCTGTACTTAGACAAGGTGCTTGCCATTCTGTTTCCCAGCTTCAATATTGGGTTGAGTAACTACCTTTCTAGGTCTTATTCATTATTTGTGTAATTTTGTAGATTAATCACCTGTTGGAGGATAGCTTCGTTGAATCCACTTAGTAATTTGTTATATTACTGTGAACATGCCATGATTTGACAGCTTCGTTGAATCCACTTAGTAATTTGTTATATATGTATAATTGTGCAAGCTTAAGTATAGAGTGTAATCCACTTACTTCCCGTTTGTTCCAGGCTGTTTACGTGCATCTTGGAGATTGCCAGCGAGCGTAACCACGGATCTGAATCCATTACTGATTTGTGGAAATAAAGGTACACAATTTATCTTTATTGTTTGCCTTCATCTGTATTTCTATAGTTCATTAGAAAAATGATCCTTGATGGTAGCAGTGTAGTAGACGCCTGGAGTATACAAATATGGAAGGGAATTATCTGTATTAATCAGTTTATCTTTTTTGTTTGCCTTCATCTGTATTTCTATAGTTCATTAGAAAAATGATCCTTGATGGTAGCAGAGTAATAGACGCCTAGAGTATACAAATATTGCAGAAAATTATTTGTATTAATCAGTTTATATTTTTTGTTTGCCTTCATCTATATTTCTATAGTTCATCCACGCCCAGCTCCGGATCGGCTAGCTTCGGCACGCTCCCGAGACCTCTCGGTCCTATGTGGAGCTAACGCCCCCACCAGCGCGACATCATCGAATGCCCCTGGGGCCGGGAGGTCCTGAACGGGGTACTCACGGTCCTCAAAGGCAATGCGCACTGCAGGAGACCTGGTGGTGAATCGGCGCTGGATTCCGTGTGCAGCTCACTAGATGTATCAGGTACGCAGTCTGATCTGCAGATTTTTGTGGAGAAGATGTATAGGTTTTGGTTACTAGTTTGTAAGCACTTCTGAGTTCTTAGTGAGAAAAGAAGAAAATATGTATTGTCAAACCCATGTGATCCATGGAACTGAATTGTGGTATGCATTATGGCAGTTTTTAAATAATGGGGAGTGTAAGGATAATTCATCCTCTCGGTTGATCAAGGTAGTACCAATTACCCCGATTAACTGACAGCTCATCAATAGTGCATACACAATCCTTTGGAATGTTTGGAACAGGCTTGGACTTATGCAAACTTTGTGAATCATGGTTATGGTGCTGTCGCAACCCCACCGCCCCACTCGCCGCCATGGCGCTCCAGTTGTGAAAGCGTGCAGGCTCTCCATGGATGGCGCCCAGATCCACTCTATCTCCTTCGTGGTCCTATCGCTACCGCGCCACCCCACTCGCCGCCATGGTGCTCCAGCCACGAAAGTGGGCAGCCTACTGGATCTTGGCATCTCACCGTCGCCGCTCACTTCCCCTCCATCTGGTATGCTCTTCTCCCTGCTTCCCCTCTCGCTAGACGACTCCGCTGCTCCAAGATTGGATTGGATCTTTGCTTCCTTTCTCTCGTGCTGTGATTTGATTGTTAATTACCAGCTTATTGTTAGGGGAGGAGCGTGTTCTCCCTATCTGAACCTTCATGTTATATGTTCGGTGCAGCTATCGGAGGTGCTTAGGATGCCCCAACCCGTTGCTTTTGTCTCCGTGCAGCCGTCCGATGGTCAACCCACGCCGAGCAATGTCTCGAACAAGAAGATGAAGCATGGTGGCGAGGTGCTGTTCTTAGATGGCGTCGGGGAGGTCGCCGTCACCATTGGTCGCAACTCACAACAGCCTCTCTCCACAGCCCCTCCACCCAGTACGCCCTAAAATCCCTAGCTAAAATTAGTTAACACTTAATACCACTAGGTAATATCTGAAAATTGAAAGGAAAACTGTGGAACTTCATAAGTTTAACAAGGAACACAAAAATAACATGAACGATTTAGTTCAAATGGTACTGAGACGCATACCTCTTTCAAAAGGCAAAGAGAATCTGAAGATTTTTTAGCCAGTTGATCACGCAGAACTTGGATCTCGTTCTCAGTGTCCATTGCCTAGACATGTATTCAGATGACTTGAAATATATTTGGTACCCCATAAGCTCCATAAGTAATCAAATAAATGCATTGCCATTACTAGATTATTGCTCTTAGTACTTGGTGCTGTTCGTTACACCTAATCATGCACTTATGATGATCTAACATAGTAGGTGAATCTTTCGGTGAATATGCTGCCTGTGACTTATCCGCAAAGCCAAAATTACCAACAAGATGATTTCCATAAAACTGTTGCACGGACCTTGAGCCAAGGATCAACACCGATGAGCATGGATTTTCATCCACTTCAACAAATCCTTCTTAATGGTAAATTCTTACTGTATTAATGCTTCTTTATTATAAAAGTTTGGGTTAGTCCCTGTTCTGCCATCTCAGTATGCTGTATTTACCCTTGGCTCGCTGCAGTTGGTACCAATGTTGGCGACATTGGATCGTGGGATGTTGGTACCAAAGACAGACTTGTTGTAAGGAACTTCAAAGTCTGGGACCTCAGTAAATGTACAATAATTCTCCAGGTCTGTTTGTTGCACTATGTGTTTCAGGCACTTGTTATATTCTATTAGCCTTCATATAACACATAATAAATTGATCAACATTCAATAGGCATCACTGATTAAGGATCCAGCTGTGTCATTTAATCGCATAATATGGAGTCCTGATGGAACCTTGTTTGGTAAGATGAGATGATTTAACCAGTGTTTTTGTTGTCCTTTTGATGGCTTCAATTTTGATGTATTTATTATTTTAATAGGTGTTGCTTATTCAAGGCATATTGTACAAATTTATTCCTATAATGGTGGCGACGATATTAGACAAAACTTGGAGGTTTGACTGCATGTTTCTTAATTCTTTCTACCTCATAGTTTTGCGGTTGTAGGTAAATTATGCATTCTCTCAGCATGTGATAAGAATCCTGTCTTTGTTTGCAGTTAAACTCACATGTGTCCTGACCTAACACTTGAATCCTGATTTTTCAGATTCTTGGTTGGTTATCAAGTAGCCCTACTGATATAGAAAGATATATTAGACATGATTGTATTATTCTAACAGTATAAGTTCATTTAGTTGAGTCTGCATGGTAGCAAGTATGCTTCCTTTTTAAAGTCACATGTCAAAATAGTGCATTTTTGTTTGGTTATTAATGGTCTTTTCTACAGCTTTCTGAGAATATGAGCCTGAAGCTAGATAAGCTTTTGAGTAGCTCCACTGACAACTTTTGGGCATCTGGCTTGGTATTTGTGATGGTTCCACGCCACTTAGCGTTTATGATCAATGGTGAGCCAATCTCAGGCACTTTGCTGCTCTTATACAATGATGTTGTCGTGCAAACTTTATTTTGGATACTTTATGTAGGAAATTTGTTAACTATCAAGCTTTGTTGGTCATGTTACTACATGTCAAATTATGTTGGACAGGCCCCTGGCACCCTGTTCTCATCATTACTGCAAGATTTTATTTGTCAGACCTGTTGCTACACCTTATTCAGCAACAATAAATTTTAGAGTAGAAGGTTTTAACCTACTCAGTACTTCCTCAAGGTACTTCATCATCTTGAATTCTGATTAACTTATTCGTGAAGTATATACATGTAAACCTTGATATTCCCTTCGGCTTATCCATTTACATGTAAATACCATCTTCTCATGTTTGCAGGGTAATTTGTTCATTTGAAGGGCGATGTATATTATAGGAAGACACAGATTCTGTAGCAAAGAATGCTGAGTATAAGGATAGGGACATTGAATCCCTTAGTTTGTGTTGTTATGTTCTTGGTCCAAGAGGTAGAGGATTTTACAAATATTTATACTTATAGAGCTTCTGTTTGAGTGCAGGATGAGATGGAGGAGGTGGACGAGCATGAAGGGCAACATGGCATCATTAGTAGGAAGCATCTTAAAGAGATGTCTATTATGCTACATGTTAAAGAAGCTCAATCTCCTATTATGCTATCTGTTAAATTCAAAGAGAGGTATATCTCATCGTTGTTACATTACTTTTGTTGACATTTAAAATCTAAAGAAAAAGGAGAAAGAACTGCAGGTTATGGAAGCTGAGCTAAACAAAAGAGAATGGGTATGCTTCCTTATCATTGCAGAGCTCTGTATCTACATAGATTGATGGGTATGCTTGGCATTTGGATTAGGGTGTTTTGCGTGCAGAAGATGTCCAAGCGACGAGGAGCGAGCCATGATTGCTGCCAGGCATGAGGAGCAAGCCATCCTTGTTGAGTGCAAGGCAGGGTCTCCACCTCCATGTGGGAAACGGAAGGACCGGGCCAAGTCACCGGAGGGGAGTGCAAGGGCATGCACATGCCCGGACACACTCTCGACCAAGTCACCAAGAGGGTTGTTTCCATATCCTGTTTTTATATTAATTACAGCTTGGTTTCCCTAATTTGTTCTCAGATGTATTGCAAGTTTCATGTTTTGCTGTTTTTGTTGACACATGTGTGTGATTTGGAAAACACATGTCTTGTCTTGTGCTTCCCTGCATCGAGAACAATGTAATAGATTACTATATCTTTTCTATAATACAATGTAATATATGATCTTACTATAGCACTCGAACCAGCTAAACATTCGTTCTCGTGAGTACACTTTCAACCGTAAACTTTCCCCTCCTGTGATGTAATCCTTTCATAGGCTCCGTCTGTTGGGCTCCCACGTGCACCTTCTTGACCGTGCGCCATCGTCGCCAAGGCCGCCACCCGTGACCGCGCGTCGCCACTCCACCATCGTCCTCCAGACCTTGCTCCCTCCGCGAGACTACCCTGCCCTTCTCCTTGAGTGCCTCACAGACAGGCGACCTCATGTCGTGGCGCTGATGCGCTCGACCGCGACCCGAATTTCACTTCAACATCATCTCAGACGGGTCGCGGACGTCCTCCTCCATCTTAACAATATAACACACATTTGTACATATGTTATCTATACTACTATATGTTTTCGTTGCAAGGCACGGGCACTCACCTATTGTGTGTAATATATATATATATATATATATATATATATATATATATATATATATATATATATATATATATATATATATATATATATATATGTGTGTGTGTGTGTGTGTGTGTGTGTGTGTGTTTTAGCTCCCAGCTTCTTGTGTATATGGAGAGGGAGGTATAAACAAATTCAAACGAAACTTCATATTTATTGGGGTAGGAGTTGTTCCATGCCAAACATATTAATGATTGGATGCTTTCAGTCACGAAACTTCCTACTGGATTTAGTTCTTTAAAATTTGAAGGTAATTAGCTAATTACTGATCATTAGTACCGCTTGATTTTAAACTGATACCGATGCAAACATCAATAACTGTTCTATCATCGAAACCGGAGTGAATTATAGAGGCTAAAATCCTCTCCTTATTCATAATTAAATAAGAAAGAGATTTTATTCCCTTCAATCTCCTCCGGTTTTTGGACTTCCAAACTAGCCCTTGTAGTATTAGTACCGGTTGGTGGATCAATTTCCTTTTGCACCACTTCTTTTGTTAGCTAAAATTATAGCCTATATTAAAATGTTTATTCTATTTTTTTGGGCAGTATAAAACAATTTATAATAGGTCCTACGTTCACATGGCTTCCTCGGCGTTAGTGTGTTCCCTATGATGTAGGTAGCCCCATGTACGTGCCCTGGATTCAAATCTCAAATTAATTTATTTTTGTTTTATGGGAGATTGTTTTGATCTCGGATACTCTATTAAAAGAGATGTAGACCTATGGGAGTCACCATTGTCTATTGATATTTAGCTGGATCTCATATGTTCTTAGCACGAAAAATCAATGCAAATACACTCCTGCTCCATCAAATGGATTAATGTTGAATTAATGTGGGCATGACCCAAATTAATATTCAATGCTAAAGGCCCACTTTAATGCTACAGCGAGTACTAATACTTTAGTACCATATACCAGAAGTTTAAGGGACAATTCAATCAACTTAAATAGGTACGCCATTTGTGCATGTATTGAGAAGCTGAGAAAAAGATGAAGGACTAACACACGCGTGTGCCACCGGCTAGGCTGGGCCAGGCCGGGCTGTGGCCATGGTAGATCGGACCTTGGTCCGAATATTCCTTCCTAACGGTTGCACATTTTGCCTTACGACTACATCGAACATACACCCGAGATGTCTCGTGTGAATGGAGCCACTGATGCCTTGAGCATCGATCCCTCCGAAGGGTACACTTTGTTCTTAGTAGTTGTGCATATTTTACTGTTGTTTACTGCTTATGTGAGTAGTGATACACATATGCACATACATGTCGTCACATACATCACTGTGATTTTCTAGATTAAATTAAAACTGAAAATGCCTATTTCTCTAACAATCCAAAAAACCTGATGCTAGGCATTTTTCTGTTAGTGGTTTTGTTGCTGCGTTAAAACCAAGTGAACCTTTTGATGGGACATTTTACAAGAGGTGGCGTAGTAAGATGATACTATGGTTGACTGCAATGAACTGCTATCACGCCACATAGGAAAAACCCGAACAGTTCACTCCTGAAGAGGAGAGAATGTTCGACGTTGCCGATAACCTGTTTCGAGGCGCTGTGATTGGCGCTCTTGCCAACAAGTATGTTGATTCTTATCTAACGTGTACATCTGCAAAAGAGTTATGTGATGCATTATATGAGAAGTTCGGTGTTTCTGATGCTGGTAGCGAGCTATACATCATGGAAAAGTTGTTTGACTACAAGATGGTGGAGAACTATCCTACAGTTGAATAGGCTCATGAAATACATGCACTGGCTAAGGAACTCGAACAGTTCTCATATGTCTTGCTTGACAAGTTCGTGGCTGGCAGTATTATCGCTAAGTTGCCACCTTCTTGGACGGATTTTGCTACCAATCTAAAACATAAGAGACAAGAGTTTAGCGTGACTGAGCTTATTAGGTCTCTTGATGTTGAGGAGAGGACGAGAGCAAAAGACACTCGTGGAGAAGGAATTGAGACTTCTAGTGCCAATATGATACAAAAGAAGAACTCCAATATGTCACATAATAATAAAAAGAAGAACAAGCAAAAGAATACCATGAAGCCCAAGCAGGCAACCTCGTTTAAAAGAAAGAACAAAGGAGCTGGTTGCTTTGTTTGTGGGAGTACTGATCACTAGGCAAGCGCTTGTCGAGACCGAAAATTTAAGCAAGAGAAAAAACCAGCTCAAGAGAAGAAAATAGCAAACATGGTTGTTAGTGAGACCGCAGAAGGAACATTGGGGTATGGTAATCTTTTACCTACTGTTCTTTCATTGTGGCAATCCCCTGAGTGGTGGGCTGACACTGGTGCTAACATTCATGTGTGTGCGGATATTTCTTTGTTTTCTTCTTATCAGTGCAAAGGGGCTGGATCACATGCGCGTGTTCTTGCTGTTGGTACAGTCTATCTGAAGTTCACTTCTGGAAAGACGGTGCTATTGAAGTACGTGCAGCATGTCCCCTCCATCAAAAAGAATCTTTTTAGTGGCTCATTTCTATGTTGAGATGGCTATAAAATTATGTTCAAGTCCAATAAATGTATACTGTCAAAGTATGGGACATTTGTTGGAAAGGCTATGACAGTGGAGGCTTGTTCCGCTTATCTCTGCATGATGTGTGTAATAAGTCTATGAATAATGTAATTTCAAACGAGTCGTATATTTGGCATTCACAACTTTGTCACATCAATTTTGGTTGTATGTCGCGGTTAGCTAATTTAAATTTAATCCCGAAATTTGATTCTAACAAATGTTCTAAGGGCCAGTTGCGCGTGCAATCTGAGCAACCTTGCAAGCCTCATAAGGCTGCAGAGGCGAGGAACTTGGCACCACTAGACCTAATACATTCGGATTTATGTGAGATGAACGGGATATTGACTAAAGGAGACAAGCGTTATTTTATTACTTTTATCGATGACTCTACTAGATTTTGTTATGTGTATCTCTTAAAATCAAAAGACGAAGCTTTGCATTATTTTAAGACTTACAAAGCTAAACTGGAAAATCAACTCAAGAGGAAAATTAAACGGTTAAGGTCTGATCGTGGTGGAAAATATTTTTCAGGTGATTTTTCTGATTTTTGTGTGGAACATGGTATTATTCATGAGAGGACACCGCCATACTCACCTAGGTTAGAGACTTCAGGACTATCTAAGGAATGGTGGGGTGAGGCGATCTTGATGGCGTGTCATGTCCTGAATAAAGTTCCCACAAAGAACAAAGAAATCACACCATTCGAGGAATGGAAAAAGAGGAAATTAAATATATCCTATTTGTGCACCTAGGGTTGTTTGGCCAAAGTGAATGTGCCAATTAACAAGAAGCGCAAATTAGGACCGAAAACTGTTGATTGTGTTTTCCTTGGGTATGCTTTTCACAGCATTGGATATAGGTTCTTAATTATAAACTCTAGAGTACCAGACATGTTGGTTGGTACTATTATGGAGTCCAGAGATGCTATGTTTTTTGAGGATGAATTTGCCATGAAAGCTACACATGACACGTCTAATGGTGAACCAACGATACCACATGAGCATTATATTCTGGTAGAACACATTGAGGAATCCCATATACATAATCCTGTGGAAGATGACAATGTATCAACTTAAAAGAGTAAGAGACCAAGGATTTCAAAGTCCTTCGGTGATGATTACATTGTATATCTTGTGGATGACACCCCAAGTGTGGGGGACAGATATCCCCCGGGTCCTCCAGAAGGATAAAAGACCTCACGAAAGGCCCAAGGGCCCCATAATTCGTAAGGTCATCCCCCTCGTGGGCCTAGGGAGGCACGATCAATGAAGCAAATCGACACAAGGCTGTATCGACACGAGCCCAAGACGGCCCAACGAATTCAAGCAGTAATCACAACAGAGGCTCGACCTTCCCGTGCAAGAGCCCCGTACAACGGAACCAAGCGAGAATGGGTCGGCAGGATTATAGGAGGATAAACTCAGTTGGTTCACGATTTCTTAGGTACACGTTGTTGTCATATCTACATTTACCGCCCCACGGTCGAGTATATAAGGCCTAGGGGGCACCCCTTCAGATCAGACGCTCGCTACTTAGCTTCCCACCCAACTCTCTACGTTTTCAGCGCTAGAGAATTCTCCTGTAACCCACCACATAAAGCACTCTCGACAGGACGTAGGGTGTTACGCATCTCAAAGCGGCCCAAACCTGTAAACTGTTGTCCACTGTTTCTTGTGCATCCAGCATGAACCATCGAGCTACAGTCGATAACACTGTCCTACTCCTGAAAGCACCTTGAGGGGTAACACCAGGTGCGCGGTCGGACCCAAAACACCGACAGCTAGCGTGCCAGGTAGGGGGTGTGTCATCTATCTAAGCTAGCTCAATGGCCATCACCTTCCAGCATAAGATCATCCTCCATCCCAGGTCCACATTCTACTTTGGAACTATCTCATCTATAGCAGATGAGGAAGGAACTCTACATCGCATCACGGATCTGCCGGAGAGAAAATCTTCCTCACAAATCTCCGGGAAAATCGGGGCAAAGCAGGAAAAAGCGCAACCTCCATCACCTCGAAAAAAGATCACCTTCAGCAAACTAGGAACCCAAGGCTCGCTAACCTGAAGAACTCTGTTGTCCACCTCTCCGACAGGAGAATGGACACGGATCATGAGGAAGAAAGAAACGAATGAGATCGAAAGGCGGCAAGCTATTCTTTCTATACCTTCGTCCTCAAAGGAGGGCAGAAAGAAGGTCGCCACGACAACTGTTCCATTCTACCCCGATGTCCTCTTCATTGGAAGGGCAGAGTCGCCCCCCATCTCCTACGACGAACCGATCGTACCTAGAGAAGAACTTCCTCAGCGGGAGTCCCGCCGTCGAAGGAACCGACGCTGAAATATCCGACGATATCACAAGGCCGGAGAACTGGACCCAGCGCAACCTGTATCACGAGACGAGGTCTCGGAGATAGGAGAAACTCTAGAAGAACGTGTCTTCAGGGAAAGAAGGAATTCACGACGACGCGATTGTCGACGGGCGCAAGAACAGGCCGAGCAGGAAACAAGACAACGCCGAGAAAATCCACTCTTCGGACGCAACCTGAATCCCGATTTCGCCCGAGCCATGAACACGCCGAGTGAAGTTGGTGGAGTATTGGCTCAGATAGTGGATGGACTTTCGCAGACTCCCAATGCCGAGGGCTATCGACGGCTGTTCACTCAAGCAGCCAATCATCTCCTACCCCTCGCTCACCTGCCGAACGATCTACGACACGCCATCAATAGTCGGCGGGACGCACGGAGCTCCATCAACGCTTCACGCGAAAGACGACACGAGAACGAAATTCGTCGCCGGGAAGAATACGACCGAGATCACGGTGTCCCGGCGCGAAGTCAGGCTACCAGGACCGAGTCGGCCACGGCTTCAACTGGTGGCACCACCCAGGGACGGTCAAGGCACCATGACAACCACTCTCCTCCCTAGGACCGACACCTCATCAACGACAGGAGGTCACGTGCGGAGTATCGACACTCACTCCATGCCTCAGGGCCATTCAATGGCCCCCTAACTTCAAGGTCTCCAACGTCGACAAGTACGAACCTAAGCAGGATCCGGGAGGCTAGCTGGCCGTCTACACCACTGCAGCCCGAGCAGCTGGGGCAACAGAGGACGTGATGACCGCGTACTTGCCTATCGTCCTCGGGCAAGACACGCTGCAATGGCTGCGACACCTACCCCGACACTACATCGACGACTGGAGCGATTTCAGTCGGCGCTTCACCGCCATCTTTCAGTCTCTCTCCGACAAACCGGCGCAACCATGGGACCTCAAATCCATCAAGTGCCGAGGGGACGAAACTCTTCAGTCGTACCTAAAAAGATTCCAGACCATGAGAAATCGTATCCCCAAGGTCGTGGAGACAACAATGATTGAGGACTTCTATAGGGGATCCAATGACTCGGCGTTCGTCCGAACCATATTATAGAAGGCGCCGACTACCTCCGAGCAACTGTTCCGAGAGGCCGACCTCTACATCACCGCGGATGAACGAGCTCAGGACCTCATCGGAGGAGCGAAGCCTGCACCAGCGGCGCCACGACGCGACACGAACCAGCAACCCGACAAGTGCTGGGAGAAGAGGCATCGTGAGGAGGTCCACGCCGCCGGACCGCCCGCCTCTCGCGCCCGAGGAGGACCTCGCGGAGGCAAACGCACGCTGGACTACATCCTCGACGCCCAGTGCCCATACCACAAGGACATGCGCCACACCCTTCGGAACTGCAGGGACTTCAAACACTCCGTCGGGCACGGTCGACCTTTTCAATGTCTACCTCCTCCCCCGTCGTGAGGAGGACCGGGAGAACCGCAACAACCCCAGCAGCAGGAGGAGGGAAGAGGAGGAGCCTTCCCGCGCGTCGACAGAGAAGTCAACGTCATCTTCGGCGGACACGGGTCACAAGAAAGCAAGAGACAACAAAAGCTCAACGATCATCAGATACTGGTGGCGGCCACCTGTCCTCCCGCCCCGTACCGATGGTCTGAGCACCCGATCACCTTCACTAGGGCAGACCAATGGCTTAACTTTGACCACCTAGGCAAATACCCGCTTCTCGTCGATCCGGTGATCCGAGAGAGCAGGGTAAAGAAGGTACTAGTGGACGGGGGAAGCAGCATCAACGTCACCTTCCCCCGGATGCTCCAAGGCTTGGGGGTTCCCTTCAAAGAGCTCCACGAGTCGGACACACCCTTCTTCAGCATCGTGCCGAATGAAAGAGAGTACCCGCTGGGCCACATCTACATGACAGTCACCTTCGGAACTCCGGAAAACTACAGAACCGAGTTCCTAAGGTTCGAGGTGGCAAACTTCGACTGCAGATACAACGCCATCATCGGGAGGCCCGGATTAGCGAAGTTCAAGGCTATTCCACATTATACGTACATGGTATTGAAGATGCCTGGACAACAAGGGATCATAACTGTGCGCGCCGACTTCCAAGGCGCCGCAGAATGTTTTCGAGTGGCCATTCAGGTGGCCCTCACCACCAAACCATCGGCGATTTCCTCTGCACGGGCAAACTCAAAGCCTGAGGAAGACCTTGCGGTCCCGGCGAATGAAGCTCAAGCCATGACCTCTATGTGGCCGACTGAAGAAACCAAAAGGATCAACCTCGGGTTCGCTGACGAGCGCAAAACCGCCATCATTAGCTTCAGCCTGGATGACAAATAGGAAAGCGCGCTCGTCCAGTTTCTGCAAGATAACCGAGACGTATTCGCATGGCAACCTGCGGATATGCCGGGAGTCCCAAGAGAGCTGGCCGAGCACAAATTGAAGGTCTACCCCCAGGCGAGGCCAATACGACAAAAATTACGTCGCTTTACGCCCGACAAGAGAGAAGCCATCCGTGCTGAGCTGGCTCGCTTGGTCGCGGCCAGATTCATTAGGGAGGTGTTACATCCTGAATGGTTAGCCAACCCTGTACTTGTAATCAAAAAGAATAAAGTGGATTGGCGCATGTGCGTTGACTATACGGATCTCAACAAACACTGTTCGAAGGATCCCTTCGGGCTTCCTAGAATCGACCAGGTGGTGGACTCAACCGCCGGATGCTCTATGCTGTCTTTCTTGGATTGCTACTCTGGGTATCATCAGATTAGTTTGGCAAAGGAAGACGAGGACAAAACGGCATTTATCACCCCGTTTGGAGCCTTCTGCTATACCTCCATGCCGTTCGGCCTCAAAAACGCTAGAGCAACTTATCAGAGGGCTATTCAGACATGCTTAGCCGATCACTGGGGCAAGAGTGTGGAAGCCTACGTGGATGACATGGTGATCAAGACAGAGGATTCATAAAATTTCATTGAAGATTTACAGCTGGTCTTCAATAGTTTACGACGATATAGATGGAAGCTTAATCCCGAAAAGTGTGTTTTCGGAGTGCCGGCAGGAAAGTTGCTAGGGTTTATTGTTAGCCATCGAGGAATTGAAGCCAATCCAGAAAAGATCGAAGCTATCATGAGGATGGAAGCACCACGATCACAAAAGAAAGTTCAAAGACTCACCGGGTGTATGGCAGCCCTAAGCAGGTTCATAGCAAGGCTGGGAGAAAAAGGCTTACCATTCTATAAGTTACTCAAGAAGGTGGACAAATTTTAGTGGACTTCAGAAGCACAAGAAGCTCTAGATGCGCTGAAAAAATTCTTGACAACACCACCAGTGCTGAAACCGCCACACCGAGCCACGCCGACTCAACCAACAGAAGATATGCTATTATACATCTCTTGCACGACTCACGTGGTGAGCACCGCGTTAGTAGTCGAGCAAGCGGAAGAAGGACATGCATACCTAGTACAGCACCCTGTCTATTTCATCAGTGAAGTTCTGGGCTCTTCAAAGAAGAAATATCCTCAGGTTCAAAAGATATTGTATGCAGTGCTTCTAACTACACGCAAGCTTCGGCACTACTTCGACGACCACAAAGTCATAGTAGTCACTAGATTTCCAATAGGGGATATTCTCCACAACAAAGAAGCCATCGGAAGAGTAGCCAAGTGGGCCTGTGAATTGGGATCTCATGACATCGAATTTCGACCTCGCACTGCTATCAAAACTCAAGCACTGGTTGACTTCGTATCAGAGTGGACCGAGCAACAGGTACCGGATAACCCGAAAATCACAGAAGTATGGCGAATGTATTTTGACGGCTCATTGAAGTTGTAGGGAGCAGGTGCAGGGATCCTCTTTATTGCACCTGGAGGCGAACAACTCAAGTACGCTCTTCAATTGTTATTCCCGGCATCTAACAACGCAGCCGAATACGAAGCTCTGATCCACGGGCTGAACATTGCCATATCACTGGGCATCAAGAGACTGATTGTATATGGAGACTCTCTAGTGGTCATAAGTCAGATAAACAAAGAATGGGATTGCTCGAATGATTCCATGGGAAAATACTGCACTGCTGTCCGGAAACTAGAAGATAAATTTGAAGGTTTGGAATTTCATCATGTGGAGAGAGACCGCAACGCAGCAGCTGATGCATTATCTAAGCTGGGGTCCAGTCAGACTCAGGTCCCGCCTGGAGTTTTTGTCCAAAAAGTGTCGCGCCCGAGCATTTCAGTGGATCAAGAAGAAGAATGCAATACTCTGAGCCAACCAGAGTCAAATCCTGATGACTGGAGGGAGCCGATCATCAGATATATAAGGAATGAAGAGGAACCAGATGACAAAAATATGACCGAGCGTATTGCAAGGTAGTTAGCTCACTATACACTCATTAGGGAAACGCTATATAGAAGGGGCGCGTCAGGAGTCCTCATGAAATGTATTCTCTCAGATACTGGAAAGCAACTTCTGGATGAGGTCCATGCTGGGCAATGTGGAGTGCACGCAGCATCCAGGACCCTGGTCAGGAAAGTCTTCAGGTCGGGTTTCTACTGGCCAACAGCAAAAAGTGATGCAGCCAAGTTAGTTCAGAGGTGCAAAGTCTGCCAGTACTTGTCAAAACAGCAGCATCTACCGGCACAGCAACTACAAACCATACCCGTAACTTGGGCGTTCGCATGCTGGGGATTGGATATGATTGGACCTTTCAAAAAAGCTCAAGGAGAATACACTCATGTACTGATTGCCATCGACAAATTCACTAAGTGGATAGAATTCAAACCCATTGCTTTCCTAACTTCAGCTAAAGCAGTAGAATTCATACAAGACATAATATTCAGGTTTGGAATACCAAACAACATCATAACTAACCTAGGATCCAACTTCACGAGCTCAGAGTTCTTCGCTTTCTGCGAGCAAAAGAGCATTCAGATCAAATATGCCTCGGTGGCACACCCAAGAGCCAACGGGCAGGTAGAAAGAGCCAACAGGATGATATTGGTGGCGCTCAGAAAGAAAGTTTTCGACAAAAATGAAAAGTTCGCAGGAAAGTGGATCAGAGAATTGCCGTACGTCATTTAGAGCCTGAGAACTCAACCTAGTCGAGCCCTGCATGGAAACACTCCTTTCTTTATGGTCTATGGTTCGGAGGCAGTGCTACCTGCTGATCTCAAGTTTGGGGCACCAAGGTTGATCTTTGAAAACATAGCAGAAGCTGAGGCTACTAGGCTGGAGGATGTTGATGTGCTCGAAGAAGAACGACTGAACGCGGTAATTCAATCAGCACGGTATCAGCAAACTCTAAGGCGCTATCACGATAAGGCCATACGACCTCGATCCTTCCCAGTGGGAGATCTCGTCCTCCGCCAAATTCTAACGGGGGAGGGACGACACAAATTGTCACCTCTATGGGAAGGACCATTCGTAGTAGCTGAAGTCACTCGGCCTGGATCATATCGTCTCACACAGATGGATGGCACAGAAGTTGGGAACTCATGGAACATAGAACATCTCAGGAAGTTTTATCCTTAGCTATATTTCAAAAGCTATTGGGGCGACAATGTATTCTATAAACCCGGAGATACGTCATCAATAAGAAGACTTCAAGAATTGTTCATTGTCAATCTGCATTCTTGCTCAACTTGGGGTGACCACTATACCCTACTAACGGAGCAATCGGCTTAAGTCGGCGATGACTTAAGACGGTGCGACATGCTCATGCTTACTTAACTCGGGGTGACCACTATACCCTACTAACGGAGTAATCGTCTTAAGTCGGCGATGACTTAAGACGGTGCGACATGCTCGCGCTTACTTAACTCAGGGTGACCACTATACCCTACTAACGAGGCAATCAGCTTAAGTCGGCGATGACTTAAGGCGGTGCGACATGCCCACGCTTACTTAACTCGGGGTGGCCACTATACCCTACTAACGGGGCAATCGGCTTAAGTCGGCGATGACTTAAGACGGTGCGACATGCCCACGATTACTCGAATCGGGGTGATCACTATACCCCTGATAACGGAACAATCGATTTAAGTTGGCAACGACTTAAATTGGCATGGCACATTCAGCACGTTCGCGACTATTCACCCCAGGGCGACCTCTATGCCCCATAGAAAAATTCAAAACCATCATAATGCACTTACTTTCACGACTGTAGATATCGTTGAATTCTTGCAACGGGAAAACAATAACAGTATTCGGTACCGAAAAGTGTTTTCTAACGAAACATCCAAGCACACTAACCATATACTCAAGGCATTCAGTGTTTTCTATCTGGAAATGTTTTTCTCAGGAGCAACCGACGAGGAAGGACGACTCGAAGAATCGGGAGCGGCATTCACATCTGCCACTATATCGTCGGGAACAACCACGCCGGGTCTCCTTATCAGAATTCGCCCCGCGCGAACGGCTTTGTCCATGGCTTTATCGCGCTGGGCCTTTAGAGTAGCAGAAGTATCTTCAGGAGCCTTGACAGCCAACCGAGCGGCTTCTAGCTCCCGGACTACCGACTTTTTGGAAGCACGCAGATCCTTGATGACAGTATCCTTGTTCGACACCAATTGCCTGAGGCGAATCATATCATCTAGAGACTCTTGCAGCTTGTAGTGATGGTTATCCAAGTCCTCCATGGTAAAACGATGACTCCTCTCCAAGATAGTCAACGAGTTGCTGGCATCACGGTATAACTTTTTCAGATTGTCACGAGAAGTAGCAAGAGCACGTTTCTCCGCCTGTAGACAAGAACCGGTTTCTCCAACGTCAAGCAAGCACTAAAAACATAACAGACAAGGGCAAGTGAAAGTTCAATTCAGTGGCCACCTTTTTAGAATGAAGTTGAGCACGGAGAGTGGAGTTAGCATGATTCAGAGAGGCAGAAACCAGGGCCAATGCGGCCTGACTTTGAGAATACCTTTCTTCAAGATCAGAATATCGCCAGGCCATATCTATCAGGAAACAGTCATGCAAAGGTGTTCAGCTATAAAGCAGATTACTCAAATAGCCAATGAAGGAACGAAGGACACTAACCAGCATTTGCCATTTCCAAGTCAGATACTCGCCGCTGAAGCAACACTGGATTCCAATGTGTTAGAGACAAAGCCTCTTCCGGGATAGAGGTCCCCTGTGATTTCAACTGACCAGCCATTTCGTCCACCAATGCCTGACATTAAGAATAGATGCGCATAATAACAGCAGTCTACCTAAAGTAAAAGTTAGGACAGAAGAAACCAAGTTACCTGGAGGTTGGAGAAGAATGGGGGAACCCCCAAGTCGTGGGAAATCAACTGACGGCCTGCTGAAGGGTCACCAGCTGGAACAACCCCCAATGCATCATTGGGAACCAAGTCAATGTCACCAGCAGAAGTCAGAACTCTGTCATCAGGGACGCTGGCCTCTAAAGCAACCTCTTGACATGAAACCCGTGCTGCTGCCATACAATCAGAGTGCGGAGGAGAAGATCCCACGTGAACATCCATAGAAGTTTTAGAGGGAGAACCAACTCGAACACCCTCGGGGGCTGGGTCATCGCTCGCGCTACCCATCCGAGCCGGATCATCCCCGGCAACACCCTCGGGGGCTGGGTAAGCACTAGCGCTATCTTTGAGGGCTGAGCCCTCCGAGGCAGCCACCTCTAAGGCCGAAGGACCCTCGACCACTTCCATATGAACAGTGCAATCCAGGCCGGCCTTCTGACCCTTAAGACTACGCTCCGAGGTCGACGAGGTGCGGGACACCGCCCGAGACAATTTCCAGCCCAGCATCAGGCACATCAGGGCAAACATCCATCATGCCACCATCTGCTGGCTCGGACAATAGGTCTTCTAGGACCATATCATCAAGAGTCTGGTCAAAGTTGGCCAGAGACAATTCTTGTAGACCAACAAGAGCAGACAGGGTCGGAGAAGGAACACCACTGCTTTCGCCACTAGCAATATAGCGTCGGCTGTTCTTCCGAGTTAGAGGGATTTCATCCTCCTCCTCCTCACCCTCATCAACAACACGGACAATACACCCATAGGGGTCAGCATCATCCAGGTCACACCCATTGGGGTCAGCGTCATCCAGGTCACACTTGTTGCTACCCTTGCTGCTGCCCCTGCAGCCGCCCTTGCTGCCCTTGCTAATGCCCCTACTGCCGCCCTTGCTGCCATCACCACCGTCGCCGCTGCCACCCTTGCCATCGCCGTCGCCATCGCCTTCACCGCTGTCACTGCTACCGTCGCCGTCACCTCCATCGCCGTCGTCGTCACCACCATCACCGCCGCCACCGCCCTCCTCGGACGAGTCTGAGGAGTACTCCGACTCATCCGAGCCCGCGAGCCCGGCGTGCTCGACGGACCGGATGTAGGTCCAGACCTCCGCGGCAATCCCCTGGGAGTCATCTGAATCATCAGACGACGCCGGGGGAGAGGCAGGAGCCGGAGAACCCTCGGACTCGGAGGAGAACTCCTCCTCCGAGTACTCCGAGTTGCCGAAGTCCTCCGAGGGAGGAGTCGGCTCACGCTTGCATTTGTCACCAGAGCGATGCGAAGAACTACCACCTTTCTTACTTTTGCCCATGTTGGGAATGGAAGGAAGAAGAGGAGGGTAAACAGCAAGCAGCAGTAAGAGATGTGAAAATGCTGGAGAAGCAAGAGCACTATTTATAGCAGAAGAAGGCAACCGCTCACCTCCTACCACGACCACTGAATAGTCACAAAAATTCAATATACAATTCAAACCGTCTGAAGACACGTCAGGCGGCTGATGCCGTTTCACGTAACATGGCACCCATTGGGACTCCAGTCAACTGCGCAGGCGATATGATTACGCCCGCGGTCACATCAAGTTACTACTTAGAAGCAGTTTGCTAAACGCTCAGTGTACCAAGCCGTCCCTTGCCTACACCCATTGGGGGGGACGCCCAGGAATTGTTAGTATATTTTCAACACTGTCACATCCGAATAGTATATGCAATGAATACTTCAAGACAGAAGAAAGATATCAGCAGGGATCAAAGGAAAGCCAAATATAGTCGATGAGGTACAAGTTTAATCGACAGAAGCATCAAAACATGAAGTGACATGAAGACTAGCCAAGGGCCATCTATCGAACGTCCAATCAGTCGCAGATCAAATAAATGGCAAGACCTAGCAAGATATGGGTAGATCACATACTCGGCCTCAAAGACAAAAATGTATGTTGACCTCTAAAGCGTAGTATCAATGATGTAATGCTGATCTCCAAGGCATTCGACAAAGGAGAAGGATGATTCCCGGGAAAAAGACACGAAATGAAGACCTTCGAGTGGATTGTTTTCAAAAATCCACTCGAAGCTCGGGGGCTACACCCCCAATGGATCATCGTCCCCGAAGAAGTGAAGTACTGACTTCTAAAGCATAAGGCAAGATCAAGACAAGACTGACCTCTGAAAAAGCGCAAGTGGAAGATAAAAGTGATCTCTGATAATATTTGAAGTGAAGACCTTCGAGTGGATTATCTGCAAAAATCCACTCGAAGCTCGGGGGCTACACCCATTGGGTGCACCTTCGGTGCACCCAATGAAATTTGAAGTCCTACAGTACAAAAATGCTGGCTTTCGAAGCATAAGTCTGAGACAGAACACCAAATTTCGAGTAATAAAGGCAGAAAAAGACAGTGAAGAATTGTTTCTACCGGATCATTCAGAACTCAGAAGCAGTGGCTTGGCAGGCTTATCTCCAAGGCATCCCTTGTTAAAGTCAAAGACTGCAAGCTGGACCTTGGGCTGTTTATTTCAGAACTGACTGCAAGTTGGACCTAGGATCCTTAGGCCGTTTATTTCAAAATTGACGCAAAGATCGGGGGCTTGTGGGGGACATATATGCCCCGGGTCCACCAGAAGGATAAAAGACCTCACGAAAGGCCCAAGGGCCCCATAATTCGTAAGGTCATCCCCCTTGTGGGCCTGGGGAGGCACGATCAATAAAGCGAATCGACACAAGGCTGTATCGGCACGAGCCCAAGACGGCCCAACGAATTCGAGCAGTAATCACAACAGAGGCTCGACCTTCCCGTACAGGAGCCCCGTACAACGGAACCAAGCGTGAATGGGTCGGCAGGATTATAGGAGGATAAACTCAGTTGGTTCACTATTTCTTAGGTACACGTTGTTGTCATATCTACATGTACCGCCCCACGGTCGAGTATATAAGGCCTAGGGTGCACCCCTTCAGATCAGACGCTCGCTACTTAGCCTCCCACCTAGCTCTCTACATTTTCAGCGCTAGAGAATTCTCATGTAACCCACCACATAAAGCACTCTTGACAGGACGTAGGGTGTTACGCTTCTCAAAGCGGCCCGAACCTGTAAACCGCTGTCCACTGTTTCTCGTGCATCCAGCACGAACCATCGAGCTACAGTCGATAACACCGTCCTACTCCTGAAAGCACCTTGAGGGGTAACCCAAGGTGCGCGGTCGGACCCAAAACACCGACACCAAGTACCATTGAAGAGACATATTCCTCTCCTGATGCTGACTTTTGGAAGGAAGCAATAAGGAGTGAGATGGATTCTATTATGTCTAATGCAACTTGGGAGGTCGTGGAGCATCCTTATGGGTGTAGGCCCATTGGGAGTAAATGGGTGTTCAAGAAAAAGCTTAGGCCTAATGGTACTAATGAAAGGTACAAGGCGAGGCTTGTAATTAAAGGCTATTCACATAAGGAAGGTGAGGATTTCTTTGATACTTATTCACCTGTGGCTCGATTGACCACAATTTGAGTGCTACTTTCTCTGGCCGCCTCTCATGGTCTTCTCGTCCATCAAATGGATATTAAGACAACATTTCTAAATGGAGAGCTAGATGAGGAAATCTACATGCAGCAGCCAGCTGGGTTTGTAGCAAACGGTCAAGAATGCATGGTGTGTAAATTATTGAAATCTTTATATGGCCTAAAACAAGCACCTGAGCAATGGCATGAAAAGTTCGATAGAACATTGACATCTGCTGGCTTTGTTGTGAAGGAAATAGACAAATGTGTATATTATCGGTATGGTGGAGGCGATGGAGTAATTTTATGCCTGTATGTTGATGACATTCTAATCTTGGGGACGAGTCTTGATGTGATTAAAGAGACAAAAGACTTTCTGTCTAATAATTTTGAAATAAAAGATTTGGGAGAAGATGATGTTATTCTTAACATTAAGCTACTGAGAGAAGGCAATGGTGTGGTCACACTTGTGCAATCCCATTATGCGGAAAAGGTTTTGAGTCGCTTTGGTTATATCGATTGTGATCCTGCTCCAACACCTTATGATCCTAGTAAGTTTTAAAAGAAAAATCAAAGGATAGCTTGGGATCAATTGAGATATTCCCAAATAATTGTTGCACTCATGTACTTAGCTAGCGCTACGAGGCCTGACATCTCATTTGCTGTGAGCAAACTTAGTCGGTTTGTTTCAAATCCGAGAGATGATCATTGTGTGCTCTTGAGAGAGTTCTACGCTATCTAAAAGGTACTATGAGTTTAGGCATCCATTATACCGGGTACCCAACAGTATTAGAGCGTTATTGTGAAGCAAATTGGATATCTGATGCTGATGACATATATGCCACAAGTGGATATGTGTTTTCATTTGTAGGTGGCGCTGTTTCATTGAAGTCTTGCAAGCAGACCATCTTAACGAGGTCGACTATGGAAGCAGAACTCACAACATTAGATACCGCTTCAGTTGAGGCTGAGTGGCTTCGTTAACTCCTTATGGATTTATCAGTGGTTGAAAAACATGTGCCGGCTATTTCTATGAACTGTGATAATCAAACTGTGATAATCAAGATAAACAGTACTAAGGATAATATGAAGTTGACAAGGCACATAAAAAGGCGTTTAAAATCTATCAGAAAATTGAGAAACTTCGGAGTAATAGCGTTTGACTATGTCCATATGTTTAAAAATTTGGTAGATCAATTTACTAAGGGGCTATCACGTAGTGTGATAGACAGTGCATCGAGTGAGATGGGCCTGAGACCCACCTAAAGTTTTATCATAGTGGTAACCTGTTCTATGTGATCGGAGATCCCATGAATTAGAATGGTGAACCAAGCTAGTGGTAGACTGAGAGGAAAGGCCCTTAATAAGGTTCATTTCAGATGTACATCTTTCCTTACTGTAAGGTAGGTTGGTGTTTACACCTTAATATGTTCCAAGTGGCTTAGTCAAGCAAAGATGTTGTCCTACAGAACATCTTTAGAGGAACATGCTAGTCACAGTTTATGAGATCTGGATGGTCTCTACATACACATGAAAGGCTATGGAGTTTGACTTATATGCTCCAACCAGAGGGGAAGCGCTCGGCAATCTAGTACTGGTAAAGAGTTTAGATGAAACTTATTCCACGCAAAACTGCCAATTCAAGGCCTAGTCCATTGTGCAGTTGTGGTCAAATGTAGTCTAGATTCTAGGTGGATGTTCAACTAAACAGACTCCATCACAACACTAGTATATCAAACGTTTGAGATGATGAGAGAAATTTAGTGTGACTTAGCATTTGGTGGGGATTGTTGAATTAATGTGGGCCTGGCCCAAATTAATATTAAATTGTAGTCAATGCTAAAGGCCCACTTTAACGCTACGGTGTACTAGTACTTTAGTACCATACTAGAAGTTCAAGGGACAATTCAATCAACTTAAATAGGTGGACCATTGGTGCATCTATTGAGAAGCTGAGAAAAGGATGAAGGACTGCCACACGCGCGTGTGCCACCCGACGGGTCGGGCTAGGTCGTGGCCGTGGTAGAGTAGACCTTGGTCCGAATATTCCTTCCTAACGGTTGCGCATTTTCCTAGAGTGATGACCATCCATTACTGTCTATAACGCCCTGAATTTGGGGGTAGAATTTTTTCTTCTTTTCATTCACCAAATTCGGGCGTTACTCTCTTTTCTCTTCCCGTTTCGCTCCTTCTTCCCAATTTCAAACCAGTATAATGACGGGTGTCCGTGTCATGTATAAACAAAACCTAAGTGTCATGAGTGTTGCATCATATTGAAGCATATTTATTTGTCTGATGTTGTGTTTAATCGTGTGTTCGTCTCGTCATGGTTCGGATTTTGGTTCGCGATCGGAATTCCAATTGGTGTTTGACACACGGAGTGACCAAGCCCGGCCCAGTCCGGCCCGGTCTGGCCCAGTCTGGCCCGCACGCCCCTGGCGCCCCTTGCCCTACCCATGCGCGCGCCCCATCCCCCTAATCTCGTTATCTCATATGATTTTCTCCCGCGCAGTAACTTCCCTCTCCCACCTCTCTCTCTCCCCGTGGTGCCCTAGGGTTTGGAGACGAGATCGCCAGAGTTTGGATCCCCGGAGGTGAGTTTTCCCCTCCCCTTCCCCTTCCCTTTCTCTCTCTCCCTCCTCCCCCTCCCTTCTTCTTCCCCTGGCCGCGCGCCCTCCCCTGCCCCGTCGCGCGCCGTGGCAGCGGCCCAGCCACGCCGCATCCCGCGCCTGGCCCTGAGCCCCTCCCCGCGTCGCGCCCCCCCCGGCGAGTCCTGCCCCGGCCGAGCCCCTCCTCGCGTCGCGTCCCCCCGGCGAGCCCCGCCCCGGTCGAGCCCCTCCCCGCATCGCGCCCCCCCCGGTGAGTCCCGCCCCGGCCGAGCCCCTCCCCGCGTCGCGCCCCTCCGGCGAGTCCCGCCTCGGCCGAGCCCCTCCCCGTGTCGCGCCCCTCCCGCGCGCCGCTCCCACAGTCGCACCCTGGCAGCGTGCCCTCTGCTGCGTCCTCGCGCGCCCTGGCAGTCGTGCCCCGGCCGTGCCCTCGGCTGCGCCCTCGCGCGCCCCTGCCTGAGCCCGTGCCCCGGCAACCTCGCGCCCCACACGGCTTGCACGGTTCGCGTGCCCTCGGCACGCGCAGCGTGCTCTCGCGTGTGCGACCATAATCGCGTTTCGTTTAACCCTCGTTTAATCCATTTTAATTTTGTTTAGTCAATGTGCTGCATCGCGCGCTTCGTCGCGTGATGGTCCTTTTAAATTTATATTTATTAATGTGTTGTGTCGCGCGCTTCGTCGCGCGATGATTCGTTTAATTTTTATTTATTGCAGTGCTGCGTCGCGCGCTTCGTCGCACGACGATTTGTTTTAAATGCAGTTCTGTTGGCGTAAGCCGTCATGCGTTTTGTCGCGGAACGCTTAACGTTTGTCTTTAATTAATGCAAGAATCTTGTTGCGCGCTCTATCGCACGGCAAGTCATTTATTTCTTAATTCAATTTAAATGATATGTCGTACGTCTCGCCGTATGACCAATCCCTTTCGTTCATCTTAACCTATTTATAGTGACTAAATGTGGAACATGACTTTACTTTATGCTAAACGCAGTGTCTAATTTGATACCCTTCTGTTTAAACGAATGGTTTAATTTATAATTATGTAAAGTGATTGCCTCTTGACGTAGACCCGACTGTCATTTCCTCTTTCTCTCTTAACCGTAATTGCGAGCCCCGCGTTGAACGTCTGTTTATTTATTGCATTCCATTGTTTGGTGTACTGTTCTTTTGGTATTAAATGTGTGGAATGTATGTTTGAACTCATATAGAGAACGATCTGGTTGAAGATTCCGAGGAACTCACAGGAGAAGCCCCTGAGCAGCAGCTAGTTGGTGGAGGCAAGTGTCCCTTGACCCATCTATGTCCTACTCATTCTCATAACTCACTCCCCGCATTTACACACTTTATACCTAAGGATTGACTAGCTTTTGTTTATCTTGTTCTTGTCTACCTATTTTGGTTGGGTTATTATAGTTTAGCTCTATGCTAGTGCTTCACATTAATCAATGAACATGATGAGATTATCTATGAAACGCTGTTTTCCCTTTTGATTATGGTGATGGTACTATGACATTTAAGAGGGCTCGAGCTGTTTCTCGAGTACCTCTCCGTAAGGACCTGTTCGTTGGATGACCGCCCGGGAAAACAGTGCAACCATGAGGGCGGAGTGGGACGCCCTTAGCTGAATAATTAGAGGAACTGAGGTGTAGTTCGCTTCGCCGTTGTGCCGTCAATGGGGCTCAGTGTATGCGGCTCGCTCTGCCAAGGTTGGATTGCCCCTTGGGGAGTAGTGCGGTACATTTAGGAAACCTAACGAGCGGCTACAGCCTCAGGGAATCTTTGTAAAGGCTACGTAGTGAGACCCTGCCTATTCACCTTGGTAGTGTTTAAGGGTTTGATCAGCCCGAGGCAAGAGGGAATCACGGCTTGTGGGTAAAGTGCGCAACCTCTGCAGAGTGTTATGAAACTGATATATCAGTCGTGCTCGCGGTTATGAGCGGCCAAGGGAGCTCCATTGATTAGTGGTACTTGATCAGAGACGTTTTGGTTTACAGGTGGCAATGAGATTGATGGTTTTGGTTATGACTATGGTACTGGTAAGTGGTATTCTTTCCGTTTGGAAAGGGTACATTGGGTTAATAACTTAGGTTAATGCTAAAACCTGGCTTTCTACTAGTAAATAATAACCTAACCAACTAAAAGCAACTGCTTGACTTAACTCCACATAAAGCTAGTCCACTACAGCCAAACAGGACGCTTGTTGAGTATGTTGATGTGTACTCACCCTTGCTCTACACACCAAACCCCTCCATCCCTAGGTTGTCCGCATTGCAACTGCTGCTCAGGAGAAGCTAAAGCCGTGGAAGGAGACTTCCAGGAGTTCCAAGATTACGACGAGTTCTAGGTGTGGGTTAGCGGCAACCCCCAGTCGGCTACCTGTGAAGGCCGCGTGTATCTACGTTTCTTTTCCACACTTTGATTATTGTAAAGACTATGTGGATGTCTCAGACATATGATGTAATTGACTATCATTTCCCTTATATTATGTTTTGAGCACTATGTGATGATGTCCAGTTATGTAACTGCTGTGTACGTGAATTGCTAATCCTGACACGTACATGGTTCGCATTCGGTTTGCCTTCTAAAACCGGGTGTGACATAGGTGGTATCAAAGCCGTGCTGACTGTAGGACCTCTAACCTAGAGTAGAATGGCCGTTCTAAGGATTATAGACCCCTATTCCTACCTTGACTTTGGTATCCCTTCAAAAGTTGGTCATATCGACCAAACCTATGTTCTACTATACATTATATCTTGCTAAAAATCTTTTTGTTTATTTTAATTCCTCATTTATTCATGGTTTACTTGCTGGTCATATTAGTTCTGTTCTCACTCTTATGCTTACGGTGTCTTTTGTAGATGGCTCGTCTTAGACACACTGCATGGAAGTTTGTCATCCCCATCTTACCCTCCCGTCTCGTGGAGCGTCCGCTTCGCCGTCCAGTGACCGGTCAGTCCAGCCACTTGGAGAGACTGCACCACCGCCTACAAGAGGAGCAGGAGCTGTGAGGAGCTGCTCCCTTGTGCTCCCCCTGGAGGTGCCCCCTGCACCACCACTGAGCGCCCCAGCCCTTGGAGTAGCTGTTGGAGGAGACCCAGACGACGGAGGTGGCGACAGCAGCTCGAGCCATGACACCGACCAGGAGCTGGAAGGATGGGTTGCTCGACCCATCACTCGCGACGCTGCTCGCGGGTGTCACTTCCATGATGCGCTCGACACCCTGCTACGTCAGGCACTTGACCGGCGTACTTGGTCCATCGAGTATCGCTGTGTGGTCTTCCAGCACAGTCGCGGGGTCTACCTGGACCGTTGGGAGGCGACCTGCTTGGTGCGCCGTCCGGAGAACTGTCTCTGGGGTGCGAAGGTCTGCTCTGAGCACTATTCCATTTCTGAGTGGGACTCAGCTGAGGCGGCCATGCAAGATGCCGCACCGCGTGCATTTTCACACTACTGTTTAGTGTTCGGTGGGGTAGCTGATGGTCTCAACCTGAAGTATTACCCCCACCGTCCATCTGGCAGCACAGGAGGCATGATTGTCTCACCTGTTGGTGAGGGCAATCCTAGGTTGAGCAGCACAGTCAACCTAGCCACCATGCTAAACACGGAGCTGGACCATGCATTAGACGAGTTGAGTAGGGCTCGTGCTGAGATCGCCCAGCTGCGGGCTGAGCGCGCGGAGCATCGTCACCTGGAGGATGGCTCCCCCGCTCCCGTCGGGACTCAGCACCCGTACTGCTCACCTCGGCGTGGACACCAGTCTTATGGCAACCCCGACTGCAAGACCAAGATAAATTTAGAACCATAGATCGTCAACGTCGGATCTTGTAATTACTACGAAGATATATACATAGAAGCTAGAGTCTTAGCGTTAGTCTTGCTTTTAGTTAGTCTTAGTTAGACAGGGTAGTTTGCTTATCATGTACATTTATGTTTGTCATGGTGAGGTATGTTGGATTTGGATCTTTGTAATGACTGTCACCAGAGTGTGGGTATCCCCTGCATTTTGGTTTACTTGTTATATTAATGAAGTTAGCTGTCTAGTTGGAAAGCCTTTTTATTCCACTTTCCTCATTATCTGAGAAGCTGTGTTGGTTAGTGTTGGAGATCAGTGAAGATGTTCATCTGTTCAATGTGGTGGAGAATTCTATACTCTTTTCTTATGCTGCAAGATTTGCCCGATCAATTCTGATGTGTGGTTGCATTCTGCAGATGTCAGAAAACAGGCACAGAGGAGGAAGGCGTGCTCATCAGGAGCAGGCAGCTCAGCAGGATGAGGCACCCCAGCAACAGCAGCTACCATCCCCACCCCCGATGTCCATCAAGCAGATGTTAATGATGCAGACTCAGGCAGTTCAAGCCATCGGTCAGACTTTGGCAGCCATTCAGCAGCAGCAGCTGCAGCCACCACCTCAGCCTCAGATGCCTCAGATGCCTAGGGACAAGCGTGCTGAATTCATGAGAGGTCATCCCCCAATGTTCGCTCATTCTTCTGGCCCCATAGATGCTGAAGACTAGCTATGCACCATGGAGCGAGAGTTGCACACCGCTCAGTGCGACGACAGGGAGAAAGTTCTGTATGGTCCCCGTCTGTTGAGAAGAGCAGCTCAGTCTTGGTGGGAGTCTTATCTCGCCACCCATGCCAACCCCGACACCATCACTTGGGAAGAGTTTAGAGGTAGCTTTCGTTAGTACCATGTTCCTGCAGGTCTGATGACACTGAAGAAGGAGGAGTTCTTGGCACTCAAGCAAGGGTCAATGTCTGTCAGTGAGTATCGAGACAGGTTTCTGCAGTTGTCTCGCTATGCTCCTGAAGATGTCAACACCGACTCCAAGAGGCAGTATCGTTTCCTGAGAGGCTTGGTTGACCCTCTACAGTATCAACTGATGAATCATACCTTCCTGACATTTTAGCACCTGATTGACAGAGCAATCATGAAAGAGAGGAAGCGTAGAGAGATGAAGGATCGCAAGCGCAAGATCAGTGGACCTCCGCCTAGAAGCAGCAATCGCCCTCGTTTCTCAGGCAATCAACCTCAGCAGTTCAGGCAGAACCAGTGTCCACCTCAGCAGCAGCGGTTCCAAAGGTAGTATCCTCAGCACCAGCAGCAGAATCGCTAGAGCAACCAGTCAGGAGGAGGTCAGTTCCAGAGGCAGAATCAGCAGGCACCTCGTCTTCCTGCCCCAGCAAACCAGCAGAACAGTCAAGCAGCACCAACACAGGGTGGAAGCAGGGCATGTTTCCACTGTGGTGAGCAAGGCCATTGGGTGATGCAATGTTCGAAGAAGGCAGCCCAGCAACAGTCAGGCCCCAATGCCCCAGCAAAGCAGAATGTGTCTCAGCCTGGATCAGGCAACCGCTCTAAGCCACACTACAACCATGGGAGACTAAACCACATGGAGGCTGAAGCAGTTCAGGAGACCCCCGGCATGATAGTAGGTATGTTTTCAGTCGACTCCCATTTTGCAGAAGTGTCTTTTGATACTGGAGCAACGTATTCTTTCATTACTGCATCATGGGTAGAAGCACATAATCTTCCAATAACTACCATGTCAACCCCCATTCAAATTTATTCAGCCGGTGGTAGAATTCGAGCCGATAGCATTTGCTTGAATGTAAGTGTGGAAATAAGGGGGATAGCGTTTCCCGCTAACCTCATAGTAATGGGTACTCAGGGAATAGATGTCATCCTAGGGATGAATTGGCTAGATAAGTATCAGGCAGTTATCAATTGTGATAAGAGGACAATCAAGTTGGTGTCCCCACTAGAAGAGGAAGTGATGACCGAGTTAGTCCCGCCTGGGCCGAAGAAAGGAAGTTGTTATCAGATGGCTGTTGATAGCAGTGAAGCAGATCCAATTGAAATTATCAAGGTTGTGTCCGAGTTCCAAGATGTGTTTCCATAGGACCTACCAGGTATGCCACCCGAGCGGAAAGTTGAGTTTGCCATAGAGCTTCTTCCTGGAACCGTCCCCATCTTTAAGAGAGCTTACGGAGTATCTGGACCAAAGTTGGTTGAGCTTAAGAAGCAGATAGATGAGCTGTCAGAGAAAGGTTACATCCGGCCAAGCACCTCGCCTTGGGCCGCCCCTGTCCTATTCGTGGAGAAGAAAGATGGCACTCAAAGGATGTGTATCGATTATCAAGCTCTGAATGAGGTCACGATCAAGAACAAGTACCCCTTGCCTAGAATAGAGGATCTGTTCGACCAGTTGAGAGGAGCCAACGTGTTTTCAAAGATAGATCTGAGGTTAGGTTATCATCAGCTCAGGATTCGACCTTCAGACATTCTGAAGACGACAATAATTATCAAGTATGGGTTGTATGAGTTCACTGTGATGTTTTTCGGTCTAACAAATGCACTAGCCTTCTTCATGAATCTGATGAACAGTGTATTCATGGATTATCACGACAAGTTTGTGGTGGTATTCATTGATGACATTCTTATATATTCCCAAAGCGAAGAAGAGCACATGGATCACTTGAAGATGGTATTGCAGAGATTGCGAGAGCACCAGTTGTATGCAAAATTGAGCAAGTGCGTGTTCTGGATTGATGAAGTCCTGTTCTTGGATCACATAGTCAACAAAGAATGATTGGCTGTGGATCCGAAGAAAGTGGCAGATATTCTGAACTGGAAAGCGCCAACAGATGCCTGAGGAATCAAGAGCTTCATTGGAATGGCCGGATATTATCGGCGATTCATTGAAGGGTTTTCAAAGATTGCGAAACCAATGACAGCTTTGCTAGGCAACAAAGTTGAGTTCAAGTGGACCCAGAAATGTCAAGAGGCCTTCGAAGCGCTGAAAGAGAAGTTGACCACAGCGCCTATCTTAGTCTTGCCTGATGAGCACAAGCCTTTCTCGGTGTATTGCGATGCTTGTTACACTGGTTTAGGATGTGTTTGATGCAGGAGGGAAGAGTTGTGGCTTACTTGTCCCAACAGCTGAAGGTTCATGAGCAGAATTATCCAATCCATGACCTAGAGTTGGCAGCAGTGGTTCACGCACTGAAAACATGGAGGCACTATCAGAAATGTGATGTTTACACAGACCACAAGAGTCTGAAGTATATATTCACTCAGTCAGAGCTAAATATGAGGCAAAGAAGATGGTTAGAGCTGATCAAAGACTACGAGCTGGAGATTCATTACCATCCAGGCAAAGTGAACATAGTGGCAGACGCTTAGAGCAGGAAGAGTCAGGTCAATCTGATGGTCGCTCGTCTGATGCCCTATGAGTTGGCCAAAGAGTTTGACAAGTTGAGCCTCGAATTTTTGAACAATACGTGAGGAGTCACGATTGAGTTGGAACCTACCCTAGAGCGGGAAATCAAAGAAGCGCGGAAGAATGATGAGAAGATCAGTGAGATCCAGCGACTGATTCTGGAAGGCAGAGGCAAAGATTTTCGGAAAGATGCAGAAGGTGTGATATGGTTCAAAGACCGCTTGTGTGTTTCCAATGTCTAGTCTATTCGGGAGTTGATCCTCAAGGAAGCCCATGAGACAGCTTATTCGATTCACCCTGGAAGTGAGAAGATGTATCAAGATCTGAAGAAGAAATTTTGGTCATACGGAATGAAGAGGGAAATCGCAGAGCATGTGGCGATGTGTGATAGTTGTCGACGGTCAAGGCAAAGCATCAGAGGCCCGCTAGATTGTTGCAGCCATTGCAAATTCCTCAGTGGAAACGGGATGAAATCGGTATGGATTTCATAGTCGGATTGCCTCGCACTCGAGCCGGCTACGATTCCATTTGGGTAGTGGTGAACCGCTTAACCAAGTCAGCGCACTTCATACCTGTCAAGACCAACTATAGCAGTGCAGTATTGGCAGACTGTACATGTCCCGGATTGTTTGTCTTCATGGTGTGCCAAAGAAGATAGTGTCAGACAGGGAACACAGTTCACCTCTCATTTCTGGCAGAAGTTGCATGAAGCCTTGGGTACACATCTGAATTTCAGTTCAGCCTATCATCCGCAGACCGACGGTCAGACCGAAAGAACCAATCAAATCCTTGAAGACATGTTGAGAGCCTGTGCGTTGCAAGATCAGTTCGAATGGGACAAGAGGTTGCCTTATGCAGAGTTCTCCTATAACAACAGTTACCAGGCCAGCTTGAAGATGTCACCATTTCAGGCGCTTTATGGGAGGAGTTGTAGAACTTCGTTGCAATGGGATCAGCTTGGAGAAAAGCAAGTGTTCGGGCCAGACATTCTGCTTGAAGCCGAAGAGAACATCAAGATGGTCCGGGAGAATCTGAAGATAGCATAATCAAGGCAGCGAAGCTATGCAGACACAAGAAGAAGAGAGCTGAGTTTCGAAGTTGGAGATTTTGTCTATCTGAAAGTGTCACCGACCAGAGGAGTTAGAAGATTCAAAGTCAAAGGCAAGCTAGCACCCCGCTACATCGGTCCGTATCAGATTCTCGCAAGGCGTGGAGAAGTGGCCTATCAACTCAGTTTGCTAGAAGGCTTGTCCGCAGTGCATGATGTCTTTCATGTGTCTCAGTTGAAGAAGTGTTTGCGTGTGCTAGAAGAGCAGTTGCCAGTGGAAGGTCTGGAAGTCCAGGAGGACTTGACCTACATAGAGAAGCCAGCGCAGATTCTTGAGACTGCAGACAGAGTCACCCAGAGGAAGACTATCAGAATGTGCAAAGTCAGATGGAGTCACCACTCTGAGGAAGAAGCAACCTGGGAGCGTGAAAATGATCTGATGGCTAAATATCCTGAACTCTATGCTAGCCAACCCTGAATCTCGAGGGCGAGATTCTTTTAAGGGGTATAGGTTTTTAACGCCCTGAATTTGGGGGTAGAATTTTTTTTCTTTTCATTCACCAAATTCGGGCGTTACTCTCTTTTCTCTTCCTGTTTCGCTCCTTCTTCCCAATTTCAAACTAGTATAATGATGGGTGTCCGTGTCATGTATATACAAAACCTAAGTGTCATGAGTGTTGCATCATGCCGAAGCATATTTATTTGTCTGATGTCGTGTTTAATCGCGTGTTTATCTCGTCTCGGTTCGGATTTCGGTTCGCGATCGGAATTCCGATTGATGTTCGACCCGCGGAGTGACCAAGCCCGACCCAGTCCGGCCCGCGCGCCCCTGGCGCCCCTTGCCCTACCCATGCGCGCCCCCTCCCCCTAATCTCGTTGTCTCATTTGATTTTCTCCCACGCAGTAACTTCCCTCTCCCACCTCTCTCTCTCCCCGTGGTGCCGTAGGGTTTGGAGACGAGATCGCCAGAGTTTGGATCCCCGGAGGTGAGTTTTCCCCTCCCCTTCCCTTTCTCTCTCTCCCTCCTCCCCCTCCCTTCTTCTTCCCCTGGCCGCGCGCCCTCCCCTGCCCCGTCGTGCGCCGTGGCGGCGGCCCAGTTGCGCCGCATCCCGCGCCCGGCCCCGAGCCCCTCCCCGCGTCGCACCCCCCGGCGAGTCCCGCCCCGGCCAAGCCCCTCCCCACGTCGCGTCACCCCGGCAAGCCCCGCCCCGGTCGAGCCCCTCCCCGTGTCGCGCCCCCCCGGCGAGTCCCGCACCGGTCGAGCCCCTCCCCACATCGCCCCCCCCGGCGAGTCCCGCCCTGGCCGAGCCCCTCCCCGCGTTGCGCCCCCAAGCCGAGCCCCTCCCCGGCCGCGCCCCTCCCGCACGCCGCGCCCTGGGCGAGCGCCCTCTGCTGCGTCCTCACGCGCCCTAGCCGCGTCCTGGCCCGCGCCCTGGTGGCCGCCCTGACCGTGCCCCCGGCTGCGCCCTCGCTCGCCCCTGCCCGAGCCCATGCCCCGGCAGCCTCGCGCCCCACGCGGCTTGCACGGTTCGCGTGCCCTCGGCACGCGCAGCGTGCTCTCGCGCGTGCGACCGTAGTCACGTTTCGTTTAACCCTCGTTTAATCCATTTTAATTTTGTTTAGTCAATGTGCTGCGTCGCGCGCTTCGTCGTGTGACGGTCCTTTTAAATTTATATTTATTAATGTGTTGCATCGTGTGACGATTCGTTTAATTTATATTTACTGCAGTGCTGCGTCGCGCGCTTCGTCGCGCGACGATTTGTTTTAAATGCAGTTCTGTTGGCGTAAGCCGTCGTGCATTTCATCGCGCAACGCTTAACGTTTGTCTTTAATTAATGCAAGAATCTTGTTTTGTGCTCTGTCACGCGGCAAGTCATTTGTTTCTTAATTCAATTTAAATGTTGTGTCGTACGTCTCGCCATATGACCAATCCCTTTCGTTCATCTTTACCTATTTATAGTGACTAAATGTGGAACATGACTTTACTTTATGCTAAACATAGTGTCTAATTTGATACCCTTCTGTTTAAATGAATGGTTTAATTTATAATTATGTAAAGTGATTGCCTCTCGACCGTAGACCCGACTGTCATTTCCTCTTTCTCTCTTAACCGTAATTGCGAGCCTCGCGTTGAATGTCTGTTTATTTATTGCATTCCATTGTATGGTGTACTGTTCTTTTGGTATTAAATGTGTGGAATGTATGTTTGAACTCGTATAGAGAACGATCTGGTTGAAGAGCCCGAGGAACTCACAGGAGAAGCCCCTGAGCAGCAGCTGGTTGGTGGAGGCAAGTGTCCCTTGACCCATCTATGTCCTACTCATTCTTATAACTCACTCCCCGCATTTACACACTTTATACCTAAGGATTGACTAGCTTTTGTTTATCTTGTCCTTGTCTACCTATTTTGGTTGGGTTATTATAGTTTAGCTCTATGCTAGTGCTTCACATGAATCAATGAACATGATGAGATTATCTATGATACGTTGTTTTTCCTTTTGATTATGGTGATGGTACTATGACATTTAAGGGGGCTCGAGCTGTTTCTCGAGTACCTCTCCGTAAGGACCTGTTCGTTGGATGACCGCCCGGGAAAACAGTGTATGCGGCTCGCTCTACCAAGGTTGGATTGCCCCTTGGGGAGTAGTGCGGTACATTTAGGAAACCTAACGGGCGGCTACAGCCTCAGGGAATCTTTGTAAAGGCTACGTAGTGAGACCCTACCTATTCACCTTAGTAGTGTTTAAGGGTTTGATCGGCCCGAGGCAAGAGGGAATCACGGCTTGTGGGTAAAGTGCGCAACCTCTGTAGGGTGTTATGAAACTGATATATCAGCCATGCTCGCGGTTATGAGCGGCCAAGGGAGCTCCATTGATTAGTGGTACTTGATCAGAGACGTTTTGGTTTACAGGTGGCAATGAGATTGATGGTTTTGGTTATCACTATGGTACTGCTAAGTGGTATTCTTTCCGTTTGGAAAGGGTACATCGGGTTAATAACTTAGGTTAGTGCTAAAACCTGGCTTTCTACTAGTAAATAATAACCTGACCAACTAAAACCAACTGCTTGACTTAGCTCCACATGAAGCTAGTCCACTACAGCCAAACAGGACGCTTGCTGAGTATGTTGATGTGTACTCACCCTTGCTCTACACACCAAACCCCCCCATCCCCAGGTTGTCCGCATTGCAACCACTGCTCAGGAGAAGATGAAGCCGTGGAAGGAGACTTCCAGGAGTTCCAAGATTACGATGAGTTCTAGGTGTGGGTTAGCGGCAACCCCAGTCGGCTGCCTGTGAAGGCCGCGTGTATCTACGTTTCTTTTCCGCACTTTGATTATTGTAAAGACTATGTGTATGTCTCAGACATATGATGTAATCGACTATTATTTCCCTTTTATATTATGATTTGAGCACTGTGTGATGATGTCCAGTTATGTAACTGTTGTGTACGTGAATTGCTAATCCTGACACGTATATGGTTCGCATTCGGTTTGCCTTCTAAAACCGGGTGTGACACTGTCGTACGTTTCTGGCCATTTCATGTGTTATGGCTAGTAATGGACGAGTTGTAATGGCTGTCAATAAATCGAATGTCACTGATTGCGTCAGTTTCTGGCTGGATGTAACGGTAGCTTTGATGGCGACCGTTAATGTCTGTTGGCCTTTCTCTGCGCATGTATATATACGGAGAAGGTGAGGCTGCTCCTAGTGACGACAATATGCACGTACAATCTCAGACGTGTTGCCCAACGCCATTCCCATCCCACTTTCTGCGAGTACAAAGAGTATGCGAGAGCAGGCCTCTGAAATCGCCATCCACGGAGCGACACTTGCATAGTGTGCGGGCGATCAGGTTTTTGGGGAGCTTACTTATGACTGCTCGCTTCGTCTGCTCGACCAGCACTGATCAAGTTTCTCGTCGCTGGCGCCGTTCGAGTGACTGCACTACGTACATCTACCTGTATCGACTACGTATGACTACATCGAACATACACACAAGATGTCTCATGTGAATGTTGCCACTGATGCCTTGAGCATCGATCCCTCCACAGGGTACACTTTGTTCTTAGAATTTGTGCATATTTTACTGTTGTTTACTGCTTATGTGAGTAGTGATACACATATGCACATACATGTCGTCACAAACATCACTATGATTTTCTGGATTAAATTAAAATTGAAAATTCCTATTTCTCTAATAATTAATGCTTCATATTTTGTAAGACAAGAGTTGTTTCATGGTAGCGCCAAATATATTAAGATTGGACGCTTTCGGTCACAAAAAGACCTATTGAATTTTGCTCTTTGAAATTTTAAGGTAACTAGTACAAATGTACAATGCCCATGTGTTACTATGAGATTGTATATTATGAGCCCTAGTCTTTCAATAACTAGAGGAAGCTCAGGTCAGACGGTTGTAATCCAGTCGAGCCGGACCAGGTCCGGACGTCTATAAAAAATGACTCGGGGTGCTAGGGTTCAGTTTTTTAGGACCCATCTTGATTTATTAGCGGCGTCTCCCACCCAGCCACGTGCGACGGTGGCGGACCCCCGGCTGGTGGCCGCGGCTCCCTGACCCAGATATGTGGTGGTGGTGGTTCCTCAATCCGGAGTAGTGGCGGCGGTTCCCAGGTCGGTGGACGAAGCTCCCCGATCTAGAGGGCAAGCGACGGCAGGTCCCCTGCGCGGGCAAGCAGCGGCGTCCCTGGGGCCCCAAGGCGGCAGCACTCCCAATGCGGGCGAGCAACAGGCGCTCCCCGACGTGCGAGTAGCAACGGTGCCTCATGAGGTGCGAGGTTCGAGCCTCGTCACGGAAGGCGCGAGGTGCGCGCAGCGACGATCGCGCGTGACATCCTCCGATCTGGTGCAGTTCGGACGGTCCAAGTGACGACCTTCATTTGTGCTTGAACACGGAGTCCGTATATCAGTTTATTCCATTCATATTTTTGAATGCACATTGGAAAGAGAATTCCTTGATTTATGTTGTTTGTAATTACCATAAAAATCAAATCAAATCATTTATTTTTGTAAATGCCAGATATTTACATCTGCCATAAAACTATCCCTAATTCCCGCCTGTTTGTAATTACCATAAAAAATCAAATCAAATCACTGATGTTCGTAATTGCCAGATTTTTACGTCTGCCATAAAATTCTCCCTAATTCCTGCTAGCATTCCTAGTTGGACCGATATTAGGTTTTTATCAATTATGCTACATGATGTAAGTATTTATGCGACGTTGTATAAGAATTTATGCTCTATGTGACTCATGTCATCCATTTTTTTTGCGCGCATGCAGTGTAAAGGAAAATATAATCCAAAATTTGCGCGCATGCAATGGAAACTCCCACGATTTGTCATAAATTTTTTTTGGATCCGCATAAGAATAGAAACCGCATGCATGCGACTTCCATGTTTTTCGGATCTGCCATAAAAATAGGATCGTAAATATAACCCACTGGAACTATCAACCTCTCACATTGGCTCTGTATTTACACATACAATTTAGGGGGTTTATGCTCAAAATTTAAGGTTTTTACACTCGAACCTAGCGTAGCTGTTGGGGACTTGTTCTCAAATACTATGAGTTAAGAACAAGGCAACACAGAAAATGTCAAACGTTACAGTCCTTCGTCCTTCGAAGCATTATTTCCCCTGGGATATAATGATCTTCGGACGAAGGTTGTGAAAGGCATACCTTCATCGTCACAACATATAATGATGAAGAAAGAATCATATAAAACATAAGAGATAATATAAACAGTCATATATTATTATCAGCCCATTTCTATTTATTACTATGGAAAAATAGAAATGATAACAAATTACAAGTGTACCTTCGGCTTGAAAGAAGGTAAAAATACAAGCGTGACGCGAAAGCAAATACCAAGTCCACGTGAACAGTACGGGAGCAGTGTTCATCTATTTACAGGCATGGGACGTAGCCCACGTAAAATTACACCCATGATAACTCTATAGTAACCCGTCGAGGTCTAAATAGCCTTTTCATCTTTAAGTCGGTTTCCTTTTCTGCTATCATGCTGAAGCTCTTCTGCGCACAGCTTCGGCTCCACGCCATCCTTCGTATTCCTTTTGTGCTTCTTCACACTGTTGTTTTAACTCAAGTCCGAAGATACCTGTTCATGCATTATACTCCAGAAACTTTGTTAAATCATGTTTTTGAGGACCTTCGGAAGCCGAAGGCCCCCAACAGTAGCCCCTCGCAATATTAATTTGTTAGAATGATAAATTCAAATTGCGATATGGACGAAGGCCCTAAGTCGAAGGTCCGAAAAACACCTTCCCTTTGCTAGAATAGCAACAGTCACTGACAAGCGGGGCCTTCCAATTTTCAACGCACTAGGTGTATAAATAAGAGTGCACCACGAGCTCATTTGGCACGCTTTCTTGCCATCTGCTCTTGCTTACTCAATTTTTAGCTCTTGCGCACCAACATTTGCTTGGCTTTTTAAATTTCTTAAGCTTCGGCTTTGAGAGCACTTTTTCAGCATTTCCGAATATGTCTCAAGATAAAAAAGCTGTTGCTGAAACGAAGCTGAGCCTTTCTGAGGAGAAGAATCTTGGCTTTCTTGAATCAATAGCAAAGACAAATACAGAGAAGATTACAAGGGAGATTTTGGAAGGTTTATCTGAAGACACTAGTGATAGTGACAGTTATGATGTGGAAAGTGGCGGGGAAGACTCCGAAGATCGACCCTGGCGACCAAGCCATGCAGTTTTTGGAAAATCAATTATTAAACAGAGCCACCTTGACAATATGAGGGGGAAATATTTTCGAGATGTGTCTATCGTGAGGGCTGATAGCGGAGACAAAACTTCTCCTACCCTCGAAGAAAATGAAGTCGTGATCTTCCGAAGCTTCTTCAAGGCTAGGCTTCGGTTCCCTCTAAGCAGTTTCATGGTTGAGGTTTTGAAGATATTCCAGATTTTTCATCACCAGATTACTCCCGTAGCCATTATAAGGATGGGAATCTTCGTATGGGCTATGAGGAGTCAGGGCTTGGAGCCAAATGCAAAAAGTTTCTGCAGCATGTACGAACTTTTATATGAGACGAAGCCCTGGGGTAAAGAGCAGTATCACAACAACTTTGGCTGTTATAGCTTCGTTGCCCGCTCTGGGTCAAGCTGCCTTGTGCCGACTTTTTGGAAGAGATGGCCCGGGGATTGTATGAAAGAATGGTTCTATGTCAAAAATGATTTAAAGGTACGAGAGGATATTAAGGAGATTATCATGCGCCCTATCTGGCAACGCTTCGGCCTCCGGAAACCGAAGGTAGAACTTGACGAAGCGGCCGAAGAATGTCGCAAGGCCTTCGGCTTAGTCTGCTCTGTCATCGGGACAAGAGACTTAGTTCAAGAGCACGTGGCCTACAGGATATGGCCATTGGTAGCCAACTGGGAGATGCCTAAAGAAACCATCAGCAACCCCCACGAAGGTGGTTTGGTTCGACTAAAATATACCTTCAGGTTTAGAGACCAGTTTATCGAGCCAGACGATGACTGGCTGAAAAGCGTCGAAGCTACAAGTGATGAGCATCTTGGGCTGTATTCCAAAGCGGAAGACAATGCGCTATCTACGGCCTTCGGAGGCCGGAAAAAGAAGAGACTAAATAGAGTTTTTGATGCTATTGGGTTCATGTACCCTGACTACCGCTACCCGTCTCGAGGGCAAAATAGAAGAGGTGCAACTTCCAGGAAAGATGATGCTTCAGCTGCTCTGAATGAGCCTGTGCCGAAGAGGAAAAAGGTGAAGGTCCTTACTCACCGACCGCGCTTCATAGAACCGGCCATAGTGCCCGAATTTGGCGGTGAGACCTCTTCGGCTACTGAAGCCGAAGAACCTATGTGTCGGGTACTGTAATTAGGGGTACCCCCATCACTCCTAATCACGGCTGGTAAACACCTTCAGAGCAAACCATGAAGACTGACGGCTCGGGTCAAAGTCAAGGCTTCGACTACCATGGGACGTGGTCTCACCCCGCCCGAGCCCGGCCTCGGGCAGGATAGGGGTCCCGGACGAATCCACGCCTTGCCCGAGGGTCTCCTTAGACAGTAAGCACACCCTCGGCTCAGCCAAAGGCAAGCCTTGTCGTGCAAGCGACTTGGGCCTTATCACCTTACCAGCCAACCGTGTTGCATGCACATTTAATGCTGGGGTCGCCTGACACCTTATCCTGACACGCGTGCCTCAGTCGGCAAGGTCGAAGTGATCGCAGTCACTTCGCCCTTTCACTGACCAATCTGACAAAAAAACAGCACCGCCCGCCCCGCTCCGGCTGCTGTACCAACCACCCGGGCGAAACCAACAACGGTCGAGTTCAGCCTCGGGCGCAACAGGAAGCTCCGCCTCGCTCGACCCCAGGGCTCGGCCTCGGCCTCGGCCTCGGGAGGAAATCTCCGCCTCGCCCGACCCCTGGGCTCGGCCTCGACCTCGGCCTCGGGAAGAGCCACGTCCTCGCCCGACCCCTAGGCTCGGCCCCAGCCTCGGCCTCGGAGGAGTCGCCACCTCGCCCGATCTTAGGCTCGGATCAACCATGCCACGAGGGATGCATCATTACCCTACTCCTAGCTAGCTCAGGCTACAAAGGAACAAGACCAGCGTCCCATCCAGCTTACCCCGGTAACAGGCGATGGTGGTTTCCTGCATGCAACCATGACGTCGGTGGTTCTCAAGCCCCCTACGGAAGCAAAGAGACGTCAGCAGGATCCATACAGCACCAACAGTTGTACTGCTACAGGGCTCAAGGCACTTCTCCGATGGCCACGATACTACCTCTACAGGGCTCAAGATGCCCCCCCGCCCGACGGCCATGTTGTTACCTGTACAGGGCTCAGGGCACTTCCCTGCCAACCACGTTAGCTCCCAGCTACACCCCATTGTACAGCTGGGCATCTCCTTACGTCTATAAAATGGGGTGTCCAGGGCCCCACGGAGAGGGGGGAAAAGGGGAAAAGGGGAGGAGAAAGGAGGGACAAGCATACGAACATACGAGCATACGTATGCACGGCAAAGGGACGGGAGAAGACGAGTAGGGGCCGAACCCTCTGTCTCTCTCGCTCTCGCGCTCTCCTACTCTCTCTCTCGCCCTCGCTCTCTCGCAAGGCTTGTAACCCCTACTACGAGCACCCTGGTGCAGGATAATACAAGACTCATTCCCCCACTTGTGTTCCATCTCGCACCAACCCATCTAGGCAGGGGCACGCAGCGACAAATTTACTCGTCGGTCCAGGGACCCCACGGGTCCGAAACGCCGACAGTTGGCGCACCAGGTAGGGGCCTGCTGCGTGTTAACGAACACTTTACCATTGAGTTCCAGATGGGTAGAGTTCAGCAACCTCTTCAGCCTAGGACGGTGCTCCGCTTCAGGAATCTCGAGTTCATGTCCCTCGACGGCAGCTACGACATGGTACTCCTCCCTCCGCAGCACGACGACAACAACAGTCAACGACCCGCCCGGCGGAGGCAACCTCCACGGCGGCATCTCCCCGTGGCGGAAGAGGAACACTCCGGTCGTCCCCGCCACCCTCGCCGAAGGAGGCGGAGACGGGGCAACCGTGGCCACGCAGGAGGCGGCACCTTATCGACTGTCGAACCAGAGCGAGCCGACAACACCGGCACTCCTCCGGGAGACATGTCAGGTGTTGTCCTCGTGCCTGAGATGATGACGAGCACCGCTTCCCCGCAATGTGCCAACCCAAGCAGACCGACGACGCCAGCACCCTCGCAAAGGACCTTCTGGGCGTCACCCTCGTACCTGAGATGACAGTGCATTCCGTCCCCGACGCGACTTCACCACCGTTCATCGATCAAAAGGTACCGTCCGTATTCCACCCTGTTCCCTTTCGATTCAGCTTCGATCCACCTAGCGACCCCGCTATGGTGAGCGCTTTCGTAAAGGCGTATCCAAACCATCCGGGGTACCATATGTGGTTGACCTGGGACAGATTGAAAGCTGTCTCAACCTCCAGACCGGTGGGTTCTGAGGAAGAGGATGACCCCGACTTCGGTTGGGAACTCTCTGGCCTCGATGACCCCGGTGCCATGCGGGACTTCATGTCCGCATGTGACCACTGCCTCTCCGGTTGTTCTGACGATGGCCACGGCCTTGATGACGAGGGTTACGGCCCAAGTCGCGAATGTTTCCACGTCGATCAGGGAGATCACAACGAAGGCAACCACCTCGGTATGCCGGAGGTTGACGATCCCCCTGGGCCCGCATCTCGCGTTGACATCCCGCGGGAGCTAGCTGTGGTCCCAGTCCCTGTGGGGGGTCGGGACACAGCTCGAGCAAATCCGTGAGATGCAGGTCTGGGTCGACAGGGAAGCAGGGTGGCTTGTGCAGCTCCGAGAGAACGTCGAGTAGGAGTGGGCAGGCCGAACACTCGCCGGAGGAGCCTGTCATCAGGCCAGGGACGTCCAGCGCCGCATCATCGATAATGCCAGGGCAGCACTACCCCCGGCCGTCAGCAGGTCTAGCCAGGACCTAGCTGCAGTGGCGATGCTACATCGAAACATGCCATTGCCATCCACCACCGAGGGACGGCGTATCCAGGGTGAACTCAAGGATCTCCCGGAAGGCGCCGCAGTTCGACGAGCCGAGAGCTCCGCCTCCCGGGGGCGAGCTAACCCCTCGGAGCATCATGCGACGTCCTCCCGACGCATGTGGGAGGCCTCGGTCCATCCCAAGCGCACATGGGATGAGGCACCTGCCGCCCGGGACCGCCTTGGCAATGAGCATCACCATCGCGACCGTCGAGCCTGCCTCGACAAGAAGGTGCGCTGAGGCTACCATCCCAGGCGAGGGGGACGTTGCCACAGTGAGGAGGATCGGAGCCCCTCGCCCGAGTCACCTAGTCCGCGAGTCTTCAGCCAGGCCATACGACGAGCGCCATTCCCCGCCCGTTTCTGAGCCCCGACTACCATCACCAAGTACTCGGGGGAGACGAGGTCGGAGCTGTGGCTCACGGACTACCGACTGGCATGCCAGTTAGGAAGGGCGGGCGATGACAACCTCATCATCCGTAATCTACCCCTTTTCCTCTCTGACGCTGCTCGGGCATGGCTGGAGCATCTGCCTCCTGCGCAGATCTCCGACTGGGACGACCTGGTCAAGGCTTTCGCAGGAAATTTCCAGGGCACGTACGTGCGCCCTGGGAACTCATGGGATCTCTGAAGCTGCCACCAGCATCCTGGGGAATCCCTCCGAGAGTACATCCAGCGGTTTTCGAAGCAGCACACCGAGCTGCCTAACATCACCGACTCGGACGTCATGAGCGCTTTCCTCGCCGGCACCACTTGTCGAGACCTGGTGAGCAAATTGGGGCACAAGACTCCCACCAGTGCGAGTGAACTGATGGATGTCGCCACCATGTTCGCCTCGGGTCAGGAGGCGGTCGAGGCCATCTTCCGGAAAGACAAGCAGCCTCAGGGGGAGCCGAAGGAAGACGCCCCCGAGGCGTCCGCCCAGCGTGGTGCGAAGAAGAAGGCCAAGAAGAAGGCGCAAGCGAAGCACAATGCTTGAAGAATGTGGTCCCTGCTGCCGAGCACAGGAACCCTCGGAAGCCCCCTGGAGGGGCCGGCGCGTTCGACAAGATGCTCAAGGAGCTGTGCCCCTATCACCAGGGTCCCGTCAAGCACACCCTTTAAGAATGTGTCATGCTCCAGCGCTACATCCATAAGGCCGGGCCCCCGGCGGAAGATGGCAAGGGCCAAGGCAACAACAAGAAGGAGGGTGGCAAGGAAGAGGAGTTCCCCGAGATCCACAACTGCTTCATGATTTACGGCGGGCAGGTGGCGAACGCCTAGCCTCGGCACCACAGGCAGGAGCGCCGGGAGGTCTGCTCGGTAAAGGTGGTAGTGCCAGCCTACCTAGACTGGTCTGACAAGCCTATCACCTTCGACCGAGGTGACCACCCTGACTTCGTGCCAAGCCCAGGGAGGTACCCGCTCATCGTCGATCCGATCATCGACAACGTCAGGCTCTCCAAAGTCCTCATGGATGGGGGCAGCAGCCTCAACATCATCTACGCCGAGACCCTGGAACTCTTGGGGGTTGATTGGTCTGAGGTCCGGGCCGGTGCGGCACCCTTTCACGGGATCGCACCTGGAAAGCATATCCTTCCCCTCGGGCGGATTGACTTGCCCGTCTACTTCGGAACTCCCTCCAACTTCCAAAAGGAAACCCTCACCTTCGAGGTGGTCGGGTTCCGAGGGACCTACCACATGGTGTTGGGAAGGTCATGCTATGCCAAGTTCATGGCCGTCTCCAACTACACCTACCTCAAGCTCAAGATGTTGGGCCCGAACGGGATCATCACCGTCGGATCCACGTACCACCACGCGTACGAATGCGACGTGGAATGCGTGGAGTACGCTGAGGCCCTCGCCGAGTCTGAGGCCCTCATCGCCGACCTGGAACGCCTCTCCAAGGAGGCGCCCGATGCGAAGCGGCACACCGGCAACTTTGAACCAGCCGAGGCGGTCAAGTCTGTCTCTCTCAACCCCAACAACGACGCCAACAAGAAAGTTCGGATCGGCTCTGAGCTCGACCCCAAATAGGAAGCAGTGCTCGTCGACTTTCTCTACGCAAACGTCGAAGTTTTTGCGTGGAGTCCCTCGGACATGTCAAGCATACCAAGGGATGTCGCCGAGCACTCACTGGACATTAGAGCTGGAGCTCGACCCGTGAAGCAGACCCTGTGTCGTTTTGATGAAGAAAAGCGCAGGGCCATAGGAGAGGAGATCCACAAGCTACTCGCGTCAGGGTTAATCAAAGAGGTATTCCATCCCGAATGGTTAGCTAACCCTATTCTTATAAGGAAGAAGGATGGGAAATGGAGGATGTGCGTAGACTACACAAGTCTAAACAAAGCATGTCCGAAGGTTCCCTACCCTCTGCCTCGCATCGATCAAATTGTGGACTCCACTGCTGGGTGTGAAACCCTGTCATTCCTCGATGACTACTCAGGCTATCACCAAATCAAGATGAAAGAGTCCGACCAGCTCGCGACTTCTTTTATCACACCTTTTGGCATGTACTGTTACACTACAATGCCATTTGGTTTCAGGAATGCAGGCGCCACCTACCAGAGGTGCATGAACCATGTGTTCGGAGAACACATCGATAGAACAGTCGAGGCTTATGTCGATGACATCGTTGTCAAGACAAAGAAAGCCTCCGACCTCCACTCTGACCTTGAAACGACATTCAAGTGTCTAAGAGCTAAAGGCGTGAAACTCAACCCCGAGAAGTGTGTCTTCGGAGTCCCCCGAGGCATGCTCCTAGGGTTCATCGTCTCAGAGCGGGGCATAGAGGCCAACCCAGAGAAAATCGCCGCCAACACCAACTTGGGGCCGATAAAAGATTTGAAAGGAGTATAGAGGGTCATGGGATGCCTTGCGGCTCTGAGCCGTTTCATCTCACGCCTTGGCGAAAAAGGATTTCTCCTATATCGCCTCTTAAGGAAGACCGAGCGCTTCACTTGGACCCCCAAGGCCGAAGAAGCCCTCGGGAACTTGAAGGCACTCCTTACAAATGCACCCATCTTGGTGCCCCCCGCTGTGGGAGAAGCCCTCTTGATCTACGTAGCCGCAACCACTCAGGTGGTCAGCGCCGTGGTCGTAGTCGAGAGACGAGAAGAAGAGCATACACTGCTCGTCCAGAGGCTAGTCTACTTCATCAGCGAAGTGCTTTCCGAGACCAAAATCCGCTACCCATAGATCCAGAAGCTGCTCTACACAGTGATTCTGACACGGTGGAAGCTGTGACACTACTTCGAGTCTCACCCGGTGACTGTGGTGTCATCCTTTCCTCTGGGAAAGATCATCCAGTCCCGAGAGGCCTCGGGTAGGATAGCGAAATGGGCAGTGGAACTCATGGGCGAAACACTTTCATTCGCCCCTCGGAAGGCCATAAAATCCCAAGTTTTGGCCGACTTCCTAACTGAGTGGACTGACACCCAGTTACCAATGACTCCAATCCAACCTAAGCTTTGGACCATGTACTTCGACGGGTCACTGATGAAAACTGGAGCAGGTGTGGGCTTGCTCTTCATCTCACCCCTTGGAAAACATCTTCGCTACGTGATCTGCCTTCATTTTGTGGCATCAAACAACGTGGCTGAGTATGAAGCATTGGTTAATGGGTTGCGCATCGCCGTCGAGCTAGGGGTTCGACGCCTTGATGATCTTGGTGACTCGCAGCTTGTCATTGACCAAGTCATGAAGAACTCCCACTGCTACGATCAGAAGATGGAGGCCTACTGCGATGAAGTTCGACGCCTAGAAGACAAGTTCTACAGGCTAGAACTCAACCACTATGCCCGATGATTCGATGAGACTGCGGATGAGCTGGCTAAAATAGCCTCGGGGTGGACACCGGTTCCCCCGGACGTCTTCTCTAGGGATATACACCAACCCTCTGTCAAGATCGATGTCATGCCCGAGATACCCTCGGCCAGGCCCGAGGAAACCTCGGCCGAGCTCGAGGTGCCCTCGGCCGCCGAAGGTGAGGCCCTGTGCGTCGAGGGAGAGTGGAATGGGGTCACACCGGTCCCGAACTAGCAGACCCCGTACCTGGAATATCTCCTCCGAGGAGAGCTGCCCCTCGACAAGGCCGAAGCTTGGCAACTGGCTCGGCGCGCCAGGTAGTTCGTTTTGCTGGGTGATGAAAGGGAGCTCTATCACCATAGTCCCTCGGGCATCCTCCAGCGATGCATCTCCATCGCCCAAGGACAAGAGCTATTACAAGAAATACACTCGGGGGCTTGCGGCCACCATGCAGCACCTCGAGCCCTCGTGGGGAATGCCTTCCGACAAGGTTTCTACTGGCCAACCGTGGTGGTCGATGCCACTAGGATTGTACGCTCCTACCGGGGGTGTCAATTCTACGCAAAGCAGTCACGCCTGCCCGCTCAGGCCCTGCAGACGATACCTATCACCTGGCCAATTACTGTGTGGGGTCTGGACCTCGTTGGTCCCTTGCAGAAGGCACCCGGGGGCTTCACGCACCTTCTGGTCGCCATCGACAAATTCTCCAAGTGGATCGAGGTCCGACCCCTAACCAGCATCAGGTCTGAGCAGGTGGTGGCGTTCTTCACCAATATCATCCATCACTTTGGAGTCCCGAATGCTATCATCACCAACAATGGCACACAGTTCACCGGGAAAAATTCATGGACTTCTGCGAGGACCACCACATCCGTGTGGACTGGGCCGCCGTAGCTCACCCCATGACGAATGGGTAGGTGGAGCGTGCCAACGGTATGATTTTGCAGGGACTAAAACCAAGGATCTACAACGACCTCAACAAGTTTGGCAAGCGGTGGATGAAGGAGCTACCCTTGGTGGTCTTGAGTCTGAGGACGACGCCGAGCCATGCCACGGGCTTCACGCCGTTCTTTCTAGTCTATGGGGCTGAGGCCGTCCTCCCCACGGACTTAGAATACGGTTCCCCGAGGGCAAAGGTGTACAACGACCGAAGCAACCAGATCAGCCGAGAGGACTCGCTGGACCAACTTGAAGAAGCTCGGGACGTTGCCTTACTACATTCAGCGCGGTATCAGTAGTCTCTGCGACGCTACCACGCCCGAAGGGTTCGGCCCCGAGGCTTCCAAGTGGGAGACTTGGTGCTTCGGCTACGACAAGACGCCCGAGGGCGCCACAATCTTACTCCCCCCTGGGAAGGGCCATTCATCATCGCCAAGATCTTAAAGCCCGGAACATACAAGCTGGCCAACGATCAAGGTGAGGTCTACAGCAACGCTTGGAACATCGAACAGCTACGTCGCTTCTACCCTTAAAATGTTTTAAGTTGTTCATGTTCCTCATTTTTACGTGCTTAAATAAAGTCTAACCGTCAAGGAAGGGTCAGCCTTGCCTCAGCCAAGCCCGACCCTCCCTCGGGGGCTAGAAGGGGGGACCCCCCCTCTGCGTCGGAATTTTCTTCGGAAAAAGCTTTCTACCGAGAAAAGTTTTCTACGGAAAACAACTTTTGTGCTTTCGACTATATCGATAGCAGGATCCTACAGACGAGTAAGAAAACACGTAAGCGGCAAGGCCGACCAAGCCGAGGGACTCCTACGCCTCTGGGATACGGATACCTCACTCATCACCTTCTGTGAAAAGTGACTCTAGCTCAGACAAAGCGATTCTGCTACCGACGAACAAGTCCAAATGCTCGAAACGGGAGGAAAGAAAAACGCAGCTTTATAATCAGAACGCTGAATATGTTTAGGCCTCGGCGGCCGCAAAAAACATACGCATACTTCAGACAAACTATTCATGCAGGCTCAAACATCAGCAGGGGGATGAGCGGCACCCTCGGCGTCGTTTCCACCTTCGGCGGAATCTAGCCCAGCCTCAGACGATGAAGTGAGCAGGCGCCTCGGCCAGCCGCTCTAAAGCCCTAGGCAGTTGTCCCCCGAAGATCTCAGCCCGGCTCACGGCTTTGGCGGCTTGGCTCCAGGATTGGTCCTGCTCACGAGTGATCTGGCCAAACTCTAGCTACCACTGCTACACCTCCTCGGCCCAGGAAGCCATCTGCCCTCGCATCGAGAAAGCCTCTGTTCGAGCCGACATCACCTCTATCGATGCCACCGCTGCCTTCGGCTTCGGCTCATCGCAGAGCGGCCAAAGGTTCTAAAACTGAGCTAGAGAGGCTTTAAGCGGCAAGGCCGACCAAGCCGAGGGACTCCTACGCCTCTGGGATAAGGATACCTCACTCATCACCTTCCGCGCAAGGCAACTCACACTCGGTTAAGTGGTTCGGCCACCGACGGGCAAGTCCTAGTGCTCGAAACGAGGAAGAAACACAGCTTTATACTCGAATACCCAAATGTTCAGGCCTCGGCAGCCACAAAGAACAAATACATATGCTTGGGGTAACTATGCTACATAGACTTAGACGTCAATAGGCCCCTCGGCGGTTCTCCCGGCCTACGACAAATGTCTAAGTCCTTGAAGCAGTTACATTTTGCTCGGGCAAAAACCTAGTATATCCCCTTACAAACAGGACTCCGGTTCCATTCCCGCGGGTATGAACAACCTCCACTCCAGGGGGCCCGCGGGATAACGAACTTCAAGCGGCTCGCCGGCGACCTCTGCAGCAGCAGAGACAACAACCTCCACCTCGGGCGGCTAAACAACAGCAGCGATGACCTCAGGACAGACACTGCTGTGAAAAGGCCCTCGCCCACGTCCCCACATGAGGGGCGAGGACAAGCCGTTAAGGCCAAAGAATCAGAGGGCGCTGTCCGTGGGGATCGAACCCACCGATATCGTGCTGGCGAACAACGGTCGCCCCAAAGCGCACCGGCAGGTCCTCACTCCCGTCCTCGTCGAGGCTGTCCTAGAACACGAGTACCGCCCTCGTGGCGTATGACGTGTTGAGCGACCCCCCGGTGCAGCTGACGACGCGAGGAGGACCTGGACGTGGCCGGCCCGTGTGCGGCACGACCACCGCCCGGGTGGAGGACGGCTGCACCCTGGCCAGGGAGCAGCAGTTCGCCTTCCCCCGCATGGCTGGAGAATGCCTCCGCAGGGCTGGAGGATGCCCTTCTCCCCCGAACGCTGGGGGAAGAAAAGGGTCACCGACCCACGTGGAGGTGACCCCCCACTCGGTGCGCTCCTCCGCCTCAGCCTGGATGACGAAGATCCTTGAAGCTGAGGGCGGGGCGGAGGTCGCAGCCCGGCTTGCTTCTCCCCACCACCAGGCTGGTGATCATCCCTACGGATGACCATTGGTGAGGGAATGCAGCCGGGCTGCATGACGAAAATCCTTAAAGCCGAGCGATGGCTGGAGAGCGCCAATCTCCATGAGGTCGCGCTTCTCAAACAATAGCAAGAAGAAAGCCACACAGGTGCGCTCCATCTGGGGACACGGAAGGTGGAGGGGCGCAACACATGAGGGGAGAACAAAGGCATGGCCACTGCCCGGGGGGATCGAGCCCCTTTTATAGGAAGATCTCCTCACTTGCACCCCCAAGCGTCACGGGCAAAGTCTCCACCGACGTGCTCCAGGGTTCCCACCCCACGACGCGGGGGCCGGGTCCCACACGTCATCAGAACTGACTCGAGACGCGAAGGAGGCAAAATGCCGCACGAAAGGCATGAAACCGCCCTGCGGTTATAAGCGTTCCCTCATCCTCGCCGGAACCAGTGGATGGAAGGGCGAGCCGCCACGCAGGGAGCATGCAACCGCACCACAGTTATGCACCCTTTCAGCTTCGTCACTTCCGATGGACCAGCACGAAGGCCTGGTCCCACCTACCATGCAATCGGCGCGACGGTCACTACGTGCGAGGAAACTGCACCGCCACCTGCGCCAATGCCGCGTCTTCTCGACTGCGGAACAAGTGTCGCGACTCGAGGCGGCCCCACGCGTGACCCAACAGTGCCAATTGGGTGCAGCGGTCACGGGTCAGTCAGCCGCGGGGGTAGGCACGGTAGTTGATGTGGCCAAAGCGGACCGGCAATGACTGCTGCAATAGATGGGCGGAAGCAGCGGTCAAATCACCCCCAGGCTCGTGTCCTTTCCTGAAGCAGCAGGGGAGCCTTCTCCCACAGCGTAAGGACGACGCGCCCGCACCCCGTTCCTCGAACGGCCGCGCACGTGCAACAGACGCCCCACGAATCGCCCGTCCCGTCGTATTAACTCCTTGGCAGAGCCAGTGACACCGTTAGCAGGCGAAGCGAGCGACATTTCACCTCCGCCATAATGGTCGCGTCAAAAAAGGTGTGCCACGATTTTCAAATTCATATCCTTTTCTGTTTCCTCTCTCTCTCTTGACACAGGGACCGAGAAAGGGGATATTTTGAAAGGGATCCTTCCCCACGAAGGAAGCGGGCCCCCAAGCCCTCCTACTGATCAGGGGTTCGAAGGCTGGCCCTCGGAAGGGTTCGACAGCCGCCCTAGAGCACTTGGGCTCCGCACCCATTACTGATCAGGGGTTCGAAGGCTGGCCCTCGGAAGGGTTCGACAGTCGCCCTAGAGCACTCGGGCTCCGCGCCCACTACTGATCAGGGGTTCGCAGGCTGGCCCCTCGAAGGGGTTCGATAGCCGCCCTAGAACACGCAGAGTGAGGGATGACCTTGGGTACGTCCGATACATGTCCGAGGCTCGAGCTACGCTCCCGAGGTACCCTAGGAAATTTTCGAGACCAGCGGGAACGACTTGTAATGGAATCCCACCGGAGGGAGGCATCGAGCCCTCGGACCCTATCGAAAAGGGGCCGGGTCCAGCGAATCCCCTGTAGGTACTTTTGGAGCGCACCTCTGGGCCACTAGCTGACCCTTAACGAACGGGGCACGGGCGTCCACTCGGATCACCCGTTAGCAACTCACCGGAAACGCCATGATCGGTGCCCTCCGAGGGTAACATGGCGCTTTCCCCCCCCCCCTTCCTCCTTGTAGAAAGGCAATGAAGGGGCGTATAATAAAAGTCGAGACAGTCCTTGATCATCCTCTCGCTCCGTGCAGAGACTAGGGGGCTGCTCTCACACCTGACTACGGCCAAACTGTTGACAGCGTCAACAAACCAGCTTTAAAAAACTCGGAACCAGATCGTGCACCCGGGCTACGGCCAGGCCGCATGAGGGAACGACAGGACCGGCCGAAGCACCACGAAAAGCGTTAAGACCTCACAGGAGTTAAACCACTCCTCCAAGGCCTCGGGGGCTACACCCGGCGGTGCGCTCACGCGCACCCGTCGGAACAAAGTATAACCGAGAAAGGCCGGTCCCCTCACCAAGAATGCGGTAGAGCCTCGAAGCGAGCATAAACACTCCCCTCGAGGCTCGAGGGCTACTATCGGGTACCGTAATTAGGGGTACCCCCATCACTCCTAATCACGGCTGGTAAACACCTTCAGAGCAAACCGTGAAGACTGACGGCTCGGGTCAAAGTCAAGGCTTCGACTACCATGGGACGCGGTCTCACCCCGCCCAAGCCTGGCCTCGGGCGGGACAGTGGTCCCGGACGAATCCACGCCTTGCTCGAGGGTCTCCTCAGACAGTAAGCACACCCTCGGCTTAGCCAAAGGCAAGCCTTGTCGTGCAAGCGACTTTGGCCAAATCGCCTTACCAGCCGACCTTGTTGCATGCGCATTTAATGCTGGGGTCGCCTGACACCTTATCCTGACACGCGCGTGTCAGTCTGCAAGGTCGAAGTGACCGTAGTCACTTTGCCCTTTCACTGACCAATCTGACAAGAAAACAGCACCGCCCGCCTCGCTCCGGCTGCTGTAACAACCACCCGGGCGAAACCGACAACGGTCGAGTTTAGCCTCGGGCACAACAGGAAGCTCCGCCTTGCTCGACCCCAGGGCTCGGCCTTGGGAGGAAATCTCCGCCTCGGCCGACCCCTGGGCTCGGCCTCGACCTCGGCCTCAGGAAGAGCCACGTCCTCGCCCGACCCCTAGGCTCGGCCCCAGCCTCGGCCTCGGAGGAGTCGCCACCTCACCCGACCTCAGGCTCGAAACAACAACGCCACGAGGGATGCATCATTACCCTACTCCTAGCTAGCTCAGTCTACAAAGGAACAAGACAGGCGTCCCATCCAGCTTACCCTGGTAACAGGCGATGGTGGTTTCCTGCATGCAACCATGACGTCGGTGGTTCTCAAGCCCCCTACGGAAGTAAGGAGACGTCAGCAGGATCCATACAGCACCAACAGTTGTACTGCTACAGGGCTCAAGGCACTTCTCCGATGGCCACGATACTATCTCTACAGGGCTCAAGACGCCCCCCCGACAGCCACGTTGTTACCTGTACAGGGCTCAGGCCACTTCCCTGCTAGCCACGTTAGCTCCTAGCTACACCCCATTGTACAGTTGGGCATCTCCTTATGTCTATAAAATTGGGTGTCCAGGGCCCCACGGAGAGGGGGAAAAAGGGGAAAAGGGGAGGAGAAAGGAGGGACAAGCATACGAACATACGAGCATACGTACGCACGACAAATGGACGGGAGAAGACGAGCAGGGGCCGGACCCTCTCTCTCTCTCTCGCTCTCGCGCTCTCCTACTCTCTCTCTCTCTCACCCTCGCTCTCTCGCAAGGCTTGTAACCCCTACTACGAGCACCCTGGTGCAGGATAATACAAGGCTCATTCCCCCACTTGTGTTCCATCTCGCACCAACCCATCTAGGCAGGGGCACGCAGCGACAAATTTACTCGTCGGTCCAGGGACCCCCCAGGTCCAAAACGCCAACACTATGGTTACACAGAAGACTAAAGAGCCGGCTGCAATGCTGAAGTCTGATAAAATCGAAGAAATTGGGGTCGAAAAAACAAAGATATTAGAAGTTATAACCCCTTCGGCAGAAGTGACAGTGCCGAAGGCGCAAAAAGATCTTACAACGACCCCCAAAAGAAAAAGGATGGTCAATGTATTAGATGTGCTGGAAACGATGAAAACTTCAAGCTCTACTCCGAAGAGGACTGCTGAAGCTCCAAAAACAGGAATTAAGGCAAAACTGTCCGAAGCTGAAGCTGCTAAGAGCTAGGCCGAGGCCGAAGCTGGGCCTTCAGAGCCCGCTAAGGACAAATCGTTGGAAGTTGTTGGGGACTTGTTCTTAACTGTTATGAACTAAGAACAAGGCAACACGGAAATTGTTAAACGTTAAAGTCCTTCGTCCTTCGAAACATTATTTCCCTTGGGATATAATGAATTTCGGACGAAGGTCATGAAGGACATACCTTCATCGGCATAGTAAACAATGAAGAAGGATTCACATAAAGTATGAGAAATAATACAAATACTTAACTATTATTATTAGCTTATTTATATTTAATTATTATAGAAATGATAACAAATTACAAGTGTACCTTCGGCATGAAGAAAAACGAAAGTATAAGCGTGACGCAAAAACAAATGCCAAGTCTGTGATCACAGGAGCGCGTGAACAGTGTCGAGGTATTGTTCACCTATTTATAGGCATAGGGTGCAACCTGCGCAAAATTACATTTATGTCCTTTACAATCAATTACAACAATGACACGAAACATCATGGGTCTTTAAGTCAATTCATCTTTAAGTCGGTTCGACCCTTCATCTTGGGATCTGTCTTCATGCCGAAGCTTTATAGATAATAGCTTCAGCACTTGCTTCTGAGAAGACCTTTCGAAGGTGTTCTTTTTAGGATCTTCGTCTACGAAGCATACCCCCAACAGTATCCCCTTCGCGGTGCTAGATCGTTTTTCGTTACGAGCTTGATCCGTGAAAAAGTCTTCTAGGCTTCGGGACGCCGAAGATCCAAAAAACACCTTCCCTGAGCACGTTGGCGAGAAACGATTAAAATAATCGTCGGCGCGCACGCGCCATCTTGCACCAATTACGCGCGCGCGCCAGCGATTCACCTTCTCGGACCCTGTGGCCCACCGTTCAGTGAGTGCGGGTGACTGTTTGTTCGGTGCTGGATACCTTGCCGATTCACCTTCTCACCTACAGCACTATATAAACAGACGGGTAGGTGTGAAGTTACCATAGCATTCATTGCTATTGCACTGTTTTGCTGCCAAATTTTTAGTCATAGCCGAAGCTTAATCTTCATGCTCAGATAAAACCTCGCTTGTGATTCTGCTTCGGCAAAAGAGTAGGAGGTTCGGAAAAAACAAAAAAGTCAACACCAGAAATTTCAAGTAAGCCATAATCAAATGGCCAGAGTTCGCTCTACTGCAAGGGTCGATCGTGAGGGAGATGAGACCGAAGCTGCTGAGACTATTCCTATTTCGGAAGCAATGAAGCGCTCTGGGTTGGTAACACCAGAGGACATCCCGGCTGCTGAAGCAGAACAAGCTGGTGTTGAAGAGACCGATTCTGAAGATGATTATAGCAGCTCGGTGCCGAGCAAACCCAGCCACCTGGATTTTGGAAAATCCACAGTCTCCAAAGGTGACCTTCTGAAGATGCTGAAATTGGGCTATTTCAACGAAGATAAGAAAAAGCTGATTCGCTTCGGTGGAGAAGAAACTACTCTGAAGCCAGAAAAAGATGAAATAGTAGTTTTTAAGAGTTTCTTCAAAGCTGGTTTGAGATTCCCTTTAAATAAGATGGTTGCCGTTGTGCTAAAGAAGTTTGGGATCCACTTTCATTAGCTAACTCCTAACGCTATCGTTAGGCTTAGTGTTTATATTTGGGCTCTCCGAAGCCAGGGGGTGGAACCGTTTGCCGAAGGTTTCTGCCGGGTGCACGAGCTGCATTACCAAACCAAGGCCAGAAAGGATGGATTACATGAAAACTTTGGCTGTTACAATTTTGCTTACCGGAAGACTACAAAATTTCCTGTGATCAGCTACCGAAGCAAGTGGCCGGCAGGCTGGAAATTGGAATGGTTCTACGTCAAAGTTGATGATGATAGGGAGAAGCTAGTCCAGAGCTCGCTAGAGCTGATCTTCAGAGAGACCAGACCCCAATGTAATATGACACCAGAGGGTCCAACCCAAACTGCGCTGGCTGAATTTAGGATTATCGCAGAGCACATTAGCACTAGGGAATTAGTGCAGGAATTTTTGGCTTTCAAAATATTTCCAACTATGAAGGAGTGGGCCATGCCGAAGCTTGAAGGAAAGAAGAAGGAGGGGGAACTTATCCGACTGCCCTACCACTAAAAGTTCAAGAGACATTTCAAAGTACCCTGCTAAGAATGGCTGGAAACAATCGAAGTAATGTGTAACGAAATTCTTGGAAATTATTCCAAAAAAGAAGATCAATTGATGACAGCGGCCTTCGGCACCCGCCCGAAACGAAGGTTAAATCGAGTGATGGATGCTATAGGCTTTGAATATCCTGACTATGAGCGACTGGATAAGGGTGCCGAAGGGCAAAAAAGAAAAAGAGTGGCTAGTGCTTTAAATAAGGACGACGAAGATCAATCAAAGAAGAAGAAACAAGAATCTGAGGCGAAAGAAATTTCTTCGAAGAAAAGAAGGGCCTCGACTCCAAAGCAAAAATCAATTGATGAAAAAGAGAAGACTTCTACGACATCTTCTGCTACTGAAATAGAGGAAATCCTAAAGGTAATGACTGAAACTTTGCCTGTCAAACTAAGTCCACTGGGGCTGCATCTGACGAAACTTTTTCATAAGGGAAAGGAGCCGACAAAAACAAAGGCACCTAGGCCAAAGAGGCAAAGGATTGTTACTGTGACAGAAGTGATTGATACAACACCACCAAGGGCTTCAGCTCCGAAAGTGCCGGCAATTGAAAGAACGACAGCTACTGAAGCTGTACCTTCGAAGGCTACCGCGAAAGTGGCCAGAGCCAAAGATGCCAAATCCGAAGATATTAATTTAGAGAACATAGCTGCTGATATAGATAAAATGCTACTAAACATGGCCACGGAAGAAGCTGCTGCAGCCACCGAAGAGACCACGACCGCAAAACCCGAGAAGGAAGAAATAACCGAAGAAACTTTGGAAGATAAAACTTTTGACTTCCGAAACTTAGTTGGCCAAGATCTGACAGAAGCTCAAAAAGAGGAATTAAAAGAGTATGCTATATCTTGCGGGTACCGGCCGGGGGCGCTTCTCTTCGGTGGCATTGATGATGAAGGGTTAAGCTGCATACGAGATCAAACCGGTGCGAAGGTTATCGGTACTCTATCAAAGAGTATCGGTTTCCTGAAGCTTGAAGCAGATATCAGCCGCTACCAACGACAACACATTGTCGGCAGTTTGTTCTATTCCAATTTTAAGGTAAACATCTTGTGTCTAACTCTTATTATTTGTAATAATAGAAATATTTTCTAACGAAGGTTATTTGTCCACAGAGTATGCTTTTGAGCAAGGCCTTAAAAATGCAGCAGGACTTAGAGGATAAAAGGCACGAAGTTATAGTTGAGAACTTAGAAAACAAGATAAAAGAGCAATCAACTGCCATCGAAAAGAAAGACTTCGAGCTTCAAATAGCCGAAGGCTTATTAGCAGATGCTGAAACAAAAATAGCAGAATTAAATTCGAAGCTTCTTTCCCAATCAGAAAATTTTGAACAAGAAAAGCTGAAACTTGATGCAAAGCTTGAAGCCGAAGTTCAAAGAAGTTCGGAGCTGAAAGAATCTTTGAAAGATCTTCAGAATAAGTGTCTGGAGTTCAGCACTCGATGCATTCAACAGTTGAAGCAGGTGTTCCATTTTGTTGGAGCCAGTAGTGAAGAGTTTACTCCTTCGGCTAAAGACCTGTCTGGTGCCTTCGAGCATATTGAAGGTGAAATTAATGATCTTGATGAAGTTATAGCTGGGCATGGCGACTTCTGTGCCCTGGCAGCTCCTCGGGGCACAGCTGTTGCCTTTTTGAAGTCTGGCTGTGAACACGGCAAGATTGTTAATGGACCCAACTTCAGCTTGTCTCCAGCAGACCTAGATAATATTCCTAGTCTGGCTCGAAGTATTGCAAATAGATTTATAAAGTTAGTGTGGACAAAGGGTGGACGGAGCAAAGTTGGTGACGAAGCTCGAAGCCACCTTTTGCTGGTAACAAAATCATACCTTATGCTTACCTTTTCCTTTGAATTTTGAATTTAGCTTATGATACTTTCATACAGGTTGACCAAGCCGAAGCTGAAGCTGCAGAGTAAAAGGACGAAGCTCCAGAGATGCTGTCAAAGCTCGAATTATCTATAAAAATAACTCAAAAAACTCCTGTGATAACTTGTATGAAGTATGATATAATTGAGTTTCACTTTGTAATATAATCTTACTTTTCTGTCCATGTATGAAATGCTTTGGTGTGGACGAAACTAATACTTTTGAGCCATAGGCGAAAAACACCTTCCCTTCTTTGCGCACACAGCGAAGCATAAAATTAATACTTTTGAGCCATAGGCGCAAAACACCTTCTCTTTCGGAACCGAAGCAAGTTTGTATGTTATGCTGATGATGATCCTATGTATGTCTAAGTGAATGTTTATGAATGCAAATGTAATGTATCGTGCAAATGAATGTTTGAAGACACATATGAAACCATAATAACAAATCTTTGTCGTTTATTTTTCGGCTTCACCGCTTATTTTTCGGTGTATCAGCGCTGACTTTTCGCTGTAAGCCTCCCTTAGGAGCTTCTTCGCCTTATATTTCGGCGGAATCAGAGTTGACTTTTCGCTGTAAGCCTCCCTTAGGAGCTTCTTCGCCTTATATTTCGGCGGAATCAGCGTTGACTTTTCGCTGTAAGCTCTGCATTCCCTTAGGAATGACTTTTGAGCAGAAAACTTACACTACGCTCCCTTAAGAACGACTTTTTTGTAGCTTGGTCGTGCTCTGCATCCCCTTAGGGATGTCTTTCGAGCTTCTCCGTGTTTTTTCTTTTTCTCGCTGCACTCGATGGTGCATGCCCAGTTTTTACATTTACATCTTCGGGGGATACTGCTCTTGGAGAGCCGATATAAGAAAAAGGGAAATTACATGCTATGGCCCCATTAAAAACCTTTCTCCCCCTTTGGAAAGGAAAAGGGTGCCATAGGAAAAAATAAAATAAAAAAGATTACATCAGGTTACACATAATACCGCCGAAGCTCATCCTCATTCCAAGATCTAGGAATGTCGTTGCCATCCATATCCTTTAACCTGTAGGAACCGGGTCTTGACGAAGATACTACCAGAAAAGGTCCTTCCCACTTCAGTTGTAGCTTGCCTACTGTGTCCGGGTTGGCCACTCTTCGAAGCACCAAATGTCCTAGCTTAATGTTCTTCAACCGAACCTTTCTATCACGCCATTTTATTGTTTCGGCTTGGTATTTATTGATGTTTTCCACAACCTGAAGCCTGATCCCTTCTATAGCATCTTTGTCCATAGAGTAATCAGCTTCGTCTTTTGCCGAAGCCACTGTTCTTATTGATCCTGCCTTAGCTTCTTCTGGGGTTATTGCTTCGTCACCAAACAACAATTTGAATGGTGTAAAACCTGTTGACCTTGATATTGTTGTGTTGTGGCTCCACACCACTTTGATTAATTCGTCCGGCCACTTCCCCCTGGGCTGATTGAAGATTAACTTCATTATTCCTGTCATTATGATGCCATTAGCTCTTTCGACAAGTCCATTTGACTCCGGATGCCGAACTGATGCAAAATGGATCTTCGTGCCAATTTGTTCACAAAACTCTCTGCCTCGGAATCAAACTGCATTCCGTTGTCCATGGTAATGGCCTTCGGCACTCCGAAGCGACAAACAATATTTTGCCAGAAAAATTTTTGAACTGTAACCGAAGTTATTATGGCTAAAGGCTTTGCCTCAATCCATTTAGACAAATATTCAACTACCACTACAACATATCTTAAATTCCCTTGTGCTGGTGGAAGTGGGCCTAGCAAATCAAGGCCCCATCCTTGCAATGGTCAAGTGGGCTGTATTAATTGAGTTAAAGACGAAGGTTGTTTTTGATCTCTTGCACATTTTTGACAACCTTCGCATTTTTGGACTAATTCTGCTGCATCCGAAGCTGCCTTCGGCCAATAGAATCCTTGACGAAAAACTTTACCCAATAAAGGCCTAGATCCGATGTGAGATCCACACAGGCCTGCATGTATTTCTTTCATCAGCTCTATACCTTCAGTTCTGGATAAACATTTGAGCAATGGAGAACAGACTCCACGCTTGTATAACTCCCCTTCTATTATTACATATGGACGGGCTCTTGCCGCTATTCTCTTTTGATAAGCTTCGTCATCTGAAAGGAAATTGCCCTGGAGAAAAGACATGATCTCAATTCTCCAATCTTCGCTGTAAACAAGAGATATATTGAGCACTGCTCTTTCAAGAAGGTCAACTGAAGGTGCTTTTATTGTTTCAAAGAAAACTTCCGAAGGTAATGGCAGCCCCTGTGCCACTGACTTGGCTAATAGATCAGCATGTCCATTTTCTCCTCGTGGAATATTCTTAACAGAGAACCCTTCGAAGGAGGCTTCAAGTCTTCGAACTGTATCCAGATATTTTTCAAGCTTCAGATCTCTTGCTTTGCAACTTTTGTCAACATGGCCAGAAATAACTTGGGAATCAGTTTTGAGGACCGCCCTTCTTATCCCCATTGCTTTCAACTTCTGAAGGCCCAAAAGCAAAGCTTCATATTCAGCAATATTATTTGTACAACTAAAATCAAGTTTCACTGTGTAGCATGTTTTAACTTTAGAAGGTGCAATTAAAACGACAGCTGCACCTGCCCCGAAGGTTCCGTAAGAACCATCGCAGAATACTATCCAAGCTTCGGCATCTTTACTTGCTTCTTCTTCCTGAGCCCCTGGCGTCCAGTCAGCAATGAAATCTGCTAACGCCTGAGACTGAATCGAAGATCTGTGCAAATAATCAATGTAGAACTCGTTGAGTTCCGCAGCCCACTTTCCAACCCTTCCAGTAGCTTCTCTATTTCTCATAATATCCTTCAATGGCTGTGAGGAAGGAACAATTATATGGTATGCTTGAAAATAATGCCGAAGCTTCCTGAAAGCCATCAAAACAGCATACAGCACCTTCTCCAATTCTGTATAATTTTTCTTTGATAAAATAAGGACTTCCGAGACAAAGTATATTGGGGCTTGCTTTTTGGTTTGCCCTTCAAGCTTCTCTTGGACAAGTGCCGCACTTACCGCTGAGTGCGAAGCTACCACATATAACAATAGAGGAGCCCCTGGCGTTGGTGGAGTTAATGTTGTTAGATCTATCAAATACTACTTCAGCTCGTCAAAGGCTTTCTGCTGAACTGGTCCCCATTGAAAAACTTCGGCTGACTTCAGCACCTCAAAAAATGGTAAATTTCTCTCTGCTAATCTAGATATAAATCGATTCAGAGATGCAAGTCTTCCCGTCAGTCGCTGAGCCCCCTTTTTTGTGCTTGGTGGTTCCATTCGAAGAATAGCTTCGATTTTATTTGGATTAGCCTCAATCCCTTTTGTTGAGACTAGGCAACCAAGGAATTTCCCCTTCTTTACTCCGAAAACGCACTTTTCTGGATTCAGCTTTAGATCGTCTTGTCTAAAATTGGCGAAGGTCTCCTGCAGATCATCAATGTGATTTTCTTGCTTCGTGCTTTTTACAATGATATCATCAACATAAGTTAGCACATTTCTGCCTATCTGAGAATGAAGAACCTTCGCTGTCATTCTGCTGAAGCTTCCTCCAGCATTCTTGAGCCCCTCAGGCATCCGAAGATAACAATATGTTCCACTAGGGGTTATGAAGCTGGTTTTTGGTTCATCCTCCTTCTTCATCCAAATTTGATGATAACCTGAATAACAATCTAGCAGACTCATAAGCTCTGATGAAGCTGCTGCATCAACTAGGGAATCTATTCTTGGTAGTGGAAACTCATCTTTCGGACAAGCCTTGTTGAGATCAGTAAAATCAATATACATTCTCCATTTGCCATTGGCCTTTTTTATCATAACAGTGTTGGCTAGCCATTCTGGGTATTTCACTTCTCTGATGACTTCGGCACTGAGGAGTCTTTTCACTTCATTCCGAGCACCTTCGGCCTTGTCATCAGACATCTTCCGAAGCCTCTGCTTTCTGGGTCTGAAGGATGGATCAACATTGAGCGAGTGTTCAATAACATCCCTGTTGACTCCGCAGAGATCATTAGCTGACCATGCAAAAACATCTTTGTTGTTGAACAGAAACCTTATCAAGGTTTTCTCCTGTTCCTTAGACAATTGAGATCCCAATAGCACCTTCTGCTCTGCTATGTCATCACATAAGAGCATGGGCTTCGGCTGATCGGCCGAAGCAGCTTTCTCCCTTCTGTACTTGTATTGCTCACAAGCTTCAGCTCCATCTATGTTATGGATTGCTTTTGAATCTGTCTAGTTTCCTTCAGCCTTCCTGGTAGCTTCCTGACTTCCATGAATAGCAATGGGCCCTTGGTCCGAAGGTATCTTCATGCAAAGATATGCTAGATGAAGAATTGCTTCAAAAGCATTGAGAGTACCACGACCAATGATTGTGTTGTAAGGGTACTCCATGTCAACAATATCAAACACAATTTGTTCAGTCCTTGTGTTGTTGATAAATCCGAAGGTTACTGGCATCGTGATCTTGCCAAGTGCTACAATCTGCCTTCCTCCGAAGCCACAAAGAGGATGTGTGGCATCATGGATCTTGTCTTCGGGCTCTTGCATCTGTCTGAAGGCTTTAGCAAATATAATATCCGCTGCACTGCCTGTGTCAACCAAAACATTGTGGTCCAGAAATCCTTTGATAACACAAGAGATAACCATAGCATCATTGTGAGGGTAGTCCTTGAGCTGAAGATCCTCTTGGGAGAAGGTAATCGGGATGTGAGACCATCTTGACTTGATGAAGGGTCCTTGCACCCCTACATGTTGTACCCTTCTTTGTGTCTCCTTCTTCTGCTTCTTGTTAGCCAGCTCTGAGCATGAACCGCCTGTTATCGGGAGCACAAACTTTGGAGCCGAAGCAACTCTAGATTTGAACGAAGCCATCAGCTCAGCAAGTGGATGTGAGTTCACCAGAGGTGGGCGCCAATGTTGGGGACTTGTTCTTAACTGTTATGAACTAAGAACAAGGCAACACAGAAATTGTTAAACATTAAAGTCCTTCGTCCTTCGAAACATTATTTCCCTTGGGATATAACAAATTTCGGCGCTTGCTTCTGAGAAGACCTTTCGAAGGTGTTCTTTTTAGGATCTTCGGCTATGAAGCATACCCCCAACAGAAGTCAAAGAAGAAACGAAAAAAGAAACTGCAGAACAAACTCTGTCTGAAAAATCTGCCATTCCTATTCCCGAAGCATCTTCCGAAGCTCTTGATTATATTGTACGACATGCTTCGGGAAAAGGTTATCTAAAGAAGAAAAACGAGAGGCTCAATATTACGCCGAGAGACTGAAATATCCAAAAGGGGCGTTGATATTCAACGGCAGCAGGGAGGAAGACTTCTTGTATTGTCTCCCAAACAGCAAGGAGATTTCTGTCTGCCAGGAGATGAGCAGGAGCTTCGGATTTCCGATGCTAGAAGACGGGCTCTCAGTGCTATCAAAGGATGAATTGGCCGACAGCTTGGATACAATAGCTTAAAGGTGAGAGAACGTGTTTTTCGTACTTAAAAGAAAAAATTCTTTCCATTTTCTTATGCTTTATACCACGCTCCTTTTGCAGGGCCTCATTCTTAGCAACGCCCTCAGGGCGCAAAAAAGTGCTGAAGATGAAGGATGCACCATAGCTTTGAACAACCTTCATTTCGAAGTAATTGAACTAAGGAACGAAGGTCTTGAAAAAGATAAAATATTAAACTCATTGTTGAACAAAATAAAAGAAGACGAGGCTATTTCCAAAGCCCAAGCTGAAACTCAGAAATGTGAAATTGAAAACCTTCGGAAACAGCTGGTAGAAGCGAAATTGAAATGTGCTATTGCTGAAGGTGATCGAGATGCCAGTAACTATTGGAAAAATCATTGGGAGAAGATAGTTGTGGAACTTCGCTCTTCAAAAGAGAAATGTTATGAAAAATCCATAAAATGTGTGGAAAAACTTAAAACTAGCTTCGCCAATGTTGGCGCATTCTCCAGCGACGACAACTTCGTAAGAGGCGATCCTAAGGGCCCAATTGATTGGATTAGCAACGAAGCTGAAGCTTTTGAGGAAATTTTGAGTGGTCGCGGGGATGTGTGCGCTTTCTCAGGTGCCAGGGGAATCGCGGCTATTTTGGAGAAATCGGGCTGCGATCACGTGAAAACTTTGGCCCAAGCCGAAGCTACTTTATCTGTTGAAGATACAAGAGACCCCTCGGCCGAACCAAGCCTAGTTGGCAGAAAATTCTTCACTGACATCTGGGAGAATGGCGGCAAAGGGATGGCCCACGAGATAATAAAAAAGAGCGAAAAAGATTCTCACGATGCAGGAGAAGCAACGGAAGCAGCTGAAAAAGCTGCGGAACTCGAAAGGCGGATAGGTATTGCTTGGTAGCTCTTAACTTCATTTTTTAATTTTGTGACTTCGAACTTATTTACGTTTTCTACCGCAGCTGAGCTATCTCCTCCCCTAGAGCCCATCGAGTCATTGGTCGACCCCGAAGCAAAGAAAGAAGATGAAATTACTAAGATGGCCGAAGCTATTATGGATGAAGCTTTTACTCGACTACTAAACAAAACCACGGAAGCAGTTTTAAAAGAAGAATAGCTATCATTGTAAAAACATTTGGAATGTAATATTTGCTGAACAAAGTGTGTAATATTTTATGATTTTGAATGTAGCATATAAGCTTTTTGTAATTCAATTCTTTACGATGCATGAAACTTTGTGTACATACCTTTTTGAGCCTTCGGCGAAAAAACGCATTCCCTTCTTTTCATGCTTTGTGAAGAATATCCATATTCCGAAAAACATCCAATCTCCGTAAAAATATTATGCTTCGTAAGCAATAGATCTCCTTTCATTTTAGAGTTGACGAAGCTATACTTCTTCAAAACTTATTTTGTGCCTTGGCACAACTTCTTCGAAGCAATTTCCGAAGATCAACATTGTATTCCGCTTTTGTGCCATTGATGCGATATGATGTATGATGTTATGTTATGCGAATGATGTGATGATGCTATGCTATGCAAAATGATATTTGTGCCGAAGATACACACACATTCCCATAGTATAATCTCTTTGCCGTTTATTTTTTGGCTTCACCGCTTTTTTTCGGTGTATCAGCGTTGACTTTTTGCTGTAAGTTCTGCATTCCCTTAGGAACGTCTTTTGAACTTCTTCGCCTTCTATTTCGGCAGTATTCGCGTTGACTTTTCGTGCTTCGCCTTATATTTCGGCGGAATCAGCGTTTATTTTACGTTGTAAGCTCTGCATTCCGTTTGGAATGACTTTTGAGCAGAAAACTTACGCTGCGCTCCCTTAGGAACGACTTTTTGTTGCTTCGTCAAACTTACGCTGCGTTCCTTAGAACGACTTTTTGTTGCTTCGGCAAACTTACGCTGCGTTCCTTAGAACGACTTCTTGTTGCTTCGGCAAAACTTGCAATATGATTGTGAACCCCGCATTCTCTTGAGAACAATTTTCGTGTCTCACCAACTTTTTGGAACTTCGTGAGTCTGTGAAGAAGGTATATTATATCATGACAATAACGAAGCTATTACAAGAATCTGAAAACAACAAAAGAACTATGCTTTCAATGATTGCCCCTTATTAAAAAGAAAATGATGGCGAATGCAAAAACTGTTGCAGAGGTAGGATATCATCTAGTAGATGTGCTTCGATTCTGGCACAGTGTTGTTGACTGTGCGAGCTTCGGACTCCTCTCTGAAGTCTCGTTGCTGGTGAGTGTGTTGGCTCCCTTCTGTCTACTGGCTTCGTTGCATTGGTGGTGGAGGTGGAGGTTGTTGCCAAGATGCATGAGGTTGACTTGCCGAAGCAACAGAAGCTGCAGGATGGTTACCCACATACTCTGGGATGTACGGTGAATGATACGAAGCAGTATGCATAACTTGCTTCGGCTGGTTCTATTGGGCTGCATCTTCTGCTATCTCCTTCTGTTTCTGGATGGTGACATGGCACATCCTTATAGTATGGCCCTTGTCCTCACCACAGAATAGACAATAAATTTTCCTGGGCTGATCCACAAACCTTCCACCGAAGCCCCTGGCGCCTCTGCCCCTTGGAGCTGGGGGCCGAGGATAGCTTTGTTGCTATCTCGAAGCTTGGGAGGAATATTGCGGCCTCTTTTGCTGACTTCCTCTATCGTCATTCTGAGCGGAGTGGATTGACCTGACGTGCCTTGGGTGGATTCTCCCTCTGAAGCCCCTGGTCATTTCAGAGAACCTATAAGCTTCCTCCCTTCTCTGACGAAAGTCATTATCAGCGCGGATGTATTCATCCATCTTTTGGAGCAGCTTCTCCAGAGTCTGAGGGGGTTTTCTAGCAAAGTATTGGGCCGTAGGTCCTGGCCGAAGCCCCTTGATCATGGCCTCAATGACAATTTCATTGGGCACCTGAAAGCATCTAGGCCCCTGGTTGGTTTTAGTGATTAATGACAACGTAATATTACATGTGACTAACGTGTGTTTTGCAGAGACAAATGGTAAGTTAGGTCGCATGACAGGTAGAAGTACTACAACGGTGAAAACAATCCCGGACATAAGAACTCGAAGCGACGGCTAAAACGACGAAACAAAAGGTGAAGGTCTACGGAGTCCGAGTGTCAAGGAGATGTGGACACTCGCATTTTAGTTAGGTCTTTTATTCTCTTTTAGCCGTACTATAAAGAGGGGTTGTCGATGAGTAGTTTGACCAAGAGAGTTCTAGTGTAGTGTTGGTGCACAATCACACTCATACACAGTGCTAGGTGTCACTCTAGAACTCACACTCAAGTTAGAACGAAAACCGATTTGAAAAACAGCTGAAAACAAGAGTTAGTATTTCTGGCGTTGGGGCACCGGACTGTCCGGTGCACCCTCTGCCAGATGGGGCCAGGCTGGTCCGCGGCAGAGACTTTGGCTCCGCAGAAACCCGAGAGCGCAGTGTTCAGAGTTGAATTTTAGTGGCACACCGGACACCGCACCGGACTGTCCGGTGTGCACCGGACAGTGAACTGTTCATTGTCCGGTGCGCCACGAGTCCAACGGCTATCTGTCAGAACTAGCCGTTGGAAACGACCGTTGGCGCACCGGTGGCGCACCGGTGGCGCACCGGACTGTCCGGTGCGCCATCGCGCAGTGAATTGCCTGTAACGGCTAGTTGGTGGGTGAGGGCTATTTATACCCCCTCCACCCACCATATTCAATGTCTTGCACTCCACATTTATTCCAGCACATTGCTATAGCTTTGCAAGCACCAAAAGCCTAGTGAGGAGATTAGAGAATCATAATCCGCGTTTGTTCCTCATTAGCGCTAGTGAGAGCCACCTAGAGCACACACCACTTGCATTAGGCTTCTCTTGGTCAAGCGAAAGTCTACGGCTTGTTACTCTTGGTGATCGGCATCACCTAGACGGCTTGGTGGTGTTGGGAGCTCGGTGATCACCGTGAAGATCTTGTTGGTGACCCGACTCAAGTTTGTAAGCGGTCTCGAGGGATCCACCGCGCCGGAGTGGCAAAGGATCATCTCGTAGTGAGCACTTGGTTCTTGCGAGGACCAAGGGGGAGCGATACCCTTGCGCGGGTGCTCCAACGAGGACTAGTGGAGAGTGCCGACTCTTCGATACCTCGGAAAAAATTGGAGGAGTCTTCTAAACTTTGCTTTACATTCCGCACTTAATTCAAGCGCTTTACATTGTGTATTTGTTTAGCAAGTATTTGAAGTATTATCTTAGCTTTGTTACATTTCTAGTATTATTTTCTTAGTGCTAGTTGTTGGGGTGAAGTTGGGCTCTTGCTTATCTCTTGCTTAGGTTTTAATTAGTGTTGATTTTTAGAAAAGCCCAATTCACCCCCCCTCTTGGGCATCGTGATCCTTTCAATTGGTATCAGAACCTTGTTGCTCATAGATTAGCTTAACCGCTAGAGTTACGATGTCCGGTGGGGATGGACCTCCTCCCGTTTTTGATGGTGACGATTTTCCTTATTGGAAAATTCGTATGGAAGCATACTTAGAGGCTATAGACATTGGTGTCTATAAAGCCGCCACACAAGGGTTCCCCGAACCTAGAGATCCCACAAATCTTGTAGGTGATGAGTTCAATTATGATAAATGGAATGCTAAGGCCAAAAACACCCTTTTTAGAGGCCTTTGCAAAGATGTGTTCAATAGAGTAAGAAATCATAAAAATGCTCATGATTTGTGGATGGACATTTGTGCTCTACACGAAGGAACTAGAAGTGAACGTGAGGAAAGATATCACATAGCCATGCGAAAGTTAAATTCTTTTGAAATGCTTGCTAATGAAAATGCAAATGCTATGTACTCACGACTTAATATTCTTGTAGAGGAAGTTAATGGATTGGGGCTTACTCAAATCTCACAACCGGATGTTGTGAGGAAGATTCTCAGTGTCCTCCCAATAGATAAATATGGACACATTGTTACTGTGCTACATCAAATGGATCTTTCGGTTACCACACCTACACAAATCTTGGGAAAGATCAATGCTCATGAAATGTACATGCACATCAACGACAAGGAAGAATCATCTTCCAAAAGAAAGGATTTGGCTCTCAAAGCAAATCATGAAAGAAAAGGAAAAGCAAAAATACAAGTTGAAGAAGAATCCTCAAGTGATGATGACCTTGATGCAAACATTGCCTTGATGGTAAAGAAGACCACCAAGATGTTGAAGAAGCTAAATAGAGAAGGCATCAAATTTGATTCAAGAAAGAAGAAGTTCTTTTCCAACAAAAGAAAGCCCATTTCTGAGATGGACTGCTACAACTGTGGTGAGCTTGGTCATCTCGCTCATCAATGCAACAAGCCCAAGAAGAACAAGTTCAAGGGCAAGAAAGAAGATGACAGCGATGATGAAAAGAAGGAAAAGAAATTTTTCAAGAGAAAGGATGGGAAGCAAAAGAGGTTCCACAAGAAGAAGAATGGAAAGGCATATATTGTTGGCGACTGGCTCACCGACATCGAATCATCAAGTGGGTCTTCTTCAAGTGAAGAAGAAAATGATGAAAAAGTTGCCGCCATCGCCGGGGACTTCTCTTCACCACCACCATCGCCATCATCCACTTCTCACCTATGCCTCATGGCTAGGGGTGAACGGAAGGTACAAAATGATATTGTTGATGATAGTGATAGTGATAGTGATGAGGAATTTGCTTCACCTTCATATGATGAGTTAGCTGACTTACTTAAAGAATATACTCAAATCATTAGAAAGTCAAAAGCTAAATGTGATAGGCTGAAAAATGAAAATGAATCTTTAAATGCCAAGTATGACATAGTTATAAAGGCTAGTGATGAAATAAAAGAAGAAAATAAAACTATGTCATCAACTGTAAATGAGCTCACAAACTCCCTAAAAGATGCTAAGGAAAAATATGACAAATTAAATAAAGCTAATAGGGAGTTGCAAAATAGACTAGTAAAGATCGAGAAAGATTATGCTCAAATTAAATTTGATCATGACAATCTTCTTGTTGAAAATGAACTTTTATCTTGCAAAACACATGAGGCTATTAACCCTGTTGTTAAGCTTGATGTAGCAACCTCATGTGATGATTTGATTCAAGAAGAGCAAACTAGTCTACATGCTGAATTGACTGAAAAAGTTGAAGTCCTGACTTTAGACAACCAAAAATTGAAGAATTACCTGACTGATGCAACTACTAGAGGAAAAATTGCTATTGAGAACAATGATTTCAACAATGAGTTGGTAGTGGATAATCAAAGGCTTAAGAATGAGGTCAAGAAACTAAAAAGTGAAAATGAACATCTTGCAACAAGTGTGCAAAAGTTCAACAAGGGTCAATACCTCCAAAATGAGCTGCTTATGAACACTGTTATGAAAAGTAACAAGAGTGGTATTGGATACAATGCTTTTGTGCAAAAGAAAGCTACCACTCAATACAAGCCGAAGCAGACTCACAAGCCTATCAAATGCTTTGAGTGTGGAAATGAAGGTCACTTTGCCCACAATTGCAAAGCCAAACCACCAACTCCCTTGCCTAAGCACTCAAGACCATTTGCTTTCAATGCTCACTATGTTCTAAGAAAGGTTGCAAATGGAAAGGTTAAGGTTACATTTCTAGGTCCACCAAACAAGAATAGACCTAGACAAATCTGGGTGGCAAATTCCTTAATTGAGAGAGTCACTGGTCCTATGCAATATAGGGCCCTCAAAACTCAAGCTTGAATTGTCTGTGAATGTAGGTGAACTACAAGACCGGTGGGAGCCATTGGGTTATTGACAGTGGATGCACACAACATATGACAGGCAACCCACGGATGTTCACCTCACTAGATGAAAATGTTGATGGACAAGATAAGATCACATTTGGAGACAATTCAAAAGGAAAAGTGCAAGGACTTGGCAAGGTGGCAATCTCAAATGATTTATCAATATCAAATGTTCTCTTAGTTGCACCTTTGAGCTTCAATTTATTATCAGTGGGTCAACTCTGTGATCTTGGACTTCAATGCTTATTCACTCCAACAGAGGTTATTGTAACAAAGATGGATGATGAATCAATTGTATTCAAGGGATTTAGATACAACAACCTCTACTTAGTGGATTTCACTTCTGAAGATGCAGACTTAAGAACTTGCCTCTTCACCAAAGCTTCTCTTGGATGGCTTTGGCATAGGAGGCTTGCACATGTTGGAATGAGCACACTCAAGAAGGTATTAAAGAAAGATATGGTTAGAGGATTAAAGGATGTGGTGTTTGAAAAAGACAAGCCATGCAGTGCATGTCAAGCTGGAAAGCAAGTTGCTAATACACATCCCACTAAAGCTTTCATGTCAACATCAAGGCCACTGGAACTACTTCATATGGATTTGTTTGGACCTACAAATTATGTCAGTGCCGGTGGCAACCTCTACTGTCTAGTGATTGTTGATGACTTCTCAAGATACACTTGGGTGTTCTTTCTTCATGACAAATCTGAAGTTGCATCTATATTCAAGAAGTTTGCCAAGAAAGCACAAAATGAATTTGATTGCAAGATTAAGAAAATTAGAAGTGACAATGGCAAAGAATTTGACAACACCAACATTCATGAGTACTGTGATGAAATTGGGATCAAGCATGAAGTATCTGCCACATACACACCTCAACAAAATGGAGTTGTTGAAAGGAAAAACAGGACCTTGATCACTCTTGCAAGAACAATGATTGATGAGTATAACACACCGGAGAGGTTTTGGGCCGAAGCTGTCAACACTGCTTGTTATGCATCAAACAGGCTATTTCCTCACCGGCTACTTGAGAAGACTCCTTATGAACTGCTAAATGGGAAAAAGCCAGACGTCTCTTTCTTCCGGGTGTTTGGGTGCAAATGCTACATCTACAAGAAACGCCATCACCTAGGGAAGTTTCAAAGACGTTGTGATATTGGTTTTCTTTTGGGTTATTCATTAAAGTCCAAAGCATATCGAGTATTCAACCATGCCACTGGTATGGTAGAAGAAACATATGATGTGGAATTTGATGAGACTAATGGCTCCCAAGGAGCACTTGAAAATCTTGATGATGTAGGTGATGAGCCACTAAGGGAAGCAATGAAGAACATGCCCATTGGAGCTATCAAACCAAAAGAAGATGAAGAAGAAGTGCAATTCATTGACAGGCCTTCTTCATCAAATGTACCACAAGATGATGAAAAAGATGAGAGACATGCAAATGAAGACACATTTGTCTCTCATGAACAAGCAAGGGTACAAGCCGAAGATGTTGATGCTCCAGGATCTTCTTCCCAAGTGGTTAACAGGAGAAATTCATCACTACTTCAAGCTCATCCTCAAAACCAAATCATCGGGAGTCCTTCACAAGGGGTTATTACTCGATCACATAGACATGCTTCTTTTATTGAACATCACTCTTTTGTCTCTTGTGTTGAGCCTACTTGTATAGATGAGGCGCTACAGGATCCGGACTGGGTGAATGCCATGCATGAAGAACTTAACAACTTCACCCGTAACGAAGTTTGGACCCTGGAGAAGCCTCCACAAGATGCAAGAATCATTGGAACAAAGTGGGTGTTCAGAAACAAACAAGATGATCAAGGTGTAATTGTAAGAAACAAGGCAAGACTTGTCGCGAAGGGATTCTCTCAAGTTGAAGGCTTAGATTTTGGAGAGACCTTTGCACCGGTTGCTCGACTGGAAGCCATCCGTATCCTACTTGCATATGCATCATGCTATGATATAAAACTTTATCAAATGGATGTAAAAAGTGCATTTTTAAATGGCTTCATAAATGAACTTGTATATGTTGAGCAACCGCCTGGATTTGAAGACCCTAGATATCCTAACCATGCTTACAGGTTGTCCAAGGCGCTATACGGACTAAAGCAGGCTCCAAGGGCTTGGTATGAGCGCCTTCGCGACTTCCTTATCGAAAAGGGCTTCAAGATCGGGACCGTCGACACAACTCTCTTCACAAAGAAACATAACGGTGATATTTTCATTTGTCAAGTATATGTTGATGATATAATCTTTGGCTCGACAAATGACTATCATTGCAAGGAATTTGGTGAGTTGATGTCGAAGGAGTTTGAGATGTCAATGATTGGTGAGCTAACGTACTTCCTCGGCTTTCAAGTCAAGCAAATGAAAGATGGTAACTTTCTCTCACAAGAGAAGTATACCAAAGACTTGTTGAAGAGGTTCAACATGGAGAAATGCAAACCAATCAAGACCCCCATGCCTACAAATGGACATCTCGACTTAGATGAGGGAGGTAACCCGGTTAATCAAACTCTCTACCGTTCTATGATTGGTAGTTTATTATACCTTACCGCATCTAGGCCCGATATTATGTTTAGTGTCTGCATGTGTGCTAGATTTCAATCTAATCCTAAGAAAGCTCATCTTCGCGCTGTTAAGAGAATTCTTAGGTATCTCAGGCACACTACAAGCGTTGGTCTGTGGTATCCCAAAGGAGCTACTTTTGATTTAATTGGCTATTCCGATTCGGATTATGCCGGTTGCAAAATTGATAGGAAAAGTACTTCTGGGGGATGCCATCTGCTTGGCAGATCACTAGTTTCATGGACATCCAAAAAGCAAAACAGTGTTGCCTTGTCAACTGCCGAAGCGGAATACATTGCCGCGGGTGCTTGTTGCACACAGATTTTATATATGAAACAAACCCTTCTAGACTATGGCGTAGTTCTAGAAAAGGTACCTTTGTTGTGTGACAATGAGAGTGCTGTTAAAATTGCTAATAATCCTGTTCAACACTCTCGCACCAAGCACATTGATATCCGTCATCACTTCCTTAGAGATCATGTTGCTAAAGGAGATATCATTTTAGAAGGAGTGAGGTCGGAAGATCAATTAGCGGATATTTTCACTAAGCCACTTGATAAGACCCGCTTTTGCATGTTGAGGAATGAACTAAATATTCTTGATCTCAGAAATTTTATGTAAAATGTCAAATGATGTTGTCAAGCCTGCATTGCATGTTTAAATTCCTTGTATTGCATCTAGGGCTTGTCTAACCTAGTTAAGATAACCGCCAACAAAGCGAGTGAAAAAGCTTAACTCGGGTCAAACTTGACAAGTCTTAGTTTTTAAGCTTTTAGCACTTGAATTCTTACTTTTTATGCAATTGTTGGTTCTTGAAATATGCATGAGGTACTGCACTTAGGGGGAGTATTCAAAACTCAAATCACTCATGAAAAACCCCTAGTGCAAGCCAAAATGCAAATTTCACCATTTGCCTACTTTCTCTAAAAATTATCTAGCCTATGGCAAAATATTTTGAAAAGTATATGAGGGTGCCAATACCTGTCCCAACAAGTGTTATTTTGTGTGATTATAAGTTGGGATTTGGTTTGGTTGGGAGTTAGATAGAAATTCAAAATTTTTCAAACTCTTCTCTGTCTGGGCTCACCGGACAGTCCGGTGTGCACCGGACATTGCACTGTGCAATGTCCGGTGCACCGGCAGCCGCGCGCTTCAATTCAGGTTTCCTGTGCGCTGTCCGGTGGTTTACCGGACAGCTACTGTGCGCTGTCCGGTGTGCACCGGACAGGCGCTGTAGACTGTCCGGTGCGCCCATGTCGCGTTTTTAAAAAATGGCCTCCAGCCCGACCGAGCCAGAGGCTCCTTTTATTTCCCAGCCGCCGCCAGAGCTCTCTGGCGATTCTCCTCCCCCGCCGGCGATCTTACCATCTCCGGCCACCATCTCCGGCGACCTCGTCTCTCTCCTTCTCTCCCTCGGTGAGCAGGTTTTCCCCCATCTCCTTTCTTCTCCCTCTCAGTTCCCTGTGTTAAGTCTGCCCCTTCTCCCCTCCTTTCACACCTCTTCCAAATCTGTAAATTTCTGTGAAATCCTTTGCATCCATGTTGTGAAATGTGTTCCCCTGTATTCCTTGAGTACTCCTGCAGGTTCTTAGCTCCTTCGGGAGGGTTTTCCCACCTCAAATAGCCGTTTCACCGAAACCCTAGAACTCCGCACGCCATGTGTTCGATGAAATGCCCAAACCAGCCAAACTTGCTCCAATTGAACCCAATTTTTTCAGGCACTTTCACCACATTTCCAGTAACCTACTTGCCAAATTTCACGCCAATCCGAGATCCCAGGCTTAAATTTCACTTAATTCCCCATTTCGAGCGATCGTTTCCGAGCCGAGTGCCCAAAACCCTATTTCTTCGCCTAAATTCAAACCATGCACACACTTCACTCATATTGACCTATATAAACCTATTCGTGAAGTATCGGCTCAATCCCACATCATTTAGTGCCTCAATTCAAATTCCAATCATCCTATGTCTCTATTTGTCTGTTAAACGCCGTTTTCACGTCGTTTGACTTATTGATCGTCCTGTCTCGTGCCATTTCTCTCTGTGTATGTATTTATTCACATTTCATATGCTTATGATTATGTGACTAATACGTGCTCACCTCTTCTGTCATTTCAGTGACCTTGTGTGACCGTGTGCCGTCTCCCGTCCTGCCTGGATCGTCACCTCTTGTGTGAGCTTTCCAGGTAGACATCTCACTCTTTGCTAAATCTATCGGTCACTTTTGCTCCGTGCTTAGTCTCTCTATCTCATTTGCAGACTCTAGTTCGGGATGCCGCGCACAAAGAATGCGTCGGCGTCAGGGGGTGGCGATGACGAGGACCCTCGTCGCCCCTTCAGGCAGGTGAAGGGCAAGACTGTGTATCTGGAGCAGCAGGAAGGCCGCAAGAAGCGGCGTTCGGACAGAGAGGCTCGTGCAGCAGCAGCAGCTGCAGCAGCCGCTGCACAGGCAGCACTTGGAGATCAGCCGGATGTTCCATCAGATCAGATTGCTTTCCGTGCTCGTCGTCTCGCCTCCCGGTCTCGCTCCTCCACTCACACCTCCGCTTCCACTCCGCCACCCACTCTGCCTGCTCCAGTCACTCCTCTTGCTCCATACACCACCACAGACATACCCACTACCTCCACCACGCCAGCTTCCACTGACCCTCCTCCCGCTCCCGCTTCAGCTCCTCCTGTACCTCCACCTCGTTTCCGGGAGCGTGATGAGACTGAGGTACAGCCACTGGCTTCGGATCCTCGTCTATTTGATCTTCAGCGTGCTACTGCAGCCCGGGTACGTCGGTTCAGGTACGTACCCGTAGAGTCCTGGCTGCCAGCTCAGAGAGACCCAGCAGCAGGAGTTCTTTTCAGCACACGGATTCAGGAGTCTTTCTTCAGGGCTCAGATGTCTGCTCAGATTGCGCTTCGAGTTCACCGCCTATTGGATCTTCCAGCCTTCTTGCTAGCAGCCGGTGCTGAGTCTGAGGCGCATCTCACCTATTTGCCAGGACTTCTGTCCTTTCTGACTATCAGCGGCAGATATGTTGAGGAGTGGGTCCGCGTCTTCTATGCTTCTGTTTGGATTGACCCGGATCATCATTGGATGAGGTTCCGCTTTGAGCGCGAGGATGTCACGATCACTGCGAGTCAGATTCGACAGCTTTTTGGTTTCCCTGAGTCGACTACTCGCCTTCACAGTCTCTGTTATGGCACTTCAGATCCTCCACGTCGCCCTCATGGCGGTGTGGCTCTAGGGACAGCTCACGTCGCGGCTCTGTTCCGCCCGCCTTTCACAGATGGGTCGCGACGTTCTCCAGCAGACTTCACTACTGCAGCGAAGTACTTATATGAGCTCGTCAGACGGACACTCCTCCCTAGGATGGGATACAGGGAGGCTACCACTCATATTCAGCTTTGGCTCCTTGGTGCCCTGGTATCCCACTCTGAGTTTGATGTTGTGGACTTTCTGATCTGTGAGATTGAGGACACCGTTCTGGATGGGATTCGTGCTCGACGGCAGCTACCCTATGCTCACTACTTATGCCACATCTTTGCGCAGCTGATACAGCCCCCTCGATTTCAGAGCACCCTTGAGGCCTCACGCCTCGTTTTTGGATCCTATCGTCCTGCGCCTGAGATTCCTGTGCCAGCTTCTGCTACTGTTTTTGACTCTCAGGCCGAGGATGCAGCTCTTCGTCAGTTTGACACTCAGGGTACAGCAGCTGATGATGATGATGATGATGATTTTGGGATTCCTCCTCCGCCTCCTATGCCTCCACGCTCACATGATCATGAGGCTGGGAGTTCTAGTGCTGCCCCTGCTCCTCCTCAGGCTATGGACCCTGCTCTTGCTTCGATTCTCCAGAATATCACTCAGCAGCAGGCTCACATGGCAGCGCAGCAGACTCACATTTTAGCCGAGCAGGCTCACCTGGTAGCTGAGCAGGCCCGTTTATCAGATAGGATGCTCTCCATGTTTCAGAACATGCAGGACAGGCAGGATGCACTTCAGCAGCAGCTTATTCAGGATAGGGCTGAGAGTAGGGCATTCATGGCTCTCATGCTACAGCAGTCTGGTACCTCAGTTCCTCCGGTTCTGTCTGCTCCACCTCCTCCGCTTCACGCTCCTGTGGTGCCATCGATTCTGTCAGGACCCCCTGTTGGTACCTCTCCGCTCCGGCCGGTCACTTTGGCGTTCACCTCTCCGGCGCTCAGCTCTGTCTGCCCACAGCCGCCAGTGCCATCAGCATCTGCTGTTATCACTACCGCTGTGGCAGTATCTGTCTCCGCCTCTGTTCCGGCAGCTCCTGCAGCGCGGCCTCAGTCCGAGTCAGTACCAGCTCCAGCTTCTACCGCAGATCCTGGATCCGAGACTGACTCTGACCCTCCGCCAGCGTTCGCTCTGCTGCCTCGACCGCGATCGGATGCGCCCCCGCCGCCTCCTCCTGCTTCAGATGTTTAGGTTCAGGACCCTTTTGGTGTTTGACGCCAAAGGGGGAGAGATATGAGTTGTGAGAGTTAGGGGGAGTTAGAGAGTTAGTAGAGAGTCATGTTGATGTAATATATGTGCTTGCTACTCTCTGTACTAGCTTGATGTTTTTGGCTCACAAACTCGTCATATACTCTCGTTGCTTGATTGACTGTGTGTATTATGTTTTCACCTTATATTTTATCACCAGTCTTCTAGTTCTTGTTTCATTGTTTTAACTTCACTTTTATATGAACAAGAATCTTATGATGTGTATGCGCTCACTCTTATTATTATGGTACACGTTCTTTCTGTCAAAGATTACTGAGTATTACTAACCATTCTTTCTATTGACAGAAACTTCAAAACAAACTACTCTCACAAAACTTGTAGGGTTGTCATCAATCACCAAAAAGGGGGAGATTGAAAGCATCTAGGCCCCTGGTTGGTTTTAGTGATTAATGACAACGTAATATTACATGTGACTAACGTGTGTTTTGCAGAGACAAATGGTAAGTTAGGTCGCATGACAGGTAGAAGTACTACAACGGTGAAAACAATCCCGGACATAAGAACTCGAAGCGACGGCTAAAACGACGAAACAAAAGGTGAAGGTCTACGGAGTCCGAGTGTCAAGGAGATGTGGACACTCGCATTTTAGTTAGGTCTTTTATTCTCTTTTAGCCGTACTATAAAGAGGGGTTGTCGATGAGTAGTTTGACCAAGAGAGTTCTAGTGTAGTGTTGGTGCACAATCACACTCATACACAGTGCTAGGTGTCACTCTAGAACTCACACTCAAGTTAGAACAAAAACCGATTTGAAAAACAGCTGAAAACAAGAGTTAGTATTTCTGGCGTTGGGGCACCGGACTGTCCGGTGTGCACCGGACTGTCCGGTGCACCCTCTGCCAGATGGGGCCAGGCTGGTCCGCGGCAGAGACTTTGGCTCCGCAGAAACCCGAGAGCGCAGTGTTCAGAGTTGAATTTTAGTGGCACACCGGACACCGCACCGGACTGTCCGGTGTGCACCGGACAGTGAACTGTTCATTGTCCAGTGCGCCACGAGTCCAACGGCTATCTGTCAGAACTAGCCGTTGGAAACGACCGTTGGCGCACCGGTGGCGCACCGGACTGTCCGGTGCGCCATCGCGCAGTGAATTGCCTGTAACGGCTAGTTGGTGGGTGAGGGCTATTTATACCCCCTCCACCCACCATATTCAATGTCTTGCACTCCACATTTATTCCAGCACATTGCTAGAGCTTTGCAAGCACCAAAAGCCTAGTGAGGAGATTAGAGAATCATAATCCGCGTTTGTTCCTCATTAGCGCTAGTGAGAGCCACCTAGAGCACACACCACTTGCATTAGGCTTCTCTTGGTCAAGCGAAAGTCTACGGCTTGTTACTCTTGGTGATCGGCATCACCTAGACGGCTTGGTGGTGTTGGGAGCTCGGTGATCACCGTGAAGATCTTGTTGGTGACCCGACTCAAGTTTGTAAGCGGTCTCGAGGGATCCACCGCGCCGGAGTGGCAAAGGATCATCTCGTAGTGAGCACTTGGTTCTTGCGAGGACCAAGGGGGAGCGATACCCTTGCGCGGGTGCTCCAACGAGGACTAGTGGAGAGTGCCGACTCTTCGATACCTCGGGAAAAATTGGAGGAGTCTTCTAAACTTTGCTTTACATTCCGCACTTAATTCAAGCGCTTTACATTGTGTATTTGTTTAGCAAGTATTTGAAGTATTATCTTAGCTTTGTTACATTTCTAGTATTATTTTCTTAGTGCTAGTTGTTGGGGTGAAGTTGGGCTCTTGCTTATCTCTTGCTTAGGTTTTAATTAGTGTTGATTTTTAGAAAAGCCCAATTCACCCCCCCTCTTGGGCATCGTGATCCTTTCAGCACCGTTGGCGCCTGTGCCCTCAGACGCAAGAACCTTCGAACATACGCCTGAAGGTATTCTTCGTGATCTTGGGTGCACTGGAACTAAGCTTGAGCGGTGACCGGCTTCGTCTGAAACCCTTGGAAACTGGTGATCAGCATGTCCTTCAGCTTCTACCATGATGTGATTGTTCCTAGCCGAAGAGAGGAGTACCAGGTTTGTGCAACATTCTTGACTACCATGACGAAAGACTTCACCATGACTGCAGTATTGCCACCATACGAAGATATGGTTGCTTCATAGCTCATCAGAAACTGCTTCGGATCTGAGTGTCCGTCATACATGGAGAGCTGGGGTGGCTTGTAAGACGGGGGCCAAGGTGTAGCCTGCAGTTCTGCTGACAGAGGAGAAGCATCATCAAAAGCAAAATTTCCATGATGGAAATCCTCATACCAGTCATCCTAGTTGAAGAAGCCCTCTTGATGAAGCTCTCTGTGTTGGGGCCTTCGGTTTTGCTCATCTTGAGCAAGATGACGAACTTCTTAAGTGGCTTCGTCTATCTGCCTTTGTTGGTCAGCTAGCCGAGCCATCTTTTCCTTCTTCCTTTGCACTTGTTGATGGAGCATCTCCATATTCCTGATCTCTTGGTCCAATTTGTCCTCCTGGGGCATTGGACTGGTGGCCTTCCTCTTCTGGCTTCGGGCCTCTCGAAGAGAAAGGGTCTCCTGGTTCGGGTCCAGCGGCTGCAGAGCGGCAGCCCCTGTCGCTGAAGCTTTCTTTGGCGGCATGACAAAGGTTGATGCTTGCCGAAGGTGGTCGAAAAGGGTTTACCGGAGGTGGGCGCCATTGTTGGGGACTTGTTTTCAAATGCTATGAGTTAAGAACAAGGCAACACAGAAAATGTCAAACGTTACAGTCCTTCGTCCTTCGAAGCATTATTTCCCCTGGGATATAATGATCTTCGGACGAAGGTTGTGAAGGGCATACCTTCATCATCACAACATATAATGATGAAGAAAGAATCATATAAAACATAAGAGATAATATAAATAGTCATATATTATTATCAGCCCATTTCTATTTATTACTATGGAAAAATAGAAATGATAACAAATTACAAGTGTACCTTCGGCTTGAAAGAAGGTAAAAATACAAGCGTGACGCGAAAGCAAATACCAAGTCCGCGCGAACAGTAGGGAGCACTGTTCATCTATTTATAGGCACGAGACGCAGCCCATGTAAAATTACACTCATGCCCTTTACATTTGCTGATAACTCTATAGTAACCCGTCGAGGTCTAAATAGCCTTTTCATCTTTAAGTCGGTTTCCTTTTCTGCTATCATGCCGAAGCTCTTCTGCGCATAGCTTCGGCTCCGCGCCATCCTTCGTATTCATTTTGTGCTTCTTCACACTGTGGTTTTAACTCAAGTCTGAAGATACCTGTTCATGCATTATACTCTAGAAACTTTGTTAAATCATGTTTTTGAGGACCTTCGGAAGCCGAAGGCCCCCAACAGTAGCGAACCACATGCTAGATTTTTTACAAAGTGTACCACACTGCATGCATGCATACACCGTGTAGCATAATTTGTATAACTATATATCATAAACTGGTTCTAACGAGCATAGTTGCATGGCTGTCGGAGCGATCATATATTTATGGAGAAAATAAAGCATTTAAATAAGTTTTTTTTGTTTTCATGCATGTCAATCCATTTTCTTTCATCGCACATCTTGTCATCCTTAATTTGTACGCATGCAGTAGAAAACAGATTTTTACTAGTGTACCGAATTGCATAAATACCTACACCGTGTAACATAATTAGTATCAGTGTATATCATAAACTAGTTCTAAGGAGTTTAGCTGCATGGGTGTTGGATGGATCCTATATTTATGGAGGAAATAAAACATTAAATATTATTTTTTGTTTCCATGCATGCCAATTTATTTTTTCATCGCACATTCTTTCCATCCTAAATTTGTGCGCATGCAGGGTAATAGATTTTTATGCAGTGTACCGAATTGCATAAATATCTACACCGTGTAGCGTATTTAGTATCAGTATATATCATAAACTGGACCTGATGAGCCTAGCTGCATGACTATTGCAACGATCCTATATTTATGGAGAAAATAAAGTATTTAAAAATAGAAACTACCACATATATATTTTCTAAATTTACGTGCATGCAGGGAACGTGTTTGACTCATGCATGCATTCCTTTTTTGCGCGCACAGGGTGGGTGGCGCACCCGATAGCCTGGCTTGGGAGTGGGTGGGCGCGCCGGGCTGGACCAGGTCGCTCAGGTGGTCGGCCTGGGCTTCCTCTAACTATTGGAAGCCCAGGGCTCCTAATATACCTACCATATATATATATGTAGACCTTTCTTAAATAGATAATTATTTAAACACGATCCAAACCCATGCCGAACAAGATCGATTCAAACCAATAACGGGACTAGGTCAGGGTTAGCACACACATCGGTAGTCGGTGTACCTTCGGATCAAGCCAAACCAATGCCGAGTTGGGTGTATGGCGGTGTTGTCCCTGTTGGCATGGTGGATCTGACAGTGTGCCTAACGTGGATTTAGCTACACCTCGTGGTGCACCAAGGATTTTGCCTAGAGATGTCGGGCGACGATGTGGCGAGGAGAGAGGTGGAGACGACGGAGTGACGAGGTATGTGGTGTAGGATGAGATGAGTTGAAGTTTTTCTCTCGTTTTTTTCACCATCGCGAAATAAGATACGATGAGGGAAATGATGATGGACTATAGATGGCAAAATGGGCCTTGTCTGGCCGGCCTGAGGCACGAGCCATTTAATAGTGTTGTGGCCTAGCCTAAGAACCGTGTTCTGTCAGGATCGCCTTCTAGCTCAGGCCACTGTGCTGGCTCGATCGTGCTACAGCGAGCTGTAAGAAGCTCATCGTGGACATGCACTATGAGGCGCGGATCCAAGCCATCGTCTCTTACTACGGCTCCGTCCTTGGAGAGAAGGTGAGAAACAAGGACGCCCGGACCATATCGTTGACTCTGGACCAGTACTTGCAAGTAACTACAAATATTAATATTGATATTTAATATGCTTAATTTTATCTTCTGATATGTTGTGTACTTGTTTTTTGTAAATGATTCCTTATTTGTGCACCGTGCATCCTGAGTGTTCGGAGCAAATGGTGCAAAGGTGGTGCTCGACCGAGTGGGATGAGGCTCACAACGCTAGCCGGGAACGTCATTTGATGATGCAAGGTCCCTCTCACCACCAAGGTAGCTGCAACCTCGGCAAATACGCAAAAGCATGGGTACGCACTCTCTTTAATTTAGTCTAACTTTTGATTAGGTATGATTTCTAACCATCTCATTGGTTTTCTTATAGTCCGCATCACATGGTGGCTAGCCTTGCTCCATCTTCTCGGCGTATGCTATGGCCCACAAGGGCAAGGTGATGTCCAACGTCACCTACAACTCGGAGGACGGGCCCGATGCGTATAGCAACCCCAGTGTCCACAGTCGCCTCAATGAGTACACTGCCATGGCACAACAGGTCCATGGACTAGATTATGATACGAGGACCGATGACATCGACGAAGATGTCCTCATGAGGGTCGGAGGAGGCAAGAGGCATGGGCGGTACTGGATTACCGACGGAGCAATCGACTCGTCCTCCACTCCCACTGTCTCAGGTGCGAGCAAGGAGCACAAGCGCAAGCCCAGCCATACGACCTTGGCAGAACGTCTCACAACATCGCATCCAAGAACTCCAGATTAGTGCTTTTGTGCCTTGTCAATTGTCATTCATTGAGTTATATACCTTCTGTTGGGGGCCTTCGTACTCCGAAGGTCCTCAAAAACATGATTTGACAATGTTTGTCATGTGGATTATATGAACAGGTACCTTCGGACTCAGAATTGTGAACATGAAGTACGGTCAGGACGAAGCCTGAACCAGACGAAGGGGGATTGAAATGGAGGACGGGCTGATTACCAAGCTCTACGAAGGATGATGCAGAGCCGAAGCTGTGCGCAGGAAAGCTTCGTCGCGATAGCAGAAAGGGGAACCGACTTAAAGATGAAAAGACTACTTAGGCCTTGACAGATTTCCATAAGTCATTAGCAAATGTAATGGACATGAATGTAATTTTGTATGGGCTGTGTCTCACGCCTATAAATAGATGAACAGTACTCCCGTACTGTTCACGCTGACTTGACATTTGCTTTTGCGTCATCCTTGTACTTTTGTCTTCCTGCAATCCGAAGGTACACTTGTAATTTGAAGTCATTTCTATTGTTATATGATAATAAAATAGAAATGACATTGTGACAAAGTTTAAATACTTATATTACTTTTTACGTTATGTTTATGACCTTCGTCACGGCTTATTGCATTTACGAAGATATATTGTTTGTGACCTTCGTCCGGAACACATTATATCTCGAAGGGAAATAATGTTTCAAAGGACGAAGGACCTTATCATTTAACACTTTCTATGTTGCCTTGTTCTTAATCCGAAGCATTTGAGAACAAGTCACCAACACCTTCTCTTTGCATAATTATAAAATTGGGCTGAAATATTACTGGTCCAGCTAGAAGAAGAGAGGAGGGAACAGATGGAGATGGAGGCGAGGATGACGATGAGGGCGGAGCAAAAGGCGGAGTGGGCGACTCGCTTGGCGGATCAGTAGAGGATGGCAGAGATGTTCCAGTACATGTAGAGCCTTGGCGTCACACATGGTTTCGCTCCACCACTTTCAATGTTCCCTCCAGCTGACCCGGATCAGTTCCATACTCATGTGAGTATCAAAGTTTTAGTCCTGCATGATATATATTCATCTGGTCTCACACATGCATTCTCTTCTCTGTGCAGGGACAATCGGTAGCATCAAACAATCCTCATGGATCGCCCAGCCCATCGCCAAACTAGTCCAGCCACCCACCTCATTGATGATCTTATGTTTGTTGGTGTTGGTAATACTTTGTGAGATAACTTGGTGTGAACTTGTTGATGTTGGTAATACTTTGTGTGATACTTGAGACTTATGTTTGTGAGTGTTGGAGACTTATGTTTGTGAAACTTGTTTGATATGGTGATATTTGTGTGATATATGGTGTTGGTGATACATGTGTTGACTCTGTGTTATATGTGATGTCAATGATATATATCTTTTGCTTGTTTGGACGAAATAACAAAAACAAATAAAAAAGAGTGCCTTTGCCGAGTATCGTGACCATAGCACTCAACAAAGAAGGCACACCTGGAAACTGGTAAAGCTTCTTTGCCTGGTGCTGTGATATTGGCACTCGGCAAAGAAGCACCATTTGTCGAGTGCTTCCTAGTGCACTCGGCAAAGAGACTGGCAAAGGGGCCCACTGGTGCTCCCTTTGCCGACCGCTAGTCTAGCAGACACTCGGCAAAGAGGGAGTTTTTGCCGAGTGCCGCCCGAAGCACTCAACAAAGGGACTAGCAAAGGGGCCTAGAGCCTTTTTTGTCGAGCGCTAGTCCATCAGGCACTCGGTAGAGAAGTCTTTACCGAGTGTCAGGGAGGGCACTCGGTAAATGCTCCGTCACTGTCACTTGGCACCGTGACGACGGCTTTTTTTGTCGAGAACTAGGTAGCACTTGGCAAAATCTTTGCCATGTGCCCGACAAAAAGTACTCGACAAAAAAAACTGTTATCGATGTATAATTCACCGAGACCTATTTGCCGAAGGTCACACTCGGCAAAGAGTTTGTCGAGTGTTTTCTGGGCTTTATGGAGAGCAAAGTACTGTGTGCGGTAGTGATTAGAACCGTTGAGTTGGAACTGACATAGCCGCAAGCATCACTAACAGTTCTGACTGCCAGCAAGGAGGAGTATTTAGTACTGGTCGGTGAATCCATCACACAACTAATTTTGTTTACTTTTGCATGATTTTTTTCCATTTGCTAGATGAAATTGTAGCCTATATTAAATTATTTATTCTGTTCATTGGGGCGTATAAAATGACCTGAAGTAGGACCAACATTATTGCACATGGCTTTCTTGGCGGTAGCGCGTTCCCTGTGATGCAGATGCAGGTAGCCCCATGCATGTGTGTGCCCTAGACTCCAAATCTGAATAAAAATCTATATATTTTATATGGGAGTTGAATTTGATTGTCTCAGATACATTGTTGAAGTGATGATGTTGTGCGACGGTGCAGACCTATGCAAGTCACCATAGTCTAAATAATGATGTTCAACTCTTATGAATGGCTAATGTTGTGCGACAGAGTAGAGTAGCTCCTGTGAAATAAGCTTCGATTTTAAATGGTGACGCTCAGATCGTGAAGTAGCCATAGTTTTAAACTGATGCCGCCTTTTATTTTGAACAACCAAATCTTTAAACTGTCTCTATATCAATGACGTTCATATTGCATGTTTAAAAAGTCGACGTTCAACGATAAGGTTGTCAAAACTGTTATGCCAGTTTTTTTAATGGTATATATAGCTGATTTTATTTAGAGCCTCTTCCATTCGGATTAAATTAAGCCGGTTATTTAGACTACTGCACATGTAATTCATAGAGACAATAGCAATATAGAAGCAATAAAAGTCGTTACAAATTAAAGCCAAGTGAACATGATGTTAAATGCGTTGAAATTCTCGATTAACCTGCTAAATTATTAATACTCCTGAATAATTCTACTCCTTTAAAGCACTAGTTTCATGTGTCGTACGTCACATGTGAAGCGCGTACGTATGTTCTCCTTTTGATTTTTTTTATTCAAACAAATAATACCTTTAAATATGGAATTAAATAAACATGAATTTCACGTAAGCATCTAAAAAAATCTTAATTGCCCCAAAATTTGAGGATATAAAAAAGAGAAAATTCAATAAAACACAGAGCATGGTAATATATATATATATATATATATATATATATATATATATATATATATATATATATATATATATATATATATATAGCTTCCAAGCTCCTTGTGTGCTCCTTGTGTAAACAGAGAAATGGTCTCCTGATTTCCGCCTAAATCAATTGGTATTTTAAAAGGTTGAGACGTTAAGCAGACCTCATGCATGGCACGTAAATAAGAAATATATAATACTGGATAGCTCTATCTCTAGAGATATTTATTAATGTGTGGCACCGACTAGACTTCTGCTCCACGTGAGACGTGATATATGGAGTAATATACAAAGCCAAACCCAAACAAGTCTTCTGAGCACGTTAGCATGCCTGCATAGTGAGGCTACCACATGAAGGCAATTAATTAAGCAACTGTGGCAGAGTAGAGTTGCTCATGTGAAATAAGTTCCGACTATTTTAAATGGCGCGCGACGTTCAGATCGTGAAGAAGTAAGCCATAGTTTTAAACTGATGACTTTTATTTTAAACAACCAAATGAATCTTTAAACTCAATGAAGTTCAGAGATCTCGCTTGTTTAAAAAGCCGACGTTCAACGATAAGGTTGATAAAACTGTCATGTCAGTTCTTTTTATTGGTATATATCGCTGATTTTATTTAGATACGCTGAAGCTCTGTAAAACTGTGTCTCTATCTTGGCTTAACCTGCTAAATTATTATCCAAACTGCTGAAGTATTTAATTATAGATCTGTAGTTTCAAAACTAAACGCCAAGCATGTACTAATGGCTAAGTATGCATGGTCCATTCTTCATGTTCTATCTTTCTCACATGAGTTTAAACACAGTGTTTATCATGGATTTTAGGATTTATTTATCTAAAATGAATAAAATAATTGATCAAACCCAATCAAATTATTCCACTCTACACAGGTCCGTTATGTTGGTGAGATGTGAATTCAAATGGAATTCAGTATTGTATATGGATACAAGCCATATATAGTTATTCTAAGACAAGTTAGTGTTAGAGCGAGAAAAACACCATAAGGAATTGTTTGACAACCCTAGGGATTTCTATTTTCTAAAGAAAAATTAGTTTATTTTTCATTGAGAAAATTAGAATCCCTTTGAAAAATGAAGTTGTCAAATTAGTGTTAGAGCAACAAAAACACCATAAGTGTATAATGTCAATACCATCAAGTTCTCAAACACATAGATAAAAGGAAGTAATGTCAGTTGCCATCCTCAACTAACCTAGGTGGTGGTGTTAGCTAAGACTGAGATACTTATTAGCCTAATCTATGTTTATCATATGGTTATAATATATAATGTGCACCCACACACCCACAATATAATATATAATAGGCAAAAAAAGAAGGTGCTGTTGCTGCTGCCATCTGCCGCTGTTGGCACTGCAATATTTGGCCACAGCTGCACGCAGTAGCAACAACTAGATCAGGCCCGGCCCTGAGGGTAGGCAGGGTATGCCACCGCTCAGGGCCCCCAAGTCAATAGGGCTCCAGTCTGGTTCAAATATATATATATATATATATATATATATATATATATATATATATATATATATACCGTATACACTTATTCATGTGATGTTGAGTTAAATGATTTGATTTCTGAATTGAAGATTCTAAAGTTTACTTTGTTTGACGACACATTGTCTACTATGGAGATTTTTGAGCATATAAGTGATGTGTATTGTTATCCTAATGCCTCTATTGCTTATAGAATATTATTTACTGTGCATGTTACTGTTGCATCTGCTGAAAGAAGATTCTTAAAATTGAAGTTACTGAAGAATTATTTAAGATCAACAATGAATTAAGAAAGATTGAATGGTTTGGCGACTTTATGTATCGAGAAGAAGCTATTGGATGATATCAATATCAATAGTATAATCGATGATTTTGTATAAAAAATGTTAGAAGAAATTTTATAAGATTAAGAGTGACAAGATTTTATGATTTCAGCCAATGTTATTTTATAAACAATAATGTGTAGTATTCTATATTTCAGTAAGTTATATACAGTTTCTTTACTAATATATATTTAGTAAATGTGTAGATAATATATACATATATAGTTATATGAGGTCTCTATATAATTTTTTGCTTAGGGCCCCTAAAATATCAGGACCGGCCCTGAACTGGATTAGCTGTGTGAACACGTAGAAAATGGTGGCATCAGTAGTACTAGTCAACAATCCATTAACTATAATGCAATAGAGTAGCTCATGTGATATGCGCTTACATCACTGTATTGACATCACGCCGGCGTCCGCCCCACCGCCGAGCCGCTAAGTGAGTATTTTTAATTTTTAGTATAATTTTGTCAATGTATATATTGTTTTCTAGTTGTCTTTTTTCAGTATTAAAATTTTTGTATGTTTAATATTGTTTAGCTTGTTACGTGTTACGGCCAGAATTTGATTATGTAATAAATTTAATTTGTTTTAGTTTACTTAGTGGTGCTTAGATAATTTAAACTTTTAATTTCCGAGGGTAATTATTATACCCTCGAAAATAATGTTATTTTATATGATTTGTCACTCGTGACAATGTTATTTCGTATATATTATTGTGGTAGTTTATTAGTTGAACTCGTGACAATGTTTTAGTTTACTTAGTGGTAGTTTATTAGTTGAACTATGTAATTTACTTATCCTTTTCTATAGATATATGGGCTGATCTACTTAACTAATCAGGTTAACGTAATCTAGTTACCTTATGGAGGAGGATCGTCGATGGATGTATGAAGGTTGGAAGAAAAGAGGTGTTATATCAAGTGAGTGGGTTGCCAAGACTGACGCGTTTCTTGACCATGCTTTTGCTTGGTCAGAGACTGGAACAGATGTTAGGAGCCCTTGTAGCAAGTGTCAGAACATTTATTTCCTTGATAGGAGGACTATATCGATAGATCTTTGTAAGAACGGTCATATGCCAGGCTATGAGGTGTGGGTGTACCACGGTGAGGACCCACCTCTTTGTATTGTATCGGAAGTTCAGTCACATGAAGAGTGGGACTACGATAGGATGGAAGAGATGCTTGACGATGTACGCCATGAGCTTCTACCCGTTGATTCGGAGAACCCCGGTCAACCCACCGATTATGAGGATCCACCTACGCCTGAGGTTCAGAAGTTCTTCGAGCTCCTTAAAGATGCCGAAGAGCCGTTGCATGAGCACACAAAAGTGATCGTCCTTGTATTTGTGACTCGACTTATGGCTATTAAGTCTAAGTTTGCATTCTCAAACAACTGCTACAAGGAGCTTCTGAACTTGATCAGTGATGTACTTCTGGAGAATCACAAGATGCCAAAGGACATGTACCAGTCCAAGAATTTGCTCTCTAGTCTCGGTATGGACTATGAAAAAATCGATGTCTGTGACAATAAATGTATGCTTTTCTGGAAGGAGACCGTGAGTGAGAAGAAGTGTACAGTATGTGGTGAGCGTAGATTCGTAGAGGTTGAAAACGACGATGGTTTGGCCGTGACGACGAAGATTGCACGTAAGCAGCTTCGTTACATGCCACTTATACCTCGGTTGAAACGTTTGTTCATCTCCAAGAATACAGCCAGACACATGAGGTGGCACAAAGAAGGGGTATGTGAGAATCTAGATGTCATGGCACACCCAGCTGATACTAGATGCCTTTGATTGCAGCTTTGCTGATGAAGTGCGGAATGTCCGCTTTTGTTTGGCAACAGATGGTTTCTGGCCTTTCAATTTAACTGCAACGTCCTACTCATGCTGGCCCCTCTTTGCTGTTCCATACAACCTTCCACCAGCTATTTGCATGAAATATGAATTTATTTTCTTGTGTCTTGTAATACCTGGTCCGGATCATCCTGGAACAAAGATCGATGTGATGATGAGACCCGTGATTGAAGAATTGAAAATTTTGTGGAAAGGAGTTGAGGCATATGATTGTTACAAGAAACTGAAGTTCAACCTGAGAGCCATGTTTTTGTGGTCTATTTACGATTTTATGGCTTATGGTATCTTTGGTGGATGGAGTTGTCATGGGATTTTGACATGTCCGATATGCGTTGAAGACACTTTATGCTTCCGACTGAAGTTTGGTGGAAAGATATGTTACTTCGATTGCCATAGATGTTTTTTGCTAGAGGATCACCCGTACAGATTCGATAGGAACACTTTTAAAAAGGACACGATTGTGACGAGGGGACCACCCAAGCGTCTTAGTGGTCCAGAGATTGTCGCGAGACTTAATGATTTGAAAATAAACGAACATGGAAATCGTTTTGAAGGTTATGGAACCGAGCATAATTGGACTCACAAATGTGGTCTATGGGAACTCCCTTATATGAAAGCCTTGATTCTAATGCATAACATTGATGTGATGCATTAGGAACAAAATATGGGTGAAAGCATTATCAGCACCTGCTTGAATATCACTGACAAAACAAAAGACAACCCTAAGGCTAGAAAAGACTTGGCCTTAATCTGTAGACGACCAACTCTGGAGATAGGAGAGAACCAGAAGAAGCCACGTGCTCCTTTCAGTCTTAAACCTAAAAGGAAGAAACAATTGATGAAATGGTTGAAAAACCTAAAGTTCCCAGATGGTTACGCCGTGGGCTTTAGAAGGTCTATGAATTTGAAGACGAGAAAGTTTTCCGGGTTGAAAAGTCGTGACTACCACATAATAATGGAAAGACTCCTTCCTATTATATTCCGTGGTTTTGTAAAAAATGATGTCTAGAAAGCATTAGCGGAGCAAAGCTACTTTTATAGACATCTTTGTGCTAAAGAAATAAAGAAAGAGATGATGGAGAAGCTTGAGCAACAAATACCGGTTTTGGTATGTAAACTTGAAAAAATATTTCCTCTAGGTTTCTTCAATCTGATGCAACATCTACCTGTTCACCTACCATACGAAGCTAAGGTAAGAGGTCCTGTACAGTATAGATGGATGCATCACATCAAAAGGACACTAAAGAAGCTACGTGCAATGGTTGGTAATAAGAGACGAGTTGAAGGGTGCATTGCTAAAGAATTCAAATACAAAGAGATAACATTGTTCACGGGCCTGTACTTTGCAGAGGAACATAATGTCAATGCCCCTACGTTGCAGTATCATGTCGAAGAGCCCCCTATCAGTGATCTTCAAATTTTTCAATGGAGGAGCAAAACTGTAGGACCCAGCACAGCTTACTATTTCACCAATGACGAATGGAGGACTGCTTTACTCTACATATATAACAACATGGAAGAGATGAGTCAGTTTCTCCTATAAGTGTAAACTTAATTTTTGTCATTGTCGCTATCATTGTTTTTTATACTAAAATGTTTGTTTCCTTGTACTAACAGTGAATTTGATTCTCAAAATTGGATGTCTGGCTGTGAACGTGACTAGATTCGTCGAGAGGGAAAAGATGGGGGACCTAATTTCTTTTGTTGGTTTCGAGATTATGTAGATATAAATGACAATATACACCCAGACCTTCGACAATTGTCCCTAGGAGCAGTAACTGCCAGACGTTATGGTCGGTATGATGTCAATGGTTTCCGTTTCCGTTCTACAAGGTTCGAAGATGCTCATCCTCTAGCAGCCACGATAAATTCCAGAGTTGTAACTAGAGTTGTCAATGATGAAGGGAAGGTGACTAATTATTATGGAGTCATTAATGATATACTCGAGTACTAGTTATTATGTACTAACTTGTTTTTGTTAAAACATGATGTCAAAGAAAATGAGGTCTTTTGCTCGTAGTTTGCTTGGGACGAGGAGCAGGTCGAGGAGTGAGGATTCAGTTTTTCAGGCCACAAGTTCTACCATGAGCAGATGCAGAGCGCTGGTAGAACATTTGCCTCCAGACGATGTAAGTTAGTTGTTAAATTACATTATGTGAGTTACTTAATGTTGTATGATGTAAGTTACTTGTTTCATAGGATGTTGAAATCGAGCGACAGTCGAGAGAAGATGCTGTAGTTGGGGCGGTGGTAAAGGACCATGCGAGAGATGATGATGAAGATGATGGTGGAGATGATGGTGGAGACGATGCTGGTGGGTATTCTGCAGGCGTGGATTCTGATGCTGGTGGAGATTCAGCATCTAGGTCTGGAACTTCTTGAGTTACACTAGTAGAAAAGAGCTCATAGCCTGCGGCACCCATAAATTATCACTGGCGGTTTCAGTTATCACGCGCCAGTAAAAAAAACAAGGTGGACCCGACTTAGGAACCGCCAGTGGAAACCCATTTCCACTGGCGGTTATCTTAACACAACCGCCAGTGGAAATAGGGTATTTCCACTGGCGGTTGGTGTAACAGAACCGCCAGTAGAAAGAAATTTTCACTGGCGGTTGGTGTAACAGAACCGCCAGTGTAAATACCCTATTTACACTGGCGGTTGTGTTAAGATAACCGCCAGTGGAAATAGGTTTCCACTGGCGGTTTTTCAAGCCAACCGCCAGTGAACTATCTGTTATAAATACCCCTCTTCTTCCCCGCGACAGTGAACTGTATGCTCGCAGCCAGCTTCCATTGGAGGCGATTTTGGAGGTCCAGATTTCACAAAAATATAAGGGGGGAGGTTTTGGTCTTCATTTCTTGGAAGAAGGTGGATAAGAAAGGTTGGTTTATGTTTCTTTGTCAATTTTTGTTCATTCTTGCTCAATTTTAGCCACATTTTGGATCTAGGGTTTTACATGTGAGAGAGAAGAGTATAGCTAGGTAATTTTCTCTATTTCCTCAAATGAGGTTGCATAAGATGGTTAGTTTTTGTCTATTCCCTCTCTTTTTCATGTTTAGTTGCTTAATGAATGGTGAATGTGTTGTATGGAAGATTGGTTTAATTATGTTTCAATTGTTAGTTATTGTTTTTTTTTGCTCAATTTTAACTACATTTTGAAACTAGGCTTTCACCATATGTTAAAGATAGGTTTGGGTATTAATTTTTTTTGTTTATTAGTTGCTAGGAAAGTTTGGCTTATGTTTCTTTTGCCAAATTTTGTTCATTTTTCCTCCATTTTAGCCACATTTTGGATATAGGGTTTCACCATGTGTTAGAGATAAAGTAGTCTAACTACTTTTATTGGAAGAGATAAAGTAGTCTAACTACATTTGTATATATACCGATCAATATGTACTGTATATATACATGCATGGTAATCTGACTTGCCATGAAAACTTCGGACTGGAAGGGTAGGCAGCAGATGTCGCACTCCAACGCGTCCTTCTCCATGGATAGTGTCACAGTCGCCTCTTCCTCATCCTCCAACCCCGACTCTTCCTCATCCTCCATGTGCAGCATGTAATTTTACACGACTTTCTAGAGAGGAGAGGGAGAGGGAGAGAGAGCTATTGTTGCCAATGCGCTCGGAGCAGGTGCAGCACTTACCGTCCGTGCGGATGCAGCACTTTGCACATCCAGAATGCCCGTTCTTGCACTGATTTTACACAGAGCAGAGCATCATGCTGGAGTCTACCGATCAATATGTACTGTATATATACATGCATGGTAATCTGACTTGCCATGAAAACTTCGGACTGGAAGGGTAAGCAGCAGATGTCGCACTCCAACGCGTCCTTCTCCATGGATAGTGTCACAGTCGCCTCATCCTCCAACCCCGCCTCATCCTCCATAGAGAGAGAGAGGAGAGAGAGAGAGAGGGTTTCACATTTTAGCCACATTTTTGGATATAGGGTTTCACCATGTGTTTTATGTTACTTTTTTACAGGTGGTGATGGAGAGGACATCCTGGATGTATAACTTATCAAGGCTAGATCCATCATACATATCCGAGGTCCATAGGTTTATTGATGTCGCTACGAACCATGCTTGGAGAACAAAGACAAAACACATATATTGTCCATGCATGGACTGCAAAAATGCTGCTGTATTTAATGACACAGAACAAATCATATCTCATCTGGTATGCCGAGGATTTATGAAGGATTACACAATTTGGACAAAGCATGGAGAGGGTAGCTCTTCGCCTTATACGACTGGAAACCCTGAGAACATCGACGACAGATTTCAGTTCGTTCACGAGACACACCAACCTCTTCCACAGAGCGAACATGTAGTGCAAAATGTTACTGATCATGGTTACGCTGGAGGAAATGAACATGATAGACCTCATGTTCTGCCAAGTGTTATGGATGAGGAAGATGCAGAGTTGCTAGAGGCAATGTTGCGTCGTCATACAGATCAATCGATGTTCTTAATGAAAGGTATGGAGTCCCTGAAGAAGGCAGCAGAAGAGCCTTTGTACGACGAGTCTAAGGGTTGTACCAAAGAGTTCACAACGCTCCGGTCTGTGCTAAAGCTGTTGATGTTAAAAGCTAAATATGGTGTGTCTGATGCTGGCTTCGATGCGTTCTTGAGTATTATCGCAGACATGCTTCCAAAGGAGAACAATGTGCCTGCTAACACGTACTATGCAAAGAAACTAATCAGTCCGCTCACTATGGGTGTGGAGAAGATCCACGCGTGTAGAAATCACTGTATCCTTTATCGAGGTGATGATTATAAAGACTTGGAGAGCTGCCCAAAGTGCGGTGCAAGTAGGTACAAGACGAATAAAGACTATCGAGAGGACGAAGAGTGTGTTGCATCCGTGTCTAAAGGGAAGAAGCGAAAGAAAGCCCAAAAAAAGACTTCAAAATCCACGAGCAAAGAAAAAGAAGAAGTAGACTATTATGCGCTCAAAAAGATTCCTGCTTTGGTGATGTGGTACCTCCCCGTCGTCGATCGATTGAGGTGTTTGTTCGCTAATCCTGAGGATGCCAGACTTATGAGCTGGCATGCTTCTGATGAGCACAAAAACGATGGGAAGCTTCGACATCCAACCGATGGGAAGCAGTGGCAAGATTTCAATGACAACCACCGAGACTTTGCCGATGAACCGAGAAATGTTAGGTTCGCACTGAGTACTGATGGAATGAACCCATTTGCTGAGAGGAGCAGCAAGCATAGCACATGGCCGGTGATCCTCACCATATACAACCTTCCTCCATGGTTGATGCAGAAACGGAAGTACATTTTGCTAACCATCCTTATTTCTGGACCTACACAACCTGGAGTTGACATGGATGTATTTTTGGAGCCCTTAATGGAGGATATGAAAATATTGTGGGAAACGGGTGTTCAAATGTTGGATGAGTATCGTAAAGGTTCATTCACGCTGAGAGCAATTCTTTTTGTTACGATCAACGATTACCCTGCTCTCTTCACATTATCAGGCCAGTTTAAGGGAAAGGTTGGTTGCACAGTATGCATTGATGGAACTGCTTACGTATCCCTTGCTGCATCTAGGAAGATAGTTTACATGAGGCACAGACGCTTTTTACTGGAAGGACACAGGTACCGCATGCGAAAGATGGATAAGTACTTCGACAATAATGGTGAACTACATTCTACTGCTCCATCGGGTAACAATAGAGGTCATAGAGTTTTTGAAATAGTCAGGAATATCAAGTTTGTTTTCGGGAAGAAGACAAAAGACGGAAAAACAAGGAAGGATGCCAAACCAGCTTCGGGGGCTATATTCAAGAAGAAGTCTATTTTCTTCGAGTACTTGCCTTACTGGAAAGAGTTAGATGTGCGGCATGCGATCGATGGTATGCACGTTCAGAAGAACGTGTTTGAAAGCATAATGGGCACCTTGCTAGACATAAAGGGCAAAACAAAAGAAGGGCTCAATTCACGCATGGACTTGGTAGATTTAGGCATAAAAAAGGAACTACATCCCGTTCTTCAAGAAAATGGGAAGTACCATCTCCCAGCAGCAAGCTACAATCTCAATGTAGATGAGAAACATGCGATGTGTGTTTGGCTCAAGAATTTGAAAGTCCCATCCGGATTCTGCTCTAGCATACGGAGTATTGTGTCAATGAAAGACCTGACAATCACCAACTACAACTCACATGATTGCCATGTCATGCTGACTACATTCCTACCTATTGCCATCAGGGCTATAAATCCTTTGTTTTTAAAGATGGCAATCACACGGTTGTGCTACTTTTTCAACAGGATTTCACAAAAGGTAATTGGTCGTGATGAGTTGGCATCTCTTCAGGAATTCGCAGTGGAGACAATATCACAGTTTGAGATGTGTTTCCCTCACATCGTTCTTTGAGATGTGAACTACAAATAGAAGCATTGGGTCCTATGTACTTGCATGAAATGTGGACGTATGAGCGTTTCATGTCAATTCTGAATGGCTATGTATCAACCCGTGCTCGTCCCGAGGCATCCATGATAGAGGGGTACTGTACCGAAGAGGCCATTGAGTCCGGAGGTCCATTCTGCAATAGTATCCTAAAAGACCAGGTTGCAATAGGTCTGCCTCCGTCACGACACGAGGGTAGACTGTATGGAAGCGGGAGGATGGGACGGAAATCTTTCATCCCACCGGATTACGATATAGTACTTGAGGCACATCAGAGCATCCAACATCAGCTAACGATAATGGAGCCATTTATCCAACAACACATCAATGAGCTTCGCGAGCAAAATCCTGGGCATATGGATGATTGGGTAATGAAGCAACATAAGCAGCGGTTCAACACATGGCTAATGGTGAAGGACATTCCACGTGGAGAAACAATAGAAGAACAAACCATCAAGGGCTTGGCATCTGGACCATCATGCCAGGTCACAACATGGCAAACCTATGACATTAGTGGATTCACATTTTGTACCAAGTCCAAGGACAAAAAGAGCATGTCACAAAACAGTGGTGTTCGATGCGAAGCCATAGATGATGAAACTGGTGAGATTATTACATATTTTGGCTTTATTGAGGACATATGGGAACTAGACTATGGTACATTTCAGATCTCGGTTTTCTGATGTCAATGGGTTGAAGACAAACATGTCACGGTAGACAACTATGGGGTCAGAGTTCTTGATCTAAGTAAGGTAGGTTACAAAGATGACCCATGGATCCTTGCTAATCGTGCTGCACAGGTCTTCTATGCTGAACAGATCATTTCTAACAATGAGAAGAAAAGCACCGACAAACCGAAGCATGTAGTTTTTCCTGGAAAACAACAAGCTATAGGAGTTGATGGTGTATCTGATTTAGAGGATTTTAACCAGTTCAATGACATGTCTCTTTTCATAGACCATCCAACCAAGATAAGGAACGTTGAGCGAAGCATCCCACGCAATTCGATGCCCTGGGTACGCCACGATGGACAAGGCAGAACAATAGCTCCCTAGATTATATAGTTGTCATGTAATTGATTATTGTTAGGACATGTCATGTAATTGATTATTGTTAGCGACAAACCGAAGCATGTAATTTTACACGACTTTCTAGAGAGGAGAGGGAGAGGGAGAGAGAGCTATTGTTGCCAATGCGCTCGGAGCAGGTCCAGCACTTACCGTCTGTGCGGATGCAGCACTTTGCACATCGAGAATGCCCGTTCTTGCACTGATTTTACACAGAGCAGAGCATCATGCTGGAGCCTACCGATCAATATGTACTGTATATATACATGCATGGTAATCTGACTTGCCATGAAAACTTCGGACTGGAAGGGTAGGCAGCAGATGTCACACTCCAGCGCGTCCTTCTCCATGGATAGTGTCACAGTCGCCTCTTCCTCATCCTCCAACCCCGCCTCTTCCTCATCCTCCACCACCACCTTGGCTTTCTTTGGAGTGCCGCCGTCATGGTTTATCACCTAGAACGAGGTAAAATAAAAGCAGGGAGGACTATTCGACTAATATATACATATCAGGCAGTAAGAAACAAGCATCTTCAAAGAACATGTTGTAAAAGAACTTGGAAAGATGTTTACCAGATCTGATACTTGTGAAAGAACTTCACACCAATGGTGATGAGAGACGCGAAGCCATGAGACGACGTAGTATTTAAACACTACAAGAACGGGCATTCTAGTGACAGAGGAGGGAGAGAGAGAGGGAAGAGAGAGGAGGGAAAGAGGAGAGAGAGAGGAGAGAGAGAGAGGAGAGAGAGAGGAGAGAGAGAGGAGAGAGAGAGGATAGAGAGAGAGAGAGGAGAGAGAGGAGAGAGAGAGGAGAGAGAGAGGAGAGAGATGTAACACCCTGAATTTGGGGGTATAAAATTTCTTTGCTCATATTCACAAATTCAGGTGTTACTTCCTTTTCTCATCCTTCCTCATTCTTTTCTCCCTCATTTCTATAGGAGCTAAGTGCTTATTTTACTTGTAATTATAGTTTATTATGTTAAACCCTAAGGGAGTATGAATTGTTGCATCATGTTGAACCCTAGATTTCACTTTTGCTTGGTGCATAATTCTTGGAAGGTTTGATTTGAATTTGGGGCTTATTTGAATTTGAATCAAATAGAATAAAAAAAGAAAAGGAGAAATCAATTCAAAATAAAAAGAAAATGGAAAACAGCCCAACCCAGCCGCCCCCTCGGCCTTTCGGCCCAGTAGGCCCACTCCGCGCGCGCTCACCCGCCTCCCTCTCTCACTGCTCGTCCGGCCCCACCTGTCGGCGCTGCCGCTTCCTCGCGCGCGCCCGCTCCCTCGCTCTCTCTCTGCCCGTGGGCCCAACCCGTCAGCCCCGCTTCCCTCGCGCTCGCGCCCGCTTTCTCCTCTCTCTCTGCGCCGCGGGTCCGAGCTGTCAGCCCCGTCTCCCTCGCGTAACCGCCGCCGAGTCGCGCGCGCCCGCGGTCTCCGCGCCCACGTCGCGCGTGGGGAGCTCACCCCACCTCGCCCCTGGCCACTAGAGCCCGAACCCCACTCGCCCTCACCCCCTCCCTCATTTGCGCACCCGCCGGTCCTCTCTCTCGCCCTCTCCCTCGCTGCGCGCACGCCCAGAGCGCCGCCGCCGTAAACCCTGCCGTCCCGAGCTCGGTTTCTCGTCGCCGTTGGAGCTCCGCCGCGCCCTTAGCCCCGGTGAGCTCCGCCTCGACGCCCGCAACTCGGAACGCGCCCCAATTCCCTCTCCCCCTCCCTATTTCTCTCTGCCCGCGCTCACCCGTCGTCCGCCGTGCAGCTGCCGCCGTCGACCCGGGTCCCCGTCGCGTCTCTGTCGCCGCCGAGGAGTCCCCGGAGCTCGCCTTGAGGTAACGGACCTCTCCCGCCCCTATTGCCCCTTGCTTTGCTCTCTGTTGCGCTTGATTGCTCGCCGGAGTAGAGAAACCCCGCCGCCGAGCCGCCCTGCCGTGAATCGCCCCCCTCCGGTGCCTCTGCCCCGACCCAGACCCCACCAATGGAGTCCCCGTGCCCTTCCCGACCTCCCTGACCGCCCGGATTGCCCCAAAGCCCCGCCAGTCGCCCGCGCCCCTCGTCTCCGGCGAGCCCTCCGCCGCGGGGACGAGCGCCGCCGCCCCAGCTAGCCGTAGAAGGAGCCCGAGCCAGCCTCCCCATCCCCGCCGTCCATCTCAGATCGGATGGCCCTAATCTAAATAACCCGAGCCCAATCCCGGCCGTCCGTCGGAGATCCAACGGCCCAGGCCCGTTTCCCCCTCACCCCGTCTCTCTGCCCGCTAGGCCCCGCTTGTCAGTCCGCCCGCGCGCGCTGTCCGCCCGGCCCCGCCTGTCAGCCGTCTCGCCCGCGCCCGCGCTTGCTCTGCCCGCTGGACCCCGCCTGTCAGCCGCCCAGACCGCCGCGCGCCCGCGCGCCCGCCCGCAGGATCTAATCCTGATCGTCCGTTTGAGATCCAACGGCTGTAAGCGCCCGATACCCCTTCGCCCGCGCATTTTCTTAAAGAACCCCTCGGTTTTCTGGATTTTGCGCCCGCCGTCCCTGGTTTCTCGCAGTTAAGTCCTCAGCCCTTTTATTTAATTCAAAATAGGTCCCTAGGGTATAATTTTAACCCCTAAACTTGTAAAATTCATAACTTTGCCATATGAACTCCAAATTGGGTGCTTCAAATTGCAAAATGTTCATAAAATTATTATCTATCTGATTATGCACTGTTTCCCTGCTGTTTCCATGTTCCAATTAATGGTTAATCATTAGGATAGGATTAAGGTTATTGGAACCCTATTTGAGATAAATAAAAGGTAGTAGACTTTAATAAAAGTTGGAGCACTTAAGTTTATGGACTCAAACCCTTAAGTTTAGGAACCTAAATCAGATAATTATTTAATCCCACCACTGACTTAAACCTGAGTAGTGAATAATGACTCATTTTGGTATAGTCCCCTACCCCAGACCTAGGGAACACCAGAGTGCCTATCCCTTTTCTGTTATGAACTTGTGACCACTCTCTGCTGCATATGTTTGGTATATTGTTTTTGTTTGTTATTTTCCCAAGTGCATAGTGTGAATGATTACTTTACGTAGACAACGAGCAGTCTGTGTTGCCCGAGGAAGTTGCAGAGGAAGTCCCTGAGCAACAGTTTGGTGAAGGCAAGTGTCCTCAGTCCCATTATGTCCCATTTACTTTATAATACACTGTCCCGCATTACTTACTTGAAATCTAAGGATTGACTAGCTTTACACTTTACTTTATCCTTGATGACCTTATGGGCTATTATGGTTAGCATTTTGCTACTGCTTTAACTTAATCAATGAACATGATGTGAATATTTATGATACTGTTATCCTGATGATGTTGATGATCTTGTGATACTCTAGGGGGCTCAGGCTGTTTCCTGAGTACCTCTCCGTAAGGACCTGTTCGTTGAGAGACCACCCGGGATAACAGTGCAACCATGAGGGTGAAATGGGACGCCCTTAGCTAATTAATTAGAGGAACTAGAGGTGTAGTTGCTTCGCCGTCGTGCCGTCAATGGGGTCCAGGCACAGTGCTTGCTCTGCCGAGGCTGAGTGCCGAGGTTCTTTCGTTTTGCTTTGTTAGCCACTCTCCTGCGGGGAGGGGTACTGTGTTTATCAAACTGGAGAAACCTAACGGGCAGCTATGATCTCTAGGAAATCTTTGTAAAGGCTTTGTAGTGAATCCCTGGCCATTCACCTTGGGAGTGAATAAGGGTCTTGCAAGCCCGGGCTAGAGAGGGAATCATGACTCATGGGTAAAGTGTGCGACCTCTGCAGAGGGTAGTGAAACTGATATATCAGCCGTGCTCACGGTTAAGAGCAGCCTTGGGATCCTCTTTGATTAGAGATACAGATGGTTCGAGGTACAAGGTTTATGTTATGGTTTTGGTTCGAATATGATGATGTTGCTCCTCGATGAGGAAATGGTTCATGGGTGAGTTAATGATAAAATCTGGCTTCTACTAATGATAAATACCTGACCAACTAAAAGCAACTGCTTGAGCCTAACCCCACATAAAGCTAGTCCACTTCAGCCAAACGGGACATTTGCTGAGTACGTTGATGTGTACTCATCCTTGCTTTACCACCAAACACCAGGTTGTCCGCATTGTAACCACTGCTCAGGAGAAGGCGAAGTCGTGGAAGGAGACTTCCAGGAGTTTCAAGACTACGACGAATTCTAGGTGTGGGTTGGCGGCAACCCCCAGTCAGCTGCCTGTGAAGGCCTTATCTTTACTGCGTTTCGCTAGCACTTTGATTTAACTGTTAAGTTGATGACTATGTGGATGTCTATGACTCTGTGATGTAATCAGTTAATACTCTTTTATGTTATTATTCGAGCATTGTGCGATGATGTTCATTTATGTAATCGCTGTGTACGTGAGTTCTGATCCTGGCACGTACATAGTTCGCATTCGGTTTGCCTTCCAAAACCGGGTGTGACATAAGTGGTATCAAAGCCGTGCTGACTGTAGGACCGCTGACCTAGAGTAGCACTGGTCGTATTAAGGACTATTGACCTTCCCTCTCACCTTGACCTCTGATGTTACTTCAAAAGTCGGTCACCTCGACCAACCCTATGTTTTACTACATATATATGTACTATATTATGCCTTGTTAAAATTTTTATCTTATTCTGTCTATGGTTTACTCACTTGTCATATTAGTTCTGCTCTTACTCTTATGCTTACGGTGTCTTTTGTAGATGGCTCGTCTTAGACACACTGCACGTAAGTCGGTGATTCCTTTCCTGCCGTCTCGACTTGCGGAGCGTCCTCTGCACCGCACTGTGACCGGTCAGTCGAGTCACCTGGAGAGGCTGCACCACCGCCTGCGTGAGGAGCAGGAACGCCGACGCCAGCACGGAGAGCAGCAGGGCTCTTCCTCCTCATCCCAGCATGAGGTGGAGTCCGTGAGGCCCCGTTCCTCTGTTGCCCAGCTGGAGGCGCCCCTTGCACCACCGCGGGACGCTCCGGCTGTTGGAGGAGGACCTGGAGGAGATCCCGACGACGACGACTCAGACCACAGCACGGAGTCTTCTGAGCCGCAGGAGGCGGAAGGATGGGTCGCCCGACCCATCACCCGTGACGCCGCTCGCGGTTGTCACTTCCACGACGCACTCGACACCTTGCTGCGCCAGGCTTTCGACCGGCACACCTGGTCGATCGAGTACCGTTGTGTAGTCTACCAGCACAGTCGCGGGAGGTACCCGGACCGCTGGGAGGCTACCTGCCTAGTTCGCCGTCCGGAGGATGACCTCCGGGGTGCGGAGGCCGTTTCGGAGCACTATTCCATCTCCGAGAGGGACACCGCAGAGGCGGCTATGCAGGATGCAGCACGACGTGCACTCTCCCAGTACTGTTCTTTGTTCGGTGGCGTGGCCGACGGTCTTAACCTTCGGTACTACCCCCGCCGCCCTACTGGCAGTACCGAGAGTGTGGTTGTCTCCCCTGTTGGTGAGGCTAACCCTAGGTTGAGCAGCACAGTTAACCTAGTCGCAGTGCTTAACACTGAGCTGGACCACTCTCTGGACGAGCTGAGCAGGGCTCGAACGGAGATTGCGGAGTTGCGTGCTGAGTTGGCAGAGCGCCATCACCAGGAGGGTGGTTCTCCCGCTCCTGTCGGGACTCAGCACCCATACCGCTCGCCGCCGCGTGGTCACCACACTTATGGTTCCCCTGTCTGTAAGACCAGGATAGATCTGGATCCTTAGATCGTTAGCGTCGGAGTTTGTAATAATTCTTAAGTCAGATGTCTCAGTCTTAGGTAGTCAGTTTAGTTTGCTTATCAGTTGCTTCCATTTAGTTTAGTTTGCTTATCAGTCGCTTGCATGCTTGTTATGATGAACTTGTACTGGATTTGGATCTTTGTAATGACTGTAGCCAACATGTGGGTTTCCCCTGCAGTTTGGCTTAGCTAGTAATGTTAAAGAAGTCAGTTGTTTAGTTGGGAAGCCATTTACTTCTACTTTCCTTCTTATCTGAGAAGCTGTGTTGAATCAGTATGAGGATCAGTGAAGCTCTTTGTTCACTCAGTGTCATGAAGAATTCTGTATTCTCTTTTCTTATGCTGGAGGATTGTAAGATCAATGCTGATGTATGAATGTCTTCCGCAGATGTCTGACAACAGGCGCCGATGCAACAGGCGTGCTCAGCTGGAGCCGCATGACCAGCAGGAGGAAAATCAGAGGCAGCCTCCCCCGCCACCCCCGATGACAGTGGAGCAGATGTTCTTGATGCAGACTCAGGCAGTGCAGGCCATTGGGCAGACTTTGGCAGCCATGCAGCAGGCTCAACAGCAACCCCAACCCCAGTTGCAAGTGCAGATGCCCCAGATGCCACGAGATAAGCGTGGTGAGTTCATGAGAGGGCACCCTCCTACCTTCGCCCATTCTGCTGACCCCATGGATGCAGAAGACTGGTTGCGCGCAGTGGAGAGAGAACTGCGCACCGCTCAATGTGACGACAGGGAGAAGGTTCTGTATGGCCCCCGTCAGCTAAGGGGAGCAGCCCAGTCCTGGTGGGAGTCCTACCTCGCCACCCATGCTGACCCCGAGGCCATCACCTGGGAGGAATTCAGTGAGAGTTTCCGCAGATACCATGTGCCAGAGGGACTGATGATCGTGAAGAAGGAGGAGTTTCTGGCTCTGAAGCAGGGACCCCTGTCTGTTAGTGAATACAGAGACAAGTTTCTGCAGCTATCTCGTTATGCACCTGAGGATGTCAACACTGATGCTAAAAGGCAGTACAGGTTCATGAGGGGTTTGGTGGATCCCCTGCATTACCAGCTGATGAATCACACCTTCCCCACCTTCCAGCACCTGATCGATAGGGCAATTATGACTGAGAAGAAGCGTAAGGATATGGAAGATCGGAAGCGCAAGATGAGTGGACCCCAGACCGGAGGCATCAGCCGTCCACGTTTCTCAGGCAGTTCATCTCAGCAAGGCAGGCCTGGTCACCCACAAGGATATCAGAATCAGAACCAGCGTCCGCATCAGCAGCAGTTTCAGAGGCAGTATCAGCAGCAGCAGCAGCAGTATCGTCAGAACAGCCAGCAGGGAGGTAATCAGTATCAGAAGCAGAACAACCAGGTACCTCGCCTTCCTGCCTCAGCAGCAAACCAGAGCAACCAGGCAGCCCCAGCACAAGGAGGAGGCAGAGGATGTTTCCACTGTGGAGAACAAGGCCACTGGGCGATGCAATGCCCAAAGAAGGCGGCGCAGCAGCAGACCAACCCCAATGCTCCAACAAGGCAAGGTGTACTGCAGCCGGTAGCAGGCAATCGTAACCAAGCGTACAACCGTGGAAAGGTGAACCACTTGGAGGCCGAGGCGATCCAGGATGCACCAGATGTGGCAGTAGGTATGTTTTCAGTCGAATCTCATCCCACGAAAGTGCTATTTGATACTGGTGCAACTCATTCATTTGTCACTGCAACCTGGGTAGAATTGCATAACATCCCAGTAGAGGCAATGATGCCGCCCATGAGGATTAATTCAGTTGGTGGCAAGGTGCAAACAGATAAAATATGCTCAAATATAAGGGTGGAAATAAGGGGGATAGGGTTCCCCAGTGACTTAATAGTAATAGACACCCCTGGGATAGATGTTATTCTAGGGATGAATTGGTTAATGAAGTATGAAGCGAATATTAGCTGTGACAAGAGGACCGTAACATTAAAGTCCCCGTCAGGAGAGGAGGTAGTGGCCGAGCTAAGGATGCCTAAATCAGCGGAGGGTGTCTGTCACCAGATCTCAGTTGATAGTAAGGAACCCAACCCGCTCGAGACTATCAAGGTAGTGTCGGACTTTCCGGACGTATTTCCCGAGGAGCTAACGGGCATGCCACCCGAGAGAAAGGTTGAGTTTGCCATAGAGCTTATCCCTGGTACCGCCCCCATTTCCAAAAGGGCCTACCGAGTGTCTGGACCAGAATTGGTGGAACTCAAGAAGCAGATAGATGAGATGTTAGAGAAGGGTTACATCAGACCAAGTACCTCGCCTTGGGCCGCTCCGGTGTTGTTCGTAGAGAAGAAAGATGGTACCAAAAGGATGTGCATAGACTACAGAGCCTTGAATGAAGTCACTGTCAAGAACAAGTACCCCCTGCCAAGGATAGAAGATTTGTTCGACCAGCTCAGAGGTGCCAGCGTATTCTCGAAGATAGATCTGAGGTCAGGCTACCATCAACTCAGAATCCGATCCTCGGATATACCGAAGACAGCATTCATCACCAAGTACGGGTTATATGAATTCACAGTTATGTCCTTCGGTTTGACCAATGCGCCAGCTTTCTTTATGTACCTGATGAACAGTGTGTTCATGGATTATCTGGACAAGTTTGTGGTAGTGTTTATCGATGACATTCTCATATATTCCAAAAGTGAGGAAGAGCATGTGGAGCATTTGAAGATGGTATTGCAAAGGCTACGAGAGCAACAACTGTATGCCAAGCTAAGCAAATGCGAGTTCTGGATTCATGAAGTCTTGTTTCTGGGTCACATCATAAATCAAGATGGGTTGGCAGTGGATCCAAAGAAAGTGGCAGATATCCTGAACTGGAAAGCACCAAAGGATGTTCGTGGGATCAAGAGTTTCATTGGAATGGCTGGGTATTACCGGCGTTTCATCGAAGGCTTCTCAAAGATTGCAAGACCAATGACAGCGTTACTAGCGAAGAAAGTTGAGTTCAAGTGGACCCAAAAGTGTCAGGAAGCATTTGAAGAACTGAAGAATAGATTGACTACAGCTCCGGTGTTAGTCCTGCCTGATGTTCACAAGCCATTCTCAGTGTATTGCGATGCTTCTTACACCGGATTGGGATGTGTGCTAATGCAAGAAGGAAGAGTTGTAGCATATTCATCTCGGCAGCTGAAGATCCATGAGAAAAATTATCCCACACATGACCTGGAGTTGGCAGCAGTAGTTCATGCTTTGAAGACCTGGAGACATTACCTGTATGGGCAGAAGTGTGACATTTATACAGATCATAAAAGTCTGAAGTACATATTTACCCAGTCAGAGTTAAACATGAGGCAGCGAAGATGGTTGGAATTGATCAAAGACTATGAGTTGGAGATACATTACCATCCAGGCAAGGCCAACGTGGTTGCAGATGCTTTGAGCAGGAAGAGTCAAGTCAATATGTTGGCCATGTACCCAATGCCATATGAGTTAGCCAAGGAGTTCGACAGACTGAGCCTCGGTTTCCTGAACAGTACGCAAGGAGTAACAGTGGAATTAGAGCCCACCCTAGAGCGGGAGATCAAAGAAGGGCAGAAGGATGACGAAAGCATCAACAAGATCCGGCAGCTAATCTTAGAAGGTAGAGGCAAAGACTTTCGAGAGGATGAAGAGGGAGTAATATGGTTCAAGGACCGATTGTGTGTCCCCGACCTCAAACCTATTCGGGAGCTGATCCTAAAGGAAGCTCATGAGACAGCCTACTCCATACACCCTGGGAGTGAGAAGATGTATCAGGATTTAAAAAGGAGGTTTTGGTGGTATGGCATGAAAAGAGAGATCGCAGAATACGTCGCCATCTGTGATAGCTGTCAAAGAACCAAAGCAGAGCATCAAAGGCCCGCCGGATTGTTGCAGCCATTGCGGATTCCTCAGTGGAAGTGGGATGAGATCGGGATGGATTTTATAGTTGGCCTACCTCGTACCCGGGCCGGTTATGATTCCATCTGGGTGGTTGTGGACCGCTTAACAAAGGTGGCCCATTTCATACCTGTGAAGACCACATATACCGGAGCAACGTTAGCTGAGTTATACATGTCACGGATAGTTTGCCTCCATGGTGTGCCGAAGAAGATAGTGTCAGATCGAGGAACGCAGTTCACCTCTCATTTTTGGCAGCAGCTACAAGAAGCTTTGGGCACCCATTTGAACTTCAGCTCGGCTTATCATCCGCAGACAGACGGTCAGACTGAAAGAACTAATCAGATCCTAGAGGATATGCTGAGAGCCTGTGCGTTGCAAGACAAGTCAGGATGGGATAAAAGGTTACCTTATGCAGAATTCTCCTACAACAATAGTTACCAAGCCAGCTTGAAGATGTCGCCGTTTCAGGCACTCTATGGACGGAGTTGTAGGACTCCGCTGCATTGGGACCAGCCTGGTGAGAGACAGGTGTTTGGCCCCGACATTTTGCTTGAAGCCGAAGAGAACATCAAAATGGTTCGGGAGAATCTGAAGATAGCACAATCAAGGCAGCGAAGCTATGCGGACCGAAGGAGAAGAGAACTGAGTTTCGAAGTGGGGGATTTCGTCTATCTGAAGGTTTCACCTATCAGGGGAGTCAGAAGGTTCGGAGTCAAAGGCAAGTTAGCACCCCGGTACGTTGGACCATATCAGATTCAAGCAAAGCGTGGAGAAGTGGCTTATCAACTCGACCTACCAGAAAGTTTGTCGGCAGTGCACAATGTGTTCCACGTATCGCAACTGAAGAAGTGTCTACGAGTACCAGAAGAGCAGTTGCCAGTGGAGGGTTTGGAAGTCCAGGAGGATCTGACATACATAGAGAAGCCAACGCAGATTCTGGAGTTTGCAGACAGAGTCACCCGGAGGAATACCATCAGAATGTGCAAAGTCAGATGGGGTCACCATTCGGAGGAAGAAGCAACCTGGGAACGAGAAGATGATCTGAAAGCCAAATACCCTGAGCTCTTTGCTGACCAACCCTGAATCTCGAGGGCGAGATTCTTTTAAGGGGGATAGGTTTGTAACACCCTGAATTTGGGGGTATAAAATTTCTTTGCTCATATTCACAAATTCAGGTGTTACTTCCTTTTCTCATCCTTCCTCATTCTTTTCTCCCTCATTTCTATAGGAGCTAAGTGCTTATTTTACTTGTAATTATAGTTTATTATGTTAAACCCTAAGGGAGTATGAATTGTTGCATCATGTTGAACCCTAGATTTCACTTTTGCTTGGTGCATAATTCTTGGAAGGTTTGATTTGAATTTGGGGCTTATTTGAATTTGAATCAAATAGAATAAAAAAAGAAAAGGAGAAATCAATTCAAAATAAAAAGAAAATGGAAAACAGCCCAACCCAGCCGCCCCCTCGGCCTTTCGGCCCAGTAGGCCCACTCCGCGCGCGCTCACCCGCCTCCCTCTCTCACTGCTCGTCCGGCCCCACCTGTCGGCGCTGCCGCTTCCTCGCGCGCGCCCGCTCCCTCGCTCTCTCTCTGCCCGTGGGCCCAACCCGTCAGCCCCGCTTCCCTCGCGCTCGCGCCCGCTTTCTCCTCTCTCTCTGCGCCGCGGGTCCGAGCTGTCAGCCCCGTCTCCCTCGCGTAACCGCCGCCGAGTCGCGCGCGCCCGCGGTCTCCGCGCCCACGTCGCGCGTGGGGAGCTCACCCCACCTCGCCCCTGGCCACTAGAGCCCGAACCCCACTCGCCCTCACCCCCTCCCTCATTTGCGCACCCGCCGGTCCTCTCTCTCGCCCTCTCCCTCGCTGCGCGCACGCCCAGAGCGCCGCCGCCGTAAACCCTGCCGTCCCGAGCTCGGTTTCTCGTCGCCGTTGGAGCTCCGCCGCGCCCTTAGCCCCGGTGAGCTCCGCCTCGACGCCCGCAACTCGGAACGCGCCCCAATTCCCTCTCCCCCTCCCTATTTCTCTCTGCCCGCGCTCACCCGTCGTCCGCCGTGCAGCTGCCGCCGTCGACCCGGGTCCCCGTCGCGTCTCTGTCGCCGCCGAGGAGTCCCCGGAGCTCGCCTTGAGGTAACGGACCTCTCCCGCCCCTATTGCCCCTTGCTTTGCTCTCTGTTGCGCTTGATTGCTCGCCGGAGTAGAGAAACCCCGCCGCCGAGCCGCCCTGCCGTGAATCGCCCCCCTCCGGTGCCTCTGCCCCGACCCAGACCCCACCAATGGAGTCCCCGTGCCCTTCCCGACCTCCCTGACCGCCCGGATTGCCCCAAAGCCCCGCCAGTCGCCCGCGCCCCTCGTCTCCGGCGAGCCCTCCGCCGCGGGGACGAGCGCCGCCGCCCCAGCTAGCCGTAGAAGGAGCCCGAGCCAGCCTCCCCATCCCCGCCGTCCATCTCAGATCGGATGGCCCTAATCTAAATAACCCGAGCCCAATCCCGGCCGTCCGTCGGAGATCCAACGGCCCAGGCCCGTTTCCCCCTCACCCCGTCTCTCTGCCCGCTAGGCCCCGCTTGTCAGTCCGCCCGCGCGCGCTGTCCGCCCGGCCCCGCCTGTCAGCCGTCTCGCCCGCGCCCGCGCTTGCTCTGCCCGCTGGACCCCGCCTGTCAGCCGCCCAGACCGCCGCGCGCCCGCGCGCCCGCCCGCAGGATCTAATCCTGATCGTCCGTTTGAGATCCAACGGCTGTAAGCGCCCGATACCCCTTCGCCCGCGCATTTTCTTAAAGAACCCCTCGGTTTTCTGGATTTTGCGCCCGCCGTCCCTGGTTTCTCGCAGTTAAGTCCTCAGCCCTTTTATTTAATTCAAAATAGGTCCCTAGGGTATAATTTTAACCCCTAAACTTGTAAAATTCATAACTTTGCCATATGAACTCCAAATTGGGTGCTTCAAATTGCAAAATGTTCATAAAATTATTATCTATCTGATTATGCACTGTTTCCCTGCTGTTTCCATGTTCCAATTAATGGTTAATCATTAGGATAGGATTAAGGTTATTGGAACCCTATTTGAGATAAATAAAAGGTAGTAGACTTTAATAAAAGTTGGAGCACTTAAGTTTATGGACTCAAACCCTTAAGTTTAGGAACCTAAATCAGATAATTATTTAATCCCACCACTGACTTAAACCTGAGTAGTGAATAATGACTCATTTTGGTATAGTCCCCTACCCCAGACCTAGGGAACACCAGAGTGCCTATCCCTTTTCTGTTATGAACTTGTGACCACTCTCTGCTGCATATGTTTGGTATATTGTTTTTGTTTGTTATTTTCCCAAGTGCATAGTGTGAATGATTACTTTACGTAGACAACGAGCAGTCTGTGTTGCCCGAGGAAGTTGCAGAGGAAGTCCCTGAGCAACAGTTTGGTGAAGGCAAGTGTCCTCAGTCCCATTATGTCCCATTTACTTTATAATACACTGTCCCGCATTACTTACTTGAAATCTAAGGATTGACTAGCTTTACACTTTACTTTATCCTTGATGACCTTATGGGCTATTATGGTTAGCATTTTGCTACTGCTTTAACTTAATCAATGAACATGATGTGAATATTTATGATACTGTTATCCTGATGATGTTGATGATCTTGTGATACTCTAGGGGGCTCAGGCTGTTTCCTGAGTACCTCTCCGTAAGGACCTGTTCGTTGAGAGACCACCCGGGATAACAGTGCAACCATGAGGGTGAAATGGGACGCCCTTAGCTAATTAATTAGAGGAACTAGAGGTGTAGTTGCTTCGCCGTCGTGCCGTCAATGGGGTCCAGGCACAGTGCTTGCTCTGCCGAGGCTGAGTGCCGAGGTTCTTTCGTTTTGCTTTGTTAGCCACTCTCCTGCGGGGAGGGGTACTGTGTTTATCAAACTGGAGAAACCTAACGGGCAGCTATGATCTCTAGGAAATCTTTGTAAAGGCTTTGTAGTGAATCCCTGGCCATTCACCTTGGGAGTGAATAAGGGTCTTGCAAGCCCGGGCTAGAGAGGGAATCATGACTCATGGGTAAAGTGTGCGACCTCTGCAGAGGGTAGTGAAACTGATATATCAGCCGTGCTCACGGTTAAGAGCAGCCTTGGGATCCTCTTTGATTAGAGATACAGATGGTTCGAGGTACAAGGTTTATGTTATGGTTTTGGTTCGAATATGATGATGTTGCTCCTCGATGAGGAAATGGTTCATGGGTGAGTTAATGATAAAATCTGGCTTCTACTAATGATAAATACCTGACCAACTAAAAGCAACTGCTTGAGCCTAACCCCACATAAAGCTAGTCCACTTCAGCCAAACGGGACATTTGCTGAGTACGTTGATGTGTACTCATCCTTGCTTTACCACCAAACACCAGGTTGTCCGCATTGTAACCACTGCTCAGGAGAAGGCGAAGTCGTGGAAGGAGACTTCCAGGAGTTTCAAGACTACGACGAATTCTAGGTGTGGGTTGGCGGCAACCCCCAGTCAGCTGCCTGTGAAGGCCTTATCTTTACTGCGTTTCGCTAGCACTTTGATTTAACTGTTAAGTTGATGACTATGTGGATGTCTATGACTCTGTGATGTAATCAGTTAATACTCTTTTATGTTATTATTCGAGCATTGTGCGATGATGTTCATTTATGTAATCGCTGTGTACGTGAGTTCTGATCCTGGCACGTACATAGTTCGCATTCGGTTTGCCTTCCAAAACCGGGTGTGACAAGAGAGGATAGAGAGAGAGGAGAGAGAGAGGAGAGAGAGGAGAGAGAGAGGAGAGAGAGAGGAGAGAGAGAGGATAGAGAGAGAGAGGAGAGAGAGGAGAGAGAGAGGAGAGAGAGAGGAGAGAGAGAGGATAGAGAGAGAGAGGAGAGAGAGAGGGAGAGGGGAGAGAGAGAGGGAGAGGGGAGAGAGAGGAGCTAGGGAGAGGAGAGAGAGGAGAGAGAGGATAGAGAGAGAGAGAGGAGCTAGGGAGAGGAGAGAGAGGAGAGAGAGAGGGAGAGATAGAGGAGGGAGAGAGAGGGAAGAGAAAGGAGGGAGAGGGGAGAGAGAGGAGGGAGAGGGGAGAGAGAGGAGAGAGAGGAGAGAGAGAGGGGAGAGAGAGAAGTAATATATAAATATATATATTATGTATACTAAATATATATATTTATATATTTAATATGTACAAAAATTTATATACTTAATGTATGAATATACAATAAAAAATAATATACTAAAAACATTTCTACTGGCGGTTGACAATGAAAACCGCCAGTAGAAATCATTTTTACTGGCGGTTGTCGATGAAAACCGCCAGTAGAAATGGCATTTCTACTGGCGGTTCTCTATGACAACCGCCAGTAGAAATGATTTCTACTGGCGGTTTTCATTGTCAACCGCCAGTAGAAATATCTCCTATATAAAGGAGCGCGCGCGGGGCCGAAAAATTTCACTAAGTCTCTGGCACCCTGTCTTTCCATCTTCCCGCCGTCAGGCTGCCAAAATTTTCGCCCGGCGATTTTCTCCGCCGTGCGCCGTCGTCCACGTCATCGTCCCCGCGCCGTAGGTAAGTTCTTCTCTCTCTCTCTCTCCCTTTCTTCGTCTATGATCGCTCGGGCTCGGGCGCCATGCGCGCCGCCGCCGCGCACGCGGGCGCACGCCGCCGCCGCCGCCGCGCGGCTAAACACTAAGGCTACGAAGAGTGAGAGAGTGAGAGGGAAGAGAGAGGAGGAAGAGGGAAGAGAGGGAGACCCCTGCGCGCGTCTCTGCAGAGAGAGAGAGGAGGGCGCACGCGCCGCCGCCGCCGAGAGGGAGGTAGAGAGAGGAAGGAGAGGGAGAGGGAAGAGAGAGGAGGGAGAGGGAGAGAGATAGAGGGAGGGAGAGGAGGGTGAGAGAGAGAGAGGAGGGAGAGGAGAGAGATAGAGAGAGGGAGAGAGATAGAGGGAGAGGAGATAGATAGAGGGAGGGAGAGGAGGGTGAGAGAGAGAGAGGAGGGAGAGGAGAGAGATAGAGAGAGGGAGAGAGATAGAGGGAGAGGAGATAGATAGAGGGAGGGAGAGGAGGGTGAGAGAGAGAGAGGAGGGAGAGGAGAGAGATAGAGAGAGGAGAGGAGATGAGAGTATTCATACAATACTTATTTTTATTCATATGTGTGTTCATATGTGTTCAAATGTATGTGTTCAATATATATATGTGTTCATATGTGTTCTAATGTATGTGTTCAATATATATGTGTGTTCATATGTGTTCAAATGTATGTGTTCAATATATATATGTGTGTTCATATGTGTTCAAATGTATGTTGAATATATACATTGTAATTTTATCCGTCACAACTCGATAATATACGTATCCGATCCGATCCGAATTCGATCTGAACTCGATAATTTCCGTACGACTCTCCCTCTCTCCCTCTCTATACGTCCTATGCGACTCTCCCTCTCTCCCTCTCCTCGTCCTATACGACTCTCCCTCTCTCCTTCTCTATACGTAACTCGATAATATCCATACGATTCTCCCTCTATCCCTCTTTATACGTCCTATGCGACTCTCTCCCCGTCCTACACGATACTATACGACTATACGATACTATATGGTTACGGTTTAGGGTTAGGGTTATGGTTAAGGGTTAGGGTTAGGGTTAGGGTTAGGGTTAAGGGGTAGGGTTTAGGGTTAGGGTTAGGGTTAGGGTTAGGGTTAGGGTTAAGGGTTCGGGTTTTGGGTTAAGGGTTCGGGTTTTGGGTTAGGGTTAGGGTTAAGGGTTATAGTTAGGGTTAGGGTTAGGGTTTAGGGTTAAGGGTTCGGGTTTTGGGTTAAGGGTTCGGGTTTTGGGTTAGGGTTAGGGTTAAGGGTTTAGGGTTAGGATTAAGGGTTATAGTTAGGGTTAGGGTTAGGGTTAAGGGTTAGGGTTTAGGGTTAGGGTTAGGGTTAGGGTTAGGGTTAGGGTTAAGGGTTCGGGTTTTGGGTTAATGGTTCGGGTTTTGGGTTAGGGTTAGGGTTAAGGGTTATAGTTAGGGTTAGGGTTAGGGTTTAGGGTTAAGGGTTCGGGTTTTGGGTTAAGGGTTCGGGTTTTGGGTTAGGGTTAGGGTTAAGGGTTTAGGGTTAGGATTAAGGGTTATAGTTAGGGTTAGGGTTAGGGTTAAGGGTTAGGGTTTAGGGTTAGGGTTAGGGTTAGGGTTAGGGTTAAGGGTTCGGGTTTTGGGTTAAGGGTTCGGGTTTTGGGTTAAGGGTTCGGGTTTTGGGTTAGGGTTAGGATTAAGGTTTTAGGGTTAGGGTTTAGGGTTAGGGTTAGGGTTTAGGGTTTAGTGCCTGAGGATGTATTTAATTATACTATTTGTTAATATGAATTTAATTATTGCTTACGTTAATATGTGTTAATATGTATTTAATTATTGCTTATGTATTTGTATATATATAGCTCAATGAGTTCTCCGATCAAGGACCAAGATTTAGTGCCCGAGCACATGGACAAGAGTGTTGCTCAAGAACAATCCAGCAGTGAAGGATATGAAACGCCTAGCGACCCTTTTCCTACCACTAGCATAGATAGGGCCGCTCTCCGTGAGTTGCAACGTGACCCTACTTATGATCCACAAGAAGCTGAGGTAAAAGTACGCATCTTTAGCTTCGTATGTGTACCCTACTGATTTCACATGCATGATCTCTTGTGCATTTTATTACATGAATAGGAGGTCGTGTCTGAATTTCGTGTGATACTCGAAGAAGCCGTGGCACGAAACGAAGACGTACCGGAGCCGACCCAAGACGCACCGGAACAGACCAAGACAACAACCGAGACGTCAAGGAAAAGGAAGCAGAGCGATCGAAAAAGTGGTGACAGGGGGCTGAACAAGTTTCCCGACAAAACATACATAATCTCAGACGTGAGCCCGAAAGGTCAGCCCCTAGCTCCAGAAGAGGCACTACCTAAGTTCCGGAATGCACTTGGGTTTTTAGTTAGAGATAATCTTGACATAACAATACGACAGTGGAGAGATGTGTCAGATGATGTCAAGAATCAAATATGGAATAAGCTATTAATGAGGTTCGTTCTGCCTCGGGGTTCAGAAGAACTCGTGAAGGAATACACGATGAAGCAGCTTGCAATCAATTTCCGAAACTGGAGGTCTGAGATGAACACAAAGTTTGCAAAGAAAGGTCTGGACCCGACCAAAAAATATAAAATCTCAGCAGGTCAGTGGGCAGTATTTCTAGAGCAGAGGAGCAGCCCTGATTTCATATCTCTAAGTGAGGCAAATTCGGAACTATCAAAGAAGAACAAGTACCGCCACCACCTAGGCGCAGGTGGTTACAAGCGTCAAGTTCCTAAATGGAGACAAGAAGACGCCGAGAAGAAGGCCGCAGGGTTGCCGACGCTGTCCGAGCAACTTGGTGAAAGGGCGGCAAATTGGCTCCGTGCTAGAAAACCAAGGGAAACCGAGACCGGTGTATCTTTTGATGATCCCATTGTCGAAGAAGCGGCAAAAAACATATATACAATGGCAGCTAAGCAGAGCCAAGGAACTTTTAAGCCACAAAGGGAAAGAGACATCCTAACGGCTGGTCTCGGTAACCCTGAGCATCCTGGCCGTGTACGAGGAATCTCGTCTAAGGAAGGATGGAAGGAAGGATTCGGACAACAGTGGGAAAGTCTGTACAGGAAACGTGATCGATACAAGGAAGAGATGGCGGATTATTTTAAGGAGGAGGCCAAGAAAGAGTTCAAAGCCATGATGTCTCAAATGCTATCGAATCCTCCTCCAGAATTGATGCAACAGTTGGCGAGTGCGATGTCTGTTCAACAGATGACCACTCCACAAATACAAATAATTCCAGCAGCTCAACCGCCGGCTTCCACAGATTGTACGACATTACCAAGCTCTGTTGCTTCAACGGGAAATAAGGACCGTTATCCAGTTGATGACATCACAAGGCCTGTGGCGTGCACACTGGTTATAAGATATGGTATTAACAATAAACGTACAAAGAAAGTAGCCACAGGCCTTGCGATCCCAGGACGTAAGTTCCATGGAAACGATATTCCAGATGATTATTGCAAAGTAGAAGTGACGTCGGTCGTCCAAGGATCCGAGGACGACATGCTAGACATCCCTGGGCCCGAAGGTATCGAGAAACTTGGACAAGCTATCAATAATTTTATCCTTTGGCCTCGAAGGGATGTCGATTTGCTTGATTGGTCGAATTCGTCGCAGGCGTCGCAGGCCCAACCGTCTCCGCCTTCTCAAATTTTTGCTCCTATTGTACATCCATCATCCTCACCTCCTCAAACTTCACATGCTGCTCCTCATCCTTTTTCTGACCCACCGTCTCCGCCACAAGCATCACCATTCAGGGCTCCACCACCTTCTCCTCCCCATCCTCTTGGTGACCCACTGTCTACGCCACCATCAAGGGATCCACCTTCTCCACAACCATCAAAGGATCCAAGGCCATCAAAGAAATCTAAACTTCCTATTCCAAAATTGGTGTCCCCGTATCAGAAAAAGAAGAGTAAAGCTACTACTGCTGGCACAGCTCGGTTTTTGAAAGGGATTGGACGGAGCCTCACGTCACAAACTGTTGATTTGGCCAAGCACGAGGAGTCTGCAAAAAAGGCTGAGGCAATGGCCGCAAAGATAAAGAAGCCAACTAAGGCAGATTACAAAAACGTGCCTAAAAAATATGTGCCGGGCAGACCTCTGCTACCTCTTGAGAAACTAAGAAAGGTCCCGGCTGGTGTTAAAAGGTTGCATGACTGGTACATGCGGGCATCATCGGTTGGCATCGACACCATCAGTGTGCATATACCAGACCATGCTTTTATTGGTTCGGACCAAAAGGCCGTTGTTACATTCGAGGACATGTGGTTAATGATGAACCTTCAGAGACTCGACGTGCAACTTGTAACGATGTTTGCATTGTAAGTGTCGCTCATACTTCCACATATGTGTGTTATTATTAGTGAGCTGTATAAAATTTCAATATCTGACATGCACGTGTGACTTGCAGAATGCAACATGATCAGCAGGAGATCCTTTACGGTACGAAGCCCAATGCTAGTGCCAGTAAAAGGGTTGGGTATCTCAACCCAATACTTATATCCGAGGAAAGCCACACTTTTAGAATCGGGAAAGACAACGATGAATTACGGGGAAAGACGGACGAAGAAGTTGAGAAGCGTATAAAGGATATGAAGAAGGATTTTGAAGCTCGATACGCCACCTATATAGGACATGCAATGCTTCAATTTCAAGACAGGGAAGCCATAATGGCCCCGTACAACTTTAAGTAAGTGTGATTTTGTATAAATAAAATTAATAATTTCAATACACATGCATCACAGATTTGATTCATACAGGGACCACTGGATATGCTTCCTCATTTATCCTAAAGTTGGAAAGGTGCTGGTGCTCGACTCCTTAAACTTCGACCCTTCGACATATGCAGAATTCCTCAGCACCTTAGAGCTGTAAGCCTTTTCTATGCATGCATACCTTTATCGATTAAAATTTGAGAATAACATGGTGATTCTATTTGAGATCACAGGGCTTATAGATTCTATAAGATGAGAGGTGGAAAGTACGACCTGTCGAAAAAAGGCGTGCCACTAGACATCCATCATCACTGGCCGGTAAGTATGTGATTTTATGAATACATATCATACACAATGTTGCAACTAAATAACCAATCTCCCGTTATGTAGTGCCACAAGCAACCACAAGGATCGGTCCTATGTGGATTCTATGCGTGCGAGTTCATGAGAGTGAACGGACGATACATCACGAACCCTGACAAGGTATTATTAGTAATAGTCAAGTATGTATTTATGTCATTAAAGATGCAAATGTGTTATTATTGAGTATAAATAGATGATGTTTATAAAATTCCTTTACAGCAATTTCAACGAGGAAACCTGGAGAACTTGACCGAAGCTGCATTGTATGGCATAATCGAGGACCTCTGCACATTCATATTGAAAGAGGTCATACCCACAGAAGGAAAATATCACGATGCTTCCGGGACATTAGCTTTGCCAGAGTTTAGAATACTAACAGAAATTAGTAGATTATCTCTTAGCCGAGATAGTTATTAGAGCTTAGGTGAAAACTTATGATGTATAGAATGCATGAAGCATATATGGTTGTAAACAGAATACTTTGATGTATATAAATGTATGATAGAATTTAATTTCATGTTGCTTTCAATATCAATATAGATCTATATATATATGTTTGTGTGTGTGTAAATAAATATATATATAATTCAGTATTGTTTGAAATTTTGAAAAAAGGCGGGAAAACTTCCACTGGCGGCTAAATAAAGAAAACCGCCAGTGAAAAGTGCATTTCCACTGGCGGTTTGCTTTATAAAACCGCCAGTGGAAATGCATTTTCACTGGCGGTTTTCTTTATTCAGCCGCCAGTGGAAATGCACTTTTCACTGGCGGTTCCTTAAGAAAACCGCCAGTGGAAATGCACTTTTCACTGGCGGTTCCAAAATAACCGCCAGTGGAAATGCTGATTTCCACTGACCCCTAGCACTGGCGGTACTGAAAAACGCCAGTGTAAATAGGTTTAGAACCGCCACTATAGAGCTTCTGTGTACTAGTGTTAGGAGAACGAGGAAGCTGCATTTTGTTGGACCACCTCTAGAGCTTCCACCTGAATCTCGGGTTTTGATAAAGCCTAGTGGAAAGTGAGTGACATATCTTTGCTTAATTGTTATCGAAAGTTATGTTTTTATTTCTACATTGTTTTTTGCTTGCAGGACCTAGATCGATGACTCGTTCACAGGCACATGACACTATAGGTAGGTGAACATGGTATTTGGTAATCTTGTTCGTCTCCACTGGCCTAGTCTTGTGACTTTGCCTAGTGGCGAGTCTGTCCCCACCACCACTTGGTAGCATTATCGCTATGGTGTCTGTAGAACGTTTGGCAACACACATGCACTAGTTTGGGATGCATTCTGGGTATGAATTGTTTTTACTAATTAAGTTATCCCACATATGGTTGCTTGTATGATAACACTATTTTTTTGCAGAAACGGTACAAGTTGCCGGAAGATGGATCATATGATATGAATGCTCGTTACGTTGTTTGAGTATAACGCAAACGATGTCATTGCAGATGCAATGTACTATGCATGAATTCAGGCTATAAAGGCATGGTACAGAGCAAGTGCTGATGATCGACCGATCCAAATACCAAGGTGGAGTGGTCATTAATTTACCTTACGGAGGAGCAATACTGTAACAGCCCATTGACCCAAACATAATGGATGTCACCAAAACACTTTCCCCAAATGGTTATGCATAATAAAAGATGAAGATAGAAAGGAAAAATTCAACAGCACCTCCCTTGAAAGTTGCATAACGAGGAAACCACATTGTTTATACATGATGCAAAAGAAAGGTAATCTATAGTGTATAATCATGATGCAAGGGAGAAAATAAACCTTCAGGACAAAATTAATTCAGCTAACCAAAAATACGACCACCATAAAGACTAGAACATAATAGACCACTGGCACACACTATTTCAAAATAACCAACATCCTTGACCCAAAGCCCCTGGTTAAAATCATTACTAAGGAGTGGTATAGTTGTTTAAAGGTGTAGTGATCGTGCTGCTACTTTCCTCCTTTCCCCAAGCAAGGTTCAAGTGCCTGCATCAAACAATGCAAGAGTGAGATGACGCATCTCAGCAAGTAAAATGGTCAAGCAACAATTGGATAACGTAAACGAACCGTGTGTTACCAACCACGGAGTTCACAACTCCCTTCTTAAATATTAAAGTGCAGCAAGTATACAAGTACCAAATACCCAGTTCCAAAATAACAAAGAGGAGATCCACAATATCAACATAACCATGACAGGTTCCACATTTTACCCATGAGTGCACATGGCTACAAATGCAATAATGACTTCTGCCTTCATACCTCTAAGGATATGAAGCTGCATCATACCCCTCCTCGGGCAATGTATGATGCTCATTGTACCGGTACGGTCGGACCATATGATCGCGACAAAACTTCAACGCAAAGAATGATGGATGCACTATGCATGACACCAACATGAGTCCACCCCATTTAACATGTGTTAAATATATACTTCCACTTCCTCAAAATAAGAATCAACACATATAACATGCTCGAACAATGCCCTCAACATATGTAAATAGTAGAATATGAATAACTTCAAACAACAATTCTTGAAATGGAATGCGATGATGAACACATTTGATATTTATATGAATCAAGAACAGGACACATAAATCAACCGAACGGTATAAACCATCACTATTTTACTTGCCTTCACTGGGGATTTGGAAAAGGCACTAAGTACGATCTGGAAGTCCACCACCTGTTTTGACACACATCTTAGTGCATAAATCCACATAACAAACGCTCATAAACAACACTGCACGTACGCACAATTCTAACCCGTCGCGAGCGACAACTCTCTCCATCACCCACCAAACTGCAGCAGTACTGCTTGATAATTTCATAACTTCAAAATTATGACAGCAGTGATATCAAACAAAAACTCCAGAAGCATCTACATAAAATTCCCCACAAGTTTTGTATTCAAAATATAATTAAATTTCAACACCTAGATGGCCCCAACAGCCGACAAGGTACACCATGCGTTCAGTTTTTGGACAGCAACCTAGCTGCGTTCAAAATGCGATATCTCCTAGAATATACCTCCGAATCAAACGCATAAGTACTCTATGGAAAGATATGATAAAGCTCTACATGATTTTCACAGTGATTACAGATAATTACCCCCGCTAAAATCCCAGAAACTACCAATACTACTGCTGTTCACCCGCCACTAAAATCTGGACAGCACTTCTAACAATTCGCATAGGTGAACGGATAACCAAATGAATTGCAGCTCAAATACAAAATTAACCACAAGATCACCTTGAGTTCTTCTTTCTCTCTTTTCTTCTTGCTCCCACCAATTCTCCAATCGAAGGCTTGCACCAACACGAAGGAGATCCAAGCGGAGAGGGTTGCACCTTGGAAAGGGGAAGATGGTGGCGGCGGCTAGGGTTGGGGTGTGATAAGGGGGTGGCTTCTGCTATGGAGGAAGGGAGGAGAAGGGAGAGGGGCGGCTGCAAGAGTGGAGAAAGGAAGAGAGGAAGGGGGCGGCGGCCAAAAGGGGGGAGGAGGTGGGAAGGGGGTCGGCTAGGGTTGGGGAGGAGAGGGGGGCTCCCATCCATCGGATCGAGATCAATGGCACAAACTCGCTCTCTCATCTGAGCTCTCGACCCCAGCGGAAAAATGCTAAAAGATCTACTATTTCTCTGAGGTCTGCCTCCTAAAACTCCAAACCCCAATGACACCGAACACGAAAGAAAAGAGAAGAAGAGATTTAACTTCTTTTTCAGAATATTGGGTATCACAAATACCTTGAGGTAAACAAGTTTTTTGTTGATTCTTGTTTTTTGCTGATTCTTGTTTTGGCTGCATGTTAATCCATCTATTTGCTTGATTGAAAAATTTTCATGTAGGTGTCTGTGCCGTGGATGGCCACCCGATCAGAGGGTTATCGGGCCTTGTGCAGGTGGTGGGATTCCCCTGAGTTTCATGCCATTTTCGAAAGGAATAGGGGAAACCGTGGGACTGAGTCGTTCCACAACAACGGAGGCGATGGACATGTGCGCTTGGCTAAGCACAATATGTTGTAACTTTGAATTACATAGAAATGTGTCATTCTAACTTGTATGTATAGGAAGTCAAATCCGGTCGTACGCCCACAAATGTGGAGGTGTATATGCAAGGGCATAGGGGGTTCTGATCCTCAGAATCCTGATGTTTTATGCACTCAGACAGCCACCGACCGTCTAGTGAGTTTTTGGTACTCTATTATGCGTTTGTGCATCAACTTGGTGATGCACTTATATTTGGTATGTTTACCTTTAGGCTTCGTATGGGCAAGAGATGGTTCAGCGCCATGGACATGACTACGATTGGAGGAGCCAGCCAATTGACTCTCAGGCAGCATATGCTAGCGCAGGAGGACAAGCCCATGGACGGTGAGGGTATTTGATTTGGATTTCAAATTTATTCTCATATGCTTGCGATTGAACTAAGTCCATGATTTACTCTACTAAGTGCATGATTCACTCTAGTAGGTTGGGTATTTTTGATTCTACAATTGATTCTACTAAGTCCCGTTCTCGATCATCCGCCCAAGAGATAGAGATTACAGCATTGCTTCAGCACGCAGAGTATCATCAATCAGTTTTGAGGGAACAAATGGAGTACCAGAGGCAGCAAGCTGAGTACCAGAAGAAGAAGGACGAGTATTATTCAAACCTCTAGGCCCATAATCAAGCTCTACTCTCGGTAAGTTCAAGTAACATTTTGTTTGTAACAACTAAAAACACATGATGTGTACCTTATTTTCTCAACAATGGCTTGTATATAATCTGTAGCAACTGGCACAACAAGCGGGCGTCCCGTTGCCGACATATGGGATGCCGCCTCCGGACTTTGCATTGCCGATGCCAATGATGTCGCCTCCACCTCCGTGTAACACCCTAAATTTGGGAGTACAAAATTTCTTTCTAACTATCTACCAAATTCAGGTGTTACTCTTGTATCTCTCTCTAGTCTCTCTCTCTCTCTTTCTTTTGAGTAGATTTAGCTTAATTAGTGAGGGATTTATTAGTTATTTTTGTCAAAACAATATGAGTAATGAAATGTTGCATCATGCTGAGCTTAAATATTCCTTAAATTGTTGCACATGTTTGAATTAGTTTGAATTTGAAACTTGGTTTGAATTTCAATTGGAAAGCCTAGAGAAAATAAAAAGAAAAGAAATTAAAATTTCCCTAGAAAAAGAGAAAACCAAGTCAGCCCAGCCAGCCCAGCTCGACCTAGCCAGGTCGCACGCCCGCGCACTCGCGCCGCCTGACAGGTGGGTTCCACCTATCAATGGCAGTTTTCTCTCCACGCGCGCTCCCTCCCCCCTCTCCCTCTGCCCAGTGGGGCCGTTCTGTCGGCACCAATCGCCCTCGCTCGCACGCCCTTTTCCCTCTCCGCCTCGCGGGCCCATCCTGTCTGCACGATGAACCATTTCGCAGTGCGCCCGCTCTCTCCCTCACTGCGCCGTGGGACCGCTCTGTCAGCTCTACCTTCCCCGCAAACCGCCGTGGACCAGCACACACGCACGCCGAGATCCTCAGCCACGTCGCCGGCCCACGCACCCCATCTCCCTTTTGAGCACCGCCTGCACCCGCACTCACTCCCCTGCCCCATTTCACGCAAGCTCACCCTCTCTCGCGCTCTGCTCTCGCCGCTCGGCTTCGCCGGAGTTTCGCGCTCGCTGTGCCGGCCATCCAACCCGCTAGGAGCCGCGCCAAGCCACCCCAAGCTTCGACCTGAGGTGAGACGTTCATTCTCGTGCTTGGTTTTCCTTATTCACGCCTACCTGTAACCAATTTGGCCTCGCCGGTGTGCGGCCGCGTTTGCTCGCCGCGCTCGCACGGTGTCCAGCCAACCCAACCCATCCACTACCCCGACATTGGCCCATAGAGCTCCCCCACCTCCACTAGGACTAGACCGATCCCTATCACGGTCGATTGCCTCTCCTAGCGGTCGGAATTCCTCGCCGGAACTGCCCAGACCCGCCCGGAGCTCTCCCTCTGCCATTCTCCCCTCTGTGACCCTGGTCTCGTGGCAGAAACCCCCTCAACGTGTTCGCCGAGCCCTCCTCGACAATTCTGGTCAGCCCCGGCGGCCTCGGAACCGCCGTAACCCACACCCGCCTCGGTTCCGGTGACCTCACCGCTGTGAGCAAAAGCGGCGGCATCCGCAACCGTTAAACCCTTCGGTACTCGATTTCGGTCGTCCGATCTCTATCATGCGATCTGGATCATCCGATACCGCTTCGTGCACGCGCACCCTAAGCCTGGACCCCACCTGTCGGCCGCTGGTGCCTCTGGCATTGGGCCCAACCGGTCAGTTCGCTTCCTTGCCCCGATCACTGACCGCCCTGGCCCACTGGTTAGTGCGCGCTCGCGCCCGTGCGCTCACCCGTGGATCTAATCTCGACCATTGATCGTGGATCTGACGGCTGAGGAGACCATGTACCCCTTCGCGCGGTGGTTTTACTAAAGAACCCCTCGGGTTTCCGAGAATTAACCCGACGTCCCCTGATTTTGCGCGCAGGCCCCTGGACTCTTATAAACAGACCCCTTCCCTTTTAAATAATCACAGATTTGGACTTAATTTTGTATTTCAAACTTCAAAACATGTTTATTTCATATCTTTTTCATATGAACTCCAAATTTAGTGATTCAAATTGCAAAATGTTCATAGGAATATTCTCTATTCAAATAAATTTTGTTCGTCCACAGTCTGTGCACTTTAATTTTATACCTAGACTATAGGTTAGTTTAGGTAATAATTTATTTGTTTAATAAAACAAATTAAAAGGAAATCCTAATGGTAATTAGATGTTTATTTTTTGCGAGATTAATAATATGCCATGTGTGAATTTGATCCCTGGTATAATTTTTTATGTGTCACTAAAATTAGTAGATCTAAGTTATGTAATCCATAATGCCCAGGGAATCATTAATCTCTAAAATATGCTGATCCCTAGCACTTAGGTTTACCTTTTGAGTTGATAATGTACTATCAAACTTGTGTCCACTTGGTTGCTTATGTTTGGTGTATTGTTCATTTGTTGTTATCCAAATGTATTGAATGTATGATCGCTTTATTTAGACAACGAGCAGTCCGTGGTTCCCGAGTGTGTTGCCGAAGATCTTCCTGAGCAACAACCTGGTGAAGGCAAGTGTCCTCTGACCTATTATGTCCTACTTATTTTATAATTCATCGTCCCACATTACATTATTGAAACCTAAGGATTGACTAGTCTGTATTTAATTATCCTTGTTCATCTTTTGGGTTAATTATGGTTAGCTTATGCTATTGCTTCAACTTAATCAATGAACATGATGTGAACATTTATGATACGATGATGTTATCCCGATGATGATCTTGTGATAATTTAGGGGACTTAGGTCATTTTCCTGAGTATCTCTCCGTAAGGACCTGTTCGTGGAGTGACCACCCGGGATAACAGTGCAACCATGAGGGTGGAATGGGACACCCTTAGCTAATTAATTAGATGAACCTGGGGATATAGTTGGCTTTGCCTAAGGGCCATCAATGGGGGCTGGGGCGTAGTGCTTGCTCTGCCAAGGTGGGTGCAGAGGTTCATTCAATTTGGTTTTGTTAGTCACCCACCTTCCTTTATTCTTTCAGTCAAGCCCCTGGATTCTTGCAGAAAGAGACCCGAGCTTTGATTTAACTAATAAAAGGTGTCTGATTTAGGGCTTTGATTTCCAAAACTTGTAGATTTCATAACTTTTGCATATGAACTCCAAATTGGGTGGTTCAAATTGCAAAATGTTCATTATATTATTCTCTATCTGTTTAAATTATGTCCACCCACTATTTCCATGCCTCACTTTTGTGGTTAGTCTCTAAGTTAATGTAAAGCTATAGAATATTTATTAGAGATAAAATAAAAGTAAAACCCTAATGAATGATCAAGTGCTTAACTTTCTAGACTTAATCTCATTTAATGAATGATCCCATCCCTAGAATAATTTTATTTATGTAAGTGATTCACTAAGGTAAACCTAGTTAGAAAACAATAGACCACTTGGCATAATGATCTACACCAGAACCTAGATTTCACATGTGTGCCTATACCTTTTATTGCACTTGGGTCCACTCTGTTGCATATGTTTGGTGTATTGTTCTATTATCATTTCCCAAGTGTGTTGAATGAATGATTGCTTTGGGTAGACAACGAGTAGTCAGAACCTAGAATTCACCTATGTGTCTGTACCTTTTATTGCACTTGGGTCCACTCTATTGCATATGTTTGGTGTACTGTTCTTTTGTCATTCCCTAAGTGTGTTGCAGGAGACTTCCCTGAGCAGCAACCTGGTGAAGGCAAGTGTCCTCTGACCCATTATGTCCGACTTACTTTATAATTCATTGTCCCACATACTATGATCAACCTAAGGATTGAGTAGTATTATGTTTTTCCTGTCCTTCGTTAACCTTTGGGAATTGGTAACTATGATTAGTATCATGCTATTGCTTTACTTTAATAAATGAACATGATGAGAACATTTATGATATGATGATGATATCTTGATTATGATGATGAACTTGTGATACTTTTAGGAGTTTGAGGACTTCGACGAGTTCTAGATTAGTTTAGTGGCAAACCCCCTAGTCAGCTATCAAGGCCCTTATCTTTCTGCGTTTCGTTCAGCACTTTGATTATGACTTAATTTAATGACTCTATGGATGTCTTGGACATCGTGATGTAATCAAGTACTTATTTCTGCTATTATTTCAAGCAATGTGTGATGATGTCCAATTATGTAATCGTTGTGTACGTGAATTTCTGATCCTGGCACGTACATGGTTCGCATTCAATTTACCTTCCAAAATCGAGTGTGACAAAGACTCTATATGGCCTTAAGTTTGAATCATAACCAAGTAAAAAACCCTTCTACAACTTTAGGAACAAGTTTAGAATTTCTACCTTTTTCACTAAAAATGTGGCATTTGATTCCAAAGACCCTAAATTATGACACACTGGGTTTGTTACCGGTTAGGAGTTCATAAGATGTCTTCTGGAGGAGTCGATGAAGATATAATTGATTGATGGTCTGGGCGTGATGACTAATTCCACCCAAAACCGATCTGAAGTCTTGTAGTCTTCAAGCATTGTCTTTGCCATATCAATTAAAGTTTGGTTCTTCCTCTCTAGCATACCATTTTGTTGTGGTGAATAGGGAGATAAGAAATCGTTCTTGATTCTCTCTTCATCGAGAAATTCTTCAATTTGTGTATTCTTAACTTCGTTCCGTTGTCACTCCTAATCTTTTTGATCCTTGAGTTGAACTCATTTAAGCCCTTCTCAAGAATCTTTTCAAGGTGCCTTCGATTTCACTTTTATCATGCAAAATGATACCCAAGTGTAATGTTTATAATCATCAACAATTACAAGATCATATTATTCCCGTCGATGCTTCTATAAGCAATGAGACTAAATAAATCCATATGAAGGATCTCCAATGGTCTTGAGGTCATCATGATGTTCTTAGAGGGGTGGCTTGATCCAACTTGTTTTCCTACTTGGCAAGCACCACATGACCTATCTTCACAAAACAAACATTGGTTAGTCCTAAAACATGTTCACCCTTTAGGAGTTTGTGAAGATTCTTAATCCCAACATGATCTAGTTGATGGTGCCAAAGCCAACCCATATTATTTTTAGCAATTAAGCATGCATCAAGTTCAACTTTATTATTTAAAAATGTACTAAATAAAGTTTTCCCTTTAACACACCCACAAATGCAACCAAATCATCACTTCTTCTAAAGAATGTAATACCAAAAATCAGTAAATAGGCAATTGTAACCTATTTGGCATGATTGAGAAACATACAGTAAATTATAATATAGGGAATCTACCAAGAACTCATCCAAAATTGAATGATCAGAAGTGATATCAGTTTTACTCAGACCTTTTACTTGTCCTTCACTCCCATTACCGAATGTGATTGAATTTTGTGAGTCTGTGTTTTTCAAAGGATGAGAACATCTTTTTCTCACCCGTCATGTGGTTTGTGCATCCACTATCGATTACCCAACCCGTGCCTCCATATGCATAAACCTACAAAACAATTTTAGGTCTTGTTCTTAGGTACCCAAATCGGTTTGGGTCTTCTCACATTTGTCACAAGCACCTTAGGAACCAAAACACAAGTTTTAGTGTTCTTGTGCCTAGGCTCAACATATTTGGCAACAACTTTGCCAGTTTTTTGTGTAAGCACATATGAAGCACCAAAGGTATGATATGACATATAAGGAACACTTGATACATTCTTAGGTATATGAGAAATCTTAGCATTAGAAACATATGTCTAACATGAGATGCTCTAGCATATGAAAAATGAGTATGAGAAGCCATGGCATTTTTAGCATGGGGAGCATGATCATAAGAAGCATGGGTATAAGCATCATCAATTTGAGTATTATGAACAATAGGAGTTTTTTTCCTTTTCCTTAAAAATTTTGGAAACTCATGCCCACTAACTTTAATCTTAGTGTTCTCTTTGCATCTTATATGGAAGCCAACACCATCCTCAATCCTAGGGCGTCTATCAGTCAAAAAGACACTCCTAGCATATTTAAATTTCTCATTTTCAAAATCATATTTGCTAACTTTAGCGTCTAAGTTAACAACATGTTCATTCAAGCTTTTTATCATAGAAATATTTGCAATATAAGTATCAACATCAACATCCTTGCATCTAGTACAAATAGAAACATGCTTAACGTAAGATGTAGATGCATGGAAAGTATTAAATTCCTTGATCCTAACTTTAAGATGACCATTTTCAGTTTTAAGACACAAAGTTGAATCATTACAAACATTTAGCTCATTGGTCAAAGTTTTATTCTTTTCCTTCTCATGAGCTATGGCCTTCTCTAGATTTTCATTCTTTATAGATCCATCAATGAGTAGATCCTCCTACTTCTCTAGGAGTCCATCCTTCTCATTGATAGTTTTAATCAATTCATTGACCTTAGCTATTTGATCTCTATTAAGGCCTTTAAAAACATATTCATATCTTCCTATGCCATTAGGCATGTGTGGTTGACCTTGGGTAAGAGGGCGCAATTGTTGAAGACAAGGGTGGCAACACCTTCATTGTTGGAGGAGCTCTCATCCCACTCCCTAACGATGTGGGCTTTGCCTCCCTTATTCTTCTTGTTGGAGAATTTCTTCTTCTCAGCCTTCTTATTTTCCTTCTTTTCCAATTCCCTATCATCATCTTTTGCATATGGGAAGTTAGCAATAAAATGGCCAGACTTGCCACATTTGTATCAAGCCCTCTTGCCACGGGGCTTGTAGTCTTTGTTCTTCTGGGTCCTTAAGATTTGTTGGAAGCTCTAGATGATGAGGGCCATCTTCTCATCGTCAAGACTAGAAACATCAATTGTTTCCTCCTTGCTTAGGGCCTCCTTCTTCTCGCATGTGGTCTTCAAGGTGATGGCTTACATCTCAATGGTGGTGATGTTGCCTTGTGCAAAGTCATCAATGTGCTTAGAGTCCTACACCATCATCTAGTGGCTTAGGAACTTCCCAAACACCTCATTCTGGTGACATCTTCTTGTACCTAGGATTTTCAAAAATTAAGATAACAAGAGTAGAATTATGAGAGGTGAAGGACCTTAGCATTAGCTTGATGACTTTGTTGTTCATCCACTTCTTGCTTCTATAGTTCCATATCTTGTGTACCATTGTCTTTAGCCGGTTGTACATTTCTTGCGGCCCTTATCCCTTGAGCATGAAGGATCTTCCTAGCTTCCCTTCTAGGTGCTCCATCTTGGTGATTTTGGTGATTTTGTCACCTTCGTGCGCTGTCTTGAGCACATCCCAAATCTCCTTGGTGCTCTCCAACTTATTCACCTTGTTGTACTCCTCCCTACACGAAGAGGCAAGAAGTATTGTGGTGACTTGCGAGTTGCGGTGAATGATTTGCTCTGCTCCCACCGGGTTGTAGTCATCGTCATTGCTATCTAATATGTCCATTCCTAGTTCAACAACATCTCAATACTTGTATTGAGTGAGTTTAAATGTCCCTTCATTTTGAGGATCCACCAAGAATAGTCGTCCACACCATAAAAATGTGGTGGTTTTCCAAGTGGAACCAATAATAGGGAGTAGTCATATTACGAGGAATGCGGTAATAATTAAAAGATGTTTGGGTATAGTTCGATTTAATCAGTTTCCATTGGAGCTCTTGGAGGTGGATTAGCCACTACTTGAGGTTTATAGTGACATCAATGTTGGGGGCCTTCGTCTTCTGAAGGTCCTCAAAAACATGATTTAACAATGTTTCTGGAGTTGTAATACATGAATAGGTACCTTCGGACTCAGATCAGAACCATAGTGTGAGAAGCACGAACAATACGAAGGTTGACGCTGCGCCGAAGCTACGAGCAAGGGAGCTTCGGCATGACAACAGTAAAGGGAACCGACTTAAAGGGGAAAAGGCTATTTAGACCTCGATGGATTACCTTAGGATCATTAGCAAATGTAAAGGGCATGGATTTAATTTCACATGGGCTGCGTCCCATGCCTATAAATAGATGAACAGTGCCCCCGTACTGTTCACGTTGACTTGGCATTTGCTTTTGCGTCATGCTCGTATCTTTGTTTTCTGTCAAGCCGAAGGTACCAAATGTTATTCAATATTATCCTTATATTAACTTACAATTATATACCGAAAGATATATATGATAATGTTATTGTTCACATTGTTTCTTATGTTTTACATGCTCCATTCGTTGTTAATATTTATACATATATGTATGTTGAGATGATGAAGGTATGTCCTTCATGACCTTCGTCCGAAGATCATTATATCCTTGGGGAAATAATGCTTCGAAGGACGAAGGGCATTGACAATAACTTGTTTTGGTGTTGTCTTGTTCTCAATTTATAGCATTTGAGAGCAAGTCCCCAACATTGGCACCCACCTCCGATGAACCCTTTTCGACCACCTTCGGCAAGCACTGACCTTCGTCATGCCATCGAAGAAAGCTTCAGCGACAGGGGCTGCCGCTCTGTAGCCACTGGACCCAAATCAGGAGACCTTTTCTCTTCGAGAGGCCCGAAGCTAGAAGAGGAAGGCCACTACTCCAACACTCCAAGAGGAAGAGTTGGACCAAGAAATCAGAAACATGGAGATAATCTAGCAGCAAGTGCAAAGGAAGAAGGAGAAGATGGCCCGATTGGCTGACCTTCAAAGACAAATCGACGAAGCCACTGAAGAAGTACGCCATCTTGCTCAAGACGAGCAAGATCGAAGGCCCCAACACAGGGATCTTCATCAAGAGGGCTTGTTCAACGATGATGGATGGTATAATGATTTTAATCATGATACCTTTACTTTTGATGATGCTTCTCCCTTAGTAGCAGAACTGCAGGCTATCCCATGGCCCCCATCATACAAGCCACCTCAGCTCCCCATGTATGATGGGCATTCAGACCCGAAGCAGTTTTTGTTGAGTTATGAAGCAATTATATCTTCATACGGAGGCAATGCAGCTGTCATGGCCAAGTCCTTCGTCATGGCAGTTCGGAATGTGGCCCAAACGTGGTATTCTTCTCTTCGGCCAGGAACTATTACTTCATGGCAGAAGCTCAAGGATATGCTAGTGACAAGTTTTTAGGGTTTTCAGACAAAGCCAGTCACAGCTCAAGCTCTGTTTCAATGCACGCAAGATCATGAGGAGTATCTCCAGGCATACGTCCGAAGGTTCTTGCGTCTAAGAGCACAAGCGCCTACAGTGCCTAATGAAATTGTCATTGAGGCCATGATCAAGGGGCTTCGTCCAGGACCTACTACCCAGTATTTTGCTAGAAAGCCTCCACAGACTTTGGAGAAGCTGCTCCAGAAGATGGATGAGTACATTCGAGCTGACAATGACTTCCGCCAAAGAAGGGAGGAAGCATACATGTTCTCTAAAATGACCAGGGGCTTCGGAGGAAGAATCCACCCGAGGCACGTCAGGTCAATTCACAACTCTACTCAGAGTGATGATAGAGGAAGTCAACAACAGAGGCCACAGTATTCCTCGCAAGCTTCGGGGCAGCAACAAAGCTCTTTTCAGCCGCCAGCTCCAAGAGGCAGAGGTGCCAGGGGCTTAGGAGGAAGGTTTGGGGATCAGCCTAGAAAAAATTATTGCTTATTCTATGGTGAGGGAAAGGGCCATACTACAAGGATGTGCCATGTCACCATTCAGAAACAAAAGGAAATAGCGATAGCCGCAGCTCAGCAGAACCAGCCGAAGCAGGTCATGCATACTGCTTCGTATCACTCACCCTACATACCAGAGTATGTGGGTAACCATCCCGTAGCCTCTGTTGCTTCGGCTAGCCAGCCACAGGCATCTTGGCCACAGCCTCCACCGCCGCCACCACTACAACCCGCATATTCACGAGGCCAGCAGCCAGAAGGGAGCCAACAGACCCATCACCAGCGAGATTTCAGGGAGGAGTCCAAAGCTCGCACAGTCAACAGTACTGTGCCAGAATCGAAACATATCTATTGAGAGATATCCTACCCCTGAAACAGTTTTTACATTCATTGTCATTTTATTTTTAATAAGGAACGATTATTGTAAACCTAGTTTTCTTGCCATTTTCAATTTCTTGTAATAGCTTCGTTCTTGCCACAGTGAAATATATCTTTTCCACAGACTCACGGAGTCCAAAAATTGTTGAAGCTCAAAAGTCATTCCTAAGGGAATGCGGGGCTAAAAATCACATTGCAAGTATCACCGAAGCTACAAAAAGTTGTTCCTAAGGGAGCACAGTGTAAGTTTTCTGCTCAAAAGTCGTTCCAAAGGGAATGCAGAGCCAAATACCGCCGAAATATAAGGCAAAGCGCGAAAAGTCAACGCGAATACCGCCGAAATAGAAGGCAAAGAAGTTCAAAAGACGTTCCTTAGGGAATGCAGAACTTACAGCGAAAAGTCAGCGCTGATACACCAAAAAATAAGCGGTGAAGCCGAAAAATAAACGGCATAGAGATTGTGTATTCCACTATGGGGGTGTGAGTGTGTGTCTTCGGCATAAACATCATTTCGCATAACATAACGTCATCACATCATTTCACATAACATAACATCATATATCATATTGCATCAATGGCACAAGAAGGGGATACAATGTTGATCTTTGGAGAATGCTTCAAAAAAGTGAAATTATGCTAAGTTTTGAAGAAGTACAGCTTCATCAGCTCTGATGTGGAGGAAGAAATCTATTGTTTACGAAGCATTAATGTCTTTACGACGCTTGGATGTTCTTTACGAAGTATGAATATTCCCACGGGATATAAAAGTTTTTCTTCATGAAGCATGAAAAGAAGGGAAGGTGTTTTTTCGCCGAAGGCTCAAAAACGGTATGTACGCAAAGTTTCATGCATCGTAAAGAACTGAATTACAAACAATTCATATATTACATTCGAGTACCAAATATTACAAGCATAGTTCAGCAAAAGTTATAATAATATTCTAGAAATGTTTTTACAACAGCTACTCTTCTTCCTTCAAAACTTTATCTGCAGCTTCGGTCAGCAATTTGGTAACGACTTCATCTACAATAGCTTCGGCCATATTGATAAATTCTATTGTTTTCTTTGTCTCTGGGTCGGCCAGTGGGTCGAATGGCTCTGGGGGAGGAGATAGTTCAGCTGCGGTAGAAGACATGAATTAGTTCGAAGTCACAAAAAGAAATAACAATAAAGTTAAAAGTCATTAAGTAATACCTATCCGTCTTTCAAGTTCCGCAGTTTTTTCAGCTGCTTTCGCTGCTTCTCGAGTGTCATGAATATCTTTTTCGCTCTTTTTCATTATTTCATGGGCTATCCCTCAGCCGCCATTTTCCCAGATATCAGTGAAAAATTTTCTGCCTATTGAGCTTGCTTCGGCCGAGGGGTCCTTCGTATCGTCAATAGAGAAGGCAGCTTCGGCCTGGGCCAAAGTTTTAACATGTTCGCACCCTGCCTTCTCCAAAATAGCTGCAACTCCCCTCGCACCAGAGAACGCACAGACGTCCCCGCGGTCACTCAAAATTTCTTCAAAAGCTTCGGCTTCACCGCTGATCCACTCAATTACGCCCTCAGGATCACCCCTTATGAAGTTGTCTTCGCTCAAGTACGCGCCCACTTTGGCGAAGCTAGTCTTTATCTTTTTTACGCATTCCACAGATTTTTCAAAGCATCTTTCTTTTGATGCGCGAAGTTCTGCAACTGTTTTTTCACAATAATTTTTCCAGTAATCACTGGCATCTCGTTCAACTTCGGCAACAGCGCATTTTAATTTGGCTTCAGCCAGTTGCTTTTGAAGGTTTTCAATCTCATTCCTTTGGATTTCAGATTGAGCCTTGAAGTTAGCTTCATCTCCCTTTACTTTGTCCACCAATGTAAGTAGGATTTTGTCTTTTTCCAAAGCTTCGTTTCTCAGCTTGATAACCTCTGTTCGAAGGTTGTTGAGAGCAATAGTCAGCTCTCGTCTTCAGCATTCTTTTGCACCCTTAAGGCGTTGCTAAGTATTAAGCCCTATACGAAAAGAATGAATGGATTAATATAAGAGCAAAAGACATTCAAAATTCATAAACTTCCAAATACACAATTTTCGTACCTTCAGACTGTTGTATGCAAGGCTATCCGCAAGATCGTCCTTCGTCATGGCGTAGAGGCCAGCTTCAAGCTTCGGGAACCCCATACTTCTGGCCATTTTTCGGCAGACGGATAATTCTTTGTTGTCTGGGAGGCAATACAAGAAGTCATCTTCATCTATACCATTAAACACTAAGGCCCCTTTTGGGTACTTCAGTTTTCAGGCATAGTGTTTAGCTTCAAAATTTTCCTCTTCAGATAATCTTTTTCCCGGAGCATGTTGAATAATATAATCAAGGTCTTCGGAAGGCGCTTCGGGAGTAGGAGCGGCAGCTTTTTCAGGCAAAATCTATTCTATAGCTTCTTCCTCCGCTGCCTTTTCTCCAATTTCCGAGGGTTTCTCCTTGACAGGCTCTGAAGGCCCAGCTTCGGCGCTAGCCTGGCTCATTGTAGCTTTGGCTTCGGTCAGTTTTGTTTCGGTTTCAATTTGCACTTTCGAAGCCTTGGCAATTTTCCCTGGAGTAGAGCTTGAAGTTTTTATCATCTCCAGCACATCTAGTACACTAGCCATCCTTTTTCTCTTGGGGGTCGCTACTAGACCTTTTTGTGCCTTCGGCACCACCACTCCTGCCGAAGGGCTTAGAACTTCTAATGTTTTCATCCCTTCGATTCTTGGTTCCTCAATTTTGTCAATCTTCGGCATTGCAGCCGGCTCTTCAATCCTCTGCGTAGGAGTAGGTCCACTTGCTTCAATAGCTGAAGAAGTTTCACCGCCAAATTCAGGCACTATGGCCGGTTCAATGTAGCGCGGTCGGTGGGTAAGGACCTTCAACTTTTTCCTCTTTGGCGCAGGCTCGCTTGGAGCAGCCGAAGCAGCAGCCTTTCCAGAAGTTGCACCCTTTCTTTTCTGCCCCCACGGCGGGTAGCGATAGTCAGGGTACACAAATCCAATAGCATCAAAAACCCTATTTAGTCTTTTCTTTTTTCTTCTCCCGAAGGCCACAGATAGTGCATTATCTTCAGACTTGGAGTATGCTCCAAGTAGTCCATCACTAGTATTTTCAACACATTTCATCCAATCATCATCTGGTTCGATAAACTGGTCTCCAAATCTGAAGGTGTATTTCAATTGAACTAAACCACCTTCGCTAGGGTTAGTGATGGTCTCTTTTGGCATTTCCCAGCTGTCTATTAGTGGCCATATCCTGTAGGCTACATGTTCTTGAACTAAGTCTCTTGTCCCAATAAAAGAGCAAAATGTGCTGAAGGCCCTTCGACATGCTTCGGCTGCCTCATCAATTTCTACCTTCGGCTTTCAGAGACCGAAGCGGGACCAAATGGGTCGCATGATGATTTCTTTAATATCTTCTCTTGCCTTCAAATCATTTTTCACGTAAAACCATTCTTCCATCCAGGCCCCGGGCCACCTCTTCCGAAATGTTGGCACTGGGTAGCTTGTGCCAGAGCGAGCAACAAAGCTGTAGCACCCAAAATTGTTATGATATTGTTCCTTACCCCAGGGCTTCGTCTCATACAAAAGCTCGTGCATACTGCAAAAACATCTTGCGTTTGGCTCTAGACCTTGACTCCTCACAGCCCAGACGAAGATCCCCATTTTGATAATTGCTTTGGGAGTGATCTGGTGAAGGGAAATCTGATATATCTTTAAAACTTCAACCACAAATTTGCTTAATGGGAACCGAAGTCCAGCTTTGAAGAAGCTTCGGTAGATTACAACTTCGTTTTCTTCGGGAGCAGGAACGGCTCTGTCTACGTCAGCCCTCACAATAGACATATCTCGAAAATACCTTCCTCTCATATTATCAAGATGACTTTGTTTGATAGTTGATTTCCTGAAGACTGCATGACTTGGTCGCCAAGGACGATCTTCAGAGTCTTCGCCTCCACTCTCCGCATCATAGCTGTCGCTATCATCAGTGTCTTCAGACAAGCCTTCTAATATCTCTTTAGTTATCTTCTATGTGTTTGTTTTTGCAATTGACTCAATAAATCCAGCAGTCTTCTCCTCAAGGAGCTTCTGCTCTTCGGTTAGCTTCATCTCAGCAACTGTCTTCTTGTCTTCAGACATCTTTGTAGGAAACGGGTGACGCCTAAGAGGGGGGTGAATTAGGACTTCTAAAACTTTCGCTAAACTAGGCCTCAATTAAATCCCTAGAGCAAAACCTATGCAAATAGTCAAACTAGAATGTGCAAACTAGGTTTTGTCTAAGTGTTGCTATCTCTACCGCAAAGGCTAAGTTTCAATCTACACTAGATATGTATGAATACAAGATTAAAACTTAAATGCTTAATATAAATGCGGAAACTTAAAGAGCAGAGTAGAGAAGCAAACTCTCGTGGATGACGCCGGTATTTTTACCGAGGTATCCGGAACCGCGCAAGGTCCTGACTAATCCTCATTGGTGCCCCTACGCAAAGGGAAGCCCACGCGAGGGCCAAGCACCACGGTCGAGTAACTCCATAGAGAGCCACGGGCCTTCTCCACGCGCAAGTGGTGCTCCGCTTCCGGCTCCTCTCGGACTCTCCCCGCCGTCTCCACTATCGAGCTTCCGGCCGAAACGCCGCGGGCCTCGTTCCCTCCGGTACACGGTGGCGGCCGTGACACAAACGCGGTTGTCACGGTCTCGCAAGACTCTCGCCCCACTCGGTACAATTACAACGGCTCACACAAGAGCCGAGGGGTTGTGAGGTTTATCTAAACTCACTCAACAATCTAGGGTTCACCTAGAGCAAGCGCTAAAGCGGCCTAACTAACCTAAGCACTTCGCAAAGCACCTACGCTAATCACCGAGTGATTCTATTAAGCACTTGGGTGTTTGAGCTCTAGGAAATGTGCACTATGTGCCTTGGTATGTTGCTTGGGCTCTCACCCTTGAGAATGGCCGGTTGGGGTGGTATTTATAGCCTCCACACCCCAAACTAGCCGTTGGACAGAAAGCAGCAGCTTTCTGTCGTCGGGTGCACCGGACAGTCCGGTGCACCACCGGACACTGCACAGTGGATGTCCGGTGCACGCCACGTCAGCCGACCGTTGGCGCCTGTAGCAGTCGACCGTTGGATCCGACCGTTGTCGTCTGCCCGTGGCACACCGGACAGTCCGATGCACACCGGACAGTCCGGTGCTACAGCCAGAGAACGCCTGTCTGCGGCCTCTCTGCGCAGACTGTCCGGTGCCACACAGGACAGTCCGGTGCACACCGAACACCAATGTCCGGTGCGCCACCAGGTGCTGGCTGACAGCCCTCATCTTGGATTTCTTCGCTGATTTCTTCGGGTTCTTTGTTCTTGAGTATTGGACTCCTATGTATCTTTTTATGTCTTCTTTTGAGGTGTTGCATCCTCATTGCCTTGGTCCAATTCTCTTCGCATCCTGTGAACTACAAGCACAAGCACTAGAAAACTTATTAGTTCACAGATTGTGTTGTTCATCAAACACCAAAACTCAATTAGTGAAAGGGAATTAGGCTTAGACCTAGTTCCTAAATAATTTTGGTGGTTGAATTGCCCAACACAAACATTGGACTAACTAGTTTACTCTAGTGCATAAGTTATACAGGTGCAAAAGGTTCACAATCAGTCAATAAAAAGACCAATTATTGGATTCAACAAAGGAGGAGCAAGGCAATCGAGGGCTCCTCTGGCCGGAGGCACCGGACTGTCCGGTGTGCACCGGACTGTCCGGTGCGGCCAGAGGACTTCGACTCCAAACTCTTCGCCCTCGGGATTTCTCGGAAGCCGGCGCGCTATAATTCACCGGACTGTCCGGTGTGCACCGGACATGTCCGGTGCTCCAAGGAAACGCGGCCTCCGGAACTCGCCAGCCTCGGGTTTGCTCGGCAGCCGTTCCGCTAAAATTCACCGGACTGTCCGGTGTGCACCGGACTGTCCGGTGCACCAGCGGAGCAACGGCTCCCTGCGGCGCCAACGGCTCCCTGCGGTGCATTAAATGCGCGCGCAGCGCGCGCAGACGTCAGGCACGCCCATACCGGTGCACCGGACATCAAACAGTACATGTCCGGTGTGCACCGGACACCCAGGAGGGCCCACAAGTCAGAAGCTCCAACGGTCAGAATCCAACGGCACTGGTGACGTGGCAGGGGCACCGGACTGTCCGGTGTGCACCGGACTGTCCGGTGCGCCATCGAACAGAGGAGTTCCAGCAACGGTCACTTTTGGTGGTTGGGGCTATAAATACCCCAACCACCCCACATTCATGGCGATCCAAGTTTTCCAACTCTCAACCACTTACAAGAGCTAAGCATTCAATTCTAGACACATACAGAGAGATCAAATCCTCTCCAATTCCACTCAAACCCTTAGTGACTAGCGAGAGAGATTTGCCGTGTTCTTTTGAGCTCTTGCGCTTGGATTGCTTTCTTTCTTTCTCATTTGTTCTTGAGATCATCACTCAATTGTAACCAAGGCAAGAGGCACCAATTGTGTGGTGGCCCTTGCGGGGAAGTTTTGTTCCCGGTTGATTGAGAAGAAGAGAAAGCTCACTCGATCCGTGGGATCGTTTGAGAGAGGGAAGGGTTGAAAGAGACCCGGCCTTTGTGGCCTCCTCAACGGGGAGTAGGTTTGCGAGAACCGAACCTCGGTAAAACAAATCCTTGTGTCACACTCTTATTTGCTTGCGATTTGTTTTGCGCCCTCTCTCGCGGACTCGTTTCTTTTTTACTAACGCTAACCCGGCTTGTAGTTGTGATTATTTTTGTAAATTTCAGTTTCGCCCTATTCACCCCCCCTCTAGGCGACTATCAATTGGTATCAGAGCCCGGTACTTCATTAGAGCCTAATCGCTCGAAGTGATGTCGGGAGAACCCGCCAAGAGGGAGATGGAGACCGGCGACGACAAGCCCACTACAAGCCAAGGGAGCACTTCATCGGAAGAGTCCCGCACCAAGAGAAGAGAGAAGAAGAAGAAATCCTCCAAGCGGAAGGAGAAAAGATCTTCCTCTTCTCACCATAAGGAGAAGAAGGAAAAATCTTCTCACAAGCCGCATCGGAGTGGGGACAAGCACAAAAAGATGAGGAAGGTGATCTTCTACGAGACCGACACCTCATCGACATCTACCTCCGGCTCCGACGCGACATCCGTCACTTCTAAACGCCAAGAGCGTAAGAAGTATAGTAAGATCCCCCTACGCTACCCTCGCATTCCTAAACATACACCTTTACTTTCCGTCCCATTAGGCAAACCACCAACTTTTAATGGTGAGGATTATGCTATGTGGAGTAATTTAATGCGATTTCATCTAACCTCTCTCCACAAAAGTATATGGGATGTTGTTGAGCATGGTGTACAGGTACCATCCGTAGGGGATGAAGACTACGACACGGACGAAGTGGCCCAAATCGAGCACTTCAACTCTCAAGCCACAACCATCCTTCTTGCCTCACTAAGCAAGGAGGAATACAACAAAGTTCAAGGGTTGAAGAACGCCAAGGAGATTTGGGATCTACTCAAGACGGCGCACGAGGGTGATGAACTCACAAAGATCGCCAAGCGGGAAACGATCGAGGGGGAGCTCGGTCGCTTCCGTCTTCGCCAAGGGGAGGAGCCACAAGACATGTACAACCGGCTCAAGACCTTGGTGAACCAAGTGCGCAACCTCGGGAGCGCAAAATGGGATGACCACGAGGTGGTTAAGGTTATTCTAAGAGCCCTTATTTTCCTTAACCCTACTCAAGTACAATTAATTCGTGGCAATCCTAGATATACACAAATGACCCCCGAGGAAGTCATCGGGAATTTTGTTAGTTTTGAATGCATGATTAAGGGCTCCAAGAAGATCAACGAGCTTGATGAGCCTTCCACATCCGAGGCGCAACCCGTGGCCTTCAAGGCAACGGAGGAGAAGAAGGAGGAGTCTACACCAAGTAGACAACCAATTGACGCCTCCAAGCTCGACAACGAAGAGATGGCCCTAATCATCAAAAGCTTCCGGCAAATCCTCAAGCAACGGAAGGGGAAGGACTACAAATCCCGTTCCAAGAAGGTTTGCTACAAGTGTGGTAAGCCCGGTCACTTTATTGCTAAATGTCCATTATCAAGTGATAGTGACAGGGGTGACGACAAGAAGGGCAAGAGGAAGGAAAAGAAGAAGTACTATAAGAAGAAGGGCGGCGATGCCCATGTTTGTCGGGAGTGGGATTCCGACGAAAGCTCAAGCGACTCCTCCGACGACGAGGACGCCGCCAACATCGCCGTCACCAAGGGCCTCCTCTTCCCCAACGTCGGCCACAAGTGCCTCATGGCCAAGGACGGCAAAAAGAAGGTAAAATCAAAGTCCTCCACTAAATATGAAACATCTAGTGATGAGGATGATGATAAAAATGAAGAGGATAATTTGCGCATTCTTTTTGCCAACCTTAACATGGAACAAAAAGAAAAATTAAATGAATTGATTAGTGCCATCCATGAAAAGGATGATCTCTTGGACTCCCAAGAGGACTTCCTAATCAAGGAAAACAAAAAACATGTTAAGGTTAAAAATGCTTATGCTCTAGAAAGAGAAAAATGTGAAAAATTGTCTAGTGAGCTAAGTATTTGCCATGAGACTTTAGACAACCTTAGAAATGAAAATGCAAATTTGTTAGCTAAGGTTGATTCTCATGTTTGCATTGATCCTAGAAATGATAATGTTGATTTGCTTGCTAGGATTGATGAATTGAATGCTTCTGTTGCTAGCCTTAGGAATGAGAATGAGAAATTAATTGCTAAGGCTAGGGATTTTGATGTTTGCAATGCTACTATTTCCGACCTTAGAGCTGAAAATGATTTGTTGCATGCTAAGGTTGTTGAACTTAAAACTTGCAAACCCTCTACATCAAATGTTGAGCATGTTTCCATTTGTACTAGATGTAGAGATATTAATGTTGATGCTATCCATGATCACCTAGCTGTAATTAAGAAACAAAATGATCACATAGCACAACTTAATGCTAAAATTAGAGAGCATGACTTAGAAAATGAAAAATTTAAACTTGCTAGAAGCATGCTCTATAATGGGAGACGCCCGGGCATTAAGGACGGCATTGGCTTCTAAAGGGGAGACAATGTCAAAATTAATGCCCCTCCTAAGAACTTGTCTAACTTTGTTAAGGGCAAGGCTCCCATGCCTCAGGATAACGAGGGTTACATTTTGTACCCTGCCGGGTATCCTGAGAGTAAAATTAAGAAAATTCATTCTAGGAAGTCTCACTCTGGCCCTAATTACGCTTTTATGTATAAGGGTGAGACATCTAGATCTAGGCAACCAACCCATGCCAAGTTGCCTAGAAAGAAAACCATTAATGCGTCAAATGATCATGCCATTTCATTTAAAACTTTTGATGCATCTTATGTTTTGACTAGCAAGTCCGGCAAGGTAGTTGCCAAAATTGTTGGGGGCAAACACAAGGGCTCCAAGACTTGTGTTTGGGTACCCAAAGTTCTTGTATCTAATGCCAAAGGACCCAAAACCGTTTGGGTACCTAAAACAAAGAACTAAACTTGTTTTGTAGGTTTATGCATCCGGGGGCACAAGTTGGATACTCGACAGCGGGTGCACAAACCACATGACCGGGGAGAAAAGGATGTTCTCCTCATATGAGAAAAACCAAGATCCCCAACGAGCTATCACATTCGGGGATGGAAATCAAGGTTTGGTCAAAGGTTTGGGTAAAATTGCTATATCTCCTGACCACACTATTTCCAATGTTTTTCTTGTAGATTCCTTAGATTACAATTTGCTTTCCGTATCCCAATTATGTCAAATGGGCTACAACTGTCTTTTTACTGATACAGGTGTTACTGTCTTTAGAAGGAGTGATGATTCAATAGCATTTAAGGGTGTGTTAGAGGGTCAGCTATACTTAGTAGATTTTGAAAGAGCTGAACTCGACACATGCTTAATTGCTAAGACTAACTTGGGTTGGCTATGGCACCGTCGACTAGCCCATGTTGGAATGAAGAATCTTCACAAACTTCTAAAGGGAGAACACATTTTGGGACTAACCGATGTTCATTTTGAGAAAGACAGGATTTGTAGCGCTTGCCAAGCCGGGAAGCAAGTTGGTGTCCATCATCCACACAAAAACATCATGACTACCGACAGGCCACTGGAGCTCCTTCACATGGATTTGTTCGGCCCGATCGCTTACATAAGCATCGGCGGTAGTAAGTATTGCCTTGTAATTGTGGATGACTATTCTCGCTTCACTTGGGTATTCTTTTTACAGGAAAAATCACAAACCCAAGAGATCTTAAAGGGATTCTTGAGACGGGCTCAAAATGAGTTCGGCTTAAGGATCAAGAAAATTAGAAGCGACAATGGAACGGAGTTCAAGAACGCTCAAATTGAAGGTTTCCTTGAGGAGGAGGGCATCAAGCATGAGTTTTCTTCTCCCTACACTCCACAACAAAATGGTGTAGTGGAGAGGAAGAATCGAACTCTATTGGACATGGCAAGAACCATGCTTGATGAGTACAAGACACCGGATCGGTTTTGGGCCGAGGCGGTCAACACCGCCTGCTACGCCATCAACCGATTATATCTTCATCGAATCCTCAAGAAGACATCTTATGAACTCCTAACCGGTAAAAAGCCCAATATTTCATATTTTAGAGTTTTTGGTAGCAAATGTTTTATACTTGTTAAAAGAGGTAGAAAATCTAAATTTGCTCCTAAAACTGTAGAAGGCTTTTTACTAGGATATGACTCAAACACAAGGGCATATAGAGTCTTTAACAAGTCCTCAGGACTTGTTGAAGTTTCTTGTGACGTTGTGTTTGATGAGACTAATGGCTCTCAAGTAGAGCAAGTTGATCTTGATGATGCAGGTGAAGAACAGGCTCCATGCATAGCGCTAAGGAACATGTCCATCGGGGATGTGTGTCCTAAGGAATCTGAAGAGCCTCCAAATGCACAAGATCAACCATCCTCCTCCATGCAAGCATCTCCACCAACTCAAGTTGAGGATGAGGCTCAAGATGTTGAACAAGAAAACCAAGAAGATGAGCCACCTCAAAATGACGGCAACAATCAAGGGGGAGATTCAAATGATGAAGACAGGGAGGATGAACAACCAAGGCCGCCACACCCAAGAGTCCACCAAGCAATACAACGAGATCACCCCGTCGACACTATCCTTGGCGATATTCATAAGGGGGTAACTACTCGATCTCGTGTTGCTCATTTTTGTGAACATTACTCGTTTGTTTCCTCTATTGAGCCAACCAGGGTAGAGGAAGCACTACAAGATTCGGATTGGGTGATGGCGATGCAAGAGGAGCTCAACAATTTCACAAGGAACGAGGTATGGCACTTAGTTCCACGTCCTAATCAAAATGTTGTAGGAACCAAGTGGGTCTTCCGCAACAAGCAAGACGAGCATGGTGTGGTGACTAGGAACAAAGCTCGACTCGTGGCCAAGGGGTATTCACAAGTCGAAGGTTTGGATTTTGGTGAAACCTATGCACCCGTAGCTAGGCTTGAGTCAATTCGTATATTATTAGCCTATGCTACTTACCATGGCTTCAAGCTTTATCAAATGGACGTGAAGAGTGCCTTCCTCAATGGACCAATCAAGGAGGAGGTCTATGTTGAGCAACCTCCCGGCTTTGAAGACAGTGAGTATCCTAACCATGTTTATAGGATCTCTAAGGCGCTTTATGGGCTTAAGCAAGCCCCAAGAGCATGGTATGAATGCCTTAGAGATTTCCTTATTGCTAATGGCTTCAAAGTCGGCAAGGCCGATCCTACTTTATTTACTAAAACTCTTGACAATGATTTGTTTGTATGCCAAATTTATGTTGATGATATCATATTTGGGTCTACTAACAAATCTACATGTGAAGAATTTAGTAGGATCATGACACAAAAATTCGAGATGTCGATGATGGGGGAGTTGAAGTATTTTCTAGGATTTCAAGTCAAGCAACTCCAAGAAGGCACCTTCATTAGCCAAACGAAGTATACTCAAGATATTCTAAGCAAGTTTGGAATGAAGGATGCCAAGCCCATCAAGACACCCATGGGAACTAATGGGCATCTCGACCTCGACACGGGAGGTAAGTCCGTGGATCAAAAGGTATACCGGTCGATGATTGGATCATTGCTTTATTTATGTGCATCTCGACCGGACATTATGCTTTCCGTTTGCATGTGTGCAAGATTCCAAGCCGACCCTAAGGAATCACACCTTACGGCCGTGAAACGAATCTTGAGATATTTGGCTTTTACTCCTAAGTTTGGGCTTTGGTACCCTCGGGGATCCACCTTTGATTTGATTGGTTATTCGGATGCCGATTGGGCGGGGTGTAGGATTAATAGAAAGAGCACATCGGGGACTTGCCAGTTCTTGGGAAGATCCTTGGTGTCTTGGGCTTCAAAGAAGCAAAATTCGGTCGCTCTTTCTACAGCCGAAGCCGAGTATATTGCCGCAGGCCATTGTTGCGCGCAATTACTTTGGATGAGGCAAACCCTGCGGGACTACGGTTACAAATTAACCAAAGTTCCTTTGCTATGTGACAATGAGAGTGCAATCAAAATGGCCGACAATCCCGTCGAGCACAGCCGCACTAAGCACATAGCCATTCGGTATCATTTTCTTCGGGATCACCAACAAAAGGGGGATATCGAGATTTCTTACATTAATACTAAAGATCAATTAGCCGATATCTTTACCAAACCACTTGATGAACAATCTTTTACCCGACTTAGGCATGAGCTTAATATTCTTGATTCTAGGAATTTCTTTTGCTAGTCTTGCACGCATAGCACATGGATATACCTTTGATCATGTCTCTTTTATATATGCTATGCCTAATGTGCTTTCAAGTGTATTTCAACCAAGTCATAGGTGTATTGAAAGGGAATTGGAGTCTTCGGCGAAGACAAAGGCTTCCACTCCACTCTACCACTCATCCTTCGCCGTCACTCCGCATCATCTCTCCAACGTTGGTATAACCTTCACTCATTTATTTCATGACCAAAGGGGGAGAATGTACTTCATTGGGCTCTAATGATTCCGTTTTTGGCGATTCATGCCAAAGGGGGAGAAAATATGAGCCCAAAGCAAAAGGACCATACCACCACTTAAAATTTTAAATTTGATGATTTTCAATGATAAATTTCAAAATTGGTATCTCTTTGTGTTCTAAGAGGGGAGTAACGAGTATTTTCAAAATTGATGTCTTAAAACCCTCTTGAACACTAAGAGGAGACCTTATTTGAGGGGGAGTTTTGCTTAGTCAAAGGAAAAGCTTTGGAAATAGGGGGAGAAAATTCCATATCTTGAAAATGCTTTGCAAAATCTCTTTCATTTACCTTTGACTATCTTGCAAAAGTACCTTAAAAAGAATTTACAAAAGAATTTGCAAAAACAAAACTCGTGGTGCAAATATGGTCCAATATGTCAAAAACAAAGAAACCATCCATGCGCATCATATAAGTTTATATTGGCTCAATTCCAAGCAACCTTTGCACTTACATTATGTAAACTAGCTCAATTATGCACTTCTATATTTGCTTTGGTTTGTGTTGGCATCAATCACCAAAAAGGGGGAGATTGAAAGGGAATTAGGCTTAGACCTAGTTCCTAAATAATTTTGGTGGTTGAATTGCCCAACACAAACATTGGACTAACTAGTTTACTCTAGTGCATAAGTTATACAGGTGCAAAAGGTTCACAATCAGTCAATAAAAAGACCAATTATTGGATTCAACAAAGGAGGAGCAAGGCAATCGAGGGCTCCTCTGGCCGGAGGCACCGGACTGTCCGGTGTGCACCGGACTGTCCGGTGCGGCCAGAGGACTTCGACTCCAAACTCTTCGCCCTCGGGATTTCTCGGAAGCCGGCGCGCTATAATTCACCGGACTGTCCGGTGTGCACCGGACATGTCCGGTGCTCCAAGGAAACGCGGCCTCCGGAACTCGCCAGCCTCGGGTTTGCTCGGCAGCCGTTCCGCTAAAATTCACCGGACTGTCCGGTGTGCACCGGACTGTCCGGTGCACCAGCGGAGCAACGGCTCCCTGCGGCGCCAACGGCTCCCTGCGGTGCATTAAATGCGCGCGCAGCGCGCGCAGACGTCAGGCACGCCCATACCGGTGCACCGGACATCAAACAGTACATGTCCGGTGTGCACCGGACACCCAGGAGGGCCCACAAGTCAGAAGCTCCAACGGTCAGAATCCAACGGCACTGGTGACGTGGCAGGGGCACCGGACTGTCCGGTGTGCACCGGACTGTCCGGTGCGCCATCGAACAGAGGAGTTCCAGCAACGGTCACTTTTGGTGGTTGGGGCTATAAATACCCCAACCACCCCACATTCATGGCGATCCAAGTTTTCCAACTCTCAACCACTTACAAGAGCTAAGCATTCAATTCTAGACACATACAGAGAGATCAAATCCTCTCCAATTCCACTCAAACCCTTAGTGACTAGCGAGAGAGATTTGCCGTGTTCTTTTGAGCTCTTGCGCTTGGATTGCTTTCTTTCTTTCTCATTTGTTCTTGAGATCATCACTCAATTGTAACCAAGGCAAGAGGCACCAATTGTGTGGTGGCCCTTGCGGGGAAGTTTTGTTCCCGGTTGATTGAGAAGAAGAGAAAGCTCACTCGATCCGTGGGATCGTTTGAGAGAGGGAAGGGTTGAAAGAGACCCGGCCTTTGTGGCCTCCTCAACGGGGAGTAGGTTTGCGAGAACCGAACCTCGGTAAAACAAATCCTTGTGTCACACTCTTATTTGCTTGCGATTTGTTTTGCGCCCTCTCTCGCGGACTCGTTTCTTTTTTACTAACGCTAACCCGGCTTGTAGTTGTGATTATTTTTGTAAATTTCAGTTTCGCCCTATTCACCCCCCCTCTAGGCGACTATCAATTAGCAAAATGGCCCGGGGTCCATTTTCCTTACAATCTCCCCCTTTTTGGTGATTGATGACAACACAACCAAAACAAGCAAATAATACAAGTATTTGAATGAAAATATGCATTTTACTTGCTAAGATGCATGATTGTCCCCACAATGTGATATTATGGACTTAAGCCTCCCCCTAACTCCATAATTCACTTACTTCCTATTTTTGGACCAAATAACCAAAACCACTTGAAAAATCATTTGGAGATATAAAATTTTAAATTGGTGGTGTTTGGTGTTTGATATAGTTTCCATTGCTTTGGTCCCTAAACTTCTCCCCCTTTGGCATCAACCACCGAAAAGGAAGACATTAAAAGCATGTAGGAAGAAAATAAAAGCTTGTCCTCATCAAGAAATTTATCAAATGATACCACTAGAAGGATATTAAATTAAACCATATGAATGATATCAGTTGAAAGGATTACTCCCCCTAAATGAGTGTTCTCTTTAGAAAGAAGTTTCTCCCCCTTTTTTAGAGATGAAGAAATACTCCCCCTGACAGAGATCCTCTACTTAGGAAAAAGCATGTGAAAATTAGAGGTGCAAGATATGATTTGAAAAGACTAACTTCCCTTATGCATAGGTAACAGAATATGAGTTAAGACTTATGCATTTTTAGCAACATGGAAGCATATGATATCAAATATAGTCTAATCAAATGATGGAGAAGACATGTAAATGATATACAAAGTAGTCTCAAAATATACCGATTGAAATTCAGTGGCGAGCTTGAGAGACATGAGAGTTCTTGGAGATTTTGCAGTGGAAGATTGTTGTCTCTCTCCGGGGACCTTATTTTCCTTACAATGAGACTATCACATGAAATAGACTTGAAAAGGTGTTAGTCTCAAAGTGTTAGATTATAGAGTAACCTCCCCCTAAAGGTGTGCATACAAGTTTTGAATACTTGTAGGAGACATGCACTTTGATTTGATATCAAGAGGGGTAAATTATCCATAATCCGAACTTTGGCACATATAAGTTAAATGATACAACTTGTAGAAATTATAAATTTTCAATAGATGCATCATTTACTATGGAGTGATATAGAAGCTATGTGCCGTGCTTAAATAAACATTTTAAGCCATGTAGGTTTGCTTAAGTATATGAATTAAAAACAAGCAATCCTACCATATGATTTACCTAGTATGCATGATTTTAAACAAAAGTATACAACAAATGTAATACTAGGTAATAAAGGTAAACTAGATACAAAGTAAATAGATACGCATATCTAAAAACAAGAAATACAATAAATCTAGTTACCTTAGTCATGGGTGGGAAATTTGGGTCCAAAATTTTCACTAACCCACTTGGCAATAAACTTGATCCAATATGATGTATCCCACGATATACATCCCAACTTTGCCAAGTCTCCAAATTTCCCGCTGTCCTTCGGTCCACTCACTTCCCTTTCGGGATCCAAACCTTCTTGGTGCTTTTCATGGTTGAAATTATTTCTTTTGGCACCCAGATGCGTTTGGCCCCCTTTCCTTTGTTGGCTTGCTTGTTGGCCTTGATTGCTATCACCTTTCCATTCTTTTTCTTCTTGATCAAATATGGTGTAGCATCCTTTTTGTTCACCTTTTTGATGTAGGTGTTGGAGATTTTGCTTGTTGGCTTTTGCTTGAGCTTTTGCCTTTGTTTATCCCCGGTCATCGCCTTGCATTGGAAATACTTGTGGCCTTCCATGTGGCATAGCCTACAAATCACAGTTTCTCCCTCCATAGGCTTGTTCACTCCCGCAGTGGTGTTATCCTGTAGAGGTCGGATTTGTTTGGCTTTGCCTTTCTTGTCATACAAAGCCTTGCCAAGGCGAGCCACTTCTTGCTTTAATTGTTCATTTTCCTTTGCAACCTCATTCGAACATGTCTCTACAACAATATTCTCAACAACGACTTGGTTGCAGGGGTTAGAATCATCAATTAAATCAAAGCAGGAAGTAGAAACATCTTTCTTAATTATTTCAGGTATTTCAACTAAGGATGTTGCTGGGGTGCTACCAATGTTTTCTAGCTTAGTAGTTAGCTCATTATTGTGAATGCTAAGAATTTCCATTTTCTCTAGCAAATTTTCAATAGCTTCTTGGGAGCTAGCTAACTTAGCCTTAAGTTTTTCATTCTTTTTAATAAGGCTATCATCGGTAGCAGTGGATGGAGCACTAGATTCTAATAGCTCAATTTTAGTTGATAGCTCACTATTTAGGTTTGCAAAAGTTTCAAATTTTTCTAGCAAACCTTTGTAATCATTTTGAGAGTTAACCCAACTTATTTTTCAAAGTTTTAAGTTGAGCTTTTTGCTTAGTGCAAACATCCTGGAAAAATTCTACGGCTTCCGCAAGCTCATCTAGAGAGGGCTTTCCTTCACCTTCATCATCACTACTACTTTCATCACTAGAGGATGGAATGCTTTTGTTACCTCTTGCCATAAGGCATTTGTGTGATGACCTTGATGAGCGTGATGAGGACCGGTGGCTGCGCGTCCTTGGAGGTTCATCTTCACTTGAAGAATCATCCCAAGTTCTTACACTTGTTAGCGCCTTGCCTTTGCTCCTCTCCTTTTTGGGTTTGGCCATATTTGGACAGTTGTCCCTGAAGTGGCCCTTCTCCCCACATGCGAAGCATCCTCTCTTCCTTTGCTTTTTCCTGTCAATGTTAAAGAGAAGATCTTCGACCTGCAGGGGCACACCCATTAGATTAATCTTGCGGATCATCCCCTTTACCTTTCCGACGCGTCGGATTGTTTCTTCGTCCTCGGAGGATGATGTACATGGTTGATTATCATCATCACTTTCTTCTTCTTCCTCTTCTTCACTTGAGGAACTTGGAGTGGGAGCCTTCTTTTTGCCCTTCCTTTCATCACATGCAAAAGCATATGGTCTTAACGAAGTTGGCTCCTCTCCCCGACTCATTTTTCGCGACATCTCAAAAGTCGCGATTTTCTCAATCACAATGGTCAGGGTCATGTTGCTCAAGTCCTCCATGTTGTGAAGGATGGTGATGATACTCCCATATCTTTGTTGTGGTAGCAGGGAGATAATCTTCCTCACAATGTCCGCATCACCTAGCTTATTAATGCCAATAGAGTTGAGCTCATTGATAATTAGATTCAAACGTGAATACATGTCTCTAACAAGCTCATCATCTCTCATAGCAAAAGAATTATACTCATTTAAGACTAGGCAATATTTTTGCTCACGGACATTGGATGTGCCGTCATGGAGCTCATGAAATTTTAGCCAAATCTCATTAGCAGTTTTTAAAGTGAATACTTGATTAAAAATATCCATGCTAAGAGATTCATACAAGCAATTTTTGGCTCTAGCATTTAAGTGAATTTCTTTTTCCTCACTCGTGGTTGGTTTCTCGGGATTCTTGAGGGGTTTCATCCCGTCACGAGTGACTCTCCAAACACCTAGATCAACGGCCTCTAGGTAGCAAGCCATTCTAGCACTATAATATTGGAAGTTAGTGCCGTCGAAGTGTGGTGGCCTATGGATATCCATCCCTTCCTCTAAAAAGCGTCGGCTCTTTTAGCGGTGAGGCTAAAACGTTTCAAATGAGCCAAACCAGGCTCTGATACCAATTGTAGGAAACGGGTGACGCCTAAGAGGGGGGGTGAATTAGGACTTCTAAAACTTTCGCTAAACTAGGCCTCAATTAAATCCCTAGAGCAAAACTTATGCAAATAGTCAAACTAGAATGTGCAAACTAGGTTTTGTCTAAGTGTTGCTATCTCTACCGCAAAGGCTAAGTTTCAATCTACACTAGATATGTATGAATACAAGATTAAAACTTAAATGCTTAATATAAATGCGGAAACTTAAAGAGCAGAGTAGAGAAGCAAACTCTCGTGGATGACGCCGGTATTTTTACCGAGGTATCCGGAACCGCGCAAGGTCCCGACTAATCCTTGTTTGTGCCCCTACGCAAAAGGGAAGCCCACGCGAGGGCCAAGCACCACGGTCGAGTAACTCTGTAGAGAGCCGCGGGCCTTCTCCACGCGCAAGTGGTGCTCCGCTTCCGGCTCCTCTCGGACGCTCCCCGCCGTCTCCACTATCGAGCTTCCGGCCGAAACGCCACGGGCCTCGTTCCCTCCGGTACACGGTGGCGGCCGTGACACAAACACGGTTGTCACGGTCTCGCAAGACTCGCCCCACTCGGTACAATTACAACGGCTCACGCAAGAGCCGAGGGGTTGTGAGGTTTATCTAAACTCACTTAACAATCTAGGGTTCACCTAGAGCAAGCGCTAAAGCGGTCTAACTAACCTAAGCACTTCGCAAAGCACCTACGCTAATCACCGAGTGATTCTATTAAGCACTTGGGTGTTTGAGCTCTTGGAAATGTGCACTATGTGCCTTGGTATGTTGCTTGGGCTCTCACTCTTGAGAATGGCCGGTTGGGGTGGTATTTATAGCCTCCACACCCCAAACTAGCCGTTGGACAGAAAGCAGTAGCTTTCTGTCGTCGGGTGCACCGGACAGTCCGGTGCACCACCGGACACTGCACAGTGGATGTCCGGTGCACGCCACGTCAGCCGACCGTTGGCGCCTGTAGCAGTCGACCGTTGGATCCGACCGTTGCCGTCTGCCCGTGGCACACCGGACAGTCCGGTGCTACAGCCAGAGAACGCCTGTCTGCGGCCTCTCTGCGCAGACTGTCCGGTGCCACACCGGACAGTCCGGTGCACACCGGACACCAATGTCCGGTGCGCCACCAGGCGCTGGCTGACAGCCCTCATCTTGGATTTCTTCGCTGATTTCTTCGGGCTTCTTTGTTCTTGAGTATTGGACTCCTATGTATCTTTTTATGTCTTCTTTTGAGGTGTTGCATCCTCATTGCCTTGGTCCAATTCTCTTCGCATCCTGTGAACTACAAGCACAAGCACTAGAAAACTTATTAGTTCACGGATTGTGTTGTTCATCAAACACCAAAACTCAATTAGCAAAATGGCCCGGGGTCCATTTTCCTTACAATCTCATCTTCAGAAATGACGAAAACACGTCCTTAAAACCGAAGCTTAGGGAGTCTGAGAAACTAAGCACGTGGTGGCAAGCAAGAGCTAAAAACTGAGTAAACAAAACAAGCGGCAAGTAGCGTACCAAATGTGCTCAGGGTGAGTTCCTATTTATACGATCGACGCGCTCCAAGTTGGAGGGTCCCGTTTGTCATTGATTGTTGCTATTCTAGCAAAGGGAAGGTGTTTTTTCGGACCTTCGGCTTAGGGCCTTCGTCCATATCTCAATCTGAATTCGTTATTCTAACAAATTAATCTTGCGAGGGGCTACTGTTGGGGGCCTTCGTCTTCTGAAGGTCCTCAAAAACATTATTTAACAATGTTTTCGGAGTTATAATACATGAATAGGTACCTTCGGACTCGGATCAGAACCACAGTGTGAGAAGCATGAACAATACGAAGGTTGACGCAGCGCCAAAGCTACGCGCAAGGGAGCTTCGGCATGACAACATGAAAGGGAACCGACTTAAAGGGGAAAAGGCTATTTAGACCTCGATGGATTACCTTAGGATCATTAGCAAATGTAAACGGCATGGATGTAATTTCACATGGGTTGCGTCCCGTGCCTATAAATAGATGAACAGTGCCCCGTACTATTTACGCTGACTTGGCATTTGCTTTTGCGTCATGCTCGTATCTTTGTTTTCTATCAAGCCGAAGGTACCAAATGTTATTCAATATTGTCCTTATATTAACTTGCAATTATATGCTGAAAGATATATATATATATACATATGATAATGTTATTGTTCACATTGTTTCTTATGTTTTACATGCTCCATTCGTTGTTAATATTTATACATATATGTATGTTGAGATGATGAAGGTATGTCCTTCATGACCTTCGTCCGAAGATCATTATATCCTTGGGGAAATAATGCTTCGAAGGATGAAGGGCATTGACAAATAACTTGTTTTGGTGTTGTCTTGTTCTCAATTTATAACATTTGAGAGCAAGTCCCCAACAATCAATGAGTCGGTCTTATAGAAGATCACCTTCTTCATCATGTTCTTCTTGTCGTCCTTCCTCTTATAGGACTTGTAGGACTTAAAACCAGAGCTAACGAGTTCCTCAACCCTTCGCTTTATGCATGTCTCTTAAGGGCACCTTCTCGTTCTTATGGGGTCCTTTCCCCAAAATCACTTCGAGTTGTTAGACTCTAATGAAGTGCCGAGCTCTGATACCATTTGAAAGTCGCCTACAGGGGGGTGAATAGGCGAAACCTAAATTTATCACTTAAAACAAAAACTTGATCCATTAATTAGGCGTTAGAGCATGAAATAGTTCAATTGGAGTATAGAGATGAGTTCTTCTTGCCACTTGTTGCTGTAATGAATGCAAAATAAGCTTGGGGAGCAACACAAGTGGTTTGATTTAAGATCAAGACAAGAGAACTTTAGGGAGGAAGATGGGATACAAACCACAAACAAACAAACACAAAGAACACAATGATTGGTTTACTAGAGTTTGGTTTCCAAACAAAACCTACGTTTCCGTTGAGGTGTCCCAAGGGACCGTGTGCCTTTAAACCCTCTCAAGTAATTCCATAGATCAAACTTGAGTCCACTCTCTTTGCTCAACTCAACTGGACCGAAGTCTTCGCATGGCTCTCCACAAGCTCGAAGGCTCTTGCTAGCTTTGCAATCTCAATGGGAGTCAAAACTCCAAGCTCAAAGATCACAAGAATATCACATACTCTTTCTATTGATCTCTCTCAAGGCACTATCCCAAATCAATGCAGACATGGCTATCTCATGCTCGATTTGCTATTTTGTGGCACTTGGGAGGATTTGATCACTTGGCAGTGTTTCACTAGTGTATTGGAGTTATTACTCAGCTCTTATGTACTGAATGGGCTGGTTGGGGACAATGCCCAAAATCTAGACTTTTTGTCAGACTACCTTGTTTAGGGACTATTTTGTTCATAGGGTCAGGTGTCAGGTGGCACCAGACTGGTCAGTTGCACAACCGGACCCCTCCATATATGTGCTACTTCATCTAGACTGTTGGATCTGAAAACTAGTCGCTCTGTCCTGATATGTCCGGTGCACACCAGACTTGTTCCAGTGCGCCAACTGATTCTCGTCCGAAAAACTTCGTCTTTGTGTAATGTGTTCGGTGCACAGGCGCACACCGGACTGGTCTAGTGCGCAAGCCTTTAGAAACCTAGGCCCAGAAACAAGCTCTCTGCGCAACCGGTTTAGTGACCCACTGGACAGGTCCGGTGCACACCGAACTTGTTCCGGTACACCGCAAAGGAGCTTGATTAAGTCCATTTTGGGTTTTTTATCTTTATCTCGATTTGGCTGCCTTCGCCCTTCATGAGTGTTCCTATAACTTAGACAAACATATCTAGAGTCCATCCAACTAGTCTAAGTCATGAAACTTGACCATTTTGAATTTCTGACTTGGAATTATTATTGTTATGAACCTATGATCATATACTTAGCAAACTAGTTAGCACATAATGTTGTGACGGTCATCATACCAAAACTAATATAGAAATAACTTGAAGCCAATTTCCCTTTCACTATCTCATCATTAAATATACATTTCTTCTCTTCCATCTTTTTCTCTCCACATAATAAAAAAATGGTAACATGGATCATGTGAGCAAGAATATGTGCCATATTCACTACCCATGATTGCTAGCCAATGTATTGTCACATCTTGATTAATTTGTCTTGTTTTTGTCTAGAATAACTTCTTTGTGTTTGTGTGTGGGGGTGGTGGTGGCACGGGGAGTTCTTTTTGCAAATGTCAATGCTTGCTCTTTTATTTATTTTGGAGCTATGATATTCTAAAAGTAGGTTGGACGTGTTGGCACCGATCCGAGCACCAATCACTGTGTTGAGAACCTGCCGTGGTGCTCTCTGCACAGGCGCGGACGGTCCGCCCACGGGCCGGATGGTCCGCGACATGGCGCAGGGCTCGGGTTCCTGCCTGACGGGTCGGACGGTCCCCGCATAGAGGCCGGACGGTCTGCTCGTGCGAAGGGGCGGCGGAGTTCGCCGGTGGCGCCTGAATCTCGCTCCCGGGAGGGACCCCGTCGGGGAGGAGAGATCCTAGGCTTCGTCTAGGGTCGGCAGGCCACCCTAGACACGTCTAATTGACGTAGAGCCGAAGAGAAGTGAAGAACTTGGGGTAAGGAAAAGCTAACCTAGAGCTAAACTAGAACTACTCCTAATACATAAGTAAAACGAGAAATAGACTTGATTTGATCGATTGTGGGTTCAATTGGCTGAAGCCCTTCATCTATATAAAGGGGGGTCTGGATCCGCTACAAGTTGTTTCCCGAACTAATCCTACGGTTTTAAGTAACAAATCTCGTGAGAAACTCGGAACCCTAACTGACTCTGCGCACGCGTGGACAGTCCGCGCCACCACCGCGGACCGTCCGGACCATGAACCATCCGCGTGGTCGTTTCTGGTGCTCAAGAGGATGCTTATTTTCTTTCTCTTACACCTCGATTTATATGGCGCCATAATTTATTTTCTCGTCCGTCATATGGACATTAGTTTTTATTTGGACCTCGCCTGCAACGCGCCAACACATTTCTTCGGTTTTTTTTTTTTTTTTTGAATGACGGACCGGTACTTCTTGGTCTTTGTTTTTCCGGCCTAAAGCGTGAATCGCACCAACACATTTACAAACGAAGAGAATACTTCTCGGGGTTCGGTCATCATTTATATTAGCATCAACTAGTACTTCCGCAGCTTTTAATAATGCAATTTGCATTATGTCTAGTTTGGATACTCTAGTCTATGGATGTGTTTAGTTTGACTTTTAACTTTGGCTTTTGCCTTCTAAAAATCAAAAGCCAAACTAAAGGTTGTAGCCAGAAAGCTGTTTTTTTCTAAAAGCTGATTTTCTCGCAATGTAAAACTGAAAGCACCTCTGAATCTGCTTTTAGTAACTTTCGGATGTAACTGTAAAAATATATATTAAAAAAAATTTAGCAGTTTTTAGTGATTTCCACAAAACAGTGTTTAGTCTTTTAGAAGTTCACAGACCACAACATATTTTTTATAGCTTAGCTTTTTTTATAACCATAGCCTAACCAAACAGACTGTTTGGAGGGATTGGAAAGTGTACGAATCCCTAGTAGATAAAGATCCCTCTCGGTACTAGGGGCTTGCTGATAATTTTACCGTATGTACTCCCTCCAGTGCAGTAAAGGTAGTCGTTTAGGACATGATTGTGCATACCAAGGAGTGATTAATTATTATAGAGTTTTCCCTGTTTGCCCCTATTAAATAGGGATATGGGTGCATTAACGTCACTAAAATAATCAGGCTTGATTGGTTGCTGCAGCAGCTCCAAGGCATTCTAGACTGGAGGTCTCAAGTTCGATTCCTCTTAAATGCATCTTTTTTTGTGCAATTACTAGGGGCAACAACGTCCAAATCTCAGACCCACGCGCGCTATGACTTCTTTTTGTGCACGCGCAGGATGACTTCTTTTACTGCACCGGAGGGAGTACTTCATTATTAATTAAGAGATAAGAAACCATTATAACTCTAGTAGTCTACACGCAATGTTGTTAAGATCGTGCGCCTGTAAACTGAATCAGAACGCCCATGGCAGGATCACAATATGTAGGATCATAAAATTATATACCTTACATAATAGAATAAAAACCTGAAATTTAAGACAGTTAAGTCATAAAATTGTACGATAGAATGAAGATTGTAGCAAGTACTCTAGTTTATTTATACATTTATGATTTTTATATATATTCAAATTGATTTCTTTATGGGGGTGTTTGGTTGCCCCTGCTAAAGTTTAGCCCGGGTCACATCAAACGTTTGACTTTTAAATAGGAGTATGAAATATAGACCCAACCAACTGGACTAGATTCGTCTCGTTTTTTAATCTTCGGCTGACAAATTAGCTTTATAATCTGACTATATTTAATACCCGGAACGGAGGTTCAAACATTCGATATGACAGAGGCTAAATTTTAGTTTGGGGTAACCAAACACCCCCTATAAATATTTATATGTATTAGAACATTTATCTAAACTTTAATTGATTTTTATATTTGATTTGATATGGATCTGATTCGAATCCATCTAAAACAAAAAAAAAGAGAGTAGAGCACTAGTAGAAAAAGGCTCAACGCCTACGAAACGATATATTTTTACAGACGGATCCGGTTATCCACCGACTGTACTATTTTTAGTGGCGGTTTCTTAACAAAACCGCCACTAGAAATCGTATTTTTAGAGGCGGTTCCTTAAGAAAACCGCCAGTAGAAATCCTACTGACGGTTTTCTTAAGGAACCGCCTGTAGAAATCGATTTCTAGTGGCGGTTTTCTTAAGGAACCGCTACTAGAAATCATTTTTATCCTTAATTTTTCGAGTTTTTCAAACGACCTCGTATGACAAAACCACCAAAATAAAAGTTATAGATCTCTAAAAGTTATGAAACTTTGTAGTTGACAACTTTTTTATGTGAACTCATTTCGGTTCTCAAAAATTGAATCTAAGTATGTCAAATTTAAAATTCAAATTTTGCAAACTAACTCGGATGAAAAAAGTGTCAAAATAAAAGTTGTAGAACTTCAAAAGTTATTTAACTTTGTAATTGACAACTTTTTTATTTAAATTCGTTTAGGGTCTCAAATAAGCAATTTACACTCAAATGGTTGTAATATGTGAACAAAACAACTACAAACTAGACACAAAGCATGTCATAGACGGAGTGGTAGTGGAGGGTACGCGCGAGGGTGAGGTCGAAGGTTCGATTACTAACAACCGCGTAGCGCGCGAATTTTGCGCGAAAAATACTGTGACTTGCGACTTGGGACTTCGACGGAGACGGATGGGTGGGTCACTGGGTTGAGGCCCCCTAATAAAAATAATTTTTTTTACTATTTTTAGAATCTGTTTTATGTTTCCTGGAAACGATTTGCACTGGCGGTTTTATTACGTCGACCGCCAGTGAAAATCGATTTTCACTAGCGGTTTTATTACGCCGACCGCCAGTGAAAATCGATTTTCACTGGTGGTCTTCAGTTATCCGTCTGTAAAAATGATGATTTTTATTGGCCCCTAGCACTGGCGGTTACGATAAACGCCACTAAAAATAGGTTTACGACCGCCACTATAGAACTTCTCTGTACTAGTGGAGATTCCATTTAGACGCTAGCGCATATGTACTGTGTGGATGGGCTAGGTCCACTAGTACAGAGCGTAACCGCCAGTGCTAGGGGCCAGTAGAAATCATCATTTTTACAGGCGGGTAACTGAGGACCGCCAGTGAAAATCGATTTTCACTGGCGGTCGACGTAATAAAACCGCCAGTGAAAATCGATTTTCACTGGCGGTCGACGTAATAAAGTCGCAAGTCGCGGCATTTTTCGCGCAAAATTCGCGCGCTACGCGGTTGTTAGTATTCGAACCGTCGACCTCACCCTCGCGCGTACCCTCCCCTACCACTCCGTCTATGATATGTCTTGTGTCTAGTTTGTAGTTGTTTTCTCCACATATTACAACCATTTGAGTGTAAATTGCTTATTTGAGACACTAAACGAATTCAAATAAAAAAGTTGTCAACTACAAAGATAAATAACTTTTGAAGTTCTACAACTTTTATTTTGACACTTTTTCATCCGAGGTAGTTTGCAAAATTTGAATTTTAAATTTGACATACTTAGATTCAATTTTTGAGAACCGAAATGAGTTCAAATAAAAAAAGTTGTCAACTACAAAGTTTCATAACTTTTAGAGATCTACAACTTTTATTTTGGTGGTTTTGTCATACGAGGCCGTTTGAAAAACTCGAAAAATTAAGGATAAAAATGATTTCTAGTGGCGGTTCCTTAAGAAAACCGCCACTAGAAATCGTATTTCTAGTGGCGGTTCCTTAAGAAAACCGCCACTACAAATCATGGATTTCTACTGGAGGTTTTCTTAAGGAACCGCCAGTAGAAATACGATTTCTAGTAGCGGTTTTCTTAAGGAACCGCCACTAAAAATAACACAGTCGGTGGATAACCGAATCCGCCTGTAAAAATATATCGTCCCCGCAGGCTTTGAGCCTTTTTCTACTAGTGGTCAGTGGTTTTTGGAAGCTTGCACATGCATAGATTTATCAACACTATTATTTTTTTTTCTGGATGTGGTATAGCTCTTTTTAGAAAATAATTTTTAGAGGCGAACAACACCTTGCTGACTGCCACTGACTGCCACTAGCAGAAACCTGACTCTAGAGGCGGTCTAGATCAAGAGTTCAAGACATCAATTTCTTCGGGTGCACCATTAATTTCTATAGACACTACACAATTGTCAACAACACTATAGGATTTTCGGCGGCTAGGGTTATTTTCGGTGGCTGAATTCTGACCACCGAAAATAAGCGCGAACCCTAGCCGGCTTATAAGGGAAACCCTAACTATCAGAAACTCTAACCCTAACTAGGTAATGACTGTATTAATACATAGGCTAGATTAGGACCCATTACATTAGAGATAAGCACACAGCCATCAAACAGCTAGCTATCACCATTGGATCAAGATTCAAGACTAAATATACATGTTCGTACCACTGTTAAGGCCTTGTTCGTTTAATTTGTCTAGTATTTAATACACTAAAAATAGTTTTAGCTAATCAAAACTTATATAAATTAAACAAGCAATTCGACTATGCACCTTGTAGGAGATGACGTGATCATTTCAAAACCCCGCAAGCTAGTCGCTAGTCGTTCAGATGATTATAGCCGTTTGGTTCGTAAATATTAATTGTAATGATTCATATTTAATACCGACGGTAACAAATATGAATAGACCGGTATTCATTTTTAGCGTGATATTCGATTACGGTTGGACTTAAATAAGTATGATATTATGTTATCGGTTACTCATTACATTATCGATATGTGAACAAAACGGCACAAAAATGTATATTATTTCATGGGCACCCTTATTTCATTTAACGAAACAACACATTTGCGGACTAGGGCATGGCCAGTACAAGCGCCTTCAGTTCTGTGCAGCGACCATGTGGCGGCATTGCCTCTGCTTGCTCGCATAAACCACAGCCTGCGTTATATTTACATAAAATTAATTAAAGTTTGTTCTCATAGAAGGAAATAAACATAAAATTAAAGATTGTTTTAGTATACTAATTTATACCAGGTAAATGTCGCGGTGCATCGCGCGGTCGATGGCCTCCAGCGACGCCTCCTGGAAGACGGCGGCCATGCGCTGCTGCTCGTCGTCCACCGCCGCCGCCGATTGCTCCTGGAACGACCCGAGGTTCTGCATGTCGCGCTTCATCTTGGACCACAGCTCCAGCCTCCGGTCTATCATCTCGAAGCCGTGGTCGACGCAGCCCGTGTGCGGGGGGTTCCAGTTCCACCACCGCGGCAACTTCCGCGCCTCCTCCAATAGGATCCGCATCGCCGGCGTCAGGAACTCGACGGTCACCTTCTCGGCCGAGCCCATGCTGGTGGCGCGCTGCATCTGGTGGCTGGACACCCAGGCGTAGGCGTAGGCCGCCACCCCGGCCCTGAGGCTGCTCACCATGCCGCCCACCTCCTTCTCCAGGCCGCTCATCAGGTCATGGCCGCCGCCCCAGAACTGGTGGCACGCTGCGAACTCCTCCCACCTGAGCTGCAACACGTCTGCGGCACGAGCTCTGTCGTTGATGGTCAGCTCGCCGTGGACGACGCCGGCCACCACCTCCAGCAGCTCGGACCGGACGATGTGCTGCAGGACCACGGGCGAGGGAACAGGAGCGGGAGCTTGCCGCCCGCCGTCTAGCACCGCCGGTGACCTCCGCACATATACATCGTGTCCTTCTCCCTCTATCGCCCGCGCGCTGGGATGGTTTCGGTACGAGTAGTCGACGGCGAGCAGGTGCTGCTCGTGGCGATGATGGTAGTAACGGTCACAGGCGCCGAGGCCATCGCAGTAGTAACCGCCCTTTGCTGACGACGATGGCAAAGCAGCTGGCACGTGCAGGTGGATCACGAAATGCTTCGCCTCGCCGGCGTACAGGACGCCGCCCACGGAGACCTCGCAGGAGGTTCCGCCGCAGCTGACGCTGCTGTCGTAGCCACCGGCGTCGACGCGGTCGATGCGCACCCCGTTCAGCTCGTCGGCCTTGAGGACGACGCGCGTCTCGACGGCAGCGATGGTGCTGAGCCCGCCGAGGCACACGGCGAGGGCGCCGGCGACATCGCCGATGCTGTCGTCGTCGACGAAGGAGTAGGTGCCGTGAGACTCTTGGGCCATGTGGAGCAGGACCTCGGGATCGTGCGCCGCGCCGAGGCCGAAGGCGTGGACGGGGTACCTGCCGAGAGCGCGTCGGATCACCTCTCGGCGCCGCTCGCTCAGCGCGGACACGGTCGTGCCCTCGCCGTCGGTGAGGAGGATGATGAACCCTAGGCGGTCCCGGCCGTCTCCCACCCGCTCGTCCAGGATGTTCACCGCCTCCTCGAAGGCCGGGACAAGCGCAGTGCCGCTGCCGGCGCGGGCCTCGAGCCGATCCACGCTTCTTATTGCGTTTCTCCTGCCGTCGGCGGTCATGTATAGCAAGCCGCCGGAGCTAAGTTCTCTAACGGGCCGGTCGCTGAACGCTACGATGGAGAGGCGGTCTCCGTCTTCGAGTTTGTCAACCGTGAACTTGGCGGCCGTCCTCAGCAGGTCCAGCCTCGACGTTGTCGTCCTCCTCTCCGGCGGCACTGCAGCTGGGTCATTCATGCTACCGCTGACATCAAGGACGGCGACGACGTCGATGGGGACGCGCGCCTCGGGACGCACGACCGCCGCCGGCGCCTCGACGCGCAGCAGCACTTGGAAGTCCTTTCTAGCCTGGCCCAGTGGGATCTCAGGGAAGATTGGGGTAGTGCTCACTTTCACCGTCGCCTCCGCCGCCGCAGCAGCCATCTGCATTGCATACACGAGCCATAATTAACGCTCAGATTACATGAGCAAGTTCAAACAAATTAATGCGCTACGTACCAGCTGTGTGAGTAGGAGTGTGGAGAAGAAGCATGTGAGTAGCGAAGGCAGGATCATCAGCTGGGGTTGGAAGATCTCCATTTGTGTCAGCAGCTAAGGATGATGCTGTTGTTGTGTTGGACCTTGATCTATCTGGCTTCATATATAGACCAGCTGGTGTGTAGAATTACTTGCTCCACATGCAAGACATGGCAATTTGCACATGGATCATTTTTTTTAGACTCATTTTCTTAATTGGCTATTATATTTTACTAGACCGGGCTGACGCGCTCCACTGCGTCCTTTTCAAGTACGTGAAAACATTAAAAAAAAAGATTATCAGCGTCACCACGCGCATTGGTGGATCTAGGAACCGATTAAAGGAGAGGCTATTAATATAAGATAAAACTAACTAAATGATATAATTGATGTTAAATATGACAGAGTAATAAGATATATTTCAAATCTTCAAGAAACATGTAGACCAAATAAGTAGATATGAAATCTGTAGATGCAATACTCAATATATACCGTTGATGAGTTGAGGTTGTAAAGTAAATCTATCTTTCGACTTCCTAAGCCTTAAAAATGCTTTAAAATCTTCTTGCCTTCAATGTCTGCAACCTGGCATAGAGGCAGGCGACTAGTACCTGTTGAGGACGTAAATTGGCATTGCGGACGGTCCGTGCGTGCGCAAAATCACTTAGGTTTCTGAGTTTCTTGCATGATTTGTTAGTTACAATTGCGGGATTAACTCGGGAAACGACTTGTAACGGGTCCAGACCTACTCCTTTATATAGATGAAGGGCTACGGCCGATTGAACCCCCACAATCGATTAAATCAAATCTATTTATCAGTTTTACCTTTTCGTTCTTTTAATCCCTAGGAGTAGGAGTAATTTAGCCTTAGGATTAGATCTAGTTTAGTCTTCCACAACAATCTCTACTCGACTCTACGCCCATTAGAGTAGCACCGGGTGGCCTACCGACCCGGAGCAACCCCTTGGAGCTCTCCCCCTCGATGGCATCTCTCCCGGGGCGAGTTGTAGGGTTCTTCGCGGAGAAGAAGACCCTCTGCGCTATCGTGTACCATTCGGGACTAGGCGCGGACCGTACGGAAGTGTGCAGAGGAGGAGCCACTCCTGCGCCAGGTCGCGGACCGTCTGGTCCTATGCCACGGATCGTCCATGCCTCCGCAGAGAGCTCCGCCAGGCGGTCTGTTCCCATGTTCGGCGCATGGATCGGTGCCAACACACTTTTTGGCGACTCTGCTGGGAACAAGGGTGTCTAGATCTTCTAAAAATCGACCCACATATGGCCGGTTGCAAGGATCACACCAAGGTCTCCACCACCAATATCATCAAGTCGGCCATGGAGGCACTCCCGGCTGATGACAGCAGCCTTTAAGGACCTCGTAATGCACGGTTAGAAGGAGGTGATGCAGCAATGGAACGAACAACGCGACAAGGAGGAGGCAGAATTGTTGCATAAACTCTCCGAATGACGCAAAGAGGCGGCGGAAAAGTACATGTCACACTTCACGGTGGATCGCCACCAGAACATCATCCGTCAAGGGGAGATTGATATGGAATCTCTCCTACCTACGCTTTAGGCTCCTCTGTAAGTGCTCGAGATCTATCTCTTACAACTTTCATGGATCAACGAGGAGATCAGTTAAAGCAATATGTAGATGAATCTATTAATTGTATATACGTTCATACGAGAAATCAACTGCTCCTAGTTTTCCCTCGCATGAGTCTAATATGGAGCCACCCGCGCCAAACACATCGATTACAAATGGGTCACCCTTGGCCCAGCCATCATATGGCATGTCGATGCACAAGTTTGTGTCATCATCACAGCCGTCGCCACCAGGCACGCGACAGGCTCTTGACACAGTCGGACCGTCTGAGAGTCTTCTCGGACAGTCCGACTATGTTGCGGACCGTCCGGCGTATTTCGCTGGACCATCCGACCCTACACAGGCCCGCACACGGATCAGTCAAGACGCGCCATATATGGCCGGATCATCCAGGTACAACCCCGGACAATTCAGCCATGTCGTGGACCGTCTGGTACCTTACGCCGAACAGTCGGGATATGTCGCGGACCGTCCGTTACCTTACGCCAGACCGTCCGGATATATCACGGATCGACCGACGTATTTCGCTGGACCGTCCAACTTTACACGAGTCCACGCGCAGACCGACCAAGTCGCGCCATACATGATTGGATCATCCGGGTACAACCCTCGACCATTTGGCCCGATCGCGGATTGTTCGACCCCTTACGGTGGACGGTCTGGGTACGAAACTACCCAGGCAACACCATATATGGCTGGACAGTCCGAATATACCCTCGGACCATTGGGCCTGGTCGTGGACCGTTCGGCCCCTTACGCCAGATCGTCCAGGTATGCGTATGCAAAACCAAGAGTTGCGCAATATACACAGTTCTCGCGCCCATCGCAGCAACACTATGGTGCCCCACCGGCGACATATTATAACCATGCCATGCCACCTCATGAACACATGGCTGAATATTCTTCGGCCACCAGAGAGCCTAAGAGATGTAGAGCAGGAGGTGGTGGCATTAATAGGACACATAGCACACATCTCGGACATCTCTGGGAGGAAAGCTGACAGAATGATGTTAGGCAACCTGAGATTTCCACACACAAACTTAATGGAGGGCTGCCAGACATGGTGGAAAGAATTAGGGACGAGGTAGCCGGGTTGTTTAGAGACAAAATCGGTGCTATTGTGTTAGGCATAGGACAATCGTATTGGAAACCTTATAGTCACCGATTTGATGACGTGCCATATCTGCAAGGGGTTAGGATACCAGACTTCTCCAAATTTTTCGGGGAAGGCCAAATAAGTAGATATGAAATCTGTAAATGCAATAGTCAATACACTAGTACACAGAAGCTCTATAGTGGCGGTTCTAAACCTATTTACACAGGCGTTTTTCAGTACCGCCAGTGCTAGGGGTCAGTGGAAATCAGCATTTCCACTGGCGGTTATTTTGGAACCGCCAGTGAAAAGTGCATTTTCACTGGCGGTTTTCTTAAGGAACCGCCAGTGAAAAGTGCATTTCCACTGGCGGCTGAATAAAGAAAACCGCCAGTGAAAATGCATTTCCACTGGCGGTTTTATAAAGCAAACCGCCAGTGGAAATGCACTTTTCACTGGCAGTTTTCTTTATTTAGCCGCCAGTGGAAGTTTTCCCGCCTTTTTTCAAAATTTCAAACAATACTGAATTATATATATATTTATTTACACACACACAAACATATATATATAGATCTATATTGATATTGAAAGCAACATGAAATTAAATTCTATCATACATTTATATACATCAAAGTATTCTGTTTACAACCATATATGCTTCATGCATTCTATACATCATAAGTTTTCACCTAAGCTCTAATAACTATCTCGGCTAAGAGATAATCTACTAATTTCTGTTAGTATTCTAAACTCTGGCAAAGCTAATGTTCCCGAAGCATCGTGATATTTTCCTTCTGCGGGAATGACCTCTTTCAATATGAATGTGCAGAGGTCCTCGACTATGCCATACAATGCAGCTTCGGTCAAGTTCTCCGGGTTTCCTCGTTGAAATTGCTGTAAAGGAATTTTATAAACATCATCTATTTATACTCAATAATAACATATTTGCATCTTTAATGACATAAATACATACTTGACTATTACTAATAATACCTTGTCAGGGTTCGTGATGTATCGTCCGTTCACTCTCATGAACTCGCACGCATAGAATCCACATAGGACCGATCCTTGTGGTTGCTTGTGGCACTACATAACGGGAGATTGGTTATTTAGTTGCAACATTGTGTATGATATGTATTCATAAAATCACATACTTACCGGCCAGTGATGATGGATGTCTAGTGGCACGCCTTTTTCGACAGGTCGTACTTTCCACCTCTCATCTTATAGAATCTATAAGCCCTGTGATCTCAAATAGAATCACCATGTTATTCTCAAATTTTAATCGATAAAAGTATGCATGCATAGAAAAGGCTTACAGCTCTAAGATGCTGAGGAATTCTGCATATGTCGAAGGGTCAAAGTTCAAGGAGTCGAGCACCAGCACCTTTCCAACCTTAGGATAAATGAGGAAGCATATCCAGTGGTCCCTGTACGAATCAAATTTGTGATGCATGTGTATTGAAATTATTAATTTTATTTATGCAAAATCACACTTACTTAAAGTTGTACGGGGCCATTATGGCTTCCCTGTCTTGAAATTGAAGCATTGCATGTCCTATGTAGGTGGCGTATCGAGCTTCAAAATCCTTCTTCATATCCTTTATACGCTTCTCAACTTCTTCGTCCGTCTTTCCCCGTAATTCATCGTTGTCTTTCCCGATTCTAAAAGTGTGGCTTTCCTCGGATATAAGTATTGGGTTGAGATACCCAACCCTTTTACTGGCACTAGCATTGGGCTTGGTACCGTAAAGGATCTCCTGCTGATCATGTTGCATTCTGCAAGTCACACGTGCATGTCAGATATTAAAATTTTATACAGCTCACTAATAATAACACACATATGTGGAAGTATGAGCGACACTTACAATGCAAACATCGTTACAAGTTGCACGTCGAGTCTCTGAAGGTTCATCATTAACCACATGTCCTCGAATGTAACAACGGCCTTTTGGTCCGAACCAATAAAAGCATGGTCTGGTATATGCACACTGATGGTGTCGATGCCAACCGATGATGCCCGCATGTACCAGTCATGCAACCTTTTAACACCAGCCGGGACCTTTCTTAGTTTCTCAAGAGGTAGCAGAGGTCTGCCCGGCACATATTTTTTAGGCACATTTTTGTAATCTGCCTTAGTTGGCTTCTTTATCTTTGCGGCCATTGCCTCAGCCTTTTTTGCAGACTCCTCGTGCTTGGCCAAATCAACAGTTTGTGACGTGAGGCTCCGTCCAATCCCTTTCAAAAACTGAGCTGTGCCAGCAGTAGTAGCTTTACTCTTCTTTTTCTGATACGGGGACACCAATTTTGGAATAGGAAGTTTAGATTTCTTTGATGGCCTTGGATCCTTTGATGGTTGTGGAGAAGGTGGATCCCTTGATGGTGGCGTAGACAGTGGGTCACCAAGAGGATGGGGAGGAGAAGGTGGTGGAGCCCTGAATGGTGATGCTTGTGGCGGAGACGGTGGGTCAGAAAAAGGATGAGGAACAGCATGTGAAGTTTGAGGAGGTGATGATGGATGTACAATAGGAACAACAATTTGAGAAGGCGGAGACGGTTGGGCCTGCGACGCCTGCGACGAATTCGACCAATCAAGCAATTCGACATCCCTTCGAGGCCAAAGGATAAAATTCTTGATAGCTTGTCCAAGTTTCTCGATACCTTCGGGCCCAGGGATGTCTAGCATGTCGTCCTCGGATCCTTGGACGACCGTCGTCACTTCTACTTTGCAATAATCATCTGGAATATCGTTTCCATGGAACTTGCGTCCTGGGATCGCAAGGACTGTGGCTACTTTCTTTGTACGTTTATTGTTAATACCATATCTTATAACCAGTGTGCACGCCACAGGCCTTGTGATGTCATCAACTGGATAACGGTTCTTATTTCCCGTTGAAGCAACAGAGCTTGGTAATGTCGTACAATCTATGGAAGCCGGCGGTTGAGCTGCTGGAATTATTTGTATCTGTGGAGTGGTCATCTGTTGAACAGACATCGCACTCGCCAACTGTTGCATCAATTCTGGAGGAGGATTCGATAGCATTTGAGACATCATGGCTTTGAACTCTTTCTTGGCCTCCTCCTTAAAATAATCCGCCATCTCTTCCTTGTATCGATCACGTTTCCTGTACAGACCTTCCCACTGTGGTCCGAATCCTACCTTCCATCCTTCCTTAGACGAGATTCCTCGTACACGGCCAGGATGCTCAGGGTTACCGAGACCAGCCGTTAGGATGTCTCTTTCCCTTTGTGGCTTAAAAGTTCCTTGGCTCTGCTTAGCTGCCATTGTATATATGTTTTTTGCCACTTCTTCGACAATGGGATCATCAAAAGATACACCGGTCTCGGTTTCCCTTGGTTTTCTAGCACGGAGCCAATTTGCCGCCCTTTCACCAAGTTGCTCGGACAGCGTCGGCAACCCTGCGGCCTTCTTCTCGGCGTCTTCTTGTCTCCATTTAGGAACCTGACGCTTGTAACCACCTGTGCCTAGGTGGTGGCGGTACTTGTTCTTCTTTGATAGTTCCGAATTTGCCTCACTTAGAGATATGAAATCAGGGCTGCTCCTCTGCTCTAGAAATACTGCCCACTGACCTGCTGAGATTTTATATTTTTTGGTCGGGTCCAGACCTTTCTTTGCAAACTTTGTGTTCATCTCAGACCTCCAGTTTCGGAAATTGATTGCAAGCTGCTTCATCGTGTATTCCTTCACGAGTTCTTCTGAACCCCGAGGCAGAACGAACCTCATTAATAGCTTATTCCATATTTGATTCTTGACATCATCTGACACATCTCTCCACTGTCGTATTGTTATGTCAAGATTATCTCTAACTAAAAACCCAAGTGCATTCTGGAACTTAGGTAGTGCCTCTTCTGGAGCTAGGGGCTGACCTTTCGGGCTCACGTCTGAGATTTTGTATGTTTTGTCGGGAAACTTGTTCAGCCCCCTGTCACCTCTTTTTCGATCGCTCTGCTTCCTTTTCCTTGACGTCTCGGTTGTTGTCTTGGTCTGTTCCGGTGCGTCTTGGGTCGGCTCCGGTACGTCTTCGTTTCGTGCCACGGCTTCTTCGAGTATCGCACGAAATTCAGACACGACCTCCTATTCATGTAATAAAATGCACAAGAGATCATGCATGTGAAATCAGTAGGGTACACATACGAAGCTAAAGATGCGTACTTTTACCTCAGCTTCTCGTGGATCATAAGTAGGGTCACGTTGCAACTCACGGAGAGCGGCCCTATCTATGCTAGTGGTAGGAAAAGGGTCGCTGGGCATTTCATATCCTTCACTGTTGGATTGTTCTTGAGCAACACTCTTGTCCATGTGCTCGGGCACTAATCCTTGGTCCTTGATCGGAGAACTCATTGAGCTATATATATACAAATACATAAGCAATAATTAAATACATATTAACACCTATTAACGTAAGCAATAATTAAATTCATATTAACAAATAGTATAATTAAATACATCCTCGGGCACTAAACCCTTAACCCTAACCCTAAACCCTTAACCCTAACCCTAACCCTAAACCCTTAACCCTAACCCTAACCCTAACCCAAAACCCGAACCCTTAACCCAAAACCCGAACCCTTAACCCTAAACCCTAACCCTAACCCTAACTATAACCCTTAACCCTAACCCTAACCCTAACCCAAAACCCGAACCCTTAACCCAAAACCCGAACCCTTAACCCTAACCCTAACCCTAACCCTAAACCCTAACCCTTAACCCTAACCCTAACCCTAACTATAACCCTTAACCCTAACCCTAAACCCTTAACCCTAACCCTAACCCAAAACCCGAACCCTTAACCCAAAACCCGAACCCTTAACCCTAAACCCTAACCCTAACTATAACCCTTAACCCTAACCCTAACCCTAACCCAAAACCCGAACCCTTAACCCAAAACCCGAACCCTTAAACCTAACCCTAAACCTAACCCTAAACCCTAACCCTTAACCCTAACCCTAACCCTAACTATAACCCTTAACCCTAACCCTAACCCTTAACCATAACCCTAACCCTAACCCTAAACCCTAACCATATAGTATCGTATAGTCGTATAGTATCGTGTAGGACGGGGAGAGAGTCGCATAGGACGTATAAAGAGGGAGAGAGGGAGAATCGTATGGATATTATCGAGTTACGTATAGAGAGGGAGAGAGGGAGAGTCGTATAGGACGAGGAGAGGGAGAGAGGGAGAGTCGCATAGGACGTATAGAGAGGGAGAGAGGGAGAGTCGTATAGAGAGGGAGAGAGGGAGAGTCGTACGGAAATTATCGAGTTCAGATCGAATTCGGATCGGATCGGATACGTATATTATCGAGTTGTGACGGATAAAATTACAATGTATATATTCAACATACATTTGAACACATATGAACACACATATATATATTGAACACATACATTTGAACACATATGAACACACATATATATTGAACACATACATTTGAACACATATGAACACATATATATATTGAACACATACATTTGAACACATATGAACACACATATGAATAAAAATAAGTATTGTATGAATACTCTCATCTCCTCTCCTCTCTCTCCCTCTCCCTCCTCTCTCTATCTCTCTCCTCTCCCTCCTCTCTCTCTCTCACCCTCCTCTCCCTCCCTCTATCTATCTCCTCTCCCTCTATCTCTCTCCCTCTCTCTATCTCTCTCCTCTCTCTCCTCTCTCTCTCTCACCCTCCTCTCCCTCCCTCTATCTATCTCCTCTCCCTCTATCTCTCTCCCTCTCTCTATCTCTCTCCTCTCCCTCCTCTCTCTCTCACCCTCCTCTCCCTCCCTCTATCTCTCTCCCTCTCCCTCTCCCTCCTCTCTCTTCCCTCTCCCTCTCCTTCCTCTCTCTTCCTCCCTCTCGGCGGCGGCGGCGCGTGCGCCCTCCTCTCTCTTCCCTCTCCCTCTCCCTCCTCTCTCTTCCCTCTCCCTCTCCTTCCTCTCTCTTCCTCCCTCTCGGCGGCGGCGCGTGCCCTAGGGTTTACTAAACGCGGCGGCGGCGGCTGCCGGCGCGGTAGACGGTGGCGGTACGGCAGATTAGGGGAAAGAGAAAGAAACCTGGAGACGGCGGTGCGGGGGCGGGAATGGCGGCGTGGGGACGGGCGCGGGGACGATCGCCGGCGAAACCTCGGGGTCGAAATCCAGCAGCCTGACGGCGTCGTCTTGAAGTGAACTGGCGCCAAGGACTTGTAAATTTTTCGGCTCCCGCGCGCCACCCTTTATATAGGCGCCATTTCTATTGGCGGTTGACAATGAGAACCGCCAGTAGAAATGGCTTCCACAGACTGTAGAAGCCATTTCTACTGGCGGATGACAACGAGAACCGCCAGTAGAAATATTTTCTACTGGCGGTTCTCTATGAGAACCGCCAGTAGAAATGGCTTCTACAGTCTGTGGAAGCCATTTCTACTGGCGGTTCTTTGTGAGAACCGCCAGTAGAAATAGTATTTTATTATTATTAACATAGTTTTTTATATATTGTTTTACTTCACTTTTTATATATTATATTAAGTATACTTTTATATATTGTTTAATATACTTTTACCTCTCTCCATCCCCTCTCTCTCTCCTCTCTCTCCATCCTCTCTCTCCATCTACCTCTCCTCTCTTTCCTCTCCACTCTCTCTCCCCTCTCCCTCTCCATCCTCTCTCTCTTCTCCACTCTCTCTCCCCTCTCCCTCTCCATCCTCTCTCTCCTCTCCACTCTCTCTCTCCCCTCTCCCTCTCCATCCTCTCTCTCCATCCCCTCTCTCTCTCCTCTCTCTCTCCTCTCTCTCCATCCTCTCTCTCTCCTCTCTCTCCATCCTCTCTCTCCTCTCTCTCCTCTCTCTCCCCCTCTCCTCTCTCTCTATAAAGTCAATAGAAAGTCATGTAAAATTGTAAATGGTAGCCACGAAAATTGAATGAAGACAATTACATGCTTCGGTTTGTCGCTAACAATAATCAATTACATGACAAGTCCTAACAATAATCAATTACATGACAAGTATATAATCTACGAAGCTATTGTTCTGCCTTGTCCATCGTGGTGTACCCAGGGCAACGAATTGCGTGGGATGCTTCGCTCAACGTTCCTTATCTTGGTTGGATGGTCTATGAAAAGAGACATGTCGTTGAACTGGTTAAAATTCTCTAAATCAGATACACCATCAACTCCTATAGCTTGTTGTTTTCCAGGAAAAACTACATGCTTCGGTTTGTCGGTGCTTTTCTTCTCATTGTTAGAAATGATCTGTTCAACATAGAAGACCTGTGCAGCACGATTAGCAAGGATCCATGGGTCATCTTTGTAACCTACCTTACTTAGATCAAGAACTCTGACCCCATAGTTGTCTACCTTGACATGTTTGTTCAACCCATTGACATCGGAAAACCGAGATCTGAAATGTACCATAGTCTAGTTCCCATATGTCCTCAATAAAGCCAAAATATGTAATAATCTCACCAGTTTCATCATCTATGGCTTCGCATCGAACACCACTGTTTTGTGACATGCTCTTTTTGTCCTTGGACTTGGTACAAAATGTGAATCCACTAATGTCATAGGTTTGCCATGTTGTGACCTGGCGTGATGGTCCAGATGCCAAGCCCTTGATGGTTTGTTCTTCTATTGTTTCTCCACGTGGAATGTCCTTAACCATTAGCCATGTGTTGAACCGCGGCTTATGTTGCTTCATTACCCAATCATCCGTATGCCCAGGATTTTGCTCGCGAAGCTCATTGATGTGTTGTTGGATAAATGGCTCCATTATCGTTAGCTGATGTAGGATGCTCTGATGTGCCTCAAGTACTATATCGTAATCCGGTGGGATGAAAGATTTCCGTCCCATCCTCCCGCTTCCATACAGTCTACCCTCGTGTCGTGACGGAGGCAGACCTATTGCAACCTGGTCTTTTAGGATACTATTGCAGAATGGACCTCCGGACTCAATGGCCTCTTCGGTACAGTACCCCTCTATCATGGATGCCTCGGGACGAGCACGGGTTGATACATAGCCATTCAGTATTGACATGAAACGCTCATACGTCCACATTTCATGCAAGTACATAGGACCCAATGCCTCTATTTGTGGCACCAAGTGCACCACAAGGTGCACCATAATATCAAAGAACGATGGAGGGAAACACATCTCAAACTGTGATATTGTCTCCACTGCGAATTCCTGAAGAGATGCCAACTCATCACGACCAATTACCTTTTGTGAAATCCTATTGAAAAAGTAGCACAACCGTGTGATTGCCATCTTTAAAAACAAAGGATTTATAGCCCTGATGGCAATAGGTAGGAATGTAGTCAGCATGACATGGCAATCATGTGAGTTGTAGTTGGTGATTGTCAGGTCTTTCATTGACACAATACTCCGTATGCTAGAGCAGAATCCAGATGGGACTTTCAAATTCTTGAGCCAAACACACATCGCATGTTTCTCATCTACATTGAGATTGTAGCTTGCTGCTGGGAGATGGTACTTCCCATTTTCTTGAAGAACGGGATGTAGTTCCTTTTTTATGCCTAAATCTACCAAGTCCATGCGTGAATTGAGCCCTTCTTTTGTTTTGCCCTTTATGTCTAGCAAGGTGCCCATTATGCTTTCAAACACGTTCTTCTGAACGTGCATACCATCGATCGCATGCCGCACATCTAACTCTTTCCAGTAAGGCAAGTACTCGAAGAAAATAGACTTCTTCTTGAATATAGCCCCCGAAGCTGGTTTGACATCCTTCCTTGTTTTTCCGTCTTTTGTCTTCTTCCCGAAAACAAACTTGATATTCCTGACTATTTCAAAAACTCTATGACCTCTATTGTTACCCGATGGAGCAGTAGAATGTAGTTCACCATTATTGTCGAAGTACTTATCCATCTTTCGCATGCGGTACCTGTGTCCTTCCAATAAAAAGCGTCTGTGCCTCATGTAAACTATCTTCCTAGATGTAGCAAGGGATACGTAAGCAGTTCCATCAATGCATACTGTGCAACCAACCTTTCCCTTAAACTGGCCTGATAATGTGAAGAGAGCAGGGTAATCGTTGATCGTAACAAAAAGAATTGCTCTCAGCGTGAATGAACCTTTACGATACTCATCCAACATTTGAACACCCGTTTCCCACAATATTTTCATATCCTCCATTAAGGGCTCCAAAAATACATCCATGTCAACTCCAGGTTGTGTAGGTCCAGAAATAAGGATGGTTAGCAAAATGTACTTCCGTTTCTGCATCAACCATGGAGGAAGGTTGTATATGGTGAGGATCACCGGCCATGTGCTATGCTTGCTGCTCCTCTCAGCAAATGGGTTCATTCCATCAGTACTCAGTGCGAACCTAACATTTCTCGGTTCATCGGCAAAGTCTCGGTGGTTGTCATTGAAATCTTGCCACTGCTTCCCATCGGCTGGATGTCGAAGCTTCCCATCGTTTTTGTGCTCATCAGAAGCATGCCAGCTCATAAGTCTGGCATCCTCAGGATTAGCGAACAAACACCTCAATCGATCGACGACGGGGAGGTACCACATCACCAAAGCAGGAATCTTTTTGAGCGCATAATAGTCTACTTCTTCTTTTTCTTTGCTCGTGGATTTTGAAGTCTTTTTTTGGGCTTTCTTTCGCTTCTTCCCTTTAGACACGGATGCAACACACTCTTCGTCCTCTCGATAGTCTTTATTCGTCTTGTACCTACTTGCACCGCACTTTGGGCAGCTCTCCAAGTCTTTATAATCATCACCTCGATAAAGGATACAGTGATTTCTACACGCGTGGATCTTCTCCACACCCATAGTGAGCGGACTGATTAGTTTCTTTGCATAGTACGTGTTAGAAGGCACATTGTTCTCCTTTGGAAGCATGTCTACGATAATACTCAAGAACGCATCGAAGCCAGCATCAGACACACCATATTTAGCTTTTAACATCAACAGCTTTAGCACAGACCGGAGCGTCGTGAACTCTTTGGTACAACCCTTAGACTCGTCGTACAAAGGCTCTTCTGCTGCCTTCTTCAGGGACTCCATACCTTTCATTAAGAACATCGATTGATCTGTATGACGACGCAACATTGCCTCTAGCAACTCTGCATCTTCCTCATCCATAACACTTGGTAGAACATGAGGTCTATCATGTTCATTTCCTCCAGCGTAACCATGATCAGTAACATTTTGCACTACATGTTCGCTCTGTGGAAGAGGTTGGTGTGTCTCGTGAATGAACTGAAATCTATCGTCGATGTTCTCAGGGTTTCCAGTCGTATAAGGCGAAGAGCTACCCTCTCCATGCTTTGTCCAAATTGTGTAATCCTTCATAAATCCTCGGCATACCAGATGAGATATGATTTGTTATGTGTCATTAAATACAGCAGCATTTTTGCAGTCCATGCATGGACAATATATGTGTTTTGTCTTTGTTCTCCAAGCATGGTTCGTAGCGACATCAATAAACCTATGGACCTCGGATATGTATGATGGATCTAGCCTTGATAAGTTATACATCCAGGATGTCCTCTCCATCACCACCTGTAAAAAAGTAACATAAAACACATGGTGAAACCCTATATCCAAAAATGTGGCTAAAATGTGAAACCCTCTCTCTCTCTCTCCTCTCTCTCTCTCTCCTCTCTCTCTCTATCCTCTCTCTCTCTCCTCTCTCTCTCCTCTATCTCTCTCTCTCCTCTATCTCTCTCTCTATGGAGGATGAGGAAGAGGCGGGGTTGGAGGATGAGGAAGAGGCGACTGTGACACTATCCATGGAGAAGGACGCGTTGGAGTGCGACATCTGCTGCCTACCCTTCCAGTCCGAAGTTTTCATGGCAAGTCAGATTACCATGCATGTATATATACAGTACATATTGATCGGTAGACTCCAGCATGATGCTCTGCTCTGTGTAAAATCAGTGCAAGAACGAGCATTCTGGATGTGCAAAGTGCTGCATCCGCACGGACGGTAAGTGCTGCACCTGCTCCGAGCGCATTGGCAACAATAGCTCTCTCTCCCTCTCCCTCTCCTCTCTAGAAAGTCGTGTAAAATTACATGCTGCACATGGAGGATGAGGAAGAGTCGGGGTTGGAGGATGAGGAAGAGGCGACTGTGACACTATCCATGGAGAAGGACGCGTTGGAGTGCGACATCTGCTGCCTACTGAAAGTCGCCTAGAGGGGGGGTGAATAGGGCAAAACTGAAAATCTCAAAAATAATCACAACTACAAGCCGGGTTAGCGTTAGAAATATAATAGAGTCCGCGAGAGAGGGTGCAAAACAAATCGCAAGCGAATAATGAAGTGAGACACACGGATTTGTTTTACCGAGGTTCGGTTCTCTCAAACCTACTCCCCGTTGAGGAGGCCACAAAGGCCGGGTCTCTTTCAACCCTTCCCTCTCTCAAACGGTCCCTCGGACCGAGTGAGCTTCTCTTTCTCAAATCACATGGGAATCAAACTTCCCGCAAGGACCACCACACAATTGGTGTCTCTTGCCTCAATTACAAGTGAGTGTTTGATCACAAGAAAGAATGCCAAAGAAAAAGAAGCGATCCAAGCGCAAGAGCTCAAATGAACACTACAAATCACTCTCTCTAGTCACTAGGGCTTTGTGTGGAGTTGGGAGAGGATTTGATCTCTTTTGTTGTGCTTTGCAATGAATGCTAGCTCTTGTATAGTGGTTGGAAGTTGGAAAACTTGGATGCAATGAATGGTGGGGTGGTTGGGGTATTTATAGCCCCAACCACCAAACTTGACCGTTGGTGGAGGCTGTCTGTCGATGGCGCACCGGACAGTCCGGTGCACACCGGACATGTCCGGTGCCCCCGCCACGTCATCAATGCCGTTGGATTCTGACCGTTGGAGCTTCTGACTTCTGGGCCCGCCTAGATGTCCGGTGCACACCGGACATCACTGTTCATTGTCCGATGCGCCAGTATGGGCGCGCCTGACATCTGCGCGCGCAGAGCGCGCATTAAATGCGCCTGCAGGTGACCGTTGGCGCGAAATAGCCGTTGCCCCGAGGATGCACCGGACAGTCCGGTGCACACCGGACATGTCCGGTGAATTATAGTGGAGCGGCTGCTGCGCGAACCCGAGGCTGGCGAGTTGAGGAGGCCGCGCTTCCATGGAGCACCGGACACTGTCCGGTGTACACCGGACTGTCCGGTGAATTATAGCGGAGCGGCCTGAGAAATTCCCGAAGGTGGCGAGTTCGAGTTGGAGTCCTCTGGTGGCGCACCGGACACTGTCCGGTGTACACCGGACAGTCCGGTGCCTCCAGACCAGAGGTGCCTTCGGTTGCCTCTTTGCTCCTTTGTTGAATCCAAAACTTGATCTTTTTATTTGCTGAGTGTGAACCTTTTGCACCTGTATAACTTGTACACTAGAGCAAACTAGTTAGTCCAATATTTGTGTTGGGCAATTCAACCACCAAAATTATTTAGGGACTAGGTGTAAGCCTAATTCCCTTTCAATCTCCCCCTTTTTGGTGATTGATGCCAACACAAACCAAAGCAAATATAGAAGTGCATAATTGAACTAGTTTGCATAATGTAAGTGCAAAGGTTGCTTGGAATTGAGCCAATATAAATGCTTACATGATGCGCGTGGATTGTTTTCTTTATTTTTGACATATTGGACCACATTTGCACCAAAAGTTTTGTTTTTGCAAACTCATTTGTAAATTCTTTTCAAAGTCCTTTTGCAAGACAGTCAAAGGTAAATGAATAAGATTTTGCAAAGCATTTTCAAGTTTTGAAATTTTCTTTCTTTGTTCCAAATGCTTTCCCTTTGACTAAACAAAACTCCCCCTCAGATAAAGTCTCCTCTTAGTGTTCAAGAGGGTTTTAAGATATCAATTTTGAAAATACTACTTGCTCCCCCTTTAGAACACAAAGAGATACCAATTTTGAAATTTACCAATTGAAAATCGTCAAATTTAAAAATAGGGTGGTGGTGCGGTGGTCCTTTTGCTTTGGGCTCATATTTTCTCCCCCTTTGGCATGAATCGCCAAAAACGAAATCATTAGAGCCCAATGAAGTACTTTCTCCTCCTTTGGTCATAAAATATATGAGTAAAGATTATACCGAAGATGGAGCGTGATGCGGAGTGACGGCGAAGGATGAGTGATAGAGCGGAGTGGAAGCCTTTGTCTTCGCCGAAGACTCCAATTCCCTTTCAATATACTTATGACTTGGTTTGAAATACACTTGAAAACACATTAGTCATAGCATATAAAAGAGACACGATCAAAGGTATTCTTAAGAGCTATGTGTGCAAGTTTAGCAAAAGAAATTTCTAGAATCAAGAATATTAAGCTCATGCCTAAGTCTGGTAAAAGATTGTTCATCAAGTGGCTTGGTAAAGATATCGGCTAATTGATCTTTAGTGTTAATGTATGAAATCTTGATATCCCCCTTTTGTTGGTGATCCCGAAGAAAATGATACCGAATGGCTATGTGTTTAGTGCGGCTATGCTCAACGGGATTATCCGCCATGCGGATTGCAATCTCATTATCACATAGAAGAGGAACTTTGGTTAATTTGTAACCGTAGTCCCGCAGGGTTTGCCTCATCCAAAGCAATTGCGCGCAACAGTGGCCTGCGGCAATATACTCGGCTTCGGCGGTAGAAAGAGCAACCGAATTTTGCTTCTTTGAAGCCCATGACACCAAGGATCTTCCCAAGAACTGGCAAGTCCCCGATGTGCTCTTTCTATTAATCTTACACCCTGCCCAATCGGCATCCGAATAACCAATCAAATCAAATGTGGATCCCCGAGGGTACCAAAGCCCAAACTTAGGAGTATAAGCCAAATATCTCAAGATTCGTTTTACGGCCGTAAGGTGTGATTCCTTAGGGTCGGCTTGGAATCTTGCACACATGCATACGGAAAGCATAATGTCCGGTCGAGATGCACATAAATAAAGCAATGAACCAATCATCGACCGGTATACCTTTTGATCCACGGACTTACCTCCCGTGTCGAGGTCGAGATGCCCATTTGTTCCCATGGGAGTCTTGATGGGCTTGGCATCCTTCATTCCAAACTTGCTTAAAATGTCTTGAGTATACTTTGTTTGGCAAATGAATGTGCCCTCTTGGAGTTGTTTGACTTGAAATCCTAGAAAATACTTCAACTCCCCCATCATAGACATCTCGAATTTCTGTGTCATGATCCTACTAAATTCTTCACATGTAGATTTGTTAGTAGACCCAAATATAATATCATCAACATAAATTTGGCATACAAACAAATCATTATCAAGTGTTTTGGTGAATAAAGTAGGATCGGCCTTGCCGACTTTGAATCCATTTGCAATAAGGAAATCTCTAAGGCATTCATACCATGCTCTTGGGGCTTGCTTGAGCCCATAAAGCGCCTTAGAGAGCCTATAAACATGGTCAGGGTACTCACTGTCTTCAAAGCCGGGAGGTTGCTCAACATAGACCTCCTCCTTGATTGGTCCATTGAGGAAGGCACTCTTCACGTCCATTTGATAAAGCTTGAAGCCATGGTAAGTAGCATAGGCCAATAATATGCGAATTGACTCAAGCCTAGCTACGGGTGCATAGGTTTCTCCAAAATCCAAACCTTCGACTTGTGAATACCCCTTGGCCATGAGTCGAGCTTTGTTCCTTGTCACCACACCATGCTCGTCTTGCTTGTTGCGGAAGACCCACTTGGTTCCTACAACATTTTGATTAGGACGTGGAACTAAATGCCATACCTCATTCCTTGTGAAATTGTTGAGCTCCTCTTGCATCGCCATCACCCAATCCGAATCTTGAAGTGCTTCCTCTACCCTGTGTGGCTCAATAGAGGAAACAAAAGAGTAATGTTCACAAAAATGTGCAACACGAGATCGAGTAGTTACCCCCTTATGAATGTCGCCGAGGATGGTGTCGACGGGGTGATCTCGTTGTATTGCTTGGTGGACTCTTGGGTGTGGCGGCCTTGGTTGTTCATCCTCCTTGTCTTCATCATTTGCATCTCCCCCTTGATCGTTGCCGTCATTTTGAGGTGGCTCATCTTCTTGATCTTCTTGTTCAACATTTTGAGCCTCATCCTCAATTTGAGTTGGTGGAGATGCTTGCATGGAGGAGGATGGTTGATCTTGTGCATGTGGAGGCTCTTCGGATTCCTTAGGACACACATCCCCAATGGACATGTTCCTTAGCGCTATGCATGGAGCCTGTTCTTCACCTATCTCATCAAGATCAACTTGCTCTACTTGAGAGCCGTTAGTCTCATCAAACACAACGTCACAAGAAACTTCAACAAGTCCTGAGGACTTGTTAAAGACTCTATATGCCCTTGTGTTTGAGTCATATCCTAGTAAAAAGCCTTCTACAGTTTTAGGAGCAAATTTAGATTTTCTACCTCTTTTGACAAGAATAAAACATTTGCTACCAAAAACTCTAAAATATGAAATATTGGGCTTTTTACCGGTTAGGAGTTCATAGGATGTCTTCTTGAGGATTCGGTGAAGATATAACCGGTTGATGGCGTAGCAAGCGGTGTTGACCGCTTCGGCCCAAAACCGATCCGGTGTCTTGTACTCATCAAGCATGGTTCTTGCCATGTCCAATAGAGTTCGATTCTTCCTCTCCACTACACCATTTTGTTGTGGAGTGTAGGGAGAAGAGAACTCATGCTTGATGCCCTCCTCCTCAAGGAAGCTTTCAATTTGAGAGTTCTTGAACTCCGTCCCATTGTCGCTTCTAATTTTCTTGATCCTTAAGCCGAACTCATTTTGAGCTCTTCTTAAGAATCCCTTTAAGGTCTCTTGGGTATGAGATTTGTCCTGCAAAAAGAACACCCAAGTGAAGCGAGAATAATCATCCACAATAACTAGACAGTACTTACTCCTGCCGATGCTTATGTAAGCGATCGGGCCAAATAGGTCCATGTGTAGGAGCTCCAGTGGCCTGTCACTAGTCATGATGTTCTTGTGTGGATGATGAGTGCCAACTTGCTTCCCGGCTTGGCATGCGCTACAAATCCTGTCTTTCTCAAAATGAACATTGGTCAGTCCTAAAATGTGTTCTCCCTTTAGAAGCTTGTGAAGATTCTTCATTCCAACATGGGCTAGTCGGCGGTGCCAGAGCCAACCCAAGTTAGTCTTAGCAACCAAGCAAGTGTCGAGTTCAGCTCTATCAAAATCTACCAAGTATAGCTGACCCTCTAACACTCCCTTAAATGCTATTGAATCATCACTTCTTCTAAAGACAGTAACACCTATATCAGTAAATAGACAGTTGTAGCCCATTTGACATAATTGAGATACGGAAAGCAAATTGTAATCTAAAGAATCTACAAGAAAAACATTGGAAATAGTATGTCAGGTGATATAGCAATTTTACCCAATCCTTTGACCAAACCTTGATTTCCATCCCCGAATGTGATAGCTCGTTGGGGATCTTGGTTTTTCTCATATGAGGAGAACATCTTTTTCTCCCCTGTCATGTGGTTTGTGCACCCGCTATCGAGTATCCAACTTGAGCCCCCGGATGCATAAACCTACAAAACAATTTTAGTTCTTGACTTTAGGTACCCAAACGGTTTTGGGTCCTTTAGCATTAGAAACAAGAACTTTGGGTACCCAAACACAAGTCTTGGAGCCCTTGTGTTTGCCCCCAACAATCTTGGCAACTACTTTGCCGGATTTGCTAGTAAGCACATAAGAAGCATCAAAAGTTTTAAATGAAATAGCATGATCATTTGATGCATTAGGAGTTTTCTTTCTAGGCAACTTGGCACGGGTTGGTTGCCTAGAGCTAGATGTCTCACTCTTATACATAAAAGCATGGTTAGGGCCAGAGTGAGACTTCCTAGAATGAGTTCTCCTAATTTTGCTCTCAGGATATCCGGCAGGGTACAAAATGTAACCCTCGTTATCCTGAGGCAAGGGAGCCTTGCCCTTAACAAAGTTAGATAAATTCTTTGGAGGGGCATTAAGTTTGACATTGTCTCCCCTTTGGAAGCCAATGCCATCCTTGATGCCCGGGCGTCTCCCATTATAGAGCATACTTCTAGCAAATTTAAACTTTTCATTTTCTAATTTATGCTCGGCAATTTTTGCATCTAATAATGCTATATGATCATTTTGTTGTTTAATTAAAGCCATGTGATCATGAATAGCATTGATATCAACATCTCTACATCTAGTACAAATGGAAACATGCTCAACATTAGATGTAGAGGGTTTGCAAGATTTTAGTTCTACAACCTTAGCATGCAACATATCATTCTTAGTTCTAAGGTCGGAAATTGTAACATTGCAAACATCTAATTCTTTAGCCTTAGCAATTAATTTCTCATTCTCATTTCTAAGGCTAGCAATAGAAACATTCAACTCATCAATCCTAGCAAGCAAATCATCATTATCATTTCTAAGATTGGGAATTGAATCAATACAAATATGAGAATCAACCTTAGCAATTAATTTGGCATTTTCATTTCTAAGGTTGGCAATAGTGTCATGGCAGGTGCTTAGCTCACTAGATAATTTGTTACATTTTTCTACCTCTAGAGCATAAGCATTTTTAACCTTAACATGTTTCTTATTTTCCTTGATTAGGAAGTCCTCTTGGGAGTCCAAGAGATCATCCTTTTCATGGATGGCACTAATTAGCTCATTTAATTTTTCTTTTTGTTCCATGTTAAGGTTGGCAAAAAGGATACGCAAATTATCTTCCTCACCACTAGCATTATCATCACTAGAAGATTCATATTTAGTGGAGGAGTTAGATTTAACCTTCTTCCTTTTGCCGTCCTTTGCCATGAGGCACTTGTGGCCGACGTTGGGGAAGAGGAGTCCCTTGGTGACGGCGATGTTGGCGGCGTCCTCGTCGGAGGAGGACTCGGTGGAGCTCTCGTCGGAGTCCCATTCCCGGCAAACATGTGCATCGCCGCCCTTCTTCTTGTAATACTTCTTCTTTTCTCTCCTCTTTCCCTTCTTGTCGTCGCCCCTGTCACTGTCACTAGACATAGGACATTTTGCAATAAAATGACCGGGCTTACCACATTTGTAGCAAACCTTCTTGGAACGGGATTTGTAGTCCTTCCCCTTCCGTTGCTTGAGGATTTACCGAAAGCTTTTGATGATTAAGGCCATCTCCTCATTGTCGAGCTTGGAGGCGTCAATTGGTTGTCTACTTGGTGTAGACTCCTCCTTCTTCTCCTCCGTTGCCTTGAAGGCCACCGGTTGCGCCTCGGATGTGGAAGGTTCGTCAAGCTCGTTGATCTTCTTTGAGCCCTTAATCATGCATTCAAAGCTCACAAAATTCCCGATAACTTCCTCGGGGGTCATTAGTGGATATCTAGGATTACCACGAATTAATTGGACTTGAGTAGGGTTAAGGAAAATAAGAGCTCTTAAAATAACCTTAACCACCTCGTGGTCGTCCCACTTTTTGCTCCCGAGGTTGCGCACTTGGTTCACCAAGGTCTTGAGCCGGTTGTACATATCTTGTGGCTCCTCCCCTTGGCGAAGACGGAAGCGACCGAGCTCCCCCTCGATCGTTTCCCGCTTGGTGATCTTGGTGAGTTCATCACCTTCGTGCGCCGTCTTGAGTAGGTCCCAAATTTCCTTTGCATTCTTCAACCCTTGCACTTTGTTGTATTCCTCCTTGCTTAGTGAGGCGAGGAGAATGGTTGTGGCTTGGGAGTTGAAGTGCTCGATTTGGGCTACTTCGTCCGTATCATAATCCTCATCCCCTATTGATGGTACCTGTGCTCCAAACTCAACAACATTCCATATACTTTTGTGGAGTGAGGTTAGATGAAATTTCATTAAATCACTCCACCTAGCATAATCTTCGCCATCAAAAGTCGGCGGTTTGCCTAATGGAACAGAAAGTAAAGGAGTATGTCTAGATGTACGGGAATAGTGTAAGGGGATCTTACTAAACTTCTTGCGCTCTTGGCGCTTAGAAGTTACGGACGGTGCATCAGAGTCGGAGGTGGATGTTGATGAAGTGTCGGTCTCGTAGTAGACCACCTTCCTCATCCTCTTGTGCTTGTCCCCACTCCGATGCGGCTTGTGAGAAGAAGATTTTTCCTTCTTCTCCTTGTGGTGAGAAGAGGAAGATCTTTTCTCCTTCCGCTTGGAGGAGTTCTTCTTCTTCTCCCTTCTCTTGGTGCGGGACTCTTCCGACGAAGTGCTCCCTTGGCTCGTAGTGGGCTTGTCGCCGGTCTCCATCTCCCTCTTGGTGTGATCTCCCGACATCACTTCGAGCGGTTAGGCTCTAATGAAGCACCGGGCTCTGATACCAATTGAAAGTCGCCTAGAGGGGGGTGAATAGGGCGAAACTGAGAATCTCAAAAATAATCACAACTACAAGCCGGGTTAGCGTTAGAAATATAATAGAGTCCGCGAGAGAGGGTGCAAAACAAATCGCAAGCGAATAATGAAGTGAGACACACGGATTTGTTTTACCGAGGTTCGGTTCTCTCAAACCTACTCCCCGTTGAGGAGGCCACAAAGGCCGGGTCTCTTTCAACCCTTCCCTCTCTCAAACGGTCCCTCGGACCGAGTGAGCTTCTCTTTCTCAAATCACTTGGGAATCAAACTTCCCGCAAGGACCACCACACAATTGGTGTCTCTTGCCTCAATTACAAGTGAGTGTTTGATCACAAGAAAGAATGCCAAAGAAAAAGAAGCGATCCAAGCGCAAGAGCTCAAATGAACACTACAAATCACTCTCTCTAGTCACTAGGGCTTTGTGTGGAGTTGGGAGAGGATTTGATCTCTTTTGTTGTGCTTTGCAATGAATGCTAGCTCTTGTATAGTGGTTGGAAGTTGGAAAACTTGGATGCAATGAATGGTGGGGTGGTTGGGGTATTTATAGCCCCAACCACCAAACTTGACCGTTGGTGGAGGCTGTCTGTCGATGGCGCACCGGACATGTCCGGTGCCCCCGCCACGTCATCAATGCCGTTGGATTCTGACCGTTGGAGCTTCTGACTTCTGGGCCCGCCTGGATGTCCGGTGCACACCGGACATCACTATTCATTGTCCGGTGCGCCAGTATGGGCGCGCCTGACATCTGCGCGCGCAGAGCGCGCATTAAATGCGCCTGCAGGTGACCGTTGGCGCGAAGTAGCCGTTGCCCCGAGGATGCACCGGACAGTCCGGTGCACACCGGACATGTCCGGTGAATTATAGCGGAGCGGCTGCTGCGCGAACCCGAGGCTGGCGAGTTGAGGAGGCCGCGCTTCCATGGAGCACCGGACACTGTCCGGTGTACACTGGACTGTCTGGTGAATTATAGCGGAGCGGCCTGAGAAATTCCCGAAGGTGGCGAGTTCGAGTTGGAGTCCTCTGGTGGCGCACCGGACACTGTCCGGTGTACACCGGACAGTCCGGTGCCTCCAGACCAGAGGTGCCTTCGGTTGCCTCTTTGCTCCTTTGTTGAATCCAAAACTTGATCTTTTTATTTGCTGAGTGTGAACCTTTTGCACCTGTATAACTTATACACTAGAGCAAACTAGTTAGTCCAATATTTGTGTTGGGCAATTCAACCACCAAAATTATTTAGGGACTAGGTGTAAGCCTAATTCCCTTTCACCTACCCTTCCAGTCCGAAGTTTTCATGGCAAGTCAGATTACCATGCATGTATATATACAGTACATATTGATCGGTAGACTCCAGCATGATGCTCTGCTCTATGTAAAATCAGTGCAAGAACGGGCATTATGGATGTGCAAAGTGCTGCATCCGCACGGACGGTAAGTGCTGCACCTGCTCCGAGCGCATTGGCAACAATAGCTCTCTCTCCCTCTCCCTCTCCTCTCTAGAAAGTCGTGTAAAATTACATGCTGCACATGGAGGATGAGGAAGAGTCGGGGTTGGAGGATGAGGAAGAGGCGACTGTGACACTATCCATAGAGAAGGACGCGTTGGAGTGCGACATCTGCTGCCTACCCTTCCAGTCCGAAGTTTTCATGGCAAGTCAGATTACCATGTATGTATATATACAGTACATATTGATCGGTAGACTCCAGCATGATGCTCTGCTCTGTGTAAAATCAGTGCAAGAACGGGCATTCTGGATGTGCAAATTGCTGCATCCGCACGGACGGTAAGTGCTGCACCTGCTCCGAGCGCATTGGCAACAATAGCTCTCTCTCCCTCTCCCTCTCCTCTCTAGAACGTCGTGTAAATTTACATGCTGCACATGGAGGATGAGGAAGAGTCGGGGTTGGAGGATGAGGAAGAGGCGACTGTGACACTATCCATGGAGAAGGACGCGTTGGAGTGCGACATCTGCTGCCTACCCTTCCAGTCCGAAGTTTTCATGGCAAGTCAGATTACCATGCATGTATATATACAGTACATATTGATCGGTAGACTCCAGCATGATGCTCTGCTCTGTGTAAAATCAGTGCAAGAACGGACATTCTGGATGTGCAAAGTGCTGCATCCGCACGGACGGTAAGTGCTGCACCTGCTCCGAGCGCATTGGCAACAATAGCTCTCTCTCCCTCTCCCTCTCCTCTCTAGAAAGTCGTGTAAAATTATATGCTTCGGTTTGTCGCTAACAAAATGTAGTTAGACTACTTTATCTCTTCCAATAAAAGTAGTTAGACTACTTTATCTCTAACACATGGTGAAACCCTATATCCAAAATGTGGCTAAAATGGAGGAAAAATGAACAAAATTTGGCAAAAGAAACATAAGCCAAACTTTCCTAACAACTAATAAACAAAAAAAATTAATACCCAAACCTATCTTTAACACATGGTGAAAGCCTAGTTTCAAAATGTAGTTAAAATTGAGCAAAAATAAACAATAACTGACAATTGAAACATAATTAAACCAACCTTCCATACAACACATTCACCATTCATTAAGCAACTAAATATGTGTTATGGATAAACTTATTTGAGAACTAAACATGAAAAAGGAGAGGGAATAGACAAAAACTAACCATCTTATGCAACCTCATTTGAGGAAATAGAGAAAATTACCTAGCTATACTCTTCTCTCTCACATGTAAAACCCTAGATCCAAAATGTGGCTAAAATTGAGCAAGAATGAACAAAAATTGACAAAGAAATATAAACCAACCTTTCTTATCCACCTTCTTCCAAGAAATGAAGACCAAAACCTCCCCCCTTATATTTTTGTGAAATCTGGACCTCCAAAATCGTCTCCAATGGAAGCTGGCTGCGAGCATACAGTTCACTGTCGCGGGGAAGAAGAGGGGTATTTATAACAGACAGTTCACTGACGGTTGGCTTGAAAAACCGCCAGTGGAAACCTATTTCCACTGGCGGTTATCTTAACACAACTGCCAGTGGAAATAGGGTATTTACACTGGCGGTTCTGTTACACCAACCGCCAGTGTAAATACCGTATTTCCACTGGCGGTTTTGTTAAGATAACCGCCAGTGAAAATAGGTTTCCACTGGCGGTTCCTAAGTCGGGTCCACCTTGTTTTTTTTACTGGCGCGTGATAACTGAAACCGCCAGTGATAATTTATGGGTGCCGCAGGCTATGAGCTCTTTTCTACTAGTGATATATACCGCTGATGAGTTGAGGTTGCAAGGTAAATCTATCTTTCGACTTCCTAAGCCTTAAAATGCTTCAAAATCTTCTTGCCTTCAATGTCTGCAACCTGGCATAGAGGCACGCGACTGGTACCTTGCAGTGGACAACTTGACTGACTAGCCATTACCGCCTGCCGGTCTACAGCTTGGGCGCGAGCGCCTATCGACTGTGGTTATGTCGTAGAGAAGGTGAAGGGCTGCAACGAGATAGACAATGACGACTTACATGGAGCCCAGCGTCATACATTGAGCGGCAAGCAGGGCTAGGACACAACCAGGGATGAGGCCAATGTCGTGCTGCACGTGTGTTAGATGTGGGTGTGGCTAGTACATGGTGGCTTACAGCTAAGGGTGAAAAACGGCCTGTAACGGTCGAAAAAAACCTCTCACCGTTTTCACTCGTATAAATTTTTCTTTGGTCGGAGTCGGTAAACGGGAAAGTCGGAAACGGATAACGGCCGATAAATTCCGGTATATCGAAAACGGATAAATCCGAGCAAAATAGCTCGAAATTGATCGAGAAACGGTAACTGTAATCGAAAAAGCTCACAATAAACAAATCCTAACCACACAGATGTTCATTCACATCCACATACAAGTCTCATTCACAAAAGTACACAAAACACAATCTTGTCCACATATAATTGGTTTATACACTCATACATGTCCACTCTTAAATTTTAACACACAACACATAAGTCTTAAAACACGATTGTTCATTCACATTCACATACAAGTCTCAACCGCACAAATATACAATACATAGTCATGACCACACATAAATAATCATACATGTTCACTAAAGTTTTAACCACATAGTATATAAGTCTTAATCACACGATACATAAACTAGGAATCATGTGACATGTCGTCTGGATCACTTGATATATCTTCTATGACATCTAAAACCCTAATCTCTAAACCCTAACGGGTATAGTTCTTGTCTCCTTTGTTTTTATTGTGGACCGGGAAAATACGATTAAAATACGGGAAAATACCGGATTTTCTCGAGAATTCCGAAAACGGACGGTAAATATATCTCACCGTTTACCGTACCGTTTTCGTAATAACACATCCCGTTTCCGTCCCATTTTCCGTATATCCCGAAAAATCTGAAAACGATCGAAAAAATCTGGTAAACGGTACCATAAATTTACCGAATTTTATCGACCATTTACATCCTTACTTACAGCCGGAGGGAGGGCATTAGGACTGGTTCGAAGATGTGCTCGTACAATTTGTAGTCCATGCCTGGGGCTGCGGCCCTTCTCATGGATCTGTCTCTCTCAGACCACGCGTCAGCACGCCAAGGCATCCCACAAGACGTGAAATGCGGGAGCGAAGGCAGATGGGTTCAAGTTTTAAAGGAATCTAATTTGAACTTACACACAGGAAATTTGCACCATGCTCACTTTACCTCATCCCGAAAGCCAGGGATTTGAATCCAATAATTCTTGAAGCGAAATGGTGGAGGGCAGCATGGTCCCACAAGGCTAGATAGTAATAATGGGTAGTGGCCGGAGATGAGGTGGCTAGCCCCTATAAACCGTGGGACTCGACGTAAGAGCATCTTCAAAAGACTCTTAGGGTCTGTTTGGTTGCCTGGATGGGTAGGGCTGGCTCGTATTTAGGGAACCTGGCTCTTGGTAGCCTGACTAAGAGCATGCAATATCTCTGCGTTTGGTTGTCTGTATGAGTTTAGCTTGGTCTATGCGAGATGATGTTTGGTTGCTTGCATAAATGCTTGATGCATGAGCTTAAAAGCTATAAAGTTTTATTATATTTTCATGTGATGATGTTGCAATAGTCTATAATATACCATACAAAGCCTTAATCCACTTTTAAATAAATTAAATTTATTTAATAGACACTAATTACATGTTAATTTGTCATTAGGAATGGCTCTGGAGAAACGGCTAATTCCTATGTATCTCGGGAGCCAGGCCCAAGAGGAATCTTTGCATCCCGCGAGCCAGGCTGAAGAGGCTGATCAGGCAACCAAACAGAAGAAAGTTGTATCTTGTGAGCCTGGTCAGACCATATGCAGGCAACCAAACGCACCCTTAATTCTTAACTCTCTATTTGACTTTTTATTTGTTCCTACATAAAAATTAAACTCTATATATAACATTTTATTTCAACAAACTATTTGGCTAGCGAGAGTTGCTAGCTAAATTTGGCTAGTGAGAGAGTCAATTTAGAAAGCCGGATAGCTTGACAAGTTAAATGGCTAATTTATTAGAGACCTATTTTACTATTAAGTAGCTAAAATTTAGCTTGACAAGCTATTTAGATAGTATCTTAGAGATGCTCTAATATCCCAACCCTCGTTGCAAAACACCTTGCACAATATAACTAGGATAGGTTGATTAATTTTCTGTTTTGGAGATGAATTTCTCTTAACTCTCAAAAATTGAGTCTCGTGCGAGTCTCATGCGATGCAGGTTGAGGCGTATATATGCTCAGTAGATCAAATTATAATCGGTGAGGACGAGGCCATTACTTGGTTTTTTAAGTGCTTGATATTAATATTCATGACCTCACACCGTCCTCTCATCCAAAAATAAATGCACCATGCATTTTAACAACCATAAGATAACTTAGATTAAGCTAAGTTTCTAGAACCACATGGGTTTGTCGAGGACGATAATTTACATTACTTCCTTTTACCCGTTTGTATGAGAACTTGATGGTCTTGACATTACACACTTATTTGTCTTAGCATAACTATTTTTTAAAGAAAATACAATATAGTGCTATTAGACATTAAAATACGAATATAGTGCTATTAGACATTAGTTATGCAAACTTATATTTTTGACATTAATGTTGGCTAAAATAATCTAGGAAGATTAATCTTCAACGGCAATCATTGATTTTTTTATTAATAGAGTGCTAAGGCAGGACATGTTCTGCTACATTGGTTTTTAATTATTTGTTTAGGTAACACTACAGTTGTCGATGTTTCAGATTATTTTAGGTGAGTTAAATATACAATATAATATGCCATTATTCATGTTACTATACAACTATAATACTGAAGTCCCCATTTGAATTCACATCTCACCAACTTAACGGGCCTGTGTAGAGTAGAATTTGATTTCGGTTTGATCAATTATTTATTTATTTTAAATAAATAAACCCCAAAACCCATGATAAACACTTTGTTTAAACTTATGTAAGACTGAATCGGCTTAAACAGTGACAGTAAATATATACTCCCTCTATCCCGAATTAAAATTTGTTTTAGAATTTTAATGGATTCGTAAATTAAATTTTTTTACATATATGTCCAGATTCATCATCATTTATTTGAATACAGACAAAAAATTAAGAGCTAAAACGAATACTATTTTAAGACGGAGGGAGTCTATACTAATTTGAGGTTAACAAAAATAGAACATGAATTGAAAAAAAATTGTACATGTTTATGATTTTGAAACTACAGATCCGTAATTAAGGCCCTATTTGTTTGTTTCTATGATTATATAATCCAGCTTATGGATTATATAAGCACCTAATAACCTATTTATGAACTATCATAATCTAGGTATCTAAATTATATATTCCACCTAATAATATGTGTTGTGTGTTTGTCTTTTAACTTATTTAAGCTAGATTATATATAATCTATGAGGTAAACAAACAAGGACGTTGCATTCACTACCGGAATCGACCGCTTTGCCGAGTGCCTGAAGCACTCGGCAAAGCCTGGAAAACACTCGATGTAGGGGGCAGCGGCGGCGTAGGGCGGCGTAGGGGCACGACGGCGTTGGGTGGCGCGGCGGCGTAGGGGGCAGCGGCGGCGTAGGGCGGCGGCGTTGGGCGGAGGCATCGGTGTAGGGGCGCGGCGGCGTAGGGGCAGCGGTGTAGGGGCGTGGCGGTGGCGCGGGGCGGCGGCGTAGGGGCAGCGGCGATGCGGCGGCGTCGGTTTGAGAGAGAGTGAGATAGTGAGAAAGAAAGAACTCAGAAGTTTCTATGTACGTGTTCTTTGCCGAGTGCCCGCGATCTAGCACTCGGCAAAGATTTTTTTTAATTTTAAAATACATTTTGCCGAGTGTCCTCAATCTGGCACTCGACAAATCTTTCTTTGCCAAGTGTCTTCTGTCTGACACTCGATAAAGATTGTTTAAACATACTTTGTCGAGTGCCTACACGTAGGCACTCGGCAAAGTATATTTTAATTTTTTTTCTTTTCCCAACCAAACTTTTTGTGGTATGTTACTACACTATATAGACCTACATGTACCATTTTGGCACAATTATAAAAGTGTTTTCTATAACTATTGGATTTAGTTTGTTTAATGGAATTTCCTCGGATAATTCAGATTTGAACTGCAAGTCACTCGAAACATGGAAAACCGTGCATTTAAAAATGATATTCATGCTATTTAGCACAAGTTACGACCGATTTTAGGAACAGACCGGAATCTTCGAAAACCATGCTCACTAAACATGGCCGTGAACTTGCCATCCAGCTGTTTAAAAATTGTATAAAACACAAACAAAGTCAGAAAATCATGAAACTTGTCCACCTGTCATGATATCATATGTAGAGGCTGTGATAAAAATTTGAGAATGTTTCGAGAAAGTTGTGAGGCAGTATGTGTAGAAACCTAAAAGAACTACACATGAAATCATAAAGTTTCAATGTAGTTTTCTTAGGTTTCTACACATACTGCCACACAACTTTCTCGAAACATTCTCAAATTTTTATCACAGTATCTATATATGATATCATGACATGTGGTCAAGTTTTATCATTTTCTGACTTTGTTTGTGTTTTATACAATTTTTAAACAGGTGGATGACAAGTTCACGACCATGTTTAGTGAGCATGGTGCTCGAAGTTTTCGGTCCGCTCCTGAAATCAGTCGTAACTTGTGCTAAATAGCATGAATATCATTTTTTGCATTCACGGTTTTCGAAGTTTCGAGTGACTTTCAGTTTCAGTTCAAATCTGAATTATCTCAGAAAATTCCATTAAATGAACTAAATCCAATAGTTATTTGAAACACTTTTATAATTGTGCCAAAATGGTACATGTAGATCTACATACCGATATTGCTCATCATCATTTAGCTATTGCATTTATTTTTCTCATTGTCGGTCATATGTATCGAACTAACTTCGGAATTGGGCACAGTAGTGTAGAAACATACCACAAAAAGTTTGGTTGGGAAAAGAAAAAAATTAAAATATACGTTGCCGAGTGTTCTAGGATGGCACTCGGCAAAGCTTTCTTTGCCGAGTGTCAGCCGTTTGACACTCGGTAAAGAAGCTTCTTTGCCGAGTGCCAACGCTCGGCGCTCGGCAAAAGCTAACGACCGTCAGCTATAGACAGCTGCTGACGGCCCTTTGCCGAGCCGAGTGTTTGGCACTCGGCAAAGATATCTTTGCCAAGTGTATTTCTATGCCGAGAGCCCTGCTCTCGGTAAACGTGGTCGTTACCGAGAGCAGGACTTTACCGAGTGCCCGACAAAAAGCACTCGGCAAAGAGCCGAGCACTCGGCAAAGCCACAGATTCCGGTAGTGATTGATGCTGCTACCCTCATCTATCAGCACCTTCTTGACTCGGCTATCTTCGATCACTCGGTTAACAAGCAGAGGGTACATGTTCGGGTGATCAAAACTAAGCCACTGGTCACCCGACTGATGGTAATTGGGCTCTCCGACCACTTGTATGGTGTTGGTGAACTAGTCATGGTCACCAGGACCTACCTGTCGGACAAATTTTGTAGCCTCTTGTTCTCCTGAGAGTCATGGCCTCTAAAGATGATGTTAACCCCTTATCAATGTTGGGGAACAGCGGGGCCTGGCCCCCGGCACCTGAGGCAGTAGGTCTTGATCCCGCCGATAAGGTGGTGGAGGGAGCGATTGGAATAGTCGGCCATGGCTGATCGAATTCTTCAAATCCCTGCAGTTGCGAAGAGTATGGTGCATGTCCTTGTGATAAGGACATGGACCATCGAGGATTTCGTCCAACGCCTGCACGTTGTTGCCGCAAGGGGCGCCACACGCCCTAGCTTATGGCGGCCCCATGGCATGGTGTAGCATCCTAGTTTTTGGTTCCGAGGTTAGAAGCCTTAAACTCCTAACCCCCCTTATTCTTTCTCTTAAAGCCTAATCTCATAAGCATTTCATTTCTCATATGCATAAACCATGATTGCTAGTAGCACTTCACATATATCATTTTATTTTGGCACCTAGAAATATAAATGAATATTTGTATAAATGAGAAAATGGATTAGGGAAAAAAAAGGAAGAAAAAAAGAAAACGGGGAAAACCTCCCCTCCCCTCTCGGCTGGGCCGATTCCGGCCCATGGCCATGACCCCCTCTCTCGCACCCACGTTGCTCCCTTCTCAGCCCACCCAGCCCACCAGAGCACGTGCGCTCCCGCGCAGCGCATCCCCTCTCCCTCCCTCACTGACCGCTCAGCCCCGCTCGTCAGCCACTTCCTCTCTCGCGCCCGCTCTCCCTCTGCCAGTGGGGACCGGATCTCAGCTCCCTCTCCGTCACCGAGCACAGCATCGACGCGATCCCCACCGGCCACCGTCCTCCCCCGCCCCGCCATCACTTCTGTGCTAGTAGAGTTAGGCACCGCTTCGTCCTCACCCACTATGCTCGCACCCCAGCACTACATCTCGCCCCGAGCTGTCTCGTCCTCGGCGCTGTGCGCCATTATCGCCGCCGCCGTACACCTCGCCGGTGTCCGCCAGCCCTCGCTCTTCCCCTTCCCCGGGCACCTATAAAAGGGCCGTCTGAAAGGAAAAGGACTTAACCATTTCCTATAATCGATTTTGGTAGTTGATGTCCAACACAAACCACGTGGACTAACTAGTTTGTCTAGATGTCACTTATCTCAGGTGCATAAGGTTCAACACAAACCAAGAAAAAAATTTAGTTAGGGACACAATCGAAAAAGGAGCAAAGGACTTAGAGTGTGCTGATTCTTGGCGCACCGAACAGTGTTTGGTGCATCAGGCCAGGCGCCCTTCGAACAAGCCACTCTCGGGAATTCAGAGGCGCGCTCCGCTATAATTCACCTGACTGTCCGGTGTGCCACCGGACTGTCCGGTGAGCCAGCGGAGCAACGGCTCCCTGCACGGCAACGGTCATCTGACACGATGAACAGTGACAAATAGTGTCGCAAGATGACAAGGCTCTCCAACGGTCAACTGCTCCAAACCCTAACGGATGCGCTCACGTGGCGCGCACCAGACAGTGAACAGTAGCTGTCCGGTGCGCCACCGGACTGTCCGGTGCGCCCATCGCCAGCAACGGCTAGGAAGTGGATGGGGGCTATAAATACCCCCAACCACCTCATTCAAAGCCATCCAAGCCTTCTGAAATATTCATTCATTGCAAGAGCAAAGTCCAACACTCCAAGACACAATCAAAGCAATCAATCCACTCCAAGTTCCCAAAATCAAATCTAGTGTTTAAGGGCTTGTGAGAGGATCTCTTGTGTTCTTTTTGTTGCTCTTGTCGCTTGGATTGCCTTCTTCCTTTCTCATTCTTGAGTGCTTTGTAAAGGTAAGCAAGAGACATGGTGTCTTAGTGACCCGTGTGATTAAGGGAAGGCTCACTCAGTCTAAGTGACCGTTTGAGAGAGAGGGAAAGGGTTGAAATAGACCCGGCCTTTGTGGCCTCCTCAACAGGGATTAGGCTCTTTGAAACCAAACCTTGATAAAACAAATCATCGTGTCTACTCGCTTTGATTCTCGCTTGATTTGTTTGCCCTCTTTGCTCTCTCTAACGTTTCCTTGCTACTATTGATTTGAGTTTGCTCCCATACATCACCTGCACTCTTTGAGCAAATCTTATCAAGAGAAACAATCTTTCAGACTCAGATTTAATTCTAACGCTAACCCCGGCCTTAGTGTGTGTTTAAGTTTATAAATTTCAGGTTTTGCCTATTGACCCCCCTCTAGGCGACTTTCAATTGGTATCAGAGCCAATGCTTCATTAAGAGTCTAACCAACTTGAAGTGATGTCTGGAGATCACGCCAAGAGGGAGATCGTGACCAGCGACAAGCCCGCGGGCTCGGGGAAGACTTTCTCAAGGGAGTCTGACAATAAGTATAAGGAGGAATCCTCTTCCTCCATCAAGTCACATCGGAGGGGTGACAAGAAGAAGAAAATGAAGAAGGTGATCTACTACGAGACCGACTCTTCATCACCCTCCATGTCCGGCACCGAGTCGTCCACTACTTCTAAGCGCCATGAGCGCAAGAAGTATAGTAAGATGCCCCTACTCTATCCCCGTATTTCCAAGCGCGCTCCTCTACTTTCCGTTCCCTTAGGCAAACCACCATATTTTGATGGTGAATATTATTGTATGTGGAGTGATAAAATGAGGCATCATCTAACCTCACTCCATGAAAGTATCTGGGATATTGTTGAAATTGGAGCGCAGGCACCTCAAGTGGGGGACGAGGACTATGACTCGCATGAGGCCACCCAAATTAGGCACTTTAACTCCCAAGCAACTTCTATACTCCTCGCCTCTTTATGTCGAGAGGAGTATAACAAGGTGCAAGGGTTAAAGAATGCCAAAAAAATTGGGACATCCTAAAAACAGCGCATGAAGGGGACGAGGTGACCAAGATCACCAAGTGCGAGACGATCGAGGGAGAACTCGGTCGATTCGTCCTCAACAAAGGAGAAGAGTCGCAAGCCATGTATAACCGGCTCAAGACCACGGTGAACCAAGTGTGCAACCTCGGGAGCACCAAGTGGGATGACCATGAGATGGTCAAGGTTATTCTTAGATCACTTGTTTTTCGTAATCCCACTCAAGTGCAACTAATCCATGGAGACCCTAGATATAAACATATGTCTCCTGAGGAAGTGATTGGCAAGTTTGTGAGCTTTGAACTTATGATAAAAGACTCCAAACATATTGTCAACTCAGAGCAAGGCGCCACCTCTACACTCGAGGTGCAACCTGTTGCATTCAAAGCAACGGAAGAAAAGAAGGAGGAGTCTACACCAAGTAGGTTTCCAATTGATGCCTCTAAGCTCGACAACGAGGAGATGGCGCTCATCATCAAGAGATTTCGCCAAATCCTCAAGCAAAGGAGGGGGAAGGACTACAAGCCCCGCTCCAAAAGGGTGTGCTACTGGTGTGGTAAGTCCAGTCACTTTATCGCTAAATGTCCATATTCTAGTGAAAGTGATAGGGACGAGGACAAGAAGGGGAAGAAGAAGAAGAAGAGATACTACAAGAAGAAGGGCGGTGATGCGCACATGGGGTGGGAATGGGACTCCGATGAGAGCTCCACCGACTCCTCCTCCGACGAGGACGCCGCCAACATCGCCGTCAATAAGGGCCTCCTCTTTCCCAACGTCGGCCACAAGTGTCTCATGGCTAAGGACGGCAAGAAGAAGAAGGTACACTCTAGAGCCACCCCCAAATATACTGCATCTAGTGTTGAGGGTAGTTCTAGCGATAATGAAGATGATTTAATTTCTCTCTTTGCCAACCTTAACATGGATGAAAAGAAGAAATTGAATGAACTAATTGAAACCATTAACGAGAAGGATGATCTCTTGGAATGCTAAGAGGACTTGCTCGTTAAAGAAAATAAAAAAATTGTTAAGTTAAAAAATGCTTATGCTCTAGAAGTAGAAAAATGTGAAAATTTGTCTAAGGAGCTTAGCATTTGCAATGATTCAATTTCATGTCTTAGAGATGAGAATGATAGTCTAAATGCTAAGATTGATGAATTGAATATTAGCAAACCTTCTACATCTACTATTGAGCATGTTTCCAATTGTACTAGATGTAAAGATGTTAATGTTGAAGTTATTGATGATCACCTTGCCATAATCAAACAACAAAATGATCATATAGCTAAATTAGATGCAAAAATTTCTGAGCATGAACTTGAAAAATGAAAATTTTAAATTTGCTAGAATCATGCTCTATAATGGGAGACGCCCTGGCATTAAGAATGGCATTGGGTTCCAACAAGGGAGCCAAAGCAATGTTAAGCTTAATGCGCCTAAGAAATTGTCTAATTTTGTAAAGGGCAAGGCTCCCATGGTTCAGGATAGAGAGGGTTACATTTTATATCCTGCAAACTATCCTGAGCACAAAATTAGGAAAATTCATGCTAGGAAACCTCATACTATTTCTCACCATGCTTTTATGTATAAAAATGAGGCTTCTAGTTCTAGGCATACCACTCATATCAAAATGCCTAAGAAGAAAATTCCTAATGCATCAAATGAGCATAACATTTCATTTGAGACTTTTGATGCTGCTTATGTGCTAACTAACAAATCAGGCAAAGTAGTTGCCAAATATGTTGGGGGCAAACACAAGAGCCCAAAGACTTGTGTTTGGGTACCCAAGGTGCTTGTTTCTAATGTAAAAGGACCCAAGACCGTTTGGGTACCTAAGAACAAGGCCTAAACTTGTTTTGTAGGTTTATGCATCTAGGGATCAAGTTGGATAATCGATAGCGGGTGCACAAACCACATGACTAGGGAGAAAAGGATGTTCTCCTACGAGAAAAATGGAGATCCCTAACGAGCTATTATATTTGGGGATGGAAATCAAGGTTTGGTCAAAGGTTTGGGTAAAATAGCTATATCTCGTGACCATTCTATTTTCAATGTTTTTCTCGTAGATTCTTTAGATTACAATTTGCTTTCTGTTTCTCAATTATGCAAAATGGGCTACAACTGTCTATTCACTGATGTAGGTGTCACTGTCTTTAGAAGAAGTGATGATTCAATAGCATTTAAGGGAGTGTTAGATGGTCAGCTATATTTAGTTGATTTTAATGATAATAAAGCTGAACTAGACACTTGCTTAATTCCTAAGACTAATATGGGTAGCTCTGGGATCGCGGACTTGCCCATGTTGGGATAAAGAATCTTCACAAACTTCTAAAGGGAGAACACATTTTAGGACTAACAAATGTTCATTTTGAGAAAGACAGAATTTGTAGTGCATGCCAAGCAGGAAAGCAAGTTGGAGTCCATCATCCACACAAAAACATCATGACAACTGACAGGTCGCTCGAGCTACTTCACATGGATCTATTCGGCCCGATAGCTTGCATAAGCATCGACAGGAGTAAGTACTGTCTAGTTATTGTGGATGACTATTCTCGCTATACTTGGGTATTCTTTTTGTAGGAAAAATCCCAAACCCAAGAAACCTTAAAAAGATTCTTGAGACGGGCTCAAAATGAGTTCGGATTGAGAATCAAAAAGATTAGAAGCGATAATGGGACGAAGTTCAAGAACTCTCAAATTGAAGGATTTCTTGAGGAGGGCATCAAGCATGAGTTCTCTTCTCCCTACACACCTCAACAAAATGGTGTAGTGGAGAGGAAGAATAGAACTCTTCTAGACATGGCAAGGACCATGCTTGATGAATACAAGACACCGGACCGGTTTTGGGCTGAGGCGATTAATCCCGCCTGCTACTCCATCAACCGGTTATATCTTCACTGAATCCTCAAGAAGACATCATATGAACTCCTCACTGGTAAAAAGCCCAATGTTTCTTATTTTAGAGTCTTTGGGAGCAAATGTTTTTTTCTTATTAAAAGTGGTAGAAGTTCTAAATTTGCTCCTAAAGCAGTAGAAGGCTTTTTATTAGGTTATGACTCAAACACAAGGGCATATAGAGTCTTCAACAAATCCACTGGATTAGTTGAAGTTTCTTGTGACATTGTGTTTGATAAGACTAATGGCTCCCAAGTGGAGCAAATTGATCTTGATGAACTAGATGATGAAGAGGCTCCATGCATTGCGCTAAGGAACATGTCCATTGGTGACGTGTCTCCAAAAGAATCCGAGGAGCCATCACAAGCACAAGATCAACCATCATCTTCCATGCAAGCATCTCCACCTACCCAAGATAAGGATCAGGCTCAAATTGATGAAGATGAAGATCAAGAAGATGAGCCACCTCAAGAGGAGGACATTGATCAAGGGGGAGATGAAGATAATGAAGACAAGGAAGATGACCAAGAAATTAGGGATCAAAGACTACCACACCCAAGAGTCCACCAAGGAATTCAAAGAGATCATCCTGTCAACTCCATTCTTGGTGACATTCACAAGGGGGTAACCACTAGATCTCGAGTTGCACATTTTTGTGAACATTACTCTTTTGTGTCTTATATTGAGCCATGTAGGATAGAGGATGCACTAAGAGATCTGGATTGGGTGTTGGCTATGCAAGAGGAGCTCAACAACTTCACGACAAATGAGGTATGGCATTTAGTTCCACGTCCTAACCAAAATGTTGTAGGTACCAAATTGGTATTCCGCAATAAGCAAGATGAGCATGGTGTGATGACAAGGAACAAAGCCCGACTTGTGGCAAAGGGATATTCACAAGTCGAAGGTTTGGATTTCGATGAAACCTATGCACCCGTAACTAGGCTTGAGTCAATTTGTATATTACTTGCTTATGCTACTTACCATGGCTTTAAGCATTATCAAATGGATGTGAAAAGTGCCTTCCTCAATGGCCCTATGAAGGAAGAGGTCTATATTGAGCAACCTCCCGACTTTGAAGATAGTGAGTACCCTAACCATGTGTATAAGCTCTCAAAGGCACTTTATAGGCTCAAGCAAGCCCCAAGAGCATGGTATGAATGCATAAGAGACTTTCTTATCACTAATGGTTTCAAAGTCGGAAAAGCCGATCCTACCCTGTTCACTAAAACTGTTGCAAAAGACATGTTTATATGCCAAATTTATGTTGATGATATTATATTTGGGTCTACTAACAAGTCAACTTGTGAAGAGTTTAGTAGGATCATGATATAGAAATTCGAGATGTCTATGATGGGAGAGTTGAAGTATTTTCTTGGATTTCAAATCAAGCAACTCCAAGAGGGCACCTTCATCATCCAAACCAAGTACATTCAAGATATACTTAAGAAGTTTGGAATGAAGAATGGCAAACCCATCAAGACACCCATGGGAACCAATGGGCATCTCGACCTCGACACGGGAGGTAAGTCCGTGGATCAAAAGGTATACGGGTCGATGATAGGTTCTTTACTCTACTTATGTGCATCTCGATCGGATATTATGCTTTCAGTATGCATGTGTGCAAGATTCCAGGCAAATCCTAAGGAAGTTCACCTTAGGGCCGTGAAAAGAATCATGAGGTATTTAGTTTATACTCCTAAGTTTGGGATTTGATACCCCAAGGGATCTACCTTTGATTTAATTGGGTATTCCGTTGCCGATTATGCCAGATGTAAAATTGACAGAAAGAGCACATCAGGAACTTGCCAGTTTCTGGGGAGATCCCTGGTGTCATGGGCTTCAAAAAAACAAAACTCCATAGCTCTTTCCATCGCCAAAGCCGAGTACATTGCCATAGGTCATTATTGTGCACAATTACTTTGGATGAGGCAAACCCTTAGGGACTATGGCTACAAATTGAGCAAAGTCCCTCTCCTATGTGATAATGAGAGTGCAATCCGCATGGCGGATAATCCTATTGAACACAGCCGCACTAAGCACATAGACATCCGGTATCACTTTCTGAGAGATCACCAACAAAAGGGGGATATCGAAATTGCTTATGTGAGCACCCACAACCAATTAGCCTATATCTTTACCAAGCCACTAGATGAGAAAAATTTTAGCAAACATAGGAATGAGCTAAATATACTTGACTCTCGCAACTTTGATTGAAACATTGCACACATAGCTAATTTATATACCTTTGATCATATCTCTATCATTTGGTACAAATGCATATTTCTTATTCTTCTTGTGCCAAGGCTAAAACTAATGTTTTTCAAGTATATCTCTATGATTAGTCTTAGATTGAAAGGGAAATGGAGTATCCGACAAAGACAAGGATTCCACTCCAATTCTGACGGTATGATTTACCCTTTACCATTACTCATGTAACTCTCAATGGTATGATCCTTCACTCATATTTATTTTACCATTTGGGATAGCCAAAGGGGGAGAAAATACAAAAAAGCTCTCAAGTTCTCCGTTTTTGGCGATTAATGCCAAAGGGGGAGAAAGTATTAAGCCCAAAGCAAAAGGACCGCACCACCATTTCAAAATTGTCACTAGTATTTGAGTTTATTTTGATTGGTACTTGAGTTAGCCTCAAAATGGATTTTCAAGTGGTATCTAATTTTCAATTGGTATCTCATTAGTATGAAAATTTTCAAATTGGTATCCATTTCAAAAAAAGGGAAAATCATATCAAAACCCCTCTTGAAAGCTAAGGGGAGAATTCATTCAGGGGGAGCTTTTATTTAGTCAAAGGAAAAGCATTTGAAACAGGGGGAGGAATTTCAAATATTAAAAATGCCTCTTGCAATCGTAATCCTATACCTTTGACTATTTGCAAAAGATTTTGAAAAGATTTTTCCAAAAGATTTGCAAAAAAAAATAAGTGGTGCAAATGTGGTACAAAATGTTAAATAAGAGAAAAGCAATCCATTCATATGCATAAAGCCTTTCATTGGTTTAATTCCAAGTAACCTATGCACAACTATCACAACTGCAAACTAGTTACATTTCTACACTTCATATTTGCTTTGGTTAGTGTTGGCATCAATCACCAAAAAGGGGGAGATTGAAAGGGAAATGGACTTAACCATTTCCTATAATAAATTTTGGTAGTTGATGTCCAACACAAACCATGTGGACTAACTAGATTGTCTAGATGTCACTTATCTCAGGTGCATAAGGTTCAACACAAACCAAGAAAGAAATTCAGTTAGGGACACAATCGAAAATGGAGCAAAGGACTTACAGTGTGCTGATTTTTGGCGCACTTGACATTGTCCGGTGCACCAGGCCAGGCACCCTTCAAACAAGCCACTCTCGGGAATTCAGAGGCACGCTCCGCTCTAATTCACCAGACTGTCCGGTGTGCCACCGGACTATCCGGTGAGCCAGCGGAGCAACGACCCCTTGCACGGCAACGGTCATCTGACACGATGAACAGTGATGAACAATGTCACGACAGAAGTCAGAGGTCACTGGATTGTCCGGTGCAGCAAGACGACAAGGCTCTCCAACGGTCAACTGCTCCAAACCCTAACAGATGCCCTGACATGGCTGTCCGGTGCACCACCAGACTGTCCTGTGCAAATCGCCAGCAACAACTAGGAAGTGGTTGGGGGCTATAAATACACCCAACCACCTCATTCAAAGCCATCCAAGCCTTCTGAAATATTCATTCATTGCAAGAGCAAAGTCCAACACTCCAAGACACAATCAAAGAAATCAATCCACTCCAAGTTCCCAAAATCAAATCTAGTGTTTAAGGGCTTGTGAGAGGATCTCTTGTGTTCTTTTTGTTGCTCTTGTCGCTTGGATTGCCTTCTTCCTTTCTCATTATAATTCTTCAGTGTTTTATAAAGCTAAGCAAGAGACACCAAGTGTGTGGTGGTCCTTGCGGGGTCTTAGTGACCCGTGTGATTAAGGGAAGGCTCACTCGGTCTAAGTGATCGTTTGAGAGAGAGGGAAAGGGTTGAAATTGACCCGGCCTTTGTGGCCTCCTCAATGGGAATTAGGTTCTTTGGAACTGAACCTCGATAAAACAAATCACCGTGTCTACTCGCTTTGATTCTCGCTTGATTTGTTTGCCCTCTTTCCTCTCTCTAACGTTTCCTTGCTACTATTGATTTGAGTTTGCTCCCATACATCATCCGCACTCTTTGAGCAACTCTTAGCAAGAGAAACAATCTTTCGGACTTAGATTTAATTCTAACACTAACTCCTGGCCTTAGTGTGTGTTTAAGTTTATAAATTTCAGGTTTCGCCTATTCACCCCCCTGTAGGCGACTTTCACCGTCCTGAGCCCCTCATCTCCTCGCCCCGGCCACATCCACTCCCCCCCGAGCTTAATCAAGCCGGCGCCGCCGCCCCTCCCTCCACTCCGGTGAGTTCTTCCTCCCCTCTCCGATAGCCTAATGCCAAATTAAACTAGCTCACTAGCTTCACCACTTTATCACGAGCATGGAACACTACATTCCCTCCCCAATCACACTCCAAGGCCTCGCCGGCGACCTCGCCGTCGCTTGAGCCCCACCACTTCGCCGTGGTCATCCCTTTCCGAACTGCCACCGGTGAAATCCTCCCCACCACTGTGACCCCCTACCCCTGCCCGTGCTATGCCACCATCTCGACCACCAAGAACCGGGCCACTAGCGGTCGGTTCTTCCCCCCGGGGTGGACCCCCGTCTCCCCCCTTAACGCCATTTCCCCCTCCCCCTCGCTCGCATGTGGGCCCGCGCCCACGGCGCCGTCTTCGCACTGCGCCCGCTGGCGGAACGACTGCCCGTGCGACCACGTGCACGCGCGCCCGGCTTGGGCCAAAATTCCCTCCCCCGACCCAGTTAACTAGGAAATCCTTTATTTTCCCTTTTTCCTTCTTTTCCCCTTTTCTAATATAATCTTTATATGTTGATAATTTATGCACAAAAAATAATGAATAACCCAACATTTTCTAAGGTCACAAAATAATGATGATTAGGAACTTGACACACTTTATTAGCAAGCAATGTTTGATGTATTGTTTATTGCCTATTTTTGCAAGGCGAAGAGGGGTTCGACCCACCGAAAAACGTAGCTCCGGAAGAAGGGCAGGAGCCTGACCTCCCAGAATTAGAGCTTTTGTGCCAAGAGAGCTTCGACGAAGGCAAGTTCATTCTACCCTTGATGCATAAATTACCTACTCTTTCTACCACTACCTAACCCGGGATATGGGGTGGGTTCTCTGCATTATGAGTCGAGTGATGGCCTGCATTAAAGAATACCTTTTCGTTACAAAACAAGTGGGTTGGGGCAATAGTTTTCAAAAGGGAAATGTTTTCAAAAAGGGTATGATGAAGGGTATTCACCCTTATCACCAACTGAGTGGGATGATCAGGGACTCCCTGGTTGAGGGGAGGGCCTAAGGTGTTGGCTCAGCCGGGTTAGATGTGAGCATGAAGTACTGTCCCCTCATTTAAGGACCGGTCTGTCATCCTTCACTACCTGTACTCATGATAAGTACAACCACTTGAGACTGTATGGGCAGTCACTCAATCTGAACTTGCACGGTCCGAACCCCAAGGTTATGACGGCTGGGGAGCACTGGGAGGATAAGGAAGGGGAATGTGTTGCCCGGTTTGGGCATGGTGGTGGCCTTGTTCCTTCTGGTATAATCGCTAAGGTAAGGACGTGCAAGGAAAGCAAGAGCTTCGGTGTCGGATCTCATGGCAGTGAGATCACAGAGCCGGACTAGTGGGTAAAGTGTACCCCTCTGCGTAGAGTTTGAAACCTATTCGAATAGTCTGTGTCCACTGGTAAGGACGAGTCTGGTGTGGTATGGCAATTAGTGTTTTTGTCTTCATAAAAAGGGAAGGTGTGTGTAACACCCCAGGTGTTACTCAGTCTTTTTCTCTCTACACACCCACAATTGTGAACATTATCACATGTGAATGTAATTGAGCAAAAGGGCACCAAATTGAAAAGCAAAAACTCAAACATGTAGTTTTCATCTCAAGAAACATACCATCAACTCATCATGCACCTCAAGGGAGGAAAAATGTTCAAAACCCTAGAATAACCCTAATTAAGCCATTTAAGTGAAAAAGGGGAAATTGGTAAAAAGACTATGAAAAACATAAAGTCATGATGAGGACCAAATAAAAAAGTTATAGTACACTAAATAAGCTACAAAATGTAGTAAGGAAGATTGATCAAAGGGGTTTTGAAAAATTCCCAAAATAACCCCTCAAGTGAAAACTCAATTGGAAATTCAGAATATGAATTTTGACTTCTTCTTAAAGTTCAGCCGTGTTCTCTAAATTCCAAACTCAAATCCACAAGACCCAAATATAAAATTGGTGTCAAATTACCTTGAGCATACTCTGGCAAAGTTTGAAATCAAACAAAAATAATTTGACATGATTTGACTTGACCTTGGTCTCGGATTCCAGTAGGGCCACAAACCCAACTTCGCCCCCTCGTATCTCGCAAAATCTGAGATCTAATCCACTCAAGTGCTGTAAGAGAAACAAAGAGTAAACGACAAAGAAGAAATCATGTGTAGGGATTTCAGAGAGTTACGAGAGGATCGCGAGTTAATTTGTTTGAAAATGACCAAACCAAGCGATGCCACGTGTTCAATGGCTTGCTTGACCGGCCGAGCGTGGACTGGCCGCCGCAGCGTGCGGCTCGCGAGTGGTCGCCCCGCCCCGCGCGCCTGCGTCTCGCCCCCGCTTATAAGTGCCCTTAGAGGCCTTAGCCGTCTTCACTTGTGCACCCAAAGCCCCGCCCGAGCCAGTAATCACCAGAGTTCACCGTGGAAAGCAAGCGCCACCGCCCGCCACCACTGCCTGAGCACGGCCGCCATGGCCAGCGTTTCCCATCGACCCCCAACCTCGCCCGAGCCCCTGGACGGCATCCCCGAGAGGCTATAAAGCTTTCCCAAGCTTGAGCCAAGACCCTGCCTCGTCGGAGAAGCGAGCGCAGCCTCGTCGGACTTCGGTCGCCCACCACCGCACGTAGATCGGGTTACCAGGTACACCATTTTCCAATTGCTTGCTCCGGCAACCTCCCTAGCCTCCCGTGGAGCTCCCCAGCTCACTGAATTGAGCAATCCCATCGTGATTAGGCCGAGATCCTCACCGTCGACGAGCTTCCTCGCCTGTGCACGAGGTCTGACCAACTTCGGCCATCCCCGCCAACGACCCGCACACCGACGTGACAGCCGCGACCTCCTCCATGTCATCAACACTTCGCCGGAGCTATTTTGCAACCGATGAGTCTCGCCACCGTGATCTTTGCCGCGGGTACTTTTCCAAGAAACCAAGGACCACAGGTTAGATTAGGATAGATCCTAGGGGGTTTTCACGTTGTCAGTCACCCGAGTGAATAGTGCCCTGAGGACCTAGATGTGATAGAAACAGTGAAGGAAACCAGGGGTCTCAGCGCAAACTAGTTTTCCCTTCAATTTTGAATTAAACTTTCAATAAATAACAACAGTCAACTTCAAAAATACATAACTTGAGTTTTATACATAAAAAATTGGTCAAATCAATTTTGCTAGGTTCTAAAAATTATAAACTGTCAAACAAAAATATTGAACCCCATGATTTCTATATTATTTTTTATAGTTTGAAATTTAATTAGAAAACTACCAAAACCTTATTAATACAGTGAAAAATAGAAATACTTCTATACTGGACTGGAGAAAATTTGTAGAGATACTTACCTAGCATATATACTGTTTAAAAATAATGAACACCCCAGTATACAAGAATAAACCAGAGATATCCATTAAAGACTATTTCTTCCCAAACCTTAGGAAAATGAAAAAGGAGATAGAAAATGAAAACCAGAGAAAGACCATATTTTTCCTAGTATGCCTAAGTGATATAGATCATAGGAACAATATATGGAACCCTGGTCTAGTGTAATCTAAGATTATAATTTTATTTAGGCATTAAGAAGTCAACAAAAGCCATTGTTAAAAATATTTGGGCACATGCAATAATGGCACGAAAAATTCAGTAGACCTCTAACCACTAGTATACCACTGCAAAAATGGTAAACACCCCAAACCATCACAGTAAGTGGATTAAACAAATAGAACTTGGGTTTAGCCAATACTTCAAATAATTCAAAAAAGATTTAAAAATGTGAAACAGTGAACAAACTAATTTTTACCCAATTAGTTTTAACCACCAGAGAAAAATATGAAACTAAGATTAAAATATGATGAAATACAGCGCACTCCCTACCCCATGAAAAAGACCATGTATTCCAAGAACTTTACCACCCCTTCCTTATGAGCAAAATTAACCAACTTCAAGAATGATTGCTCTTGCACAAAGAAGAAGGTAAGAAAAATAGGAAATCTGTTGTTTGACATTTTTCAAATATAGTAGTAGTAGAAAGCACCATTAAGCCCTAAAAATTTAGAAAATCACCATAAAATTACCAGTAAGTATCATTGGCTAAACTTTGGTACAAAGTCATATTATTACTCCTAGATGCCAGCAAAAATAAACCTTAGGGAAAAAACCACTGTTAGAAGAGAGTTGTAGTTCAAAGTACCCCCTCTGCCTTGAATTTTATATTTTTGTGCAGAGAAAAGCATTATCATTTTAAACCTCAATTTTTGAGACTGAATTATGCAAACTAGTGAGAAGCCACTGTAATTTTTACAGAATTTGTGGAATTTTTTGAAACTATGTTGTAGTTCAAACCTACTCTAAAAAGCATATGTAGGAAAGGGAAAAAGAGAGAATTAGTAAAAAGTGATAAATCTTACCCATAATGATTTCAGCAACGACCTTGATAAACTTTTCACCAAGACACTAAAATTTAGTGGAACACCAAAATAATCTGACAACTTAAATTTGACCATACATGATTCTAAAATGACCAAGTATGCCACTAAAACCTGCAATGGAAGAGTTGACTTTATATCACTAACTTAATTCATTTCACCTTACATTATCATTACTAACTTACATACCATAGCATACATATCTCTTATTCATTACATTCATTTAGATTGCAACCTCGCTGACGGAGAGTACGTGCTCATCCCCGAGCAAGGAGTTCCCCAAGAGGAAGTCCAGGAGCTAGCTCCAGAGCCTGCCCCCGAGGATCTCCCCGCAGCCTCAGCTTTTGAAGGCAAGCCCCGGTTTTATGCATAACTGTTTATATATGCTATTTTACTACACTTAATTTTTGTACGTTTGTAATGTGCACTTAAGTGTAGGAGTTGCTTGAAACCCTTAGTTGCATGAACTCAGAATTCCTTTTTGAGATGAATACTAGTATGCTAGGTCGAGTAGCTTCTTTGCTAATTAGGGATCTTGGTAGAAGTCGAGTGATTTTTCTAGCACTTGCGCGAGGTCAGGAATTGATTGTATTCATCTTGATAACGGGATCTATGATGGTCTATGGACTTGGATCCAGGGTGGATGCCTTGTCTATAAGACGAAAATGGAATTAATGATTAATGTGTGGATACCTGAGTCAAGCGTTTGAAAGTACTAAACACATGTCGGGAAATATGGTAACCGGTAAGCCTAGTACCTGAGTGAAGCCGGGCGCGAACTTTCCTCCTCACTTGTCCTGAGACTGGGTCTCCCATGCTAGCTATGGTGGTACAAGTGCGGTCACTGCACGGCGGCAGCAGGGGTCAATGGAGCACTGTATGCCAAGGCGGTGAGCCCTGGCCGCGAATGGGGGATCGATGGGGACGATTGATATGTGTGGGGACGGACTGCCCCTACATGTCGTGTGTTTAGGTTTACCTTGCAAGGTTAAAACTCGATTCGAATCGTCTACTTCTCGCAGCTAATGAGACTGCTTGACCCCTTGTACTACATTGACTAAAAAGTGAAATGAGGATTTACTTGAGATAACATGTTGATTGTATTAAATGGTTGTTACCATGTATGTTTAGAAAGGAGCAAACCTAGCTTTAGTAAATATGATAGAAATTGGAAAGGCTAAAATTGTTTTTAGACTTAGCTAGTGCTTTTTGCAAACTGAAAGTCGCCTAGAGGGGGGGGTGAATAGGGCGAATCTAAAATTTATAAACTTAAGCACAACTACAAGTCGGGTTAACGTTAGAAATATAAACGAGTCCGAGAGAGGGTGAAAAACAAATCGCGGGCAAATAAAGAATGAGACACAATGATTTGTTTTACCGTGGTTCGGTTCTTGCAAACCTACTCCCCGTTGAGGTGGTCACAAAGACCGGGTCTCTTTCAACCCTTTCCCTCTCTCAAACGGTCACTTAGACCGAGTGAGCTTCTCTTCTCAATCAAATGGAACACAAAGTTCCCGCAAGGACCACCACACAATTGGTGTCTCTTGCCTTGGTTACAATTGAGTTTTGATCACAAGAAAGAATGAGAAAGAAAAGAAGCAATCCAAGCGTAAGAGCTCAAATGAACACAAATGTCGCTCTATCTAGTCACTATTTGATTTGGAGTGATTCCGGACTTGGGAGAGGATTTGATCTCTTTGGTTGTGTCTAGAATTGAATGTTATAGCTCTTGTAATGTGTTGAAGGTGGAAAACTTGGATGCCATTGAATGTGGGGTGGTTGGGGTATTTATAGCCCCAACCACCAAAAGTGGCCGTTGGGAGGCTGTCTGTCGCATGGCGCACCGGACAGTCCAGTGTGCCACCGGACACTGTCCGGTGCGCCAGCCACGTCAGCTGGCTGTTAGGTTCTGACCGTTGGAGATCTGACTGGTGGGGCCTCTGGGCTGTCCGGTGGTGCACCGGACAGGTCCTGTAGACTGTCTGGTGCGTCGTCTGGTGCTGCTCTGACTCTGGCGCGCACTATAGCGCATTGAATGCGTTTGCAGTCGACCGTTGGCGCGAAGTAGCCGTTGCTCCACTGGCACACCGGACAGTCCGGTGTGGCACCGGACAGTCCGGTGAATTATAGCGGAGCGACCTCCCATTTTCCCGAAGGTGAGGAGTTCAGCGTCGTGTTCCCTGGTGCACCGGACACTGTCCGGTGCGCCAGACCAGGGTGCCTTTGGGATGTCTTTAGCTCTCTTTATTTGAACCCCTCTTTGGTCTTTTATTGGCTTGTTGTGAACCTTTGGCACCTGTAAAACTTATAGACTAGAGCAAACTAGTTAGTCCAATTATTTGTGTTGGGCAATTCAACCACCAAAATCATTTTAGGAAAAGGTGTAAGCCTATTTCCCTTTCAATCTCCCCCTTTTTGGTGATTGATGACAACACAAACCAAAGCAAATATAGAAGTGCATAATTGAACTAGTTTGCATAATTGTAAGTGCAAAGGTTGCTTGGAATGAAACCAATATATTCTCATAAGATATGCATGGATTGTTTTTTTATATTTTTAACATTTTGGACCACGCTTGCACCACATGTTTTGTTTTTGCAAACCCTTTTGTAAATTCTTTTCAAAGTCTTTTTGCAAATAGTCAAAGGTAAATGAATAAGATTTTGAGAAGCATTTTCAAGATTTGAAATTTTCTCCCCTATTTCAAATGCTTTTCCTTTGACTAAACAAAACTCCCCCTTAATAAAATCCTCCTCTTAGTGTTCAAGAGGGTTTTAGATATTAGTTTTTGAAGAGGGTGTTCCAATTTGAAATTTTATCAAAAATAAGATACCAATTGAAAAATTCATCATTTCACAATCTTTTCTTAACTCAAATTTTGAAAATTGGTGGTGGTGGTGGTGCGGTCCTTTTGCTTTGGGCTAATACTTTCTCCCCCTTTGGCATGAATCGCCAAAATGGATACTTGAGTGAAATATAAGCCCTTGTAACTACTTTCTCCCTCTTTGGTGAACAAAATATGAGTGAAGATTATACCAAAGTTGGAGAGAGGCTCGGAGCGACGGCGAAGGATGAGTAATTTGATGGAGTGGAGTGGAAGCCTTTGTCTTCGCCGAAGACTCGAATTCCCTTTCAATCTATGACTTGGTTTGAAATACACTTGAAAACACATTAGTCATAGCATATAAAAGAGACATGATCAAAGGTACATTAATGAGCTATGTGTGCAAAACATCAAAAGAAATTCCGAGAATCAAGAATATTTAGCTCATGCCTAAGTTTGTTAAAAGTTTGTTCATCTAATGGCTTGGTAAAGATATCAGCTAGTTGTTCCTTGGTGTTAATATATGCAATCTCGATATCCCCCTTTTGTTGGTGATCCCTTAGAAAATGATACCGAATGGCTGTGTTTAGTGCGGCTATGCTCAACGGGATTATCCGCCATGCGGATTGCACTCTCATTATCACATAGAAGAGGAACTTTGGTTAATTTGTAACCATAGTCCCTAAGGGTTTGCCTCATCCAAAACAATTGCGCGCAACAATGGCCTGCGGCAATATACTCGGCTTCGGCGGTAGAAAGAGCTACGGAATTTTGCTTCTTTGAAGCCCAAGACACCAGAGATCTTCCCAAGAACTGGCAAGTCCCCGATGTGCTCTTTCTATTAATTTTACACCCCGCCCAATCGGCATCCGAATAACCAATTAAATCAAATGTGGATCCCCGAGGGTACCAAAGCCCAAACTTAGGAGTATGAACTAAATATCTCAAGATTTGTTTTACGGTCGTAAGGTGAGCTTCCTTAGGGTCGGCTTGGAATCTTGCACACATGCATACGGAAAGCATTATGTCCGGTCGAGATGCACATAAATAGAGTAAAGAGCCGATCATCGACCGGTATACCTTTTGATCGACGGATTTACCTCCCGTGTCGAGGTCGAGATGCCCATTGGTTCCCATGGGTGTCTTGACGGGCTTGGCATCCTTCATCCCAAACTTGTTTAGAATGTCTTTAATATACTTCGTTTGGCTAATGAAGGTGCCATCTTGGAGTTGCTTCACTTGAAATCCTAAGAAGTACTTCAACTCCCCCATCATAGACATCTCGAACTTTTGTGTCATGATCCTACTAAATTCCTCACATGTAGATTCATTAGTAGACCCAAATATAATATCATCAACATAAATTTGGCATACAAACAAATCATTGTCAAGAGTTTTAGTGAATAGAGTAGGATCGGCCTTTCCGACTTTGAAGCCATTTGTGATAAGAAAATCTCTTAGTCATTCATACCATGCTCTTGGGGCTTGCTTGAGCCCATAAAGCGCCTTAGAGAGTTTATATACGTGATTAGGATACTCACTATCTTCAAAGCCGGGAGGTTGCTCAACATAGACCTCTTCCTTGATTGGTCCGTTGAGGAAGGCAAATTTCACGTCCATTTGATAAAGCTTGAAGCCATGGTAAGTAGCATAGGCAAGTAAAATGCGAATTGATTCTAGCCTAGCTACGGGTGCATAGGTTTCACCGAAATCCAAACCTTCGACTTGTGAGTATCCCTTGGCTACAAGTCGAGCTTTGTTCCTTGTCACCACACCATGCTCATCTTGCTTGTTGCGGAAGACCCACTTGGTTCCTACAACATTTTGATTAGGACGTGGAACTAAATGTCATACCTCATTCCTAGTGAAGTTGTTGAGCTCCTCTTGCATCGCCACCACCCAATCTGAATCTTGAAGTGCTTCCTCTACCCTCTATGGCTCAGTAGAGGAAACAAAAGAGTAATGTTCACAAAAATGAGCAACACGAGATCGAGTAGTTACCCCCTTTTGGATATCGCCGAGGATGGTGTTCACGGGGTGATCTCGTTGGATTGCTTGGTGGACTCTTGGGTGTGGCGGCCTTGTAGCTTCTTCATCTTCCTCATCTTGATCATGGGCATCTCCCCCTTGATCATTGCTCTCCTCTTGAGGTGGCTCAACTTCTTGATCTTCTCCTTCATCATTTTGAGCCTGACCCTCATCTTGAGTTGGTGGAGATGCTTGTGTGGAGGAAGATGGTTGATCTTGTGCTTGTGGTGGCTCTTCGGATTCCTTAGGACACACATCCCCAATGGACATGTTCCTTAGCGCGACGCACGGAGCCTCTTCATCACCTATCTCATCAAGATCAACTTGCTCTACTTGAGAGCCGTTAGTCTCATCAAACACAATGTCACAAGAAACTTCAACTAATCCAGAGGACTTGTTAAAGACTCTATATGCCCTTGTGTTTGAATCATATCCTAGCAAAAAGCCTTCTACATCCTTAGGAGCAAATTTGGATTTTCTACCTCTTTTAACAAGAATAAAACATTTGCTACCAAAGACTCTAAAATATGAAACATTGGGCTTTTTACCGGTTAGGAGTTCGTATGATGTCTTCTTGAGGATTCAGTGTAGATACAACCGGTTGATGGCGTAGCAGGCGGTGTTGACCGCCTCGGCCCAAAACCGATCCGAAGTATTGTACTCATCAAGCATGGTCCTTGCCATGTCCAATAGAGTTCTATTCTTCCTCTCCACTACACCATTTTGTTGTGGTGTGTAGGGAGAAGAGAACTCATGCTTGATGCCCTCTTCCTCAAGGAAGCCTTCAATTTGAGAGTTCTTGAACTCCGTTTCGTTATCGCTTCTAATCTTTATGATCCTCAAGCCGAACTCATTTTGAGCCCGTCTCAAGAATCCCTTTAAGGTTTCTTGGGTATGAGATTTTTCCTGCAAAAAGAACACCCAAGTGAAGCGAGAATAGTCATCCACAATAACTAGACAGTACTTACTCCCGCCGATGCTTATGTAAGCTATCGGGCCGAATAGGTCCATGTGTAGGAGCTCGAGTGGCCTGTCAGTCGTCATGATGTTCTTGTGTGGATGATGAACACCAACTTGCTTCCCTGCCTGACATGCGCTACAAATCCTGTATTTCTCAAAATGAACATTTGTTAGTCCCAAAATGTGTTCTCCCTTTAGAAGCTTGTGAAGATTCTTCATTCCAACATGTGCTAGTCGGCGATGCTAGAGCCAACCCATGTTAGTCTTAGCAATTAAGCAAGTGTCGAGTTCAGTTCTATCAAAATCTACTAAGTATAGCTGACCCTCTAATACTCCCTTAAATGCTTTTGAATCATCACTTCTTCTAAAGACAGTAACACCTGTATCCGTAAAAAGACAGTTGTAACCCATTTTACACAATTGCGAAACTGAAAGCAAGTTGTAATCTAAAGAATCTACAAGAAAAACATTTGAAATGGAATGGTCAGGTGATATAGCTATTTTACCCAATCCTTTGACCAAACCTTGATTCCCATCCCCGAATGTGATAGCTCGTTGGGGATCTTGGTTTTTCTTGTAGGAGGAGAACATCTTTTTCTCCCCTGTCATGTGGTTTGTGCACCCGCTATCGATGATCCAACTTGATCCCCCGGATGCATTAACCTACAAAACAAATTTAGTTCTTGATTTTAGGTACCCAAACGGTTTTGGGTCCTTTGACATTAGATACAAGAACTTTGGGTACCCAAACACAAGTCTTTGACCCCTTGTGTTCGCCCCCAACATACTTGGCAACTACCTTGCCTGATTTGTTGGTTAGCACATAGGATGCATCAAAAGTTTTAAATGAAATGTTAGAATTATTTGATGCAATAGGAGTTTTCTTCCTAGGCAATTTAGCACGGGTTGATTGCCTAGAGCTAGATGTCTCACCCTTATACATAAAAGCATGATTAGGGCCAGAGTGAGACTTCCTAGAATGAATTCTCCTAATTTTGCTCTCAGGATAACCGACAGGGTACAAAATGTAGCCCTCGTTATCCTGAGGCATGGGAGCCTTGCCCTTAACAAAGTTTGACAATCTTTTAGGAGGGGCATTAAGTTTGACATTGTCTCCCTTTTGGAATCTAATGCCATCCTTGATGCCAGGGCGTCTCGCACTATAGAGCATGCTTCTAGCAAATTTAAATATTTCATTTTCTAAGTGATGCTCATTAATCTTAGCATTAAGTTGAGCTATGTGATCATTTTGTTTCTTAATTAAGGCTAGGTGATCATGAATAGCATCAACATTAATATCTCTACATCTAGTACAAATGGAAACATGCTCAATAGTGGATGTAGAGGGTTTGCAAGATTTTAATTCAACAATCTTAGCATGTAAAATGTCATTTTCACTTTTAAGATTGGAAATTGTAACATTGCAAACATCTAAATCTTTAGCCTTAGCAATTAATTTTTCATTTTCATTTCTAAGGCTAGCAAGAGAAACATTTAATTCTTCAATCTTAGCAAGTAATTTAACATTATCATCTCTAAGATTTGGAATTGAAGCATCACAAACAATTGAATCAACCTTAGCAATTAAATTAGCATTCTCATTTCTAAGGTTGGTAATAACATCATTGCAAGTGCTTAGCTCACTAGATAATTTTTCACATTTTTCTACTTCTAGAGCATAAGCATTCTTAACCTTAACATGCTTCTTATTTTCCTTAATTAGGAAGTCCTCTTGGGAGTCCAAGAGTTCATCCTTCTCATGAATAGCACTAATTAATTCATTTAATTTTTTTTGTTGCATGTTTAGGTTGGCAAAAGGGTGCGCAAATTATCTTCCTCATCACTACATTTATCCTCATCACTAGAGGTTGCATATTTAGTGGAGGATTTTGATTTTACCTTCTTCCTTTTGCCGTCCTTTGCCATGAGGCACTTGTGGCCAACGTTGGGGAAGAGGAGGCCCTTGGTGACGGCGATGTTGGCGGCGTCCTCGTCGGAGGAGGAGTCGGTGGAGCTCTCGTCGGAGTCCCATTCACGGCACACATGGGCATCGCCGCCCCTCTTCTTGTGGTACCTCTTCTTTTTCTCCTCTTGCCCTTCTTGTCATTATCCCTGTCACTGTCACTAGATAGTGGACATTTTGCAATGAAGTGACCGGGCTTACCACACTTGTAGCAAACTTTCTTGGAGCGGGACTTGTAATCCTTCCCCCTCCTTTGCTTGAGGATTTGGCGGAAGCTCTTGATGATGAGCGCCATCTCCTCATTGTCGAGCTTAGAGGCGTCGATGGGTTGTCTACTTGATGTAGACTCCTCCTTCTTCTCCTCCGTCGCCTTGAATGCGACCGGTTGTGCTTCAGGCATGGAGGGGTCATCTTGCTCGATGATTTTCTTTGAGCCTTTGATCATTAACTCAAAGCTCACAAATTTGCCTATTACTTCCTCGAGAGACATTAGCGTGTATCTAGGATCACCTCGAATTAATTGAACTTGCATAGGGTTAAGGAAAACGAGGGATCTTAGAATAACCTTGACCATTTCATGGTCATCCCATTTTTTGCTCCCGAGGTTGCGCACTTGATTTACCAAGGTCTTGAGCCGGTTGTACATCTCTTGTGGCTCCTCTCCTTGGCGAAGCCGGAAGCGACCGAGCTCTCCCTCGATCGTCTCCTACTTGGTGATCTTGGTCACCTCGTCTCCTTCGTGCGCGGTCTTGAGTACGTCCCAAATCTCCTTTGCGCTCTTTAATCCTTGCACCTTGTTATACTCCTCTCGACTTAGAGAGGCGAGGAGTATAGTGGTGGCTTGAGAGTTGAAGTGTCGGATTTGGGCGACCTCGTCCGAATCATAGTCTTCATCCCCCGGTGATGGTACCTGTACTCCAATCTCAACAACATCCCAAATGCTAGTGTGGAGTGAGGTTAGATGATGCCTCATTTTATCACTCCACATATTATAATCTTCACCATCAAACATAGGTGGTTTGCCTAATGGGACAGAAAGTAATAGAGTACGTTTGGAAATGCGAGGGTAGCGTAGGGGGATCTTACTAAACTTCTTGCGGTCATGGCGCTTAGAAGTTATGGATGGCGTGTCGGAACCGGAGGTGGATGGCGACGAAGAGTCGGTCTCATAGTAGACCACCTTCCTCATCTTCTTCTTGTCACCGCTCCGACGTGACTTGTTGTGTGAAGGGGATCCCTTCACCTTGTTGGCGGACTCCTCGGATGGAGCCTTCCCATGGCTTGTGGCGGGCTTCTTGCCGGTCCCAATCTCCCTCTTGGTGGATGCTCCCGACATCACTTTGAGCGGTTAGGCTCTAATGAAGCATCGGCTCTGATACCAATTGAAAGTCGCCTAGAGGGGGGGTGAATAGGGCAAATCTGAAATTTATAAACTTAAGCACAACTACAAGCCGGGTTAGCGTTAGAAATATAAACGAGTCCGAGAGAGAGGGTGAAAAACAAATCGCGGGCAAATAAAGAATGAGACACGATGATTTGTTTTATCGAGGTTCGGTTCTTGCAAACCTACTCCCCATTGAGGTGGTCACAAAGACCGGGTTTTTTTCAACCCTTTCCCTCTCTCAAACGGTCACTTAGACCGAGTGAGCTTCTCTTCTCAATCAAACGGAACACAAAGTTCCCGCAAGGACCACCACACAATTGGTGTCTCTTGCGTTGGTTACAATTGAGTTTTGATCACAAGAAAGAATGAGAAAGAAAAGAAGCAATCCAAGCACAAGAGCTCAAATGAACACAAATGTCGCTCTCTCTAGTCACTATTTGATTTGGAGTGATTCCGGACTTGGGAGAGGATTTGATCTCTTTGGTTGTGTCTAGAATTGAATGCTATAGCTCTTGTAATGTGTTGAAGGTGGAAAACTTGGATGCCATTGAATGTGGGGTGGTTGGGGTATTTGTAGCCCCAACCACCAAAATTGGCCGTTGGGAGGCTGTCTGTCGTATGGCGCACCGGACAGTCCGGTGCGCCACCGGACACTGTCCGGTGTGCCAGCCACATCAACCGGCCGTTAGGTTCTGACTGTTGGAGCTCTGACTAGTGGGGCCTCTGGGCTGTCCGGTGGTGCACTGGACAGGTCCTGTAGACTGTCCGGTGCGCCGTCTGGTGTTGCTCTGACTCTGGCGCGCACTGTAGCGCATTGAATGCGTTTGCAGTCGACCGTTGGCGCGAAGTAGCCGTTGCTCTGCTGGCACACCGGACAGTCCGGTTAATTATAGCGGAGCGGCCTCCCATTTTCCCGAAGGTGAGGAGTTCAGCGTCGAGTTCCCTGGTGCACCAGACACTGTCCGGTGCGCCAGACCAGGGTGCCTTTGGGATGTCTTTAGCTCTCTTTATTTGAACCCCTCTTTGGTCTTTTATTGGCTTGTTGTGAACCTTTGGCACCTGTAAAACTTATAGACTAGAGCAAACTGGTTAGTCCAATTATTTGTGTTGGGCAATTCAACCACCAAAATCATTTTAGGAAAAGGTGTAAGCCTATTTCCCTTTCACAAACCAAACCCCTCAGCCAAACAGCTGCATGGTCTAGAGGTAGAGGATTAGACTCCTCGCACCGGGTAAGTCTAGCTGAGTATTAGTATACTCAGCCTTGCTTGTGGCATATTTTTTTCAGGTACTCTATAGGATATGGTTGATGGTGTGACTTGGCCTTCCACCCTGCCACCGGGTTGGACGGTCGAGTGGGATGCTGCCTCGACAGGAGTGGATCAGGAGGAGTAGAGGGCTAGGCCTTGCCCTATTCCTCAGTATCGACGTTACCGATTATCCGCTACATCTTAATTAGGAACTTGTTATCTTTTATTAAAACTATAATTTATGTAATAACTCCAGTACCTTAACTGTGGTTTCATGTTTATTGTATTCTCTCTGTGCCTCACCTTCATGTGAGCTAGTGTATTCGATCCTTGGTAAGTGACTTTATCAGACTAGATCTGAGGGACTGACGGGTTATTCCGATTTAAGTGTGTCGCTGCCTCTAAGGCGTGACTCAGGCACTTAAGCTGGAATAATTCGGGTGGTTCTGCCAAAGTGTGTGGATAATTTTTTTGGAAATAAAAGCGATGCCATGGGAGCAGGAAGCTCAGTGGTGGTTGAGTGTGAAAATGTGATACTCCTCTCTTTTGGGTAAAACATCAAAGTATTGCCTTTCTTTTAAAAGGAATGAGTGACTTCAACTCCACCATATCAAGCATGTACCATATAGGTCTCTCCCTCTTTACGGGTGGGATGGGCTTGCGGAATACGTAATGTATTCACTCAGATTTATTTATGTTTTTCAGCTACTGAAGACTTCCTTTCTGCTATGTTCGACTAGAAGTGGGTTGTGTCTGCACCCAGTCTGCCTGTGGCTTGGGCTAGATTTTCTTCACTGTGCTATGTTTCCAGGCTCGCTAGAGCTTGCATTTTGGTATTGTAATAACTATTATTAAAGACTCTATACTATTTGAAGAAATGAATGTGTTTACTAGCCTCCTGAGACTAGTAATTGTATCACATTTGAGTCCCAAAGGATCGGGACGCTTCACATGGACTTCCTCTCTCTCGGCCTCTTGTCTCAGCGCTTGTCTTGTTGAGGGTTCCCTTACTTCTTTGTGGGTGCGGGCCTCAGTTGGTCAACGAGGTCACGAGCTCGCTCGTCGGCGATGATGTAGATGTTAGCTTCGCGGAAGAGTTGCTCGGAGGTTGTTGAAGCTTTTTGAAGGATAACTCACACGAAGACCATGTCATGGGATCCCCGATAGAAATCTTCGATCACCGCTGCATCGGAGATTTCGGGGATGTGATTCCTCATCAATTGGAAACACTTGAGGAATGAGCGGAGGGACTCATCATTATTGCGCCTGACATACTTGAGGTCCCATGACTGTGTAGGCTTATCGAAGAGTGGTTGAAAGTTAGCAACAAACCAGTCATCGAAGTCAGCCCAGTGGTCGATGCAGTGGCGAGGAAGATGTCGGAGCCACTAGTGCACATCTTGCCCCAGTACGATCAGGAGATACGCCATCATGATGTCCTCTATTGCTCCGGTGGCCTGGGCGGTCGTGGAGTAAATGACTAGCCATGAGATCTACACCAGTAGGAGAAGATATCCGTTCTCCACGGATCGACGCTCCACTTACTCCATATCTAGCAATAGATTACTAAGCCCACTTGTCGGGGCTCGGTCACCATGTATGTGCCCCCTTGAGCTATAAAAGGGAGGGGGCACACACGGTAGAGGACAAGTCTGAAACGAGTTCCAAGGAAGCCAACTCAAGGCTTCTAGGACGACAACAAGTAGAGACTCCCAGGCAATACAACTCATAGTGGAGGTAGGGTAATATGCTCCGGTGGCTTGAACCACTCACAACCTTGGGTTCTCGTGTTCTTGTAATAATCAAGCAATCTCTAGGCCCTCTCCTCATCTTAGGATCAACGGGTGCACTCCGCCACCTGGCTAGAGGATTTTCTCTCGGGCAACAACTATTTATTTTCTAATAATATGATTTATTTCCTAAATTGCATTATTTCTTTTGAGAGCCTAAATAATCTAAATATATATGGTTATATTTAAGTTTTTAGAACTCTATTTTAGAGTTCTTGTTGAAGATGTTGATAGTGTAACGCCATTCCCTATGTGTCGACTCTGTATAATATATGTGCTCCTTGTCGGGAGTGCGAGCTCTAGTATCCGATTTTAGCGCATTAGGGCATAGAGGAGCCGAAGCCGGTGAAACAAAATCAATGGTTTCTCAGAAATTTAGGTGATCTTGAGAGGAGAGAGAAAAACATATTCTTGTTGTAGCATATGGAAAATCTAGATAGAGTTGGAGTTATCATTAGCTCTTCAAAAAGGGGCATCAAGAAGCCTGTATCTAACAATAGCTAACCATCTACAATCCCAGTTTTCTTAGTATGGCAAATCAAAGTCGATCTCTTAATTGAAATCTTTTTCTTTAAATACTATAGTTCATCGTATTGATTGCCAAGCTAAATTTCTATATGCCATGCTAACGACACCATGGTACCCAAGGTACCAATGGTGAATTAATCAGGCGAGTAGGGAGTGAGTCCTAGTTCCATTGAGTTTGCCTACCAGATCAAGACATTGGTAGCATAGTAACTCAACTCATGATAGAGATTTTTAGATATGTTCGAACCGCTAGGGACGTAATATTGTGTGTCCTCTTTCTAGTGGAGCGTTTGTACATAAAATCAGTGTAGAATTTTACAAGCCTCAAGTGAGGAGAGATGGAATCCTCTCAAGGGAGTATGAAGCTAAGAAATATTAACCACCCCATCACACTACTACCCTGAATGAACTATCTTCAATTCTCGTCTTGAGGTTGGTTGTGTGGACCTGCCTTGAATGTCACTCCATCACCTTCTTTTATAGTCTAAGGAGGTGGTAGTGTACCATGTACAATTTTTCAATGGGCCAGACTTATCATACGGAAAACTATTTATGTCACATTAGGCAATCTATGTGGCTTATCTTACTAGAGCGTGCTTCCAAGTAATCATACCATTTTCTTCTTACACATTAACATTTCTAGCACCCTATTTGGTATGAGTATTACCCCTCATATCGTCAGGTCATTGGCGAGGCGGATGGTCCCCGTATTCTCACAAGCGAGGGTTCAAGCCTTCTTGCCATGATATATTTTAGTTTCATCTTATGCATGGTAGCCTTATGCATGCTGTGCATATATGCCATAAAGTTGGCGTGTGCATATCTTTGCATTTAATACATTATTTACTAGGTCATACCTTGGTAAGAGAACCCATCGTGCCTATCCTGGTCATTTAATGTCCATGCCATGTATTTCTATGTTGTAGCCATGTTGCCACGCTTGATTGGCTATAGACACTGTTCCTTCGACTTTGTCACACCTCTTTGTATTGTGTATGTTATGAATAATGTTATAGGTTCATCGAGTGTCTATTTTAGAACCCTCAAGTGTTCTATAGGCTAGGCGATGTCTTTGCATGTCGTACCACGCTTGTAATGTCGCTCATCAGATATTCAATGTGTTGTACCTTAGACTTAGATCATTGCTCTATTGTGATCCATTTGACTTTCCTAGGACTGGGCCCACATGTTGGTTATATAAGACCCCTAGTGGCCTCCATCATTTGTACGACCATTTGTAGGCCCTTGACGCTTTCTACCTTTACGTGAGGGGCCTAGGCTCTTATCTGCCATGTGCCCTAATGTGTGAGGGCCCTTGGTGGCTTTGCTCTCAAGGTGCCCTAGGGCACGAGGGGCACATGTGGCTTATCCATCTTGTGCCCTGAGCGTGAGGGTCCTCAAGGCTTTGTTCGCTAGGTGGCTCAGGGCATGAGAGGACTAAAGGTTTTATATGTTCCATGGCAGAAGGCGTGAGAGGCCATAGAGGTTTCACTCACTAGGTATTCTAGGTGCGAGGGGTCTGAAGACCTTATTCGTCATGTGCTCCGGGCGACGAGGGACCCGAGGATCTTATCTATCATGTGCCCCTTGGTGCATGGGGCCTCAGAGGCTTCATCCTCTAGGTGCCCTAGGCCGTGAAGGCCCTACCGTGGTTTTATTTGTGAGCTTGATTGCATGGTTTTGACACTTGTGTAGCCAAGGAAACCAAGTTGGTAGTTGCGCTAAAGAATGTGGATCCCTCGGTCCAAGAGGGGCTCCGAACATGACCCTATTTTAAATATAGAGCTTGGGAACCATAAACACCCTCCAACAGTGGTCCTATTTTATAAAACAAATCATTAAACGATTGTAAGGCTCGGTTTCTCAGATCCTTAATATAGTACCCATATATTGAAGTCCTACCATCATTTTCTTTTAATCTATGACTATTTATTTTCTAATAAGGTGATTTATTTTCTAAATTGCATTATTTCTTTTGAGAGCCTAAATACTCTAAATATATATGGTTCTATTTAAGTTTTTAGAACTCTATTGTTGGAGATGCTGATAATGCCCTTCCCTATGCGTGCCACTGCGGACTCTGTATAATATGCGCTCCTTGTCGGGAATGCGAGCTCTACTATCCGCTTGTCTCATGCAGAAGAAAATGGAGACGTCGGCAGTGGCAGCTCCAATGACGTGGCTCCTTTTGACACTTCTGCTTTCTCTCTCAGCGGTTTAACTTTTTCCTTCTTCCTTTGCTTTTTTTTTTTTTGTCCTGGGATTGATGGCACCTATCTTGACGATGAATCATCTACGCATACATGTGCCGCAGGCCACCGCCGCCGCGGAGACGGTGAGAGTGATCACCACCCCCGTCTTCCCCCACATCCCTCGACTTCAGGCAAGCAAGGACTTCCAGGTGCTGGTGCGCATAGAGGCGCCACCGGCGGCGCAGCCGCAGAGGCGCGTCCCCGTCGACATCGCCGTGGTGCTCGACGTGGGCGGCGGCACCGGTACCGGTACCGGCACGACGAGGCTGGACGCGGTGAAGAAGGCGGTCAAGTTTATCATCAGGCAGATCCACGACGACGACCGTCTCGCCGTCGTCGGGCCGTCCAACTATCGGCTACTAGTCACCGGGTTCCTGAACACCCGCGATGCCCGACGAAATGCCGAGAAATCCGTCGACCAGCTGGAGCCCCGTGGTGAGTTCACGTCTGGGTCTGGCGCCGGCTTGGAGGAGGCCATCAAGGTAGGTGCAGTGCGTGCAACGTTTCGATCATCTTCAATTCACAACTGCTGTCTTAACAACTGGAATTTCAGATCCTGGAGGGGCTACCGACGTCGGCAAGCCGGAGCAGCCGCGCGCGCTTCGTCATCTTGGTGACGGACACGGCAGTGGCAGAGAGCGGCAGCAGATTCATCAGCAAGCTGCCGCGCGACTTCATGCTCCCAGTGCACACGTTCGGGCTCGGCGCGGCCCACGACCCCAGGGCGCTGTTCTACATCGCCAGTGAATCCCAGGGCACCTACTCCTTCGTGGACGACCAGAACACGGACGGCATCACTGGCGCCATCGCCGTCTGCCTCAGCGGGCTCAAGGACGTGGTCGCCGTCGGCACGCGCGTCCGCGTCGAGGCGCCCGTCGGGAGCGGGGTCACGATCGAGGGGATCCAGTCGGGGGGATACAGCAGGACCAGAGACGACAAGACGTACGGCGAGGTCGCCGTCGGCGTCCTTTACGCCGGCGAGGTGAAGAGCTTCATCGTCCACCTCAGCGTGCCTGCTGTTTCTTCGACGTCGGCCGTCGTTGCCGGCGGCTGCGACGAGCAACAGCTGCTCACCGCCAGCTTCGTCGGCCACTACACCACCAGCGCTGCGGCTCCAGATCCTCCAAGTCCAACGGTGACCCAGGCAATCTTGTACGTGCAAAGGCCGCCGCCGGAAGCCTTCGACGTCGCCTCCGGCGGCGCCCTGCAGAGAGTCCCCGTCCCTGTGGTATTAAGCCACATCGCTCGGTTCGGCGTGCTGGAGATGGTAGCCACCTTCGTCGACACCGACATCATATGGCGGCTTAGCTCCATCACCTCCGAAGTGGCGACGAAGCTGCGGATCCAGTGGGAGAAGTTCGTGCTGGCGCGGCAGTTCTGGAGCGGCCTGGACCTGGGAGTCCTCGACGTCGAGGTCAGCAAGATGGTGAGCATCCTAGAAGCAGCTGGAAGCAGCGGCTCGTCGACGTCGCAATCGGCGGCGACGGCCTACATGCTGTCGTGGCTGTCGAGCTACCAGATGCAGCGGCCGACGGCCATGGGATCGCCGGGCAGCGTCGCGTCCGCTTTCGTCACCGTGAACATGCAGCTCACGCTGCAGCAGACGACCATCGTCACCACCGCTGCTCCACCATGTATCCGCCGTGAAATTTCCAATTTTTACATATTAGAGTTTGTTGTATCTTTGGCATGTTTGTTTGTTTTTGTTTTGGTGGTAGCCTCCGGCTGATTCGATGTCGTGGTGTTGCTGTTGGACCAACGCTAGGTTTAAAAGGTTTTTTAGGAAGTTTAAAAATCTGTCTCAAATATAATGAAAATAAAAAAATTACACACTTGAACATAGTAGGATGGTCTTATGATTGCATTACATTTATGTTTACCTTTGCTATATGCTTATCTCTACTACTTATTAAGTCTGTAAAAGTACCAATTTCCTATTCTGTCATTTTCATTCCTTGTTCCATTCCACCGTACAACCCACGTCTAGCTTCCCTGCCCGTAAAGCTCATTCTCATTATCCCGTACAGACCACATCTAGCTAAAATTAAAAAACACAAATGACACCCACGTCTAGCTAAAATTAAAAAAACACAAATGTCACCAAGGAGATTTGAACTCGTGACCCCTCAGGCAAATGTGAGCAATAGCTAAAATACACCACACGTGTGTTTATGTCTACATCTATGATAGAAAAAAATATCTACTACATCTCTCCTCAAGCCCACATGCTACTCTTGCACAATACATGGTAGTAGATAAGTATCACCGATATTCTTGAATTATATTTTTTGATGGAGGGAGTACTATTTAAAGAAGAGCCTTACATGCAAATTTTTTTGTTTGAATAATGTTTTCAACTTAAATTTCTTTTTTGAATGCATGGCATTTATTCTCCGTAATATTTTCATAAACCAAGTCCAAGGATGAATCCATGTTTCTTATTTGGAAACCCCAAACAAGCACCATTAGCAGGAGGCGCTCGCGTTGGCATCTGTCACACCCGGGTTTTAGGGACCCGGGCGCGAACATAATCACCAAGTGTGCTGGGACCAAGTATCACACATATGATGAATCATGGTACAGAAACGAATGTTACAACTTTACTATATAATAGAAGTTCTGCACAAAATAAATAAATAATCACACCATAAGGAGACAACGATCCAGCAACCCAAAGTTGACTGGGAGACTACGACCTAGACCTCTCACGAACATATCGTAGCATCCTCCATGCGCCTCATCCTGTGGCACCTGTTCTTGACCTGTGGGGGTTGTGAAACAGCAAGGGTGAGCTCACATATGTTCATCGCTCAACAAGTTGTGGGGAATAATGTGCATGAACTCACCAAAGATGGAAGTTCATGTGACGTATAAGGCTGATCAATAATAGGGGTTAAAGCTGAGAATTGCTTTTAATAAGTTGGTCAAATTTTATTAGCAGTTACTAAATGTAAGTAAATACCAAACCATAATAATAATAGAACAAAATTAATAATAAATCCCATGCAATGCAAATGACCAATTGAAAGGGAAATGTGCCCTTGGACCATTTCTATAATGTTTTGGTGATTAAATGTCCAACACATAAGTGAGTAAGATATTATGTGCCAAACAAGCAAAAGGTGCAAATCATGTAACAAGGTACGTTTCTAGACTTAGTACATTGTTTTGAGTACTAACATATTTTGTCTAAGTGCTAGAAACAGAGAAAAGAAGAAAAGAAAAGAGATACAAAAGACTTGGCTTGGTACAACCAAAGTCCAGATCGACGTGGCACACCGGACTGTCCGGTGGTGCACCGGACAATGTCCAGTGCGCCAGGCCAACCTCCGGTGAACAGGCCACTCTCGAGAAAAATCGGTGCCATACGGCTATAATTCACCGGACTGTCTGGTGAGCCAACGGCCGCCAGCGCAATGGTCGGCCGCACAATCCACGGGCGACGCGTGGCCCGCACCAACGGTCGACAGGGGGCATCGGACTTTCCGGTGTGCACCGGACAGTGTCCGGTGCGCCAACTGCCACGAATCTGCAACGGTCGTCTGTGCCAGAATAGGAAGGAGATCACGCACCTGACATGAACAGTGGCTGTCTGGTGGTGCACCGGATTGTCCGGTGCGCCACCCGACAGAAGGCAAGGATAGCCTTCCTTGTTGGCCTCCAATGGCTTCTAGCTGCCTTGGGGCTATAAAAGGGACCCCTAGGCGCATGGAGGAGCTACCCAAGCATTCAAGAAACATTCTAAGCCTCCAAGACTCCAACTTCGCGCATTTGATTCTTTGAGATAGTGACTTAAGCTCCATTTGAGTTGTGAACTCCGTGGGTTGTGTTTTGAGCTCAAGTTGTGACTTGTGTGCGTGATTGTGCTGTGATTTAAGTCTTGTGTGTGTTGCTCTCCCCTCCCTTACTTCCGTGCTTCGTTTGTGATCATCATTGTAAGGGCGAGAGGCTCCAAGTTGTGGAGATTCCTCGCAAATGGGAGAAAGTCAAAGAAAGGAAAAACGTGGTATTCAAGTTGATCATTGGATCACTTGAAAGGGGTTGAGTGCAACCCTCGTCCATTGGGACGCCATAACGTGGAAGTAGGCAAGTATTACTTGGCCAAACCACGGGATAAAAATCGCGTGTCTCTTATGTGCTTTACCTTTGATTATCTGTGTTCAAGAACTCGCTTCAAGCACTTAGCCGTTCTAACTTTCATAATCAAGTTTTGTGGCTATTAGTGTTGAATTTTATAGGATCACCTATTCATCCCCCTCTAGGTACTCTCAATTGGTATCAGAGCCGTTCTCTTCACATAAGGGACTAATCACCCGAAGAGATGGATCCTAAGGGAAAGGGGATGGTGGTCAACAACAAGTAAAAGGAGTCCTTCCTCAACGAGCCTAGAGACGACAAGCCCACTGACTCTGGCTCGAGTCACAAGAAGAAGGATGGGAAGAAGAAGAGGTGCGTCAAGAAGATCGTCTACTACGACAGTGATGAATCTTCTTCTTCACCAAGAGACGACGATGATGATGATCCTTCTTCAAAGAAAAAGACGGTTAATCAAAATTACCCTTTTGACTATTCTCGCCTGCCATACAATACAAATGCACATCTACTCTCTATTCCACTAGGAAAACCTCCACACTTTGATGGAGAGGACTAGTCATTTTGGAGTCATAAAATGCGTAGTCATCTATTTTCTCTTCATCCTAGCATTTGGGAAATAGTGGAAAATGGGATGCATTTTGACAGCACTGATAACCCTGTATTCATTAATGAACAAATTCATAAGAATGCCCAAGCTACTACTGTCCTATTAGCTTCGCTTTGCAGGGATGAATACAATAAAGTTAGCGGCTTGGACAACACCAAGCAAATTTGGGATACCCTCAAGATATCACATGAGGGAAACGACGCCACCATGATCACCAAGATGGAGTTGGTGGAAGGCGATCTAGGAAGGTTCACGATGATCAGGGGAGAGGAGCCAACACAAACATACAACAGGCTCAAGACCTTGGTCAACAAAATTAGAAGCTATGGAAGTACAAGATGGACGGACCATGGCGTCGTTCGACTAATGCTAAGGTCATTTACGGTAATTGACCCCCATCTTGTCAATCTTATTCGAGAGAATCCTAGGTACACCAAGATGACGCCCGAGGAGATTCTTGGGAAGTTTGTGAGCGGGCGCATGATGGTGAAGGAGGCTAGATATGTGGACGATGCACTAAACGGTCCACTACCCGTCTACGAGCCTCAACCTGTGGCACTTAAGGCTACTAGCAGCAGGGAGACGCTACCAAGCAAGGTGGCACAAGTGGTGGTCACGGGCCTCAACGAAGATGAGATGGCATTTATCATCAAGCGCTTCAAGACCGCATTGAAAGGACGCAAGGAGTACCCCAACAAAAACAAAACAAAGGGAAAGCGCTCCTGCTTCAATTGCGGTAAGACTGGTCATTTCATAGCATAATGCCCCGATAATGATGATGACCAAGAACAAGAAAAGCACGAGAAGAGGGAGAAGAAGAAGGTCTACAAGAAGGTGAAGGGTGAGGCGCACCTTGGTAAAGAATGGGACTTGGACTGCTCTTCATCCGACTCCGATGATGAAGGACTGGTAGCCTCGGCCTTCAACAAATCTTCGCTCTTCCCCAACGAACACCACACCTGCCTCATGGCCAAGGAAAAGAAGGTGAGTGTTCGAGATTCCCCGAAGTACTCTACTTCTAGTGATGAGGATTCTAGTGATGATGAAGTAGATTACTCTAGCTTGTTCAAAGGATTAGATAGAGCTAAAGTACAAAAGATAATGAACTAATTGATGCTTTAAATGAAAAGGATAGAATTTTAGAAAAGCAAGAGGATATTTTGTATGAAGAGCATGATAAGTTTGTTAGTGTGCAAAAATCTCTTGCTTTAAAGATTAAAAGGAATGAAATGTTGTTTTCTAAATTATCTGCTTACCATGAAACTGTGGCTAGTTTAAAGAATGTTAATGATGATTTAAATGCTAAGCTAGAGGAAGCAAATAAATCTAGTTCATGTGTAGAGCATGTGAGTGTTTGTAATAGATGTAAGGATTTTGATGTTAATGCTTGTGATGAACACCTTATGTCTATTACCAAATTAAATGATGAGGTGGCTAGTATTAATGCTCAACTTAAGACTTGCAAAATTAATTTTGATCAATTAAAATTTGCTAGGGATGCCTACACCATGGGTAGACACCCCTCTATTAAGGATGGACTTGGTTTTCGAAAGGAAACCAAGAACTTAACAAGCCAAAAGGCTCCCAGTCCCAACAAGGAGAAAGGGAAGGCCCCTATGGCTAGTAGGACTCAAAGGAATCATGCTTTCATTTATAATGATAGAAATTTTTTTAGGAATGCTCATTATAATAGGAGTTATTATCATGATGCCATTAATTCACATGCTATGATTGCCTCTAGCTCTACTTTTGTGCATGGTAGGCCTAGGAAAAGTAATGTTGTGCATCATGTGACTAGGAGAGTATGTAATGAACCTTCTACCATTTACTATGCTTGCAATACTTCATTTGTGCTCTTATGTAAAAATGAAAAAGTAGTGGCTAGAAAGTTGGGATCCAAATGCAAGGGAGACAAGACTTGTATTTGGGTTCCAAAGGCTATTGTGACTAACCTTGTAGGACCCAACAAGAGTTGGGTACCTAAAACCCAAGTGTAAATTACCTTGCAGGTTTATGCATCCGGGGGCTCAAGCTGGATTATCGACAACGGATGCACAAACCACATGACGGGGGAGAAGAAGATGTTCACCTCCAAGGCAAGGTTAAAGGATTGGGGAAGATAGCCATTTCATCTGAGCACTCTATTTCAAATGTATTCTTAGTAGAATCATTAGGGTATAATCTCCTGTCTGTAAGTCAATTGTGCCACATGGGCTACAATTGTTTGTTTACAAATGTTGATGTTTCTATCTTTAGAAGGAGTGATGGTTCATTAGCTTTTAAGGGTGTATTAGACGGCAAACTCTGCTTAGTTGATTTTTTGAAAGAGGAGGCCGATCTAGATGCATGCTTAATAGCTAAGACTAGCATGGGCTGGCTGTGGCATCGCCGTCTAGCACATGTTGGGATGAAGAACTTTCATAAACTTCTAAAGGGAGAACATGTGTTAGGACTAACCAATGTCTGCTTCGAAAAAGATAGACCTTGTGCAGCTTGTCAGGCAGGAAAACAAGTGGGGAGCACACATCACAGCAAGAATGTGATGACTACATCAAGACCACTGGAGCTTCTTCACATGGACCTCTTCGGACCCGTCGCCTACCTTAGCATCGGGGGAAGTAAGTATGGTCTTGTAATTATAGACGACTTTTCCCGCTTCACTTGGGTGTTCTTTTTGCAGGATAAATCAGAAACCCAAGGGACCCTAAAGCGCTTTCTAAGGAGGGCTCAAAACGAATTTGAGCTCAAGGTGAAAAAGATAAGGAGCGACAATGGGTCCGAATTCAAGAACTTACAAGTTGAGGAGTATCTTGAGGAGGAAGGTGTCAAGCACGAGTTCTCCGCCCCCTACACACCACAGCAAAATGGTGTGGTAGAAAGAAAGAACAGGACGCTCATCGACATGGCGAGGACAATGCTTGGAGAATTCAAGACGCCCAAGCGGTTTTGGTCGGAAGCTGTGAACACAGCTTGCCACGCCATAAACCGGCTCTATCTACATCGGCTCCTCAAGAAAACCTCCTATGAACTCCTTACCGGTAACAAACCCAAATGTATCTTACTTTTGTGTATTTGGGAGCAAATGCTACATTTTGGTGAAAGGTAGACATTCCAAATTTGCTCCCAAAGTTGTAGAAGGGTTTTTACTAGGGTATGACTCAAATACAAAGGCGTATAGAGTCTTCAACAAATCATCAGGTTTGGTTGAAGTCTCTAGCGATGTTGTATTTGATGAGACTAATGGCTCTCCAAGAGAGCAAGTTGATCTTGATGATATAGATGAAGATGATGTTCCGACGGCCGCAATATGCACCATGGCGATTGGAGATGTGAGACCACAGGTACAACAAGAGCAAGATCAACCTTCTTCATCAATGATGGTGCATCCCCCAACTCAAGATGATGGACAGGTTCATCAAGAAGAGGCGTGTGATCAAGGGGGAGCACAAGAAGAACAACCTATAGAGGAAGAAGCACCACCAGCCCCTCCAACTCAAGTCCGAGCGATGATTCAAAAAAATCACACCGTTGACTAGATTCTGGGTGACATAAGCAAGGGAGTAACGACTCGCTCAAGATTAGCTAATTTTTGTGAGCATTACTCGTTTGTCTCTTCTATTGAGCCTTTCAGGGTAGAAGAAGCCTTGCAAGATCCGGACTGGGTGTTGGCCATGCAGGAAGAGCTCAACAACTTCAAGAGGAACGAAGTTTGGAGCCTGGTTCCACGTCCCAAGCAAAATGTTGTGGGAACCAAGTGGGTGTTCCGCAACAAGCAAGACGAGCACGGGGTGGTGACAATAAACAAGGCTCGACTTGTGGCAAAAGGTTATGCCCAAGTTGCAGGTTTGGATTTCGAGGAGACTTTTGCTCCTGTGGCTAGGCTAGAGTCTATTAGAATATTATTAGCCTATGCTGCTCACCACTCTTTCAAGTTGTTTCAAATGGATGTGAAGAGCGCTTTCCTCAACGGGCCAATAAAGGAGGAGGTGTACGTGGAACAACCCCCTGGCTTCGAGGATGACATGTACCCCGACCATGTGTGTAAGCTCTCTAAGGCGCTCTATGGACTTAAGCAAGCCCCAAGAGCATGGTATGAATGCCTTAGAGATTTTTTAATTGCTAATTCTTTCAAGGTTAGGAAAGCTGATCCCACTCTTTTCACTAAGACTTGTAACAGTGATCTTTTTGTGTGCCAAATTTATGTCGATGACATAATATTTGGTTCTACTAACCAAAAGTCTTGTGAGGAGTTTAGCAGGGTGATGACTCAAAAGTTTGAGATGTCAATGATGGGCGAGTTGAACTACTTCCTTGTGTTCCAAGTGAAGCAACTCAAGGACGGCACCTTCATCTCCCAAATGAAGTACACTCAAGATCTTCTCAAACGGTTTGGGATGAAGGACGCCAAGCCCGTGAAGACACCGATGGGAACCGACGGACATGTCAACCTCACCAAAGGAGGTAAGTCCGTTGATCAAAAGGCATATCGGTCTATGATAGGGTCATTACTTTATTTATGTGCTAGTAGACCGGATATTATGCTTAGCGTATGCATGTGTGCTAGATATAAATCTGACCCAAGGGAATGTCACCTTGTGGCCGTTAAGCGGATTCTTAGATATTTAGTTGCTACGCCTTGCTTCGGGATCTGGTATCCAAAGGGTCAACCTTTGACTTAATTGGATATTCAGACTCCGATTATGCTGGATGCAAGGTTGATAGGAAGAGTACATCAGGGACGTGCCAATTCCTAGGAATGTCCCTAGTGTCTTGGAGTTCAAAGAAACAAACCTCTGTTGCCCTATCCACCGCTGAGGTTGAGTATGTTGCTGCAGGACAATGTTGCGCGCAACTACTTTGGATGAGGCAAACCCTCTAGAACTTTGGTTACAATCTGAGCAAAGTCCCACTCCTATGTGACAATGAGAGTGCAATCCGCATGGTGGATAATCCTATTGAACACAGCCGCACTAAGCACATAGACATCCGGCATCACTTTCTGAGAGACCACTAGCAAAAGGGAGATATTGAGGTGTTCCATATTAGCACCGAGAACCAGCTAGCCGATATCTTTACCAAGCCATTAGATGAGAAAACCTTTTGCAGGCTGCATAGTGAGCTAAATGTCTTGGATTCGGGTAACTTGGATTGATTTATAGCATACATGTGTTTTATGCCTTTGATCACGTTACATTATGCATTTATGTGATTTATTGCTCAAGTTGTGCAAGGGATCCCCGAACCTCACAAGTCCATGTGTGAATGATGCACATATTTAGGGGGATAAGTGTCACAACTTGACCCTTTGAGACTAACCTTTGTGTTTAAGTGTACTTGATATAATCTCAAAGGTGGATTGAAAGGGAAAGGTGAACTTGGACCATGCAAAGACTTCCATTGCACTCCGATATTAGTGTATTCACCTCCAAGTTCATTCTTATGCTTTTATTGCCTTTTTGCTCTTAATTGACAATTTTTAGTAAGGCAATGGGGTTAAAAGGCCACAAATGATCCTGTTTTGGTGCTTGATGCCAAAGGGGGATAAATTAAGGCCAAAGCAAATGGATCAGCTACCACTTGTGAATTTTGAAAACAATAGAGTTAGAACTTTTTGATTTGTCAAAATACTACTCTTATTGCAAAATTTGGTCTCTTGTGGGGAGAATTTATGATTATGGGAAAAGGGGGAGTTTTTGGATCTTGAACATTGTAACTCTTGGAGTATCTCTCTTTATGCCCAAACAAGTGAGTTTGACTTAGAGATAGGAAAATAAATTTGATTTGCAAAAACAAACCAAGTGGTGGCAAAGAAAGATCCAAATATGTCAAATAAGAATCAAAAACAATTTGGTCTTCAATTTGAATCGATGTTGCATGTTTTGCATTGCTTTTTGATGTGTTGGCATAAATCACCAAAAAGGGGGAGATTGAAAGGGAAATGTGCCCTTGGGCCATTTCTATAACGTTTTGGTGATTAAATGTCCAACACATAAGTGAGTAAGATATTATGTGCCAAACAAGCAAAAGGTGCAAATCATGTAACAAGGTACGTTTCTAGACTTAGTACATTGTTTTGAGTACTAACATATTTTGTCTAAGTGCTAGAAACAGAGAAAAGAAGAAAAGAAAAGAGATGCAAAAGACTTGGCTTGGTACAGCCAAAGTCCATCTCGGCTTGGCACACCGGACAGTGTCCGATGCGCCAGGCCAGCCCCCGGTGAATAGGCCACTCTCGGGAAAAATTAGCGGCGTACGACTATAATTCACCGGACTGTCCGGTGGTGCACCAGACTGTCCGGTGAGCCAACGGCCGCCAGCGCAACGGTTGGCCACGCAATCCACGGGCGACGCGTGGCCCGCGCCAACAGTCGGCAGGGGCACCGGACTGTTCGATGCGCCAAATGCCACGAATCTGCAACGGTCGTCTGCGCCAAAATAGGAAGGAGATCACGCACCGGACATGAACAGTGGATGTCCGGTGGTGCACCGAACTGTCCATTGCGCCACCCGACAGAAGGCAAGGATAGCCTTCCTTGTTGGTCTCCAACGGCTCCTAGCTGCCTTGGGGCTATAAAAGGGACCCCTAGGCGCATGGAGGAGCTACCCAAGCATTCAAGAAACATTCTAAGCCTCCAAGACTCCAACTTCGCGCATTTGATTCTTTGAGATAGTGACTTGAGCTCCATTTGAGTTGTGAACTCCGTGGGTTGTGTTTTGAGCTCAAGTTGTGACTTGTGTGCGTGATTGTGCTGTGATTTGAGTCTTGTGTGTGTTGTGGAGAGGCTCCAAGTTGTGGAGATTCCTCGCAAACAGGAGAAAGTCAAAGAAAGGAAAAACGTGGTATTCAAGTTGATCATTGGATCACTTGAAAGGGATTGAGTGCAACCCTCGTCCATTGGGACGCCACAACGTGGAAGTAGGCAAGTATTACTTGGACGAAGCACGGGATAAAAATCGTGTGTCTCTTGTGTGCTTTACCTTTGATTATCTGTGTTCAAGAACTCGCTTCAAGTACTTAGCCGTTCTAACTTTCATAATCAAGTTTTGTGGCTATTATTGTTGAATTTTACAGGATCACCTATTCACCCCCCTTTAGGTACTCTCACCAATTGAATTTAGTTCCATAATTTAAGCATACGAGAGTCCTGAGCTGCTCATAACCGCGAGCACGACTAGTATACCAGTTTTACACTCTACAGAGGTTGTACCCTGTACCCACAAGTCGTGTATCCCATGTTGTCTGGGTTTGCATGGCCCTTAGACACTTCCCAGGTGAATGGATAGCGATCCACTACGAGGCCTTTACAAAGTTCCACTAGCTTCCGAAAACCCACTACAGTTTCTAGGAAGAGCAATGTAGGAATCCCTCGTCTGACCGCCATCGCAGCAAAATCAACCCAAGAACCTCCCTACAGGCCAACTCTCCTATTGCCCTTGCCCCTTTCGGGTAAGGTAGTCTTCCACTAGCTTTACTAATTAGTCAGCCAAGGGCATCCCATTCCACCCTTGTGGTGACACGTGTTTCTCAAGTTAAGCTCCATGTTCCAATTAATATAATGATCTTGTCATGAACAATAAGTAAAACAACAGTATAATTGGAACATGAACATAACATAATAATAATATCAAAACCATAAAGAGCAATAGCAAAAATTACCCAAATAGTTCAGGGGTAAACAAGGTGTAAAGATAACCAAACTAGGGTGACCTATTGGGTCCCATCAAAATTAAATCTATGCATGATAAAATGATTATAAAGAACATTATTGGGTAAATAAAAGTGATCAAGGGCACAACTTGCCTGGGACTTGAGATTCTAGGTACCAACTTGCTTTTCAAGTGACTCGTAACCTTGCGCTAGTCGTAGCAATACAAATAAACACGGTATAGGAAAAATTAACATCACACCAAACATAGGAATAAATTGCGTAATAATAATCTATGCGTTGCTACGAGGTCGTGGGCTCGAGAACCACTAAAAATCGGAGTTACGGTTGTGATTTATGGAAGATAAATGTGATTTAAATATTAAACTATATTATAAATTGGTTAATATACATCATATGAGAAAATATACTCCAAATAGTTAAGTAATCTTTAATCCAGGTTATAACTTGTTTAGAAATCATATTATAGTAAAATTAAAATTATAGACATGTCAACCCTGGTTATTAAAGTAAATCTACTACTAAAAGGGTAAACAATTGTTTAATTATACAAGTATGTGACACAGTATAAATAACGTTGCTACTGCGTAGACAATTTTATTACGAGACTAACGCAATTTGAACGGGTCAAATCGGAGTTAAAATGATCAAACTATGAATTATCTAAGGTTTTAGGATTAATTTTATACTTGAACTCATTTTCCATATTAATCTAATTACCCTATGTACTGCGAGTATAATTTCTTAAGTCCCCGAGGTTCATTTCATAAATTTGTGGACCTATTTGTTATATCCCCAGCGAAGGAGAGGATGGCAGGTTTATTTTTGAATAAGCCGAGGGCTCTTTAGCAAAAGACCATGGCCGAAAGGGTATCGTGCGCTCAGAACCGTCCAAATAAAAGGTGATGGCGCGGATTAGATCATGACTTTAAATGAACCAGTACAAGAATGTGGTCGCCAGATCTAAAATCTAGGGCCCAGATTAAATCTAGTTCATTCCGATCCGGTACGACATCTAGGCGCTTGGATCTACCATCAACGGACCAGATTCAAAACAGCAGAGGACTTCACATATCCATCCGATCATTAACCTACCGTTTAGATCTAATAGCCTGGTATTCTAATCCTAGCCGCACATGACCCATCCAACGCCACACCGATCGCCTTCCTCCCCACACAGACCTCCGGTCGGCGGCAGGCAATGCCATGGCGGAGACCCACCGACGACACCCCATTTATCGCCCAGTGAGCCAACCATTGATTGGAGACATGCAACACGATGCGAGAGCGAGGAAAATAACGGGCAAAGTATTACCGACAGAGGCACTACGGTGAGGCCGGCCCGCGGCATGAAGCGGGGTCACGGCGAAGTAAGAGCTCTGATGAGGAATTATGGCACCACCATAATGTCACGCACTTGGTTCAGTTGCTAGTGACATTCCTCGAGCACCAGAGATGATCTCGGCGAACACCTCATGGCGATAGCGACGACGAGCAGTAGATTCATGGGTGGTGGCCCTCTCTCTGCCCAGCGATGGCGGTGGACTGGATTCCTCCTCTCTGCGCTAATGGCGGCTCGATGCAGTCTCGCTTTGGATGGATCAGTGGGGGGCATGGCTTTAAACCCTGGACTGAGTCCGAGCAGGTGGGCACGTTCCTGAGATCGCAGTCGATCTGGGTCAGCACGATCGGATCCCCACGGAGAAGAGGACCTGTCAGTCGAGGGGGCCCACATGGCGGTGAGTTGAGGCGCGTGCGCGGACCAGGTGGGTGAGGCTGGAGTGAGGGCCCCACATGGCAGTGTACGAGGGCTAGCGCAGATGAGGGAAACGGGCCGCACGGATGTGTGCAGAGCTGGGCCGAGAGGGAGAATTTGGCCCATGAGCGTGGTTCCTTCACTTCATTTTCATTTTCTATATTCCATTTCTTTTTATATTTTGTGTTTCCATTTTGAATTCAAAATCAAATTTTGAATTAAACGCAAACAAAGTTCAAATTTAAAGTATATTTAAGTGCTCAAAAAAAACTCGAACTTGTTATATAGGGTTTATTTTATTTTATATATCCATTATTTACTTAGTCAAATGAGATATTCCCATAATATTCCCTTTTAGATTTACAAAATTCAAATTCCAATCCAAGATAAAGTTTAAGAATTCAAATTTAATACACACTCAAAATCAATCTTGATGCAATAGATATCTATTTATTTTAATTAATTAATTTGTTTGATAGATGTTTGAAATATGAAATAAACTCATATTGTTCCTTTCTTTTTAGGAAGATAGCATTTTTGAATGTGGGATAAGAATTAAAAGTTACTTCAAAAATAAATATTCATTATCTATTTATTTTGAAAGAAGTTATATTATACTTTCATTCAAGGGTTTCTTGATTGTTTTAAGAGTAGATATAACTTATAAGGAGAACAAACCAATGGAGTATCTCACTATTATTTATTTTTTCCCAAGCTTCAATTTTATGAGTTAAATTTAAAAAGTCTAGTCCGGTTTTAAGTCATCTAAATTTAATACCCATTCAGATGAATGCTTATAGTGTATTATTTAATGAAATGAATAATTATTTAGTTGAACAGAAAACCTTTCCATTACTTCTTTTCTAAAATAATTCTTCGTTTCAAAATTCAGTCCTCAATTTCCAAAACTTAAGTATGATTTGAGATATCTGAATTTACTATTTTATTTATTTATTTATTTTATTATTTTTCCCTTATACGAATTTTAGGCTTTACAGCGTCGCTCATCGACGACGAGAAGAAGCTTGGCGACTGCCAGTTGGAACTCTGGAAGCAGTCTTGCGTGGCCGCACGCACCGCTGTGTACAACAAGCTTCAACACAAGCCGCCGCCTGGACGCGGTACAGAGCAGCTGCACCATGCTGTCTATCGTCAAGCAGGGGGGCCTCATTGTAGTCGCCAACGTTGGCGACTCTCGAGTTGTTCTGGGCACCGCATCCGACGACGGCGTCATCACGACGTCTAGCTCTTTCACACCCGGATTGAAGGGATAAATTCGGGTGCATCTCATATGTGCGCCAAATAAGAACAACACATATTATAACAGAATGTATAAAGATAAATGTCACAATATCATAAAAGTAATTATTACATAGCGGAAGTCTTACAAAATAAAAGATAAATATAAAGCGAATTAAAGTCTATCGTTGTGCGGATCCTCTTGGACCACCTGTTCTTCTCCTGTGGGGAGGGGGGTTATATATCGCAAGTGTGAGCTCACAAAAGATCATAGCTCAACATGTCGTGGGGAATAATGTGCATGAACTCACCAAAGGTGGGAGTTCATATGATGTGTAAGGCTGATCAACAATAAGGGGTTAAAGCTGAGCATTTGCTTTTAATAAGTTGGTCACATTTTATTAGCAATTACTAAATATACATAAACACCAACCATAATAGAAATAATAGAACAAAATTAATAACAAATCCCATGCAATGCAAATGACAAATTGAATTTAGTTTCATAGTTTAATCATGCAAGAGTTCCTGAGCTACTCATGACCACGAGCACGGCTAGTATACCAGTTTTACACTCTGCAGAGGTTGTACCTTGTACCCACAAGTTATGTTACCCATCTGCCACGAGGTTGTACGGGCCCCTTACACCTCTACCAAGGAAGCGAGGCAGGGTAACACTACGAGGCCTTTACCTAGTTCCACTATCTTCAGAAAACCCACTACAGTTTATAGGAAGAGCAATGCAGGAATCCCCGTCTGACCGCCATCGCAGCAAAATCAACCCGAGAACCTCCCTACATGCCTACTCTCCTACTGCCCTTGCCCCTATCGGGTAAGGTAGTCCTCCACTAGCTTTCCTAGTTAGTCAGCCAAGGGCGTCCTGTTCCACCCTTGTTGCGGCATGTGTTTCTCAAGTTAAGCTCCATGTTCCAATTAAAGATAATGATCTTGACATGAATAATAAATAAAATAATAGAATAATTAGAACATGGACATAATGTAATATTAATCCCAAATCATATAGAACAATAGCAAAACTACCCAAATGATTCAGGGGTAAACAAGGTAAAAGGATAACCAGCCTAGGGTGACCTATTGGGTCCCATTAAAATTAAGCCTATGCATGAATAAATGATTATAAAGAACATTATTGGGTAAAAAGTTGTCAAGGGCACAACATGCCTTCAATGACCTCCTGCTTAACAACTTCTACATGCTAAACACCGGAATCCTTGGCCACTGGCTCTTCTACTCGCCACAATACAAACAAGCATAGTATAAAGGAGAAATTAACATCACACCAAACATGTAAACAAAATACAGATTGATAATCTACACATTAAAATAAGATTATAGGAAAAAGAATCATTAAATTCGGAGTTATGGATTTTAAGTTATGAATTTCCAAAGGTCTTATGTGCTTGGTATAAGATTAATTAAGATATCAATTTTAATGTGGCTTTCATGTTAAAATAGTGGCGCTAATTGATAGACAATAATATTACAAAATTATAGAAACTAGAATGGATCAATTTGGACTTATTATGTATTTTCTAGGAATTAAATAAGTTTCTGCAATTAATTTCATACAAAAAATCAATTTCCTTAATGATTTATTCATTTTACTGAATTCTGGACTGCGCACCAATTCCCAGAGAGTTCAGGGGCTAATCCATAAGATCTCCCAGACACAGCGAATGTCGCGTAGGATGGTGGGTTATTATCTAAAATCCCTAAGGGCTCTTTTGTAAAAAGTGCTGGGCGAAAAGGGTACTGATGCACTTGGGCCGCCTGATCAAATACAGACGACCTAGATTAGATCGGCATGTTTACAAATCGGTATCCGTTTGTGACCCTCTGATCCCAGATCTGAGGCCAAGGATTAATAGCACACTCTCAGTTCTCACCCATCCGATCCCGATGGGACGACCATCGTGCCCCTGGCCGAATCAATATCTTGCTCCTAATTATGGCCGTCGATTTTGGATCACACGACCCTGCTTTTATCTTCCCCGCGCACCCGAGCTGAACGGCGGCGCCGCCCGAATCACGACGGAGCCATCACCGGCATGTGCAATCAACGCCCTAACACATCTATTCCTCCACCCGAGATGTTCTACATGTTGCAGAGAATGACCCGAGTACATGGGCTGAGCTTATAGGGGGTAAAACATGCGCACGGGCCCTAGCCACGGCGCGCGGCGGCTCCGCATCTCCGGTGAGCAATTGCCAGGTGACGCGGTGCATTTTCCTGAGCAATTCTAGGTGCAAATGGAGGAGGAGATGTAGGCGCATGTCCTCAGGAGTACTTACAACTAGCAAAGCGGCGGAGATGGCCTTCCCTCTCCAGCCGGCGGCGGCGAAACTCCCGTGATGGTGGCGTATGGCGGCAGAGACAGGTTTCGGTGCACGAGTTTGTGCCAAAGTGTAGAAGAGGCAGAGGGTTGCTGCTAGACTTCCTTTATATGGCGCAAGCGAGGTGGGGAAGGTGGGTCGACGGCGACTTGCCCTCGTTCGGTTGAGGCCTCCGTGATTATCGCAGGGACGACGGTTCTGACCATCGGGTCCCGCGTGCGAGTGTCTCCGGCTGAGGGAACGCGACCGCCAGGTGGGCCTCGAGCGCACAAACTGGAGTTCTGTGACGGTAGGAGGGCCTGCACGTCAGGGCGTCGTGGGTGTGGGGCTAACTGGGCGGCGCGGAGTAAGTAGTGGGCTAAGTGCTTTCGCGATTTGAGCCCTCGCTCCATTCCTTCTTATTTTTCTTTATCCTTTTCCTCTCCTGATTTCTTTTCCTTTTTGTTTTTAGAATTCAAATTTGAATTTAAATTTTGTTATGAGATTCACCATTGATCAAAATGTACCAAATTCAAATATTAGTGTAACAAAATATATTCTTGTTTATATATTTATTTTATCTCATTGGTTTAGTATTTTATTCTCTTTTCTCAAATCCTGGAATTCCCTTTAGATCTTAAATTCCAATTTGGGTTTTAATATATTTCTTTTTACATTATTTTTATATTGTAACCAAATGCACACAAAATGAAACCTCAGCATGATGCATATTTTATTTAAGTGTCATCAGCTATTTATTAACTTTAAATGTGGTTATTCACATGTTCAATTAAATAGAGGCAAAACACTCCTATTATATGATTTACAAATTTGGGTATTACAAATCCTACTCCTCGAGATTTAGGAAGGACTAGGGAAAAGGTGGGGAAATTCTATTCGAAGTTCTTCTCTCTCCCAAGTAGCTTCATCTTCTCCATGGTGACTCCATTGCACTTTGCACATCTTTATCACTTTATTTCTTGTAACTCGAGTCAAAGTGTCAAGAATCTTGATAGGATTTTCCACATAAGTCAGATCACCCTAAACACTGAGTTCTTCTATTGGTAGTTGTTCCTCGGGAACACGGAGACATGTTGGAACTTGCTCTCTGGTGCAAGGTGATCCAACGGGGGTGTGAAGTGACGTAAACAGGGTTTTCGCCCGAGATGGCAATAGCTCTGTCAATCTAGCCTCTCAAGGGCACTATGCGAGGGTATTTGGTGCCTAGCATCCCGTGTTAAGGACGCATGTGCCCTCAGACACCTAGGTTATCCTCGGAATATTCCCATAAAGCGGGGTTACAGACCGTAATTACAGGGGGGCCTTTACAAATTAGGCCCGTAACGCGCAACGGCCACGCAGGGCCTATTACAATGGGCTGGATCACGCGCGGGCCTCCACTCTGGACGAGGTCGCGGGATGAGACGACCTCGTCGCGGGTCTTCGTCCGGCGGCGTATGAGACGAAGGGTAAGTCTGCGCGTTGTCTTGTCACCGTTGGTGCAGCGAGTACGGCGAAGGCCTCGAGCGAAGGGTGGCATCTTCGCCTTTGCCCCAACATTTGCCCTCCGAGGGACCAGTTCGACTAAGTCACCTGGTGCTGAAGACGTCGCTAGATGGCGGAGACGCTGCCCTCGCTCGAAGTGGTTCCGCGGGGGTTTTTGACATGACCGTTGATTGACGCCGTACTGTTGGATTGCGGGTTTCCCGAAGCGCCGCACCCTGTGTATAAAAAGGGACGGGGGGCAGCACGTTTTGAACTTTATCGTTCCGCGCTCCGCGAAAACCCTAACCGCCTTCTCAAACCTCTTGCCGCTCGTCTGCCCTCATTGCTCTTGTTCGCCGGAGATCTGGCTCGTGTGAAGCAGACTGCCCGCCGCCGCCGACGGTACGTAGCGATGCCGACCTCATCTTCTTCTGCTGCCGCTACGCCGCCGGCCGACGCGTTGTCTGAGGAGACGCTGAGCACTGTGGCGGCGGAGGAGTTGTGCGCCGGTGACACGATGGATTTCGGTGTGTCGCGGATGTTGTCGGTCTGCGTGCAAGATATGCAGCAGCTTGGTTACTTTGGCGGCGGAGTCGCTCGTGTCCCGGGGACGGAGGAGGTCCTCGAGCCAGAAGGCGAGTTGGTTGTCTTCGAGGCGTTCTTTGCCGCTGGTCTTCGCCTACCTGCGCACCGATTCGTGGGAGAAGTCCTGCGCAAATTTAATGTCTAGATCCACCAGCTGACTTTGAATGCCGTGGTGGCTCTGTCGAAATATGTCTGGGCGACGACTTCGTATGGCGGACAGCCATCGGTCGAAGTCTTCGCGAAGTACTATTGCCTGCACTGGCAGAAAAGGATGATTGGAAATAAGGTTGCTCAGTTTGGGTCCTGTACATTTACGCCGAAGACCGGCAAGACCTCGATGGAGGTAGTTGAGTTGGTTCCTTGCGCCCGCAATAAATGGGGCAACTGGCATGAGTTTTGGTTCTACGTTGCGGAGGGCACAGTCGAAGACCATCCGGGGCTCCCCGTGGCTGAGATGTGCTCGCATTATTACTCAGCATACCCGCAGTTTGAAGTGGCGGAGGAGGATGTAAACGAAGGGGCCCTTCGGTGCGCGGCCGGCCTGAGAAGAGGGCGTGATTTGGTTGAGGAGTTTGTGGCATATGGGGTGTGGCCTTTGGCGCATGGCTGGGTGCTGGGCAAAGTATGCCCTCGCCAGATGCCTTCCCGTGGTGGGATGCTGGTGCGAAGTCCCGCCTTCGCACTGGATCTGCATAGCCGCGATCCGACCGCCTTTGTGCGTGAGGCGGAGGATGGGGCGGTGCGGATTGTTGGTCGATACATGCCAAAGACAGAGGGCCAGCGTAGCTGGGATATACGCGGGTCTAATGACCGCTTGAACAGGGTCTTCGAGTTGAACCGTCTGCCGTATGGCGGTTATCCCGAGCAAGACGATGTGGATCGTCGCGGGAAGAAGCCGGCGGCAGAGACTGGAGACGACCCCGCGCCGGCGGCCGCCCCATCCTCTAAGAAGAGGAAGCTAGGTATTGCTACGGGAGGACTGGGGGTTTCCGATGGTTTTGCTAGGTTATTGATGAGGACATGCGCGGCCCCAGGGGGAAGGATGTCTTCGCCCGAGCTCCGGGAGTCTTCGGTGCGGATGCTGAGGGTTACCGGGGGTTGGTGGCCTAAGAATGTTCCTATCCCCCGCGCGGCCGGCGAAGATTTTTTTACATCTCGCATGGTTCGTGATTGGAGAGTGTTTCCTTATGGGCAGAATATTGCTGTTGTTGTGTCGGCAGTGATGGACAAGGATTGTCAGGGAGCTGCGCAGAAGTGCCAGGCGGTCGTCAGGCTGCATGAGGCCAGGCCGAAGAGGTCGCGGGGGACTGCGAAGGCTGCTGCCCCCGGCGGAACCAGCCGACGCTGGCAGCAAAGTCGGCCGCCCCTGGGTCCAGCAGGGTGTCGGAGGCTATGAAGGCGGCCGCCGCCGGTGGTACCAAGTCTGTCCCGGCGGGAGCCGTGAAGGCCCGAGAGTTGCCTCCGCCGGGCAAGCGCGTTGCCGACTTCGCCACCGATATTAGCGTGGATGATTATCTTGTTGGTAAGTCGTTAGCTCGAGTTTTTTTTAATCTATTGATACGTTGTAGGGTCGGGCGAAGGCCAACTTGTTGTTGTTCCGCCTGCCATGGCGACCACGGCGGCTGCCATGGTGCCTAGGGCGAAGGGTAGTGCTCTTAGTGCCGGTGGTGAGATTCCGGCACTCACTGCCGTTAGGGACGAGCCGGGCGCTGTGTCCCGCCGGCTGAAGGAGGCATTAAGTCATGTAAGTTGAGCTAGACTTCGGTTTTTACCAGCTTCGTTGGGGCTGTGGTCTTATGTGTGTCTTGTAGGCAGCTGACTTCGCAGACCGCGCGGCGTCGGGGGCTGTGACGGCAGTTGTGTCTGCCGAAGTTGAGAGACTTCGGGCGCAACATGCTGACGCCGTCCGGGAAAAGTCGGCTGCCGACAGCAAGTGCCGCAAGTTGGCGGATAAGGTGGCCGCGCTGGAGGGTGAGAGGACTGACCTCCGGCGCCAACTGGCGGAGGAGAGGAAGGAGGCTAATGAGGCCCTTGCCAAGGAGCAGTCTGCGCAGGCGGAGGCCAATTTAGCGCGGGCGGATGGCAGTCTTGCTAGACAGCGCGCCGAGGAATTAGAGGAGCGGTTCAACGCCCTGCAGACCCGTGTGGAGAGGGCCGAGACTTCGACGCGCTCGGAGGCTGAGCGGACACGCAAACAGCTTATGGACTCATACCACGAGCTGGGCGCGCGGACCGCTAACTTTGAAGTGCCAGACCGAGAGCCCGGACTTCGCTGCCTCAAGTGGATGCAGGAGGAGCTGCTGGCGCTCCCCGCCATCGTGGAGGGGTTTATGTCCTATGCCTCCCTGGTCACCTGCGAAGGGGCGATGAACATGCTGTCCTGCGAAGGGTGCCGACACTATGAGGTCTTCGACCAAGCTGATGAGGATTTCGAGCGCGATATTTACAAGGTTGAGGACCCTATGGTGAAGGAATCCGCGGGAGCCCTCTTCGACCGGATGTGGGGCCCTCATGGTTGGGAGGTGGTCAGGGAGTGGTTCGAGACGGCGAGGGGTCAGGTAATGTTTGACTTTTGTTTGGTGTTGTTGAATGTGGGTTAAATGTGGGTTTGCTGAATCTGTGTGTTGTGTCTCAGGCGGCGCGTAACGAGAAGGTGGAGGACTTCAGGGCTTTGAACAGCGTGCAGCCTGATTCGGAGACGAACCCGGTGGCGGCTGTATCCGAGGCCGCCCCTAGAAACTATCGAAGGCGCCCCTGATGCCCCCGCAGCCACTGCGGCCAGTGGTGGCTCGTCGCCAACTGCTGCGCTGAGGGCTGAGGATCCTGTGAAGATGGTGGCGGAGCCGGCAGCGGAGGATCCCGCGACGACTGGGTCTTCGCAGGTGGCTTAGTGGGTGTGGGTAGTTAGGGAATTTTGCATATGTTGCTGAACCTTGGTTGCTGCGCAGGTTCAAGATTTTGGGCCTGCGCACGCAACCACTACTGCTAATTTTTTGGCGGCTTCGACCGTGGATGATGGGAATGAATCGGATGAATCTGCGTCTAAGTTTTCTGATTTTGGTGACTCGGGGACTTCGGTTGAGTGGACTGAAGAGTCGTCGGATGAGGACTTGGATTACTTTGCGGCCTTGGATGTGGCGGTGGCGATGGCTTCGCCGCGTGCTGTGGATGCTGAAGTTGTGCCTGGTCCAAGTGTTGGGCGCAGGCGGTGAAGGGCGGTTGCGAAGCGTAGAGTGAGTGAGGCGGACGGCGGTCGGCTTCGTGTGGGCAGGGTTGGCAGGCAGGAGCTGTTGTCCCTGCCGGCCGCTGCGAGTGCAGGTGAGGGGGAGCTGCGAAGTCTTTTTGCGGATGAGGAGCTGAGGATAATGCTATTTAACTATAGGGAGATGGGAATTATTCCGAAGGTTGAGCCGATGTAAAGTGTGATGCCCTCGCTTGTACATATATAATGGCTTGTATGATGAGGTTGTGTGCCTTCGCGCATTCGGCTATGCTCACGAAGGTGTTGCACACTTGGTCTGGTGTATTTGTTATGTCGGTCTGGCGCGTATGTAGTCGGTCTTTGCGCGGATAGTTTGGTGTAGTCTTTTTCGCACTTGTTGTGCCTGGTCCGGCTGCACCCTTAGGCGACTTTTGCACGGATAGTCTTCGCGGAAGACTTCGATTTTTCGCACTTGTTGTGCTTGTCCGGCTGCACCCTTAGGCGACTTCCGCACGGATAGTCTTCGCGGAAGACTTCGATTTTTCGCACTTGTTGTGCTTGTCCGGCTGCACCCTTAGGCGACTTTCGCACGGATAGTCTTCGCGGAAGACTTCGATTTTTCGCACTTGTTGTGCTTGTCCGGCTGCATCCTTAGGCGACTTTCGCACGGATAGTCTTCGCGGAAGACTTTGATTTTTTGCACTTGTTGTGCTTGTCCGGCTGCACCCTTAGGCGACTTTTGCGTGGACTGTCGCACGCGAGGGTAGCTAGCGCTCAGCCTCGCGGTGACTTTGTATTGGTCGAATGTCGGAGACCGTCGGCGCGGTCTTTTTTCGACGTGGATTTTTGCGGGGGATTTTTCACTTGTATATTACATGACTCCGCCTCGTTAAAAACCTCACCCCCCGGGAGGAAAAGAGTGCGGGCCAGAATAAAATGCTTTTTGCGAATTACAAGGGCGAGCTGGCCCTGATGAGTCAAACAAAAAATTTGCGGAGATTATCGATGTTCCAGGAATGCTCCAAGTCTTCGCCGTTTGGCGTTGCGAGCCTGTATGCGCTGGGGGAGGCCTTCATCTTGACAATGAAAGGGCCCTCCCACCTGGGCTCCAGCTTGCCCCTGGACTCTGTCCGAGCTGTTCGGACGAGTACGAGGTCCCCTTCGCTGAATTCCCGCGGGATGACTGCGAGGTCGCGCCATGCTTTTGTCTGGGCTTGGTATTTATTTAGAGCCTGTAGAGCGAAGACGCGGTCTCCATCGATAAGATCCTTCGAAGTGGGTTCGTCCACGTCGGGGACAGCTGACGCAACTGTTCGCGGGGACCTAAGCTTTATTTCTTGTGGGGTCATGGCCTCCGATCCATATAGAAGGCGGAAAGGGGTGAACCTAGTCGCCCTGCACTCAGTCGTGTTTAGCGCCTAGACCGCTTCAGGTAACAAGTCGGCCCACCTGCCCTTTTTTTCGTCGAGGAGCATCTTCTTGACAGCTGTGAAAATTTTTCCATTGGCGTGTTCCACAACTCCGTTGGACTGCGGGTGATATACTGAGGCGAAGGCAAGCTTGGTGCCAATGGAGAAGCAGAAATCCTTGAAGTCTTGGCTGTCAAACTGCTTGCCATTGTCAACTGTGAGTTCGGACGGTACTCCGAAGCGGCAAACAATGTTTTGCCAAAAGAATTTCTGTGCAGTCTTTGATGTTATTGTGGAAACAGCCCTCGCCTCGATCCATTTGGTAAAGTACTCGACAGCGACGAAGGTGAACTTGAGGTTCCCCTGAGCCGTGGGCAGGGGCCCGACGATGTCCAGGCCCCAGCGCTAGAGAGGCCATGTGTGGGCGATCAGTTTTGTGAATTGCGAGGGGCTGCCTGATCGAGGAGAAAACTTCTGGCAGGCTTCACAGGACCTTGTGACCCGATTTGCGGCGCAGATCATTGCGGGCCAGTAGAAACCTTGGTGGATCACCTTTGCGGCTAGGGCCCTTGGCCCTGCGTGAGAGCCACAAGTACCACTGTGGACTTCGCGCAGGATTTGGACACCTTCGGTCTCGGTGACACATTTAAGCATTGGCTGACTGACCCCCTTCTTGTAGAGTTGGCCCTCAATCAGTGCGAAGTCCCGGCTTCGATGTTTGAGGCGCTTGGCCTCGTTGATGTCGATTGGGTGGTAGTACCCCTGTAGGAACAGGGTTATTGGTGCTCGCCAATCTTCGGTCATAATAAGGTTGACTATGCGGTGGCCCTCGCTGTCATTGGTTATTTGGAGCCCTTCGGGGCTCCGGACGGCTGGCGTGCCGATAACATGGTAGAACACGTCGGAGGGCAGGGACTCGCCTCTGGCAGCAGCCTTGGCCAATGCGTCGGCTTCTTCATTCTTGGCCCGGTCCACATGCTGCAAGGTGAATCCCTTAAATTGTCTCTCGAGACTTCGGATGGCCGCGAGGTATTGCATAAGTGCGGGGTCCTTTGCTGCATAGTCTTTCTCGACTTGGCCGACGACTACCTTGGAGTCTGTTCCGACAATGTAGGTGGTGACACCGAGGGCCCTCAGCTTGCGGAGGCCGAGGATGACGGCTTCGTATTCAGCTATGTTGTTTGTGCATCTGTCAGATTCCAGAGCGAAGCTGAGGCGTGCCACGTATCTGTGCTTGACCCCGGCGGGTGAGGTGATGACTGCAGCGGCGCCTGCCCCCGCATGGCACCATGCGCCGTCGCAGTGGATCGTCCAAACCTTCTCTGTAGACGGGTCTGGCTGTGTTATTGGCCCAGTCCAGTCGACGACGAAGTCTGCCAGAACTTGTGACTTGATGGCTGTCCTGGGCTCGAAATTGATGTGGTAGCCGGAGAGTTCGGCTGCCCACTTGGCAATACTGACCGATGCCTCCGGGTTTCTGAACAATTCACCTAGTCCCCTATCTAAGGTGACCCGGACCTTGAATGCTTCAAAATAATGGCGCAATTTGCGCGAAGACATGACAACTACATAGGCAATCTTCTCCAGTTCCGTCATGTTACATTTGGATGGTGTTAGCACTTCGGAGACGTAATAAACAGGGCACTGCCTGATCACGCCCTCAACTGTCTGCTCCTGCACCAGTGCCGCGCTGACTACATGCGGCGAAGCCGCAACATAGAGCAACAGGGGTAGCGAAGAGTCGGGGCTTGTAAGGACTGCTAACTCCGACAGGTACTGTTTTAATGAGGCGAAGGCCGTGGCCTGCTCTGGTCCCCAAGCGAAGTCTTTTGCGCCACGGAGAGTTTTGAGGAAGGGGAGACTTCGCTCAGCGGATTTGGAGATGAATCTGTTGAGGGCGGCAATTCTGCCCGTTAGGCGCTGGACGTCTCTAGCTGACTGCGGGGGCGTCATGTTGATGATGGCCTGAATTTTGGTTGGGTTGGCCTCGATGCCGCGGTGTGATACCAGGTAGCCCAATATTTTCCCCTGGCAAACGCCGAAGACGCACTTTTCGAGGTTCAGGCGAAGTTGTGCGTCCTGCATGTTCGCGAATGTCTCGGCGAGGTCAGCAAGATGGTCCTCCTTGCTCCTGCTGACGACGACGATGTCGTCCACATAAGTGAATATATTTCTGCCGACTTGCCCCTCGAGCACTGTTTTGGTAAGCCGAGAGAAGGTGGACCCGGCGTTCTTGAGTCCCTCCGGCATTCTTATGAAGCAATATGTGCCGAAGGGTGTTATGAAGCTGGTGTTGGCCTTGTCTTCCTCCTTCATATATATTTGATGGTAACCGGAGAAGCAGTCAAGGAGTGACATGACTTCGCACCCGGCCGCGCTATCGACTATTTTGTCGATCCGAGGCAGCGGGAAGTTGTCCTTTGGGCAGGCCTTGTTGAGACTGGTGAAGTCAATGCACATTCGCCACTTGCCGCTCTTTTTCTGCACCATCACAACGTTGGAGAGCCATGTGGGGTAAGCCACTGGCTCGATAAATTTGGCTTCCAGGAGGTGATGTACCTTGGCCTTGGCGGCTTCTGTCTTCTCGTCGGACATTTTACGGAGCCGCTATTTTTTTGGTCTCACCGAAGGGTCGATTCCCAAGCTGTGCTCAATTATGGATCGGCTGACCCCGACCAGGTCGAGGGCGGACCAGGCGAAGACGTCTTTGTTCTTGGACAAGCAGCAGAGGAGTTTCTCCTCGTCATGCGAAGTGAGGTCTTCGCTGATGGTGACTCTCTGCTTGGGCGTGGCCTGGTCGAGGGGAACAGTCTTGGTCCCGTTGTTGCTCTGCAGCTGTGCCTTGTCGTGTTCTTTGTCGGTTGGGCTGGCGGACGCAGGGACCTCGCGTTGGGCCGTGAGGCAGTGCACATTTCTTTGCCCGGGGACGAAGTCCCGCTCTATGTTGCGCGTAGTCTGCCGATTGCCGTAGACCGTGATGGCGCCTAACGGACCTGGTATCTTGATGCACAGGTACAGTCCGTGAATGGCTGCCTCAAACTTGTTGATGGAGCCCCGGCCCATGATGGCGTTGTACGGATACACCATATCGACGATATCAAAGGTTATTTGCTCACTTTGGGCATTGGGTGCTACACCGAAGGAGAGATGCAGTTCTATTTTGCCGACAGGAAAGGTGCCCTTGCCGCCGAAGCCATACAACGGGTTGTCCGAAGGCTTGAGCAGGCTATGGCTTATGCCCATGCGGTCGAAGGCATGGAGGAAAATGATGTCTGCTTGACTGCCATTGTCGACTAGGACTTTGTGCAGGTCCCAGCCTGCCACGCTGTAGTTGATAACCATGGCGTCGATGTGGGGGGCACTGCGCAGGTCGACGTCTCGGGCGTCGAAGGTTAGCGGTACGTGGGACCACTTCGTCTGCACGACTGGGCCGGTAATGGCGACGTGGTTGATGCTGCGGTAGTGGTCCCGCTTCTGCTGCTTTGTGTCGAAGTCGGTGCTGGACCCCCCAGTGATCATATGAATGACTCCGCGATACGGCTGATCGGCGAAGTCTTCTTGTTTTGGGGCGTGGGGGTGGGGGATGTTTTGTTGTTGCTGGTGTGGAGGTGGGGGTGGGGGAGGTACGATTTGTACTTCCTAGTGGTGTTGGTATGCGTGGTGCGGTGGATGCGGGGCGGGGGCGTGGATGTATGGTGGAGGGGGTTGCTGATAAGTGTGCACGACAACTCTAGGGTTGTCGGCTGGCTGCGCCCGTGCCATCCTGTCTTTGGTGGCCTTCGTCTCTGGGCAGTCTCTGGTTTGGTGGGCGCAGTCTTCGCCGTGAAAAAGACAGTAGAATCGGCGTGGCGGCTGCGCACGTCCCCGACCCCTACCGCGAGTTCCATTTCCACGGCCCTGGGGGGATATTCCTGACGGCGAGGGGCATCACCAGCGGGGTGCTGGTTGGCGATGTTGTGCACCTGCTGCTGATTGCGGCCGTCTCGACCGGAGTTTGGCTGCGGAGTTCTCGTCCACGTGCGGCTGGACTGTGGAGCATCTTTGGGTTTCCTCTGAGACTCAACCTTGCGCTGGTGGAGCTCTTCGGATTTGGCGTATTTTTCAAATAGCTGATATAATTCCTGGAGGTTCTTGGGCGGATCTCTGATGCAGTGGCTATAAAGGACGCCGGCGCGAAGGCCACTGATGGCGTAGTGGATGGCGATCTGGTCATCGACTGAGGGCAGCTGTGACTTGAGTGTTAGAAACTTGCGGTAATACTCCCGCAGAGTCTCTTTTTCTAGCTGCTTGCAGAGTGAGAGTTCGGCCAAGGCGTCGATGTCTGGGCGGTACCCTTGGAAGTTGAGCAGGAATTTGTCCCCAAGGCTTCTCCAGGAGTCAATGGACAGCGGGGGCAACCTGGTGAACCAGGTGAGAGCTGGGCCCTCGAGGGCGATGATGAAAGACTTGGCCATCGTGGCGTCGTCCCCTCCGGAAGATGCAACGACGACCTGATAACTCATGATGTACTGTGCTGGGTCAGTGCTGCCGTTGTACTTGGGATAGGTCCCTACCAGGAAGTTGGCAGGCCAGGGTGTCACTTGCAGGTGTAGCGCCAGGGGACTTCGCTCGTCGAGGTAGTTGACCCCTTGGAATGGCGCGGTGTGTGGGAAGGTGTAGTCGCGCTGGGGGAAGTGTAGGTCTTCCATTTGCGCGCGCTGTTGCAGGGGTGGCCCGTGCTACAGGCCGAGGTGGCCTTCGCGTATGTCCTCCTGTTGTGCGCGCTGTTGCAGGGGGTGGCCCGTGCTGCAGGCCGAGGTGGCCTTTGCGCTGCATCATCGTGATCTCCTGCTAGAGGTCCTGGGCCTTCTGCTCTTTGTCGCGTATCATTTGCCGCACCTTGGCTAGTGCAGACACACGTTGGCGCTTGGCCTCCAGTATCTCTTTTTTCCTCTGGAGATTGCGGTTCTTGATGTGCAAGGCGCGCAGCTGTAGCTGTTCTTCCGCTGAGATGCCGAGGACTTCGCCGTCCTCGGTGAGGTCCGCGCCCTCCGGTGGGGTGAAGCCTGGGGGAGGTTGCGGTTGTCCTTCAGGGCCGCAGGTGCGGAGGGTGTCATTTTCAGTAGCCTCTTGGTGGGTGGAGTGGGTGAGGGTGGGGGCCTTGCCCTTTTTTGCGGCCAGCAGTGCTGCCTTCGCAGCCTCGTCAGCCTTCGAGCTAGCTTTCTTGGGTGCCATCGCGGGTGGTTTTTTCGTAGCACGAACGGTGGGCGCCAAATGTTGGAACTTGCTCTCTGGTGCAAGGTGATCCAACGGGGGTGTGAAGTGACGTAAACAGGGTTTTCGCCTAAGATGGCAATAGCTCTGTCAATCTAGCCTCTCAAGGGTACTGTGCAGGGGTATTTATAGGTATCCGGGTGCCCAGCGTCCCGTGTTAAGGACGCATGTGCCCTTAGACACCTAGGTTATCCCCGGAATATTCCCATAAAGCGGGGTTACAGACCGTAATTACAGGGGGCCTTTACAAATTAGGCCCGTAACGCACAACGGCCACGCAGGGCCTGTTACAATGGGTCGGATCACGCGCGGGCCTCCACTCTGGGACGAGGTCGCGGGATGAGACGACCTCGTCGCGGGTCTTTGTCCGGTGGCGTATGAGACGAAGGGTAAGTCTGCCCGTTGTCTTGTCACCGTTGGTGCAGCGAGTACGGCGAAGGCCTCGAGCGAAGGGTGGCGTCTTCGCCTTCGCCCCAACAAGACACTTCTTAAGTTGAGACACGTGGAATACGTCATGCACATCAGATAGATGATCAAGTAGCTCGAGTTGATAGGCCATCTCCCCAACTCGCCTAAAGATTCTGAAGGGTCCAATAAAGCTAGGGGATAATTTGCCTTTAACTTTGAATCTCCTCATTCCACGAAGTGGTGACACCTTGAGGTACACATGATCACCCTCCTCAAACTCCAGTGGTCTTCTTCGATTATCAACATAGCTCTTTTGCCTGGTCTGTGCTACCCTCAAGTTCTCCCGGATTATACAGACTTGTTCTTCTGCTTCTTGAATAAGTTCAGGCCCAAAGAACTATCTTTCTCCAGTCTGATCCCAATATAGAGGAGTCCTGCACTTTCTGCTATATAAAGCCTCGAGTGGTGACATCTTCAGACTGACATAGTAATTATTATTATATGAGAACTCAGCATATGGTAGACTCTTGTCCCAACTGCCTCCATGCTGAAGGGCACAAGCTCTCAACATATCCTCCAGTACTTGATTGGTCCTTTCAGTCTAGCCATCAGTTTCAGGATGATAAGACGAACTAAAACTCAACTTTGTATCCATGTTCTCATGAAAGCTTTTTCAAAATCTAGAGGTAAACTATGATCCTCTTTCTGAAACGATCTTCTTTGGTACATCGTGTAAACACACAATCCGAGCCATGTATAACTCTACCAGCTGAGATCCCTTGTAAGTAGTCTTGACTGGAATGAAATGAGCCACTTTGGTCAGTCTATCCACTATCACCCATATGGAATCATATCCTTTCGAGGTGCGAGGCAACCCGACAATGAAGTCCATACCAATCTCTTTCCACTTCCATTTGGGTATCTTTAACGGGTGCAATAGTCTAGCTGGTCTTTGGTGTTCGGCCTTGACTCTTTGACACACATCACACATCGCCACATGTGTAGCCACATCTCTCTTCAACCCATACCACCAGTATTTTTGCTTCAAATCCTGATACATCTTAGTGCTACCAGGATTAATAGAATAATCAGAGTTATGGGCTTCCTTAAGTATAGTCTCACGAAGGCTGTCAATCTTAGGAACACATATCCGCTCCTTGAACCATACTATGCCTTGCTCATCTTCCGTGAATTTTGGACCTCTACCTTCAATAATCAGATCTTTGATTTCTTGTATTTTAGCATCACCAATCTGACCCTTGCGGATTTCTTGTTCCAAGGTAGGTTCCACTTCAATAGTGACTCCTTCAATGTGTGCAACTATTCCCAGGTTGAGTCTCCTGAAATCCTCAACAAGCTCATCGGGTAGCTGGGTAACAATAGCTTCATGGATGTGTTCCTTCCGACTCAAGGAATCCACAACCAGATTCACCTTGCCCGGATGATAATGTATCTCCAAATCATAATCCTTAATGAGCTCCAACCAACGACCTTGCCTAAGGTTGAGATCCTTCTAAGTGAATATATATTTCAAACTCTTGTGATCTGTGTACACTTGGCACTTGGTCCCCATAATATAATGTCTCCATATCTTGAGTGCATGCACTATGGCTGCCAGTTCTAAGTCATGAGTAGGGTAGTTCAACTCATGTTTCCGCAACAGACAAGACGCGTAGGCAATCATGTGTCCCTCTTGCATAAGAACACATCCCAAGCCTTGGCCGCATGCATCACAATAGATATCAAATCCCTTCTGTATATGTGGCATAACCAACACTGGGAGTGACATCAATCTCAACTTCAGTTGATTAAAGCTATCTTGGCACTTCCAATCCCACATAAACTCTCTCCCCTTCTCCAGAAGTGAGGTCATAGGCTTAGCAATCTTAAAAAACCCTTCAATAAATCACCGGTAGTAGCCTGCAAGTCCCAAGAAACTCCGGACCTCAGTAACTGTACTGGTTATGCTCCACGCCACTATCTCCTTGACTTTAGCAGGATCCACTGAGATTCCATGATTAGAAATGATATGTCTAAGGAATGGTACTTCGTCAATCCAGAACTCGCATTTGCTGAACTTAGCGTAGAGTTGATTATCCCGTAGCTTTTGTAGCACCAATCGCAGATGTTCCTCATGATCACTATCACTCATGGAATAAATAAAAATATCGTCGATGAATACCACGACGAATCTGTCAAGATACTCCATGAACACCTTATTCACCAGATTCATAAAATAGGCTGGTGCATTAGTTAGTCCAAATGACATAACCGTGAATTCATATAAACCATATCGGGTTGAAAAAGCCGTCTCCGGAATATCAGATGTCTTAATCTTCATTTGATGATAACCCGATCGGAGATCAATCTTCGAGAATACCTTAACACCTCTCATTTGATCAAATAAATCTTCAATGCGAGGTAACGAATACTTATTCTTCACAGTAACATCATTAAGGGATCTATAATCCACACACATCCTCTATGATGATCCATCCTTCTTCTGTACAAACAGAACCGGCGCTCCCCAAGGTGAGGAACTCGGACGAATATACCCAGCCTCTTGTAATTCTGTTAACTGCTTCTAAAGTTCTTTTAACTTTGCTACATGCATCCTGTATGGTTGTTTATAAATAGGAGCAGTCCTAGGTAAGAGATCAATGACAAACTCAACTTTCCTATCTGGTGGCATCCCGGGTAACTCCTCTGGAAAGACATTGGGGAAATCCCTAACCACACGAATGTTGTCACCAACAAACTTCTCATCTAATAAGAATACAACAGGTCTGGTAGATGCAGTTACTGTAATTTCAACTTCAAATCTTTCTCCTTTAGAGCTGGTGAGTTCTACAGTACCCTGAGCACAATGTATAACGGCCTTTGCCTTTCTTAACCATGACATACCAGGGATCAGATCTATACTACTTTCCTCTAATACTATAGGGGTAGCCCAGAATTCTCTTCCCATAATTGTCAATATCAATCTATGTGTCATATAGTTTGCCTCAACAGGCCCTTTAGGTGTAATTACTACCATTGGTGTTTTCATATTTTGCAGTGGTAACTAATTTGTGTTGGCATGTCGAGCAGACATAAATGAATGTGTAGCACCAGAATCAAATAATATTGCTGCAGGAATTGCATTAATATAAAACATACCAATAGAGATGTCAGCTCCCTCAGTAGTAGTATCAGCATTGACTTGATTAACCCTGACAATAGTGAATCCCTTACCAGATCCTAGAGTCTGCTACTTGTTCTAGACAGGGGTAGTAGCAATCCTCTATGGACAAACATTAGAATAATGCCCAGTCTTACCACACTCGTAGCATGTGGTACCTACACTCTGCCCTGAGAATTTTGCCGTGGTGCTAGTGGGGTTAGCTTGACGAGTCAGTGGAGTCCTTTGTGGGGTGTACTGAGCTGGACACTGGCCTCCTCTAGTACGAACCGGTGTACCCTAGGGTGGAACATGGCGAGGACAAACGCTGCTGCTCCCCTGACCCTGGGATATCACCTTCCTCTTCATGTCCCCCAGCTGAACACGCTTGTGTTCAATGGCTAGGGCCTTGTCGAGCAGCCTCTGAAACGACGGAAAGGTATGAGCCACTAAAGCATACTGCAGAGGTCCATTGAGTCATTCTATGAAGTGTTTCCTGCTTCCTCTCATCTTCAGCCACTTCATCCGGTGTATATCTGGAGAGCTGAATGAATCTGTTGCGGTACTCATTGACTGACATGCTCCCCTTCTTCAACGACAAAAATTCCTTCTTCTTGATCTTCATCAGTCCAGTAGGAATATGATAATTTCTGAATTGAGTAGCAAATTCCGCCCATGTGATAGTATCAGCAGCATCGTGGGCAGTGGTGTAAGAATCCCACCAATCAGCAGCAGGACTAGTAAGTCGACCAGAAGCATAGATAACCTTCTCCCGGTCAGAGCACTGTGCAATAATCAACATCTTCTCCACAGACTTCAGCCAATCATCGGCGTCCAAAGGATCTGGAGAGCTGACAAACGTCAGTGGCTTGTGGCTCATGAACTCCTGGTGCTTGTCCTAGGGTGGAAGAGGTGGTGGAGGTGGTGGCAATGGTGCTTGCTGCTGTTGCACCCTTCGCTCCTGGCGCATCTCCTCCCTCTCTTGGTGCATCTCCTGATGCTCCTGTCGCATCTAAGCATGCATATCTGCCATAGTGTCAGCCATCTGTTGCATCATCTGCATCTGGGTTGCAACTACTTGATCAGTTCCGGCTGGTGGAGGATTCATAGGATTCATCTCTACTTGTTGTTGTTGCTGTCTAAGTACCCTCCGGTTGAATGGGTTGGCAGGTAGATCAATTCCACCTCCCTTCCTGGTATTGACCATCTGAGTTAGAAACACATGGTAAGGAAGAAAGAATTTTAGACAAGGCACGTAATTACGAGACATGTTACTTTGGGGGTTTTATTAGCTAAGTAGAAAAGGTGAGACATGATGAAGATAAGTATAGAAATAATCAGAGTAAGCTAAGTAGGTAAGGGTTTTGTCCATTTCTATCTAGGTTTCGTCCTACAGTCAACATTCCTCTAATACCACCTCTGTGACACCCAGATTTAAGGGATAAAGCCGGGTGCATCTCATATGTGCGCCAAAGAAGAACAACACATATAATAACAGAATTTATAGAGATAAATGTCACAATATCTTAAAAGTAATTATTACATAGTAGAAGTCTTACAAAATAAAAGATAAATATAAAGCGAACTAAGGTTCATCCTTGGCGCCATGAAGTGGACTGGGAGACGCCACCTAGATCAAATCGAACTCCTCGTTATGCGGCTCCTCTTGGACCACCTATTCTTCTCCTATGGGGGGTTTATATATCGCAAGTGTGAGCTCACAAAAGATCATAGCTCAACAAGTCGTGGGGAATAATGTGCATGAACTCACCAAAGGTGGGAGTTCATGTGATGTATAAGGCTGATCAACAATAAGGGGTTAAAGCTGAGCATTGCTTTTAATAAGTTGGTCACATTTTATTAGCAATTACTAAATGTACGTAAATACCAACCATAATAGAAATAATAGAACAAAATTAATAATAAATCCCATGCAATGCAAATGACAAATTCAATTTAGTTTCATAGTTTAATCATGCAAGAGTCCTAAGATGCTCATGACCGCAAGCACGGCTAGTATACCAGTTTTACACTCTACAGAGGTTGTACCCTATACCCACAAGTCATGTTAACCATTTGCCACGGGGTTGTACGGGCCCCATACACCTCTACCAAGGAAGCGAGGTAGGGTAACACTACGAGGCCTTTACCTAGTTCCATTAGCTTTGGAAAACCCGCTACAGTTTCTAGGAAGAACAAGGCAGGAATTCCTGTCTGACCACCATCCCAGCAAAATCAACCCGGGAACCTCCCTACACGCCTACTCCCCTACTGCCCTTGCCCCTATCCAAGGGCGTCCCATTCCACCCTTGTGGTGGCACGTGTTTCTCAAGTTAAGCTCCATGTTCCAATTAAAGATAATGATCTTGACATGAATAATAAATAAAATAACAGAATAATTGGAACATGGACATAATGTAATATTAATCCCAAAATCATATAGAGCAAGAGCAAAACTACCCAAATGATTCAGGGGTAAACAAGGTAAAAGGATAACCAGTCTATGGTGACCTATTGGGTCCCATCAAAATTAAGCCTATGCATGAATAAATGATTATAAAGAACATTATTGGGTAAAAAGTGGTCAATGGCATAACTTGCCTTCAATGAGCTCCTGCTCAGCAACTTCTACCTGCTGAACAAGCATCATATAAAGGAGAAATTAACATCACACCAAACATATAAACAAAATACATATTAATAATCTACACATTAAAATAAGATTATAGGAAAAAGAATCATTAAATTCGGAGTTATGGATTTTAAGTTATTAATTTCCAAAGGTCTTATGTGCTTGGTATAAGATTAATTAAGATATCAATTTTAATGTGGCTTTCATGTTAAAACAGTGGCACTAATTGATAAACACTATTATTACAAAATTATAGAAACTGAAATGGATCAATTTGGACATAATATGTATTTTCTAGGAATTAAATAAGTTTCTGCAATTAATTTCATACAAAAAATTAATTTCGTTAATCATTTATTCATTTTTACTGACTTCTGTACTGCGCGTCAATTCCCAGAGAGTTCAGGGGCTAATCCAGAAGATCTCCTAGACACAGCGAACGTCGCGTAGGATGGCGGGTTATTATCTAAAATCCCTATGGGCTCTGTTGTAAAAAGTGTTGGCCGAAAAGGGTACCGATGCACTTGGGCTACCTGATCAAATACGGATGACCCAGATTAGATCGGCATGTTTACGAATTGGTATCCATTTGTGACGCTCTGATCCCAGATCTAAGGCCAAGGATTAATAGCACACTCTCAGTTCTCACCCATCCGATCCCGATCGGACGACCATCACGCCCTTGGCCGAATCGATATCCTGCTCCTAATTGTGGTCGTCAATTTTGGATCACACGACCTTGCTTTTATCTTCCCCGTGCACCCGAGCTGAACGGCAGCGCTGCCCGAACCACGACGGCGCCATCACCGGCGTGTGCAATCAACACCCTAACACATCTATTCCTCCACCCGAGACGTTCTACACGTTGCAGAGAATGACCCGAGTACATGGGCTGAACTTATAGGGGGTAAAATGTGCGCACTAGCCCTGGCCACGGTGTGCGGCGGCTCCGCATCTCCGATGAGCAATTGCCAGGTGATGCGATGCATTTTTCTGAGCAATTCTAGGTGCAAACGGAGGAGGAGATGTAGGCGCATGTCCTCTGGAGTACTTATAGCTAGCGAAGTGGCGGAGATGGCCTTCCCTCTGCAGCCTACGGCGGCGAAACTCCCGTGATGGTGGCGTCTGGCGGTGGAGACAGGTTCTGGTGCACGAGTTCGCTCCAGAGGGTAGAAGAGGCAGAGGGTTGCAGCTAGACTTCCTTTATATGGCCCAAGCGAGGTGGGGAAGGTGGGTCCACGGCGACTTGCCCGCGTTCGGTTGAGGCCTCCACGATTATCGCGGGGACGACGGTTCTAACCATCGGGTCCCCACGTGCGAGTGTCTCCGGCTGAGGGAACACAACCGCCAGGTTGGCCCCGAGCGCACAAACGGGAGTTCCGCGACGGTAGGAGGACCCGCACGTCAAGGCGTCGTGGGTGTGGGGCTAATTGGGCCACGCGGAGTAAGTAGTGGGCTGAGTGCTTTCGCGATTTGAGCTAACACTCCATTCCTTCTTATTTTTCTTTATCCTTTTCCTCTCCTGATTTCTTTTCCTTTTTGTTTTTAGAATTCAAATTTGAATTTAAATTTTGTTATGAGATTCACCATTGATCAAAATGTACCAAATTCAAATATTAGTGTAAGGAAATATATTCTTATTTATATATTTATTTTCTCATTGGTTTAGTATTTTCTTCTCTTTTCCCAAATCCTGGAATTCCCTTTAGATCTTAAATTCCAATTTGAGTAATAATATATTTATTTTTATATTATTTTTATATTGTCACCAAATGCACACAAAATGAAACCTCGACATGATGCATATGTTATTTAAGTGTCATCAGCTATTTATTAACTTTAAATGTGGTTATTCACATGTTCAATTAAATAGAGGCAAAACACTCCTATTATATAATGTACAAATTTGGGTATTACAAGCTCATCGTCCATATGAAGCCCAACCTGCCATGTAAGTCGCTACTGACCGGCCATGAATTCTTGTGCGCTAGGACGACGGTCGTTGCCGACGTTGTGTGAATGTCCTCGAACATGATGTATGTAGAGGAGTAGCGCATTCGGTGGTGCAACGGCCAGGTGTACTACCTCACTAATGACCCCAAGGTGTACTTCGTCTGCAACCCAGCCAAGAGTCATCGGTACTCGCCATATCGCGCGTGTTCGATGACTACTATGTTAAGGACTGTGGCGTCATCTTGGTGCCAGATGTGACGTAGAGGAGGACTGACAACAATGATCAGTTCGTCAGCCTTGCCACCGTCGGTGTAGCTTTTGTGTCGGCCTGCCTTTAATTCTCTTTGCAAACACACACTTGCCTTTTTGTTTAAGTAAGCGCGTATGGTGGTGCGTGCCTGATGACTGATGATGTACGAGGTAACTTCTTCCGGCAGGTGTGGGACGTGCTCTACAATGACGAGACCATGAAAATCGTGGCATATATCGAAGTCTGTATGATAATGATAGTTACAATGTAGTGGTGAAACGGCTAGATTAAAATAACAAAATTTATGTATGGTCAGGATTATTAATGGATTATGAAACATTTTCTCATAACAGTATAATATATATTTTGAATATAGGTTATCGTGGTATTATATGTTTCCGTTGCAACGCACGAACACTCATCTAGTATTCTAGTATTCTTGATTCGGTTGTGTGGCAGATTATAATCTTGTTTTGTTTGGTAGTATGCTGTCGCTGAGGAGTACTCGGGTCGCTAACCCGGTGATGGTAGAGGTCGATGTTGTGGTCATAAACCGCCTGTTTGGTTGGCTTCTCCCGATAGCCCGGTTGCAGGAGCCAGGTCGACAGGAGCCTGGCTCCAGAGATGCAATCAATTTGCTCGCGCCTGCAGAGCCTGGCCTAGGGTGCTTTAAGTATCGTGCGAGCCTAACTCCACATCTGCATGTAGGTAACCAAACACACACCTCGCACGCATAGAGCCTGGTTGACAACAATCAAACACCAGCTCATTGTATCCCACGATGCAAGTACCAGCAAATACAGGCAACCAAACACATGTAAAATGATCACCTTGTTAGTCACGAGCTAGTGGTTGAGAAAAACCAATGTGGTTATATGGCCGTAGATCAGTTACTGGCTGGAGCTATTACAGATGTTATTCATGATGCTCCATTTGCTCGCTCCACCTCTTCTCCGAAGATGACCTTGCAAGCAGTTGCGGACCTAAGATTTAAACCTAAGGTATACTAGTAGAAAAGAGCTTCTCTATACTAGTGGTAATCATGGAAAATAATAAATATGTAACATCATGTATAATCCGATATATATATACATATTCAGTACAACGGCAAAAAATAACCAAAATGTCTCATAATAAGTTTGAATCATAAAATTAGGTTGTAAGTTTTATAGATTTATTTCTTTGGGCTTAAGCGCTGAGAAGTAGTTTGTTTTAAAAAATCACCAAATTGTCTCATGATGCAAGTCAGATAAATTTGATGGATCTGATACTCTTACCAATATTTTTAATTGGCTATGCAAGGCGGAGAAGGTTATAAGTCGGTATATGTTGACTCCGGATGAGGGGGTTTTCTTTGTGCCACACTAGTTGATCGAGACAACCTCGGGCGAGTCGGAGAGTTGGTCGGTCGGTCTACCTCATAGAGTTGGTCAGCGGATTTGGTCACCTTCCGGAGCATCGCTGAGACGCCCTTGGGCAAGTCAGAGAGTTGGTCAGTCGATCTGCCTCGCATAGTTGGTCGGTGAAGACAGACACTTTCGTGAGCATCGCCCAAGACACCCTCAGGCGAGCCGTGACTACTTCTCCCACCCGGTGATGGCCTCGCACGAGCCATGACTGTGTCTGCCCGCCTCAAAGTTGACCTCCTTCTCACCCGGCAGGGACTTGGTCGAGGTTTCTGGGCCTTGCCTTGGGTACCCTGTACTGGGTACCCCACAACAGCCCCTGAGCCTTCGTTTGACTCCTTGGAGTTGGTCGGAGGCTCCCTTGCTAGGGGTCAGAAACCCTGAGTGCACCCAAGCACATCAGTATGATGTAGCCCCGAGCCCCACTACTAGAGCAAACCTCTGTACAGGCGGTTTGGTTCGCCTCTACACAGGCGGTTCTAGGAACCGCTTATGGTGCACCGCCTGTGATGTAAAACAACATCACAGGCGGTCAATCAAAAACCGTCTGTGAAAGACACACATTACAGGCGGTCCAGTTCAAAGGAACCGCCTGTGATAGACACACATCACAGGCGGTTTTTTATCCTAGCCGCTTGTGTTAGGCACACATCACAGGCGGTTTTTAATATAAGTTCGACTGCATACAATATAAATCACAGATGGTTTTCAATATACAGATTCATATACAGAATTTTCAAACACAGATTATACACAGATTTCATACACAGATTCACACAGATTGCATACACAGATTTATACATATCAAGTTCCATAATACACAGATTCATCCACATATAAAGTTCCATCGTCATACACAGATTTATACACATATCAAGTTCCATAGACAACTAAACATCTCAAAGTTCCATAGAAAACTAAACATCTAAAGTTCCTAACTAAAGACCTAAACACTGTGTGATATTGTGTACAAACTTAGTTCTGGGAATTGTTGCAAATTTCCATTTGTATTGTAGAATAGCCCTTGTTGATGAAGAACTTCACGACGCATAAAGTAAAGCAAGTCTCTTACAACCTTAGCCACGCCGACGGAAACCATATCTCTTTCTAACCATTCAGCATTGATCTTGGATTTAGGAACCTGCAATGAAAGCAAAAAACAAGCAGTGCTAAGAGTAATGTGATGAGCAACAATATAACATAAAAATTGCAACATAGACAATGATAGCGAACTTACATCCTCACGATTGACCATGTAATGGAAGGTGACACGACACCATTCGCATACATAATAACCGCACAGGACAGTACCCAGAGGTTGTTTGTCACCATATGGAAATAATGATATTGACAAATTTGGCTTGTCCTCTGGATGTTCGCCGCCAAGATCTTTCCAATAAAAATGGTATGCACTGCATATAAGAATAGCATTGTGAGATTAAGAATACATTTGTTAAGTTGTAATAAGTACAAGTGTGCAATAATAATCATACTTCTCTAAAATCTTCAAGAAGTCATTATACGTAGCCTTTTCCATTCTCAGTGAGTCGAAGACCACGACTTTACCATCCTTTGGAAAGATCATGATACAAATGTAGTGGTCACTATATAGACATAGACGAAAACACATGTTAAGATCACGATTGCCATAATTTATAGTTCAAAACCATGTCGATAACTTACTTAAAGTGGTGCGGAGCTATTATTAAGTCCTTGCCATGTTGTACATGATTATACATGGCTCGTCCAATGTATGCCGCCATTACCTTCATTTTCTTTCTCTGATTCTGTTTGATGGCTTTCTCAAATTCAGCATCGTCCAAGTCTTTGTATTCTTCTCCATGCCTTCGAGCAACTTCTTTGTAGCGAGATTGGGATATCATCAACGGGTCAAGAAACCCTGTCTTAAGTTGTTTCTTCTTATCATCCATGTATTGCATCCTACGTGTAAAAGTGTTAATCGTTAGACTCTCGTTTATGTGTGCGTGTACAAAACTAACAAATATGAAAGTTTAGAGGTACTTACAAGCAAAAGAGGGTTAAGTAGTTGGTTTCCATCCTTTGTCGGTGGTACAACGACCAGAGATCGTCAAAGAATAAATGCCGCACAGGATCTATATGATCATTGCTCCAAAATGCATCTTCTGGCACAACAAATGTGAAGTCCTCGAGTTTGTATTTGTTGGTAGCCACCATGTACCACTCATGCATTCTAATCTCTGGAGTCGAGAACTTAGAAAATTGCACCGTCGTCAAGAACGGCCTCCCATTCACAAATTTTGGAGGAACATCCTCCTTCTTGTATACCGAGATATTGGTTTTAAGACGTAATGATTCTCGAGTATGAATCATTCCATCTTCTTCCCATACTTCGAAATTATCTATTTGGGACCGTGTGCCTACTCCATGAGATGCTGATTCCGCTTTTGATTGATTTGTCATAACTCTCCGCAATTTATGCAGGTAGCGTGACACTGATTCTGATGGTTTCTTGACTATGTGCAAGCTTGAAATGTGTTTTCCTCCATCATTTTTTGATATGCAAGTACACCTAATCATACATCTCGTGGATCAGATAAAAATATTAGGGCCACTATATTTACATCATATGTTTCAGTTGGAGCGATACCTGGGAGTATTAAAAGGTTATGTGCGAAATCGCGCTCACCCAGAGGGTTCAATCATGGATGGATACACTACAGAAGAAGTGATTGAGAGCTATATAGATTACATCAGTGACGAAACAATGATAGGTGTGCATGTACCTAAACATGAGGGTAAACTATGTGGGAGAGGGAGAATGGGCAAGAAAACTTTTCGCGTTGAGGATTACAAGCTAGTATATTGTGCTCATGGTAGTGTACTACAACATCTCACGATAGCCGAGCCTTACATAGAGGAACACCTAGATGAGCTTCGTAAAGAAAATCAGAACCGCACAGAGGACTAGATCATGAGGGAGCACAAACATCGTTTCAGCGAATGGTTAATGGACAAAAACATCCCATTCGGAGACTCTTTGGAAGAGAAAACAATGAAGAATTTGGCTTCTGGGCCATCATGTTTTGTGACATCATGGCAAGCATATGACATCAATGGGTACACATTCTATACTAAATCAAAAGACATGAAAAGTGTTGCACAAAATAGTGGTGTTCGTATCGATGCTTTTGACCTACATGGACAGAAGACCACATGTTTTGGATTCATAGAGGAAATATGGGAATTTGATTATGGCCCAAGCATGAAAATACCCTTATTTAAGTGCCAATGGGTACAACATCCCGTGGGGGTGATAGTGGATAACTACGGACTCACACTGGTAGACTTAAAGAAAGTAGGATATAAAGATGACCCGTGGGTTCTCGCCGAATGTGTTGCACAAGTGTTCTATGTACTCGATCCAGCAGATGAGAAGATGCATGTAGTTATTTCTGGAAAAGCAAAAAATTGTTGGAGTTGAGAATGTGGGAGACCAAAATGAGGAATACAATAAGTATGAAGAGATGTTCGTCTTTAACGGTCGAGAGAGAATCAAGCGTGTGGAAAAGAAAATTGATAAGAACTTAAAGCCATACATGCGGAAAAATGGTAGTTCATGAAAAATTGTATGAATCAAATTGTATTTGTTATCATGTATGATCGACTATGAATTGTGGTTGCCAATTAATTTAAAATCTCTCTAGTTATCTATGTGTGCTATTATAAATCATTTAAATTGTATTTGCATATTATTGTTAAAAATTAAATATTAATTCATTTAAATTGTATTTGCATATTTCTGTTAAAAATTAAAATTATTTTCATATTTAAATTGTATTTTCATATTTTCACAATCACAGGCGGTTTTTCCTTAAGGTCCGTTTGTGAAAAGGATAGAGCACCACAGGCGGTCCTAAACAAAAACCGCTTGTGATACTATTACATCACAGGCGTACCGAACCGCCTGGGACATCACAGGCGGTTTTCTAACCGAACCGCCTGTGATGTAAAAAGCCTACCGCTTGTATAGAGCCAAATTGTACTAGTGCCCCCAAGTCCGTTGAGGATAGCTTAGGGGTATATTCGGTGCCTAATCAATTTAAGGGTGGACCCTTCCTATGATGGTCTTCATGCACTAAGCGTTATTCCAGATTTGCTCGACTCTTATTGATGACCGAAATCTCGGGTGCGCGCAAGCGCATCTGCTAGATGTAGACCCTAAGCCCCCGAGCAATCCACATGGATTGCTCAGGGGTTTCTTCGATATTCATGTAGTTTAGGGGCGGACCCTTCATGCGATGGTCGTCACAAGTTGAGCGTGAGTCCACTTAGTGCCAAAGCTGGGCGTAGTCTTGGGTGGTGATCCTCTAAGCGAGTCGTCTTCCAAGGGCTTGATCCTTGATATGCACACATCTCCCCTTGGAAGGCCTTTCGAGGTTTCTTTGAGGGCAGGGCTGCCTTCCACCGACCTAGTCAGCGCGGGGAAGGAGGCCGTCGAGCTACGAACGAGTTACCCAAGTGAGATCCAACCACCCTTTGGTAGGGTTAAGTCTCGGTGAGTGGTCCCACTGGGGCTTGACCCGCTGGGAGCATCTCAATGAGTCCTTCCTTATTTGATCATATATCGGCCCTTTGGTCGGTCTAGCCGACCAAAGAGGAGCCATGTGGCCACACCATCTGTTGTGTTACCGCAGGAGAATGTGAGGTACAACCTTGGACGTGGGCACAAGCAAATGACCTATGGGCTGGTCACCTATCTTGCGACTCATAGGGAGCTTGCTCGATCCACCCCTCGCTCTACGTGAGAAGTTGGGGTGAGCTTCGGTTTGTTTCCTGGTCGATATGAGGTAATTACTGTGGTGGCACATTGAAAGAGGTGGCCATCATGATGTCGTTCGACACGGGTGCCATGATGGAGTGGTTCACCACCTTGCTTGTTACTGGCGTACCCCTCGCGGTGATGCACCTCTACAACCGTGATCATACCAGCAAACGATCCTAAACACAACTCAAGATTGACGCTTAGTACTATACCCTTGGGGCTCCTACTTTAATTTTTTGTGCTCAATCTTTCGAATCATGTAACTGGAGCTTGCCGAGCAGAGTTTTAGGAACCAGCCCTTATGTTTGGTTGAGGTTCAGGCCTTTAGGGACCCAGTCCGAGTGTAACGCCCTGAATTTGGGGGTAGAATTTTTTCTTCTTTTCACTCACCAAATTCGGGCGTTACTCTCTTTTCTCTTCCCGTTTCGCTCCTTCCCAATTTCAAACTAGTATAATGATGGGTTTCCGTGTCATGTATAAACAAAACATAAGTGTCATGAGTGTTGCATCATGCCGAAGCATATTTCTTTGTTTGATGTCGCGTGTTTGTCTCGCCCCGTTTCGGATTTTTGGTTCGCGATCGGATTCCGTTTAGTGGTCGTGCGTGTCGTGGGTTTCGACCCGCGGAGTGATCAAGCCCGGCCCAGTCCGGCCCGGTCCGGCCTAGTCTGGCCCGCGCGCCCCTGGCGCCCCTTGCCCTACCCATGTGTGTGCCCCCTCCCCCTAATCCCGTTGTCTCATTTGATTTTCTCCCGCGCAGTAACTTCCCTCTCCCACCTCTCTCTCTCTCCCCGTGGTGCCCTAGGGTTTGGAGTCGAGATCGCCGGAATTTGGATCCTCGGAGGTGAGTTTTCCCCTCCCCTTCCCTTTCTCTCTCTCCCTCCTTCCCCTCCCTTCTTCCCCTGGACGAGCCCCTCCCCGCGTCGCGCCCCCCGGCGAGTCCCGCCCCGGCCGAGCCCCTCCCCGCGTCGCGCCCCGACGGCCCCGCCCCGGTCGTGCCCCCGGCTGCGCCCTCGCACGCCCCTGCTCGAGCCCGTGCCCCGGCAGCCTCGCGCCCCGACGGCTTGCACGGTTCGTGTGCCCTCAACACGCGCAGCGTGCTCTCGCGCGTGTGACCGTAGTCGCGTTTCGTTTAACCCTCGTTTAATCCACTTTAATTTTGTTTAGTCAATGTGCTGCGTCGCGTGACGGTCCTTTTAAATTTATATTTAATAATGTGCTGCGTCGCGCACTTCATCGCGCGACGGTCCTTTTAAATTTATATTTAATAATGTGCTTCGTCGCGCGCTTCGTCGCGCGACGATTCTTTTAATTTATATTTATTAAAGTGTTGCGTCGCGCGCTTCGTCGCGCGATGATTCGTTTAAATGCAGTTCAGTTGACGTAAGCCGTCGTGCGTTTCGTCACGTAATGCTTAACGTTTATCTATAATTAATGCAAGAATCTCGTTGTGTGCTCTGTCACGCGACGAGTCATTTACTTCTTAATTCAATTTAAATGTTGTGTCGTACGTCTCGCCGTGCGACCACTCCCTTTCATTCATCTTTATCTATTTATAATGATTAAATATGGAACATGACTTTACTTTATGCTCAATGTAGTGGCTAAATTTGATACCCTTCTGTTTAAACGAATGGTTTAATTTATAATTATGTAAAGTGATTGCCTCTCGACCGTATACCCGACTGTCTTTTCCTCTTTCTCTCTTAACCGTAATTGCGAGCCCCGCTTTGAACGTCTGTTTATTTATTGCATTCTATTGTATGGTGTACTGTTCTTTTGTATTAAATGTGTGGATGTATGTATGTTTGCGCTCGTATAGAGAACGATCTAGTTGAAGTGCCCGAGGAACTCGCAGGAGAAGCCCCTGAACAGCAGCTGGTTGGTGGAGGCAAGTGTCCCTTGACCTATCTTTGTCCTATACATTCTATAATTCACTTCCCGCATTTACACAGTTATACCTAAGGATTGACTAACTTTTGTTATCCATGTCCTTGTTTACCTATATGGGTTGGATTATTATTGTTTAGCTTTATGCTATTGCTCAACTCTAATCAATGAACATGATGAGATTTATCAATGATACATTGTTTCCCTTCTTTATTATGATGTTATACTTGTGTCATTCAAGGGGGCTCGAGCGTTTTCTCGAGTGCCTCTCCGTAAGGACCTGTTCGTTGGATGACCGCCCGGGAAAACAGTGCAACCATCACTACAACACATATGACCTTCTATGACGTTTGCATGATGACATTAAATAAATTCATCATTAAATCGATTGCTTTATGACGATTTCTAGAAAATAACCAAGTTTAGTGACAAAAATCTAACAATTGTCATTGAAAACATCATCAATTATTCAGGATTCATATTTGTGACGATATCATGTGACAATTTGCATTTGTCATTCAAAAGATCTCGTCCTTTCAAGTTGTACATCATGATTGTGATGATATCAAATGTCAATGCCTATTTGTCATAGATATTTAATCTATTTTAGAAAAGAAACTCTGTATACTCTATGTTTGTGCTCAGTGTAACACCCAGGTATTTCACAAAGTGTAGAATTTAATAATCACTCGAGGCAGCGATGCGATTTTGAAAAGTGTTTGATTTTTTATAATTTCGACCACACTCGAGATCCAAAAAAACAAGGCATCAAATTGTTCTCCAATCAATTGTTTGGATAGTGGACGGAATTCGTCTGACCTTAACTGAATCAAATGCCGACTAAAATATCGTAGCCAATGTATTTTTTCAGTCCATTTATATCTCGCTTAAACCCTAACCTAAGCACTGAGATATTTTGTATGCTTTTGTTCAAAAAATGGAAAATCCATCTTTTTCTTTTCCCCGTCGCCATACTCCCTCAGATTATTTCCCCACCGCCTCCATCAGATCTATCCGGCTATCCCTCACACATGCCTCTCTCCACGCCTATGCCAGGTTCTTCGCCCTCCACCAGTGAGCACGCCAAGCACCGCCCCTTCCTGTTTCCCAACGCACCCCTGCAGAGCGCTCGCCTCCCTACCCTGGCTCCGCTCAACGCTTGGACCACACTGTTATTTGTTGTCTCCACGCACCTGCTTTAGGCTGCGCCGCCGTGCGCCCTGTGCCGGTCGACCTCGCCGCGGCCTGACCCAGTCGTCGTCCCTGCTTCACCTCCCCGTCATGCTCCTCCATGGGCGCGGTGAGCACCTATGCCGTCGTAGCCATGCCTTGGGTGCCACACCGACTGTCAGCCTCATCTCTCTACTCGCTGGTCTCCTTCCTCCATGTGCTCACCACGCCGGACGCCACTCCCAACCCTCCACGCTTCCCTCCCCATGTCGCGGCGGCCTTCACTCAACTCTGCCTCGCCATCGTCTAAGTCCCCACGTCCCTGCGCGGCGACGAGCCCGCCCAGGCCCTACCAAGGACCCCTGCAAACTCCAACCTCATAGCCTAGCCCTGCCACCGTTTCTACAGTGGTGATCCCCAACTCCCCTCTGTTGTCTTGCTAGTTCTCAGTGCATACAATTTTTTCTAGTACCTTGCTGATCTATGTGTGTACCGTGTATGTGTGTGCGATTGGAGCATAGGAATCCCATGAGTGTGTGGAGAAGCAAGCCCCAACGCGACGCCCACCAGATTTTCGGTAAAATGGGTGAACTAGGGTTTCGTCGTCGTTCTTGCAAATATCGAATTTAGTCTTGGTGGGCTAATTCTCTATTTTTGTTTGTTGGTTGATTGATGGATTGATAATTCCCTTGGAGTGTGCAGGTTCACGATCATTTTTTATTTCAAATTCTAAAAACAATTGGTTCCTAGTAGGATATTTTACTTGAGTGGGTGTGGTCACATTTTATATTGTCCAAAATCCGTGATTTCTCTATTAGGGCCCATACTAACGTTAGTCTAGTTCTTGGTTTTCTTCTAATTTTAATTTGGCTTACTCGCTCAGTATGGCCACATTCACTCTTAAATTATTAGCCATATTATACAGTTGCTTTCAGACATTTATTAGGCATTAGGTATTATTATGAGCAAAAGCAACTTGCTTACCGTACTCCTTTTTGAGCTGTGATATGTGAAATTGAAGAGATTGATCTCGTGGCACTGTTAGTATTGTTGGTCATTAGATTGATTGTCAGGAACGAATGGAACTCTTCCTCTACTGAATCTGTTATGCTTTAGATCTTTAGGTTGACGTGAATGTAGTTCCATTAATCTAGTAAAATTGTTTAAAAAGCTAGTTAAAATGTTTTGTCCATATTCTGAGTTTTAGGTGTCCATGGTTGCTGAGTCTAAGTGTTGTTAGTCTTTCGGTGTTATGCCTTAGCTAAGAAGAGTATAGAACGTGTGTATAGTTTATTGTTTCGTGATGTTTGAGCTAGCTCCGGATAAACTAGAGAAATATGAATATTTATAGATATATCTAGTGTTTTCTTATGAGTGTTGCAATGTCTTGCCATTAAGTGTTTGTCTCATTACCATACAGTGTTGTTTTGACTTGTGTTATTCTTCCGTATAATTCATGCATATGCATCGAACATATCATTTAGGTACGTTAGATGTTGATCATGTGGAATGGAGGTCAAGAAGCTAAGTTGACCCCCAAGGTGATGCAGTGGTGGACTACTCCACAAGATGATGTCGGCGGACAAATCTCAAGATGGATGGACTAAACGAGTGCTAGGATAAAAGCTGATCGTCAGACGAATAATTTCTAGCAACACTAATGTAGTGTTGGTTTCTAGGCAAGCCCCAGTGCATACAACCTTATGGTTGTGCTTTTAAATGATTTTTAATGCTCTTAAGTCTAGTGAGTTGTGCATTAGGTGAAATAGAGTGCTCCTTATTCAGAGTCCCTTGGTGCACTTATTTTTTCCTAAAATTCTCGGGAGTTCTGATCTATTGGGAATTTTGGATGGAGATAGTAGTATCTTGGGTTGATGAGGATACTTTGGTTGTTCCTATTCCATAAATTTTGTTGCATTGTGGTGAGAGTTTGAGAATGTTCTATGTTTGTTCTGTCATTTTTGCTTCAAATTCTCATGTGTTCTACATGTGCTCCTTGTGCGGAGTTGGAGCATTTCCAACATTATGTACCTACTTATTCATTTCAAGTTGTCTTTATTGAATATTTGTTTGTTTGTGAAAATTTTGTATCATTGTGGCCATAAGTTATTTAGGGAATAACTTTGGTTGCAGATGATCCATACAGCATGTCGTTGTGCTCATCGCATGGATCATGTCTGGGCTCACAATTAGGCTCGTCGCTCGGCCTCGTCGAGCTAGAGATCCTCCAACACGGAGGCACCGATGCCAAGAAGGCTTAGGTTGGTACAATCTGAACCCCTACATATTCCCTGTTGTTACCTCGTTGTGCTCGATCTGGTTACTGTCCTATGTGCGGGTTTGTTATATTCGTAGTGGGGCTCTCACTGTTGTGGCTTGTTACATTAGGTAATAGGGATGAGAGCATCATATACTCTATCGGATTCTCAGGTTCCTCTGCAATTTTGAACATTAGAGCGTCTTTAGTGTATGTGGTGAATTTTTTCTCGCCCCTATCAAAAGTCTGCTAGATTTTGTAAGTGGTGGAAATGATAGTGAGGATAAAATCTGATGGTAACACCAACATTGACATATTATTTACATGTAGAAGTGTTTGAAAAGGAATGTAGAACAAACAAAAAAGGGTATAGTCAGGAATAAGGAAAAACACTATGGATGGGATTCATTATTTTCTAAGGTTCACCTTGTTCCAGTGATATATGAAATGATACATCAGATAGGTGGGAAGTGGAAGTAGAATGCAATGGATAATAATAAAAAGTTATCACTCTGGAGTATCCTGGATCTACCATTTTTGTTTACTAGGGTAGCATGCACATTCGCTTTTGTCTTACCTGGTAATCTTTACAGTGCGAAAGGATCTCTAGTTGAGTTGATTAGGTTGTCTAAGTAACACTTCTTAGGTTTTGAGACTGACTCTCTGTGTGAGTAGTTTAGGCTGTGTTAAAAAAGTCTAATGGGTTGTCCCATGGCAAACCACTGCTCTATGCCTCGACCCTGGTGATGTCTTGGTTGTTCTCAAATGGGCTACGGTGTTGCTGCTACGCCAAAGCATAGGTCTAAGGCTCGCCCCCAGTGCAGTCTTTTAGCATCCCCTTTTTAATTACAGTGGTCTATTGTTATTGCCTTATTGAAGTCCAGCTCAATTGTCGTATTTCCCCTTGACTAATGGTTCTTCTGTCCCTCATGTTTTGTTTATTATTTACACTGTTTGCTGCAGCTGCCATCCTTCTAGATGTTCAAAAGCAGCTCTAGCATCAACACTTAGAAGCTTCTAATGATCTATCTTAGCATCAACACTTAGATGTTCAAAAGAATGTATGGTAATATTAGAATTATTTTGAAGCTTCTAATGATCTATCTTAGCATCAACACTTAGACCTTTTAACTCATTATTGGGAGAGAGCGACAAGGTTCTAAAGTTGTATCTGTTCAACTTTTTTGGCACCATGTCACCATGTCACCATGATTTTTTGCAATCCTATTTATGTTTATCTTACATTTTGGAACTAGTTGATGAAGTTCAGATAAGATTGAGAATACCACCTATTGCATCTACTATATAAGCTTATTCCAACTACAACACATTCAATTTGTGTTATTCCAAATACATCGTATGGTGTATGTATATTTGATCAATATTATTTTCCGAGTCCTAAATCTACTATCACACTTCTCATACGAGTGTTCTTTCACCAGTTGATACTCTTGCACCTTATTCCTTTCTTATTTTTGTATTCTAAAGTCATTGATAGGTAGCGCATAGGTCACATTTTTTCTGATATCTTTTGCACTCCATTCTATTTTAAGTTTTTATCCATTGACTTTTATGTTAACCTCATTGCAGCCTTTGCAGGCACTTCCTATATTTCTTGATAGGATGTGTCGGGGACCATAATTAGGGGTACCCTCAAGACTCCTAAATCTCAGCTGGTAACCCCCATCAGCACAAAGCTGCAAAGGCCTGATGGGTGCGACTAAGTCAAGAATCGGTCTATTCGAGGGACGCGATCAGGCCTCGCCCGAGCCCAGCCTCGGGCAAGGGCAGCCGACCCCGGAGGATTTACGTCTCGCCCGAGGCCCCCCTCCAGCAACGGACACACCTTCGGCTCGCCCAAGGCCCAGTCTTCACCGAGAAGCAACCTTGGCCAAATCGCCACGCCAACCGACCAAATCGCAGGGGCATTTAATGCAAATGTGGCCTGACACCTTTATTCTGACGCGCGCCCTCCAATTGACAGCGCCGAAGTGAACGTAGTCACTTTGCCGCTCCACTGACAGGCCTGACAAGAGGACAGCGCCGCCTGCGCCGCTCTGACTACTGTGCCACTCGATAGAGTGAGGCTGACATCAGCCAAGTCCGGCCTCAGGCGCCATAGGGAACTCCGCTTCGCCCGACCCCAGGGCTCGGACCCGGGCTCAGCCCCGGAAGACGACGAACTCCGCTTCGCCCGACCCCAGGGCTCGTACTTAGGCTCAGCCCCGGAAGACGACGAACTCCGCTTCGCCCGACCCCAGGGCTCAGACTCAGGCTCAGCCCCGGAAGACGACGAACTCCGCTTCGCCTGACCCCAGGGCTCGGACTCAGGCTCAGCCCCGGAAGACGACGAACTCGGCTTCGCCCGACCCTAGGGCTCGGACTCAGCCCTGGCCTCAGCCGACGGTCTCCGCCTCGCCCGACCCAGGGGCTCGGACTTGACCTCGGCCTTGGAAGACAGACTCGACCTCGACCTCGGAGGAGCCTCCACCTCGCCCAACCCAGGGCTCAAACCGACCACGTCACAGGAGTCGCCATCATTACCCTACCCTGAGCTGACTCAGGCTACGGGGAACAAGACCGGCGTCCCATCTGGCTCGCTCCGCTAAACAAGTAATGATGGCGCCCCGCACGCTCTATGACGACGGCGGGTCTCAGCCCCCTTACGAAAGCAAGAAGACGTCAGCAAGGACTCGACAGCCCCGACAGCTGTCCTTTCGCCAGGCTCCAGCGCTCCTCCAACGGCCACGACACCACATGAACCGGGTGCCAAAACCTCTCCGGTTGCCACGATGGCATGTACTAAGGGCACTAGCTCTCCTCCGCTAGACACGTTAGCATACTGCTACACCCCCCATTGTACACCTGGATCCTTTCCTTACGCCTATAAAAGGAAGGTCCAGGGCCCTCTTACAGAAGGTTGCCGCGCAGAGAAGGATGGGACGGCGCTCGCGCAGGGCCGCTCGCTCCCTCCCGCGTGGACGCTTGTAACCCCCTACTGCAAGCGCACCCGACCTGGGCGCGGGACAAACACGAAGACCGCGGGTTTCACCTCTCACGCCTATCTCCCTCCGGCTTTCCTTCCCCCCTTCGCGCTCCGTCTCGCGCCGACCCATCTGGGCTGGGGCACGCGGAGACAATTTACTCGTCGGTCCAGGGACCCCCCGAGTTCGAAACGCCGACAGTTGGCACGCCAGGTAGGGGCCTGCTGCGTGTTGACGAACAGCTTCCCGTCAAGCTCCAGATGGGCAGTCTCCAGCAACCTTTCTAGCCTAGGACGGTGCTCCGTTTCGGGAGTCTTGAGTTCATGTCCCTCGACGGCAGCTACGACATGATACTCCTTCCCCCGCCATGCAACAGCGACAATGGCGGCCGAGAACGCGCCCGTCGGTGGCGGAATCGACGACGTCTTCCCCGCGTGGTGGAAGAACAACATTCAAGCTCGCCCCGTCCCCTCCCCCGCTGACGGAGGAGGAGGCGCGGCAACCAAGGCCAAGCAGGAGGCGGCACCTCGTTGGCTGTCGAGCGAGTCGACGGCGCCGGCGCCCCAACGGGGGGCACGTCGGGCATCGACCTCGTGTCTGAGATGAAGACGAGCGTCGTCTCCCCGCAACACGCCAACCCCAAGCAAACGGACGACGCCAGCACGCTCGCAAAGGACTTGCTGGGCGTCACCCTCGTACCTGAGACGGTGGTGCGGTCTACCCCTGACGCGACTTCGTCACCGCCCGTCGACCAAGAGGTACCGACCAATTCCCATCTCACGCCTTTTGGATTCAGCCTCGACCCACCAAGCGACTTCGCTTTGGTGGACGCTCTCATAGAGGCGAGTCCAAACCCTCTGGGGTATCGTATGCGGTCACCCTAGGACCGGTTGACGGTCGTCTCGACCTACGAGCCCTCAGGGTTCGAGGAAGATGACGAGCCCGACATTAGTTGGGATTTCTCCGGACTTGATAACCCCAGTGCCATGCGGGACTTTATGACCGCATGCGACTACTGCCTTTCCGACTGTTCCGATGGTAGCCGCAGCCTCAGCGATGAGGACTGCGACCCAAGTCGTGAATGTTTCCACGTCGATCTAGGGGGTCCCGACGAAGGCAACCATCTTGGTATGCCAGAGAATGGTGACCTCCCTAGGCCTGCACCTCGCGTTGGCATCCTTCGGGAGCTAGTTGTGGTCCCTGTCCCGGCGAGGGGTCATGACCCACAGCTCGAGCAAATCCGCGAAATGCAGGCCAGGCTCGACGAGGGAGCAAGAACACTTGAGCCGTTCTGCCGGGACAATGGGCAGGAATGGGCGGGCCAACCTCTGGCCGGAGAAGTGCGTCATCTACCCCAGGGCATTCAGCACCGCGTCGCCGACGATGTCAGGGTAAGGCCGCCACCGGTTTCCAGTGGGGTCGGCCAGAACCTGGCTGCAGCGGCAATACTTCTCCGCGCGATGCTGGAGCCATCAACCACCGAGGGGCGGCGTATCCAGAGAGAGCTCAAGAATCTCCTGGAGGACGCCACGGTCCGACGTGCCGAAAGCTCCGCCTTCCGAAGGCAGGGGTACCCCTCGGAACATCGCACCGTGACTTCCCGATTCATGCGGGAAGCCTCGGTCCACACCGGGCGCACGCGCAACACAGGCCTGCAGCCCCGGGTCGCCTCGGCAACGAGCACCATCACTGCAACCGTCGGGCCCACCTCGACGAGAGGGTGCACCGAGGCTACCACCCTAGGCGTGGGGGACGCTACGACAGCGGGGAGGATCAGAGCCCCTCGCCCGAACCACCCGGTCCGCAGGCTTTCAGCCGCGCCATACGACGGGCGCCGTTCCCGACTCGGTTCCGAACCCCGACTACTATCACAAAGTACTCGAGGGAGACGAGACCGGAACTATGGCTCGCGGACTACCGGCTGGCCTGCCAACTGGGTGGAACGGACGATGACAACCTCATCATCCGCAACCTCCCCCTGTTCCTTTCCGACACCGCTCGCGCCTGGCTGGAGCACCTGCCTCTGGGGCAGATCTCCAACTGGGACGACCTGGTCGAAGCCTTCGCCGGCAATTTCTAGGGCACGTACGTGCGCCCTGTAAACTTCTGGGATCTCCGAAGCTGCCGCCAGCAGCCGGGAGAGTCTCTTCGGGACTACATCCGGCGATTCTCGAAGCAGCGCACCGAGCTGCCCAACATCACTGATTCGGATGTCATCGGCGCGTTCCTCGCCGGCACCACCTGCCGCGACCTGGTGAGCAAGCTGGGTCGTAAGACCCCCACCAGGGCGAGCGAGCTGATGGACATCGCCACCAAGTTCGCCTCTGGCCAGGAGGCGGTTGAGGCCATCTTCTGGAAGGACAAGCAGCCCCAGGGCCGCCCACCGGAAGATGTCCCCGAGGCGTCAACTCAGCGCGGCGCCAAGAAGAAAGGCAAGAAGAAGTCGCAAGCGAAACGCTACGCCGTCGACGCGGACCTTGTCGCCGTCGTCGAGTACAAGAACCCTCAGAAACCTCCCGGTGGTGCCAACCTCTTCGACAAGATGCTCAAGGAGCCGTGCCCCTATCATCAGGGGCCCGTCAAGCACACCCTTGAGGAGTGCGCCATGCTTCGGCGCCACTTTCACAAGGCCGGGCCACCCGCGGAAGGTGGAAGGGCTCGCGACGATGATAAGAAGGAAGATCACAAGGTGGGAGAGTTCCCCGAGGTCCACGACTGCTTCATGATCTACGGTGGGCAAGTGGCGAACGCCTCGGCTCGGCACCGCAAGCAAGAACGTCGGGAGGTCTGCTCGGTAAAGGTGGCGGCACCAGTCTACCTAGACTGGTCCGATAAGCCCATCACCTTCGACCAAGGCGACCACCCCGACCGCATGCCGAGCCCGGGGAAATACCCGCTCGTTGTCGACCCCGTCATCGGCAACGTCAGTCTCACCAAGGTCCTCATGGACGGAGGCAGCAGCCTCAACATCATCTACGCCGAGACCCTCGGGCTCCTGCGGATCGATCTGTCCTCCGTCCGGGCAGGCACTGCGCCTTTCCACGGGATCATCCCCGGGAAGCGCGTCTAGCCCCTCGGATGACTCGATCTACCCGTCTGCTTTGGGACACCCTCCAACTTCCGAAGTGAGACCCTCACGTTCGAGGTGGTCGGGTTTCGAGGAACCTACCACACAGTGCTGGGGAGACCATGTTACACCAAGTTCATGGCCGTCCCCGACTACACCTACCTCAAGCTTAAGATGCCGGGCCCCAACGGGGTCATCACTGTCGGCCCCACGTACTGACACGCGTATGAATGCGACGTGGAGTGCGTGGAGTATGCCGAGGCCCTCATCGTCGACCTGGAGAGCCTCTCTAAGGAGGCGCCAGACGTGAAGCGCCACGGCGGCAACTTCGAGCCAGCAGAGACGGTTAAATCCGTCCCCCTCGACCCCGGCAGCGACGCCTCCAAGCAGATCCAGATCGGCTCCGAGCTCGATCCCAAATAGGAAGAAGTGCTCGTCGACTTTCTCCGTGCAAACGCCGACGTTTTCGCGTGGAGTCCCTCGGACATGCCCGGCATATCGAGGTATGTCGCCGAGCACTCGCTGGATATCCGAGCTAGAGCCCGACCCATGAAGCAGCCTCTGCGCCGATTCAACGAAGAAAAGCGCAGAGCCATAGGCGAGGAGATCCACAAGCTAATGGCGGCAGGGTTCATCAAAGAGGTATTCCATCCCGAATGGCTTGCCAACCCTATGCTTGTGAGAAAGAAAGGAGGGAAATGGCGGATGTGTGTAGACTACACTGGTCTGAACAAAGCATGTCCGAAAGTTCCCTACCCTCTGCCTCGCATCGATCAAATCGTGGATTCCACTGCTGGGTTGAAAACCCTGTCTTTCCTCGATGCCTACTCGGGGTATCACCAGATCAGGATGAAAGAGTCCGACCAGCTCGCGACTTCTTTCATCACACCCTCCGGCATGTACTGCTATGTTACCATGCCGTTCGGTTTGAGGAATGCGGGTGCAACGTACCAACGGTGCATGAACCACATGTTCGGCGAACACATTGGCCGAACGGTCGAGGCCTACGTCGATGACATCGTAGTCAAGATGAGGAAAGCCTCTGACCTCCTTTCCGACCTTGAAGCGACATTCCGATGTCTCAAGGCGAAAGGCGTGAAGCTCAATCTCGAGAAGTGTGTCTTCGGGGTTCCCCGAGGCATGCTCTTGGGGTTCATCGTCTCCGAGCGGGGCATCGAGGCCAACCCGGAGAAGATCGCGGCCATCACCAGCATGGGGCCCATCAAGGACTTGAAAGGCGTACAGAGAGTCACGGGATGCCTTGCGGCTCTGAGCCGTTTCATCTCGCGTCTCGGCGAAAGAGGCCTGCCTCTGTACCTCCTCTTAAGGAAGGCCAAGTGCTTCACTTGGACCCCTGAGGCCGAGGAAGCCCTCGGGAACCTGAAGGCGCTCCTCACGAACGTGCCCATCTTGGTGCCCCCCCACTGCCGGAGAAGCCCTCTTGATCTACATCGCCGCGACCACTCAGGTGGTTAGCGCCGCGATTATGGTTGAGAGACAAGAAGAGGGGCATGCATTGCTCGTCCAGAGGCCAGTCTACTTCATCAGTGAAGTACTGTCCGAGACCAAGATTCGCTACCCACAAATTCGGAAGCTGTTGTACGCGGTGATCCTAACGCGGTGGAAGTTGCGACACTACTTCGAGTCTCATCCGGTAACTGTGGTGTCATCCTTCCCCTTGGGGGAGATCATCCAGTGCCGAGAGGCCTCGGGTAGAATTGCAAAGTGGGCGGTGGAAATCATGGGCGAGACGATCTCGTTCGCCCTTCGGAAGGCCATCAAGTCCCAGGTCTTGGCGAACTTTGTGGCTGAATGGGTTGACACCCAACTCCCAACAGCTCCGATCCAACCGGAACTCTGGACCATGTTCTTCGATGGGTCGCTGATGAAGACAGGAGCAGGCGTAGGCCTGCTCTTCATCTCGACCCTCGGGAAGCACCTACGCTACGTGCTACGCCTCCACTTCCCGGCGTCCAACAATGTGGCCGAGTACGAGGCTCTGGTCAACGGGTTGCGCATCGCCATCGAGCTAGGGGTCCGACGCCTTGACGCTCGCGGTGACTCGCAGCTCGTCATCGACCAAGTCATGAAGAACTCCCACTGCCGCGACCCGAAGATGGAAGCCTACTGCGATGAGGTTCGGCGCCTAGAGGACAAGTTCTACAGGCTCGAGCTCAACCACATCGCCCGACGTTACAACGAGATTGCGGACGAGCTGGCTAAAATAGCCTCAGGGCGAACAATGGTTCCCCCGGACGTCATCTCCCGAGACCTGCATCGACCCTCCGTCAAGACCGACGACACGCTCGAGCCCGAGAAAGCCTCGGCCCAGCCCGAGGCACCCTCGGCTCAGTCTGAGGCACCCTCGACTCGGCCCGAGGTACCCTCGGCCCCCGAGGGTGAGGCACTGCGCATCGAGGAGGAGCGGAGCGGGGTCGCGCCTAATCGAAACTGGCAGACCCCGTACCTGCAATATCTCCACCAAGGAGAGCTACCCCTCGACCGAGCCGAAGCTCGGTGGTTGGCGCGGCGCGCCAAGTCGTTCGTCTTGCTGGGAGACAGGAAGGAGCTATACCACCGCAGCCCCTCGGGCATCCTCCAGCGATGCATTTCCATCGCCGAAGGCCAGGAGATCCTACAAGAGATACACTTGGGGGCTTGCGGCCATCACGCAGCACCCCGAGCCTTTGTTGGGAACGCCTTCCGACAAGGTTTCTACTGGCCGACGGTGGTGGCCGATGCCACTAGAATTGTCCGCACCTGTGAAGGGTGTCAGTTCTACGCAAGGCAGACCCACCTGCCCGCTCAGGCTCTACAGACCATACCCATCACCTAGTCGTTTGCTGTGTGGGGTCTGGACCTAGTCGGCCCCTTGCAGAAGGCACCCGGGGGCTACACACACCTGTTGGTCGCCATCGACAAATTCTCCAAGTGGATCGAGGTCTGACCCCTAAACAGCATCAGGTCCGAACAGGCGGTGGCGTTCTTCACCAACATCATCCATCGCTTTGGGGTCCCGAACTCCATCATCACCGACAACGGCACCCAGTTCACTGGCAGAAAGTTCCTGGACTTCTGCGAGGATCACCACATCCGGGTGGACTGGGCCGCCGTGGCTCACCCCATAACGAATGGGCAAGTAGAGCGTGCCAACGGCATGATTCTACAAGGACTCAAGCCTCGGATCTACAACGACCTCAACAAGTTCGGCAAGCGGTGGATGAAGGAACTCCCCTGGGTGGTCTGGAGTCTGAGGACGACGCCGAGCCGGGCCACGGGCTTCACACCGTTCTTTCTAGTCTACGGGGCTGAGGCCGTCTTGCCCACAGACTTAGAATACGGTTCCCCGAGGACGAGGGCCTACGCTGACCAAAGCAATCGAGCTAATCGAGAAGACTCACTGGACCAGCTGGAAGAGGCTCAGGACATGGCCTTACTACACTCGACGCGGTACCAGCAGTCCCTGCGACGCTACCACGCCCGAGGGGTTCGGTCCCGAGACCTCCAGGTGGGCGACCTGGTGCTTCGGCTGCGATAAGACGCCCGACGGCGGCACAAGCTCACGCCTCCCTGGGAGGGGCCGTTTGTCATCGCCAAAGTTCTGAAGCCCGGGACGTACAAGCTGGCCAACAATTAAGGCGAGGTCTACAGCAACGCTTGGAACATCCGACAGCTACGTTGCTTCTACCCTTAAGATGCTTTCAAGTTGTTCGTATACCTCGTTCACACGCAAAGTTTAGTCATCAAGGAAGGGTCAGCCTTGCCTCGGCAAAGCCCGACCCTCCCTCGGGGGCTAAAAGGGGGGAACCCCCTCTGCGTCAAAATTTTCCTCGGAAAAAGATCTTTTCTGCCAGAATGTCTTTCGTGCTTTTCGACTACTTCGAAAGTGGATCCTGAAAACGACGGAGTACACGTAAGCAGCCAAGGCTGACCGAGCCGAGGGACTCCTACGCCTCCGGGATACGGATACCTCACTCATCACCTTCTGCGATAAGTAACTCACGCTCAGATAAGTGATTCCGTAGACCGAACAAGTCTTCACGCTCGAAAACTCCTCTGCCGAAACGATTTTTCGGGCCTTCTTGACTGCGTCGGTGACAGAACCCTATCGACGAGTAAGAGTGCACATAAGCGGCAAGGCCGACCGAGCTGAGGGATTCCTACGCCTCCGGGATACGGATACCTCACTCATCACCTTCCGTGAAAAGTAACTCTCGCTCGGACAAACAATTCGGTTACCGACAAATAAGTCCAGACACTCGAAACAAGAGAAAAGGAAACACAGCTTTACAACACGATGGCAGTGTATTTGGGCCTCGGCGGCCGCAGAAAACATACGCACACTACAAGATAACCCGATTCTGCAGGCTCGGACCTTGACAGTTAAAGGGAGCAGCAGCACCCTCGGCGTCATCTACACCTTCGGCGGGGTCTGACCTAGCCTCGGACGGTGACACGGTTGGAGGATCCCCACTCCGAAGGACGACATCAACACCGCGCCCAGGCCATCGCCGCCAGGGTCTTCTCCAGGAATCCGGCTCGAGCAGACGGCTCGGCCGGCCACCCCGAGGCCTCAGCCAGCTGTCCCCCAAGGGCATCGGCCCAGCTTGTGGCCTCGGCAACTCAACTCCGGCGTCGGTCCCGCCAGTGGACGACCCAGCCAGGCTCTAGCCGACCAAATCTTCTTTTTGAGCCAACTCTGCCTCTGTCCGTGCCGACACCGCTACCTCCGGCTTCGGCTCATCGAAGAGTGGCCGAGGGTTCATTTAACTAAGCAAGAGAAGCCTCGGACAGCAAGGCCGACCGAGCCGAGGGACTCCTATGCCTCCGGGATACGGATACCTCACTCGTCACCTTTGCACGAGGCAACTCACGCTTGGTGAAGCGGTTCAGATAGCCGACAGGCGAGTCTTAGTGCTCGAAATGAGGAAAAAACACGGCTCCGTGCCAAAAATACACACATGTTCAGGCCCCGACAGCCACAATGAACAAGACACCGGCATTCAAGGTGCCATACAAACGGAACTCCGGTTCCACCTCCGCGGGTACGAACAACCCCACACGATTGGGGGGCCTGCGGAGCAACAGAAGGCCGACGGATGGCTCGCCGTCGCCCGCTCCAGCAGCAGCGACGACGACGACTTCTGCTTCGGGGGGCCGAACAGCAGCAGCGATGACCTCAGGGCGGATGCTGCTGCCATAAGGCCCTTGCCCATTCCCTCACTCAAGAGGCAAGGATGAGCAGAAGGCCGTAGAGTTGGAGGTCAGTCCATGGGCGGCACCGGCTATCTCGTCGGTGGAGAAACCTCTCCCGGCTGCCGTGGCGGAAGGCGGCGCCGGAAGCGGCTCCGAAGCCACTCGGGTCAGAGAGTCGGGCATGCTACAGCTACCAGTGCCACGAATGGCGAACGCCCATCCCCTCGATCACTGAGGGAAGGAGCGGGCCGCCACCCGCGCAGGGACCGACCCCAACTCGGCGCACTCCACTCCCCAGCACTGATGATGAACATCCTTGAAGCTGAGGGAGGGGCAGAGGCCGCAGCCCGGCTTGATTCTCCCCACCTAGGGGCTGGTGGTCACCGTCTTGGGTGACCACCGGCGAGGGGGTGCGGGCGGGCTGCCTGATGAAAATCCTTGAAGCCGAACGATGGCTGAAAGGTACCAACTTCCACGAAGTTGCGTTCCTCCAACGACAAGGCAGAAGGATTGCGGGTGTTCCCGATCCGGGGGCTCGGAAGGTGGAAAGGCGCGATGCATAAGGGAGCACAAAGACATGGTCGCCTTTCAAGGGGATCACCCTCCTTTTAAAGGCGACTCTCCCCACTTGCGTCCTCAGCCATCGCGGGCTGAGTCTTCTCCAACACGCTCCAAGGTCCTCCCCCTACGGCACGGGGGCTGGGTCCCGCGCGTCATGCAAGCTGGCCCAGGGCAGAAGAAGCCAAACCACCGCGCGCGGTGCATGCAACTGCCCAGCAGTTAGAAGCATTCCTCCACTATCGCCTAGACCAGCGGGTGAAAGGGTGGATAGCCATGCAGGCGGCATGCAACTGCGCCAAGTGGGCGCACCCCTCCGACTTCCAACGCACCCAGCATGGAGGCCCAGGCCCACACGTCATGCAACCGGCGCGCCGGTTGCTACGTGCGAGCAACTGCACCGCCACTCGCGCCACTACCGCGCCTCCTTGACTGCAGAACCAGTACCGCGACTCGAGGCAACCCTGCGTATGACCCAACAGTGCCAGCCAGGCGCGAAGGTCAATACAGCCAAAAATGGGCCGGCAGTAATGGCGGTGGCAGGCGGGCGGAAGCAGCGGCCACGTCGTCAGCCAAGCTTACGTCCCATCCAGGGACAGCAAGGGAACCCTCTCCCACGGCGTGAAGACGGCGTGCCCATGTTCTGTTCCTCGAATGGCTCGCGCACGCGCAACGGCTGCTCCGCGAACCACTCGCCCCGTCGCATTAACTCCGCGGCGGGACAGGCGGCACCTTTGGCAGGAGAAGCGAGCGACGCTTCACCTTCACCATAATGACCACGTCAAAAAAGGTACACCACGTCATTCGATTTTGTATCCTTTTCCTTTTCCTCTTTCTCTCTCTTACAACAGGGACCGGGAAAGGGGGATACCCCTAAAGGGATCCTTCTCCGCGAAAGGAAACGGGCCCCGAGCCCCCCTACTGATCAGAGGTTCAAAGGCTGGCCCCTCGGAGGGGTTCAACAGCCGCCTCAGAGCGCTCAGGCTCCACGCCCACTACTGGTCAGAGGTTCGAAGGCCGGCCCCTCGAAAGGGTTCAACGGCCGCCTCAGGCCACTCGGGCTCCGCGCCCACTACTGATCAGGGGTTCGTAGGCTGGCTCTCGAAGGGTTCACAGCCGCCTCAGACGCAGAGCAAGGGATGACCCTGGGTACGTTCGATACATAACCAAGGCTCGGGCTATGCTCCTGAGGTACCCTAGGACATTTCTGAGACCAGCGGGAACGATCGTGTAATGGAATCCCATCAGAGGGAGGCATCGAGCCCTCGGACCCCATCAAAAGGGGACCGGGTCCGGCAGATCATCCGCAGGTACTTTTGGAGCGCGCCTCCGGGCCTCTAGCCGACCCCTAACAAATGGGGCACGGGCGTCCACTCGGATTACCCGACAGCAGCTCGCTGGAGACACCATGTTTGGCGCCCTCCAAGGGCAACATGGCGCTTCCCCCCCTCCTCCTTGCGGAAAGGCGACGCAGGAGCGTATGTAAAAAAGTCGAGTCTGTCCTTGATCGTCCTCTCGCCCTGTGCAGAGGCTCAGGGGCTGCTCTCGCAAACGCGACTCCGGCCAAACCGTTGACAGCGTCAACATACCAACCCGAGAACTTAGGACCCGACCGTGCACCCGGGCTACGGCCAGCTCGCATGAGGGAACAACCAGACCAGCCGAAGCATTGCGAAACGCACTAAGACCTCGAAGGAGTCAAACCACTCCTCCGAGGCCTCGAGGGCTACACCCAGCGGTGCGCTCGCGCGCACCCACCGGAACAAAACACAACCAAGAAAGGCTGGTCCCCTTGCAAAAAAGTGCGACAAAAGCCTCCAAGCGAGTATTAACACTCCCTTCGAGGCTCGGGGGCTATTGTCGGGGACCATAATTAGGGGTACCCTCAAGACTCCTAAATCTCAGCTGGTAACCCCCATCAGCACAAAGCTGCAAAGGCCTGATGGGTGTGACTAAGTCAAGAATCGGTCCATTCGAGGGACGCGATCATGCCTCGCCCGAGCCCAGCCTCGGGCAAGGGCAGCCGACCCCGGAGGATTTACGTCTCGCCCGAGGCCCCCATCCAGCAACGGACACACCTTCGGCTCGCCCAAGGCCCAGTCTTCACCAAGAAGCAACCTTGGCCAAATCACCACGCCAATCGACCAAATCGCAGGGGCATTTAATGCAAAGGTGGCCTGACACCTTTATCCTGACGCGCGCCCTCCAGTTGACAGAGCCGAAGTGACCGTAGTCACTTCGCCGCTCCACTGACAGGCCTGACAAGAGCATAGCGCTGCCTGCGTCGCTCTGACTGTTGTGCCTCTCGACAGAGTGAGGCTGACAGCAGCCAAGTCTGGCCTCAGGCGCCATAGGGAACTCCGCTTCGCCCGACCCCAGGGCTCGGACTCGGGCTCAGCCCCGGAAGACGACGAACTCCGCTTCGCCCGACCCCAGGGCTCGGACTCGGGCTCAGCCCCGGAAGACGACGAACTCCGCTTCGCCCGACCCCAGAGCTCGGACTTAGGCTCAGCCCCGGAAGACGACGAACTCCGCTTCGCCCGACCCTAGGGCTCGAATCTGCCCTGGCCTCAGCCGACGGTCTCTGCCTCGCCCGACCCAGGGGCTCGGACTCGACCTCGGCCTTGGAAGACAGACTCGACCTCGACCTCGGAGGAGCCTCCACCTCGCCCAACCTAGGGCTCAGACCGACCACGTCACAGGAGTCGCCATCATTACCCTACCCCGAGCTGACTCAGGGTACGGGGAACAAGACCGGCGTCCCATCTGGCTCGCTCCGCTAAACAAGTAATGATGGTGCCCCGCACGCTCTATGACGACGGCGGCTCTCAGCCCCTTACGAAAGCAAGAAGGCGTCAGCAAGGACTCGACAGCCCCGACAGCTGTCCTTCCGCCAGGCTCCAGCGCTCCTCCGACGGCCACGACACCACACGAACCAGGTGCCAAAACCTCTCCGGCTGCCACGATGGCATGTACTTAGGGCACTAGCTCTCCTCCGCTAGACACGTTAGCACACTGCTACACCCCCCATTGTACACCTGGATCCTTTCCTTATGCCTATAAAAGGAAGGTCCAGGGCCCTCTTACAGAAGGTTGGCCGCGCGGAGAAGGACGGGACGGCGCTCGCGCAGGGCCGCTCGCTCCCTCCCGCGTGGACGCTTGTAACCCCCTACTGCAAGCGCACCCGACCTAGGCGCGGGACAAACACGAAGGCCGCGGGTTTCACCTCTCACGCATGTCTCCCTCCGGCTTCCCTTCCCTCCTTCGCGCTCCGTCTCGCGCCGACCCATCTGGGCTGGGGCACGCGGCGACAATTTACTCGTCGGTCCAGGGACCCCTCGGGTTCGAAACGCCGACAGGATGTTTCATCATGTTCTTTTTGTAATATTGTCAGTGACATTTGTTCTTGCCTTTGGAGAGGTATTCATCTGATGTCTAAAATTTACTATTTGCTCATTGTGTGGTTTAACTGATAGTGATTGTGTGCGAATCTCATACTTCCCCGTGCTCTTCGCAGGGCTCATGTCGGAGCTCAGACTGGGGCTCATGTCGATCGGCCTATTGTAGCAGCACATGCATTTCAGGAGACATTGATAGTATAAAGAGGTTGTTGGAAGAAAATAATAACCACCTACATCAACTATTAAGCTTCAATCGAGGCCTAGTGTGTCCATCTTAAGTCTGCTTGACCACTATAGGACCTGCAATCTTATGGCTGCTGTAGTAGCTAGTTACAATATGCTTAATATTTAGTACTTTGAGTTGAAGTTATAGGATTTTCTTTGTAATTGAAGTTAAAGGATTTGTAGATATATGTTTTGACGTTGTATGATTCTCTGATGGATGAAATATTTGTGTTCAACATATTAATATGATATTTTGGTTGTGTTGTGTAATATTCCATGATGATATAAATTCATACGATGTGTTTCTTTTGATGACGATTATATCTATCACAAATGCTTCGCCATGTCACTTGCCACGTTAGCGGCCACTGCCTCTCAATTTATGACGAAATTCTTCATCACAACAATTTTTCCATGTGATGAAATCTATGACAAATATTTCTGTCATAAAGGTTTTGCCATGTCACATTCCACGTCATCACCATTAGCCATGTGGCAATTCATGTCAGTATGAATTGTGACGTTTTCAGAGTGGCTTATGACAAAATAGAGTGTCATAGATTTAGTGACGAATCTAATGTGTGTCATAAAATCTATGACGATTTTTTGATGAACGTCATTGTAGTCTATTTAACACGCACCTTCTGTGACGATGACCTTTTTGTCACAATACTGTCACCAAAATACAATCTATGACAAATAAACACTAGTTAGTGACATAATCACAATGTCACAGAAGGCCTATGTTGGGGACTTGTTCTCAAATGCTATGAATTAAGAACAAGGCAACACAGAAAATGTTAAATGACAATGCCCTTCGTTCGCCGAAACACTATATCCCCATGGATTTAATGAACTTCAAACAAAGGGCATAGACAAAGTACCCCAAAGGTGATACCTTCGTGGTTAAACGTTCATAAATACAAGATAAAATATAAAATATTAAACATTACAGGAATAACAAATTTTATTATTCATATATTTCATAATATAAACTTGAATGTCGAAGCATAATATTTAGGTATGTTTATACCTTCGCCTCTGACAGAAAATAATTCCAGCGTAATGCATTAACGATTACAAGATCGTGTGAACTATGCCGGGGTACTGTTCACCTATTTATAAGCACAGGGTGCAGCCTGTGTAAAATTACATTTATGTCCTTTACAATAGACTACAATAATGACACAAAACATCATGGGTTTTTAAGGCAATCCATCTTTAAGTCGGTTCGACCCTTCGTCTTGAGATATGTCATTATGCCGAAGCTCTATAGGTAATAGCTTCGGCGCTTGCTCCTGAGAGGATCTTCCGAAGGTGTTATCTTTCTTTAGGATCTTCGGCTACGAAGCATACCCCCAACAGTAGCCCCTTCACGGTGCTAGATCGTTTTTCGTAACGAGCTTGATCCGTGAAAAAATCTTCTAGGCTTCGGGACGCCGAAGATCAAAAAACACCTTCCCTGAGCTCGTTGGTGAGAAACGATTAAAATAATCATCGCACGGACGATGGCCCCATCTTGCAGCAGTTGTAACACCCGGTTTTAAAGGAACAAAGCCGGGTGCATCTCATACATGCGCCAAGAAGACAACATATATAATAACAGAGTGTATAGAGATAAATGTCATAAAACATCAGAGTATTTATTACATAGCGGAAGACTTATTACAAAATAAAAGATTAAACATAAAACAAACTAAGGATCGTCGGCGCCAATGTCAACTGAGAAACGCCACCTAGATCAGATCAAACTCCTCGCCTTGTGGCTCCTCCTGAACCACCTGTTCTTCTCCTGTGGGGGGGTGTGAGACAGCAAGAGTGAGCTCACATACGTTCATAGCTCAACAAGTCGTGGGGAATAATGTGGCATGAACTCACCAAAGGTGGGAGTTCATGAAGTGTAAGGCTGATCAATGAAATAAAGGCTGAAGCTGAGCATTGCTTTTATAAGTTGGTCAAAATTTTATTAGCAGTTACTAAGTGTAAGTAAATACCAAACCATAGTAAATATAAATAAAAGTAATAATAAAATAATCCCACATGCAATGAAATGGCAGATTAAGTTTAAGTTCCATAAATTAATCATGTGAGTGTCCGAGCCGCTCATGACCGTGAGCACGGCTAGTATACCAGTTTTACACTCTGCAGAGGTTGCGCATCTTTACCCACAAGTCGTGTTACCCATTTGCCACGGAGTTGATCAGACTCCATACACCTCTACCTAGGAAGCGAGGCAGGGTACCACTACGAGGCCTTTACAAAGTTCCACTAGCTTCAGACTACCCGCTACAGTTTATAGGAAGCTCCAGTGCAGGGTTCTTGCCTGACCGCCATCGCAGCAAAATCAACCCAAGGACCTCCCTACACTGACCACTCCCCTACTGCCCTTGCCCCTTTCGGGTAAGGTAGCCCTCCACTAGCTTTCCTAGTTAATCAGCCAAGGGCGTCCCATTAAACCCTTGTGGTAGCACTGTTTTCCCGGGTGGTTCTCCATGTTCCCATTAACATAATGATCTTAACATGAACAATAAAGAATAAAACAGATAATAAAAAGTATAACAGTGAGTGATGAATATCTCTATACCCAAATCCACATCAAGCAATAGCATGTACTACCCCAAACTTTAGTAGTAAAACCAGTGGTGAAGCAAGGTATAAAGATAGTCAAATCTAGGGTATCCTATTGGGTCCCATCAAAATTAACCTATGCAGATCATTATGAATAATAAGAACATGAATGGGTAAAAGAAGTGATCAAGGGCACAACTTGCCTTCCACGAGCTCCTGCTCAGCTGTCTCGACTTGTTGAACCACAGTGGGTTGCTCGTCTACTCGCATCAATACAATACATACATGGCATAGCATAAATTAACATCACATCAAACATGCAAATAGAATATACAGTAATAAACTAGACATTAAAATAAGATCACAGGAACTGGAATCATTAAATTTGGAGTTATAGATTTTAAGTTATGGATTTTCTAAGGTTTTATGCATTTAATACAAGATTAAGTGCTAGATAAATTTTAATGAGTCTTTTATGCCAAAACAGTGGTACTATTTAATAGAGAATACTATTACAAAATTATAGGAACTGAAATGGTCCAATTTGGAGATCATATGCATTTGTTATGAATTAAACAAGTTTCTGCAATTAAATTTGTACTAAAAACTATTTTCTGATTATTTTTCCTGGTTTTACTAGTTATCTGGACTGGGCACCAATTTCTGGAGAACTCAGGGGCCAACATGTAAGTATTCTTAAGACTCTAAGCGCCCCTGGTCAGGACGGCGGGTTGAATCCGAGAAAGCTCAGGGTCTCTTTTAGAAAACATGCCCACGAAGGGGTATCACTAGATCTCGGCCGCTGGATTTTGAATCTGCGGTCAAGATTAGATTCCCGTTGTTTTGAACCGGTACACTATAACGGACATCCGATTCGCGATCTACGGCTCGGATTTAAAAACCCTAAAATGAACTCTCATCTGTCCGATCAGATCCTACGGTCAGGATCAAGCTACCCGAACCGGTAACCTAGCGTCTAATCACAGCCATCCAACGTCTGATCTACGGTTTCCGTTAACGCCCAGCCCTCCGGTTACACCGACGGTGGCGCCGCCCACAATCCACGGCGAACCTCGCCGGCGAAATCCAAATCAAGTGCTCCAGTGCCCTAAACTCTATCCCGACAGGTGCTACGCGTAAAGGAGATCAAGGCGAACTCGGAGGAGGACTTCATACCAGGAACTAGGTCGGGGAGTACACCTGTCCACGGCACAGTGCGGAACGCGGCGGCGCGGTACCGACGTCGAGCGATTCCGGCGGCGCAGACGGGCAACCCTGGGTTATACGGCCGCTAGGACGCCACCCCAAGCTGGAAGAGGGTCACGGGCACCGCCGTTGCTGCAGATGATGGCGGGGTTGGAGCTTTCTCCCCGCGGCGGCGCAAGCTCTTCCCTCTATCAATTCACGACGGCGGCCGCCAGACTACGAGGACGAGAGGGACAATCGGGTCCTATGGCTACGGTTTTATACTTCCTGGAGTCCACCTGGGTGCCCGCAACAGCCTAGCCCGAAATCCCGGCGCGGTTCGTTGAAGCTCCGCAGAAGCCGCGGCCGAGAAGAAGGAGTCCGAGCGCGTGGAAGAAGCTCCTAGCCAGTGGGCCCGAGCACCCAGTGACGCGCGATAGGAAATGGACGGCTGGCGCGCGGGTCCCGCCTGGAAGAGGCACGGCGCAGAGTGTGGGCTGGCGCGCGCGCATGGGGGAAAGTGGGCCGCACGGATGCTATCTCCAGATGGGCCAGATGAAGTATCCGAGGCCCAGGTATGCTCCCTTCCTTTTTCTTTTATGTTTTATTTTCTGTTTTTCTTTTATTTATAACTCTTTTGAATCCAAATTTTGAATGCCATCTCAAGTGCAAATTTAAACTCACTTTAACTATGCATATTGGTCATACCAAATTATGAGGATGTTATTTAAGTTATAAGATTATTTTATATTGGATATTGTTTCCTTCTTTCCTCTATTTTCATGGCTTTGCTTTCAATTTAGAGGTTAAATTCCATTTGTCCATTAATATTAATATGTTGTTAATGACACTTTTATTTTTATTATCCACATATGCACAATCAAATAAAACCCAGCATGATGCACATATTAATTTAATTGTCATTAGTCAATTAATGACTTTTGGAAGTGTTGATTCACCTGTTACAATTAACAGAGGCAAAAATATGTGTAAATCAACTATGTTTTAAATTTTTACATTTTAAGTATTACAAATCCTACCCCCCTTAAAAATAATCTCGTCCCCGAGATTTAAGAAGATCTAGGGAAAAAGATGGGGAAAATCTATACGAAGCTCTTCTTCTCTCTCCCACGTTGCTTCATCTTCACCGTGGTGACTCCATTGTACCTTGCACATCTTTATCACCTTATTTCTTGTAACTCGAGTCAGAGTGTCCAAAATTTTGATAGGGTACTCCGCATAAGTCAGGTCATCTTGAACACTAAGGTCCTCCAGTGGTAGCTGCTCCTCAGGTACCCTGAGGCACTTCTTTAGCTGGGACACATGAAACACATCATGTACATCTGACAGATGATTGGGTAACTCCAGTTGATATGCAACTTCTCCCACTCGCTTTAAGATCAAGAAGGGTCCAATAAAGCGAGGGGACAACTTCCCTTTAACTTTAAATCTCCTCATACCATGAAGTGGTGACACCTTCAAATAGACATGATCACCCTCCTTAAACTCCAGTAGTCTTCTTCTGTTATCAGCATAGCTCTTTTGCCTTGATTGTGCAATTCTCAAATTTTCTCTTATCATTCGAACTTGTTCTTCTGCCTCTTGTATAAGTTCAGGCCCAAAGAACTGTCTTTCTCCAGTTTGATCCCAATACAGTGGAGTCCTACACTTTCTGCCATATAGAGCCTCAAACGGTGACATCTTCAAACTGGCTTGATAACTGTTATTATAAGAAAACTCAGCATAGGGTAAGCTCTTCTCCCAACTGCCACCATGTTTAAGAGCACAAGCTCTTAACATATCCTCCAGGACTTGATTAGTTCTCTCTGTCTGTCCATCAGTCTGGGGATGGTAGGCTGAACTAAAATTCAACTTTGTATCCAAGCTCTCATGCAACTTCTTCCAAAATCGAGAAGTAAACTGTGATCCTCGATAAGACACAATCTTCTTAGGCACTCCATGTAAACAAACTATCCGAGTCATATACAATTCTGCTAGCTTGGCTCCCGTGTAATTAGTCCTCACAGGTATAAAATGAGCCACCTTTGTCAATCTGTCCACAATTACCCAAATAGAGTCATATCCTGCTGGAGTGCGGGGTAGTCCAACAATAAAATCCATACCAATTTCTTCCCATTTCCACTCAGGTATCTTCAATGGGTGCAATAATCCAGCGGGTCTTTGATGTTCAGCCTTAACTCTTTGACATACATCACACTTAGCCACATGTGCAGCAACATCTCTTTTCAGTCCATACCACCAATACTTTTGCTTCAAATCTTGATACATCTTAGTGCTACCAGGGTGGATGGAGTAATCAGAATCATGAGCTTCTTTCAATATAGCCTCACGGAGGCTATCGATCTCTGGAACACATATCCGATCTTTGAACCATATAGTACCTTGCTCATCCTCCGTGAATTCCGGAACTCGACCTTCCGTAATCAGATCCTTAATCTCTTGAATCTTAGCATCACCAACCTGACCTTTACGAATCTCTTGCTCCAAGGTAGGTTCCAACTCAATGGTAACTCCTTCAGTGTGAGTAACAATTCCCAGGTTGAGCTTCTCAAAATCTTTTGCTAATTCATCGGGTAGCTGGACAACAAAAGCGGAGTGAACATGCTCCTTCCGACTCAAGGCATCTGCAACCAAATTTGCCTTGCCTGGATGATAGTGAATCTCCAAATCATAATCCTTGATGAGCTCCAACCAACGACGTTGTCTAAGGTTGAGATCCTTCTGAGTGAATATGTACTTCAAACTCTTATGATCCGTGTATACTTGGCACTTAGTTCCCATAATGTAGTGTCTCCAAATCTTAAGTGCATGCACAACGGCTGCCAGCTCTAAGTCATGGGTGGGGTAGTTCAATTCATGCTTCCTCAACTGACGAGATGCATAGGCAATCACATGACCATCTTGCATAAGCACACATCCAAGCCCTTGGCCACATGCATCACAGTAAATGTCAAATCCCTTCTGCAGATCTGGCATAATCAATACTGGCGGAGATATCAATCTTTCCTTCAATTGATCAAAGCTCTCTTGACATTTCTCATCCCACTTAAATTCTTTTCCTTTCTCCAAAAGCGATGTCATAGGCTTGGCAATCTTAGAGAATCCTTCAATAAACCTCCGATAGTAGCCTGCTAATCCCAAGAAACTCCGAATCTCAGTAACTGTAGTGGGTGCTCTCCACTCCATTATCTCCTTCACTTTAGCAGGATCCACTGCTATTCCTCCATTAGAAATAATATGACCAAGGAATGGCACCTTGTCAATCCAAAACTCGCACTTGCTGAACTTAGCATAGAGTTGATTATCTCGTAACTTCTGCAACACCAACCTTAGATGTTGTTCATGTTCACTTTCATTCCTAGAATAGATAAGAATATCGTCGATGAACACCACGAAGAACCTGTCCAAATACTCCATAAACACCTTATTCATCAAATTCATGAAATAAGCCGGCGCATTGGTTAATCCAAACGACATAACCGTAAACTCATATAATCCATATCGAGTCGAGAAAGCCGTCTTGGGTATATCCGATGGTCTAATCCTCATCTGATGGTAACCCGATCGGAGGTCAATCTTCGAGAATACTCTAGCACCTCTCATCTGATCAAATAAATCCTCAATACGGGGTAATGGATACTTGTTCTTCACAGTAACATCATTGAGAGATCTATAATCCACACACATCCGTTGCGATCCATCCTTCTTCTGCACAAATAACACCGGTGCTCCCCAAGGTGAGGAACTTGGACGAATGTAACCAGCCTCTTGTAACTCCGTCAACTGCTTCTTAAGTTCCTTCAACTCTTCTACGGACATTCTGTATGGCCGTTTAGAAATAGGGGCGGTTCCAGGTAAGAGATCAATCACAAACTCAACTTCTCTATCAGGTGGCATCCCTGGTAACTCCTCTGGAAAGACATCCGGAAAATCTCTAACCACCCGGATGTTGTCGCCAACAAACTCCTCAGGCATAAAGAACATTGCACGCATGGATGAGGAGGTTACTGCAATATTAACTTGAAATCTTTCTCCTTTAGTGGTAGTGAGTTCTACGGTACCTCTACCACATGCTATAACGGCCTTTGCCTTTCTTAGCCATGACATACCAAGGATCAGATCTATACTGCTTGACTCTAATATTATAGCAGTAGCTCCAAATTCTCTACCCATAATGGTTAATGTCAATCTACGTGTCATTTGATTTGCCTCAACAGGCCCTTTAGGTGTAATTACTATCAGGGGTTTTCTCATATTTAGCAGTGGTATTTCATTTGTGTTGGCATAACGAGCAGACATGAATGAATGTGTAGCACCAGAATCAAATAATATGGTTGCAGGAATTGCATTAACATAAAACATACCAATTACGAGGTCCCCACCATCAGGAGTATCATCAACGCTGACTTGATTCACCCTGGCTATAGAATATCCCTTGCCAGGGGTCTGTTGCTTGTTCTGAGCTGGAGTAGTAGCAATCCTCTGTGGGCAGACATTTGCATAATGACCAGTCTTCCCACACTTGAAGCACGTAGTGCCTGGACTCTGTCCTGCAAACTTCGTCGGGGTGCCAGTGGGGGTAGCCTGTCGAGGAGGTGGAGTCCTCAGTGGTGATTGCTGAACTGGGCGTGGTCCTCCTGGTCGGGTCGGTGTACCTTGTGGTGAACTGTAGCGAGGACGAACACTGCTGCTACCCTGTCCCTGTGAGATAGCCTTCCTCTTCAAATCACCCAGTTGAACACGCTTGTGTTCAATAGCAAGAGCCTTATCCAGTAGCCTCTGAAATGATGGAAAGGTGTGTGCAACCAGTGCATACTGCAAGGGTCCATTAAGTCCTTCAATAAAGTGCTCCTGCTTCCTTTCATCCTCAGCAACTTCCTCTGGAGCATATCTCGACAGCTGAATAAATTTGTCTCTGTACTCGCTGACCGACATGTTGCCTTGCTTCAATGCCAGAAACTCCTTATTCTTGATCTTTATCATACCAGCTGGAATATGGTAGTTCCTGAACTGCGTACTGAACTCTGCCCAGGTAATAGTATCAGCAGCATCATGGGCAGCAGTATAAGAATCCCACCAGTCAGTAGCAGGACCAGTCAGACGTCCAGAAGCATATAAAACCTTCTCCCGGTCAGTGCATTATGCAATATTCAACATCTTCTTGATTGACTTCAACCAATCGTCTGCATCAAGTGGATCTGGCGAACTGGCGAAGGTCGGTGGCTTATGACTCATAAACTCCCGGTGCTTATCACGAGGTGGAACTAGTGGTGGCGGTGGAGGCAATGGCACTTGTTGCTGTTGTTGTTGTTGTTGAAGTTGTTGTTGCAGCTGCTGTTGTTGCGCCCTCCTTTCTTGGCGTATCTCATCTCTCTCCTGGCGCAACTCCTGGCGTATATCTTCTCTTTCCTGACGCATTTCCTGGCGTTCTTGCTGCATCTGGGCACGCATATCAGCCATAGTATCCGCCATTTGCTGCATCACCGCCATCTGAGCAGCAACCAGTGGGTCAACTCCGCCTGGTGGAGGATTAGGAGGATTCATCTCTGCTGGCTGTGGCTGAGGTTGTCTATATATCCTTCGAGTGTGTTGATTAGGAGGCAGATCAATTCCACCACCCCTCCTGGTATTGACCATCCGAGTTAGATACGTATGGTAAGAGAGAGCAGTAGACAAGGCAGTAATTATGACTCATGTTACTTTGGGGGATTTATTAGCTAAGCAGTTTAATGTTTTACCTACCATAGCTAATTTATTATCTTATGCTGGCACACACTAAGATGTCCATATATAATACTTCAATCAATCAAAGAAGCAAATCAGACATTTTTCATCAGAACAATCAACCAACATTAATAGAGAAAATAGTTTTGATTTGGTCTTAGGCCTCCTATCTCTTAAAAATGTCATAAGGGTAGGGATTCCAAGGTGTGAAATCCATCTTGTCTCAGAGTAGAAAAGGTAAGAATGATCAGAGTAGAACAGTAGAAGGTGAGACAGGATCATGATAAGTATAGAGAGATTTAGAGTAAGGTAAGTATAGAATGAATCAGAATGAGATAAGTAGGTAAGGGTTTTGTCCATTTCTATCTAGGTTTCGTCCTACAGTCGACATTTCCTCTGATACCACTTCTGTAACACCCGGTTTTAAAGGAACAAAGCCGGGTGCATCTCATACATGCGCCAAGAAGACAACATATATAATAACAGAGTGTATAGAGATAAATGTCATAAAACATCAGAGTATTTATTACATAGCGGAAGACTTATTACAAAATAAAAGATTAAACATAAAACGAACTAAGGATCGTCGGCGCCAATGTCAACTGAGAAACGCCACCTAGATCAGATCAAACTCCTCGCCTTGTGGCTCCTCCTGAACCACCTGTTCTTCTCCTGTGGGGGGGTGTGAGACAGCAAGAGTGAGCTCACATACGTTCATAGCTCAACAAGTCGTGGGGAATAATGTGGCATGAACTCACCAAAGGTGGGAGTTCATGAAGTGTAAGGCTGATCAATGAAATAAAGGCTGAAGCTGAGCATTGCTTTTATAAGTTGGTCAAAATTTTATTAGCAGTTACTAAGTGTAAGTAAATACCAAACCATAGTAAATATAAATAAAAGTAATAATAAAATAATCCCACATGCAATGAAATGGCAGATTAAGTTTAAGTTCCATAAATTAATCATGTGAGTGTCCGAGCCGCTCATGACCGTGAGCACGGCTAGTATACCAGTTTTACACTCTGCAGAGGTTGCGCATCTTTACCCACAAGTCGTGTTACCCATTTGCCACGGAGTTGATCAGACTCCATACACCTCTACCTAGGAAGCGAGGCAGGGTACCACTACGAGGCCTTTACAAAGTTCCACTAGCTTCAGACTACCCGCTACAGTTTATAGGAAGCTCCAGTGCAGGGTTCTTGCCTGACCGCCATCGCAGCAAAATCAACCCAAGGACCTCCCTACACTGACCACTCCCCTACTGCCCTTGCCCCTTTCGGGTAAGGTAGCCCTCCACTAGCTTTCCTAGTTAATCAGCCAAGGGCGTCCCATTAAACCCTTGTGGTAGCACTGTTTTCCCGGGTGGTTCTCCATGTTCCCATTAACATAATGATCTTAACATGAACAATAAAGAATAAAACAGATAATAAAAAGTATAACAGTGAGTGATGAATATCTCTATACCCAAATCCACATCAAGCAATAGCATGTACTACCCCAAACTTTAGTAGTAAAACCAGTGGTGAAGCAAGGTATAAAGATAGTCAAATCTAGGGTATCCTATTGGGTCCCATCAAAATTAACCTATGCAGATCATTATGAATAATAAGAACATGAATGGGTAAAAGAAGTGATCAAGGGCACAACTTGCCTTCCACGAGCTCCTGCTCAGCTGTCTCGACATGTTGAACCACAGTGGGTTGCTCGTCTACTCGCATCAATACAATACATACATGGCATAGCATAAATTAACATCACATCAAACATGCAAATAGAATATACAGTAATAAACTAGACATTAAAATAAGATCACAGGAACTGGAATCATTAAATTTGGAGTTATAGATTTTAAGTTATGGATTTTCTAAGGTTTTATGCATTTAATACAAGATTAAGTGCTAGATAAATTTTAATGAGTCTTTTATGCCAAAACAGTGGTACTATTTAATAGAGAATACTATTACAAAATTATAGGAACTGAAATGGTCCAATTTGGAGATCATATGCATTTGTTATGAATTAAACAAGTTTCTGCAATTAAATTTGTACTAAAAACTATTTTCTGATTATTTTTCCAAGTTTTACTAGTTATCTGGACTGGGCACCAATTTCTGGAGAACTTAGGGGCCAACATGTAAGTATTCTTAAGACTCTAAGCGCCCCTGGTCAGGACGGCGGGTTGAATCCGAGAAAGCTCAGGGTCTCTTTTAGAAAACATGCCCACGAAGGGGTATCACTAGATCTCGACCGCTGGATTTTGAATCTGCGGTCAAGATTAGATTCCCGTTGTTTTGAACCGGTACACTATAACGGACGTCCGATTCGCGATCTACGGCTCGGATTTAAAAACCCTAAAATGAACTCTCATCTGTCCGATCAGATCCTACGGTCAGGATCAAGCTACCCGAACCGGTAACCTAGCGTCTAATCACAGCCATCCAACGTCTGATCTACGGTTTCCGTTAACGCCCAGCCCTCCGGTTACACCGACGGTGGCGCCGCCCACAATCCACGGCGAACCTCGCCGGCGAAATCCAAATCAAGTGCTCCAGTGCCCTAAACTCTATCCCGACAGGTGCTACGCGTAAAGGAGATCAAGGCGAACTCGGAGGAGGACTTCATACCAGGAACTAGGTCGGGGAGTACACCTGTCCACGGCACAGTGCGGAACGCGGCGGCGCGGTACCGACGTCGAGCGATTCCGGCGGCGCAGACGGGCAACCCTGGGTTATACGGCCGCTAGGACGCCACCCCAAGCTGGAAGAGGGTCACGGGCACCGCCGTTGCTGCAGATGATGGCGGGGTTGGAGCTTTCTCCCCGCGGCGGCGCAAGCTCTTCCCTCTATCGATTCACGACGGCGGCCGCCAGACTACGAGGACGAGAGGGACAATCGGGTCCTATGGCTACGGTTTTATACTTCCTAGAGTCCACCTGGGTGCCCGCAACAGCCTAGCCCGAAATCCCGGCGCGGTTCGTTGAAGCTCCGCAGAAGTCGCGGCCGAGAAGAAGGAGTCCGAGCGCGTGGAAGAAGCTCCTGGCCAGTGGGCCCGAGCACCCAGTGACGCGCGATAGGAAATGGACGGCTGGCGCGCGGGTCCCGCTTGGAAGAGGCACGGCGCAGAGTGTGGGCTGGCGCGCGCGCATGGGGGAAAGTGTGCCGCACGGATGCTATCTCCAGATGGGCCAGATGAAGTATCCGAGGCCCAGGTATGCTCCCTTCCTTTTTCTTTTATGCTTTATTTTCTGTTTTTCTTTTATTTATAACTCTTTTGAATCCAAATTTTGAATGCCATCTCAAGTGCAAATTTAAACTCACTTTAACTATGCATATTGGTCATACCAAATTATGAGGATGTTATTTAAGTTATAAGATTATTTTATATTGGATATTGTTTCCTTCTTTCCTCTATTTTCATGGCTTTGCTTTCAATTTAGAGGTTAAATTCCATTTGTCCATTAATATTAATATGTTGTTAATGACACTTTTATTTTTATTATCCACATATGCACAATCAAATAAAACCCAGCATGATGCACATATTAATTTAATTGTCATTAGTCAATTAATGACTTTTGGAAGTGTTGATTCACCTGTTACAATTAACAGAGGCAAAAATATGTGTAAATCAACTATGTTTTAAATTTTTACATTTTAAGTATTACAGCAGTTACGCGCGCCTCAGCGATTCACCTTCTCGGACCCTGTGGCCCACCGTTCAGTGAGTGCGGGTGACTGTTTGTTCGGTGCGGGAGACCTTGACGATTCACCTTCCCACCTACGGCACTATATAAACAGACGGGTAGGTGTGAAGTTACCACAACATTCATTGCTATTGCACTGTTTTGCTGCCAAAATTTTAGTCATAGCCGAAGCTTAATCATCGTGCTCAGACGAGACTTCGCTTTTGATTCTGCTTCGTCACAAGAGGAAGAGCTTTGGCAAAATAAAAAAAGTCAATCAACAAAAATTTCAAGACACTCATAATCAAATGGCCGGAGTTCGCTCCACTGCTAGGGTTGATCGTGAGAGAGATGAGACCGAAGCTACTGAGACTGTTCCGATTTCCGAAGCAATGAAGCGGTCTGGGCTGGTAACATCGGAGGACGTCCCTGCCGCTGAAGCAGAGCAAGTTGAAGTTGAGGAAACTGGGTCTGAAGATGATTATAGCAGCGCGGTGCCGAGCAAACCCAGCCATCTGGATTTCAGAAAATCCACCATCTCCGAAGGTGACCTACCTAAGATGCTGAAATTGGGCTATTTTAATGAAGAAAAGAAAGAGCTAATTCACTTTGGTGGGGAGGAAACTACTCCGAAGCCAGGAAAAGATGAAGTAGTAGTTTTTAAAAGTTTCTTCAAAGCTGGTTTGAGATTCCCTTTGAATAAAATGATTGTTGACGTGCTAAAGAAGTTTGGAATCTACTTTCATCAGCTAACTCCTAACGCTATTGTTAGGCTTAGCGTTTACATTTGGGCTCTCCGAAGCCAAGGGGTGGAACCGTTTGCCGAAGGTTTCTGCCGAGTACATGAGCTGCATTACCAAACCAAGGCTAGAGGAGACGGGTTACATGAAAACTTTGGCTGCTACAATTTTGCCTACCGCAAGACTACGAAGTTTCCCGTGATCAGTTACCGAAGCAAATGGCCAGCTGGTTGGAAATCTGAATGGTTCTACATCAAAGTTGACGATGATAAGGAGAAGCTGGTTCAGAGTCCATTGGAGTTGATCTTCGGAGAGACCAGACACCCATGCAATATGACACCAGAGGGTCCAACCCAAGTTGCGTTGGCTGAATTTAGGGTTATCACAGAGCACATTGGCACTAGGGACTTAGTGCAGGAATTTTTGGCTTTCAAAGTGTTCCCAACTATAAAAGAGTGGGCCATGCCGAAGCTTGAAGGAAAAAAGAAAGAAGGAGAACTTATCCGGCTACCCTACCATTACAAATTTAAGAGACATTTCAAAGTGCCCTGCCAAGAATGGCTGGATACAATCGAAGTAATGTGCAATGAAATACTTGGAAATTATTCTAAAAAAGAGGAACAATTGATGACTGAGGCCTTCGGCACTAGTCCGAAACGAAGGCTAAACCGAGTGATGGATGCTATAGGTTTTGAATATCCTGACTACGAGCGGCTGGACAAGGGTGCCGAGGGCCAAAAAAGGAAGAGAGTGGCCAGTGCTCTGAATAAGGACGATGAAGATCAACCGAAGAAGAAAAAGCAAGAGTCTGAGGCAAAAACAGTTGCTCCGAAGAAAAGAAAGGCTTCGACTCTGAAGCAAAAATCAATCGATGAAAAAGAAAGGACTTCTGCGACATCCTCTGCTGCCGAAGTAGAGGAAATCTTAAAGGTAATGACTGAAACTTTGCCTATCAAACTAAGTCCACTGGGACTACATCTGACGAAGCTTTTTCAGAAGGAAATGGAGCCCACAAAAACGAAAGCACCTAGGCCAAAGAGGCAAAGAATCGTTACTGTGACAGAAGTCATTGAAGCAACACCACCAGGAGCCTCAGCTCCAAAGATGCCAGCTATTGAAAGTATGACAGCTACTGAAGCTGTACCTTCGAAAGTTGCCGCAGAAGAGGCCAGAGCCGAAGATGCTAAATCCGAAGATATAAACTTAGAAGGCATGGTTGCTGATATAGACAAAATGCTACTAAACATGGCCGCGGAAGAAGCTGCCGCAGCCACCGAAGAGACTACGACCGCAAAACCCGAGAAGGAAGAAATGACCAAAAATACTTCTGAAGATGAAGCTTTTAACTTCCAAAACTTAGTTGGCCAAGAGTTGACAAAAGCTGAAAAAGAAGAACTAGAGGAATACGCTATATCTTGCGGGTATCGGCCGGGAGCGATTCTCTTCGGTGGTATTGATGATGAAAGGATGGGCTGCATACGAGATCAGACCGGCGCAAAGGTTATCGGTACTCTATCAAAGAGTATCGGTTTCCCGAAGCTCGAAGCAGATATCAGCCGCTACCGATGACAACACATTGTCGGTAGTTTATTTTATTCCAATTTCAAGGTAAACAACTTTTCTCTAACTTTTTATTATTTTTAATAACATAGATGTTTTCTAACGAAGGTTATTCGTTCGCAGAGTATGCTGTTGAGCAAGGCTTTAAAAATGCAACAGGACTTAGAGGATAAAAAGCACGAAGTTATAATTGAGAACTTAGAAAACAAGATAAAGGAACAATCAGTTGCTATCGAGAAGAAAGACTTCGAACATCAAACAACCAAAGGCTTATTAGCGGATGCTGAAGCCAAAATAACAGAATTAAATTCGAAGCTTCTTTCTCAATCAGAAAACTTCGAACAACAAAAGCTGAAGCTTGATGCAAAACTGGAGGCCGAAGTCCGAAAAAGTTCAGAGCTGAAAGAATCTTTGTCAATCCTTTAGAATAAATGTTTGGAATTCAGCAAACGATGCATTCAACGGCTGAAACAGGTGTTTTATTTTGTTGGAGCCAGCAGTGAGAAGTTTACTCCTTCGACTGAAGACCTGCCTGGTGCCTTCGAGCATATTGAAGGTGAAATTAATGATCTTGACAAAGTTATAGCTGGGCATGGCGACTTCTATGCCCTGGTAGCTTCTCGGGGCACAACTGTTGCCTTTTTGAAGTCTGGCTGTGAACACGGGAAGATTATCAATAGACCCAACTTTAGCTTGTCACCAGCAGACCTAGATAATATTCCCAACCTTGCTAGAAGTATTGCAAATAGATTTATAAAATTAGTATGGACAAAAGGTGGACGAAGCAAAGCTGGTGACGAAGCTCGAAGCCACCTTAAGCCGGTAACAAAATCATACCTTATGCTTACCTTTTCCTTTGAATTTTGAATTTAGCTTATAATACTTACATACAGGATGACGAAGCCGAAGCTGAAGCTACGGAGTAAAAAGACGAAGCTCCATGAATGCTGACAAAGCTCCAGTAGTCTGTAGAAATAGCTCAAAAAACTTCTGTAACAACTTGTATAAAGTATGATGTAATTAAATCTCACTTCGTGGACTTTATCCATACCTTGTAATATAATCTTACCTTTTCGTCAATGTATAAAGTGCTTTGGTGTGGACGAAGTTAACATTTTTGAGCCGAAGGCGAAAAACACCTTCCCTTCTTTTCGTACACAGCGAAGCATAAAATTGCCTCTTTTTCCTGTTTTCCGAAGCCTTCTCTTTTGAAGCCGAAGCAAGTGTGTATGTTATGACGATGATGATCCTATGTATGTCTAAATGAATGTTTATGAATGCAAATGTATGATGTAATGTATCGTGCAAATGAATGTTCAAAGATACATACGAAACCACAATCAAAACTCTTATTCCCTTAGGAATAACAAATCTTTGCCGTTTATTTTTCGGCTTCACCGCTTATTTTTCGGTGTATCAGCGCTGACTTTTCGCTGTAAGTTCTGCATTCTCTTAGGAACGTCTTTTGAACTTCTTCGCCTTTTACTTTCGGTGGTATCGCGGACTTTTTGTGCTTCGCCTTTTACTTCGGCGGAATCAGTGTTGACTTTTCGCTGTAAGCTCTGCATTCCCTTAGGAACGACTTTTGAGCAGAAAACTTACGCTGCGCTCCCTTCGGAACGACTTTTTTGTAACTTCGTCGTGCTCTGCATCCCCTTAGGGATGTCTTTCGAGCTTATCCCTATTTTTTCTTTTTCTCTTTGCACTCGATGGTGCATGCTCAGTTTTTACATTTACATTTTCAGGGGATATTGCTCTTGTAGAGCTGATATAAGAAAAAGAGAAATTACATGCTATGCCCCCATTAAAAACCTTTCTCCCCCTTTTGAAAGGAAAAGGGTGTCATAGGAAAGAATAAAAAAGATTACATCAAGCTACACATAATACCACCGAAGCTCATCCGCATTCCAAGATCTAGGAATGGCGTTGTCGTCCATATCCTTCAACCTGTAGGATCCGGGTCTTGACAAAGATACTACGAGAAAAGGTCCTTCCCACTTCAATTGTAGCTTGCCTACTGTATCTGGGTTGGCAACTCTCCGAAGTACCAAGTGTCCTGGCTTAATATTTTTTAATCGAACTTTTATGTCACGCCATTTTATTGTTTCGGCTTCATATTTATTGATATTCTCCACAACCTGAAGCCTGATGCCTTCTATAGCATCCTTTGCCATAGAATAATCAGCTTCGTCCTCTACCGAAGCCACTGTTCTTATTGATCCTGCTTTAGCTTCTTCTGGGGTTATTGCTTTGTCACCAAACAGCAATTTGAATGGTGTAAAACCTGTTGACCTTGATATTGTTGTGTTGTGGCTCCACACCACTTTGATTAATTCGTCTGGCCACTTCCCCCTGGGTTGATTGAAGATTAACTTCATTATTCCTTTCATTATAATTCCATTAGCTCTTTCGACAAGTCCATTTGACTCTGGATGCCAAACCGATGCAAAATGGATCTTCGTGCCAATTTGTTCACAAAACTCTTTGAAAGCTTCGGCATCAAACTGTGTTCCGTTGTCCACGGTGATAGCTTTCGGCACTCCGATGCGACACACAATATTTTGCCAAAAAAACTTTTGAACAGTAACCGAAGTTATTGTGGCTAAGGGCATCGCCTCAATCCACTTAGAAAAATATTCTACTGCCACCACAACATATCTTAAATTCCCTTGTGCTGGTGGAAGTGGGCCTAGCAAATCAAGGCCCCACCTTTGCAATGGCCAAGTGGGATGTATTAACTGAGTTAGAGACGAAGGTTGTCTCTGATCTCTTGCACATTTTTGACAACCTTCACATTTTTGGACTAGTTCTGCTGCATCCGAAGCTGCCTTCGACCAATAAAATCCTTGACAAAAGACTTTACCCATCAGGGGCCTAGATCCGATGTGAGATCCACATAGCGCTGCATGTATTTCTTTCATCTGCTCTATACCTTCAGCTCTGGATAAACATTTGAGTAATAGAGAACAGACTCCATGCTTGTATAACTCCCCTTCTATTATTACATATAGGCGGGCTCTTGCCGCTATTCTCTTTTGATAAGCTTCGTCATCTGAAAGGAAATTACCCTAGAGAAAAGACATGATCTCAGTTCTCCAATCTTCGCTATAAACAGGAGATATATTGAGCACTGCTCTTTCAAGAAGGTCAACCTAAGGTGCTTTTATTGTTTCAAAGAATACTTTCGAAGGTAAAGGCAGCCCCTGTGCTGCTGACTTGGCTAGCAGATCAGCATGCTCATTTTCTCCTCGTGGAATATTCTTGACAGAAAACCCTTCGAAGGAAGCCTCAAGCCTTCGAACTGTATCCAAATATTTCTCAAGCTTCGGATCTCTTGCTTTGCAACTTTTGTCAACATGTCCAGAAATAACTTGGGAATCGGTTTTGAGAACCGCCCTTCTTATCCCCATTGCCTTCAACTTCCGAAGTCCCAAAAGCAAAGCTTCGTATTCAGCAATATTATTTGTGCAGCTGAAATCAAGTTTTACTGCATAGCATGTTCTGACCTTGGAAGGTGCAATTAAAATGGCAGCTGCACTTGCCCTGAAGGTTCCTAGGAGCCATCGCAGAACACTGTCCAAGCTTCGGCATCTTTACTTGCTTCTTCCTCCTGAGCCCCTGGCGTCCAGTCAGCGATGAAGTCTGCTAGCGCCTGGGACTGGATTGAAGATCTATGCACATAATCAATGCTGAACTCGTTGAGTTCCGCAGCCCACTTTCCAATCCTTCCAGTAGCTTCTCTGTTTCTCATAATATCCTTCAAAGGTTGTGATGAAGGAACAATTATATGGTATGCTTGAAAATAATGTCGAAGCTTCCTAGAGGCCATTAAGACGGCATACAACACCTTCTCCAATTCTGTATAGTTTTTCTTTGATAAACTAAGAACTTCGGAGACGAAGTATACTGGAGCCTGCCTTTTCAATTGTCCTTCAAGCTTCTCCTAAACAAGAGCCGCACTTACTGTAGAGTGCGAAGCTGCCACATACAGCAGCAGAGGAGCCCCTGGTGCTGGTGGAGTTAAGGTTGTTAAATCTATCAGATACTGCTTCAGCTCTTTGAAGGCTCTTTGCTGAGCTTATCCCCATTGAAAAACTTCGGCTGACTTCAGCACTTCAAAGAATGGTAAATTTCTTTCTGCTGATCTGGATATAAATCGATTCAAAGATGCCAATCTTCCTGTTAGCCGTTGAGCCCCTTTCTTTGTGCTTAGCGGCTCCATTCGAAGGATAGCTTCGATTTTATTTGGATTAGCTTCGATCCCTTTTATTGAAACCAAACAACCAAGGAATTCCCCTTCTTTACTCCGAAGACACATTTTTCTGGATTCAGCTTCAGACCAGCTTGCCTAAAATTAGCGAATGTCTCCTGCAGATCAGCAATGTGATTTTCTTGCTTTGTGCTTTTTACTATGATATCATCAACATATGTTAGTACGTTTCTGCCTATCTGAGAATGAAGGACCTTCGCTGTCATTCTGCTGAAGCTTCCTCCAGCGTTCTTGAGCCCCTCAGGCATCTGAAGATAACAATATGTACCACTGGGGGTTATGAAGCTGGTTTTTGGCTCATCTTCTTTCTTCATCCAGATTTGATGGTAGCCTGAATAACAGTCTAGTAGACTCATGAGCTCTGACGAAGCTGCTGCATCTACTAGAGAATCTATTCTTGGTAATGGAAATTCATCCTTCGGACAAGCCTTATTGAGATCAGTAAAGTCAATGCACATTCTCCATTTACCATTGGCCTTCTTCACCATGACAGTGTTGGCTAACCATTCTAGGTACTTTACTTATCTAATTACGCCAGCACTAAGAAGTCTTTTCACTTTGTTCTGAGCACCTTCGGCTTTATCATCAGACATCTTCCGAAGTCTCTGCTTTCTGGGTCTGAAGGATGGATCAACATTGAGCGAGTGCTCAATGACATCCCTGTTCACACCACAAAAATCATTGGCCGACCATGCGAAGACATCTTTATTGTTAAACAGAAACCTTTGTCAAGGTTTTCTCCTGCTCCTTAGACAATTGAGACCCCAGCAACACCTTCTGCTCTGCTATATCTTCACATAAAAGCATGGGCTTCGGCTGATCAGCCGAAGCAGCCTTCTCCCTTCTGTACTTGTATTGCTCACAAGCTTCGGCTCCATCTATATTGTGGATTGCTTTTGAATCTGTCCAGTTTTCTTTGGCTTTTCTGGCAGCTTCTTGACTTCCATGAATAGCAATAGGTCCTTGATCCAAAGGTATCTTCATGCAAAGATATGCTGGGTGAAGAATTCCTTCAAAAGCATTGAGAGTCCCACGACCAATGATTGCGTTGTAAGGGTATTCCATGTCAACAATATCAAACACAACTTGTTTAGTCCTTGTATTGTTGATAAATCCGAAGGTTACTGGCATCGTGATATTGTCGAGTGCTACAATCTTCCTTCCTCCGAAGCCACAAAGGGGATGTGTAGCATCATGGATCTTATCTTCGGGCTCTTGCATCTGTCTGAAGGCCTTAGCAAATATAATATCCGCTGCACTACCTGTGTCAACCAGAAAATTGTGGACCAGAAATCCTTTGATAACACAAGAAATAACCATAGCATCATTGTGAGGGTAATCCTTGAGTGAAGGTCCTCTTGGGAGAAGGTAATTGGGATGTGGGACCATCTTGACTTGATGAAGGGTCCTTGCACCCCGACATGCTGTACCCTTCTCTGTGCCTCCTTCTTCTCCTTCTTGTTAGCTGGCTCTGAACATGAACCGACTGTTATCGGGAGTACCAGCTTTGGAGCCAAAGCAGCTCCAGCTTGGTTGTTGAACGAAGCCATCAGCTCAAACAAGTGGAAGTGAGTTCACCGGAGGTGGGCGCCAATGTTGGGGACTTGTTCTCAAATGCTATGAATTAAGAACAAGGCAACATAGAAAATGTTAAATGATAATGCCCTTCGTTCGCCGAAACACTATATCCCCATGGATTTAATGAACTTCGAACGAAGGGCACAGACAAATTACCCCGAATGTGATACCTTCGTGGTTAAATGTTCATAAATACAAGATAAAATATAAAATATTAAACATTATAGGAACAACAAATTTTATTATTCATATATTTCATAATATAAACTTGAATTTCGAAGCATAATATTTAGGTACGTTTATACCTTCGCCTCTGACAGAAAATAATTCCAGCATAATGCGTTAACGATTACAAGATCGCGTGAACAGTGCCAGGGTACTGTTCACCTATTTATAAGCACAGGGTGCAGCCTGTGTAAAATTACATTTATGTCCTTTACAATCGACTACAACAATGACACAAAACATCATGGGTTTTTAAGTCAATCCATCTTTAATTCGGTTCGACCCTTCGTCTTGAGATCTGTCATTATGCCGAAGCTCTATAGGTAATAGCTTCGGCGCTTGCTCCTGAGAGGATCTTCTGAAAGTGTTCTCTTTCTTTAGGATCTTCGGCTACGAAGCATACCCCCAACAGCCTAAAAGGTTGTAGTGCATGAGGGTGGAATGGGAAGCCCTTAGCTGAATAATTAGAGGAACCGAGGTGTAGTTCGCTTAGCCGTCGTGCCGTTAATGGGGCTTGGTGTATGCGGCTCGCTCTGCCAAGTTTGGGTTCGCCCCCTTGGGGAGGAGTGCGGTGCATTTAGGAAACCTAATGGGCGACTACAGCCCTAGGGAATCTTTGTAAAGGCTACGTAGTGATACCCTGCTGGGTCACCTTGGTAGTGATCAATGGAGAGTCATGATCTCCGGGCAGAAGGGGAATCACGGCTTGTGGGTAAAGTGCGCAACCTCTGCAGAGTGTATGAAAACTGATATATCAGCCGTGCTCGCAGTTATGAGCGGCCAAGGGAGTTCCATTGATTAGTGATACTTGATCAGAGATGTTCGGATTACAGGTGGCAATGAGATTGATGTTTTTGGTATTGACTCTAGTAATGGTAAGTGGTACTCTTTCCGTTTGGAAAGGAGTATGCTTGGGTTAATAACATGGGTTAATTCTAAAACTTGGATTTCTCTACTAGTAATAATAACCTGACCAACTAAAAGCAACTGCTTGACTTATCCCCACATAAAGCTAGTCCATTATAGCCAAACAGGACACCTGCTGAGTATGTTGATGTGTACTCACCCTTGCTCTACACACCAACCCCCCCATCCCCAGGTTGTCAGCATTGCAACCCCTGCTCAGGAGAGGATGAAGCTGTGGAAGGAGACCAGCAGGAGTTCCAAGATTACGATGAGTTCTAGGTGTGGGTTAGCGGCAACCCCCAGTCAGCTGCCTGTGAAGGCCACGTGTATCTACGTTTCTTTTCTGCACTTTGATTATTGTAAAGACTATGTGGATGCCTCAGACATATGATGTAATCGACTATTATTCCCCTTTTATATTATGATTTGAGCACTATGTGATGATGTCCAGTTATGTAACTATTGTGTATATGAATTGCTGATCCTGGCACGTACATGGTTCGCATTCGGTTTGCCTTCTAAAACCGGGTGTGACATAGGTTGTATCAAAGCCGTGCTGACTGTAGGACCGCTAACCTAGAGTAAAATGGTCGTTCTAAGGATTATAGACCCTTATTCTCACCTTGACTTTGGTATCCCTTCAAAAGTTGGTCATATCGACCAAACCTATGTTCTACTATATATTATACCTTGCTAAAAATCTTTTTTGTTCATTCTAATTCCTCATTTATTCATGGTTTACTTGCTGGTCATATTAGTTCTGTTCTCACTCTTATGCTTGCGGTGTCTTTTGTAGATGGCTCGTCTTACACACACTGCACGGAAGTCTGTCATCCCCTTCTTACCCTCTCGTCTCGCGGAGCGCCCGTTTCGCCGTCCAGTGACCGGTCAGTCCAACCATTTGGAGAGGCTGCACCACCACCTGCACAAGGAGCAAGAGCGTCGACGACAGGAGCTGGAGCAGCAGGGCTCTTCTTTCTCGCTCTAGTAGGAGATAGAGTCTGTGAGGAGCTGCTCCACTGTGCTCCCGCTGGAGGCGCCCCCTACACCACCACTAAGCGCCCAGCCCCTAGAGTAGCTGCTGGAGGAGACCTAGATGACGGAGGTGGCAACAGCAGCTCGAGCCACGACACCGATTTTTCTACTGACCAGGAGCCGGAAGGATGGGTTGCTCGACCCATCACTCGCGACGCTGCTCGTGGGTGTCACTTCCACGATGCGCTCGACACCCTGCTACGTCGGGCACTTGACCGACGTACTTGGTCCATCGAGTATCGTTGTGTGGTCTTCCAGCATAGTCGTGGGGTCTACCCGGACCGCTAGGAGGCGACCTGCTTGGTGCGCCATCCGAAGAACAGTCTCTGGGGTGCTGAGGTCTGCTCAGAGCACTATTCCATCTCTGAGCGGCACTCAGCTGAGGCGGCCATGCAAGAAGCCGCACGGCATGCGCTTTCGCACTACTGCTCAGTGCTCGGTGGGGTAGCCGACGGTCTCAACCTGAAGTATTACCCCCGTCATCCATCTGACAGCACAGGAGGCGCGATTGTCTCACCTGTTGGTGAGGACAATCCTAGGTTGAGCAGCACAGTCAACCTAGCCGTCGTGCTAAACACGAAGCTGGACCATGCGTTAGACGAGCTGAGTAGGGCTCGTGCTGAGATTTCCCAGCTGCGGGCTGAGCGCGCGGAGCATCGTCACCTAGAAGATGGCTCCCCCGCTCCTGTCGGGACTCACCACCTGTACCGCTCACCTCGGCGTGGACACCAGTCTTATGGCAACCCCGACTGCAAGACCAAGATAAATTTAGAACCATAGATCGTCGGAGTCGGATCTTGTAATTAATACGAAAATATATATACATAGAAGCTATAGTCTTAGCATTAGTCTTCCTTTTAGTTAGTCTTAGTTAGACAGGGTAGTTTGCTTATCTTGTGCACTTATGTTTGTCAGGATGAACTATGTTGTATTTAGATCTTTGTAATGACTGTCACTAGAGTGTGGGTATCCCCTGCATTTTGGTTTACCTGTTATATGTTAATGAAGTTAGTTATCTAGTTGGGAAACCTTTTATTCTACTTTCCTCTTTATCTAAGAAGTTGTGTTGGTCTATGTTGGAGATCAGTGAAGATGTTCATCTGTTCAGTGTTGTGGAAGAATTCTATACTCTCTTCTTATACTGCAAGATTTGCCAGATCAGTTCTGATGTGTGATTGCATCCTGCAGATGTCAGAAAATAGGCGCAGAGGAGGAAGGAGTGCTCAGCAGGAGCGGCCAGCTCAGCAGGATGAGCCACCCCAGCAGCAGTAGCTGCCACCCCCGCCCCTAATGTCCATCGAGCAGATGTTCATGATGCAGACTCAGGCTGTTCAAGCCATCGGTCAGACTCTTGCCGCCATTCAGCAGCAGCAGCCACCACCTCAGCCTCAGATGCCCAGGGACAAGCGTGCTGAATTCATGAGAGGTCATCCCCCAACGTTTGCTCATTCTTCTGACCCCATGGATGCTGAAGACTGGCTGCGCATAGTGGAGCGGAAGTTGTACACCGCTCAGTGCGACGATAGGGAGAAAGTTCTGTACGGTCCCCGTCTGTTGAGAGGAGCAGCTCAGTCTTGGTGGGAGTCTTATCTCGCCACCCATGCCAACCCCGACACCATCACTTGGGAAGAGTTCAGAGGTAGCTTTCGTCAGTTCCATGTTCCTGCCGGTCTGATGACAGTGAAGAAGGAGGAGTTCCTGGCACTCAAGCAAGGGTCATTGTCAGTTAGTGAGTACCGGGACATGTTTCTGCAACTGTCTTGCTATGCTCCTGAAGATGTCAACACCGACGCCAAGAGACAGTATCGTTTCCTGAGAGGCCTGGTTGACCCTCTGCAGTATCAGCTGATGAATGATACCTTCCTGACATTTCAGCACCTGATTGACAGGGCAATCATGACAGAGACAAAGCGTAAGGAGATGGAGGATCGCAAGTGCAAGATCAGTGGACCCCAGCCTGGAAGCAGCAATTGTCCTCGTTTCTTAGGCAATCCACCACAGTTGTTCAGGCAGAACCAGCGTCCACCTCAGCAGCAGTAGTTTCAAAGGCAGTATCCTCAGCATCAGCATCAGAATCGCTAGAACAATCAGTCAGGAGGAGGTCAGTTCTAGAGGCAGAATCAACAGGTACCTCATTTTCCTGCCCCAGCAAACCAGCAGAACAGTCAAGCCACACCAGTTCAGGGTGGAAACAGAGCATGTTTCCATTGTGGAGAGCAAGGCCATTGGGTGATGCAATGTCTGAAGAAGGCAGCCCAGCAGCAGTGAGGCCCTAATGCCCCAGCAAAGTAGAATGTGTCTCAGCCTGGAGCAGGCAACCGCTCTCAGCCGCGCTATAATCATGGGAGACTGAACCACTTGGAGGCTGAAGTAGTTCAGGAAACCCCCGACATGATAGTAGGTATGTTTCCAGTCGACTCCCATATTGTAGAAGTGTTATTTGATAATGGAGCAACGCATTCATTCATTACTGCATCGTGGGTAGAAGCACATAATCTTCCAATAACTACCATGTCAACCCCCATTCAAATTGACTCAACCGGTGGTAGAATTCAAGCCGATAGCATTTGCTTGAATGTAAGTGTGGAAATAAGGGGGATAGTGTTTCCCGCTAACCTCATAGTAATGGGTACTCAGGGAATAGATGTCATCCTAGGGATGAACTGGCTAGACAAGTATCAGGCAGTTATCAATTGTGATAAGAGGACAATCAAGTTGATGTCTCCACTAGGAGAGGAAGTGGTGACCGAGTTAGTCCCGCCTGAGCCAAAGAAAGGAAGTTGTTATCAGATGGTTGTGGATAGCAGTGAAGCAGATCCACTTGAGATTATCAAGGTTGTGTCCGAGTTCCCAGATGTGTTCCCAAAGGACTTACCAGGTATGCCACCAGAGCGGAAAGTTGAGTTTGCCATAGAGCTTCTTCCTGGAACCGCCCCCATCTTTAAGAGAGCTTACAGAGTATCTGAATCAGAGTTGGTTGAGCTTAAGAAGCAGATCGATGAGCTGTCAAAGAAAGGATACATCCGGCCAAGCACCTCGCCTTGGGCCGCCCCTGTCCTATTCATGGAGAAGAAAGATGGCACCAGAAGGATGTGTATCGACTATCGAGCTCTGAATGAGGTCACAATCAAGAACAAGTACCCCTTGCCTAGAATAGAAGATCTGTTCGACCAGTTGAGGGGAGCTAGCGTGTTCTCCAAGATAGATCTAAGGTCAGGTTATCATCAGCTCAGGATTCAACCTTCAGATATTCCGAAGACGGCATTCACTACCAAGTACGGGTTGTATGAGTTCACTGTGATGTCTTTCGGTCTAACAAATGCACCAGCCTTCTTCATGAATCTGATGAACAGTGTATTCATGGATTATTGAGAGCACCTAGAGGGGGGGTGAATAGGTGATCCTGTAAAACTTAAAACTTAACACCACAAACTTGATTAAGAGTTAGAACAATGAAATCAAGTAAGTAGAGAGGAGAGCTCTTGTGAAGCACAATAGACACAATAAGGACAAGCACAATAGACACGAGGATTTATCTCGTGGTTCGGCCAAGTACAAGACTTGCCTACTCCACGTTGTGGCATCCCAACGGACGAGAGTTGCACTCAACTCCTCTCAAGTGATCCAATGATCAACTTGAATACCACGGTGTTCTTCTTTACTTTACTCTTTACCGTTTGCGAGGAATCTCCACAACTTGGAGTCTCTCGCCCTTACAATAAGAATCAATATGAAGCACAAGAGTAAGGGAGGGAAGCAACACACTCAAATCCACAGCAAATACACACACACAAGATCAAGACTTGAGCTCAAGACAATATCTTGAGGTTCTCACTAGAACGGAGCTCAAATCACTAAGAATGTCGAACACGTGCGCAAGAATGAAGTGTGAGTGATCAATAATGCTCAAGGAATGCTTGGTGTACTCCTCCATGCGCCTAGGGGTCCCTTTTATAGCCCCAAGGCAGCTAGGAGCCGTTGAGAGCATTTCAAGAAGGCAATTCTTGCCTTCAGTCGCCTGGCGCACCGGACAGTCCGGTGCACCACCAGACACTGTCCGGTACGGATTTCTTTCCTTCTTTGGCAAAGACGACCGTTGGCGCTTTGGAGCCGTTGGCGCACAGGACACTGTTCGGTGAATTTTAGCCGTACGCCACCGACGATTTCCCGAGAGTAGCCAGTTCACAAATGCCAGCCTAGCGCACCGGACAGTCCGGTGCACCCAGACTGAGCAGACTCTTGACTGCTTCGAGCCAAAGTTTTCCAAATGAATTTTCTCTGATTCTAGCACTTAGACAAATATGTTAGTACACAAAAACCAATGTACTAAGTCTAGAATCATACCTTTGTATTGATTTGCACCTTATCCACAATTTGGCATAGTTTATCACTTAAGCACTTGTGTTGGACACTCAATCACCAAAATACTTAGAAATGGACCAAGGGCACATTTCCCTTTCAATCTCCCCCTTTTTGGTGATTTATGCCAACACAACAAAAAGAACTAAAAGAAGTGCAACATCAATACAAATGAGAACTCAAAATTGTTTTGATTCAAATTTGGCATATATGGATCATTCTTTGCCACCACTTGGTTTGTTTTTGCAAATCAAACTCAATTTCCTATCTCTACGTCAAACACACTTGTTGAGACATACAGAGAATTGTTCCAATAGAAATTGATCAAGGATTTCAAAAACTCCCCCTTTTCTCATAGTTAAATATTCTCCTCACAAGAGATCAACTTTTGACAATAAGAGACAAATACGAGTATTTTGACAAACAAAAACTCTAACTCTATTTTTTTCAAAATTCTCAAGTGGTAGCTGATCCATTTCTTGCTTTGGCCTTATTTTCTCCCCCTTTGGCATCAAGCACCAAAATGGGATCAATTTTGGCCTTTTAACCCCATTGCCTCACCAAAATCTTCAACTAAGAGTAAAAAGGCAATAAGAGTACAAAGATAAACTTGGAATTAGTTACTCTTTCATCGGAGTGCAGTGGAAGTCTTGCATGGTCCAAGTCCACCTTTTCCCTTTCAAACCTCCTTTGAGACTAAATTAAGCAACCTCAAGCACACAGTTAGTCTCAAAGGGTCAAGTTGTAGCACATCTCCCCCTAAATATGTGCATCACTTGCAAATGGACTTGTGAGGTCCGGGGAGTGCTTGTACAACTTGAGCACCATAAATAAACAACAAAATGCATTAAGGAACATGATCAAGGCATAAAACACATGTATGCTATAAATCAATCCAGGTTCCGCGAATCTAAAACATTTAGCTCACTACGCAGCCTGCAAAAGGTCGACTCATCTAGAGGCTTGGTAAAGATATCGGCTAGCTGATTCTCGGTGCTAACATGAAACACTTCGATATCTCCCTTTTGCTGGTGGTCCCTCAAAAAGTGATGTCGGATGTCAATGTGCTTTGTGCGGCTGTGCTCAACAGGATTATCCGTCATGCGGATAGCACTCTCATTATCACATAGGAGTGGGACTTTGCTCAGATTGTAGCCAAAGTCCCTGAGGGTTTGCCTCATCCAAAGTAGTTGCGCGCAACACTGTCCTGCGACAACGTACTCGGCCTCAGCGGTGGATAGGGCAACAGAAGTTTGTTTCTTAGAACTCCACGACACCAGGGACCTTCCTAAGAATTGGCACGTCCCTGATGTACTCTTCCTATCGACCTTACATCTAGCATAATCGGAGTCTGAATATCCAATCAAGTCAAAGGTAGACCCCTTTGGATACCAGATCCCGAAGCAAGGCGTAGCGACTAAATATCTAAGAATTCGCTTCACGGCCACCAAGTGACACTCCCTTGGATAGGATTGAAATCTAGCACACATGCATACGCTAAGCATAATATCCGGTCTACTAGCACATAAATAAAGTAAGGACCCTATCATAGACCGGTATGCCTTTTGATCAACGGACTTACCTCCTTTGTTGAGGTCGGTGTGTTCGTCGGTTCCCATTGGAGTCTTTGCGGGCTTGGCGTCCTTCATCCCAAACCGCTTGATCAAGTCTTGCGTGTACTTCGTTTGGGAGATGAAGGTCCCATCCTTGAGTTGCTTCACTTGGAACCCAAGGAAATAGCTTAGCTCGCCCATCATCGACATCTCAAACTTTTGAGTCATCACCATGCTAAACTCTTCACAAGACTTTTGGTTACTAGAACCAAATATTATGTCATCGACATAAATTTGGCACACAAATAAGTCACCATCACAAGTCTTAGTAAAAAGAGTTCGATCGGCTTTCCCAACCTTGAAAGCATTAGCAATTAAAAAGTCTCTAAGGCATTCATACCATGCTCTTGGGGCTTGCTTAAGTCCATAGAGCGCCTTAGAGAGCTTACACACGTGGTCGGGGTACCGTTCATCCTCAAAGCCAGGGGGTTGCTCCACGTACACCTCCTCCTTAATTGGCCCTATTAAGGAAAGCGCTCTTCACATCCATTTGGAACAACCTGAAAGAATGGTGAGTAGCATAGGCTAACAATATGCAAATTGACTCTAGCCTAGCCACAGGAGCAAAAGTCTCCTCAAAGTCCAAACCTGCGACTTGGGCATAACCTTTTGCCACAAGTCGTGCCTTGTTCCTTGTCACCACCCCGTGCTCATCTTGTTTGTTGCGGAACACCCACTTGGTTCCCACAACATTTTGCTTGGGACGAGGCACCAGCGTCCACACTTCATTTCTCTTGAAGTTGTTGAGCTCCTCTAGCATGGCCAACACCCAGTCCGGATCTAGCAAGGCATCTTCTACCCTGAAAGGCTCAATAGAAGAGACAAAAGAGTAATGTTCACAAAAATTAACTAATCTAGAACGAGTAGTTACTCCCTTGCTTATATCACCCAAAATCTGGTCGACGGGATGATCCCTTTGAATCGTCGCTCGAACTTGGGTTGGAGGCGCCGGTTGCACTTCTTCCTCTATCACATGGACATCTTGTGCTCCCCCTTGATCACATGCCTCTTCTTGATGAACCTGTTCATCGTCCTGAGTTGGGGAATGCACCATTGTTGAGGAAGAAGGTTGATCTTGCTCCTTTTGTTCTAGTGGCCTCACATCTCCAATCGCCATGGTGCGCATTGCGACCGTTGGAACGTCTTCTTCATCTACATCATCAAGATCAATAACTTGCTCTCTTGGAGAGCCATTAGTCTCATAAAATACAATGTTGCTGGAGACTTCAACCAAACCCGATGATTTGTTGAAGACCCTATACGCCTTTGTATTTGAGTCATAACCTAACAAAAACCCTTCTACAGCTTTGGGAGAAAACTTAGAATTTCTACCTTTCTTCACTAGAATGTAGCATTTACTCCCAAATACACGAAAGTAAGACACATTGGGTTTGTTACCGGTTAGAAGCTCATATGAAGTCTTCTTAAGGAGGCGATGAAGGTAGACCCGGTTTATGGCGTGGCAAGCCGTGCTCACGGCTTCCGTCCAAAACCGTTCGGGCGTCTTGAATTCACCAAGCATCGTCCTCGCCATGTCTAGTAGCGTCATGTTCTTCCTCTCTACCTCACCATTTTGCTGTGGTGTGTAGGGAGCAGAGAACTCGTGCTTGATTCCTTCCTCCTCAAGATACTCCTCCAATTGAAGGTTCTTGAACTCGGACCCATTGTCGCTCCTTATCTTCTTCACTTTGAGCTCAAACTCGTTTTGGGCTCTCCTTAGGAAGCGCTTGAGGGTCCCTTGGGTTTCAGATTTATCCTGCAAAAAGAATACCCAAGTGAAGCAGGAAAAATCATCAACTATAACCAGACCATACTTACTTCCTCCTATGCTTAGATAGGCAACGGGTCCGAAGAGGTCCATATGAAGTAACTCCAGGGGTCTTGATGTTGTCATCACATTTTTGGCATGATGAGAGCTTCCCACCTGTTTACCTGCTTGACAAGCTGCACAAGGTCTATCTTTTTCGAAAGTTACATTAGTTAGACCTATCATGTGTTCTCCGTTTAGAAGCTTGTGAAGGTTCTTCATCCCTACATGTGCTAAACGGCGATGCCACAGCCAGCCCATGCTAGTCTTAGCAATTAAGCATGCATCTAGACTGGCCTCCTCTTTTGCAAAATCAACTAAATAAAGTTTGTCGTCTAGTACACCCTTAAAAGCTAATGAACCATCACTTTTTCTAAAGACAGACACATCTACATTTGTGAATAAACAGTTATATCCCATATTACAAAGTTGACTCACAGACAACAAGTTATATCCAAGCGACTCAACTAAGAACACATTAGAAATAGAGTGCTCGGATGAAATAGCAATTTTTCCTAACCCTTTCACCTTGCCTTGGTTCCCATCACCGAATATGATTGAATCTTGAGGATCCTTGTTCTTGACGTAGGAAGAGAACATCCTCTTCTCCCCCGTCATGTGGTTTGTGCATCCGCTGTCGATAATCCAGCTTGAGCCCCCGGATGCATAAACCTGCAAGGCAATTTAGGCTTGGGTCTTAGGTACCCAACTCTTGTTGGGTCCTACAAGGTTAGTACAAATAGCCTTAGGGACCCAAATGCAAGTTTTATCTCCCTTGCATTTTGCCCCTAATTTTCTAGCAACTACCTTCTTGTCCTTTCTACAAATAGGAAAGGAAGCATTTAAATCATGATAAATTGTAGAAGGTTCATTCATTACTTTCCTAGGAACATGAACAATATTTCTTCTAGGCACATGAGCATTTCTCCTAGGCACATGATGAATGACATTTTTCCTAGCCAAACTTCTATCATACATCATAGAAGAACTTGAAGCAAACATTGCATTTGAATCATAAGCATGTGAATCAATATCATTGCAACTTCTATCATGATGAACATTTCTAGAATATCTCCTATCATGGTATAAGAAAGCATGGTTCTTTTGCACATTATTTGCCATAGGGGCCTTCCCTTTCTCCTTGATGGAGATGGGAGCCTTATGACTTGTCAAGTTCTTGACTTCCCTCTTGAAGCTAAGACCATCCTTAATTGAGGGGTGTCTACCAATCGTGTAGGCATCCCTTGCAAATTTTAGTTTGTCAAATTCACTCTTGCTAGTCTTAAGTTGGGCATTAAGACTAGCCACTTCATCATTCAATTTAGAAATTGAAACTAGGTGTTCACTACAAGCATCAACATTAAAATCTTTACACCTAGTGCAAACTACAACATGTTCTACACAAGATGTTGATTTATTAGCTATTTCTAACTTAGCACTCAAATCATCATTTATGCTCTTTAAGCTAGAAATAGAGTCATGACATGTAGACAATTCACAAGAAAGCATTTCATTCCTTTTTATTTCTAAAGTAAGGGATTTTTGTGCCTCTACAAACTTATCATGTTCTTCATACAAAAGATCCTCTTGCTTTTCTAATAACCTATTTTTATCATTCAAGGCATCAATTAATTCATTAATTTTATCAACCTTAGTTCTATCTAGGCCTTTGAATAAACATGAATAGTCTATTTCATCATCGCTAGATTCTTCATCCCTTGAGGAAGCGTAAGTACTAGTATCACGAGTGCTTACCTTCTTTTCCCTTTCCATGAGGCAGGTGTGATGCTCGTTGGGGAAGAGGGCCGACTTGTTGAAGGCGGTGGCGGCAAGTCCTTCATTGTCGGAGTCGGACGATGAACAATCCGAGTCCCACTCCTTTCCAAGGTGTGCTTCGCCCTTAGCCTTCTTGTAAGCTTTCTTCTTTTCCCTCTTGTTCCCTTGTTCCTAGTCACTATCATTATCGGGACAGTTAGCGATAAAATGACCAATCTTACCACATTTGAAGCATGAGCGCTTCCCCTTCATCTTGGTCTTGTTTGGATGCTCCTTGCGACCCCTTAGTGCCGTCTTGAAACGCTTAATGATGAGTGCCATCTCTTCATCATTAAGCCCGGCCGCCTCAACTTGTGCCACCTTGCTAGGTAGCGCCTCCTTGCTCCTCGTTGCTTTGAGAGCAATGGTTTGAGGCTCTTGGATTGGGCCATTCAACGCATCGTCAACGTATCTAGCCTCCTTGATCATCATCCTCCCGCTTACAAACTTTCCAAGTATCTCCTCGAGCGTCATCTTGGTGTACCTAGGATTCTCACGAATATTGTTCACAAGATGTGGATCAAGGACAGTAAAAGACCTTAGCATTAGGCAGACGACATCGTGGTCCGTCCATCGCGTGCTTCCATAGCTCCTTATTTTGTTGATGAGAGTCTTGAGCCGGTTGTACGGTTGGGTTGGCTCCTCGCCCCTAATCATTGCGAATCTCCCAAGTTCGCCCTCCACCAACTCCATTTTGGTGAGCATGGTGACATCGTTCCCCTCATGTGAGATTTTGAGGGTGTCCCAAATCTTCTTGGCGTTATCCAAGCCGCTCACCTTATGGTATTCATCCCTGCACAATGAAGCTAGAAGAACAGTAGTAGCTTGTGCATTTTTGTGAATTTGCTCATTGATAAACATGGGACTATCAGTACTATCAAATTGCATTCCACTCTCTACTATCTCCCATATGCTTGGATGGAGAGAGAACAAGTGACTACGCATTTTGTGACTCCAAAATCCGTAGTCCTCTCCATCAAAGTGAGGAGGTTTACCAAGTGGAATGGAGAGTAAATGAGCATTTGTACTTTGTGGAATACGAGAATAATCAAAAGAGAAGTTTGAATTGACTGTTTTCTTTTTCTCGTAGTTGTCGTCGTCCTTTTGGGAAGAAGAGGACTCGTCGCTGTTGTCGTAGTAGACGATCTCCTTGATGCGCCTTGTTTTCTTCTTCTTCCCGTCTTTTCTTTTGTGGCTTGAGCCCGAGTCAGTAGGCTTGTCATCTTTTGGATCATTGACAAAGGACTCCTTCTCCTTATCATTGACCACCATCCCCTTGCCCCTAGGATCCATCTCTTCGGGCGATTAGTCCCTTTCTTGAAGAGAACGACTCTGATACCAATTGAGAGCACCTAGAGGGGGGGGTGAATAGGTGATCCTGTAAAACTTAAAACTTAACACCACAAAGTTGATTAAGAGTTAGAACAATGAAATCAAGTAGAGAGGAGAGCTCTTGTGAAGCACAATAGACACAATAAGGACAAGCACAAGAGACACGAGGATTTATCCCATGGTTCGGCCAAGTACAAGACTTGCCTACTCCACGTTGTGGCGTCCCAACGAACGAGAGTTGCACTCAACTCCTCTCAAGTGATCCAATGATCAACTTGAATACCACGGTGTTCTTCTTTACTTTACTCTTTCCCGTTTGCGAGGAATCTCCACAACTTGGAGTCTCTCGCCCTTACAATAAGAATTAATATGAAGCACAATAGTAAGGGAGGGAAGCAACACACTCAAATCCACAGCAAATACACACACACAAGATCAAGACTTGAGCTCAAGACAATATCTCGAGGTTCTCACTAGAACAGAGCTCAAATCACTAAGAATGTCGAACACGTGCGCAAGAATGAAGTGTGAGTGATCAACAATGCTCAAGGAATGCTTGGTGTACTCCTCCATGCGCCTAGGGGTCCCTTTTATAGCCCCAAGGCAGCTAGGAGCCATTGAGAGCATTTCAAGAAGGCAATTCTTGCCTTCTGTCGCCTGGCGCACCGGACAGTCCGGTGCACCACCGGACACTGTCCGGTGTGGATTTCTTTCCTTCTTTGGCAAAGCCGACCGTTAACGCTTTGGAGCCATTGGCGCACCGGACACTGTCCGGTGCACACCGGACAGTCCGGTGAACTTTAGCCGTACGCCACCGACGATTTCCCGAGAGCAGCCAGTTCGTAGATGCCAGCCTAGCGCACCGGACACTGTCCGGTGCACCACCGGACAGTCCGGTGCACCCAGACTGAGCAGACTCTTGACTGCTTCGAGCCAAGCTTTTCCAAATGAATTTTCTCTGATTCTAGCACTTAGACAAATATGTTAGTACACAAAAACCAATGTACTAAGTCTAGAATCATACCTTTGTATTGATTTGCACCTTATCCACAATTTGGCATAGTTTATCACTTAAGCACTTGTGTTGGACACTCAATCACCAAAATACTTATAAATGGCCCAAGGGCACATTTCCCTTTCAATTATCTCAACAAGTTTATGGTGGTATTTATTTATGACATTTTGATATATTCTCAAAGCGAAGAAGAGCATGCAAGTCATTTGAGGATGGTATTGCAGAGATTGTGAGAGCACCAGCTGTATGCAAAGTTGAGCAAGTGCGAGTTCTGGATCAATGAAGTCTTGTTCTTAGGTCACATAATCAACAAAGAAGGATTGGCTGTGGATCTGAGGAAAGTGGCAGACATTCTGAACTGGAAAGCACCAACAGATGCCCGAGGAATCAAGAGGTTCATTGGAATGGCCGGATATTATCTGCGATTCATTGAAGGGTTCTCGAAGATTGCGAAACCAATGACAGCTTTGCTAGGCAACAAAGTTGAGTTCAATTGGACTCAGAAATGTCAAGAGGCCTTCGAAGCGCTGAAAGAGAAGTTGACTACAGCGCCTGTCTTAGTCTTGCCTTATGTGCACAAGCCCTTCTCAGTGTATTGTGATGCTTGTTACACTGGTTTGGGATGCGTGTTGATGCAAGAGGGAAGAGTGGTGGCTTACTCGTCCCGACAGCTGAAGGTTCATGAGAAGAATTATCCAATCCATGACCTAGAGTTGGCAGCAGTGGTTCACGCACTGAAGACATGGAGGCACTATCTGTATGGGCAGAAATGTGATGTTTACACAGACCACAAGAGTCTGAAGTACATATTCACTCAATCAGAGTTGAATATGAGGCAACGAAGATGGTTAGAGTTGATCAAAGATTATGAATTGGAGATTCATTACCATCCAGGCAAAGCGAACATAGTGGCAGACGCTTTGAGCAGGAAGAGTCAGGTCAATCTGATGGTCGCTCGTCCGATGCCTTATGAGTTGGCCAAAGAGTTTGACAGGTTGAGTCTCGGATTTCTGAAAAATATGCGAGGAGTAACAGTTGAGCTAGAACCCACACTAGAGCGAGAAATCAAAGAAGCGCAAAAGAATGATGAGAAGATGAGTGAGATCCGGCAACTGATTCTAGAAGGCAAAGGCAAAGATTCGGGAAGATGCAGAAGGTGTGATATGGTTCAAAGACCGCTTGTGTGTTCCCAATGTCCAGTCTATTCGGGAGTTGATTCTCAAGGTAGCTCATGAGACAGCTTATTCTATACACCCTAGAAGTGAGAAGATGTATCAGGATCTGAAGAAGAAAATCTGGTGGTATGAAATGAAGAGGGAAATCGCAGAGCATGTGGCTATGTGTGATAGTTGTCGATGGATCAAGGCAGAGCATCAGAGGCCAGCTGGATTGTTGCAACTGTTGCAAATTCCTCAGTGGAAATGGGATGAAATCGGTATGGATTTCATAGTCGGATTGCCTCACACTCGAGCCAGCTACGATTCCATTTGCGTAGTGGTGGACCTCTTAACCAAGTCAGCCCACTTCATACCAGTCAAGACCAACTACAGCAGTGCAGTATTGGTAGAGTTGTACATGTCTCAGATAGTGTCAGACAGAGGAATGCAGTTCACCTCTCATTTCTGGCAGCAGTTGCATGAAGCCTTGGGCACACATCTGAATTTCAGTTCAGCTTATCATCCGCAGACAGATGGTCAGACCGAAAGAACTAATCAAATCCTCGAAGACATGTTGAGAGCCTGTGCATTGCAAGATCAGTCCCGATGGGACAAGAGGTTACCTTATGCAGAGTTCTCCTATAACAACAGTTACCAGGCCAGCTTGAAGATGTCACCATTTCAGGCGCTTTATGGGAGGAGTTGTAGAACTCCGTTGCAATGGGATCAGCCTAGAGAAAATCAAGTGTTCGGGTCAGACATTCTGCTTGAAGCCGAAGAGAACATCAGGATGGTCCAGGAGAATCTGAAGATAGCGCAATCAAGGCAGCGAAGCTATGCAGACACAAGAAGAAGAGAGCTGAGTTTCAAAGTTAGAGATTTTGTCTATCTGAAAGTGTCACCGATCAAAGAAGTCAGAAGATTCGGAGTCAAAGGCAAGCTAACACCCTGCTACATCGGTCCGTATCAGATTCTCGCAAGTCATGGAGAAGTGGCCTATCAACTCAGTTTGCCAGAAGGCTTGTCCGCAGTGCATGATGTCTTTCATGTGTCTCAGTTGAAGAAGTGTTTGCGTGTGCCAGAAGAGCAGTTGCCAGTGGAAGGTCTTGAAGTCTAGGAGGACTTGACCTACATAGAGAAGCCAGCGCAGATTCTTGAGACAGTAGATAGAGTCACCCGGAGGAAGACTATCAGAATGTGCAAAGTTAGATGGAGTCACCACTCTAAGGAAGAAGCAACCTGGGAGCGTGAAGATGATCTGATGGCCAAGTACCCTGAACTCTTTGCTGGCCAACCTTGAATCTCGAGGGCGAGATTCTTTTAAGGGGGATAGGTTTGTAACGCCCTGAATTTGGGGGTAGAATTTTTTCTTCTATTCACTCACCAAATTCGGGCGTTACTCTCTTTTCTCTTCCCGTTTTGCTCTTTCTTCCCAATTTCAAACCAGTATAATGACGGGTGTCTGTGTCATGTATAAACAAAACATAAGTGTCATGAGTGTTGCATCATGCCGAAGCACATTTCTTTGTCTGATGTCACGTGTTCGTCTCGCCCCGTTTCGGATTTTTGGTTCGCGATCGAATTCCGTTTAGTGGTCGTGCATGTTGTGGGTTTCGACCCGAGGAGTGACCAAGCCTGGCCCAGTCCGGCCTGCGCGCCCCTTGCCCTACCCATGCGCGTGCCCCCCTCCCCCTAATCCCGTTGTCTCATTTGATTTTCTCCCTCGCAGTAACTTCCCTCTCCCACCTCTCTCTCTCCCCGTGGTGCCCTAGGGTTTGGAGTCGAGATCGCCAGAATTTTGGATCCCTGGAGGTGAGTTTTCCCCTCCCCTTCCCATTCCCTTTCTCTCTCTCCCTCCTCCCCCTCCCTTCTTCTTCCCCTGGACGAGCCCCTCCCCGCGTCGCGCCCCCTCCGGCGAGTCCCGCCTCGGCCGAGCCCCTCCTCACGTCGCGCCCCGGCGGCTGTGCCCCGGCCGTGCCCTCGGCCGCGTGCCCCGGCTTGCCCCCGGCTACGCCCTCGCGCGCCCCTGCCCAAGCCCGTGCCCCGGCAGCCTCGCGCCCCGCGCGGCTTGCACGGTTCGTGTGCCCTCGGCACGTGCAGCGTGCTCTCGCGCATGCGACCGTAGTCGCGTTTCGTTTAACCCTCGTTTAATCCATTTTAATTTTGTTTAGTCAATGTGCTGCGTCACGCGCTTCGTCGCACGACGGTCCTTTTAAATTTATATTTATTAATGTGTTGCGTCGCGTGCTTCGTCGCGCGATGGTCCTTTTAAATTTATATTTATTAATGTGTTGCGCCGTGCGCTTCATCGCACGATGATTCTTTTAATTTATATTTATTAAAGTGCTGCATTGCGCGCTTCGTTGTGCGACGATTCGTTTAAATGCAGTTCACTTGACGTAAGCCGTCGTGCGTTTCGTCGCGCAATGCTTAACATTTATCTATAATTAATGCAAGAATCTCGTTGCGCGCTCTGTCGCGCGGCGAGTCGTTTACTTCTTAATTCAATCTAAATGTTGTGTCGTACGTCTCTCCGTGCGACCACTCCCTTTCATTCATCTTTATCTATTTATAATGATTAAATGTGGAACATGACTTTACTTTATGCTCAATGCAGTGGCCAAATCTGATACCCTTTTGTTTAAACGAATGGTTTAATTTATATTATGTAAAGTGATTGCCTCTCGATCGTAGACCCGACTATCTTTTCCTCTTTCTCTCTTAACCGTAATTGCGAGCCCCGTGTTGAACGCCTGTTTATTTATTGCATTCTATTGTATGCTGTACTGTTCTTTTGTATTAAATGTGTGGATGTATGTATGTTTGCGCTCGTATAGAGAACGATCTGGTTGAAGAGCCCAAGGAACTCGCAGGAGAAGCCCCTCAGCGGCAGCTGGTTGGTGGAGGCAAGTGTCCCTTGACCTATCTTTGTCCTATACATTCTATAATTCACTTCCCGCATTTACACAGTTATACCTAAGGATTGACTAGCTTTTGTTATCCATGTCCTTGTTTACCTATATGGGTTGGATTATTATTGTTTAGCTTTATGCTATTGCTCAACTCTAATCAATGAACATGATGAGATTTATCAATGATACGATGTTTCCCTTCTTTATTATGATGTTATACTTGTGTCATTCAAGGGGGCTCGAGCGATTTCTCGAGTGCCTCTCCGTAAGGACCTGTTCGTTGGATGACCGCCCTGGAAAACAGTGCAACCATGAGGGTGGAATGGGATGCCCTTAGCCGTTGTGCCGTTAATGAGGCTCTGTGTATGCGGCTCGCTCTGCCAAGTTTGGGTTCACCCCCTTGGGGAGGAGTGCGGTGCATTTAGGAAATCTAATGGGCGGCTACAGCCCCGGGAAATCTTTGTAAAGGCTACGTAGTGATACCCTGCTGGGTCACCTTGGTAGTGATCAATGGAGAGTCATGATCTCCGGGCAGAAAGGGAATCACGGCTTGTGGGTAAAGTGTGCAACCTCTGCAGAGTGTATTGACTCTGGTAATGGTAAGTGGTACTCTTTCCATTTGGAAAGGAGTACGCTTGGGTTAATAACGTAGGTTAATTCTAAAACTTGGCTTTCTCTACTAGTAGTAATAACCTAATCAACTAAAAGCAACTGCTTGACTTATCCCCACATAAAGCTAGTCCACTACAGCCAAACATGACACCTGCTGAGTATGTTGATGTGTACTCACCCTTGCTCTACACACCAAACCCCCTCCCATCCCCAGGTTGTCAGCATTGCAACCCCTGCTCAGGAGAGGATGAAGCTGTGGAAGGAGACCACCAGGAGTTCCAAGATTACGATGAGTTCTAGGTGTGGGTTAGCGGCAACCCCCAGTCGGCTGCCTGTGAAGGCCACGTGTATCTACGTTTCTTTTCCGCACTTTGATTATTGTAAAGACTATGTGGATGCCTCAGACATATGATGTAATCGACTATTATTCCCCTTTTATATTATGATTTGAGCACTGTGTGATGATGTCCAGTTATGTAACTACTGTGTACGTGAATTGCTGATCCTGGCACGTACATGGTTCGCATTCGGTTTGCCTTCTAAAACCGGGTGTGACACCGAGGTACTAGGATAGTTGTTCTAGGGTGGTGGAGGGTGTAGGCTTATGGTACAAAACTAGGCTAAGCGACTCTCTAGCTCTAGACCACCCCCGAGAACATGGTCCTTTACCCTAGTCATAGGTCCCTAGAAGTTCGATCCTCGTTCAACACCAAAGGGGGCCCAAACTAAGCGACAAGCTAGTTACATGATCACAACACAAATCAGAAGCCACGTGGGGGGTTAGAGAAAATAATATATGTAAGTTAAAGTATAAAAAAGATTGAACTGAGAGCAAATTCTTCCTTTATAATTGGATACATATGAGTTAGGCGATGGACGCCAGAGACCGGGTTTATGAGGGTGGACCTCACCGGGTACAAAAGAACTCTACGATGGATTCAGAGACTAGGTTTATGAGGGCGGACCTCACCGGCTGAGTCATAGGTAAATATTATCCTATTACAAAGGAAGAGTTCACTCTCATGATACCTTTTGAATGAAAGGTGCAGGCGCGTGCCAACTGCCCGATGTCGGCGAGCCGTCTGGGATGCTGTTGGAGTGGACATGGCAGGGTTCATCGGTGGTAGTGGCGAGGAATTCGAGAGAGCCGAACTTGATGCTGCTCCTAGGGGCGAATGTTTTGCCCCTAGCAGAAGCTGATGAATTGGCCATCGAAGTGAAGAATGTCGCTTGGCACACTAATAGTCCCTACTTAGCACGCCAATTGTCATGGTTTTAGAAACCAAGGGACAATAAGATTTGTGTTTAGCAGGGGTGCTAGCGCAGACTCACTCCGAATGGTGAGCCTTGAGGTCTTGAAGGTGGATCTGAGACGAATGGGTTATACTAGTTCAGGCTTGCGCCTTAGTGCAATGTAGCGCTGGTTGTAGTATTGCTTGGAGCGTGTTACAGTTGAGTGCTTGTGTGGTCATGTGCCCCACTTCTTGAAGGATGAGGGGGCTTGCCTGTTTATATCTCAAGGGTAGGACCTTACAGTAGGACTTGTATTCTACTAGAGAAAGAGAGAGAGGGAGATGTGCTCCCCGGGTTGTCGTGGTGGGTCCTCTGTAGGGTCATGTGTAGCCGTACTCCTGGTATGGTGTCTTCTGTTACTCTATCTCCTATAGCGAGTCCATCGCTGACGTATTTGTAGTGGCACATGGCGGGTCCCATGTATAAGTCTTAGGGTGCGGTCGTATGTGGCGTGGCTTCTTCTGTTGTCATGAGCCCTTTGTCACATGTTGACGTGCGTAGGTGTACACTCTGTATGGTGTGTTTTCCTGTCCTTCCGATGTATGGTCACTTTAGAGACCACAGTGCCCATTCAGCATGGTGTGTGCATGTCCGAGCGTGGCTCGATGGTGACGCGTCATGTCATAGCTGACGTGGATCAGTAGCGCTGGACTCAACTCTTTGCCTCGTCGGGTTGCTAGATATTTGAGTTGGTGGGAGAGTTGGTCAGCTGGTTCTCTTGCAGAGTTCATAGGTGGAGCTGGTCCCCTTCTGAAGCATCGCCCGAGACGCCCTCGGGTGAATCAAAGAGTTGGTTGGTCGGTCCGCCTCGTAGAGCTGGTTAGCAGAGTCGGGAACCTTCTGAAGCATCACCCGAGACGCCCTTAGGCCAGTCAGAGAGTTGGTCGGTCGGTCTGCCTTGTAGAGCTGATCAGCGGAGTCTGGCACCTTTTGAAACATCGCCCGAGATGCCCTCAAGCGAGTCAGAGAGTTGGTCGCCGGAGTCGGGTACCTTCCGGAGCATCGCCCGAGACAAACCTCGGATGAGCCATGACTGTGTCTCCTGCCTGACGATGGCCTCGGGCGAGCCATGATGCGTCTGCTTGCCTCGGGGTTGGCCTCCTTCTCACTCGATGAGGACTTGGTCGAGGTTTGTGGGCCTTGTCTTGGGTACCCCATAGCTTCCTTGTGAGTACAAAATCATTGTCCTTTGTGTTCTTGAGCACCTTTTTGTATGTCTAAATTTTTGTGTATTATTGATATCTATCATGGAACAACTCTCGCCCAAAAGAATACAAAGCATTAATCAATTTTATAAAGCAAGAGTGTAATTTTATTAATTTATCATACTAACAGCACATGAGAGATCCAAAAGAGCTGAAGATAATTAGACTATGGTGACTCACATATGTATGTATTATCACACAATAGTACAACATCATCACTTCAAAGATCAAAGTCAACATCCATAAAAAATACACCTCCACATTATTTCCTAATAACTCAAGGAAGATTAAATGTATTGTCGTCTGATAAGTGGCACCAGCACTGGAAGATGTATTTCCCAAGTATGTGGGATGACAAACAGTGAGGGGCCAACAGGCTAACAACGTGGGTCAGGTTGGACGAGAAAGGGAGCCAATACAAGTGCAATCAGCCCGAAAGAAGGTGTGTGGCCAGCACACTGAATTGGTTAGAATAGCCGATGCACAGTTATCTACTTTAGAGGTATAAAGGGTGTCACACCCGGTTTTGGAAGGCAAACTGAATGCGAACCATGTACGTGCCAGGATCAGAACTCACGTAAATAGAGGAAAGGTACTTTAATTACATCAAGATGTCCAAGACATCCACAGAGTCTAATATCAAAGTGCGAAGAAACAAAACGTAGATGATAAGGCTACATAGGCAGCTGACTGGGGGTTTGCCACTAAGATAAACTAGAACTCGTCGTAGTCCTGGAACTCCTCAAAGTCCTCCATGTTGCCAGCGTCACCTCTTGAGCACTGAGTATAGTGGGGACAACCAGGGGTGGGGGTGTTTTGTAAAGCAAGGGTGAGTACACATCAACGTACTCAGCAAATGTCCTATTTGGCTAAGGTGGACTAGCTGTATGTGGGGTTGAGGTTAAGCAGTTGCTTTTAGTTGGTCAAACATTTATTTACATTTAGTAGAGCCAAGTTTTAGTAATGAACCCAGTTATTACCCAAAAGTACTCCGTCCCAAAGGAAATACCAGATATCAGAATTATAACCAACATTATTAACCATCATCATAAAAGTAACCAAAGTTCTTCTAATCAAAGAGGATCTCAAGGCTGCTCTTAACCGTGAGCTCAGCGGATATACCAGTTTCTAACACTCTACAGAGGTTGCACACTTTACCCACAAGTCGTGATCCCTTTATGCTTCGGTCGATCAAACCCTCAAACACTACCAAGGTGAGTTGGCAAGGTTTCACTATGTAGCCTTTACAAAGACTCCCCTGGTGCATAGCTGCTTGTTATGTTTTGTCAGTCATACAAACGTAGTACACCTCTCCAAGGTGGGTGACTAACAAAACCAAATCGAATGAACCTCTTGGCCCCCTTGGCAGAGCGAGCACTACGCCCCGGCCCCCTTTGATGACCCTCAGGCAAAGCCAACTACACCCCTAGGTTCATCTAATTAATCAGCTAAGGGCATCCCATTCCACCCTCATGGTTGCACTGTTATCCTGGGTGGTCACTCCACGAACAGGTCCTTACGGAGAGGTACTCAGGAAAATGGCCTGAGTCCCCTAAAATATCATAAGATCATCATCGGGATAACATCATCGTATCATAAATATTCACATCATGTTCATTGATTAAGTTAAAGCAATAGCATAAGCTAACCATAATAACCCAAAAAGGTAAACAAGGATAAGTAAATACAGACTAGTCAATCCTTAGGTTTAAATAATGTAATGCGGGACAGTGAATTATAAATGAATGGGACATAATGGGTCAGAGGACACTTGCCTTCACCAGGTTGTTGCTCAGGAAGGTCTTCCGCAACACACTCAGGAACCATGGACTGCTCGTTGTCTAAATAAAGCGATCATACATTCAATATATTTAGTAAATGACAAATAAATAGCATATCAAACATGTACAACCATGGAAACACATCTCAAAAGAAAGGTATAAATTCAAAGGGAATTTAAATTATAGGGTGAACTAATTCTCATTAAGTAGTTGATTATTCTCTAAGTATTGTTCATGATTACATAATCTAATTTAATTCCTTTTAATGAGACATACAAATTAAACCAGAGATGAATTCATGTAATACACATTATTAATCTCACAAGAACAAATATACTTTAACCAATAGGGTTTTCCTTTTATTTATTTTATTAAATGAATAAATCAATACATATACTAGTTCATAGTTAGCCATAAAAATTAGAGCGTGCATATAGTGAATGGAACTAATTTATTTAAATAGAGAATATTCCTATGAACATTTTGCAATTTGAATCACTAAATTTGGAGTTCATATGCAAAAGATATGAAATAAACAAGTTTGGGAGTTTAAAATATGAAAATAGGTCTAATTCTGTGATTATTTAAAAGCCTAGGATTCAATTTGCAAGATCACAGGGGCCTGCGTATAAAGTATAGGGATAGCGGGTTCTATTCGCAGAAAACCGAGGGGTATTAAGCAAAACAACCACGATGAAAGGGTATCCGGGCTTCTCGGCCATCCGATCGAGAACGAACGCCCGAGATTAGAAGCGGGCACGCAGGATCGGACGCGAGGGCTGGCCGGCGGGTCCCACGCGTCAGCGGCCCGGATATCCCCGGTGTGGGACACGACGTGGGCGCTCTCTGGCGGGCGAGGCCCACGAGTCGCTGACTCAGGCACTTGGGAGGGGGAAATGGCGGGGGTCTGACAGGCTGGGTCAGGGGGGTCGGGCTCGCTAGTCAGCGGTAGAGGGCACGAGCAGGCGCGACTTCACGGGCGCGCCCTGACGGATGGGGCCCTCCAGGCAGTGACACAGAACGGGGAAAGAAGGGGGAGACTGACGGGCGGGTCCTCTTTGTCAGGATCATCATCTACCTTGGTCGTGCGCACGTCGCGAGCGCCATAGCCGGAGCCGGTGACTCCGTGCGGGCGAAGAAGGCACGAGGCGGTTCCGGTTGGCCGGGGGGTCTCGATTTGATGGCGCGGTACCGGTACCGGCGATCACCGGCGACTAATCGACGGGACAGAGAAAATGGGGGAGAGAGAAAAGAAGGTTCGACGGGGAAATTCACCTCGGGTGGGGCGTGAACGGTGGCGAGGCGTGCCTGACGGTGGGGGAGCACGGTCACGGAAGGCGGCCGAGCTCTACCGGCGGCGGGTTCGGGCGCATGAGGCTTGGCGACGGGGAAGCTCCGGCGAGCTTGAAAAACGGGTGCGCGCAGCTCGGGTGAGTGGGCACAGGCGAAATGAGCGAGGTAGGGGGAGATGGGGGTGTGTGGGGACTTGTAGAGGGGGTCGGGGTGCCGGTTTGGAGCTAGGTGGCGACGTGGGCGCGACGATCTCGGCGTGCGTGTGCGCAGTCCGCGCAAGTGGGCGGTTGAAGGAGGGGGGAGGGACTGGTGAGTGGGGCCCGCGGGACAGCGACACAGGCGCGCGAGCACACGACGGGCCAAAGCACCGACATGGTGACCCCACAGAACAGCGAGAGGGAGTGAGGAAGAGAGGCATGGGTCGGCGCTGACAGGCGAGGTCCGCCTGTCAGAGACCGAGGGCGCACGGGCGCGGGCATGCGCGCGCGGCTGGGCTTAGTGGGCCGATTAGGCCGAAATGGCTTTTCTATTTTCTAGGGATTTTCCAATTGCTTTTCTATTTATTTTTTCTAGGTTTTCAATTCAACTTCAAACAAGTTTCAAATTCAAGCTAATTCAAACATGTGCAACAATTCAAAGAATATTTAAACTCAGCATGATGCAATATTTCATGACTCATAATTTTTGGCCAAGATAAATAATTAATACCTCCCTAATTAAGTTAAATCTACACAAAAGGAAAAAGGAGAGAGAGACTAGAGAGATAGAAACTAGAGTGAGAGAGAAGAGTAACACCTGAATTTGGATGATAATAAGAAAGAAATTTTATACTCCAAATTTAGGGTGTTACAAAGGGCGTGTGGCCAACGCGCTGAGCTAGTTGGAATAGTCGATGCATAGTCATCGACTCCAGAAATAACAGCCTCGTCGTGCTTGTCCTTGCTTGCCACTATCTGCCGACTCAAGGTGCTTAGGTCAGCAAGCTCCAGCCTTAGCCATGTGGTCAAGGCTTCAGTCTCCTGCTTAGAGTTGGCTATAGGGGTTTCCTCATCTTGGATGAGTTGTCGGGTTACTCCGACGTGTTCCTCAAGGTCCTCCAATTCATTTTCCTATAGCTTGAGCTTTGCGACATTAGCAGAGGTGTCAGCCTTGGTGTTCAGAACTGCCTTTTGTTCATTAAGCAGCCTACATCGTTGAGAAATATCAGCTTTCAGGGGAATCTAAGAATGCCTAGTCTCAATCCTCTGGTGAGCCACCTCCACCTTCGCATTGAAAAAATGGAGATGTCTAGCTGGCCAAAGTCTCACTTGAAGTGCCTCTAGAAGGTGAGGTTTGATTTCCTTAAGGATGCACTTTACTTCTTCGAAATCCTGGACTAGTGCATCAATGGGAGATGAGAGCAAGGCTCTGACACGCTGGAGCTGGCCAAGAACAATAGCCGGCCATGATGGTTGATCAGCAGTGTGAAGGATGGGTGAACCCACCAGAGCAGGGTCAAATGACAATAGCCTAGAAAGATCGAGGCACTGAAGAAACAAAGGCAGAAAGTGATATTAGGGCAAGGGAGGAATGCAAATGAATTAGGAGAACATGATATACCCGTCGTCAATGGTTGACTGGCTCACGTAGATCCTGAAGAACGACCAGAGTACCGACGGACTCGGTCAGAACATCAACGGTGCCCGAGGGCGAGCACCCTCGAGACGCCTGTTTCTCTCCACTAGATGCTTTAACGGCAACGACCTAAAGAGTGCATGAAACACGATCAACCGAAATGTATGAGCATCAAGAGTAGGGTGCAGGGAGAAGGCGTACTTGAGAAGTGGTCAAGCCTTCACGGACTGAAGATGATCGTGCCTCTTTAGAAATTATTTTGGCACACACTCTCCTCACTTTTCTTTGGGCCCTAGGGGCAACAGTTTCTGAAGGCCGACTTCTCTTTGGAATCAGTTTTGGAGGGTCGAGCAGGCGCTGTAGTATAAGTTTCTTCAGGAGGAGCATTCTTACGGAAAAAGGCCATGGGAGTAGACTCGAGGAGCCAAGAGGGGATGTCATCATCGTTTAAAGGCTCTGGTCCTTCCTGCTTCTGCAAAAAAGAACAAATGATCACTAGTACACAGAAGCTCTATAGTGGCGGTTCTAAACCTATTTACACAGGCGTTTTTCAGTACCGTCAGTGCTAGGGGTCAGTGGAAATCAGCATTTCCACTGGCGGTTATTTTGGAACCGCCAGTGAAAAGTGCATTTTCACTGGCGGTTTTCTTAAGGAACCGCCAGTGAAAAGTGCATTTCCACTGGCGGCTGAATAAAGAAAACCGCCAGTGAAAATGCATTTCCACTGGCGGTTTTATAAAGCAAACCGCCAGTGGAAATGCACTTTTCACTGGCGGTTTTCTTTATTTAGCCGCCAGTGGAAGTTTTCCCGCCTTTTTTCAAATTTCAAACAATACTGAATTATATATATATTTATTTACACACACACAAACATATATATATATATAGATCTATATTGATATTGAAAGCAACATATATACATTTATATACATCAAAGTATTCTGTTTACAACCATATATGCTTCATGCATTCTATACATCATAAGTTTTCACCTAAGCTCTAATAACTATCTCGGCTAAGAGATAATCTACTAATTTCTGTTAGTATTCTAAACTCTGGCAAAGCTAATGTCCCGGAAGCATCGTGATATTTTCCTTCTGCGGGAATGACCTCTTTCAATATGAATGTGCAGAGGTCCTCGACTATGCCATACAATGCAGCTTCGGTCAAGTTCTCCGGGTTTCCTCATTGAAATTGCTGTAAAGGAATTTTATAAACATCATCTATTTATACTCAATAATAACACATTTGCATCTTTAATGACATAAATACATACTTGACTATTACTAATAATACCTTGTCAGGGTTCGTGATGTATCGTCCGTTCACTCTCATGAACTCGCACGCATAGAATCCACATAGGACCGATCCTTGTGGTTGCTTGTGGCACTGCATAACGGGAGATTGGTTATTTAGTTGCAACATTGTGTATGATATGTATTCATAAAATCACATACTTACCGGCCAGTGATGATGGATGTCTAGTGGCACGCCTTTTTTCGACAGGTCGTACTTTCCACCTCTCATCTTATAGAATCTATAAGCCTTGTGATCTCAAATAGAATCACCATGTTGTTCTCAAATTTTAATCGATAAAAGTATGCATGCATAGAAAAGGCTTACAGCTCTAAGGTGCTGAGGAATTCTGCATATGTCGAAGGGTCGAAGTTCAAGGAGTCGAGCACCAGCACCTTTCCAACCTTAGGATAAATGAGGAAGCATATCCAGTGGTCCCTGTACGAATCAAATTTGTGATGCATGTGTATTGAAATTATTGATTTTATTTATGCAAAATCACACTTACTTAAAGTTGTACGGGGCCATTATGGCTTCCCTGTCTTGAAATTGAAGCATTGCATGTCCTATATAGGTGGCGTATCGAGCTTCAAAATCCTTCTTCATATCCTTTATACGCTTCTCAACTTCTTCGTCCGTCTTTCCCCGTAATTCATCGTTGTCTTTCCCGATTCTAAAAGTGTGGCTTTCCTCGGATATAAGTATTGGGTTGAGATACCCAACCCTTTTACTGGCACTAGCATTGGGTTTGGTACCGTAAAGGATCTCCTGCTGATCATGTTGCATTCTGCAAGTCACACGTGCATGTCAGATATTGAAATTTTATACAGCTCACTAATAATAACACACATATGTGGAAGTATGAGCGACACTTACAATGCAAACATCGTTACAAGTTGCACGTCGAGTCTCTGAAGGTTCATCATTAACCACATGTCCTCGAATGTAACAACGGCCTTTTGGTCCGAACCAATAAAAGCATGGTCTGGTATATGCACACTGATGGTGTCGATGCCAACCGATGATGCCCGCATGTACCAGTCATGCAACCTTTTAACACCAGCCGGGACCTTTCTTAGTTTCTCAAGAGGTAGCAGAGGTCTGCCCGACACATATTTTTTAGGCACGTTTTTGTAATCTGCCTTAGTTGGCTTCTTTATCTTTGCGGCCATTGCCTCAGCCTTTTTTGCAGACTCCTCGTGCTTGGCCAAATCAACAGTTTGTGACGTGAGGCTCTGTCCAATCCCTTTCAAAAACCGAGCTGTGCCAGCAGTAGTAGCTTTACTCTTCTTTTTCTAATACGGGGACACGAATTTTGGAATAGGAAGTTTAGATTTCTTTGATGGCCTTGGATCCTTTGATGGTTGTGGAGAAGGTGGATCCCTTGATGGTGGCGTAGAGAGTGGGTCACCAAGAGGATGGGGAGGAGAAGGTGGTGGAGCCCTGAATGGTGATGCTTGTGGCGGAGACGGTGGGTCAGAAAAAGGATGAGGAGCAGCATGTGAAGTTTGAGGAGGTGAGGATGATGGATGTACAATAGGAACAAAAATTTGAGAAGGCGGAGACGGTTGGGCCTGCGACGCCTGCGACGAATTCGACCAATCAAGCAATTCGACATCCCTTCGAGGCCAAAGGATAAAATTCTTGATAGCTTGTCCAAGTTTCTCGATACCTTCGGGCCCAGGGATGTCTAGCATGTCGTCCTCGGATCCTTGGACGACCGACGTCACTTCTACTTTGCAATAATCATCTGGAATATCGTTTCCATGGAACTTACGTCCTGGGATCGCAAGGCCTGTGGCTACTTTCTTTGTACGTTTATTGTTAATACCATATCTTATAACCAGTGTGCACGCCACAGGCCTTGTGATGTCATCAACTGGATAACGGTCCTTATTTCCCGTTGAAGCAACAGAGCTTGGTAATGTCGTACAATCTGTGGAAGCCGGCGGTTGAGCTGCTGGAATTATTTGTATTTGTGGAGTGGTCATCTGTTGAACAGACATCGCACTCGCCAACTGTTGCATCAATTCTGGAGGAGGATTCGATAGCATTTGAGACATCATGGCTTTGAACTCTTTCTTGGCCTCCTCCTTAAAATAATCCGCCATCTCTTCCTTGTATCGATCACGTTTCCTGTACAGACCTTCCCACTGTTGTCCGAATCCTTCCTTCCATCCTTCCTTAGACGAGATTCCTCGTACACGGCCAGGATGCTCAGGGTTACCGAGACCAGCCGTTAGGATGTCTCTTTCCCTTTGTGGCTTAAAAGTTCCTTCGCTCTGCTTAGCTGCCATTGTATATATGTTTTTTGCCGCTTCTTCGACAATGGGATCATCAAAAGATACACCGGTCTCGGTTTCCCTTGGTTTTCTAGCACGGAGCCAATTTGCCGCCCTTTCACCAAGTTGCTCGGACAGCGTCGGCAACCCTGCGGCCTTCTTCTCGGCGTCTTCTTGTCTCCATTTAGGAACCTGACGCTTGTAACCACCTGTGCCTAGGTGGTGGCGGTACTTGTTCTTCTTTGATAGTTCTGAATTTGCCTCACTTAGAGATATGAAATCAGGGCTGCTCCTCTGCTCTAGAAATACTGCCCACTGACCTGCTGAGATTTTATATTTTTTGGTCGGGTCCAGACCTTTCTTTGCAAACTTTGTGTTCATCTCATACCTCCAGTTTCGGAAATTGATTGCAAGCTGCTTCATCGTGTATTCCTTCACGAGTTCTTCTGAACCCCGAGGCAGAACGAACCTCATTAATAGCTTATTCCATATTTGATTCTTGACATCATCTGGCACATCTCTCCACTGTCGTATTGTTATGTCAAGATTATCTCTAACTAAAAACCCAAGTGCATTCCGGAACTTAGGTAGTGCCTCTTCTGGAGCTAGGGGCTGACCTTTCGGGCTCACGTCTGAGATTTTGTATGTTTTGTCGGGAAACTTGTTCAGCCCCCTGTCACCTCTTTTTCGATCGCTCTGCTTCCTTTTCCTTGACGTCTCGGTTGTTGTCTTGGTCTGTTCCGGTGCGTCTTGGGTCAGCTCCGGTACGTCTTCGTTTCGTGCCACGGCTTCTTCGAGTATCGCACGAAATTCAGACACGACCTCCTATTCATGTAATAAAATGCACAAGAGATCATGCATGTGAAATCAGTAGGGTACACATACGAAGCTAAAGATGCGTACTTTTACCTCAGCTTCTTGTGGATCATAAGTAGCACAACCGTGATATTGTCTCCACTGCGAATTCCTGAAGAGATGCCAACTCATCACGGCCAATTACCTTTTGTGAAATCCTGTTGAAAAAGTAGCACAACCGTGTGATTGCCATCTTTAAAAACAAAGGATTTATAGCCCTGATTGTAGGTAGGAATGTAGTCAGCATGACATGGCAATCATGTGAGTTGTAGTTGGTGATTGTCAGGTCTTTCATTGACACAATACTCCGTATGCTAGAGCAGAATCCGGATGGGACTTTCAAATTCTTGAGCCAAACACACATCGCATGTTTCTCATCTACATTGAGATTGTAGCTTGCTGCTGGGAGATGGTACTTCCCATTTTCTTGAAGAACGGGATGTAGTTCCTTTTTTATGCCTAAATCTACCAAGTCCATGCGTGAATTGAGCCCTTCTTTTGTTTTGCCCTTTATGTCTAGCAAGGTGCCCATTATGCTTTCAAACACGTTCTTCTGAACGTGCATACCATCGATCGCATGCCGCACATCTAACTCTTTCCAGTAAGGCAAGTACTCGAAGAAAATAGACTTCTTCTTGAATATAGCCCCCGAAGCTGGTTTGACATCCTTCCTTGTTTTTCTGTCTTTTGTCTTCTTCCCGAAAACAAACTTGATATTCCTGACTATTTCAAAAACTCTATGACCTCTATTGTTACCCGATGGAGCAGTAGAATGTAGTTCACCATTATTGTCGAAGTACTTATCCATCTTTCGCATGCGGTACCTGTGTCCTTCCAATAAAAAGCATCTGTGCCTCATGTAAACTATCTTCCTAGATGCAGCAAGGGATACGTAAGCAGTTCCATCAATGCATACTGTGCAACCAACCTTTCCCTTAAACTGGCCTGATATTGTGAAGAGAGCAGGGTAATCGTTGATCGTAACAAAAAGAATTGCTCTCAGCGTGAATGAACCTTTACGATACTCATCCAACATTTGAACACCCGTTTCCCACAATATTTTCATATCCTCCATTAAGGGCTCCAAAAATACATCCATGTCAACTCCAGGTTGTGTAGGTCCAGAAATAAGGATGGTTAGCAAAATGTACTTCCGTTTCTGCATCAACCATGGAGGAAGGTTGTATATGGTGAGGATCACCGGCCATGTGCTATGCTTGCTGCTCCTCTCAGCAAATGGGTTCATTCCATCAGTACTCAGTGCGAACCTAACATTTCTCGGTTCATCGGCAAAGTCTCGGTGGTTGTCATTGAAATCTTGCCACAGCTTCCCATCGGCTGGATGTCGAAGCTTCCCATCGTTTTTGTGCTCATCAGAAGCATGCCAGCTCATAAGTCTGGCATCCTCAGGATTAGCGAACAAACACCTCAATCGATCGACGACGGGGAGGTACCACATCACCAAAGCAGGAATCTTTTTGAGCGCATAATAGTCTACTTCTTCTTTTTCTTTGCTCGTGGATTTTGAAGTCTTTTTTTGGGCTTTCTTTCGCTTCTTCCCTTTAGACACGGATGCAACACACTCTTCGTCCTCTCGATAGTCTTTATTCGTCTTGTACCTACTTGCACCACACTTTGGGCAGCTCTCTAAGTCTTTATAATCATCACCTCGATAAAGGATACAGTGATTTCTACACGCGTGGATCTTCTCCACACCCATAGTGAGCGGACTGATTAGTTTCTTTGCATAGTACGTGTTAGCAGGCACATTGTTCTCCTTTGGAAGCATGTCTGCGATAATACTCAAGAACGCATCGAAGCCAGCATCAGACACACCATATTTAGCTTTTAACATCAACAGCTTTAGCACAGACCGGAGCGTCGTGAACTCTTTGGTACAACCCTTAGACTCGTCGTACAAAGGCTCTTCTGCTGCCTTCTTCAGGGACTCCATACCTTTCATTAAGAACATCGATTGATCTGTATGACGACGCAACATTGCCTCTAGCAACTCTGCATCTTCCTCATCCATAACACTTGGCAGAACATGAGGTCTATCATGTTCATTTCCTCCAGCGTAACCATGATCAGTAACATTTTGCACTACATGTTCGCTCTGTGGAAGAGGTTGGTGTGTCTCGTGAACGAACTGAAATCTGTCGTCGATGTTCTCAGGGTTTCCAGTCGTATAAGGCGAAGAGCTACCCTCTCCATGCTTTGTCCAAATTGTGTAATCCTTCATAAATCCTCGGCATACCAGATGAGATATGATTTGTTCTGTGTCATTAAATACAGCAGCATTTTTGCAGTCCATGCATGGACAATATATGTGTTTTGTCTTTGTTCTCCAAGCATGGTTCGTAGCGACATCAATAAACCTATGGACCTCGGATATGTATGATGGATCTAGCCTTGATAAGTTATACATCCAGGATGTCCTCTCCATCACCACCTGTAAAAAAGTAACATAAAACACATGGTGAAACCCTATATCCAAAAATGTGGCTAAAATGTGAAACCCTCTCTCTCTCTCCTCTCTCTCTCTATGGAGGATGAGGCGGGGTTGGAGGAAGAGGCGACTGTGACACTATCCATGGAGAAGGACGCGTTGGAGTGCGACATCTGCTGCCTACCCTTCCAGTCCGAAGTTTTCATGGCAAGTCAGATTACCATGCATGTATATATACAGTACATATTGATCGGTAGACTCCAGCATGATGCTCTGCTCTGTGTAAAATCAGTGCAAGAACGGGCATTCTGGATGTGCAAAGTGCTGCATCCGCACGGACGGTAAGTGCTGCACCTGCTCCGAGCGCATTGGCAACAATAGCTCTCTCTCCCTCTCCCTCTCCTCTCTAGAAAGTCGTGTAAAATTACATGCTGCACATGGAGGATAAGGAAGAGTCGGGGTTGGAGGATGAGGAAGAGGCGACTGTGACACTATCCATGGAGAAGGACGCGTTGGAGTGCGACATCTACTGCCTACCCTTTCAGTCCGAAGTTTTCATGGCAAGTCAAATTACCATGCATGTATATATACAGTACATATTGATTGGTAGGCTTGCTCCAGCATGATGCTCTGCTCTGTGTAAAATCAGTGCAAGAACGGACATTCTGGTTGTGCAAAGTGCTGCATCCGTACGGACGGTAAGTGCTGGACCTGTTCCGAGCGCATTGGCGACATGCGTTGCCGTCCGCTCGAGAAGCTCCTGGCTGCGGCGACCACCTCCTGCATGTTCAAGAGCAACGGCTGCTACGACGCCATCAGCTACCTGGAGAAGGAGACCCACAAGGAGACATGCCAGCGCGCGCCGTACAAGTGCCCCGTCGACGGCTGCGCCTATAGCGGCCTGCGGCTGGGCTACCACGTCGCACAGGACCACGGCCACGACGACGACGGCCTCGCCTCCGTCGTGTTTATCTACGGCAAGGCGGTGGCGACCGTGCGCAAGGACGAGCCGTTCCGCGTCCTGCTGCAGCGCAACACGGAGCGCGTGTTCCTGCTGCTCAACGGCCACGATTTGCTACAGGGGCGCTCGCTGTCCCTGCTCTGCCTTGGCCCGCGCTTCCAGGATGGCGTGGAGGTGGAGCTGAAGTATAAGATGGAGGTGAGCGGCGGTGCGCCGGGAGCGCTCACGCTGTCGGCGTCTGGCACCATACCGTTCACCCGGCGGCTCGATGGGTTCCAGGCCAAAGGGTTTCTCTTCGTGCCGGATGCATACTGGGGCTCCGCCGGCTCGATCTCCGTCACCGTTAGAATTTACGTCTGACGTCGCCTCGTGCTAGCTGGTGTGGATAGGTTGATTCCTACTGGTCAACCGTTCGTTCGTCTCGTTGGTACTTACCCTGGTTCAGTGGTTGTTTATGGTTTGAATCTACCGTCGCACTCTATCTCTACGTGCTGATGCTAGTACTTTTGTTGATCGCAACAACGTATGCTAGTACTTTTGTTAATCGCAACAACGTATTTTCTGTCGTTTTACATTCTATGTTATTCCCTGGGACCTACTATTGCTAAAATGTACAGTTGCCTGAATTTTAGATTTCTTTTAAGTGCTTTAGTTTGTTGTGGTTTATACAAGTACTGGTCAGATGCATGAATTGTCACGGTTTCTAAATATTGCATAATTAGACTTTGTTTCAGTAAAACATTAGAATACATGTGTTTTATTGGTTAGATGCTTGAAATGTAGAGATGAGAATCAAAGTTTGAATCTTAAATTTTACCTTATTTTTTCATAACTAAACATGAAAAAGGAGAGGGAATAGACAAAAACTAACCATCTTAAGCAACCTCATTTGAGGAAATAGAGAAAATTACCTAGCTATACTCTTCTCTCTCACATGTAAAACCCTAGATCCAAAATGTGGCTAAAATTGAGCAAGAATGAACAAAAATTGACAAAGAAACATAAACCAACCTTTCTTATCCACCTTCTTCGAAGAAATGAAGAGCAAAACCTCCCCCCTTATATTTTTTTGAAATCTGGACCTCCAAAATCGCCTCCAATGGAAGCTGGCTGCGAGCATACAGTTCACTGTCGGGGGAAGAAGAGAGCTATTTATAACAGACAGTTCACTGGCGGTTGGCTTGAAAAACCGCCAGTGGAAACCAATTTCCACTGGCGGTTATCTTAACATAACCGCCAGTGGAAATAGGGTATTTCCACTGGCGGTTCGGTTACACCAACCGCCAGTGGAAATTGGTTTTCCACTGGCGGTTATGTTACACCAACCGCCAGTGGAAACATCCTATTTCCACTGGCGGTTTTGTTAAGATAACCGCCAGTGGAAATGTGTTTCCACTGGCGGTTCCAAAGCCGGGCCCGCCTCATTTTTTTACTGGCGCGCGATAACTGAAACCGCCAGTGATAATTTATGGGTGCCGCAGGCTATGAGCTCTTTTCTACTAGTGGATGTTAGCAATAAGGAGGGGTAAAGGATCATAGGGGATGACCACTAGCAATACCTCCCCATCAAAGACCTCATATTCAGAATTAGTTTGCTGCAACAATAGCTCAAAGCCCTCCAGAAAGCATGAGACTTCCACATCCCCCACCATAAGTAAGCTGGTGAAGGTGAAAGTTGGGAGGAACCTGTCCAAGGCCAAATTGTTGGGCTGAGAGCACCTAGAGGGGGGTGAATAGGTGATCCTGCAAAATTCAATACTAATAACACAAACTTGGTTTATAATATGTTAGTTAGATTAAACCAAGTGGTTATAAAGCGAGTTCTTGAGATGAAATCAATCACATAGAAAAGCAACACAAGAGAAACGCTGTTTTTATCCCGTGGTTCGGCCAAGTAACACATGCCTACTTTCATGTTGTGGCGTCCCAATGGACGAGGGTTACACTCAACCCCTTTCAAGTGATCCAATGATCAACTTGAATACCATGGTCTTTTCTTTTTAGAGTTCTCTTCCCATTTGCGAGGAATCTCCACAAGTTGGAGCCTCTCGCCCTTACAATGTTGATCGCACAAGAAACACAGAAGTAAGGGAGGGAAAGCAACACACACAAGGCTCAATCTGCAGCACACACACGCACACAAGCCAATACTTAAGCTCAAAACACGGCGTAGAGAGTTTACAACTCAAACGGAGCTCAAATCACTAGCACAACAATCCCAATGCGCGGAGGTGGAGTCTAGGAGTCTTAAGATTCTTAGTGAATGCTTTGTGTTCTGCTCCATGCGCCTAGGGGTCCCTTTTACAGCCCCAAGGCAGCTAGGAGCCGTTGGAGATCAACTTGGAAGGCAAATCTTTCCTTCTGTCGAGTGGTGCACCGGACCGTCCGGTGCCCAATCTCTTTGCTTTTCTGGCGAAGTCGACCATTGAGTCTTCGGATCCGTTGGCGCACCGGACACTGTCCGGTGTGACCATCTGACCGTTGGCTTGGCCACGTGTCGCCCGTTGATCGCGCAGTCGACCGTTGAGCACGGGTGCCTATGGCTCACCGGACAGTCCGGTGCACCACCGGACAGTCCAGTGATTTTTAGCCGCGGTGCCTTCTTGATTTCCCGAGAGCGACGAGTTCGTCGCTGGAGGCTTCGGCGCGGGCGCTGATGACTCACCGGACGGTCCGGTGATTTATAGCCACGTAGCCCCACTGATTCCTGAGAGAATCCAGCGAGCTGGGCTAGCCTGAGCACCGGACACTGTTCGGTGCACCATCGGACAGTCCGGTGTGCCAGGCTGGTGCTGGTTCGGCTGATCACAGCCACTTCTCCTTCAACCCTTTTTCTCTTAGCCATGGCTCTAGCACTTAGATAAACATGTTAGTACCAAAAACGAATTACTAAGTCCGGAGACATACCTTGTTCCTTGATTTGCATCTTGGCACTTATAAACTTAAAACAATGTGTTGGACATCTAAACACCAAAACAATTATAGAAATGGCCCAAGGGCACACTTCCCTTTCATGGGCCACTGCCACTGGTTGGTAGGATTCATAACCAGCCTTGATGATCCTATTGCAAGTGCTCATGCCAACTAGACAGAAGCCAGGGTTGATCATGAGCGAGTATAAGTGCCGAGTGCTACTGTCATAGGCAAAGCTATCTAACATGAAAGAAGTTGGGTTTTCAAACTCAACGAAGTCAGGATTAGGAATGAAAAGAGGGTTGTCTAGACCCTGGAAGAATAGTTTGAACCAGCTAGATGCATCCTTTGGATGCAGTCTGCTGCTAGGAAGACTATAAAAGGCTAGGCCATAACAGGTGCACCTGATCTGTCTATCCGACTCATCGGGAAAGGAATTGCTAACCAAAACTAGGAAGTTGGGGACACATCATTGAAAATACAAGTGAACCCATAGCTGGACGAACTACCATGGGCCACCAGTCCTAAGTTTCTTACCACTGAGTAGGTTGAGATGGTTAGGTGGAGGAATCAGTAAACCTCTCCCAAGAAAAGTTTTCCAAGACCGATTGCATTGCCTCCGGCTAAGCGATGAGCCAGGGAAATATATTTCTTAGTGGGAGCAAGGGAAGGGCCACAAAACATGAAGTGCTCAAGCCAAGGGTTAAGAAAAGTTGTGTGCTCTTTTTAGTTACTGGACCTTTTGTTTTGGCATGTTGGGACATGTAAACTCCCTAGATGGTGTTGTCTATCTTGGATGAAAGTTTGAATGGAACTTTAGGCATGTTGAAGGCAGAAGGGCTGGCAGACTCAATATCTAGACTAGTAATCATCACTACATCCATGAGGGTAGGAGTCATGGGCCCATGACCGAAAAGAAAGCAGTTTAGAGCATCAGACCAAAAATTAACCACTGGTTTTGAGATGGTTTTCTTCCTTTTCAAGGTTGATAGCGGCAGAGAGAGTGCATCGGCTATGCCAGTGGCTTGCCATTGAGATTGATAGGTTTGGGCCACTCTTCAGTACTAGAATACCCAGTCCTCAGGTGGATTAGGCTAGGCCTGCAGGCAGTGAGCCCAAGAGTTCAAATCAAAGTTTTGACGGACAAATGGGATGTATTTTGCTTCGCAGGTAGTCAGATCTACTGGTTTTTCATAAGATCGGGGCCAAGATAAAGCGAATTTGGAACATAGGGGTGATGTAGGAGTATATTTGATGCCTGAAAAAGCAAAGAAAAGGAACGGTAACAGTATATTACTTGGCAATTCAGGCCTCAGGATCACTACTCTGATGGCACAAAAGCCACGAGAGATGGTGGGGTTGAATCTTCTTACCTTCAAACTAACTACAGCCGCATCAACAACTGAAGATTTTGCCATGGAGCGCTAAGAAACTAAAAACCGGAGATCAGGAGAGGCTGATGTCGGTGTTTGGAGCCCGACCGTGCACCCGAGGTTACCCCTCGACGTGCTTTTGGGTAGGACGGTGTTGCTGATTGTAGCTCAATGGTTCGTGCGAGACGCACGAGTGACGATAAACAGTTTTCTACAGGTTCGGGCCGCTTTGAGAGGTGTAACACCCTACTTCCTGGTGTGGATCTTTATGTGGTGGGTTACAGGGGAATTCTCCAGTACGGAGAAAGCTAAAGAACTAAGTAGATGGCTGATGAATGACCTGTTTTTGATGGGGTGCCCCCTAGGCCTTATATATCCGACCGTGGGGCACTACATGCGTGTATGATAATGATGTATACCTAAGTAATAGTGAACTGACTGAACTTATCTTCCTACAATCTTGCCTACTTATTCTCATTTGGTTTCGATGTCCAAGGTGGTCACGCGAGAGAATCGAATCAGAGCTGTGGATAATGCTCAAACCCCACGAGTCTCCTTGGCCCACGTTCGCTCATTCCCTGCGTCGGCCCATTCTGCCAGCAGTTCTCCCCTGGCCCACGAAGGGATGGCCTTGCAAAACAATAGGCCCAAGGCCTTTCGCGAGGCCGTCTAGCCTTCTAGTGGACCTGGGGGATATCTGTCCCCCACAAGCCCCCAATCTTTGAGTTGATTTTGAAATAATCGGCCCAAAGGTTCTAGGTCCAGCTTGCGGTTTTGATTTTCATTTTGGTGATGGGCGTTTCGAAGGTGCACCTGTTGAACGTTGCTTCTGAACTCTGAGTGACTTAGTAAAAAACAATCTTCTGTTGTCCTCCTTTGGCACATTCAACGATCTTCATCTCATGCCTCAGAAATCGGCGCTCTATCATCAGCTTATGCTTTAGAGATCAGCATTATGTACTTTGGAGTTAAGGATTCATTGGGCACACTGGAGGTGCGCCCAATGGGTGTAGCCCCCGAGCTTTGAGTGGATTGTTGAAAATAATCCACTCAAAGATCTTCATCTCATGCTTTAGGGATCAACATTTTATCTTCGGCTCTGATTGCCCCTCTTCGGAATCTTCCCAATGATGAGAAGCAAACTCATTTTGAGATGCTAGCTAGCACAGACGATGCACAGATAGATGTTGTGCTTAGTATGCTGGCTGGGGAATCTTCTAACTCGACCCATGCTGAGCCGATGGCTATCATGGCTGGACAAGAACTTGGCAAAGTGGTGGAGACTCGGAAGCCTGAAGGTGCTCGCCCAAAGCCGAGTTAGCCGCCCGACTGCACCTATTGAGGAAAAGAAGAAGAAGAGGCGGTTTCGGCGACTGTCATGCTTGGACTAGGGTGCAGGTCCTTCTGCTCTGGCTCGTGATGAAGTGCCAGTAGAGGTCCTTCCTGAGGTTGATGCCAAGGGTTGTGACCATGCACCGGCTGCTGTCTGTATATTTGATGAAGATGATGAAGAAGAAGAAGTCCCGTTGATCCGTAAGAACAGCTGGCATTACAGAGGTAGTGAGAGGGGAGTGATATTCCTTCTCCAGATCTGTTGGCTCTTGTCAGTCTTCAGGGACTGTCAATATCGGATTTTGATCAGGCCCTTGAGGAGGTCGTCCCTGAGGATATGCTGTCAGAGCCAACTGCCGATGACGTGATGGTTGTTTGTTCATAAATTCCAGACGTTGGATTGGAGGTATCCCGAGCAGTGTCTCATGTATCGTCGACTTTGGAAGGCAGTCTTCAATGCCAAGACGTTGGTCCGAGTTGCCCGACTCCCATGGAGGTGACAGGGGAGCCCTCAGCCTTAGAGGTGGCTTCTGCAGAAAACCTAGCCCCTAAGGGTGGTGATGGCAGTTACCCAGCCCCCAAGGGTGTTGCCGGTAGTGATCCTGCTCTGGTGGATAGCGCAAGCTGCAACCTAGCCCCTGAGGGTGTTTAGGTGAGCTCTCCTTCCTACACCTCCATGGACGTCCATGTTGGGTCGTCTCCACCTCGATCTGATGGGGCGACAGCGATGCATGCTTCCACGGCTTTGAACAAGCAAGTCGCCTTGGAGGTTGGCGAGCTAGATGCAAGAAGTCTATTATCTGATGGCGGGGCTGAGCTCACCCCTGACAACGTTCTTCAAATTGTTCCTTTTGATCTTCCTCCATCATGCCATGACATAGCTCCCCCTGACTTAGGTTTACCATCATTCCTCTCCAATCTTCAGGTGAGTCAACTACTTGCCTTTTAGTGTTCTTCTTGGTAAATTATCTTTCTTATACTTATTTGTCTTCGATCACAGGCTTTGGTTGATGGAATGTCTACCCAGCTGAGGTCGTATGGTGCCACTGTCCCAGAAGGAGCTCTGTCTCTAATGTAGTGGAACCCATTGCTGCTTCAGAAACAGATTGTTGACTTGAAGGCGTCGAACGCTGGTTAGTGACCTCATTTCTCCCTTAGTTGTTTTTATTGATCAACCTGTTTTTAATCATGTACCCCCTTTCAGCTGCATTGTCAGATATGGCCTGACGGTGCTCTGAGCTTGAGGGAAAATATCTTCGAAGTCAAGCCAACTTAACCCAGTGGTACTCTAACCTTGAGGAGAAGTATTCTATAGGTCAAGCCGACCTGGCCCGAGTTTCTGCTTCTCTGGATGACACGCGCTCTTTGAACTCTTCTCTCAATGCTTAGCTTGACTCGAAAAGGATGGCACATGAGGTAAACTCCCTTGGTTGACTTTGCCATGCTTATTGTTGACTGGGTGCTGAATGTTGATTCTTGTTTGTAGGAGGAAAGACGAGCACTTGTGGCCTTTCGTGATAATCTGGACATGTTATATCGTGACGCTAGCAACTCCTTGACTATTTTGGAAAAGAGCCACCGCTTCACTATGTCGGACCTAGACCATCATCATCGCGAGCTGCAAGTATCTCAGGATGAAGTTCAGCGGCTTGGACAACAGTTATCGGCCAAGGATTTGACAATTAAAGGTCTTCGTGCTTCGAAGAAACTCACCGCAGAGGAGCTAGAATCTACTCGACTGGCTGTCAAAGCTTCAAAGGACAGCTACGCCATTCTGAGGGCTCAGCGCGAGAAGGCTATGGACAAAGCCATTCGCGCGGGGCGGATCTTGATGAGGAGGCCTGGCATAGTGGTTCCTGATGACATTGTCGCCGACGTCAAGGCTGCGCCTAATGCCTCGAGTCGCCCTGCTTTCTCAATTGCTCCTGCAAAAAACATTGCCAGCAGAGACATTACGATGCAGTGACATCCTGCGAAACACTGAATGTACTATGAATTCTATGTGTGTGTGATGGTTGTGTTTGAATATTTTGTGGATAGGGCACTAGAACGTGTCCTTGGTGCTGACAAGTATAACATTCTGTTTTCCTAGAGTACTTATTGTTTTGTTGTTAGGGTATAACAGTCATCCTGAACAATTGTGAAAGTAAATGTGGCATGCTGGTTTTGGAACTTTTTCTGACTTAGGCCAATCGCCTGACTAGTATGGCATAGTGGTCGCCCTAAGATAGGTAGATGTGATGGTATCGTGCTGACTTAAGTCATTGCTGACTTGAGTCGATTGTCCCAAAAGTAGGGTATATTGGTTCCCCTAAGCCAAGTCAGCGTGAGGATGTTGCATCGTCTTAGGTCGTTGCCGACTTAAGCCGATTGCTCCGTTGGTAGGGTATAGTGGTCACCCTAAGTCAAGTGAGCGTGAGCATGTTGCACCGTCTTAAGTCGTCGCCAACTTAAGCTGATTGCTCTGTTAGTAGGGTATAGTGGTCACCCTAAGTCGAGTAAGCGTGATCTTGTTGCTCCGTCTTAATTCGTCGCCGACTTAAGTCGATTGCTCCGTTAGTAGGGTATAGTGGTCACCCTAAGTCGAGTAAGCGTGAGCATGTTGCACCGTATTAAGTCATCGTCGACTTAAGCCAATTGCTCCGTTAGTAGGCTATAGTGGTCACCCTAAGTCGAGTAAGCATGAGCATGTTGCACCGTCTTAAGTCGTCGCCAACTTAAGGCGATTGCTCCGTTAGTAGGGTATAGTGGTCACCCTAAGTTGAGTAAACGTGTTGATTCCAAGTCCAATCGAATCAAAGTCAGTTGATAGTCAATAGTTTGAATGCCTTTGAAAATAAATACTTTATTGATGAGGATTCTCCAATTACAGAGTACAATGTTGCTCTGATAGCTTTTGAGGCCTTGCTAAGGGTAAAACTTTCTAAGATGCTCTATGTTCCATGAATTCCCCACTTCCGTGCCATCCATTTGAGTAAGCCGGTATGATCCCGACCGAGTGACCTCTGATACAATGAATGGCCCTTCCCATAGTGGTGACAACTTGTGCCGTCCTTCCCCAGTTAGAATTCGGCGAAGGACCAAGTCTCCCAGTACAAAGGATCGGTGTCGTATGGCTTTATCATGATAGCGCCTCAAGGTCTGCTGGTATCTGGCTGACTGAATTACTATGTTCAATCGCTCTTCCTCTAGCACATCAATATCCTCTAGCCTGGTAGCTTCTGCTTCAGCTATGCTTTCAAAGACCAGCCTTAGTGCCCCGAACCTGAGGTCGGCGGGTAGCACTGCCTCCGAACCATAGACCTTGAAGAACGGGGTATTTCCATGTAGAGCTCGACTAGGTTGAGTTCTCAAGCTCCAAACCACATATGACAGCTCTCTGATCCACTTTCCTACAAACTTTTCATTTTTGTCGAACACTTTCTTCCTGAGTGCTTCCAGTATCATTCCATTGGCCCTTTCCACCTGACCATTGGCTCTTGGGTGTGCTACTGATGCATACTTGATCTGGATACTCCGTTGTTCGCAGAAATCAAAGATTTCAAAGCTGGTGAAGTTGGATCCTAGGTCGGTTATGATGCTATTTGGTATCCTGAACCTGAATATTATGTCTTGTATGAACTCCACTGCCTTGGCTGAGGTTAAAGAAGCAATAGGCTTGTACTCTATCCATTTGGTGAACTTGTCAATGGCAACCAGCACGTGAGTATAGCCTCCCTGAGCTTTCTTGAAGGGTCCAATCATGTCCAGCCCCTAGCATGCAAATGGCCATGTTACAGGTATGGTCTGCAGCTGCTGTGCCGGTAAATGTTGTTGCTTTGACAAGAACTGTCAAGCTTCATATCTCTGGACTAACTCGGCGGCATCACTCTTCGTTGTTGGCCAATAGAAACCAGACCTAGAAACTTTCCCAACCAGAGTTTTGGATGCTGCGTGTACTCCGCACTATCTAGTGTGGATTTCATCCAATAGCTGCTTCCCAGTAGTCGAGGAAATGCACTTCATAAGGACTCCCGTTGCACCCCTTCTGTATAGTGCGCCCCCTAAGAGGGTGTAGTCGGTCGACTGTCTTGCAATGCGTTCCGCTGCAACCTTATCATCCGGTTCTTCTTCATTCTTTATGTACCTGATGATAGGTTCTCTCCAGTCATTAGTGTCCGATTCTGGTTGGTTAAAGGTGTAGCATTCTTCTGTCTCATCTCAGAGAATACTTGGACGTGATACTTCCTAGATGAAGATTCCGAGTGGGACCTGGGCCCGACTGGATCCTAGCTTCGACAACGCGTCTGCTGCTGCGTTGCGGTCTCTTTCCACGTGATGGAATTCCAACCCTTCAAACTTGTCTTCTAATTTTTGGACGGTTGTACAATACTTGCCCATGGAATCAGTCGAGCAATCCCAGTCCTTATTTATCTGGCTTATGACCACTAGTGAATCTTCGTATACCATCAACCTCTTAACGCCCAGTGACACAGTGATGTTCAATCCGTGGATCAGTGCTTCATATTCTGCTGCGTTATTTGACACTGGGAATAATAGCTGAAGTGCATACTTGAGTTGTTCACCTCCTGGAGCAATGAAGAGGATCCCTGCGCCTGCTCCCTACAGTTTCAGCGAGCCATCGAAATACATTGGCCATACTTTAGTAGCTTCTGGGTTGTCAGGAACTTGTTGTTCAGTCCATTCTGATACGAAGTCAACTAGTGCTTGAGTCTTTACTATCGTGCGAGGCTGAAACTCTATGTCATGAGCCCCTAGCTCGCATGCTCACTTGGCTATTCTATCGATGGCTTCTTTGTTGTGAAGAATATCCCCTATTGGAAATTCGGTGACTACTATGACTTTGTGGTCGTCAAAGTAGTGATGGAGCTTGCGAGCGGTTAGAAGTACCGCGTACAGTAGTTTTTGAACCAGGGGATACTTCTTTTTAGAGGGTCCAAGAACTTCACTGATGAAGTAGATCGGATGTTGTACTGGATATGTATGTCCTTCCTCCACCCGCTCGACTACTAACGCGGTGCTCACCATGTGAGTCGTGCAGGAGATGTATAACAAAAGATCTTCTACCGACTGATTCGGCGTGGCTCAGCATGGTGGCTTGAGTACTGGTGGCGTGGTCAGGAACTTTTTCAATGCTTTTAGAGCTTCATGTGCTTCTATGGTCCACTGAAACTTGTCCACCTTCTTGAGCAATTTGTAGAACGGCAGGCCCTTTTGGCCTAGCCTTGATATGAACCTGCTCAAGGCTACCATGCATCTAGTAAGCCTCTGCACTTTCTTCTGTGATCGTGGCGCTTCCATTCTCATGATGGCCTCGATTTTTTCTAGGTTGGCTTCGATTCCTCGATGGCTGACAATGAATCCGAGTAACTTCCCTGCTGGTACTCCGAAAACTTTCTTTGGATTGAGCTTCCACGGTATCGCCTCAGGATGTTGAAGATGAGCTGCAAATCTTAGATGAAGTTTTCTGAGTTTTATTTTTTGATTACCATGTCATCGACATAAGCTTCTACCCGCTTGCCCCAGTGATCGGCTAAGCATGTTTGAATAGCTCTCTGATAAGTCACTCTTGTGTTCTTGAGACCGAACGACATGGAGGTATAGCAGAAAGCTCCAAACGGGGTAATGAATGTAGTCTTTTCCTCATATTCTTTTGCTAAGCTGATCTGATGGTATCCAGAATAGCAGACCAGGAAGGACAACATAGAACATCCAGCGGTCGAATCAACCACCTGATCTATTCTAGGGAGTCCGAAGGGTTCCTTCAGACAGTGTTTGTTGAGATCTGTATAGTCGACACACATGCACCAATCCACTTTATTCTTTTTTAGTACAAGAACAGGATTTGCTAGCCACTCAGGATGCAGTACGTCTCTAATGAACCCTGCTACAACTAAGCGAGCTAACTCGGCGCGAATAGCCTCTCTTTTGTCAGGCGTGAAATGATGCAATTTTTGTCGGATCGGCCTTGCTTGGGGATAGACCTTCAGTTTGTGCTCGGCCAGTTCTCTTGGGACTCCCGGCATATCAGCAGGCTGCCATGCGAATACGTCTCAGTTATCTTGCAGGAACCGGACGAGCACGCTTTCCTATTTGTCACCCAGGCTGGAGCCGATGATGGCAGTCTTGCGTTCATTAGCGAACCCAAGGTTGATCCTTTTTGTCTCCTCAGTCGCCCGCATAGAGGTCACGGCTTGAGCTTCGTTCGCAGGTACTGAGAGGTCTTCCTCAGGCTTTGTGTTTGCCTGCGCAGAGGAAGTCGTCGGTGTGTTAGTAGTGAGGGTCGCCTGGATAGCTACTTGGAAACATTCCGTGGCACCTTGGAAGTCAGCACGCATGGTGATGATCCCTTGTGGCCCTAGCATGTTCAATATCATGTACGAATAGTGCGGAATGGCCATGAATTTTGCCAATCCTGGCCTGCCAATGATGGCATTGTATCCGCAGTCGAAGCTCACCACCTCGAACCTCAGGATCTCGGTTCTGTAGTTTTCCGGAGTTCCAAAGGTAATGGTCATGTAGATGTGTCTGAGCGGGTATTCTCCTTTGGTCAACAAAATGTCGAAGAAAGGGGTGTCTGACTCATGGAGCTCTTTGAGTGCAACCCCCAAGCCTAAGAGTGTCCGGGGAAGGTGACGTTGATGCTGCTTCCCCCATCCACTAATACTTTCTTTACCCTGCTCTCTCGGATCACCGGATCGACGAGGAGCGGGTACTTGCCCGGATGATCAAAGTTGAGTCATTGATCCGCCCGGGTAAAGTTGATCGGGTATTCTGACCACCGATAGGGGGCGGGGGCACTAGTGGTTGCCACCAGTATCTATCGGTCGTTGAGCTTCTGTTGCCTTTTGTTCTCCTATGACCCTTGTCCTCCGAAGATGACATTGACCTCCCCGTCGATGTGCGGGAATGCTCCACCTCCTCCCCCTTCCTGTTGCTGAGGTCATCGAGGTTCGCCGGGCCCTCCTCGCGGTGGGGGAGGTGGTAGAGGTTGGAACAGTCGGCCATTCCCAGTGGAATGCTTGAAGTCTATGCAGTTCCGTAAGGTGTGGCGCATATCCTTGTGATACGGGCACTGGGCATCGAGGATGTCGTCCAGTGTCCGCTCACCTCCGCGAGGTGCACCTCAGGCATGAGAGACGGGTGGTTTAGTGGCATGGACCTCTTCACGAGGCCTCTTCTCCCAACGCTTGTCGGGTTGCTGGTTCACGTCATGCCGCGGTGCAGACGGAGCAGGCTTCGCTCCCCCGATGAGGTCCTAGGCCCATTCGCCGGTGGTGATGTAGAGGTCCGCTTCTTGGAACAGCTGCTCGGAGGTGGTCGGTGTCTTTTGTAGTATGGCTCGGACGAAGGTCGAGTCATTGGATCCCCGGTAGAAATCCTCAATCACTACTGCCTCAGTGACCTCGGGGATGCGATTTCTCATGGTCTGAAACCTCTTGAGGTACGACCAAAGTGTTTCCTCCCCCCGGCGCCTGATGGAATTGAGGTCCCACGGCTGCACTGGCTTGTCGGAGAGGGACTGAAAGTTGGTGATGAAGCACCGACTGAAATCGCTCCAATCGTCGATGCAGTATTGCGGTAGGTGTCGTAGCCATTGCAATGCATCTTGTCCGAGAATGATGGACAAGTATGCAGTCATTACATCTTCAGTTGCCCCAGCGGCCCAGGCAGTGGTTGTATAGATGACCAACCAGCCTCCGGGGTCCTGCTTAGGCTTGTATTTGTCGACGTTGGAGACCTTGAAGTTTGGGGGCCACTAGATGGCCCTGAGACGCGGAGTAAGCGTAGATACTCCACACGTGTCCTCCTATCGACGATTGTTGTGTCGGTCCTGGGGAGGGGAGCTGCTGATGTGCTGTCTCGGCCGTCCATGGGTTGTGCCACCAGTTGAAGCCGTTACTGACTCAACTCTGGTGGTGTGACTCCGTGCCGAAACACCATGGTCCCGATCGTACTCCTCTCGGTGTCGTATCTCATTCTCATGTCGTTGTTCGCACGAAGCATTGATGGAGCTCCGTGCATCTTGCCGACTGTTGATGGCGTGCCGCAAATCGCTTGGGGGATGAGCGAGGGGTAGAAGATGATTAGCCGCCTGAGTGAGCAGCCGCTGATAGCCTTCAGCATCTGGGGTCCAGGGGAGGCCATCAGCTATCCGAGCTAACACTCCTCCGACTTCACTCGGTGTGTTCATTGCATGAGTGAAGTCATGGTTTAGGTGTCGTGCGAAGAGAGGGTTCTCTCTGTGTAGCCTCACATCCTGTTCAGCTTGCTCTCGATCTCGCTCTTGAGCTTGCTGGCGATCACGTTGGCGAGAGTTCCTCCTTTCTCTAAAGACTCACTCATCAGGAGTTTCCCCTACCTATGAGACTTCATCTCGGGATACATGCTGCGCCTGGTCCCACTCCCCAGCTTCGTGATGTCGCCGAATATTTCGACGTCGGTTCCTCCATCGGCGAGCTTCTCGTTGAGGAGGTTCTTCCCCAGGCATGGTTGGCTTGTCGTCAGAGATGGGAGATGATTCTACTCTCCCCCCGATGAAGAGGACGTTGGGGTAGAAAGGAGTCAATGCGGTGATGAATTCCTTTCCATCCTTCTTTAAGGGCGAAGGCGCTGGAAGTGCAGCTTGACGGGCCTCTATCCCGCTTGCCTCTTTTTTCCTCATAATCCGTGTCCACTCTTCTGTGGACGAGGTGGACAACAGGGTTCTTCAGGTAAATGAATTCTCGGCTCTTGACTTGCAGGAGGTAGTCTTCGCCCGGGGCGCTAAAGGTTGCGCTATCTGCTGCCTTGTTCCGGCTTCCTTGGAGATTTTCGGGGAAGACTTCTTTTCCGGTGGATCCGCTATGCAGTGTAGAATTCCTTTCTCATCTGCTACGAATGAGATGGTTCTGAAGCAGAATACGGATCCGGGGCAGAGAGCAATCTTGCATTAGAAGGTGACAGCCATTGAGCTAGATTGAATCAACGACACACTCCCTACCTGGTGCGCCAGATGTCGGTGTTTGGAGCTCGACCGCTCACCCGGGTTACCCCTCGAGGTGCTTTTGGGTAGGACGGTGTTGCTGATTGTAGCTCAATGGTTCGTGCGAGACGCATGAGAGATGGTAGACAGTTTTCTGTAGGTTCGGGCTGCTTTGAGAGGCGTAACACCCTACTTCCTGGTGTGGATCTTTATGTGGTGGGTTACAGGGCAATTCTCCAGTATGGAGAAAGCTAAAGAACTAAGTAGATGGTTGATGAATGACCTATTTTTGATGGGTGCCCCCTAGGTCTTATATATCTGACAGTGGGGCACTACATGCGTGTATGATAAAGATGTATACCTAAGTAATAGTGAACCAATTGAATTTATCTTCCTACAATCTTTCCTACTTATTCTCATTTGGTTCCGATGTCCAAGGTGGTCACGCGGGAGAATCGGATCAGAGCTATGGATAACGCTCAAACCCCACGAGCTGCCTTGGCCCGCGTTCGCTCATTCCCTATGTCGGCCCATTCTGCCAGCAGTTCTCCCCTGGCCCACGAAGGGATGGCCTTACGAAACAATAGGTCCAAGGCCTTTCACGAGGCCTTCTAGCCTTCTAGTGGACCCGGGGGATATCTGTTCCCCACAGCTGAAGGTTCACCTCTCTACAAGTTTAGATTCACACCCCAAAGGAAGGTTTGGGATGGAATCAAGGTTGAATACCAAATCATTGCTCGAATTTAGGAAAGGACCACGAAACCAAATTTTGAGCGGGAATGGTAGGGTGCAAACCCAAATCCACTCTGGCTGCCCTAAAGAAGCTATCACATCTGTATCGACTGGCAACAGAGGAGGGAGAAGCAGATGCGCTGCCATCAACTCTAAAAATTTGAGAAGCACACGGGAATTGAATTAGATAGAAAAGCAGTAATTAAACATGTTAAGTATGACTGTTTTCTTTACATCGCCAATCTATTAGCCAAGGTAGGATAACATCACCAAAAGTATTACTATTCCGAAATTACTATTGTTACCGCAAGGAGTTCTTACTGGCTACTTGACCCTACGACACTTCGAGGGAGGAGACACATTGGCTTTGGGATCATTGACGTTGCTGCTAGTGTTGTCGCCCTCCTCGTTGTTGGCATCCTCACCGTCGCTACCGCTGGAGCCGCTAGCATTGCCTGTCCCCTTGCCGGCATTATCATTTTTGTTGTCGTCGTCAGCGGCGGAGAATCAGACGAAGAGGGGATCTTCTGGCAGCTCCTCCTCGGAGGGCACGTCATCCTCATCGCTCTCTAAAGACTTGTCCACTCCATCCATGGGGAAGAGATCGTATTCACTTTCCTCCCAGTCCTCGCTGAGGAGCAGCTCAAATTCCTCACCATTGGTGATGGAGGCGTCGTCCTCGGACTCCACTGTGAAGTCCCACTCCTCCGCATCCCAATGCGGAGGAGCCTCCTTCTCATAAGCGTGATGGGGTTCCACTTTGGTGTCGACTCCCGGTCGAAGTCGTGCTTGAAGTAGGGGAAGGAGGAGTAAGAGGAGGAAGAAGACGTGGTGGACATTTCTCTCAATAGTAGAATGATGCATTACAGAACAAGTATTGAGGAGGAAGAAAGACGGAGGACCCGATTCATCAGAGCAAGGTTAAGGGGCCAATTCTGTTACAATTGGCTAACTGGCGCATTTACCACTGCACATGGGCTAGGGTACCTACCAGGCCCACATGTCTACCCCCAAGGCCAAACTGGAAAGGATTTTACCCCCAAGGAAAAGGTTGGGGCAGGGTAAGAGACGGCACGACACCAGTTTCCAAGGATTCGAACATGCATTTCTTGTCGCATTAAAGTGACGCGTCGCACGACTGAACAAGAGAAGGAAACACAAAACAGTGGAAAATAAAACGAGAAGTAAACGATGGTTTTAGAATTACTATTGCCAAAACCAGGGGCATGTGTTATCACCAGATTTTGGCTAGACCCAAGATAGGCCGCAACGCAGGATGGGTCGCGAAGAGCGCCCCGAAGGAGTAGAAGGGTGTGTCCCTGCGCGGGAATGTCTAAGGATAAGCATCCACAAATTGTGCGATGATACTTAGATTAAGAATAGGAGGATAGAGTTTGTCTGTTATGCTAGGGTTAGAGAGTCCTTTGGACTATAAATACGTATTTATAAACACTTACTAGAGTAATTGTAAATCTTCACAGGTTGCGGCTGCAAGCTTTGGCGCATCGCCACCCCTATCTCAGGATTCTCCATGGGTAAGTGCCACCCCGCCCTGATTGTTCCTTGCGGTCAGGGCGGTGCTATTCTTATTCATTAAATCTTGGTGCTTTCTCATACTAAAGCGTTTTTTATGGCGAGATGCGCTAGTTATCGTAATATCTAGGAGAATGCATCGGCAGGATCGTTGTGTACGCATATTATCTATCGATTGTGAGTGGGTTGTCGCCTTCGCGCGAGGTCCCCAAGCGGGAAGGGGGCGTCCTGTTACGTCTACATGTGGTGGATCCAACCCATCACAGCTAGTCTTTGGTTTATCAAAGATTAGTCTAATATCTTCTTAGCTAGGCCTTGCATAGTAGTTGGACATCTCGGTGACGTGCCACGTGGCTAGCATCGGTTTGGGGTAGGGATTGTTCCAGGAGTCGGCCCGTGCTAGTTCTTAGGTATCTGAATCTACCTGCGTTCAGGCGCCCATCACGTTTGCTAGGCCTAACTACATGTAGGATGTTTTGATTGTGTTGTGAAGATTTAGCTGTAGTGGGTCGGGTTCGCTCGGTGCGGACGGTGCGGGGTTTTGGGGGCCATCGGCTCCGTGTGCTACCAAGACATGGATCCGATGCAAGCCCGGGGAGAGCGATCGGCTCCTTACAGCCGATATGACCCTCGAAGCCGAACACAGCTCGGACTAATGTTTGCTTGTGTCTATGTACACAAGGAACCTTTTCGGAGCACGTCAATACCTTCCTGATTGGGTATAGGTCAGGTGGCACGCCAGACAAACCTTGAAGTCCGGCCGTACGCCAGGATCTAGGCTGTTGACCGAGGGACTGGGGCCCACCAGCAGTCTCGAGAGCCTCCCGGCTCCGTGTGTCGCGTGCCGTCTCTCGTTGGTGGGTTTCGGGCGGTGACAGATCTTTAATGTTTCCTTGTCGTTGTCATGGAACCTCCCAAGGTATTAGGCCCACCTACAGCTGCCCTTGTCCTAAGGACTTTGGACAACCCTATAGATGCACATAATCACTCGACAAGTTCGGTCCTCTGTATTCTCATCATTTCGCCCAAGAGTGCTTCACCCATCACATAGACATTACATCACATCGGAGGATAGAATAAGCGGAAGCGGAGTATAATAACTTAATTTGCATTCAAAATATATATATATAGTATTATTACAGTACCGGGTGTTATAAGTGCATAAGATATTATTACAAACCAGGGAGGCAAAACACCCTCCCGCACAAAAAGTTGTGTTTTCAAACTGGGAGGCAAACATCCTCCCACACACACGATCACTGATTTGGCTCCTCCTTGGGTACCACTGTAGAGCCCAAAAATCTTACGTTAAGAATTTATGAAAAAAAAATCCCTAGAGCTTTCGAATTAAAATATTCTTTAATTATATTTTCTTAACTTAAAGTTACTTCTCCTAAAAAAATTCTTTCCTAATAAAATACTACTGGATGAATTAAGTTATCTTATCATGGAACTATACACATAAGTAAAATAATAAATAAATAAAAGCATGCTTTGCATTCATGTTGAAATATATTTTTGGTGTGAAAATTAGAACTTTGTTTGAATTTAAAAATCTAATTAGAATCTGAAAATTAAAATAGGAAAAGAGCTAGAGAAAGGTAATCATATAATTCTAAAACATTTAATCCTAGAATTAAATGGTGAGGAGGAAGATAAATAAAAATAATACTAATAACAATAATAATAAATATGAAGATAGGATTTTTGTCCACATTAGAATTATAAGATGAATCATGTTTGAAATTCAAAATATGAATTGAAAGTTTGAAAAAGAAATCATAAAAAGAAAAACAGAAAAGAGCAAAACTTACCCTGGGCCGAAATTTCCCTTGGCCCATCTCTACTCATCTCCGCTCGGGCCCAACTACCGCATACGCAGCCTCGAATAGGATCTGGTGCCGACAGGTGGGACCACCCTGTCGGCCACTCAACTGCACGCGTCGCGCTCGCGCATTCTCTGGCTCGCCGTCGCGTGGGTCCCACTTGTCTGCCTCCTCTGCGCTCCTGGGCTCGTCGCTGTGTCGCTGGCCGGTGGGTCGCATACGTCAGGATCATCCCCAACCCCCTAACAGAAACACCGAACCCGCCGCTGGGACTTCGGTTCCAATCGCTTGATCCGCGCATGCTCGGACTCCATCTGTTCTTGTATATAAAGTCAGCCCTCGCATCCTCGTTGCCCCGTCCCTGCTCTGCAGCAATCAATAATGGCGCCTGGGGCACTAATTTCCCGGTTGCGTGATGTGGAGAGGGTCGCGGATCTCCGCCGTGCGGGGAACCTCGGGTCTGGCGCAAGTCTGCCCTCGACGATTAACCAGGGGGGTTTACTCGGTCGTAGGGAGGGTGGTCGGCGCCTTTCCTGGGGCGAATCGAGATCTTGCACTCTGGAATTGCTCATCGTCGACATATCGCCACCGCGGGCCGCTTCGGGTCGTGGTCGGAGTCTACGGCTGCTTGGTGCTCGGTAAGAACCCACCCATACCATTCACCCGTTCTCCCTCTTCGTGTAGAGCCCAGCAGAATAAAGCTTTGTGTCGGGTCGGTCGATTCCCCTATGTCCGGCAATGGCCTCCGTCGTGCGGGCACGCCGCCGTGTTCGGTAGCTGCAGGTAGGAGAAGAGACCGGAGCCGTAGAGAGGTTGATGTGCGGCTGAGATTAAATGGCGTGTAACGTTTCGTTGTATCGAACCGTGACCGCTAGATGTCAATCTAATGGTCTCGGTTGCATCGAGGTATGGATGTCTCGGGACCATCGGATCTTGATCCAACGACTGCTAGTGCATACCGGTTCGTTTTAAGAGAAATCTAATCCTGGCGCTCTGTTGTTGATCGGACGGCCGAAACGTCATGATACCCCTTCGGCCTGGCATAATCGCTAAAGGGTCCCTGTCCTTTTAACAAAATAACCCGCCATCCATTACAGTGATAGGATCATCGCGCTTGGGTCCTGGAATTTTCTTGTGACCCCCTGGACTTGTGTGAAATGGTGTCCCCAGTCCAGAATCCTTGAGAAATTCAGAATTTATTTAGAAAATAATTTTTAAATGTGAAAATAAATGCTAGAAACTTGTATAATTCATATTTAATTCATTTTAGCTCCAAATTGATTCATTCCAGTTGCAATAGTTTTGTTTTAATATTATCTATCAACTAGTAGTACTGTTTAGCCATGAAACTTGAATTAAAATTGTTCATTTGGATTAATCTATTCTAAGCATTAAATAAATTTTAGAAATTCATAACTTAATAACCGTAACTCCGAATTTAGTGATTCTCGAAACCACGATCTCGTAGCAACGTGTAGAATATTATTATACAGTTCATTCTTATGTTTGATATGATGTTAATTTTGCCTATACCATGTTTGTTTGTATTGCTACGACTAGCGTGAGGTTACGAGTCACCTGAAGAGCAAGTTGGTACCTGGAATCTCAAGTGCCAGGCAAGTTGTGCCCTTGATCACTTCTTTTTACCCACTCATGTTCTGATTAATCATAATGATCTGCATAGATTAATTTTGATGGGACCCAATAGGTTACCCCAGTTTGACTATCTTTATACCTTGTTCACCACTGAATCTTTGGGTAGTACCTGCTATTGCTTTATGTGGTTTTGGGTATGGAGATACACATTATTCATGATTACACTTTTATTATCTGTTTATTATTATTGTTCATGATAAGATCATTATGTTAATTGGAACATGGAGCGACCACCCGGGAAAACAGTGCTACCACAAGGGTTTAATGGGACGCCCTTGGCCGATTAATTAGGAAAGCTAGTGGAAGACTACCTTACCCGAAAGGGGCAAGGGCAGTAGGGAAGTGGTCAGTGTAGGGAGGCCCTCGGGAGGATTTTGCTGCGATGGCGGTCCTGCAAGGGATTCCTGCATTGGAGCTTCCTATAAACTGTAGCGGGTTTTCTGAAGCTAGTGGAACTTTGTAAAGGCCTCGTAGTGGTACCCTGCCTCGCTTCCTCGGTAGAGGTGTATGGAGTCTGATCAACTCCGTGGCAAATGGGTAACACGACTTGTGGGTAAAGATGCGCAACCTCTGCAGAGTGTAAAACTGGTATACTAGCCGTGCTCACGGTCATGAGCAGCTCGGACCCTCACATGATTAAATTATGGAACTAAATTCAATTTGTCATATGCATTGCATCGCAGGTGAGGTTGTTACTTTTGTTCTACTATTTAATTGGGTTGGTATTTACTTATACTTAGTAACTGCTAATAAAATTTTGACCAACTTTAAAAGCAATGCTCAGCTCTAACCATCCTCTTTGGTAAGCCTTACACTTCACGTGAGCTCCCACCTTTGGCGAGTTCATGCACATTATTCCCCACAACTTGTTGAGCGATGAACGTATGTGAGCTCACTCTTGCTGTCTCACACCCCCCCACAGGTCAAGAACAGGTACCACAGGATGAGGCGCATGGAGGATGCTGCGATGTGTTCGTGAGTGGTCTAGGTCGTCGTCTCCCAGTCAACTTTGGGTTGCTGGACCGTTGTCTCCTTATAATGTAATTATTTATTTTGTATAGAACTCCTGTTATATATAAAGATGTGACATTCGATCCTGTGCCACTATACATCATATGTGTGAGACTTGGTCCCAGCATACCTGGTGTTTTTGTTCGCGCCCGGGTCTTGGTGCCCCTAAAACCCGGGTGTGACAACCACCTTCGAGGAGAAACATCAAAACTCTGCTGTTTCATCACCTACAACAACATGGGTTCGAAACCCCTGAGTACGAAGTGTACTTTCGTAAGCCTTACCCGATAAAGCAAAAGACTCTCAAGGATATGCTGGCTTGTGGGATTCAAGGTAAAGCTTGTCAAGATTCAAAGACTCTGTTTGCAGAAATGCTTACTATCAGTGGATCCTTAAAAATCCAGTTTTATTATTAGGTTAAGTAAATTTACATGCATCTAAAGTTCTTTCTGTCCTAGTTCAAGCACTTGGCCTACACTAGCCGTCTTTTATCATCCCTTCAGTTCACTGGATTGCTACGTGTAAGTCAGTGACCAAGTCTTCATGTTTGAGAAGTAACGGCGATCCGAATCGATTAATACTCAGCTGAGGATCTCCAACCACACGACATTTGTAGCACTTAACCCTTGCATATGTCAACTCGCCACCGGGTTTCTCAAGACCAGACCTGTTTCACGCCAACCGAGAGCACAGATACACCACCGTCCAGCCTCTTGCCACAGAGGGTACATGCTACTCTCGCCATCTCTCCACTCCCATTGCATGTTGGCCTTTCTGGTATTGGTCTGACCGAGGCAAAGGTCCTCGATCATCAAGCCTACATCGGTACGGTCCTTAATCGACTCAGACGGAGACACTACACCGAGACTTCCTTCTCATGCAAGTCACCCGCCCGGTCTCGTCTTTATCATTTTAACCCAAAGTTTGGTACCTGACAGAGGTACATCTTTCCAGATGTTGAACCCTTCATGGCCATGAAGGATCCACTATCGAGTCTTTTCTTTGAAAACTTCCCATCCCATTATTAAGCACCATCTTTGTTTAAAACAAAGCATTTTGTTTTCTAAGGCAAGGCTAAGCATCAGAAATCTTTTAAGTAAAACAGGTATCAAGGAATGGTAAATAGTTCCAAAGAAGGAAATGCAACAATTGTTTATCACTCGACTCCTATCACCTAATGCATCATTTCAAGTGATAAAGAGTTTAAAACAACAACAAGGAAGGGGTAAATGCACCTAGGCTTGCCTTGTGTTGTAGGAGGCTCAGGATCTATTCCACAGATATCAAAGTAGAAGTTGTTCTCGATAGGTGGAATTTTAGCTTGCGATGCAACTTCTTCAACTACTACTTCTTTGTTTTCTATACATAACAATACATATACAAGAATGCTTATGTGATGCTATGATTATGCAGTTACAATAGAACACACTAATTTGTATCTTGAATATAACTTTCCTTCACGGTACACCTGAGTCACTAGGGTTTCCTAGCTTAGTGTTCTATTAGGGTCAGACATTTAAATCCTAGAAAGCTAGTTTCTTGGTTTTGGGATCAAACAATGTCCAAAACATGCCAAAATTTACCCAAGGGTTCTAATTATCATATTACACTCACCCAAAAAAATTTACTATTTTTTGAGCTACCAATTTAATTCTAAAATTCTAAAAGACTAGGTTTAGACATCCTTAAATGCTAAATAATTCATGGTTGGGACTAAAAATCTTGAAGCTATTTTTATTAAATACTAGAAGAATTTAGGAGTCTAGTAAAATTGGTCCCATGATTTTATCATTTTTCTAGAATTTCCTATAAATTTCCTAAGCCTGGCAGAAAAAAGAAAAAGAAAAACTATGAATAGTTCTGGGACAAAACTGGCCCAATCCGGCCCATAACCAGGCAAACGCGCTCGCACTGGCGACTTTGCATAGAGGACCCTGGCTATTCGAATAACTGGTTGAGAATCCCTACGCACTATTAATCTGTCTCACTGACGTTTGCACTGAGGCCCCCAGACTTCTATTTCTTCACATCACTCAGTCCACGACGGTGAACGGCGACGAGCGCGCCCTCCGGCTAACTTGTATCGGCCAAAATACACAATGACCGGTGCCCTAACTTGGCTAACACCAAATCCCACCCATGGTGATCCGAATCTGACCCTTAATTGCACGAATCCGGCCCAGAGTCCTTCTACCCACGACGACGGCGAAACCCGGGGGGAAACTGAGGTGTTCTTGGTGATTCAGTGCGGTCTAGTTCAATCAATCGGGTCTATGAGCAATAGGAGACTCATGGGAGGCTAGAACACCAAGTAGAGAAGCATGAACCAACCTGCAGATGGTTGGCCACGGTGAGAAGCTCACAGCGGCGTGGAAAACTGATTTGGGGGAAATCGCGAATTGAGGAGCTACGATGAACGATTGGAGGCAAGGAGTGATGCATTTTGCATGTAACAACCTAGCGGAGCATGCTGAAGGCTCAATTTATAGTGATCAACAGTGGTGGCGCCCAATTTGGGGAAGACACGCTGGCGTTCGGAGACTCAGGTCACTGGCGCGAGCTATCGTGGCTTTCACTGAGGCGATGACTCAGGTGATAGACGAGCTATCTACTGCGGTCTACTGCGACGTCGTGAAACGACTGACGGCATGGCATAACCGAGGGAAATGGCGACACGACGGTGCCGGTCGCGCAGCCACGTCGCCGGTGCAAGTGGGTACGACAAGGCTGGTTCTATCCTTTCCCCCGTTGATCTTTTCACGTCTAATGTAATATCCTGCCCAAGCTGAGCACGAATCGCGGCAGACTACATGGATCGCAGCACGGCGATCACTGGTGGCGAGGTTCAGTGAACCCAAGATCTTCTTCAGACTACTATACAATCAGTCTTCATTAGAGTGCCTGACAGAGGTAGTTATAGGGCTTGGTTCTCCAATTTTTGTGTGGCAACTTAATCATCTGTCTGTAGCAAAGCTGTTGATCTATAATCTAGCTTTGATTTTGTTATAGCAACCATAATCAAATAATCACTAGATCCTACTTAAAATCAATCTCAAAGTTCATCTCAGGTCACTAACAGTCAAATTTCAGCTTCAGTGGACACTGACAGCCCAACTCTAGGTCCATTTATCTCCCTTTTCCATGCAGCACCAAGGCTTAGTTACTTAATCAAAGTTGTACTCCAATCATAGCTCTACAAGTTTGATGTATTGACATGGGGCAAAATCCTCATGAACTCAGAAATACAAAGCTCCAAAGTTGGCTTAATCTCACTGAAATTCAGAGTTAGCCACATAAGTGTGCTTGGGACTTTTTGCAATGAAGTCCAAATTACTCCACACTACTTGAAAATCATCCAATGTAAAAGTTACTTGGTTTTTTATGTTCTACCACTTTGATATTTGCATTTTGGTCCAAAAGTGTATAGAATTTGAATTCACCCCCTAGGGTACAAATTAGGGTTTTCTAAGGTTTCTTTTAGGTTTTTGAGCATAGGGTTTTTGTGCTACTCAAATTCATCACTCTTGATCTCTTATGAATATTTCCAATGACTTTTGAGGTATTACTCATCTTGGTTTCACTTTCACCCATAGGCCCTAATCCCAGGGTTAAGTACCCTACCCTAAGGTTAAGAATGCTTCAAGCCACCATATCACACATGTTTTGAAATTTTACCTAGTGTATGCATTCTAGGTGTGACAAACAAAATGAAATGTCAATGCATATGATGTCATGCTCAAGTTTTAGTGCCAATAACACCTAGGTGTTATAGTCATCTGGGGTCTTCTCATCAACAACTTCCCTGCAACAAATTTTTGTATTTTCATCAAGGGCTCGAGGGTCGCCGATGATGATGCCCTTGTCTTTGTCCTTAGAGGTTACGTTCAGCCGAACCAAGATATTTTTATCATTAAAATCATTACATTGGTACGGAAAGGTTGCTTATCAACCTGCATTTCTTGAAAACACATCTGGCCCTCATTAATGGCCGATTGTACCTAACGACGAAACATGCTACAATCATTAGTGGCATGAGAAAATGAGTTATGTCACTTACAATAAGCGCATCGCTTGAGCTCATCAACAGATGGAATAGTATGATTTACTTAATATTGCCACTTTTGAGTATTTTATTGAATATTTTATCACATTTGGCAACATTAAAGGTGAACTTAACCTCCTCCTGTCTGTTTTTCTAAACCAGCTGCAAAGAGGAGCAAGCTGGTGGTTTGGACTTCGCTGACTAAACTAATACAACAACATATATTTCTGGAGACTCATCTTTTGAACTACCTTCATCATGCTCAACTATGTGAACACTATGACTAGTCCCTGTTGGGGGCTTTCCTCTCCCGAAGGTCCTCAAAAATGTGACTGGCCATATGTTTTCAGTATGACATGGATTATTACGGGAGGGCTTTGGCTTTGGGACGAAGGTTTTCTCTTGTGACAGGGTGAAGATATAACCCGAAGGTGATGAGAATGGACGATGGAGCTATAGCCGAAGAGCTTTGGCCTGACGTGATGACGAAGACCAAGTATGACGAGGACCAAAAAGGGACAAAGACTATCCAATCCTTAATGATTCGTGTTATGGTTATAGAAGAATGTCAAGGGCGTAAATGTACTTTTACTTAGGCTGCATCATGTGCCTATAAATAGATGAACAGTAGCACCATGCTGTTCACGCTGGATTGTAATCATTCTCTCGTGTCTCCACCTTCGAGCAAGCCGAAGGTATCATTGTAATGTTATCACTGTTGACATCCATACATGTTTTATGAAATATAAATATGTATGGTTTAATGAGATACAGTCACTGTCTTTAATCCTTTCACATTCTTATTTCACATATAAAATGATAAAGGTAAGTCCTCCTTGACCTTCATCTGATGAACATTATACCCATGTGGAGATAATGCTTCGGAAGACGAAGGTCTGTAATAATTAACAGTTGTGTTGCCTTGTTCTTAATCTACAACATTTGAGAACAAGCGAACAACATTGGCGCCCACCTCTGGTGAACTCAAACGACCACCTTCGGCAAGCATATTCACCATCATCCTGACGCCGAAGAAGACGACAGCGCTAGGGGCTGTCCTGCAGCCACTGGACACAAATTAGGAGACACTCTCCCTGCGAGAAGCTAGGAGCCAAAAGAGAAAGGCTACCAGCCCAACAGTTCAAGAGGAGGAGTTGGCTCAGGAGATCAGGGATTTGGAGGCCATTCATCAGCAAGTACAAAGGAAGAGAGAAAAGATGCTTTGGCTAGCCGACCTTCGGAAGAAGATCGACGAAGCTACCAAGGAAATGCGTCACCTTACTCAGGATGACCTAGACCGAAGGCCCCAACATAGGGAGCTTCGTTAGGAAAGCCCAACCAATGAGGATGAATGGTATGATGACTTTCATCATAGCAACTTTGCTTTCGATGACGCCTCTCCTCTAGCAGTAGAGTTGCAGGCTACCCCGTGGCCATCATCCTACAAGCCACCTCAGCTCCCCATGTATGATAGACACTCAGATTCAAAGCAGTTTCTAATGAGCTACAAAGCAACCATATCCTCATATGGGGGCAACACTACTGTCATGGCGAAATCCTTCGTCATGGCAGTCAGAAGTGTGGCTCAAACATGGTATTCTTCTCTTCAGCCAGGAACAATCACTTCATGGCAAAAGCTAAATGGTATGCTCGTCACCAATTTCCAAGGTTTCTAGACGAAGCCAGTAACTGCCCAAGCACTATTCCAATGCACGCAAGACCATGACGAGTACTTGCAGGCGTACATCTGAAGGTTCTTGCATCTTAGAGCTCAGGCGCCTATAGTGCCTAATGAGATTGTCATTGAGGCCATGATCAAGGGGCTCAGACTAGGACCAACAGCACAATATTTTGCAAGGAAGCCACCACAAACCTTGGAGAAGCTTCTCCAGAAAATGGATGAGTACATCCGAGCAAACAACGATTTCCGCTAGAGAAGGGAGGAATCCTATAGGTATTCTGAGATGACTAGGGGCTTCGGAGGAAGGCTTCACCCCTGGCATGTCAGGACAATCCACAATCCCAGCTCAGGTGATGACAGAGGAAACCACTCTCAAGGGCATCAGTAGAGCTCCCAGACTTCAGGAATGTGACAAAGCTCTTACAGGCCACCGGCTCCAAGAGGTAGAGGAGGCAGAAGCTTCGGAGGAAGGTTCAGCTCCTAGCCCAGGAGATTGTTCTGTTTATTCTGTGGCGAAGACAAAGGACATACAACAAGGACGTGCCAAGTCACGATCCAGAAGCAGAAAGAGATAGTTGAAGTCGAAGCAAGGCAAAATCAGCCGAAGTAGGTCCTATATACTGCTTCGTGCTATTCCCCATACATTCCCGAGTATGTGGGCAACCAACAGCCCATAGCATCAGTTACTTCGGCAAGCCACTCTCAAGTTGCATGGGTCCCGCTACCACCACCACCACCTATGGCACCAGCCTTGACCCACAATCAGCCAGAAGGGCACCACCAAACACAACAATAGCATGACGCGCGTGAAGAATCGGAAGCTCGCACAGTCAATAGCACTGTGCCTGAGTCGAGGCACCTTTACTGAAGTCACACTCGAGCTCTATTACAAAATTTTAATACCTAATGTACTCTTTATCTTTTTGTCCTTATGTTGCTCCCCTTCGAAGACAATATAAGAAAGTTTAACCTTCGTCCTATTGTAAAAAATCAGTGATTACACCATCGAGTGTAACAGGAAAGGTGATGAAGCTCCAAAGTCGTTCTTAAGGGGATGCAGAGCTTAAATGCCACCTAAGTAAAAGGTAAAGAAGCTCCAAAGTTGTTCCTAAGGGGATGTAGAGCTTAAATGCCACCTAAGTAAAAGGTGAAGAAGCTCCAAAGTCGTTCCTAAGGGGATGCAGAGCTTAAATGCCACCTAAGAAAAAGGTAAAGAAGCTCCAAAGTCATTCCTAAGGGGATGTAGAGCTTAGCTCCGAAGTCGTTCCTAAGGGAATGCAGAACTGAAACACCACCTAAGTAAAAGGTGAAGAGATTCTAAAGTCGTCCCTAAGGGCATGCAGAGTCTAGGTGTGTATTCGCGTGGGTTTTTATCTTCGACATAAACATCATTTCGCATCATACCATCATGTCACGTAACATCGCATCATACATCATTTTTGCATCAGCAAGAAGCAGTGGAGAAGAAAGAAAATTGCTCCTTCAAAAACACATATCGGATCACGAAAGAATGTGCTATAGCACAAGATATGCCTTCGGCAAATATATTTTTATACAGGAGGGGGATCTTCGTTAGCAGTATTACTACACAACAACTATGGCATAATACCCAGTATTGAATCGACAGAAGGGGAATCTTTTTCTTCATGAAGCATGAAAAGAAGGGAAGGTGTTTTTCGCCAATGGCTCAAAAACGTTATGTACGAAGGTTTCACGCAACACAAAGAAATAAATTACATTAATACACATGCAAATAGTTGATACTTGGTTCTTACAAAGGCGAAAGCTATGTACAAAAATGAAACTCTCAGATATACAAAGCTTTAATCTTCTTTCAACACTTTCTCGGCGGCTTCATTTAGCAGTCTGTTGACAGCTTCTTCAACAACTTCATTGGCAATTTTAATCGTCTCAAGCGCTACCTTCAGAGCCGGGTCAGGTTCTAGGTTGTAGGGCTCCAATGGGGGAGAAAGTTCAGCTGCATCATAGAATGTGTTTGTTAGTTCCGAAGCTGTAAACGGATTATGAAGCTAAACCTCAATAAAAGTACCTATAAGCCTCGCACGCTCAACAGCTTCTTCAGCTCTTTTGACCTCCTCTTGAGCGTCGTGAGATTCTTTTTCATCTTTCTAATAGCTTCATCAGCTATCTCACAGTCGCCCTTCATCCATACCTCGGAGTAAAAGTTTCCGCCTAACGCAGAAGCTTCGGCTGAAGGGTTTTTAATGTCATTGGCTGAGAAAACAAATTTTGGCTGAACTACAGCCTTGGCATGTTTGCATCCAGCCTTCTCCAAGATCGACGTGGCCCCCCGCGCACCAGCAAAGGCGCAAAAATCTCCTCGATCACTTAGAATTTCATCAAAATCTTCAGCTTCCCCGCTGATCCACTAGACAACTCCATCAGGGTTGCCGCGGATGAATCTCTGCCCAGAAGAATATGCCCAACTCTAGCAAAGATGTACTTTAATTTCCTGGCGCATTCCAAGGATATTTCATAACACCTTTCTTTGGAAGCACGAAGCTCATCAGCGTTCTTTTGTGCTCTTGATCTTTCGATCTCGCAAATCACATGCTTCACTACCTCAACTTCAAATTTTTCGGTTGCTTCAGCAACCTTCCTTTTTAGTTCTTCCACTTTGGCTTTATGAGCTTCGGCTTGTGCAGCAACTTTAGCCTCATTAGATCTTAACCTATCCACTAAGGAAATTAATATCTTATCCTTTTCAAGAGCTTCGTTCCTTAGTTCCCAAGAGCTATGTTGTAGCTCTCATCTTCTGCTTCCTTCTGGGCCTTTAGAGCCTTGCTTAGAATTAAGGCCTAGAAAACAAAGAATGAGCACATAACGATAGTAAGAAAAGTCATAAAATAATTTATTTTACACAAGTCAAAGTATACACACCTTCAGACTATTGTAAAGCAAGACTATCTACAAGCTGATCCTTCGACATTGCAGATAGGCCAAGTTCAAGCTTCACATATCCTATATTGTCCATCATTTGCCGGCAGACATGTATCTCTTTGTTGTCTGGCAGACAGTAAAAGGAAGTCATCTTCGTCACTGCCACCATATACCAAGGACCCTCAGGGGTACTTCAGATCCTTGGCATATTGTTGCACTTTGTCAACCTGCTCTTCTTATAGCTGCTTTCCCGAAGCATGTCGAACAATGAACTCCAACTCTTTAACGGGTGTGCCTTAGGAGCAGGGGATTTGGATTTCTCAGAGACACTCTCTTTCTCTAGAGTTACTGGAGCAGTTTTCGAAGGTTTAGCTTCGATAGGATTTTCTAAACGTCCAACTTTAGCAATAGTGTGGGATGTGCTGGCGTCGTCAGGTTTCATTGAATCTTTAGCCTGCGTGCTAAGAGCTTCGGCAGAGGCAGGAGCCGATGTTTTTACGGACTCTAGAATAGCATCTAGCACGCTATCCATTCTCCTTTTCCTTGGAGTCGCTGCGGAGATGCTTGATGGCTTCGGCAGTTCCGTTGCACACGATGGACTCAGCGCCTTCAACTGTTCTGTTGTCTTCTCTAGTTTCGGCTCTCCGGTTGGATTTGTACTAGCTTCGACTGGCATAGCACGACCTAGTTTTGTGGCAGGAACAACCCCTTCACTTAGCTTCGGCACATCGGCTGTCTCAATGCGCCAGGGTCGGCGCGTCAAAACTTTAACCTTCTTCGACCTCGACACACTAGAAGTTCCCGATGTAGCAGTTTTTCTTTTATTCCCTTGCTTTTGTGTGGGATAGCAGTAGTCTGGGTACACAAACCCGATAACATCAAACACCCTATTCAATCTCTTCTTGCCCCGGGCACCGAAGGCAGTTGACATAGCTTCGTCTTCAGCCTTCGAGTATGCTCTAAGCAGCTCATCGCTAGTTGCCTCTATAGCATCTAGCCAATCATCATTCGGTTCATCAAACTGGCTTCTATATCGAAAGGTATACTTCAGATAGACTAAGCCATTTTGGCTAGAACCAGCAGTAGCCTTCTTCGGTATTTCCCATCCGTTTGCTAGTGGCCACACTCTGTAAGCAATATGCTCTTGGACCAAATCTCTTGTGCCGATATAAGTGCACACTATGTTGAAAGCTGTCTAGCACGCTTGCACGCCATTCCCAAGTGCAATGAGGGGCCTCCTAATGCCGAAGCGAGACCATATAGGGCGCTGAATAATCCCTTTTATATCCTCCCTTTGACTCAGGTCAATCTTCACATAAAACCATTCTTGCATCCAAGAGCCTGACCATTTTTTCCGAAATGTCGGCACACGATAACTAGCCTCTGAGCGAGGCACGAAGTTGTAGCAGCAAAAATTGTTGTGGTATTGTTCTTTACCAGTCGCCTTCGTCTGATATGATAATTCATGAATATTGTAGAAACATCTGGCGTCTGGCTCTAACCCTTGGCTCCTCATGGCCCATATAAAAACCCCTACTTTGATAAAAGCTTTAGGGGTAAGTTGATGAAGATAAATTTCAAAAGTTTTTAGAACTTCGACCAACAACTTGTCCAGGGGGAACCGAAGTCCAGCTTTCATGAAGTTTATGAAAATCACCACTTCATCAGCTTTGGGAAGAGGAACAGTACTCCCCCCTCCAGCCCTCACGATGGAAATATCACGAAAGTATCTCCCTTTCATCGCTTCGATCTGCCCTTGCTTAATAGTCGACAATCTAAAAAACAACATGGCTCAGCCTCCATGGCTGGTCTTCGGCATCTTCATTTCCACTTTCTACATCAAAACTTTCGCTATCGCTGGAGTTTTCAGATAACCCAGCCAACATTTCATTAGTAATTTTCTCCGTGTTGGTTTTCTCCATAGCTTTGTAAAAACCAACCAATGCGGGGTTAGTAATCTTCTTCTCCTCAGCCATTCAGACGATGGTTGCGCAGATGCCGAAGCTCAAAAAGTTAATCAAGCTCCAGAAAGCAAAGAAAGTTAAAATGGCAAACACAGTGCAAGCAACTAGATAGCACAACAAATATTCACGACACATGTCTCTATATATACACTTAGAACCCCGAAATGTGGTGGGTCCCACGGGTAAGAATAATTCGCTATTCTAGCGAAGGGAAGGTGTTTTTTCGGACCTTCGGCAAAAGGCCTTCGTTCACGTCACAGTCTAAATTTGTTATAAAGAAACAAATCAATACTTCGAGGGGCTACTTTTGGGTGCCTTCCTCTCCCGAATGTCCTCAAAAACATGACTGACCATATGTTTTCAGTATGACATGGATTATTACAGGGGGGCTTCGGCTTCGGGATGAAGGATTTCTCTTGTGACAGGGTGAAGATATAATCCGAAGGTGATGAGAATGGACGACAGAGCTATAGTCGAAGAGCTTCGGCCTGACGTGATGACGAAGACCATGTATGACGAGGACCAAAAAGGGACAAAGACTATCCAATTATTAATGATTCGTGTTATGGTTATAGATGAATGTCAAGGGCATAAATGTACTTTTACTCAGGCTGCGTCTTGCGCCTATAAATAGATGAACAGTAGCACCGTACTATTCACGCTGGACTGTAATCATTCTCTCGTGTCTCCACCTTCGAGCAAGCCAAAGGAATCATTGTAATGTTATCACTGTTGACATCCATACATGTTTTATGAAATATAAATATGTATGGTTTAATGAGATGCAGTCACTGTCTTTAATCCTTTCACATTCTTATTTCACATATAAAATGATGAAGGTACGTCCTCCTTGATCTTCATCTGCTGAACATTACACCAATGTGGAGATAATGCTTCAGAAGACAAAGGTTCATAATAATTAATAGTAGTGTTGCCTTGTTCTTAATCTATAGCATTTGAGAACAAGCGGACAACAGTCCCCTTAGATGTATCTTTGCTTTGGCTCTCACAAGCCAAAGCCCTATGTTGTAACTGAGCTAGTGTAGAAAATGGAACACCTTCTAATTTTTCTTTTAAATATTACCGCATCCCATTAAAATCCAGCCTAACTAATTGTCTCTTTGCAACATTAATTTGGAAACATATATTTCAAGTGTCCCAGAATCTCTAGATATAATTGTTAACTGACTCATCTCGTTCATATCGCAATGCTGCCAAGTATATCAGGTCTAACTCATACTCCTCGAAGAAAAATGGTCAAGGAATTTTTGCTCTAAATCCCCCCAAAGAGTAGACAGAATGAGGTGGCCGGGTGGCATACCATGCAAAAGTTGTATCGATTAGGGAAAGTGAAAACAAGCGAACACAGAAAGCCTCCCTAATAGCCAATTCTCCTAGTTGTGCTAGAAACTGGCCTTTGTTTTCATGTGTGGTTTTACCCTACTCACCCGAATTTTTTGAAAATTCAAGTATCCTTGTCCCTTGTGGGTATGCGTCATAGTCAAATTAGTTGTCACAGGGTTTTTGATATGACTACCCCCCATGGTCATATTGACTCCAAGTTCGTCCCAGAATGCCCCACCTATCTTCTCTCTCACTATGCCGATGGCGGCCAATGGTGTGGCAGAACCTCCCAAGGTATTAGGCCCACCTACAAATGTCCTTGTCCTACGGACCTCGGACAACCATGTAGATGCACATAATCACTCGACAAGTTCGGTCTTCTGTATTGTCATCATATCGCCCAAGAGCGCTTCACCCATCACACAGACATTACACACATAGCCGGAGTAAGGAAATAGCAGAAGCGGATTACAATAACATAATTTACATTAAAAAATATAGAGATAGTATTATTACAGTACTGGGTGTTATGAGTGCATAACTTATTATTACAAAATAGGGAGGTAAAACATCCTCCCACCAACAAGTTCACTGATTTGCCTCCTCCTTTGGTACCACCTTCGAGCAGAAATAGCAAAACTTTATTGTTTCATCACCTACAACAACATGAGTTCGAAAACCCTAAGTACGGAGTGTACTTTCGCAAGTCTTACCCGACAAAGGAAAAGACTCTCAAGGATATACTGGCTTGTGGGATTTAAGGTAAAGTTGTTCAAGAACCAAAGACTCTGTTTGCAGAAATGCTTACTAATAGTGGATCCTTAAAAATCCAGTTTTATTATCTGGTTAAGTCATTACCTGTAGCTAGAGTTCTTTCTATCCTAGTTCAAGCACTTGGCCTACACTAGCCGTCTTTTATCAACCCTTCACTTTACTGGATTGCTACGTGTAGGGCTGTGACCAAGTCTTCATATCCGAGAAGTAACGGCGATCTGAATCGATTAATACCCAGCTAGGGATCTCCAACCACACGACATATGTAGCACTTAACCCTTGCATATGTCAACTCGCCACCAGGTTTCTGAAGACCAGATCGAGTTCACGCCAACCGAGAGCACAGATACACCACCATCTAGCCTCTTGCCATGGAGGGTACACGATACTCTCGCCATCTCTCCACTCCCATTGCATGGTGGCCTTTCTGGTATTGGTCCGACCGAGGCAAAGCTTACCCATGACGAGGCATGTGGCCAGTTAAAGGTTCCTCAATCAGCAAGCCTACATCGACATGGTCCTTAATCGACTCAAATGGAGACATTACACCGAGACTTCCTTCTCGTGCAAGTCACCCGCCCAGTCTCATCTTAATCATTTATAACCCAAAATTTGGTACCCGTCAGAGCTACATCTTTTCCAATGCTGAACCCATCATGGCCATGATGGATTCACCATCAAGTCTTTTCTTTGAAAACTTCCCATCCCATATGAAGCATCATCTTTGTTTGAAACAAAACATTTTGTTTTCTAAGGCAAGACTAAGCATCAGAAAACTTTTAGGTAAAATAGGTATCAAGGAACGGTAAACATTTCCAAGGAAGGAAATGCAGCAATTGTTTATCACTCAACTCCTATCACCTAATGCATCATTTCAATTGATAAAGAGTTTGAAATAACAAGGAAATGCATTGGGGCTTGCCTTGTGTTGTAGGAGGCTCAGGATCAGTTCCACAAATATCAAAGTAGAAGTTGTTCTTGACAGGTGGAATTTCAGCTTGCGAGGCAACTTCCTCTTCGTCTACCACTTCTTCTTCGTTTTATATACATAACAATACATATACATGAATGCTCATGTGATGCTATGAATATGCAGTTATAATAGAAACACACTAAGTTGTATCTTGAATACAACTTTCCTTCACGGTGCACACTAGTTACTAGGGTTTCCTGAGTTAGTATTCTATTAGGGTTAGGCAATTATATCCTAGGAAGCTAGTGTCTTAGGTTTGGGACCAAACAATGTTCAAAGCATGCCAAACATTACCCATGGGCTTTAATCCTCAAGTTAAGCTTATCCAAAAAGTTTTATTATTTTTGGAGCTACTAAATTAATTCTAAAATATTAAAAGACTAGGTTTAGGCATTTTTAAATACCAAATAAATCAAGGTTTGGACTAAAAATCTTGGAACTATTTTTATTAGATACTAGATAAACTTATGGAGTTTAGCAAAATTGGTCCCATATTTTTATCATTTTTCTAGAATTTTCTATAAAGTTCCAAGCCTGGCAGTAAAAAGAAAAGGAAAAAGAAGGAACACCAATGGGCTGAAACCAGCCCAAACCAGCCCACCAACGGAGAAAACACGTGCCCGTGCACGCCCGCTTTGGCTATCATGCGCAGAGACCCTGGGCCTTTCAAATAACTGGTAAAGAAGTCGTGGCACTATTCCCTTGTCTCTCTGACAATCACACATAAACCCCTCGGTTTCTGTTTCTTCACAACTCTAGGTCCCCGACGGTGTGCTCGCCCTCCGGTGAACTTGTACAGGCCGGAATACACAACAACCAGTGTCCTAACTCGGTCTACACCTAATTCCACCCCTAGCGATCCTAATCCATCCCCCAATTGCACGAGTCCGGTCCAAAGTTTTTCTACCCACGACGACAACTAGACCCGAGGGAAACCTGAGGTGTTCCGAGTGATTTAGTGCGGTCTAGTTCAATCAATCGAGCCTACGAATAACAAGAGACTCAAGGGATGCTAGAACACGAAGCAGAGAAGTATGAATCAACCTGTGGGTGGCTGGCCATGGCGAGATGCTAACGGCAGCGCAGAGAACCGATTTGGGGGAAAAGCGAAATTAGGGCGCTACGGTGGACGATCGGAGGTGAGGGCTGGTGTTCTGGCTTCGTAACAACCTAGCGGAGCTAACAGTGCACTCAATTTATATCGTCCAAGAGCAGTGGCTCTGAATTTTGAAGAGGAAAGCTGGCGGCCGGAGAAAGGGGTGAGTCACCGGCGAGCGTTATCGTGGCATTTACAGGGCAAGGACCTACGGCTATCATTGGCTAACCTTCAGAGCTTGCGACAACATGGTGAAATGACCGAGAGTGTGGCACAACTGCGAGAAATGGTGGCATGACGGCGAGGGTCGCGCGGCCACGTTGTTGGTGCAAGTGGGTACGGCGACTAGGCGCTAACAGTGCCCCAAGTTCATCCAGGCGCACAATCTTTTCACCCGCGACCGTTATCCACACATCAGAGAGCACGAATCGCAGTGCCGGCGAGGATCACGACGCGGGATCACTGGCGGTGAGATTCACTAAACCAGGCGATCTGATTCAGTCACTGTACCATCACGCTATTCATGAGCTGTTCTGATAGAGCGATTTGTAGTGCTTTGTTCTTCAATTTTTGTGTAACAACTCCCTAATCCATCTGTCGCAATTCGACCATAGGAACCTTGGTCATTTGCTCACTCGATCAAGCTTGAATCGACTCCAAAGTTTATCAGAACTCACTGTCAGCTAAGTTTCAGTCTTCAGTGGTGACTGACAGTCCAACTTCAGGCTCATTTTTCTCCAATTTTTGTACACCACCAATTCTTAGTCACTTAATCAAAGTTGTACTCCTATCATGGCTCTACAAGTTTGATGTATTGACCTAGGCAAAATCCTCATGAATTAAGAAATACAAGGCTCCAAATTCAGCTTAATCGCACTGAATTTTTAGAGTTTAACACATGGGTGTTCTTGGGACTTTTGCAATAAAGTCCAAATTACTCCATACTACTTGAAAATTCTCCAATGTAAAAGTTGCTTGGTTTTTGATGTTCTACCACTTTGATATATATACTTTGGTCCAAAAGTGTATAGAATTGAAATCACCCCCTAGGGTACAAGTTAGGTTTTTCTAGGGTTCCCTTTAGGATTTTGAGCACTCTAGGGTTTTTGTTTCACTCAATTCCATCAAACCTAATCTCTTGTGAATATTTCCAATGGCTTTTGAGGTACTACCCATTTTGGCTTCACATTTGCCCACATGCCCTAAACCTAGGGTTAAGTATCCTACCCTAGGGTTGAGAAGTACTTCAAGCCATCACATCACACTTGTTTTTAAGTTTTACCTAGTGGATGCATTCAGGTGTAACAAACATAATGACATGTCAATGCACATGATGTCATGCTCAAGTTTTAGTTCTGGTAACACCAGGGATGTTACAAATGGTAATCCACGAGCCCTTTGGCCTAATGGTGCGGGTGCTTATCTTTCATCATGTTGCCTCCTTGCCAATAGGTTGGGGTTTTGTGGGGCATTAATACTCTCTCTCTCGATGCCTCATAATGTATGGTTAATCTTTCTAGCCTTCTAGGGGCCGAAAAGTGCTCGCCTCCACTTGTTCGTGGGGCCATGTCATGATTTGTGAGAAGCTATGGGAGGTAAGGGGAAGCTTGGCTGAGGCGGGTGTAAGGATTGCTGGTAATAACTGGCACCATGTTCTACGTACCCCACGCCGGATGGTCCAATATGATATGCAGACGATCTAGTTGTGTACTCGGGCGGTCCGAGCATGTTAGATAGACCATGCACAAAGTACGGTGGTCCTAGTGTGGCTCATCACAAAAGACAAACTAGCTGTCGTTGGGCCAAACGGTTTGAGATTAGTCCCAAATGGTTCAGTCGTGCATTGGTTTGTGTGTTTATCCCAGATTGGTGGAGGAGGCTATGGTTGCCAGCATATGAGTTCATATGTTTACCATACAATGGTTGGGGCTGCGAACACCCATTTGTAGCCGATGAATTTGGTGTACCATTCCTATCATCAACATCATATGATGGGGAATTAGGAACGACAGGTTTTTCAAACACACGTGCTAGTCTCCTATAATCCTCTTGCATACCCTTTATTACTTGCTGCATTTGCTCTCGCTGTTCATCTATGTAGGATCTAAGAGATTGAACTTCATCTATTTTACTTACATTAGGGGCGGGTATAGTAGGTCAGAGCGATGCTAGGTCTGTCTCCCATTGTTGGACGGCTTTCTGATGCATGTCCACCTAGAAATTGGCTAGGTGCTTTGCCTAAGCCTCCTTGATTAGTTGTTTCTTATGCTCCTCGAATTCATGCTGATCTTTAGCTGATAGGCTCTCCATAGTCGGCTCAATGATGTTGCTTGTGGATATGTCAGAGTGATCCGTTAAACCAGACATATGGGGCCGATCTCTGCTAGGTCACACCTCTTCTCCCCAACAAAGTCGCCAAAATGTGTGTTGGCTTCTATTCGGGATCCAAACACTTGGGGTTATACCGCCTAGCGGTGCTCTCTACAGCGGCACGAACGGTCCATGGCACGGGACCGCATGGTCTATGACCCTACTATAGAGGCGGGCCTCCTCTGCTCGCTGGTAAGATAGTCCCCGCTCTAGGCTGGATGGTTCACACGTGCGCCGATGGTCGAAGAGCCCTAGAACTTGCCCCTGGGAGAGACCCCGTTAGGGAGGAGAGTTCCAGGGGTGCCCCGAATTGGCACGACACCCAGGATATCCCTAGACGACATAGAGTCGAAGATGGATGAAGATTTAAGGTTGGGGAGAAAGCTAAGCCAGGTCTAAATGATGCCTACTCCTAATGCAATAAAAATGAATGAAATAACATAGATTTGATTGATTGGTTTGATTGGTGATGTGCGCAGTTGGTTGTACCCCTTTTTATATCTATAGGGGGGAGGTCTAGGCTCATTCTTAGGCGTTCCCCAACAGAATCCACACGTTTAGTTGGATAAGCACCTATGGAAAAAGTGCATATCTTGCATGAGTTAATCCTATCGTGGACCGTCCGACTAACCCGTCAACCATCCGGGTCACATGGCCGGACCGTCTGGCCTTCCTAGGTTTCACATATGGTGCTCAACAGTTTTGAAGCCACTTTTTGGAGTAGTTAATGGTAATTAGCTAATTATCTTCAAATTCTGAAGAACTAAGTTCTATAGGACTTTCTGTCACCGGAAGCATCCAATCATAAATATGTTTGGTACTACCATAAAACAACTCATGTACTAAATACTATGAACCATTAATCTATTTGATGGAGAAGAAGAGTATTTTTGTTAATTTAACATACTACTAGCATATGTGATACACAAGCACGACCTGAATCAGGTTCTTTACCGAGTGCCGCAAGCACTTGGCAAAGCCTAGAAAACACTCTACAAACTCTTTCCCGAGTGTGACACACGGCAAAGAGGACTTGGTGAACTGTACATCGACAATGGATTTTTTGTCGAGTGCATTATGTCGGTCACTCGGCAAAGTCTTTGTCGAGTGCCACCTGGTGCTCGACAAAGAAAAGTCGTTGTGACGGCAACAAGTGACATCGATGGAGACTTTGTCGAGTATACTCACTAACACTCGACAAAGAGGGAGCCTTTGCTGAGTGCCTGCTAGCCTGACACTCGGCAAAGAAAGTTCTAGTGGGCCCCCATGGAAGCCTTTATGTCGAGAGTCGCAAACTGGCACTCGGCAAAGAAGCTCTATTTACCGAGTGCCTACCTGCCTGGCACTTGGCAAAGGGAGCTCCAGTGCGACCCTTTGATAGTCCCTTTGATGAGTGCATTAGAAGGCACTCGGAAAACAGAGCTTCTTTGTCGAGTGCCAGTACTACATCACTCAGGAAAGAAGCTTTACCGGTTCCCAAGTGTGGCCTCTTTGTCGAGTGCTATGGTCAGTGCACTCAGCAAAGGCACTTTTTGCCGACTGTAACACTCGGCAAAGTGACTAGAAACCACCTTTTTTATTTGTTTTTATTATTCCAAGCAACCAAACAAAACATATATCACATAATCGTCACATATACATCACAAAGTTCATACAATAATCACAAATACATCATAGTTTCACACATATCTCACGAAGACCTCAAATCTCACAAGTTTTTCACAAATATAAGTATTACCAACTCACAAACATAAGTTCAGACCAAGTTTCACACAAGTTTTTCACAAACATCAGCGTGGTGGGTGAGTGGACTAGTTCAGCGAAGAGCTGGGCGATCCATGAGGGCTCTTTGATGTCGCTAATTGTCCCTGCACAAAGAAGAGATTGCATTTGTGAGATCAGATGAATATATATCATAAAGGACAAATTTTGATACTCATAGGAGTAGAGAACTGAGCAGGGTCAGCTAGAGGGAACAATGGAGGTGGTGGAGCAAAACCCGATGCAGTGCCCAGGCTCTGCATGTGCTGAAACATCCCCCCATCCTCGCCTCCAAGTCCTCACTTTGCCTCCTCTCTTCTTCTAGCTGGGTCTGTAATATTTTGCCCTAATATTATGATAATGCAAAGAGAATATATATAATAATAAATGAACGACGAATATGTAAGAAATAACTTGGAGTTCCTAGATGCGATAATGTGAGTTGTTCTGCCGAGGTCGTATGGCTGGGCTCGCGCTCGTGCTCCTTACTCGCACCTGAGTCATACTAGAAGAAAAAGTTAAGTATATTTAATATTAATATTAAAGTTATGTATTTACATGCAAATACTACTCCTGAGTCAACGATATGGTTCTAGTGTCCTTCTTGCTGAACTTATCTCCAAGGACTGAGCCATGGTAAGTGATGATGGCCTTGATATGCGCCTCATAGTGCATGTCCACGATAAGCTTGTTACAGCTCCTGGTAGCCACCACATTCGCCTTGCCTCATATCCAACCTAACGTCTGAAGAAATCCTGCATACAAAGACAATGTATCCATACATTATTTCAAGACTGTCCAAATGATTAAGAAAACGTATTAGTTTCTATTTTAAACTTGATCATATAATATAAAAAACGGTGACAACATTTAAAGTTACATACCTTTCCCCATCGGGTCGATTGATCGGGCGCCTGTCATGAAGGATTGGTCGATGAGGGAGACTCGCTAGACCTCGCAAGTAAACTCGCGTCGAACCTGAGGCGTCTTGCTACACATCATCATCATCTAGATGCGTTGTCGTCATTGTCCTACTGCACAACATTTACGTCCTACTGAGCCGCATTGATAGCGGCATGCTGCGCCACGTTGTTCACTTGCTGGTGCATGTCCTCGTCATGCTACGCCTCCTTCATCCTATGTGTGGTCCTCCTCCCCCTCTCCCTTCTCATCCTCGGCCTCATCCCACCACCCACCATCTTTGTCCAATCACCTGCAATTAAGAGTAAGCAAATAAGCACATATAAAAAATACGTATTTAGAAACATATGCGAAGTCAATAAAATATAGCATTACATCTATTAAAAATAATCTTCATGGTCCGGATTAGCCGAATCATAAGTCTCATCATCACTATCAACCATTTCATAGTCAACACCATCTAAAGGCACAATTTCGTCATTGTCATTGCCTAAATGTAATCCTTCAAGCATTTCTAAGTCATTCTCATTTTTGAGCTCAATATCTACTTCCATTCTGATTGCTTTAGTTAAGTCTATCTCAAATCGTCCTTCTAGACCATCTTATTGAAAAAACTCTCTATCATATATGTTTGGGTCTAAGTTATAATCTTCATCATTTGGAACAGGTAATTTACCGTGCGGTGATACCTTATACACAACATCGTCCTAACCCTTAAGATGTTCTTTCGTTTAGCACACATATGTGAGATAATACACTTGTGTGGCTGGTTGAGCCATGATATAGATATTGTCTCCTAGTAAGATGGAATCTTGTCAAATTTCTACTAGCCCAATATTAGAATGTGTTTGTCTAGTCACTTCAAGGTCAAACCAATGATAGTTGAATATCACTGGAGTAAAAGGTTTGGAACCATGAAAATTTAGTTCATATATTTTTTTCAATTCTTCCATAATACTCGACCTCTTCAAGCCTGAGCATAAAAACTCTAGAACACGTGTTTGGACTGACTTTGGTCATAGCTTGTTGTGCAAAAATGGTATCCATTAATGTCATACGCAGAAAATTGAGTTCATATATTTCTTCTATTCTTCCATAGAAGTTTTATGATTTCATGTGAAGGCCGGCTAGGTTTCTACAGATAGTGCTTGACAAATTTCACGAAATAGTGTCAAATTTTTATCAAAGTCTCTATATGTGATATCATGACATGTCGACAAGTTTCATGATTTTCTGACTTTGTTTATGTTTTATATAATTTTAAAACAATTGGATCGCAAGTCCGCGGTCATGTTTCATGAGCATGGTGCTAAAACATTATGGCCTATTCCTCAAATAGGTTGTAACTTGTGATAAATAACATGAATATCATTTTTGCATTCATTGTTTTCTATTTTTCGAGTGACCTATAGTTCAAATCTAAATTATTCGAAGAAATTCAATTAAACAAAATAAATCTAATAGCTATAGTAAACACATTGATAATTGTGGTAAAATTGAACAGGTAGGTCTATATACTATAGGAACACACCACAAAAAGTTTGGTAAAGAAAGAAAAAATAAAATTATACTTTGTCGAGTGCCAAAGGAAGACACTCGACAATGCCTTACTTTATCAAATGTCTGCCAGGGAACACTCGACAAAGAAGTTATTTTACCGAGTGTCAACTCCTTACACTCAACATAGTTTACAACCGTCAATTATAGACGGCTGATGATGACCCCTTGCCAAGTGTCGCATTTCGCCGTCAATTATAGCCTCCTTTGCCGAGCGTTAGTATATGGCGAGTGTTTTGCGCTCAGCAAAGGAGGTCTGTGTAGAATGTCTTTGTTCACCAAGAACGACACTCGACAATGCATGTTTTGTCGAGTGTCCAATAAATTACTCCCGACAAAGAGTTGAGTATCACTATACAATGGTGACTCCCATAGGTCCGCATTGTCACACAACAACGTCTCTTCAATAGAGTACTCGAGATCAAAGTCTACACCCATCAAATATAGACAAATTAATTTGAAATTTGGAATCCTAGGCACGAACATGGGGCCATGGGGCTACCAGCATTCTAGAAAATATAATACCACCAAGGAAGCCATATGCAATTTTCTTGTACTTGAAACTATTTTATAGTACCTCGTCTTAAAATAGTAGTCGTTTTAGCTCTACATTTTTTGTCCATATTCATATATATGATTATGAACATATATATATATGTATATATTATAAGCCTACCAAGGGAAGCCCTAGCCCAATGTTGTATCTAATTCAGCTGCACCAAGTCCCGGGCGTCTATAAAAAGGAAACCTAGGCTGCTAGGGTTCAGTTTTGACACCCCACCCTGATGCACAAGCGGAGACACGCGGCGGCGGTAGTTCCCGAGGGGCGCGTGGCTGCGGTGGCTCCCCCAGATGTGCGATGGCGGCAGTTCCCGAGGGGCGAGCGCGGCGGCGGCTCCCCTAAGTGCTGTCACACCCGGATTTAAGGGCAAACCTGGGCGCGAATCAAATGTGTGCTAGGATCAAGTCTCACATATATGATGACTCATGATACTGAAACGAATGTCACATCTTTACTAGATAATAGGAGTTCTATACAAAATAGCTAAATAATTACATCATATGAAGACAATGATCCTTTGCAACCATAGTTAACTGGGAGACGACAGCCAAGATCTCTCACGAACTCATTGCGACATCCTTCATACTCCTGCAGCAGTACCTGTTCTTTACCTGGGGGTCTGAGTACAGAAAGGGTGAGTTCACATATGTTCATCGCTCAACAAGATTTGGGGAATAATGTGCATGAGCTCACTTACGGTGGGGGCTCATGTGAAGTGTAAGGCTTACCAAAGAGAATGGTTAAGGCTGAGTGTTGCTTTTAACAAGTTGGTCAAAATTTTATTAGCAGTTACTAAGTATAAGTAGATACCATCCTAAATAAATAAGAGATCAAAATTAGTAATAAACCCATGATGCAATGCAAATGACAGATTAAGTTTAATTCCATAAATTAATCATGCGAGAGTCCTAAGTCGCTCTTGACCTTGAGCATGGCTGATATACCAGTTTTACACTCTGCAGAGGTTGCGTCCTTTACCCAGAAGTTGAATATCCCATCTAGCAGGGTTTACAAGGCCCTTAAACACTTCCGAGGTGAATGGCTAGGGATCCACTACGAGACCTTTACAAAGTTACACTAGCTTCAGAAAACTCGCTACGATTTCGTGGGAAGAGCGATATAGGAATACCTCGTTCAAAATGCCATTGTAGCATGATTGACCCGAGAACCTCCCTATACCGGCAACTCCTTTATCGCCCTTGCCCCTTTCGGGTAAGATAGTCCTCCACTAGCTTTCCTAATTAGTCAGCCAAGGGTGTCCCATTCCACCCTTGTGGTAGCACTGTTATCTCAAGTTAAGCTCCATGTTTCAATTAACACAATAGTCTTATCATTAACAATAATTAAATCAACAATAATACTAGAACATGATCATAGTTTAGTATAACATTAATCCCAAAAACAGTTAGAGCAATAGCATGTCTACCCAATAGTTCATTTGTTTGCAAAATCCGGGGTAAACAAAACAAGGGTAACCTATTAGATCCCATCAAATTAACCTAAGCATGTCATAGTGATTAACAGGAACATTATTAGGTAAAGACGAGTGATCAAAGGCACAACTTGCCTTATACTTGTGATAACCTTGTTGTTCAGATGCTGCTCCAAAAGATGGGGTTCAGATTTCTCGTCACCTCGCCTCTACTCGTAGCAATACATATAATCAAGCAAATAATGGATATGGTGACATTACACCAAAGCATAATAACAAACTACGTAGGAACGTTCAACACGTCGCTACGAGAACGTAAGTTCGAGAACCACCAGAATCGGAGTTATGGTTAAAAAGATATAGTTTTCCAAAGTTTTAGGTGATTAATATAGTAAAAATATACTCTATATAAATCATGTGAGAACAATATTAGAGAAATAATTACTTCTATTTTAATCTAAGTTATAAGTTGATTGGATATCATATTTTATTCAAAGTTTACTTGTAGGGAATTAAAAAATATTTTAACATTGATGAGCAAGTTTAATCATAAGTTAAACAGGTGTTAATCTTTTTTTAACATGTGATATGATAAAACAACATTGTTTACTGTGTAGGAACTGTTTTTATAAAGCTAACTCAACTAGAACGGATCAATTTGGAGTTAAAATGCAAAAGATATGGATTTCAAAGTTTATGAGTTTATGTATATACTAAAAATCAATTTTCCATATTCAATTTATGAATTCCTATGACTCATGGACGGCGGGTATTAAAAACAAAAAGATCAGGGTTCTCTCTGGTAAATTTTCGGTTCTATTTGCAGTAGTCTTTTCCTAGGGTTGGACGGAGGGTTTCTTTACTAATAACCCAGGGGCTCATTTAGAAATACACCATGGATGTGTCACGATTGTTGGATTAGATCTGGACGGCCGCAGATCAGGTCTGAATCGGTACTTAATAGGGACCATCAGTTCTGAAAGCGACGGCTGGCCATGATTTTATGAGTCGAAAAGGTATCAACAAGAACTAATCCTATGTGTTCATCACAAGATCAAGGGCCATCATATCGCCTCCTTACCCCGTCAGCGCGACATGGTGGTGGAGGCAGAGCTCTGCCTACAGAGGTCACCGATGTTCGCGAAACAACTACCCCGATGCCCAAACTCCAATCGGAGTAGCACAACGCGAAGTGGACATGGCCAAGAATAATTCTAGGAGTAATTTATCAATGGTGGAGCAGTGGAGAACTTGCCCCCACGACGAGATGCGGCTCCACAAGGAGGCTTACTCGACGGCAAGCGCGTCCACCACCCCATGGCCGTCTCAGAGCTTGGCGAGGCCCAGAATATGCGCAGACCCAACTGTAGGTGTCCCGCACCATCTACCTGAGGGCCAAATATCGGTTAGACAAGAGTTTGGACAACGACGCCAAACCTCTCCCCTCAGTCTCTCTCGATGGCAGGCACAGGTGCGGCGGTAGCTCCGATAGTGGTCACGGTTCCACCCGCCAGCTCCCATGGGTTGAGGGGAAGATGCGATTGGGTTTTATAGCCAGCTACAAGAGGATCTCGCCTGGGGCAACAGCCGATCCGGAGAAGTTCGGTGGATTCGGTGATTTTGTTGTGGTAGAAGATAGAGCTGAGACGATCCATCGGGCAGTGACTAGATGATGTGCATAGGCCACGGCGCGTGGCGAGCATGTGTCTGGTAGGTGGGGTTAGGTGTCGGCGTGGGTCAGTGAAGTTGGGCCACGCGTTGGAGACTTTGTGGGCCGAAACCAAAGCCCAAGGCCCAGCCAACACACTCCTTTTTCTTTTTTCTATTTTCATTCTCTTTTCTCCATTTAAATTCAAATTCAGATTTCTAATTTGGATTTAAATTCTAGTTTGGGGTTCAAGGTTCCTGTCGGAGAGGAAATCTCCGGCCGGGTGGCGAAATGCACCCGCCCTAAATCCTAAGATGAGGAGGGGCCTAAGCGTTTTGCCTGTCTGCTAAGCGATGAACGAACACAAGAACACACAAGGGTTTAGAGTGGTTCGGGCCGCCGGAGCATAATACCCTACTCCACTGTGTGATGTATTGTGCTTGAGAGCTTGTATGAACTTGTGAGCCTGAGCTGGGTCTAAGTGTGCTTGAGTTGTAATGTTGCGTGCCTCCCCTTTTATAGCGAAGGGGGCACCTACAAGGGTGTTGAGCCCCGACATGCAGGCCCAGGGACATAACGGATGTAATACTTGGAGCCACTAATGCTGGTCACTAGTGCATTCTCCTTGTGCCCTGATATCCGTAGCCTGTGTAGTATCGGCGTGCAGCGGAAGCTTCACTGGCAACGTACGAGTGATGATGAGCACAGTGTATGCCGTAGCACGGGCGTACTACCTGCCACCGGAGCGGACGGGCACGCCGCCTGCAGGATGGCCTAGCCACCGCCCGTCAGCAGAGAGGACAGGGCACATTAAATGCTGAGGCGGCACATCGCTTGTCAGTGGAGTAGACAGGGCGTATTTAATACTGAGGTGGCACATCACCTGCCAGCTTGACAGGCGGCGCGCCTCCTCCGCAATAAATGGGTGGCCCAGAGGCCTTACGTCTGGCTCCGCCCGCTGGCTTACGTCACGGGCAATAGGCCACGTGGTAGCATCGGGTCTCTGCCTCAGCGGGGAGTGGGAGCGCTCGCGGTATGGTCCGAACACGTGTCAGCACCGGACCCCCGCCTAGCCTTGAGTAAGGCCTGGGTATTCTTTTCCTTAGAATCCCAGGACCCTACTGTGAGTAGCCCGGACCCCTCCTGAGGGGTCCGGGACGCATCCTAGGGGTTTGGTTTGTGTATCTAGGAGTCCGGCACTTCCGGTAGGGGTACGGACCCACTGTTGACACCTTAGAGTAGATTGTCTCCTCTGGCCACATGGTGGCCCTGGAGCCGCCCACGTGGCGAGGTTGGGCGCTGTTTGCCGCGCTACTAAAGATAGCCGCATGGACACCGTGCCTTCATACTGTAGTAAGGGGTACCCCTGATTCTGGGTACCGACAGTTCCATTCCAAAATGCTCCACTAGAATACCAACATGAATGTAACTTCTCTTTTCTATTATATTTATAAGTATATATATAAATGTACATGTGCCTATATATTTATTTGGTAACCTTTCCCAATTACAAATTCCTATTCAACTAAGTTCAATTTCAAATTCCACTTTATATGCAACAACACAAAAAAACTCAGCCTGTTGCATTACTTTGGATATTTAATTTAGTATTTTATTTAACAAAGAAAAACATGCTCATTCATCAACACATATTCATAAAATACACTATTATTATCTCTTGAATGACTCAAGTGTTAGGACCCCCATATCAGGGTTTACAGGCGCACGCGTGGCGACGACCTCGGGAGGCGTGAGTGGTGGTGGCTAGAGGCGTGCACAGGCAGTGGCACCCCCTAATGTGCACGTGATGGCGAGGCCCTCCTACCTCCAACTATTCTTCGAGCTTCGATGAGTCGGACGCCGCTACAACATCATGGATCGTCCAACAACGACCTCCTCTGATCCAGCGGTTTTGGGGCATCCGACGACGACGACCTCATCTGATCCATGTGTTATGCATCTCATGATATTTTTATGCCAACCCTTGCAATTTTTATGCATTCCATTTGAGGATTTTATGATGATGAATATGTCGTCTCTCACGTGACTTTGGTATTTCTACGGGAATAACATTTACGCTACATCTACCATTATTTTTTGCACAAACTTGATTATGGTTATAAATACAACACATCTGAGTTATCAACATCTCTCACTTTGGCTCAGTTTTTACGGTCAAAACTGAGGATATTTACGCTAAAAAGTTAAAGGATTTTACGCAAATCTGGGGGTGCGCCACCATTGTCCCGTATGCATATTTTCCACGTGCTCAGTGAAAAAGGAAACCCCTTAATTTATGTTATATGTAACTACCATAAAAAATCAAATCCCATAATCAACTTATGTAATTAAATCCCATAACCAACTCCCCTAACCAAATCCCTTGATTTATGGTGGATGCATGACGTGGTGGTTGTTGGTTGGGATTGAATCAACGTTTACGTTGTATCTAACACTATTTTATGCTTAAACGTTAGGATTTTTACGATCATAAATACAACGCATCATATTTACGCTAAACACTGAAGCATTTTATGCTCGAACTTGAGTGCGTCCACCGGTGTACCACATGCATATTTTTCGTGAGCACAATGAAAAAGAAAGTCACTTGATTTATGGTGTCCGTGACTACCATAAAAAATCAAATTCTCTGATCAACTCAACTAATTAAATCTCCTAATCAACTTCTCCAATCAAATCCCTTGATTTATGGTGGTTGCATGGACGTGGGGCTGTTGTTCGGAGTGAATCAACATATACACTATATCTGACATTATTTACGCTCTGGGTTGCGCCCACACAGTGTCTTGCATGCAAATTTTTCGCATGCACAACAACTCTCGGATCTATCATATTTTTTGGACCTACCATAATTTCGGATCTAAAACAACACTTGTAATAAAAATCGAAAACTACATGCACGTCTGGTGGGTGATGGTTGTACCTTCCATAAAAACATGACCCTTCATGCGAGGCGACGAAAACAGGGATTTTACGCTATGTCTTATACTATTTTACTCTCAAACGTGATGATTTTATGCTGAAAACCTGGCATCGCGTCTACAGTCATAAAAACAGATCCCTAAAATAGCGTGTCCACGTGATCTGGATGTGGGATGCAGGATGGTCGGGCCATAAGGGCATGGGTCGTGGGGGGAGGGAGCCAACCAGGGCTTCCTATAACTATTTAAAGCCCTGGGCTCTAAATAAGCAAACCTTATATATATATATACATTAATTATTATATGAATTAGTAAAAAGTTAAAATGAATTTTAATTTAGGATGAAGAGAGTATTATCGTCCTGTAAATAGAATAAACAATTTAATATAAGCTACAATTTGAGCTAACAAGAGAAAAATATGCAAAAGGAAAGAGAATTAATTGTTGCGTGATGGATTCACCAACCAGTACCAATACGTACTCTCCCTCACTACCGGAATCGATAGCTTTGCCGAGTGCCTGAAGCACTCGGCAAAGCCTTAAAAACACTCGGCAAAATCTTTGCCGAGTGTCACACTCGGCAAAGAGGGCTCGGCACATAGTGCATCGGCAAAGCCTTCTTTGCCGAGTACTTTTTCTTGGGCACTCGGCAAAGACTTTGCCGAGTGCCAGGAAGTACTCGACAAAGAAAAGTTGTCGTCACGGCACCGGGTGACGGAGATGGCGTCTTTGTCGAGTTTCCTAGGTGACACTCGGCAAAGGAGTTACCTTTGCCGAGTGTCTGCCGGTCAGCATTCGACAAAGAATCCGCCAACGGGGTCCCCATGTCAGGTTCTTTGCCGAGTGCTTTGTATGGCAATCGGTAAAGAGTTCTTCTTTACCGAGTGCCAGAGCCACTACACTCGACAAAGAACCTATACCGGTGTCCAGGTCTTGGTTCTTTGCCAAGTGCTATGGTCCTGACACTCAGCAAAGTACCTCTTTGCCGAGTGTCACACTCGGCAAAGTGACCAGTACACACCATTTTTATTTGTTTTTCCTATTCCATCCAAACAAACAAAAGATATTTCATAGATATCACATATATACATCACAGATTATCACAGACATATATAGCCTACACAAACATTAATATACAAACATAAGTTCAGAAGTTCTCAACACAAACAGTATCAACACAAGTTCAGAAGTATCAACACAAGTTCACAAGCTCTAACATAAGTATTCAACATAAGTTTTGTAGTCTAAACACTAAAAACATAACTCTCATTGAGGTGGGCGGTTGGACTGGTGCTGCGTTGGGCTGTACCCTTCATGAGGGTTGTTGGATGCGGCCCCAGATTGGCCCTGCACAGAGAAGAGATTGCATGTGTTATACCAGATGCATTACCAACATCTAACTACAATTTTGATACTCACAGGAGTATGGAACAGAGCAGGGTCAACTACAGGGAACAATGGAGGTGGCGGAGCGAAACCCTGTGCGGCGCTAAGTCTCTACATGTACTGGAACATCTCCGCCATCCTCTGATGATCTACCAGGCAAGTCTCCCGCTTCGCCACCATCCTCGCTTCCATCTCTTGATGTTCCCTCCTCTCTTCTTCTAGTTGGGTCTGTAATATTTGTCGGCGTTTCGACCCCGTGGGGTCCCTGGACCGACGAGTAAATTGTCGCCACGTGTCCCAGCACAGATGGGTCGGTGCAAGACGGAGCACAAAAGGGGGTGAGAAACAGCAAAGGGGAAACCCGCGGCCTTCGTGTTGTCCTGTGCCCAGGTCGGGTGCGCTTGCAGTAGGAGGGTTACAAGCGTCCGCGTGGGAGAGAGAGAGAGAGAGGGAGCCCTGTGCGTCGGCCCGTTCTCCCGCGTGACCAACCTTTTCGTACGAGAGCCCTGGACCTTCCTTTTATAGGCATAAGGAGAGGGCCCAAGTGTACAATGGGGGGTGTAGCAGTGTGCTAACGTGTCTAGCAGAGAGGAGCTAGAGCCCTAAGTACATGCCATCGTGGCAGCCGGAGAGGTTTTGGTGCCCTATTCATGTGATGTCGTGGCCGTCGGAGGAGTGCTTGAGCCTTGTGGAAGTACAGCTGTCGGGGCTATCGGATCCTTGCTGACGTCTCCTTGCTTCCGTAAGTGGCTGAGAGCCGTCGTCGTCATGGAGCACGCGGGGTGCCATCATTACTTGTCTACCGGGGCGAGCCAGATGGGACGCCGGTCTTGTTCCCCGCAGCCTGAGCTAGCTAGGGGTAGGGTAATGATGGCCTTCCCTGTGACGTGGAGGGTCCGAGCCCGAGGTCGGGCGAGGCGGAGGCTCCTCCGAGGTCGAGGTCGAGTTTGGGCCCTGGGGTCGGGCGAGGTGGAGTTTGTCTTCCGATGTCGAGGCTGAGTCTGAGCCCTAGGTCGGGCGAGGCGGAGACCGTCTTCTGAGGCCGAGGCTGAGTCCGAGCCCTGGGGTCAGGCGAGGCGGAGTCCGTCTTCCGGGGTCGAGGCTGAGTCCGAGCCCTGCGTCGGGCGAGGCGGAGTCCGTCTTCCGAGGTCGAGGCTGAGTCCGAGCCCTAGGGTCGGGCGAGGCGGAGCTTCCCATGGCGCCCGAGGCTGCACTTAGCTGCTGTCAGCCTCACTCTATCGAGTGGCACAACAGTCGAAGCGGGGCAGGCGGCACTGTTTTCCTGTCAGGTCGGTTAGTGGAGCGGCGAAGTGACTGCGGTCACTTCGGCTCTGTCGACTGAGGAGCGCGCGTCAGGATAAGGTGTCAGTCGATCCTTGCATTAAATGCTCCTGCGATACGGTCGGTTGGCGTGGCGATCTGGCCAACGTTGCTTCTCCATGAAGACTAGGCCTCGGGCGAGCCGAAGGTGTGTCCGTCGCTTGAGGGGGCCCTCGGGCGAGACGTGAATCCTCCGGGGTTGGCTGCCTTTGCCCGAGGCTGGGCTCGGGCGAGGCAAGATCGTGGCCCTTGAGTGGACTGAGCCTTGACCTGAATCGCGCTCATCAGGCCTTTGCAGCTTTGTGCTGATGGGGGTTACCATCTGAGATTAGGAGTCTTGGGGGTACCCCTAATTATGGTCCCCGACAGTAGCCCTCGAGCCTCGAAGGGAGTGTTGGTACTCACTTGGAGGCTTTTGTCGCACTTTTTTGCAAGGGGACCGGCCTTTCTCGATTGCGTTTCGTTTCGGTGGGTGCGCGCGAGCGCACCCGCCGGGTGTAGCCCCCGAGGCCTCGGAGGAGTGTTTGACTCCTTCGAGGTCTTAATGCCTTTCGTGATGCTTCGGCCGGTCTGGTTGTTCCCTCATGCGAACTGGCCGTAGCCCGGGTGCATAGTCAGGTTCCAAGTTCTCGGGCTGGTATGTTGACGCTGTCAACGGTTTGGCTGGAGCCGGGTTTGCGAGAGCAGCCCCCGAGCCTCCGCACAGAGCGAGAGGACGGTCAAGGACAGACTCGGCTTTTTTCATACGCCCCTGTGTCGCCTTTCCACAAGGAGGAGGGGGTGAAAGCGCCATGTTGCCCTCGGAGGGCGCCAAACATGGTGTCTCCAGTGAGTTGCTAGCGGGTGATCCGAGTGGACGCTCGTGCCCCGTTCGATAAGGGTCGGCTAGTGGCCCAGAGGCGCGCTCCAAAAGTACCTGCAGGTGATTTGCCGGACCCGGTCCTGTTTTGTAGGGTCCGAGGGCTCGATGCCTCCCTCTGATGGGATTCCATTACAGAATCGCTCCTGCTTGTCTTGGAAATGTCCTAGGGTACCTCGGGAGTATAGCCCGAGCCTCGGCCATGTATCGGATGTACCCAGGGTCATCCCTCGCTCTGCGTGCTCTGAGGCAGCTGTCGAACCCTTCGGGGGCCAGCCTACGAACCCCTGATCAGTAGTGGGCGTGGAGCCCGAGTGGCTTGAGGCGGCTGTCGAACCCCTCCGAGGGGCCAGCCTTCGAACCTCTGACCAGTAGTGGGCGCGGAGCTCGAGTGCTCTGAGGCGGCTGTCGAACCCTTCCGAGGGGCTAGCCTTGGAACCTCTGATCAGTAGTTGGCGCGGAGCCTGAGTGCTCTGAGGCGGCTGTCGAACCCTTCCGAGGGGCCAGCCTTCGAACCTCTGATCAGTAGGAGGGCTCGTGGCCCGCTTCCTTCGCAGAGAAGGATCCCTTTTGGAGTATCCCCTTTCCCGGTCCCTGTAGCAAGAGAGAGAAAGGGGAAGAGAAAAAGGGATATGAATTTGAATGACGTGGCGTACCTTTTTGACGCGGTCATCATGGCGGAGGTGAAGCGTTGCCTGCTTCGCCTGCCAAAGGTGTCGCCTGTCCTGCTGTAGAGTTAATGCGACGGGACGAGTGGTTCGCAGGGCAGCCGTTGTGCGTGCGCGAGCCGTTCGAGGAACGGGTGTCTCGCTTTTGAGTTTTGAATCTCGCGGCGGGTTCGGGCGAAGTGTTGAACGGGTCTTGCCCGGGTCTTTATATATTCGGGAGAGGGACCGGTGACGGTTCTTTACTCTGCTACTCGCCTCCCACTTAGGTTTCCGCAACCTGAGGGAATAGCCAGAGAAAGAAAACCGTGCACCTTGTCCTCTCCGCCGCCACCTCTTCTGCTTGGTGATGGCCGACCGGGTGACCGTTGTTTCGCCGCGCGACCTGTGGCCTTTCTCCAACGTCACGGCGGACGATTTGAAGGCCCTTGTTGCCGATGGTTTGCTTCGTCCTCTCTCCGGTGACCCGCAGCCGGAGTGGATGGCCCCTCCGAGCGGAGCCGCCCCGTCTCCACCGCCGGGGTATGTGCTGAGCTTCGTCTCTTTTCACGAGCGGGGGTTTGGGGTGCCGGCAAGTCGTTTCATGCGGGCGATTCTGCACGTCTACGGGGTGGAGCTGCACAATCTTAGCCCCAACTCCATCGCGCAAGCAGCCATCTTCACGGCGGTTTGCGAAGGGTTTTTGGGGATTGCCCCCCACTGGGACCTGTGGACCCATCTCTTCTCCGTGGAGCTTTTTGCCTCGACGACGGGGGAAAGAAGAGTTCGCATGGCAGTGCGGGCCGGTGGCTGCATCCTCCAGTTGAGGCAGGCGCGGGCGCAGCAGTACATCCCTGCCATCCTCGCGTCTTCAAACAAGGGGTGGCAGCGCCGATGGTTTTATCTCCGGAATGACGACGGGAGGCTCCCGTCGTTTTCTCAACGAGTGGTGACCGCCGCCGGCGGTAACTGGCGCTACGGGACCCCGCGCGAGAAATAGAAGAATCTCCAGCCCCTTTTGAAGGCCTTGGAGGAGCTGCGAGAAGGAGGGCTCACCGCCGCGGGGGTGGTTGCCGCCATTCATCGCCGGAGGGTGCTCCCCTTGACGGAGCGGCGGCTGCCGCTTTGGGAGATGACGCCGGGGGTCAACTTGGAGTGTTTGCAGATGTCCTCGGTCCCCCTTCCCGACGATGACCTCCATAGGTGGGTAGCCGGCACGGTAGGGAAGTTAGACGCCGGCGCCTTTACCCAGCTCTCTGTGCGTCCCGATCGCGGGTGTGTGTCCCTGGTGAGTGTCCGCTCCTTCTTCCTTCTTGTGTCGAATTGCCCTTGGTTCTCACAGCCGAGACTTTTCATCCGTCTCCAGGAGGTGGGGTTTCACAAGCCTTCCCTGCCACCCGTCCCGGAGGACGCGGTGGACCGAGCCGCGCGGAGGGTCGCCGCGAAAAAGAGGAAGGAGAAGAAGGACGCGAAGAAGGCTTGGGCCCGCGAGCGGATGCGGGCTTGGGACGCCTTGGAGAGGCTTCGTCGTTGGCAGGAGAGGGATGGGCTCCCGAGGGAGCCATCACCGGAGACGCCTGATGATGACGACGACGACGATGATGATGATGAAGACGACGACATGGCTAGGCCAGGGGTCGTCGAGCCAGCCCCTGAGCGGGCTGGCGCCGTCGGTATCTGGGGCCGGGACGTCGGGGTCCCGGTCCGAAGAACGGGGGCAGGCCAAGGGGGTACTTGACCTCTTGGCCGAGGTAGTTGAGGTGACCCCGGGGAGTCAGGCCGAGCCGCCTGTTCCCCAAGAACCGTTGCCCGTGCCGACTGCACATGAGGGTGATCCTCGGGTCGTCGTGGCTGCGCCTGGGCAGTCCGTTCCTCTGGTGCCTCGGGCGCCCGAGGCAAGGATGGTGCCGAAGCCGGCAGCGGGGCTAACCTCGGTGGTACCTTCGGGGACCGAGGCTCGAGGGACCTCCCCACAGGCACGATTGGTCGTGGCCCGGAGTGGGTAAGTATCTTAGGATATCTTCGTCCTGGCTCCTCCTTCGTGTGTCCTGATCCTGCTCTTCCTTTTCTTCCCAGCAAACGGAGGCACGGTTCGACCGGTCTGGCTCCCCGGAAGGTTCTCAAGACGACGCTGGCTTCTGCAGCCAGTGTCGCATCGGGCCTCGCCGGCCAGCTGGACTCATCACAAGATGCCCTAAAGCGGGGGGCCTAGGCGGCACAAGTTGCCATGGGGCGAGCTCCCGAGGCCGACTCCTCCGTCGAGGCGGCCGTTGTGCCGAGGGAGACTGCTGGCGCGGCTGCGGCCTCGAGCCCACCAGACGCGCTGCCGGCGCTGGCACCGGCTTCTGCCGAGGCGGTTGCTGTTCTGGCCGTGGAGCCACCCATCGCCGCCGACGCTGAGATGGCCGAGGCGTCGCTACTTGATGCCTCGGAGGAGGGAGGCGCAGAAACGTGACCCGTCCTAGGGAGCGGCAACCTCGTCCCCGCGCGGCGCAGTCCCGACGGGCGATGTTAGTCGCTCCGGTTCTGGACCCGTGGTGCTTCGGATCCCCTCTTCGTTCTCGACGATGAGCGTGAGGAGCAGTCTTGGGACGGGCTTCGTGAGTGTGCCGAGGCGACGGTGGGGTCGCTTCGGTCGACCTTGGAGGTCCTTTGCAGGGACGTTCCCAAGATCCTCCAGGTAAGGATTTCAGGCATACCTTTCACGTGATGAAGGCGTTCTTTGTGACGCCCCGCTTCCTTTCCTCAGGATCTGACAGATCTAAACGCCGCCAAGTCGTCGTTCATCCGCCGCGAGGCCAATGTCTAGGGTTCGCTGCGGTTCCTGAGGACCACGCTTGACGAGGCTACTGAGAGCCTCTCCCACCGGAGCACCAAGGTGGCAGACCTTCGGTTGCTCTATGTCGATCTGGGAGCGGAGGCGGCGGCGACACGCGCGGAGGCAGCGGCGGCACGCGCAGAGGCGCAGCGGCAGCAGTTGGAGCTTGGCCAGGTCATCGGCGAGCGGGACCAATCTCGGGGCCGGGCCACCGAGGCTGAAAGCGGGGCTGAGGCCCTTGGAGACCAGCTAGCTGAGGCGTCTGCTCGGGCCGGAGCCCTTACGGCAGACCTAGCCGTGGCTCAAGCCACATCCTCGGAGCAGCGTGCCCGAGCCGAAGGTATGTCTTGGCTGTTTCAAGATTCTGATTCAACTTCATTCTTCAACTCGTGTTTGAAGACTTCTACTTTGGCTGTTTGCAGATCTTGAGTCTGCTCTCGACGAGTCCACCAAGGCACTTGCCCAGGCGGCCGAGCAGAGGGAGGCCGACCACGTGGCCATGTCTGAGGCTATCTCGGCCTTCTGCCGGGTCTTTGGTTTCGATGACGTCCCCTCGGGGAGCTCCCCTCAGAGTCGCCTGCAAGCCTTGGGTGACCACGCGCGCGGCAGACACCGTGAGGCGCTGCATCACGGCGTCAGGCGGGCCTTTGCCGTGCTCGCTTCCCACTACGACGTGGATCTGGAGCGGGTTAGCGAGGGGTATTGCCTTCCCGACGAAGATGAAGCTGCCCTGGCCGAAGTCCAGAGGCTTGACGCGGCCGCCGCGGGCCCAAGCACGGTGCTGGCGACCACCTTCGAAGCAGAGATCCTTCCACTTGCACCGTCGTCCGAGGCCGGGTAGATCTCGCCGAGGGTAGAAACGAAGCCGAGGGTGTGGCTCCTTCTCCGAGCGATGCCTGATTCTACCGGAGCAGTTTATTTTGAATGCGTATGTGTCTTTTGCGGCCACCGAGGCCCGAACATTTTGTCATCGTAATATAAAGTTGTGTCTCTTTTCCTCCTATTTTGCGTATCCGGATTTGTTCGTCAGTAGCAGGATTGCTTTCCCAAGTAAGAGTTATTTTTCGCAGTAGGTGACGAGTGAGGTATCCGTATCCCGGAGGCGTAGGAGTCCCTCGGCTCGGTCGGCCTTGCCACTTACATGCACTCTTATTCGTTTCTCGGGGTCCTGTTACTGATATAGCTGGGAGACGTGAAAGTCGTTTTGGTGGAAGACTTCTTTCGAGGCAAATTTTGACGCAGAGGGGGTTCGCCTCTTCTAGCCCCCAAGGGAGGGTCGGGCTTTGCCGAGGCAAGGCTGACCCTTCCTTGATGGTTAGACTTTATTAGCGTATGAAAACGAGGTGTATGAACGACTTGAAAACATCTTAAGGGTAGAAGCGACGTAGCTGTCGGATGTTCCAAGCGTTGCTGTAGACCTCGCCTTGACTGTTGGCAGCTTGTATGTTCTGGGCTTCAAAATCTTGGCGATGATGAATGGCCCTTCCCAGGGAGGCGTGAGCTTGTGGCGCCCTCGGGCGTCTTGTCGCAGCCGAAGCACCAAGTCGCCCACCTGGAGGTCTCGGAACCGAACCCCTCGGGCGTGGTAGCGTCGCAGGGACTGCTGATACCGCGCCGAGTGTAGTAAGGCCATGTCCCGAGCCTCTTCCAGCTGGTCCAGTGAGTCTTCTCGGTTGGTTCGATTGCTTTGGTCGTCGTTCGCTCTCGTCCTCGGGGAACCGTATTCTAAGTCTGTGGGCAAGATGGCCTCGGCCCCATAGACTAGAAAGAACGGTGCGAAGCCCGTGGCTCGGCTCGGCGTTGTCCTCAGACTCCAGACCACCGAGGGGAGTTCCTTCATCCATCGCCTGCCGAACTTGTTGAGGTCATTGTAGATCCGTGGCTTGAGTCCTTGCAGAATCATGCCGTTGGCACGCTCTACTTGCCCATTCGTCATGGGGTGAGCTACGGTGGCCCAGTCCACCCAAATGTGGTGATCCTCGCAGAAGTCCAGGAACTTTCTGCCAGTGAACTGGGTGTCGTTGTCGGTGATGATGGAGTTCGGGACCCCGAAGAGATGGATGATGTTGGTGAAGAACGCCACCGCATGTTCGGACCTGATGCTGTTTAGGGGTCGGACCTCGATCCACTTGGAGAATTTGTCGATGGCGACCAGCAGGTGCATGTAGCCCCCGGGTGCCTTCTGCAAGAGACCGACGAGGTCCAGACCCCACACAGCAAACGGCCAGGTGATGGGTATTGTCTGCAGAGCCTGAGCGGGCAGGTGGGTCTGCTTCGCGTAGAATTGACACCCTTGGCAGGTGCGTACAATCCTAGTGGCATCGACCACCGCGGTTGGCCAGTAAAAACCCTATCGGAAGGCATTCCCAACGAGGGCTCGAGGTGCTACGTGGTGACCGCAAGCCCCCGATTGTATTTCTTGTAATAACTCCTGACCTACGGTGATGGATATGCATCGCTGGAGGATGCCTGAGGGGCTGCGGTGGTAGAGCTCCTTCCTGTCCCCCAGCAAGACGAACGACTTGGCGCACCGCGCCAGTCGCCGAGCTTTGGCTCGGTCGAGGGGCAGCTCTCCTCGGTGGAGATATCGCAGGTACGGGGTCTGCCAGTCTCGATTAGGCGGGACCCCACTCCGCTCTACCTCAACATGAAGTGCCTCACCCTCGGGGGCCGAGGGTGCCTCGGGCTGAACCAAGGGCGCCTTGGGCTAAGCCGAGGGCGCCTCGAGCAGGGCCGAGACCTTCTCGGGCTCGGGCGTGTCGTCGGTCTTGACTGAGGGTTGATGTAGGTCTCGAGAGAAGACGTCCGGGGGAACCATTGTCCGCCCCGAGGCTATCTTAGCCAGCTCGTCCGTAGTCTCGTTGTATTGTCGGGCGATGTGGTTGAGCTCAAGCCCGTAGAACTTGTCCTCCAGGCGCCGAACCTCATCGCAGTAGGCTTCCATCTTCGAGTCACAGCAATGGGAGTTCTTCATGACTTGGTCGATGACAAACTGTGAGTCACCACGAGCGTCGAGGCGTCGGACCCCTAGCTCGATGGCGATGCGCAACCCGTTAACCAGAGCCTCGTACTCGGCCACATTGTTGGACGCTGGGAAATGGAGGCGCAGCACGTAGCGGAGGTGCTTGCCGAGGGGTGAGATGAAGAGCAGGCCCGCGCCCGCTCCAGTTTGCATCAGCGACCCGTCGAAAAACATGGTCCAGAGTTCCGGCTGGATCGGAGCCGCTGGAAGCTGGGTGTCAACCCATTCAGCCATAAAGTCCGCCAAGACTTGGGACTTGATGGCCTTCTGAGGGGCGAACGAGATTGTCTCGCCCATGATCTCCACCGCCCACTTTGCAATCCTACCTGAGGCCTCTCGGCACTTGATGATCTCCCCTAGGGGGAAGGATGACACCACAGTCACCGGATGAGACTCGAAGTAGTGTCGCAACTTTCGCCGCGTCAGAATTACCGCGTACAGTAGCTTCTGGATTTGTGGGTAGCGGATTTTGGTCTCGGACAGTACTTCACTGATGAAGTAGATCGGCCTCTGGACGGGCAATGCATGCCCCTCTTCTCGTCTCTCAACCATGATCGCGGCATTGACCACCTGAATGGTAGCGGCGACGTAGATCAAGAGGGCTTCTCCGGCAGCGGGGGGCACCAAGATGGGCGCGCTGGTAAGGAGCGCTTTTAGGTTCCCGAGGGATTCCTCGGCCTCGGGGGTCTAAGTGAAGCGCTCGGTCTTCCTCAAGAGGCGGTACAGAGGTAGGCCTCTTTCGCCGAGGCGCGAGATGAAACGGCTCAGGGCCGCAAGACATCCCATGACCCTCTGTACTCCTTTCAAGTCCTTGATGGGGCCCATGTTGGTGATGGCCGCAATTTTCTCTGGGTTGGCCTTGATGCCCCGCTCGGAGACGATGAACCCCAGGAGCATGCCTCGGGGGACTCTGAAGACACACTTCTCGGGATTGAGTTTTTCGCCTTTCGCCTTGAGACACCGGAATGTCGTTTCAAGGCCGGAGAGGAGGTCGGAGGCTTTCCTCGTCTTGACTATGATGTCATCGACGTAAGCCTCGACCGTTCGACCAATATGCTCTCTGAACACATGGTTCATGCACCTTTGGTACGTCGCACCCGCATTCCTCAAACCGAATGGCATAGTAACGTAGCAGTACATGCCAAAGGGTGTGATGAAAGAAGTCGTGAGCTGGTCGGACTCTTTCATCCTGATTTGGTGATACCCTGAGTAGGCATCGAGGAAAGAAAGGGTTTCACACCCAGCAGTGGAATCCACGATTTGATCGATGCGAGGCAGAGGGTAGGGAACTTTCGGACATGCTTTGTTTAGACCAGTGTAGTCTACACACATCCGCCATTTCCCTCCTTTCTTTCTCACAAGCACAGGGTTGGCAAGCCATTCGGGATGGAATACCTCTTTGATGAACCCTGCAGCCATCAGCTTGTGGATCTCCTCGCCTATGGCTCTGCACTTTTCTTCGTCTAGTCGGCGCAGAGGCTGCTTCATGGGTCGGGCTCCAGCTCGGATATCCAGCGAGTGCTCGGCGACATCCCCTGGTATGCCAGGCATGTCCGAGGGACTCCACGCAAAAACTTTGGCGTTCGCATGGAGAAAGTCGACGAGCACTGCTTCCTATTTGGGGTCGAGCTCAGAGCCGATCCGTATCTGCTTGGAGGCGTTGTTGCTGGGGTCGAGAGGGACGGATTTGACCATCTCAGCTAGCTCGAAGTTGCTGGCGTGGCGCTTCGCATCTGGCGCCTTCTTGGAGAGGCTCTCCAGGTCGGCGATGAGGGCCTCGGCGTACTCCACGCACTCCACATCACATTCGTACGCGTGTCGATACGTGGAGCCGACGGTGATGACCCCGTTGGGGCCCGACATCTTGAGCTTGAGGTAGGTGTAGTTGGGGACGGCCATGAACTTGGCGTAGCATGGCCTCCCCAGCACTGCGTGGTAGGTTCCTCGGAACCCGACCACCTCGAACGTGAGGGTTTCCTTTCGGAAGTTGGAGGGAGTCCCGAAGCAGACGGGCAGATCGAGTTGCCCAAGGGGTTGGACGCGTTTCTCGGGGATGATCCTGTGAAAAGGCGCCGCACCGGCCCGGATCGAGGACAGATCGATCTGCAGGAGCCCGAGGGTTTCGGCGTAGATGATGTTGAGGCTGCTGCCTCTGTCCATGAGAACCTTGGTAAGCCTGATGTTGCCGATGACGGGATCGCCAACGAGCGGGTACTTCCCTGGGCTCGGCACGCAGTCAGGGTGGTCGCCCTGGTCGAAGGTGATGGGCTTGTCGGACCAGTCTAGGTAGACTGGCGCTGCCACCTTTACCGAGCAGACCTCCCGGCGCTCTTGCTTGCGGTGCCGAGCCGAGGCATTCGCCACATGCCCACCGTAGATCATGAAGCAGACGTGGACCTCGGGGAACTCCTCTGCCTTGTGATCCTCCTTCTTGTCGTTGTTGTGGGCTCGGCCACCTTCCGCCGGTGGCCCGGCCCTGTGGAAGTAGCGCCGAAGCATGACGCACTCCTCAAGGGTGTGCTTGACGGGACCCTGATGATAGGGGCACGACTCCTTAAGCATCTTGTCGAACAGGTTGGCGCCTCCGGGAGGCTTCCGAGGGTTCCTGTGCTCGACGGCGGCGACAAGGTCTGCATCGGTGGCGTTGCGTTTTGCTTGCGACTTCTTCTTGCCCTTCTTCCTCGCACCACGCTGAGCGGACGCCTCGGGGACGTCTTCCGGCTGGCGCCCTTGAGGCTGTCTGTCCTTCCGGAAGATGACATCGACCGCCTCCTGACCAGAGGCAAACTTGGTGGCGATGTCCATCAGCTCGCTCGCCTTGGAGGGAGTCTTGCGACCCAGCTTGCTCACCAGGTCGCGGCAAGTGGTGCCGGCGAGGAACGTGCTGATGACATCCGAGTCGGTTATGTTGGGCAGCTCGGTGCGCTGCTTCAAAAATCGCCGGATGTAGTCCCGTAGGGATTCTCCCGGCTGCTGGCGGCAGCTTCGAAGATCCCAGGAGTTCCCAGGGCGCACGTATGTGCCCTGGAAGTTGCCGGCGAAGGCTTTGACCAGGTCGTCCCAGTTGGAGATCTGTGTAGGAGGCAGATGCTCCAGCCAGGCTCGGGCAGCGTCGGAGAGGAACAGGGGAAGGTTGCGGATGATGAGGTTGTCATCGTCCGTGCCACCCAGCTGGCAGGCCAGCCGGTAGTCCGCGAGCCACAGCTCCGGCTTTGACTCCCCCGAGTACTTGGTGATGGTAGTCGGGGTTCGGAACCGGGTCGGGAACGGCGCCTATCGTATGGCCCGGCTGAAAGCCCACAGACCGGGTGGTTCGGGTGAGGGGCTCCGATCCTCCCCGCTGTCGTAGCGTCCCCCACGCCTGGGGTGGTAGCCTCGGCGCACCCTCTCGTCGAGGTGGGCTCGACGGTCGCGGCGGTGGTGCTCGTTGCCGAGGTGACCCGGGGCCACAGACGCTGAGTTCCTTGTTCGCTCGGTGTGGAGCGAGGCTTCCCGCATGAATCGGGAAGTCGCGGCGCGATGCTCCGGGGGGTACCCCTGCCTTCGGGAGGCAGAGCTTTCGGCCCGTCGGACCGCGGCATCTTCCAGGATATTCTTGAGCTCTCCCTGGATACGCCGCCCCTCGGTGGTGGATGGTTCTGGCATCACTCGGAGTAGTATCGCTGCTGCAGCCAGGTTCTGGCCGACCCCACTGGAAGCCGGAGGCAGCCTTGCCCTAGCATCATCGGCGATGCGGTGCTGGACGTCCTGGGCCAGGTGACGCGCTTCTCCGGCCGGTGCTCGGCCTGCCCACTCCTGCCTGATATTTTGCCGAAGCTGCACAAGTTGTCCTGCTTCCTCATCCAGCCTGGCCTGTACCTCGCGGATTTGCTCGAGCTGTGCGTCCTGACCCCCCATAGGGACTGGGACCACAGCTAGCTCCCGAAGGATGTCAACGCGAGGCGCAGGCCTAGGGGGATCACCGTCCTCCGGCATACCAAGATGGTTGCCTTTGTCGAGACCCCCTAGATCGACGTGGAAGCATCCGCGACTTGGGCCACAGTCCTCGTCGCCGAGGCTGTGGCTCTTGATCGACGGGTGGTGACGAAGTCGCGTCAGGGGCGGACTGCACCGTTGTCTCAGGTACGAGGCTAACGCCCAGCATGTCCTTCACGAGCATGCTGGCGTCGTCCGTCTGCTTGGAGTTGGCGTGTTGCGGGGAAACGGCGCTCGTCTTCGTCTCAGACGTGAGGTCGACGACCGACGTGTCCCTCGCTGGGGCGCCGGCGCCGCCGACTCGCTCGACAGCCGACGATGTGCCGCCCCCTGCTTGGCCATGCCTGCCCCACCTCCTCCTCCGTCGGCGGGGAAGGTGACGGGACAGACCCGGATGTTGCTCTTCCGCCACGAGGGTAAGACGTCGTCGATTCCGCCGCCGGCGGGCAGGCTGACGGCTGCCATTGTCGTTGTTGCGCGGCGGAGGAAGGAGTATCATGTCGTAGCTGCCGTCGAGGGACATGAACTCCAGACTCCCGAAACGAAGCATCGTCCCGGGTTGAAGAGGTTGCTGGAGACTACCCATCTGGAGCTTGACGGGAAGTTGTTCGTCAACATGCACCAGGCCCCTACCTGGCGCGCCAACTGTCGGCGTTTCGACCCCGGGGGGTCCCTGGACCGACGAGTAAATTGTCGCCGCGTGTCCCAGCCCAGATGGGTCGGTGCAAGACAGAGCACAAAAGGGGGTGAGAAACAGCAAAGGGGAAACCCGCGGCCTTCGTGTTGTCCTGCGCCCAGGTCGGGTGCGCTTGCAGTAGGGGGGTTACAAGCGTCCGCGTGGGAGAGAGAGAGAGAGGGAGCCCTGTGCATCGGCCCGTTCTCCCGCGCAGCCAACCTTTTCGTACGAGAGCCCTGGACCTTCCTTTTATAAGCGTAAGGAGAGGGCCTAGGTGTACAATGGGGGGTGTAGTAGTGTGCTAACGTGTCTAGCAGAGAGGAGCTAGAGCCCTAAGTACATGCCGTCGTGGCAGCCGGAGAGGTTTTGGCGCCCTGTTCATGTGATGTCGTGGCCGTCGGAGGAGTGCTTGAGCCTTGTGGAAGTACAGCTGTCGGGGCTGTCGGATCCTTGCTGACGTCTCCTTGCTTCCGTAAGGGGCTGAGAGCCGCCGTCGTCATGGAGCACGCGGGGTGCCATCATTACTTGTTTACCGGGGCGAGCCAGATGGGACGCCGGTCTTGTTCCTCGCAGCCTGAGCTAGCTAGGGGTAGGGTAATGATAGCCTTCCCTGTGACGTGGCGGGTCCGAGCCCGAGGTCGGGCGAGGCGGAGGCTCCTCCGAGGTTGAGGTCGAGTCTGGGCCCTGGGGTCGGGCGAGGCGGAGTTCGTCTTCCGATGTCGAGGCTGAGTCCGAGCCCTGGGTCGGGCGAGGCGGAGACCGTCTTCCGAGGCCAAGGCTGAGTCCGAGTCCTGGGGTCGGGCGAGGTGGAGTCCGTCTTCCGGGGTCGAGGCTGAGTCCGAGCCCTGGGTCGGGCGAGGCGGAGACCGTCTTCCGAGGCCGAGGCTGAGTCCGAGCCCTGGGGTCGGGCAAGGCGGAGTCCGTCTTCCAGGGTTGAGGCTGAGTCCGAGCCCTGGGTCGGGCGAGGCGGAGCTTCCCATGGCGCCCGAGGCTGGACTTAGCTGCTGTCAGCCTCACTCTGTCGAGTGGCACAGCAGTCGGAGCGGGGCAGGCAGCTCTGTTTTCCTGTCAGGTCGGTCAGTGGAGCGGCGAAGTGATTGTGGTCACTTCGGCTCTGTCGACTGAGGAGCACGTGTCAGGATTAGGTGTCAGTCAATCCTTGCATTAAATGCTCCTGCGATACGGTTGGTTGGCGTGGCAATCTGGCCAAGGTTGCTTCTCCGCGAAGACTGGGCCTCGGGCGAGCTGAAGGTGTGTCCGTCGCTTGAGGGGGCCCTCGGGCGAGACGTGAATCCTCCGGGGTCAGCTGCCTTTGCCCGAGGCTGGGCTTGGGCGAGGCGAGATCGTGTCCCTTGAGTGGACTGAGCCTTGACCTGAATCGCGCCCATCAGGCCTTTGCAACTTTGTGCTAATGAGGGTTACCAGCTGAGATTAGGAGTCTTGGGGGTACCCCTAATTATGGTCCCCGACAATATTACAAGCCAATGTTATAGTAACTCAAAGAGAAGGTATATATCTCAAGGAAGGACGAGTTACAGAAGCACTAACCTCAAGTTGCTGTATGCGATGCTGTGAGCTGTCGTGCCGAGGTCGTATGGCTGGACTCGAGCCCATGCTCCTTGCTCACACCTGAGACAGAGTGGGAGAGGAGGACGAGTCGATTGCCCCGTCGGCAATCCAGTACCGCCCATGTCTCTTGCCTCCTCCGACCCTCATGAGCACATCGGGGTCGATCTGCTTGGTGCTCGGATCATATTCTAGGCCATGGACCTCCTGCACCATGGCGGTGTAGTCATGAAGGCGGCTGTAGAAGACGAGGTTGGTGTAGGCCTCGGGGCCGTCATCCGGGTTGTAGGTGACGTCGGACGTCGCCTTGCCCTTATGGGCCATAGCATAGGCCGAGAAGATGGAGCGAGGCCGGCCACCATGTGACGCCGATGCAAGAAAACCAACGAGATAGTTAGAAATAACATCTAATCCAGTGCTATATACCTAAATAAAAAAGAGGGCGTACCCATGCTTCTGCATATTGGCCCAGGCTCTAGCTGCCTTGGTGGTGGGAGGGACCTTGCATCATCATACGCCGTTCCCGGATAGCGTTGTGCACCTCGTCCCACTCAGCCGAACACCACCTATCCACCATCTGCTCCCAGCACAGAGGATGTGCGGCGCACCAATATGGAATCATCTACAATGTAAACACGTAAAGTGCATATGAGACGATAAAATAAAATTCATGCATGGAGTACTGGTACCAAACATGCATGACTTTACCTGCAGGTACTGGTCCCTGGTCAACGACATGGTTCGGGCTTGCTGCTTGGTCACCTTATCCCCAAGTATGGAGCCGTGGTAGCTGACGATGGCCTGGATTCTAGCCTCATAGTGCATGTCCACGACGAGCTTCTTACAGTTCGTGGTGGCCACCACATCCGCCCTAGCCTCATATCCAGCCTCGCATCAGAAGAAATCCTGCATACAAAAATGATGTATCCATACATTATTTCAAGAATTCGCAACGAATGCGACATATTTTACATTATACTAAGTTCACCCCCCCTACTCAGGTTAGCTGCATACCCATCAGGGAACATCAACATCTTGATCCACTGAAGTACTTCCCTCCTCTGGGCCCTGCTTAGGACGAAATCGGCCTTAGGCCTTCTGCATGTCTTTCCACCACTTGGTAGCTTCATCTCTTGGTTTGGTCTATCACATAATTATACCAGATCCACTCTTGCCTTTACGTTATCCTTTGACTTATCAGGAATGTCCATAATTGTTGCCCATAGTGCCTCGGCAACATTATTTTCAGTGTGCATCACGTCAATGTTGTGTGGAAGGAGCAGGTCGTCATAATAGGGGAGCCGAGTCAAGCCAGACTTATATGTCCACATATGCTGCTCACCATATCCCACAAAATCACCTTCTGTATTGGCCACGAGCCCATCTATCTGTTGACGAATTTCGGCACCAGTCATCATTGTAGGTGGGCGGTCTGTCAGTCCGACACCTTTCGTAAAGTTCTTGATGTCTAGGCAGAATGGATGGTCAGGAGGGAGAAATTGTTGATGTTTATCGAAGGACAAATATTTGCCACCCTTTTTCAACCAAATGAACCTAAGAGTTTCCTTGCAAACTAGGCATGGGAACTTACCATGAACACACCAGGCGCAGAATAGCCCATACGCCGGTAAGTCATGCATGGAGTACTGGTACCAAACATGCATTCTGAAGTTTGTCTTCGTACCTCGGTCATACGTCCATACCCCTTCCTCCCAGGCACATACCAATTCATCAATCAAAGGCTCCATGTACATGCCAATTTTATTCTCCGGGTGTCCGGGAATTATCAATGACACAAATATATTCTGCCTTTGAAAGCACACACCAGGGGGAGATTGATTGGATAACAAACATGGGCCAACATGTGTACGGGGCAGCACTCATTCCATAAAGATTGAACCCATCTATGGCCAACGCAACACGTACATTACAAGCCTCTTTGGCTTTCTCACGGTGAATGGCATCAAAGTGTTTCCATGCTTCACCATCGGATGTGTGCACCATCATGTCAGGATTGTATCGTTTTCTATTTTTGTGCCATGTCATCTGTTTCGCAGATTCCTCTGTCATGTATAGACGCTGGATCCTCGGTATGAACGGAAGGTGCCGTAGGATTGTCAAGGGGATGTCGAGCTGCCTCTTCTATCCATCACCAGAGTCTACCTCCATGAACCTAGACGATTTACACTTGGGACAGTACTTTGCCTCCACGTATTCTTTCCTAAATAGCACGCAGCCCTTCGGACAAGCATGAATCTGCACATACGTCATCTTGAGTGCACGAAAGAGTTTATGTGCCTCGTACATGCTCTTTGGCAGAATGTGATCATTCGGAAGCAGGCTCCCAATAACTGTCAACAAGCCATCGAATGCGTTTCTACTCATGTTGTACTGCGACTTGAACGCCATTACACGCCCAATGGCATCCAGTTGAGATACCTTTATCTGTCCATGAAGGGGCTTCTGTGCCGCATCAAACATGTCGTAGAACGCCTTTGTAGTCGGCTCTGGCTCGTCATCCATACATCCTCCCGTGTATTGTGCCTCCTGATAGTCGTTCAACATATCCACTACCCTCGCATCTGCGTCATAATCCTCGACACGTTGTCTCAGCACCTCCTCTCTCGTACGATGCGCTTCACCATGAAAGATCCACCGAGTATAGCCTGACGTAAGTCCATTCTTCCGAATATGTTCTACCTGGCCTTCTTTGGTTCTCTTTTCCGGTTGGCACATTTGCTGCACGGGCATGGGACTAGACTCGCTCCTTTAGCAGCTTCGTCATATGCTCGTTCCATGAAATCATCGGTCTTTCTAATCCATTCAGTGGTGACATCGTTCCCTCTATGCCCGTGTACATCCACTCACGGTCCTCCATACTCTAACAGAAGCCTAGCAGAAAATTTCGGCAGCACCTCCCCTGCATGGGGAGGTTTTGAAATCCTGCAAATAAAACTATCAGCAAGATGACTGACATACACGCATAATTCAACGGCACGATGGCCAGCAATCACACATATATATATCCAATCCATGAGACATCCACACATAATTCAACGACATAATTCATATATATATATATGTATGTATGTATGTATGTATGTATGTATATCCGCTTCTATTCTATCCTTGTAATATGCATGTTTTAGAGTTCGGCATTCTTTTATTAATCTACTAGAAAAAAGGTTATCCACACAATGCAAATTATAAGTACCTAGTGGCTAAAGATAATTTAACTCTAACTATCCATCACATTATCAATCACATGCTCACATATATAGAGAATTATCAATCACACTACCAAGCGGCGGCGTGGTACCGGGCGCGACGGCGGTTGAGGGCACGACGTGGGGACCACAGTTGAGGCCGGGGCATGGCGATGGCGGCGACGGCGGTGTGGGTGTGCGGCGGTGTCGGGGCGCGGAGGTGTGCGGGCGCAGTGGTGGTGTGGAGCGGCGGTGATGGGGGCGCGGCGGTGGTGTTGGGGTGGTGGGCGGGCGAGGGAGAGGGAGAGGGGAGCGGGCGTGACGGCCGGACGAGGGCGCGGCGACGAGGGAGGGCGCGGCTGGCGGGCGGGCGCGGCTGTGGTGGCAGGCGGTGGGCGTGGCGCGGGGGAGGGCACGGCGGGCGGGCGCGGCCGTGGCGGTGAGGGGGAGGGCGCGGCCGCGGCGGCGAGGGGCGGGCGTGGCGAGAGGCGGGCGCGGTAAGGGGCGGGTACGACGGGGAGCGGCGGTGGTAGTAGAGTGGGTGAGTGAGAGAAGGAGAAGGGCCGCGCGGAAGTTATGGTTTCCTTCTTTGCCGAGTGCCAGATCGCGGGCACTCGGCAAAGGCTTTTTTTTAATTTAAAAATAGTCTTTGCCGAGTGTCAGATCGCAGGCACTCGCCAAACATGTCTTTGTCGAGTAGCTACTGACAGGCACTCGACAAAGTATGTGTTTAGGATCTCTGCCGAGTGTCCCATGTTAGACACTCGGCAAAGACCTTCTTTGCCGAGTGTCACCTATAGACACTCGGCAAAGCATATTTCTATTTTTTTTCTTTTCCCTTACCAATCTTTTTGTGGTGTGTTTCTACACTATGTAGACCTACATGTACCATTTTGGCACAATTATAACAGTGTTTTCAATAGCCAGTAGATTTAGTTCATTTGATGAATTTGTCTTGGAAAATTCAGATTTGAACTGCAGGTCACTCGAAACTTAAAAACCCGTGCATGCAAAAATGATATCCATGCTACTTAGCACAAGTTACGACCGATTTCAGGAGTGGACCGGAAACTTCGAGCAACATGCTCACTAAACATGGTCGTGAACTTGCCATCCACGTGTTTAAAATTTGTATAAAACACAAACAAAGTCAGAAAATCATGAAACTTGTCCACGTGTCATGATATCATATATAGTGGCTGTGATAAAAATTTGAGAAAATTTCGAGAAAGTTGTGACACACTATGTGTAGAAACCTAAGAGATCATGTGTGGATCTCTATGATTTCATGTGTGTATCTCTTAGGTTTCTAAATATAGTGTGTCACAGCTTTCTCAAAACTTTCTCAAATTTTTATCACGGCCTCTATATATGATTTCATGATACGTGGATAAGTTTCATGATTTTCTGACTTTGTTTGTGTTTTATACATTTTTTAAACACGTGGATGGCAAGTTCACGACCATGTTTAGTGAGCATGTTGCTCGAAGTTTCTGGTCCGCTCCTGAAATTGGTCGTAACTTGTGCTAAGTAGCATGGATATCATTTTTGCATGCATGGTTTTTCAAGTTTCGAGTGACCTGCAGTTCAAATCTGAATTTTCCAAAGAAATTCAAATAAACAAACTAAATCTACTACCTATTGAAAACTCTGTTATAATTGTCCCAATATGGTACATGTAGGTCTACATAGTGTAGGAGAAAGTTTGGTTGCCAAAATTTAAAAACAAATATATGCTTGGTCGAGTGTCCAAAGAAGACACTCGGTAAAGAGGTCTTTGCCGAGTGCTAGATATTTGACACTCTGCAAAGAAGCCTCTTTGCCGAGTGATGACCTCGGCCCTCGGCAAAGACTGACGGCCGTCAGCTTTAGAACGGCCGCTGACGGCCCTTTGCCGAGAGCTGCCTTTGCCGAGTGTTTGCCACTCGGCAAACGTGTCTTTGCCGAGAATTTTTCTGTGCCGAGTGTCCTGCACTCGGTAAACCAGCTCGTTACCGAGAGCAGGACTTTGCCGAGGGCGGCCCGAGAAAAAACACTCGGCAAAGACGCTGACACTCGGCAAAGGGCCGGATTTCGGTAGTGCCTAGAGCACCGACAATCAGGACAATTATTGATGATATGCTTTGCGTTAGTAATAGTTTTAACTCACCAGATAGAAATGCTAGGGACTGAAGCCTCTTTGTAAAGTAGTGAACCGTAATTAGCTAATTACCATCAAATTTCAAAGAACTAAATACAACAGAACTTTTATTTTTATGACCGAAAGCATCCAATTTCCAATCATAATATATTTAGAGGCTTAGCGCGCGCTGGCATGGGACAACTCCTGCACTAAAAAATATAAGCTAGCATTAATTCATTCAATGCATGGAGCATGCAAGATTGTATTAATTTGTACTAGATCAGGTGGCGCACTTCGCGCGCCCTACAGTAACCATGGTTATGATGAGGCATATCAAATTGGAATTATAATAAAATCTTAATTTGCGGTAATAATTGGACAAAGCAATATGAAATGCAAGAAAAACATAATTAAGTAAATCTCTAAACAACACAGTACCACGCATGGGATCATATCATAACGCTTGATCAGATAGGCACAAGCATGAACATAAGACAAGATTTGCCATCAACAGACTAAATATTTCTCTCATATGTGTCCTCACAGGATCGCAAGAGCAACAGAAATCTGGGAATCCTTTTTACATGCATCAGACCCAAAAACAAAGTCTGAAAGTCTTAATGCCATCACAAGATTTTTCTGCTTAACCACCTAGTGGGACTTAGGACTTAACATGGACCATAAAAGAGGCCATCCACAACGAGAGCCATCCCTGGCTCCATGGACCACAAAAGCTTGGAGATCTCGAGCATCCCAACCTTGTCCCTCCCACCAAACAAGCTTTTGAGTGTGGCGTCACAGTTGATATCTGTTTTCTTGGCTTGGTTCTGCAAACCATGGAGAGTTTTTTCTTAGTTCAAGACACAAAACAGTCTCGATGCAGACAGCTATAGTAAGCTGGTATTACAAGGCAACCAAGGAAATTACATAGTACTCTCCAAACTAACAAAGCAAGGAGGCTAACAGGCCATAATATTTTATTTTACTACGGCGGGTACAGGTAGCACAAAGGATTATGATTCATCAGGCGTGTTACTAATTGAATTCTTTGACAAAATCAGTTAAGTCACTCATGATAGTCATGAAGTTAGCCATCAACTACGCACTGAATGGAAAAAGGAAAGCCAACACAACTACAGTTATCTCGATCCTTCGAACTGTGCAGGCAATAATTCAAATATATATATATATATATATATATATATATATATATTCTCAAACACCAATAAATTAACATTTCCGAGAAGATCGATACCTATGTAAGATTCTTTTTTCATATACACGCAATGCACAAGCTTCCTACAATAACAGTATTCTCAAGACAAGTAATCAATAATTCAGTGAGATAATCTGTGTTTGTTCTCAGAACAACATTCTGTTCAACCTAATCAATAATTCATAATGTTTTTATAGTTAATGTCCAAGTTAGCAAAAACAGACAGCAGTGGTAGACTAAAACTCGAATTGCGATACCATAGGGTAACAAACTTTTTCTGTGGTATAAATGTGAGAGCAATTTTTTACAACACACATGGAATTCTCTCATAAATATATGTAGCACAGTCCACAAATGCATAAGCAATGTGATTCAACAATTGTGTGGGGCAAGTAAATCAGCAAGACAAAGTACTGAAACAAGATTAACTGACCTTAAGCTGGAAGCAAAATGACTTTCACTATCACACTTTGTTTGAGCCCATAAATTTGTTTTTCCTCATAGCAAACCTGCAAGCACGGTGAAATAGAAGCGGATAGCTAAAATGACTAATTTTAACAATAGTAATAGTACCTTTTATAAACCTTGTTGCAGTGTGGTTGAAGTTTTCCAACTGAGTGTAGGTACACTGAGATAGACACCACACTGAAGTTTAGTACATTATTCTGTCATGAGTTTGAAAGCTCTGATCAGCAGAGGAGATGCAACAAAATTATCATTAACACTTATGTGGATCCAAGGAAGGATGCGAGAGATACATGGAAGCTGAACAAGAGGACTGATACAACTGATGTCAGAAGCATTACAACCGAAATTGAATAAACCTGAAAACACATAGTCAGTAAAACTTGTAATGCAACTGCGAGCAGGTGTCAGCCAGTGCGACACCGCAGCCACCGGGGCGAAGGGCTGCTCGGTGATGGAGTCGCCCGAGAGCACCAGTTGCGAACAGACCATTTCTTTGCAATTCACCTGCCCGAAAGTAGAATGCGAACATTTTTGGGGTGACAAGAACAATCTCCTATTAAAGCAGATATCAAACAAAACGCACACACTTATGCTTGATAGGAAACACATTATGATTGAATTAATGCAAGTTCTTGATTTCAAATACTTTCTTATGCTTGGCAGTAGAAATCCTCGGCACACGCTGCGTCAAACCAGCAGCGGACATAATTGGGTTTTTTTATAGTGCAAACTGAAAAGGGGAGGCAAGTCAACAGAAATTATAAAGGGTAGGTGAATAGAGGTTTTTTGTCACTCAAGGGAAGCGACTGAGGTGGTCATGTTACCTGGCTGCAAGGCTCATTGCCTCTGGAACGGATCCACATACCATTTGCAAGACAAATCCACCTGAAAGCGAAGCAGGACCTGAAAGGTTTGGAACTTTGGGTAAACACAAAGCCATAATAGAAGTGTAATAGCAAGGTTAGACAGACGTACCAGCATAGGAATATAATTACATTTATACAGTCCATACTGGAAAATACCATTTCACGTCTTTTCTTTAACCCATCCGATCGCATAGAAAATAATATAACCAGTCCATAATGGAGATCATTTATTCAGTTAGATGCCTAACAGGGATCTAATTACAAAGAAGAATCTACATAAACTTTAATCTTAGGAATTCAAACACCTAGTCGTTATAAAAATGGGAACAGAGACAAAACCTCACCATCTAAATTCTACTTGCATGTGCAAACCTCGCAGCAGCCTCTGACTTGACATGGATTGAATCAAGCTGCGCCCTCCTCTCCTACACACACAACACACATGCACCCACATCACCGCACATCAGCTAAACCGCCCAGCAACTGAACTAACCAAGGGCCTGATCCAAAATGCAGGAGAGAACAACTGGTTACCTTCTTAGAGCGCTTCTTCTCCCGGACCGACTCCTTGGGTGGCGCCTCCTCTATCCTCTTCCTCTTGCTCCTCTGTTCGGGAAAAAATAAGGATTCAATTGAAAAGTTATAAAAATGTTCACTTCCAACATATTCTGTTCTCCAACACAGTCTAAAAGTCTCTTTCATATGTATTAGCGGATCAGGCGAGGGCTGCCCATAGCTCTAGCTGCTTATTCCCTGATTCCTTCTTATAATATTTTATTACTTTTGTATAAAGAAATATATGTAATGTAAATGTAAATCATATGTACTATGTTGTACATGATTTCATTTTGATTTCTCTCAGCTTGTGGAATATCACATTTTGGCTGGTTCTTGAGTGTGAGTATAGACAGATCTAAAACCATGTTTACATCATGAACCATACGATGCTCCATGTAGTGCCTTGGTAAGGAGCAAAACAGCTACCATGGCTAGGAAAGAAAGTAAAAATGATTTCCTCCATGCATGAACTGCGGTATGTTGCTCATGCCATATTACCATCCACCTCATCCTAATCTAAGCTGTCTCAAGGTAAGGACTATTGTTTTACTGCCAGAGCTCCAATGTATGAACCTTAACTTAGGTGTACTTCAAACCGGGAAATAGTTTCATATGGAGCTAGGTATGGTTCTGTTTACCTAAAGGATCACTTAGGAAACCTCATGGAAAATGTGTTTTAATATGCCTCAATGGTTTACTGTCTAGGGGATTGAATATGCAACCTCACCTGTCTGTGCCTTAGCGCACGTATTGGATGACAACCATCTGAGCTATTAAATAATTACCACTATTCTTAATTAACTTGGTGATTCCAATTTACAGGCTTCAAGTTTAGAAGTATTTGACTATAGTATCTTGGTTTCAAATTTAAGAAGCAGACCAAGGGAACGACATCTATAGGCATTCAGACCATCTATCCCTCCCTTCCCTTCACTGTTGTTCAGATGATGTGACTATAATATCATTCCTTTTTATTACCTTTCTTAGCTTAGAATTTTTATAGGCTCCAAAATTATAAGTAGGTTGCTCAGTGTTGAACATGAGTTCATTTGAGTCAGGCATCCCCACGAATAAAAATACTAAGACAAATTGATACACTGCACATGGATCAACTAATTAAAACAAGTAATAGGCGACTACTGAGAGCACAAAAGATATAACAGCAAGTTTACCTATTTTAGGGCTCCTGGAATCTTGACTTCGTGATGCGTGGAACTCATCTGAAGGGCCAAAAAAGTTTTGCAAGCAATTAAAATAGAATGAATTGTTGATGTATACCTTAATATCCTAAGGACATGAGTGACTGTCTGGTTCAATGCCGTGACATAGATAAAAGTACTAAGTCAGGTTCAACAATCAAGCCCATTAAGACAGGCTTACCTTCATGGAACCTGAGGAATTCGTCATAGGAGGAATACACATGTCTCTCCACACACCTGGAAAAGCAATATGTACTATTCATGGTTGCAAACGTTATCACGACCAAAGAATAAGAAACAAGCATGGGTAAATTGTTCAATGCTTAATAGGCTCCTCCAATCCCCTTCAATCCGCTCCTAGCCAAACAAGCCCTAACTCTTAGGAGATGTGCTATCATAGAGATAGGTTAACAGCTTTGACCAAATGTTGAAACTTGCCTTCACAACTATTTCAACACCAGCGTCATTAAATCTTAGCAATTCCTTGGCATATCTAGCAAATTTAGCATACATTTCAAGTCAGTACCAGAAAAGTTCAAGATGAAAATATAGACATTACATAATAAGTGAAGATGTGCAAGCTTTGCGTGTTTTTGAATAAGTATTCAGATGCTAGTAATGCAAAAAGTACTCATGGCTTAGCAATCTCTGTAATATGAAACCTAGGATCAAGGCCTTTCCCAATACCATCTAGAATTGCACAAAATGGAGACAGTCTGAGTACACAGTATAATAACAATTTCCTTATAAACATGTAGATTATTAGACATTGAAACCTGAGAATGCTCTGACCACAAATGTAAATGTGGCAGGGAAGCGAAATGGTTGATCAGCAGCAATCGCCAAAAGATCTCTCCTACAAAATTTAATTCAAGTCAACATAATAAAATTTGTAGAATAAACCCGGACATATTTACATCGATCTAGTTTGTTGGTAGGTCACACAGCACTAACGATTGCAGCAAGTCTTTGCTTCCTCTTTTCAAACTTCTCCTCCTTAGTTAATTGCTTTTTGAAACCCAGTTCTGCGGTTGCCATTTCTCTCTCCTTCCTTTGTGCTGTTAGGCGCTCATGAAAGCTATAAATAATAGATGAAAAAAGAACAAAGCCAAACATCATGCTCATCTTGTTCAAAAAACACCATGCTCATCCAGTTCAACAGACTCCATTTGCTATAACTACAAGGTAACATCTTCTCATGGGCAGTGTTGTATTTGGTTACTCTTTTTTCGTTAATGAAATAACACACAACTCTCAAGCAGGCTCGAGGAAAATAAAAATTCAAGGAAAAGTAATTACCTATTAAGGAAAAATTGAGCGGTTCTTCTGACAGCAGCCATATCTCCAGTAGGAACAAGGATATCCATTTGAACCATTGCTTGAAGCACCTGCAGGAATACACAGGGTATAAATTATCATCTGCAGGATATTATGCCTGAGAACTAACTTTGTCAGGATCCTTTTCATAAACTCCATAGAATACTTCAAGCAATCCTTCCCGAATATTTTGACTGATACTGGATTAATGTACTGCTACCATTTAAATTGCAATATGGAGATAAATTTCTCTAAGTGGGGATATTATGCCTTCATCTGCTACGACGTGGCCTGGGACGTGGTGCTCATCGACGGGCCGTCCGGCTGGAACCCCAACTCGCCCGGCCGGATGCCGTCCATCTTCACCACCGCCGTGCTGGCGCGCTCCGGCGCCACCGCGGCCAAGGGCCCCACCGACGTGCTCGTGCATGACTTCCAGTTCGAGGTGGAGTAGGTGCTGAGCAGGGAGTTCCTGTGCGACGAGAACCGCGTCGCGGGAAGCGGCACCCGTCGCTCGGCCACTTCGTCATCCGCGGGGGTGGGGCTGGGGCCGGCGATGCCTTCTGCTCCGCCCAGGAGGACGGCTCGTCGGGTGAGAAGACGCGCCGCCGCCGCGAGCTGCACGACGCCCGCGCGCTCGGCACCGACGACCTGGCCTACAGAGAGGACTCGTCGGAGCTCTCCTTCTCGGCCACCTTGAGGGCCACCAGCGACCCCACTTGCTCGACCACGGCGGTGGAGACGGAGGGGATCTGGCGAGCATGTGTGTGCGTTGAGGGGGGGCGAAGACTTGATTTCGAGCGGCAATGAGGCCGGCTCCGTCGAGCGGCGGCGGCGCAGGGACGAGGAGCAGTGGATTCGTGCAGGGGAGTTGCCCTATCGCTCGCGAGGTGCAGTGGATCGATCGGATACGGGGGAGCGGACGTAGACGCGAATGGCTCCAAAGAATTGAAGAAATATCTCGGGTCCGTGAATGGGCAGTTGAGCACGCGTCGGCAGGCCGAACTCTCCGTACGCGTGAAGCGCGGGGAGCGTCCCAAACTCCAGCCGCTTTTAACTAGAAGTAATTAATTTATCATACTAATAGTAGATGCGATCCATAAGATCTCAACATCATTAGACTATGATGACTTGCATTGGTCTGCATCGTCAAACTGTATCATCTCTCCAACAGAGATCGAAAGCAATAATCTCCGATCCCTAAAAACAAAGTACCATGCATGTGCAATGTTGGTCGTACTACAAATTGTTTTATAAGAGCATCTCCAACAATGTGACCTATAAAAATGTCTTATAATTTAAAAATAAGTAAATTTTATAGAATTTAGGGCACCAACAAAACATTCCGCTCCAACAGTAAAGCCCTAAATCTAGATTATAGGGCAGCCCACTATGGTGTAGTATATTTGAGGCACTTGAGAAGGTGCCCTATAGTTTTTTGACAAAATTTGTTGAATTGAGGCACTGTTGGAGTGGTTTTTCTTGTGTAGAACTCTATATTTCAACTTGAGGCACTAGTTTGAGGCATTGTTGGAGATGCTCTAATGCCCCAATAATACCGAATAAACAATATAGTATATAGGCTACCATTTCAGCTCACAAAAGAAAAACATCGTTCAAAAAGAAAGGGATCCAATTTTAAGGGCTAGTTTAGAAACCTAATTTACCAAGGGATTTCTATTTTATCATAAGAAAATGAACAAATTTTCTTTGTGAAAATGGAAATCACTTAGAAAATTAGAGTTGCCAAACTAGGAAACTTTATTTCAAAGGATTTTCATTTTTCCTTAGAAAATTAGTTTATTTTCCCTTGGAAAAATAAAAATTCATCGAAAATTGGAGCATCCAAACTGGCCATAAAAGACTAAAAAAATCCACTGCATGCATCCGATATCATAATAATATGTTTGGCGCTGTCATTGAACAGCACTTGCCCCCCATCGTTCAAAGAGCGTATAATTTTATTAATTTATCGTACTAATTAACAACAAATGAGATCCACGAGGAGCTAGCTGGATATCATTAGTCAAATGAGAACTTTAACATAGATATAGTATATCGGATGTCAAATCTACATCTCATAAAATACAGACAAATTAATTTGACATGATTCCAAATAAGGGCATGCATGCACATGGGCTTGCATTTTGTTGCCACCTACTACCTACTACCTGAGAAGAGAAGGCTACATGCTGACGTACTCACTAGTTCCGTCCGTCGTCACTCGTCATCGCCACGGGCGATGGCGCAAAACCGTTGTGAGGTCATTGATGACGCAAACATTTCTCACAGTACTACTCTACGGTCATATGGTTAATATGAGTTTGTGGTGCCTTAGGCCATATTTGGTTTCAATTAGTCCTAAAAACTAAACTTTAGTCCCTACATGTTCGATTCTAGAGACTAAACAAATTCTAAAGTCATTAAATACATTGTTTAAAAACTCAAATGCCCTTAGAATATACTCATAATATTAGTTATCTATAAAAAAGGTAAGGGCAACATGATAATTATGGGCTTTTAGTCTCTTTTAGCACCTATGTGAAAGACTAAAGACTAAATCATTTTAGTCCATATTTTAGTCCTAGTGTTTGGCAAAAAAGAGACTAAATAGGACTAAAAACTAGAGAATAATCTTTAGTCCCTCTAACCAAACACCCCCTTAATTGTGTTCGTGTATTAGCCTCACGCTTGCATTTGGCTTTGTATACTACTCCCTCCGTTTTTTTATTTTTCGTAGTTTAATTGAAAAATAAACTAGAGAGCGATAAAGATTCGAGAACCGAGATAGTACTTCATCTTATGTCTCACGAAGTCTCGCGGAACCACTTCGAGCGTCTTTGTGCAAAGAGAATAATCGCTCATAAACATCCACTAGTACAAAAGAGCTCAAAACCTATGGTAAACTTTAATTTGTACATGCAGTATCAGTTATCAAGCGTCATTGCTATTTCTAGTGACGGTTCCTTAAAAAACCGCTACTGGAAATCATTTTTATCCTGATTTTTTAAGTTCAAATGACCTCGTATGAAAAAACCACCAACATAAAAGCTGTAGATCTCTAAAAGTTATGAAACTTTGTAATTTACAAGTTTTTTTATTTGAAATCATTCGGGATCTCAAAAATTACATCTAAATTTGTCAAATTTAAAATGAAAAAAATTGCAAACGAACTCGAATGGAAAAAGTATCAAAATAAAAGTTGTAGAACTTCAACAGTTATGAAACTTTGTGGTTGACAACTTTTTCATTTAAATTTATTTGTACCTCTCCATTTACACAAGAAGCTCGGAGCTAAAAAAACATATATATGTTTTACTTTACTGTTTGTTGTACAGATTTGTTCTTTTATATTTCTTAATATGTGATGATATAATTGTTTTAAGAAATTTTTTATAGATTATAGTTGTTTGGTTCTACGGCAATTACACAGGAAGCTTGAATGCATTTCGACTTTTTGCCGAAGCGGTATATGTTGAAAACAAAGTACATTCTTCATTATTCACATTACTAGCAAATAAGTGCAGTCCTACCATGGCGCCAATTAACTAAGGCTTTGTTCGGTTAATCCTGTTACCTATGAATTGGATGAGATTAGAAAAAATTAAGAAAAAGTTTGACTTGTTTGAGATTTAAACCCACCCAATCTTAGTCAATCCATATGGATTGAGAGCTAACCGAAAAGTTCTAAAATGGTGATGTGGCATTGGAGTTAAGAAAGTAAAGGGGAATATTTTTTTAGATAAAGCTATGCTAAATGAGAACTTTTTGGCACCAAATTGAGGTGCGGACAGTCCGGCCCTGAGGCCGAACGGTCCGCGCACGCGCAGAACAGATTAGGGTTCCAAGTTTTTCGCTGCGTTTGTTGGCGAAAATCGCGGGATTTGCTCAGTTTTGTTAGTAACGGGTCCAGCCCCCCTCCTCTATAAAAGCAGAGGATTACGGCCGATTAAGGACAAGGAATCGAATCTTCAATCAATACAATTCGCATTTTATCCTAGGAGTAGTTCTAGTCTAGTTTAGGTTTAGCCTCTCGATCTCCAAATTCTCGCTTCTCTTCGACTCTACGCCGATTAGAAGAGTCTAGGTCGGCCTGCCGAGCCTAGACATCACCTAGGATCTCTGCTTCCCGACGGGGTCCCTCCCGGGAGCGAGATCCAGGTCGCCGCCGGCGACTTCCGCCGTCCCTGCGTACGCGCGGACCGTCTGGCCTCCAGGGCACGGACCGTCCGGCCGTCAGGCAGAGTGTCACACCCGGCTTTAAGGAACAAAGCCAGGTGCATCTCATACATGTGCCAAAGAAGACAACATATATAATAACAGAGTGTATAGAGATAAATGTCATAATAATCAGAGTATTTATTACATAGCGGAAGACTTACAAAAATAAAAGATAAATATCGCATGATCTAAAATATATCCTTGGCGCCAGAAAGCTGACTGGGAGACGCCACCTAGATCAAGTCGAAAGCCTCAGAGTTAGGCAGCTCCTCTTCGACCACCTGTTCTTCTCCCATGGGGGGTGTGAGACAGCAAGAGTGAGCTCACATACGTTCATAGCTCAACAAGTCGTGGGGAATAATGTGGCATGAACTCACCAAAGGTGGGAGTTCATGAAGTGTAAGGCTGATCAATGAAATAGAGGTTGAAGCTGAGCATTGCTTTTATAAGTTGGTCAAAATTTTATTAGCAATTACTAAGTGTAAGTAAATACCAAACCTTAATAATAATAAATAAAGTAATAGTAAAATAATCCCAAATGCGATGCAAATGTCCAATTAAATTTAAGTTCCATAAATTAATCATGTGAGGGTTCGAGCCGCTCATGACCGTGAACACGGCTAGTATACCAGTTTTACACTCTGCAGAGGTTGCGCATCTTTACCCACAAGTCATGTTACCCATCTGCCAAGAGATGGCCAATCCCATACACCTCTACCGAGGAGGCGAGGCAGGGTAACACTACGAGGCCTTTACAAAGTTCCACTAGCTTCAGAAAACCCGCTACAGTTTATAGGAAGCTCCAATGCAGGGTTCTTGCCTGACCGCCATCGTAGCAAAATCAACCAAGGACCTCCCTACACTGACCACTCCCCTACTGCCCTTGCCCCTTTCGGGTAAGGAAGACCTCCACTAGCTTTCCTAGTTAATCAGCCAAGGGCGTCCCATTATACCCTTGTGGTAGCACTGTTTTCCCGGGTGGTCGCTCCATGTTCCCATTAACATAATGATCTTAACATGAACAGTAATAATAAAAGAGAATAAAAGAGTAATTATGAATAAAGTATCTTCATACCCAAATCCACATAAAAGCAATAGCAGGTACTACCCAAAGAAATATTTCAGTGGTAAACAAGGTATAAAGATAGCCAAAACTAGGGTAACCTATTGGGTCCCATCAAAATTATCCTATGCAGATCATTATAATTAATAAGAACATGGCTGGGAAAAGTAAGTGATCAAGGGCACAACTTGCCTTCAATGAGCTCCTGCTCAGCTATTTCTACTTGCTGTACTTCAGAATCCACAGTAGTGGCTTGCTCGTCTACTCACATCAACACAATACATACATAGTATAGCAAAAATTAACATTGCACCAAACATGTGAATAAAACACACAATAAAAATCTACACATTAAAATAAAATCCTAGGAACAGAAATCATAATTTTTGGGGTTATAGATTTTAAGATATGAATTTCCAAAGATTTTATGTGCTTGAAATAGGATTAAATGATAAATTAATTTTCTTACTGTTTTCATGTAGAAACAGAGACTCTAGATGATAGAGAATATTATTACAAAATTTTAGAAATTGGAATGGTTCAATTTGGAGTTAACATTAATTTTCTATGGATTATACAAATTCTGGCATTTAATTAATACTAAAAATCCATTTTTAAATTCATTTCTCTGGTTTTATTTGTTCTCTGGACTAGGCGTCAATTTCTGGAAAAGTCAGGGGCTATTACAAAAGAATTCCTAAGACTCAGAACATAGTTGAGAGCACCTAGAGGGGGGGGGGTGAATAGGTAATCCTGTAAAACTTAAAACTTAAGCCACAAAACTTGGTTAAAAGTTAGCGCAATAGTGCCAAGTGGCTAGAGAGGAGTCTCGACAAAACACAATAACCACAAGAGATCAATCATAGAGATGGCACAGTGGTTTATCCCGTGGTTCGGCCAAGACCAACGCTTGCCTACTCCACGTTGTGGCGTCCCAACGGACGAGGGTTGCAATCAACCCCTCTCAAGCGGTCCAAAGACCCACTTGAATACCACGGTGTTTTGCTTGCTTTACTCAATCCCGTTTGCGAGGAATCTCCACAACTTGGAGTCTCTCGCCCTTACACTTGAAGTTCACAAAGAAGCACGGAGTAAGGGAGGGAAGCAACACACACAAATCCACAGCAAGATGCGCACACACACGGCCAAGAATCGAGCTCAAATGACTATCTCAAAGTTCTCACTAGAACGGAACTCGAATCACTGAGAATGACAAATGAATGTGCAAAGACTAAGTGTGGATGATCAAGAATGCTCTTAGGTTGCTTGGTGTGCTCCTCCATGCACCTAGGGGTCCCTTTTATAGCCCCAAGGCAGCTAGGAGCCGTTGAGAGCAATCTGGGAAGGCAATTCTTGCCTTCTGTCGTCTGGCGCACCGGACACTGTCCGGTGCCAGATTTCTTTCCTTAACTGGCGAAGCCGATCGTTGGCAGACTTGGAGCCATTGGCGCACCGGACATGTCCGGTGCACACCGGACAGTCCGGTGCCCCCTTCTAGCCGTTGGTCCAGCCACGTGTCCCGCGCAGATCGCGCGGCCGACCGTTGGCCCGGCCGACCGTTGGCTCACCGGACAGTCCGGTGAATTATAGTCGTACGCCGTTAAATTCTTCCCGAGAGCGGCCAGTTCGCCTGAGCCAGCCTGGCGCACCGGACACTGTCCGGTGCACCACCGGACAGTCCGGTGCTCCCAGACTGAGCAGAGTCTTGGCTGCTCGAGCTAAGACAATTCCAATTTGATTTTTCCTGTTTCCAGCACTTAGACACAATACATTAGTCCATAAAATAATGTACTAAGTCTGAGAAACATACCTTAATCCTTGATTTGTACTTTGTCCACCTTTTTACACTTAGGAACTTGTGTTGGACACTAAATCACCAAAATACTTAGAAATGGCCCAAGGGCACATTTCCCTTTCAATCTCCCCCTTTTTGGTGATTTATGCCAACACAATATAAAGCAAGTAGAACAAATACAAAAATAATTCAAATAAGAACTCAAATTGTTTTGATTCAAATTTGACATATATGGATCACTCTTTGCCACCACTTGGTTTGTTTTTGCAAATCAAACTCAAATTTCTATCTCTAAGTCAAACACACATGTTAAGACATAAGGAGTGTCATTCCAAGAGAAATTGACTCAAGATTTCAAAAACTCCCCCTTTTTCCCATAATCAATACTTCTCCCCACAAGAGGCCAACTTTTGACATGAGAGACAATGAAAGAGTTTTGACAAACCAAAAGCTCTAATCTACTATTTTCAAAATCTCTCAAGTGGTAGCTGATCCATTTATCGCTTTGGCCTTTATTTTCTCCCCCTTTGGCATCAAGCACCAAAACGGGATCAATCTTGGCCCTTTAACCTCATTGCCTCACCAAAATCTTCAATAAGAACATAAAGGCAATAAGAGTACATGAGATGAACTTGGAATAAGTTACCCTCTCATCGGAGTGCAGTGGAAGTCTTTCATGGTCCAAGTCCATCTTTTCCCTTTCAATTCTCCTTCGAGACTAAAACAAGCAAACTCAAGCACATGGTTAGTCTCAAAGGGTCAAGTTGTAACACATCTCCCCCTAAATGTGTGCATCACTTTGCAACGGACTTGTGAGGTCCGGGGAGTGCTTGTACAACTTGAGCACCATACATAAGCAACAAAGTGCATAAGGAACATGATCAAAGGCATAAACACATGTATGCTATAAATCAATCCACGTTCCGCGAATCTAAGACATTTAGCTCACTATGCAGCCTGCAAAAGGTCTTCTCATCTAGAGGCTTGGTAAAGATATCGGCTAGCTGGTTCTCGGTGCTAACATGAAACACTTCGATATCTCCCTTTTGCTGGTGGTCTCTCAAAAAGTGATGCCTGATGTCTATGTGTTTTGTGCGGCTGTGCTCAACAGGATTTTCCGCCATGCGGATAGCACTCTCATTGTCACATAGGAGTGGGACTTTGCTCAGATTGTAGCCAAAGTCCCTGAGGGTTTGCCTCATCCCAAGTAGTTGCGCGCAACACTGTCCTGCGGCAACGTACTCGGCCTCAGTGGTGGATAGGGCAACGGAAGTTTGTTTCTTAAAGTTCCATGACACCAGGGACCTTCCTAAGAATTGGCACGTCCCCGATGTACTCTTCCTATCGACCTTACATCCAGCATAGTCGGAATCTGAATATCCAATTAAGTCAAAGGTAGACCCCTTTGGATACTAGAGCCCGAAGCAAGGCGTAGCGACTAAATATCTAAGAATTCGCTTCACGGCCACCAAGTGACATTCTCTTGGATCGGACTGAAATCTAGCACACATGCATACGCTAAGCATAATATCCGGTCTACTAGCACATAAATAAAGTAAAGACCCTATCATTGACCGGTATGCTTTTTGATCAACGGACTTACCTCCTTTGTTGAGGTCGGTGTGTCCGTCGGTTCCCATCGGAGTCTTTGCGGGCTTGGCGTCCTTCATCCCAAACCGCTTTAGCAAGTCTTGCGTGTACTTCGTTTGAGAGATGAAGGTGCCGTCCTTGAGTTGCTTCACTTGGAACCCAAGGAAGTAGTTCAACTCGCCCATCATCGACATCTCGAATTTCTGCGTCATTACCCTGCTAAACTCTTCACAAGACTTTTTATTAGTAGAACCAAATATTATGTCATCGACATAAATTTGGCACACAAAAAGATCACCATCACAAGTCTTAGTAAAAAGAGTTGGATCGGCTTTCCCAACCTTGAAAGCATTAGCAATTAAAAAATCTCTAAGGCATTCATACCATGCTCTTGGGGCTTGCTTAAGTCCATAGAGCGCCTTAGAGAGCTTACACACGTGGTCGGGGTACCGTTCATCCTCGAAGCCAGGGGGTTGCTCCACGTACACTTCCTCCTTGATTGGCCCGTTGAGGAAAGCGCTCTTCACATCCATTTGGAACAGCCTAAAAGAGTGGTGAGCTGCATATGCTAGCAAGATACGAATTGATTCTAGCCTAGCCACAGGAGCAAAGGTCTCCTCAAAGTCCAAACCTGCGACTTGGGCATAACCTTTTGCCACAAGTCGAGCCTTGTTCCTCGTCACCACCCCGTGCTCGTCCTATTTGTTGCGGAACACCCATTTGGTTCCCACAACATTTTGCTTGGGACGAGGCACCAGTGTCCAAACTTCATTGCGCTTGAAGTTGTTGAGTTCCTCCTGCATGGCCAACACCCAGTCCGGATCTAGCAAGGCCTCTTCTACCTTGAAAGGCTCAATAGAAGAGACAAAAGAGTAATGCTCACAAAAATTAACTAATCTAGAACGAGTAGTTACTCCCTTGCTAATATCACCCAAAATTTGGTCGACGGGATGATCCCTTTGAATCATCGCTCGAACTTGGGTTGGAGGTGCCGGTTGCGCTTCTTCCTCCATCATATGATCATCTTGTGCTCCCCCTTGATCACACGCCTCCTGTTGATGAACCTGTTCATCATCTTGAGTTGGGGGATGCACCATTGTTGAGGAAGAAGGTTGATCTTGTTCATCTTGTTCCTGTGGCCGCACATCTCCTATCGCCATGGTGCGTATTGTGGCAGTTGGAACTTCTTCTTCATCTACATCATCAAGATTAACAACTTGCTCTCTTGGAGAGCCATTAGTCTCATCAAATACAACGTTGCTAGAGACTTCAACCAAACCCGATGATTTGTTGAAGACTCTATACGCCTTTGTATTTGAGTCATAACCTAGCAAAAACCCTTCTACAGCTTTGGGAGCAAACTTAGAATTTCTACCCTTCTTCACTAGAATGTAGCATTTGCTCCCAAATACACGAAAGTACGATACATTGGGTTTGTTACTGGTTAGCAGCTCGTATGAGGTCTTCTTGAGGAGGCGGTGAAGATAGACCCTGTTGATGGCGTGGCAAGCCGTGTTTACGGCTTCCGACCAAAAACACTCGGGGGTCTTGAATTCTCCAAGCATAGTCCTCGCCATATCAATGAGCGTCCTGTTCTTCCTCTCTACCACACCATTTTGCTGAGGTGTGTAGGGAGCGGAGAACTCGTGCTTGATCCCCTCCTCCTCAAGAAACTCCTCCACTTGAAGATTCTTGAATTCGGACCCGTTGTCGCTCCTTATCTTCTTCACCTTGAGCTCAAACTCATTTTGAGCTCTCCTGAGGAAGCGCTTGAGGGTCCCTTGGGTTTCAGACTTATCCTGCAAAAAGAACACCCAAGTGAAGCGGGAAAAGTCATCAACAATAACTAGACCATACTTACTTCCTCCTATGCTCAGATAGGCGATGGGTCCGAAGAGGTCCATATGCAGCAGCTCCAGAGATCTTGAAGTGGTCATCACATTCTTGCTGTGATGTGCTCCTCCCACTTGTTTACCTTCTTGACAAGCTGCACAAGGTCTATCTTTTTCGAATTGCACGTTAGTCAAACCTATCACGTGTTCTCCCTTTAGAAGCTTGTAAAGGTTCTTCATCCCCACATGTGCTAAGCGGCGATGCCACAGCCAGCCCATGCTAGTCTTAGCAATTAAGCATGCATCTAGACCGGCCTCTTCTTTTGCAAAATTGACTAAATAAAGTTTGCCGTCTAGTACACCCTTAAATGCTAGTGAACCATCACTTCTTCTAAAGACAGACACATCTACATTTGTAAATAGACAATTATATCCCATATTACATAATTGACTGACAGATAGTAAATTATATCCAAGAGACTCAACTAAAAACATATTAGAGATAGAGTGCTCATTGGATATCGCAATCTTGCCTAACCCTTTCACCTTGCCTTGGTTCCCATCACCGAATATGATTGAATCTTGGGAATCCTTATTCTTGACGTAGGAGGTGAACATCTTCTTCTCCCCCGTCATATGGTTTGTGCATCCGCTGTCGATAATCCAGCTTGAGCCCCCGGATGCATAAACCTGCAAGGCAAATTTAGGCTTGGGTCTTAGGTACCCAACACTTGTTGGGTCCTACAAGGTTAGTCACAATTTCCTTAGGGACCCAAATGCAAGCTTTATCACCCTTGCATTTTGCCCCTAATTTCCTAGCAACTATCTTCCTATCCTTTCTACATATAGCAAAGGAAGCATTTAAAGCATGATAAATTGTAGAGGGACCATTCATAACTTTTCTAGGAACATGAACAATATTCTTCCTAGGCACATGATGAATATTTTTCCTAGGCATATCTCTACCATGCATATAGGAAGAACTGGAAGCATACATAGCATAAGAGTCATAGGCATGTGAATCAAAAGTATTACAACTCCTATGAGACTGTCTTCTATCATTGTACAAAAAAGCATGGTTCTTTTTAGTACTACTTGCCATAGGGGCCTTCCCTTTCCCCTTGGCGAAGATGGGAGCCTTATGGCTTGTTAAGTTCTTGGCTTCCCTCTTGAAGCCGAGCCCATCCTTAATTGAGGGGTGACTACCAATCGTGTAGGCATCCCTAGCAAATTTTAGTTTATCAAAATCACTTTTGCTAGCCTTAAGTTGGGCATTAAGACTAGCTATTTCATCATTTAACTTTGCAATAGAAGCTATGTGTTCACTACAAGCATCAATATCAAAGTCTTTACATCTATTGCAAATAACAACATTTTCTACACAAGTTGTTGATTTACTAGCTATTTCTATCTTAGCATTCAAATTATCATTAATGCTTCTTAAGCTAGAAATCGTCTCATGGCAAGAAGATAATTCACAAGAAAGCATTTCATTTCTTTTAACTTCTAAAGCATGAGATTTTTGTGCTTCTACAAATTTGTCATGTTCTTCATACAACAAATCTTCTTGTTTTTCTAAAAGCCTATTCTTATCATTCAAGGCATCAATTAATTCATTAATTTTATCTACCTTGGTTCTATCTAGGCCCTTAAATAAACATGAATAACCTATTTCATCCTCATCACTAGATTCGTCCTCACTTGAAGAAGCATAAGTAGTGTTTCGACTACATACCTTCTTCTCTCTTGCCATAAGGCATGTGTGACGCTCGTTGGGGAAGAGGGATGACTTGTTGAAGGCGGTGGCGGCGAGTCCTTCATTGTCGGAGTCGGAGGAGGAGCAATCCGAGTCCCACTCCTTTCCTAGATGTGCCTCGCCCTTGGCCTTCTTGTAATTTTTCTTCTTTTCCCTCTTGCTCCCGTGTTCCTGGTCACTTTCATTATCGGGACAGTTAGCAATAAAATGACCAATCTTACCGCATTTGAAGCATGAGTGCTTCCCCTTGGCTTTGGTCTTGCTTGGCTGTCCCTTGCGACCTTTAAGCGCCGTCTTGAATCTCTTGATGATGAGGGCCATCTCTTCATCATTAAGTCCGGCGGCCTCAATTTGTGCTACCTTGCTGGGTAACGCCTCCTTGCTCCTTGTTGCCTTGAGAGCAACGGGTTGAGGCTCATTGATTGGACCGTTTAGAGCGTCGTCCACGTACCTCGCTTCCTTGATCATCATTCGCCCGCTTATGAATTTTCCAAGGATTTCTTCGGGCGACATTTTGGTGTACCTGGGATTCTCACGAATGTTATTCACCAAATGAGGATCAAGAACAGTAAAGGACCTTAGCATCAATCGGACGACGTCGTGGTCCGTCCATCGTGTGCTTCCATAGCTCCTTATTTTGTTGATAAGGGTCTTGAGCCGGTTGTATGTTTGTGTCGGCTCCTCGCCCCTTATCATCGCGAATCGTCCAAGCTCGCCCTCCACCAACTCCATCTTGGTGAGCAAAGTGACGTCGTTCCCCTCAAGTGAAATCTTGAGGGTGTCCCAGATCTGCTTGGCGTTATCCAAGCCACTTACTTTGTGATATTCATCCCTGCACAATGAAGCTAGAAGAACAGTAGTAGCTTGTGCATTCTTATGAATTTGCTCATTAATGAACATGGGACTATCCGAACTATCAAAGTGCATTCCACTCTCTACAATCTCCCATATACTAGGATGGAGAGAGAACAAGTGACTACGCATTTTGTGACTCCAAAATCCATAGTCCTCTCCATCAAAATGAGGAGGTTTACCAAGTGGAATAGATAACAAATGAGCATTTGCACTTTGAGGAATACGAGAGTAATCAAAAGAAAAGTTCGAATTGACCGTTTTCTTTTTCTCGTAGTCGTCGTCGTCCTTTTGGGAAGAGGAAGATTCGTCGCTGTCGTAGTAGACAATCTCCTTGATGCGCCTTGTCTTCTTCTTCTTCCCGTCTTTGCGCTTGTGGCCCGAGCCCGAGTCGGTAGGTTTGTCATTCTTCGGCTCGTTGAAGATAGACTCCTTCTCGTTGTTGTCGACCACCATCCCCTTTCCCTTAGGATCCATCTCTTCGGGCGATTAGTCCCTTCTTGAAGAGAACGGCTCCGATACCAATTGAGAGCACCTAGAGGGGGGGTGAATAGATGATCCTGTAAAACTTAAAACTTAAGCCACAAAACTTGGTTAAAAGTTAGCGCAATAGTGCCAAGTGGCTAGAGAGGAGTCTCGACAAAACACAATAACCACAAGAGATCAATCACAGAGATGGCACAGTGGTTTATCCCGTGGTTCGGCCAAGACCAACGCTTGCCTACTCCATGTTGTGGCGTCCCAACGGACGAGGGTTGCAATCAACCCCTCTCAAGTGGTCCAAAGACCCACTTGAATACCACGGTGTTTTGCTTGCTTTACTCAATCCCGTTTGCGAGGAATCTCCACAACTTGGAGTCTCTCGCCCTTACACTTGAAGTTCACAAAGAAGCACGGAGTAAGGGAGGGAAGCAACACACACAAATCCACAGCAAGATGCGCACACACACGACCAAGAATCGAGCTCAAATGACTATCTCAAAGTTCTCACTAGAACGGAGCTCGAATCACTGAGAATGACAAATGAATGTGTAAAGACTAAGTGTGGATGATCAAGAATGCTCTTAGGTTGCTTGGTGTGCTCCTCCATGTGCCTAGGGGTCCCTTTTATAGCCCCAAGGCAGCTAGGAGCCATTGAGAGCAATCTGGGAAGGCAATTCTTGCCTTCTGTCGTCTGGCGCACCGGACAGTCCGGTGCACACCAGACACTGTCCGGTGCCAGATTTCTTTCCTTAACTGGCAAAGCCGACCGTTGGCAGACTTGGAGCCGTTGGCGCACCGGACATGTCCGGTGCACACTGGACAGTCCGGTGCCCCCTTCTAGCCGTTGGCCCAGCCACGTGTCCCGCGCAGATCGCGCGGCCGACCGTTGGCCCAGCCGACCGTTGGCTCACCGGACAGTCCGGTGCACACCCGACAGTCCGGTGAATTATAGCCGTACGCCATTAAATTCTTCCCGAGAGCGGCCAGTTCGCCTGAGCCAGCCTGGCGCACCGGACACTGTCTGGTGCACCACCGGACAGTCCGGTGCTCCTAGACTGAGCAGAGTCCTGGCTGCTCGAGCTAAGACAATTCCAATTTGATTTTTCCTGTTTCCAGCACTTAGACACAATACATTAGTCCATAAAACAATGTACTAAGTCTGAGAAACATACCTTAATCCTTGATTTGTACTTTGTCCACCTTTTTACACTTAGGAACTTATCTTGGACACTAAATCACCAAAATACTTAGAAATGGCCCAAGTGCACATTTCCATTTCAATAGTGTACTAGGACTACGGGTTGATTTTCTGTTTACCGGGGGGCTCTTTAATAAAAGTGCCAGCGCGAAAGGGTACGGTTAGATCTCGACCGCTAGATCTAATCTGAGCGGCCCAGATTAGATCGGGATTTTAAGTGAACCGGTATTCATACTGGACCGTCAGATTTAAGATCAATGGCCCAGGTTTTAAATACTAAGATCGATCCACACTCGTCGGATCAAGATCGGACGCCCCACAACAATTCGGCTGAAGCGATACGGGGATTCTAATCCTAGCTGTTCATCAAGATCCAACGGCCCACGCGCGTCATCCCCAATCCCACACACGCACACGGCGGCGCCGCCCACTCCGCGCCGCGCCATCGCCGGCAAGCACGCGATTCAAGCCCTAAACATTGATTCGGTGGAACTAAACATAGAGGAGAATGGGACAAACGTAATAGGCGCTTACTCAGGGTAATCTGAGACGGGTGACATGACCAACCACGGCGCAGCGGCGATGAAGAACCCCGACGAGAAATTCTCGGCGGGACCGCGCTTCCCCGATCACCACGAGACCCTGAACCGCTCCACCACGCGCCCGCGATGCGCCACGGCCCGCTCACACGACCAAATTGGCAAGGGAGCAGGTTTTTCCCCGTGCGGCGGCGTGGACAGGTCTGTTCCCCCTCTCTCTCTCAACGGCGGTGGTTCTTGGGGGTGCTGGCCAAGTGCGCAAAGCGACTAGAATAGGGCCGCAGCAGAGGCTTTATGCGCAGGGAAAGCACGGAGTTTGTTCCAACGACCCTACGACCCAGCGCGAGCTTCCTCCAAGTCCGGCGTCCGCTGCGGAGGTGGAAGATGTGCGCTGACCTACAGGTCCCACCGTGCAGCGAGCCAACCGGTGGCGTGAGCGCGCGTTGTGACTGGTCCGCGGGGCACTAGCTTTATCCCCCCAGCTCCCACAACTGGCCACCCAATTTCCTTGGTCACGCGCGAGGTCGTTGCGGAGGTTTAGCCGTGCGGAAGGGACGGGTCTGACCAGTATGACCCACGAATCAGTGAGGCGTGCGCGAACTATCGAAAGAAACTCGAGCGACTGACCCCGGGCCCTTCCTGCCGGCGCATAGATCCCACGCTCCCGTTGTGCGTGCAACAAAACAGGATGCGCCTGACGACGTGGGGCCACCATGTCATACCCCCCATGCGCCTGGTGCACAGTCTGGGTCGCGCGGGTGGTGAAGGAGTAATGAGCCGAAAACGAGGAACTGAGCCCATACTCCATTTTCCTTTTATTGTTTTCTGTTTCTATTCTCTTCCTTTCTAAATTCATTTTGAATTCAAATTTCAAATTCCACCATGTGGTAATTCATCCCCAGATTAAGAATATATAATTTGAACATATTTTTATTACCTTTATTTATAATATTTATTTTGTATATATTTTCTTTTCTCTTTTTGGTTTTAATTCTAGAATTTCTTTTAGGGTTTAAATTCTAATTTGGGTTTTATCATATTTATTTCTACCTTATTTTTGTATTATCACAAAATGCACACAACATAAAAACCCGGCATGATTCATATTTTAGTGGTATACCTTTTTATTAGTTATTTGTCTTTAAATATGGTATTCACATGTGATGATAAGTGGATATAATATACACATATACATAAAGGAAATGACTTTTCTCCTTTTATATGTCCCTTACAAATTGGGTATTACAAATCCTACCCCCCTTAAAAATAATCTCGTCCTCGAGATTTAGGAAGATCTAGGGAAAAGGTGGGGAAAATCTATGCAAAGCTCTTCTTCTCTTTTCCAAGTTGCTTCATCTTCTCCGTGGTGACTCCATTGAACTTTGCACATCTTTATAACCTTATTCCTCGTGACTCGAGTAAAAGTATCCAAAATCTTGATGGGGTACTCAGCATAAGTTTGATCCTCTTGAACACTAAGGTCCTCCATTGGCAACCGCTCTTCAGGTACCCTAAGACATTTCTTCAGCTGAGATACATGAAAGACATCATGAACATCCGCAAGATGATCTGGTAACTCCAATTGATATGCAACCTCTCCCACTCGCTTTAAAATTAAGAAGGGTCCAATAAAGCGAGAGAACAGCTTTCCCTTGACTTTGAATCTTCTCATACCCCGGAGTGGTGACACCTTCAAATAGACGTAATCTCCCTCCTTAAACTCAAGCAGTCTTCTCCGGGTATCAGCATAGCTTTTCTGCCTGGACTATGCAGTTCTCAAATTCTCCCTTATTTGCTAGACTTGTTCTTCTGCTTCTTGTATAATCTCAGGCCCAAACAACTGCCTTTCACCAGTTTGATCCCAATATAATGGAGTCCTGCACTTTCTGCCATATAAAGCCTCAAACGGTGACATCTTCAAACTGGCCTGATAGCTATTATTGTAGGAGAACTCAGCATAAGGCAAGCTCTTATCCCAACTACCACCATGCTTAAGGGCACAAGCTCTTAACATATCTTCCAGCACTTGGTTAGTCCTCTCAGTCTGCCCATCAGTCTGTGGGTGGTAAGCCGAACTAAAATTTAATCTTGTATCCAATGACTCGTGCAACTTCTTCCAATATCGAGAGGTAAACTGTGATCCTCGGTCTGATACAATCTTCTTTGGCACACCATGTAGGCATACAATCCGTGCCATGTACAACTCTGCCAACTTGGCTCCTGAATACGTGGTCTTCACTGGAATAAAGTGGGCTACTTTAGTTAGCCTGTCCACAATCACCCATATAGAATCATATCCAGCAGACATGCGGGGTAATCCAACAATGAAGTCCATGCCAATCTCTTCCCATTTCCACTCAGGTACCTTCAGTGGATGCAGTAGTCCGGCTGGCCTCTGATGTTCAGCCTTAACTCTTTGACACACATCGCACATAGCCACATGTGCAGTTACATCTCTCTTCAATCCATACCACCAGTATTTCTGCTTCAAATCCTGATATATCTTGGTACTCCCAGGATTCATAGAATAATCTGAGTCATCAACTTTCTTTAGTATAGTCTCACCAAGGTTATCAATCTCAGGAACTCATATCCGATCCTTGAACCATATTGTGCCTTGCTCATCTTCCGTGAATTCTGGACCTCTACCCTCTATTATCAGATCCTTGATCTCCTGGATTTTAGCATCACCAATCTGACCTTTACGAATTTCTTGCTCCAAGGTAGGTTCCAATTCAATGGTAATTCCTTCCATATGTGTAACAATTCCCAGGTTGAGTCTCTCAAAATCTTTTGCTAATTCATCAGGTAGCTGGACAAGGAAAGCGGAGTGAACATGCTCCCGGTGCTTCTTTCGACTCAAGGCAACTGTAACCAAATTTGCCTTGCCTGGGTGATAGGAAATCTCCAAATCATAATCCTTAATAAGCTCCAACCAACGGCGTTGCCTAAGGTTGAGATCCTTCTGAGTAAATATATACTTCAAACTCTTAGGGTTCGTGCACACTTGGCACTTAATTCTCATAATATAATGTCTCCAAATCTTAAGCGCATGCACAACGGTAGCCAATTCCAAGTCATGAGTGGGGTAGTTCAACTCTTGTTTCCGCAACTGTCGAGACGCGTAGTCGGTCACATGTCCTTCTTGCATGAGCACACATCTTAAGCCTTGGCCACATGCATCACAATAAATGTCAAATCCTTTCTGTAGATCTGGCATAACCAACATTGGTGGTGACATCAATCTCTTCTTCAGTTGGTTAAAACCATCTTGGTACCTCTCATCCCACTTGAATTCTCTTCCCTTCTCTAGAAGCAAGGTCATAAGCTTAGCGATCTTAGAGAATCCTTTAATAAATCTCCGATAATATCCTGCTAATCCTAAGAAACTTCGAATCTCAGTAACTGTAGTGGGTATTCTCCACTCCATTATCTCCTTAACCTTAGCAGGATCCACTAATATTCCTCCATTAGAAATGATATGTCCAAGAAATGGCACCTCGCCAATCCAAAACTCGCACTTGCTAAACTTGTCATAGAGTTGATTATCTCGTAGCTTCTTGTAGCACCAATCTTAGATGTTCCTCATGATCACTCTCACTCTTGGAATAAATAAGAATATCGTCGATGAATACCACGACGAATCTGTCCAGATCATGAACTCCTTATTCTTCATATCCATAAAATAGGCTGGAGCATTAGTTAGTCCAAATGACATAACGGTGAACTCATATAAACCATATCGGATGGATAAAATCGTCTTGGAAATATCCGATGGTCTAATCTTCATTTGATGGTAACCCGATCGGAGATCAATCTTCGAGAATACCCTATCATCTCTCATCTGATCAAATAAATCCTCAATGCGGGGTAACAGGTACTTGTTCTTCACGATAACGTCATTAAGGGACCTATAATCCACACACATCCGCTGTGATCCGTCCTTCTTTTGTACAAACAGAACTGTTGCTCCACAAGGTGAAGAATTCGAACGAATGTATCCAGCCTCTTGTAATTCCGTTAACTGCTTCTTAAGTTCCTTTAACTCCTCTACAGACATCATGTTCGACCATTTGGAAGTAGGAGTAGTCCCAGGTAAGAGATCAATGACAAACTGACTTCCCTATTTGGTGGCATTCCAGGTAACTCCTCTGGAAAGACATTTGGAATATCCCTAACTGTACGGATGTTGCCACCCACAAACTTCTCATCTACTAAGAATGCCGCTAATCTGATGGTGGTAGTTACTGCAATTTCAACTTCAAATCTCTCTCCTTTGGAACTGGTGAGTTCTAAGGTTCCCTTAGCCCAGTGTATAAACTGTCTTTGCCTTTACTCGGTAAACGAGCTCGTTACCGAGAGCAGGACTTTGCCGAGTGTCTCTCTCGGCAAAGGCTGCTTTGTCGAGTGTCTAATAAAAAGCACTCAGCAAAGATCCTGGCACTCGGTAAAGGCTCGGATTTCAGTAGTGTTAAACTTATGTAAGGGACAAGGCCAGCTTAAACAGTGACCGTAAAAATGTACTAATCCTGAGGTTGAGAAATTCTGAAGTTGAGAAAGATAAGGACACGAATGAACTATATGTTGGGCCATCAGTACATGGCATGTAATTTTGAAACTACAGATTTACAATTTAATACTATGAGGCTGCTTCATCAGATTTGATATAATTTAGCAGGTTAAATATAAAGAGAGATGGAGAGAGTTTTATATATAGAAGTTTATCGTATGTAAATAAAATCAGAAAAATGTTAATAAAAAACTGACATGACAGTCTTAACAACCTTATCATCAAACTGAACCGCTCCACCACGCGCCCGCGATGCGCCACGACCCGCTCACACGACCAAATTGGCAAGGGAGCAGGTTTTTCCCCGTGCGGCGGCGCGGACAGGTCTGTTCCCCCTCTCTCTCTCAACGGCGGTGGTTCTTGGGGGTGCTGGCCAAGTGCGCAAAGCGACTAGAATAGGGCCGCAGCAGAGGCTTTATGCGCAGGGAAAGCACGGAGTTTGTTCCAACGACCCTAAGACCCGGCGCGAGCTTCCTCCAAGTCCGGCGTCCGCTGCGGAGGTGGAAGATGTGCGCTGACCTACAGGTCCCACCACGCAGCGAGCCAACCGGTGGCGTGAGCGCGCGTTGTGACTGGTCCGCGGGGCACTAGCTTTATCCCCCCAGCTCCCACAAATGGCCACCCAATTTCCTTGGTCACGCGCGAGGTCATTGCAGAGGTTTAGCCGTGCGGAAGGGACGGGTCTGACCAGTGTGACCCACGAATCAGTGAGGCGTGCGCGAACTATCGAAAGAAACTCGAGCGACTGACCCCGGGCCCTTCCTGCCGGCGCATAGATCCCACGCTCCCGCTGTGCGCGCAACAAAACAGGATGCGCCTAACGACGTGGGGCCACCATGTCATACCCCCCATGCGCCTGGTGCACAGTCTGGGCCGCGCGGGTGGTGAAGGAGTAATGGGCCGAAAACGAGGAACTGAGCCCATACTCCATTTTCCTTTTATTGTTTTCTGTTTCTATTCTCTTCCTTTCTAAATTCAATTTGAATTCAAATTTCAAATTCCACCATGTGGTAATTCATCCCCAGATTAAGAATATATAATTTGAACATATTTTTATTACCTTTATTTATAATATTCATTTTGTATATATTTTCTTTTCTCTTTTTGGTTTTAATTCTAGAATTTCTTTTAGGGTTTAAATTCTAATTTGGGTATTATCATATTTATTTCTACCTTATTTTTGTATTATCACAAAATGCACACAACATAAAAACCCGGCATGATTCATATTTTAGTAGTATAACTTTTTATTAGTTATTTGTCTTTAAATATGGTATTCACATGTGATGATAAGTGGATATAATATACACATATACATAAAGGAAATGACTTTTCTCCTTTTATATGTCCCTTACAAATTGGGTATTACACAGAGGACCTTAGCCCCTGCGCCAGGTCGCGGACCGTCCGGCCCCAGGCCACGAACCGTCCGCGCCTGACCAGAGAGCACCGCCACGGTTTTTTTTGAGTGTTTGGCGCTCCGAAAATATTTAGTAGGCAAATGATAGTACAAAGAAGGCACCGATCGAGAAAAATATCCGAAGATACACCCATTGAAGGTATTGTTCTTTGTGTACTACTACTGATGACCATACCATTGCGTCGTAGTTAATGAGGGGGTGTTTGGGAACAAAGTTTTTCTGCAGTATTGAAGCAATACCGTAGTATTGAGCAATACTGTGGTATTATATACTTTGAGGTGTTTGGAAACTCATCTGAAATCTCTATATACTAAACTGTAATACTGTAAATGCTGCACTTGTTTGCAGTTTTGGAAACTTTGGTCTGAGCCAAAGTTTTTCTATGTAAAAAGAGCGTCAGCTTGGTCCCGCTCTGGTTGATTGGTCTCAACCAAAGTTTTTCCCAAACACCTTGATGTATTGAATACTGTTGTATTCGAAAACTGAAGCATTGTAAACTGTAGTAATGTCATGACTAAATTATACTTTTGTATTTAAAAAACTGCAGTTTAGAAAAACTGTGTTCCCAAAGAGGGCCTGAGTTGTTGGCTTGTTGCTGCTAGATCTTTTTGACTGGTACTACTACTGATGAAACCACCATTTTCTACGTGTTTTTAGGTCATAGGGTTTACCTAAAAAATATTTAGGGTGTTCAGACTGCATGCTAAGCCAGTTGCAGCTAGCTGTGGCTTTATTCTCTTGGCCAAATATTGTAGTGCCAAGCGGTAGATGCATGGCTAGCACGGCAGCAACAGCAACTTCTTTTTTTTATTTGCGGTGCGTACACATTATACACGGTACAAATTTTCAAAAAGATATGCACCATGCATTTTTATAACCATACGATAACATAGATTAAGCTAACACCAACCCCTGGGTTGGCTGAGGATGACAATTGACATTTTTTTATTACTTTTTATCTATGTACATCACAACTTATTGATGGTCTTGAGTCTTGACATTACACACGTACTTATTTTAATTTTCTCGCTCTAACACTAATTTGTCTTAGCATAACTACTAGAGTTATACATATATTTGAGATGGAGAAACAACATTATTTTTAAAGTAAAATATAATATCAAAATACTTTAAAAATAAGAATCTAGTGCTATTAGACATTAATTATGCTTATTTTGACATTAATGTCGGCTAAAATCTAGGAAGATTAGTCTTTTACAACAACCATTGATTTTTTTTAATTAATAGAAGTCTAAGCCAGTGCCAAACTCTGATACATTAATTGATTGTTTACTTTTTTGTTTAGGTAGCACTACAGTGTCGATTTTTTAATTAATAGAAGTCTAAACGAGCTCGTTACCGAGAGCAGGACTTTGCCGAGTGTCTCTCTCGGCAAAGGCTGCTTTGTCGAGTGTCTAATAAAAAGCACTCAGCAAAGATCCTGGCACTCGGTAAAGGCTCGGATTTCAGTAGTGTTAAACTTATGTAAGGGACAAGGCCAGCTTAAACAGTGACCGTAAAAATGTACTAATCCTGAGGTTGAGAAATTCTGAAGTTGAGAAAGATAAGGACACGAATGAACTATATGTTGGGCCATCAGTACATGGCATGTAATTTTGAAACTACAGATTTACAATTTAATACTATGAGGCTGCTTCATCAGATTTGATATAATTTAGCAGGTTAAATATAAAGAGAGATGGAGAGAGTTTTATATATAGAAGTTTATCGTATGTAAATAAAATCAGAAAAATGTTAATAAAAAACTGACATGACAGTCTTAACAACCTTATCATCAAACTCTTTATCAACATTATTGGCTTATTAAACAAACAATCTGAACACTGCGGCTTTTCTCGTTCAATCATTGATGTGACTTAATAAGCCTATTAGAAGACTTGCTTGCCTTTAGCTTTGTGTACTACTCCATCTGACGCATAAAAATAGTTTATATAATCTGTCATCATGGTGCCAATGCAGGTTACCTATGCAACTTTGGCTTATATATGTATATATATATACTAAAGTACGTACGTCGATTTGAATTCATCTCTCACCAACTTATATGTATGTAGAGTAGAATTTGATCGGGTTTGATCAATTATTATTATTCATTTTAAATAAATAAATCCTAAAATCCATGATAAAGTACACTATATTTTTAAACTCATGTAAGAGATTGGCTATCTTAAATGGTGACAGTAGAGATGTACTACTTCTGAGGTCGAGAAAGATAGAACATGAATGGCGTGGACCATGCTGTGCCCATTAAGTACACACGTACATGCATGGCGTTTAATTTCGAAACTATAGATTTCTAATTAAAATATTATAAAACTTCAGCAGTTTTGATAATTCAGCAGGTGAAGCGAAGATAGAGACAATTTTACAGAGTTTTAGGGTATATTTAAGTAAATCAGCGACATACCAATCGGAAACTGATATGACAGTATTAACAACATTATCGTTGAACACGTCGGCTTTTTAAACCAGCGATCTGAAACATGCATCATTAGACTATATATATATATGGTCTGCATGGTGGCACATAACATCATCACTTCAACAAAGTATATATTATCTAAAGATCAAAGTCAGCTTCCATATAAAGTATACAGATTATATTCAGATTTGGAATCTAGCTGGGGGCATCACAGGGAACGCGCTACGACCACCGAGAAAGCCATATGCATGCAATGTTTGTCTCGTACTTCAGGTTATTTTATATATATTGCCCCAGTAAACTGAATAAATAATTTAATATAGGCTACAATTTCATCTAGCAAAAGAACAAAAAAAAATCATGCACCCCTAGGGTCTAGGAGCTAGCTGGCAGTTAGGTGATGCTTGCAAAAGACTTTTCTGTCCTGTTTGGTTACCTACATCCTCGAAGCCGGACTCGCGCACGAAACGGACGAATTTTACTTCTCCACACGTATAGGCCAACGAAGATAAAAAAGCCTATTTTGTATCTGTGTGTACAGATCCAGATGCTGCCGTGCAGTTGACCAAACATACGTACAAGGATGGTCAAGGCATACAAAGGACCAGGGCGCGGGCGTCCGGCCATCCAATCACACAGTTCGTGACTGAAAACGTTCAATAATCATCAATATTTTTGGTGCTGCCATGGAACAACTCCTGTCCCACAAAATTCTTGTATTAATTTATGGTACTAACAACATATGAGATCCACCTACCAGAGCTAAACATCGATAGACAATGGTGACTCCCATAGGTCTGCATCTCAATTGAGCATTATCTCTTTAATACAGTATTCGAGATCAAAGCAATTTCCCATAAAATAAAATAAAATTAATTTGAGATTTGGATCCAGAGCACGCACATGGGTAACACATTTTAAAGAACTAAATCCAGTATGAAGTTTCGTGACTGAAAGCATCCAATCATTAATATGTTTGGCATGGAACAGCTCCTACCCCAATAAATATGCGGTCCATTTGAATATTTGATAGAGCAGGAGTGCATTTGTATTAGTTTATGGAACTAACGGCATATGGGATCCGTAGGTCTGGATCAAGTCCCGTAGGTCTGGATCGTCGCGGAGCATCATATCTTCTTCAATTGACTATCAGAGATCAAACCGATCTCCCGTTAAAGACAAACAAATCGATTTGATATTTAGAATCTAGGTTACACACATGCATTGGGTTACCTACATCATAGGGAACGCGCTACCACTAAGGAAGCCATGTGCAACATTGGTGGTACATTAAATTATTTTATAGTGATCTAGTGTACACAATAAACAATTTAATATAGGCTAAAAATTTAGCTAACAAAAGATAAAAATGCAAAAGGAAAGCGCTCAAATAGGCTTCAAGAGCATACCAAAAGTGCCACTAGTACATAGAAACTCTATAGCGACAATTCTAGAGTAATTTGCACTGGTGTTTTTAGTGTCGCTAGTGCTAGGGACAGTGGAATTTCCACTGGCGGTTGTTTTGGAACCACGTTCCACTAACAGTTGGTTAAGAGAACCGTCAGTGAAAATAACATTTCCACTGGCGGTTGTCTTCACCAACCGCTAGTGAAAATAACATTTCCACTGGCAGTTTGTTTAATAAAACCACCCGTGACAATTCATTTTCCACTGACGGTTTTTTTATTAGGCCACCAATGGTAGTTTTCCCGCGTTTTTTCAAATTTTTAAACAAAACTGAATTTTACATATATTTACACGTGAAAACAAAAATATATATATATATACATATATATTGATATTCATATTGAAAGCAACATGAAATTAAATTCTGTCATATATTTATATACATCAAAGTCTTGTGTTTAATTACAACCATCACATATTCTATACATCAAAATTTTCACCTGAGCTCTAATAACTATCTCGGCTAAGAGATAGTCTACTAATTTCTATGAGTTCTCTAAACTCTAGCCTAGCTAATGTGTTTGTAGCATCGTGATATTTTCCTTCAATGGGAAGGACCTCTTTCATTATGAATGTGCATAGGTCCTCAATTATGCCATACAATACACCTTCAGTCAAATTCTCCGACTTTCATTGTTGAAATTCCAGTAAAGGAAGTTTATAAAAATTATCTATTTACACTCCATAACACATTTTCATCTTTAGTGACAAAAATACATACATGATTATAAATAATAATATCTGGCTAGGGTTCATGATGTATCGTTCATTCTGTCTTATGAACTCGCACACATAGAACCGACATAGGACCGGTACAGATAGCAATACACAACGAGAGATTGGTTATTTAGTTGCAACATTGTCCTATATACCTACATATATGATATGTATTCATAAATCCACAAACTTACCAGCCATTTATAGTGGATGTCTAGTGGCACGTTGTTGGCGGCCTTACTCTTCTGAAGGTCCTAAAAAACGTGACTAATATATTTTTCAGTATAACATAGACTGTTACAGGAGGTTTCGGCTTTGATATGAATGTATGCACGATATGAAGGTACGACTTGAAGGCAGGATGAAAGGACGCCGAAGTTGTGGCTGAAAGAGCTTCGGCTTAGCATAATGACGTTGGTAAAAGATGGAACCGACTTAAATGAGAAAAGACTACTTAGTACTTGATAGATTGCCTTACGATTAACAATAAATGTCAGGGACATGAATATAATTTTGTTTGGGCTGCGTCTCACGTCTATAAATAGATGAACAGTAACACCGTACTGTTCACGCTGGATTGCAATTGCTCTCACGTCATTCTCACATTTTCATCCTTCTATCAAGACGAAGGTATTGATGTAATACAAATATCATTGATGTTTATAAAATAAGAATATAAATAATCTGTTGAATCGTAATGATTATTTATAAAAGCTTATTCTACATTATATTTTATACATTTTAGATTACGATAGACTATAGTAGGGCTCCATGGAATCCGAAGCAGTAAAAGGGCTTGAGCCCAGTTCGCCCCACCGCTGGATCTGTCCCTGCTAGGGAGCTAGCTAGCTGGCAGTTAGAACTGTTAGTGATGCTTGCAAAAGACTTTTGGTGACTGAAAGCGTTCAATAATCATCAATATGTTTGGTGCTGCCATGGAACAACTCCTGTCCCACAAAGTACTTGTATTAAACATATGAGATCCACAAGAGCTATAGCTAAACATCGATAGACAATGGTGACTCCCATAGGTCTGCATCTCATTTAGCATTATCTCTTTAATCGAGTATCCGAGATCAAAGCAATCTCCCATAAAATAAAAATAAATTAATTTGAGATTTGGAATCCAGAGCATGCACATGGGGCTACCTACATCATATCGTCATAGGGAACGCGGTACTGCCAAGGAAGCCATACGCAACATATATAGGCCATATTTTAAATTGTTTTATACCGCCCCAACAAATAGAATAAACAATTTAATATATGCTACAATTTTAGCTAACAAAATAAGCATTACCGGAATCAATCGCTTTGCCGAGTGCCAAAGCATGAAAAACACTCGGCAAAGGCTTTGTCGAGTGTCGCACTCGGTAAAGAGTGCTCGACGAACAGTACATTGGAAAAACCTGCTTCGACGAGTACTTTTTTTTTCGGGCATTCGGCACAGACTTTCATCTAGCAAAAGAACAACAAAAAAAATCATGCACCCCTCCTTGGGAGCTAGCTAGCTGGCAGTTAGAACTGTTAGTGATGCTTGCAATAAAGACTTTTCGTGACTGAAAGCGTTCAATCATCAGTATTATGCTTGGTGCAGCCACATGGAACAACTCCATTTGATGGAGCAGGAGGCATTTATCGTACTAACAACGTATGAGATCCCCAGAGCTAAACATCGATAGACAATGCAGGTCTGCATCTCATTGAGCATTATTATCTCTTTAATAGAGTACGTATCCGAGATCAAAGCAATCTCCCGTAAAATAAAAATAAATTAATTTGAGATTTGGAATCCAGAGCACGCACATGGGCTATCTACATCATATCATAGGGAACGCGCTACTGTCAAGGAAGCCATACGCAACATATATAGGCCATATTTTAAATTGTTTTATACTGCCCCAAGTCCCCAACAACAAATAGAATAAACAATTTAATATAGGCTACAATTTTAGCTAACAAAATAAGAGATCGTGCAAAATTAGGAAAGAGATTCGTTGTTGCATGCATGATGCATGGATCCACCAACCAGTATATACTTGTATTCCTCATAAGCCCTTGTTCTGTTATTTCTATTACATATGGATTAGATGCACTACCGGAATCAGAGCCTTTGCCGAGTGCCGGACGCTTTGCCGAGTGCCTTTTCTCGGGCACTCGGCAAAGGCGGCTTTGCCGAGAGCCGCACTCGGCAAAGCTAGGCTCTCGGTAACGAGCGTCTTTACCGAGCGTAGAACACTCGGTACAGCTCCACACTCGGCAACTCCATGTTTGCCGAGTGTCAAACACTCGGCAAAGGGGGCTCTCGGCAAAGGGCCGTCAGCGGCCGTCCCAAAGCTGACGGCCGTCAGTCTTTGCCGAGTGCCAACAGTCGGCTCTCGGCAAAGATGCTTCTTTGCCGAGTGCCGCGCAGCTGGCACTCGGCAAAGGAAGATTTACCGAGTGTCTTATCCAGACACTCGGCAAAGTATATTTTTATTTTTTTGATTTTGTCTCCCAAACTTTTTGTGTTATGTTCCTACACTATGTAGACCTACATGTATCATTTGTGGACAATTAAAACATAGTTTTCAATCGTTAGTAGATTTAGTTCGTTTTTTGAAATTCTTCGGAAAATTCAAATTTGAACTGCAGGTCACTCGAAACTTGGAAAACCGTGCATGAAAAAATGATATTCATGTTACTTAGCATAAGTTACGACCGATTTCAGAAGCGTACCGAAAACTTCGAGCAACATGCTCACTAAACATGGCCGTGAACTTGGCATCCACATGTTTAAAAATTGTATAAAACACAAACAAAGTCAGAAAATCATGAAACTTGTCCCCGTGTCATGATATCATATGTATAGGCTATGATAAAAATTTTAGAGTATTTGGAGAAAGTTGTGAGACACTATGTGTAGAAACCTTCTAGATTCACATTGAAACTCTATGATTTCATGTGTAGTCCTCTTAGGTTTCTACACATAGTGTCTCACAACTTTCTCCAAACATTCTAAAATTTTTATCACAGCCTGTACATATGATATCATGACACGTGGACAAGTTTCATGATTTTCTGACTTGGTTTGTGTTTTATACAATTTTTAAACATGTGGATGCCAAGTTCACGGCCATGTTTAGTGAGCATGTTGCTCGAAGTTTCTGGTACGCTTCTGCAATCGGTCGTAACTTATGCTAAGTAACATGGATATCATTTTTTCATGCACGGTTTTCCAAGTTTCGAGTGACCTGCAGTTCAAATTTGAATTTTCCGAAGAAATTCAAATAAACGAACTAAATCTACTAACTATGGAAACTATGTTATAATTGTCCACAAATGATACATGTAGGTCTACATAGTGTAGGAACATACCACAAAAAGTTTGGGAGACAAAATTTAAAAAATGAAAATACACTTTGCCGAGTGTCAACAGGTGACACTCGGCAAAGAATGCTTTGCCGAGTGTCAAAGGGGTCACACTCGGGAAAGCGTAAGGATAGAATCTTTGCCGAGTGTCTCCCGGTTGACACTCGGCAAAGGCGCCTTTGCCGAGTGCCGCATCTAGGGCACTCGGCAAAGTGTACTTTAAAATTAAAAAAAAATCTTTGCCGAGTGCCAGATCGCGGGCACTCGGCAAAGACCGTATACATACGCCAGTTAACCTTTCTTCCTCACTTCACTCTCTCACTCTCTCACCGTCGCCGCCGCCGCGCCCTCGCCGCCCGTATCGCCGCCGCCGCGCCCCCACGCCCGAGCTCGCCGTCGCCCTCGCCCCCACGCCCGAGCTCGCCGCCGCGCCCCCACGCCCGAGCTCGCCGTATCGCCGCGCCCCCACGCCCGAGCTCGCCGCCCGTATCGCCGTCGCCCTCGCCCTCGAGCTCGCCCTCGCCCACGCTGCCGCTTGCCCGCGCGCTCGCCGCGCGCCCACGCCGCCCGCTCGCCGCGTGCCCGCGCGCCGCCCACGCCGCCCGCGCTCGCCGCGCGCCCGCGCGCCGCCCACGACCGCCGCGACCCCACCGCGCCCACCGCGCTGCCGCGACGCCGTCGCGCCCGTGCCCTCGCTCGCCCACGCCGCCGCGCCCACGCCCACGCCGCGCTCGCCCCGCCCAGGCCCGCGCTCGCCGTGCCGTGCCCGCCGTGCCCGCCCTCGCGCCCGCCGTGCCCTCGCCCGCCAGGCGCCTCGCCCGCGACCCGTCGTCTCGACCGTGCCGAAACCTCTAAGGTGATTACTTGATTTATGTTATACGTGTATGATTTATATGAAATGATTAGTTTTAGTATTGTAGATTGCCGGCCATCGTGCCGTTGAATTATGCGTGGATGTCAGCCATCGTGCTGATAGTTTTATTTGCAGGATTTTGAAACCTCCCCGTGCAGGGGAGGTGCTGCCGAAATTTTCTGTTGCTAGGCTTTTGTATTAACAGACTTGTGTTTCTTTTTTACAGAGAAGATACTTGTCTTCCTAGCCGCTGCGGGTCTCCCTGCACCGCGTCCCGTCGCCACTGCACCGACCCGCCACAGCCCCACCAGCCTGACTCCACCGCCACCCTAGGTATAACCTCTATATCCGCATCATGGTCGTAGATTACTTAACCCAGTTAGGCGTCTCCTGTTCGAAAGTGATACGGTGTAGATATGCAGATCTTTGCATATCTACAAATGTATCAGTTTCGAATTGAACACGTTTTTTGGACAGCCCGCGGTTGCGTAGATGGTGTTAGTTTCATGCTCTACTCCGGTCTGAGATAGAGTTTCGGCGTCACCTCCCTGTTGTTCTCCGGACAGTACACTCTCCCTGCCAGGACGTGTATCCGGAGAACAGCGGGGAGGTGCTGCCGAAATTCTATCTCGGATCGGAGTAGAGCATGAAAACTAACTCCATCTACGCAACCGCGGGTGGGATTAGGACCTATCGTCACCTATTAGAAGGTAGGAACGTAGTGTACATGCATTACATGTCTATATTAAACTATACTCGGTTATATATGTTAGAGGATGGAGGACCGTGAGTGGATGTACACGGGCCGTAGAGGAAGGAACGATGTCACCACTGAATGGATTAGAAAGACCGATGATTTCGTGGAACGGGCATATGGCGAAGCTGCTAAAGGAGCGAGTCTAGTCCCATGCCCGTGCAGCAAATGTGACAACCGGAAAAGAAAACCAAAGAAGACCATGGTAGAACATATTTGGAAGAATGGATTTACGCCGGGCTATACTCGGTGGATATTTCATGGTGAAGCGCATCGTACGAGAGAAGAGGTGCTGAGACAACGTGTCGAGGATTATGACGCGGATGCGGGGGTAGCGGATATGTTGAACGACTATCAGGAGGCACAGTACACGGGAGGATGTATGGATGACGAGCCAGAGCCGACTGCAAAGGCGTTCTACGACATGTTCGACGCGGCACAGAAGCCCCTTCACGGCCAGACAAAGGTTTCTCAACTTGATGCCATTGGGCGTGTAATGGCGTTCAAGTCGCAGTACAGCATCAGTAGAGATGCATTCGATGGCTTGTTGACAGTTATTGGGAGTCTGCTTCCGGATGATCACATTCTGCCAAAGAGCATGTACGAGGCACAGAAACTACTTCGTGCACTTAAGATGACGTATGAGCAGATTCATGCTTGTCCGAAGGGCTGCGTGCTATTTAGGAAAGAATACGCGGAGGCAAAGTACTGTCCCAAGTGTAATTCGTCTAGGTTTATGGAGGTAGACTCTGGTGATGGACAGAAGAGGCAGCTCGACATCCCCTTGACAATCCTACGACACCTTCCGTTCATACCGAGGATCCAGCGTCTTTACATGACAGAGGAATCCGCGAAACAGATGACATGGCACAAAAATGGAAAACGATACAATCCTGACAAGATGGTGCACGCGTCAGATGGTGAAGCATGGAAACACTTTGATGACATTCACCGTGAGAAAGCCGAAGAGGCTCGTAATGTACGTGTTGCGTTGGCCACAGATGGGTTCAATCCCTATGGAATGAGCGCTGCCCCGTACACATGTTGGCCCGTGTTTGTTATCCCGAAGAGGCTCGTAATGTATGTTTGTGGTGACGGTTTTATGTTTGTGTTGGCTATTTATGTCTGTGATGATATGTGTGATGTATATATGTGATATATATGTGATATCTTCTGTTTGTGTGGATGGAATACAAAAAACAAATAAAAAAGGTATATACTGGTCACTTTGCCGAGTGTAACACTCGGCAAAGAGGCTCTTTGCCGAGTGTCAAGGTCATAACACTCGGCAAAGAGCACAGACCTGGGCACTGGCTTAGGTTCTTTGCCGAGTGTTACGTTTCTGGCACTCGGCAAAGAGGTCGGCTTTGCCGAGTGCCACGCGGGACACCCGGCAAAGAACCTGACATGGGGACCCTCCCTGGCGGGTTCTTTGCCGAGTGTCCCATGTGGCACTCGGCAAAGATGGATTCTTTGCCGAGTGCTGCACGGAAGACACTCGGCAAAACCGCCGTCTCCGTCACTCGACGCCGTAACGGCTGCTTTTCTTTGCCGAGTGCTCTCTGGCACTCGGCAAAGATCTTTGCCGAGTGCCCGATAAAAAGCTCTCGGCAAAGAAGGCTTTGCCGATGCACTGTTCGCCGAGCCTTCTTTGCCGAGTATAACACTCGGCAAAGCCTTTGCCGAGTGTTTTGAACGCTTCGCCGAGTGCTTCAGGCACTCGGCAAAGCGATTGATTCCGGTAGTGATGAGATTAGAAAAAATTAAGAAGACATTTAAGGATTTAAACCCATCTAATTCCACTTAATTCACATAGATTAAGAGCTAACCGAATAAACTCTAAGGTGGAGGATTGTTAGAACTGTTATTGATGATTGTAGTAGTGTACTTGTATTAATTTATTGAACTAACAATTAATATATGAGATCCACAAGAGTTGAACATCAACTCCCGTAGGTCTGCACCGTCACATAGCATCATAGAGAGAGTATCATCGTAAATCATAACAATCTCATAATAAAGACAAACAAATCAATTTGATATTTGGAATCACACATGGGGCTACCTACATCATAGGGAACCAGCTACCACTAAGGAAGTCATATGCAACATTGGTCGTACTTTAAATTATTTTATACTGCCCTAGTGAACAGAATAAACAATTTAATATAGGCCACAATTTAGCTAACAGAAGCAAAAAAAAATTGCAAAAGGAAAGCGCTCAAATAGGCTCCAACAAGATCATACTGCATACCATTGTGAGGTCATTGATGTGATGTCAAAGGTAAGCACAATTCCCATGAGGTACTCTACTCTATTGTATTATAGGAGTTGTTGCTAGCACTTTGACTAGAACTACTAATGTAACCATTTTCTATGTATTTTTAGGTCATAGTGTTGGCCTGAAAATATTCTAGGTGTTCAAACAGCTAAGCCAGTGTGCAGTTGTGGCTTCATTTTCTCGGCCAAATATTAGTGCCAAGCTTTTTTTTACCGTTATGGGGACTGTTTGTTTGGCTCTGGCTGTCAAAATGGGCTTTTGGCCGCGTTAAACGTTTCGCTTCTTAAGTTATTTTTATGAAAATCACATCTATAAGTCAACAGGAATGCAGAATTCATCGAATCATCATAATTATAGAAATATAATCCATCTTTTTTGTTTCTTAAAACCCTATAAACTCCTTCACCTTCCTCCGCACACGACCCCTAGATTATTCCGGAATCGATCCAAAACTGTATCCCTACGTATCCTGTGGGTGGGTGCACATTCATGGACAGTACAAACTAGTATGCTCATTCAAAAACATATGCACACCGTGCATTTTTATAACCATATGTCCATATTCAACAGTTTGGATAATTTAGCAGCAGGTTAAGCGAAGATAGTGACAGTTTTACAGAGTTTCAACGTATCTAAATAAAATCAGCGATATACCAATAAAAGATCGAACTGACATGACAGTTTTAACAACCTTATCGTTGAACGACGGCTTTTTAAACAAGCGATCATCTGATACACTGAACGCCGGCTTTTTAATTGCCTTCATGTGGTGGCTTAATTGCCTTCATGCATGTGGTAGCAACGTGGATCAGAAGGCTGATGTGCTGAGAAGACTTGCTTCCGTCAAAGAGAATTTCTAATAGACATCTCAACCTTTAAAATACCAATTGATTAGGTGGAAATCAGGAGATCACTTCTCTATTCACATACATAAGAAGCTGGAAGCAAAAAAATAAAAAAAACATGCCTCACCGTTCTCTCCGTTTAATAGAATTTTCCCTTTTTTATATCTCCTAACATATGATGAACTGGACCTTTAAATTTATATTGGCAGAGTAAATAAGTACATATTTAATTATTTTCATCAGAATTCTTCATGAATTTTGGTTGTTTGATTTTACAGCGGTTGCATAGAAAGCTTGAGCGCATATATAACAGTTTTTGCCTAGGCGTATTGAAAATAAAGTACGTTCACCCGTCGCAATTAAGTGAAGTCCTACCAAAAAATGGTTTCTATAATTTGTAACCAGGCATGGTTCCAAGTAAATTAAAATGGTGATGTAGCACTTGAATTAAGAAACCAAGAAGAGAAAATAATTTCATGAGTGCGATTAATTAGATGTTATCTTGAATGTGATTAATTAATAATGGAGAATTGATTGACAAATGACAATTAAATAATAAATAAGGTTATAAGAGCATGTGCAACCCCATTAATAAGGGAGCATCTTTAGGAGTCTCTAGTGGGTAAGTAAAAAATGAGACGGTCTCTTCGCGAAAAACTCGTCTCTATACGACTCTTCATACATATTTTGTCTCTTAGTTGTATTTATGATTAAAAGACTCATGATTGTATTATACAGTCTTTTAGGTGTCTGTTGTACTTGAAAAATCGATTCAGGGTCTTTAGGTTGTACATGCTCTAATACTACTACCTCTAGTTCTTAAAGCAACTCATTTTAATATTGGTATGGTCTCCAAGTACCAACTTTAATCTTTATTTTTTGCTATGAAATATTCATGAAATATAGTCAAACTGTACTCTTATATATAAAACTGCACTTCAAGGCGAATCTACTTATATCACTTTCACATTTCTAAACTCAACATGAAAGAATTTATTTGTAGTCAAAGTTTAATTTTTTTTGACTCAGGACAACCACAAAATGACTTGCTTTAGGGAACCGCGCATAGGATGAACTAAATTTATGCAAGATTATCTTTTGTTCTATGTAATGCCTAATGTTTTGTTGGAAATTTTGAATGTTTGAATGCGCTATATTGCAGGCTGGATGACTTAGTTTCTACATTGGAAGAGACCTACATATATATGTTGTTCTAAGTGAAATTTTTGGTAGGACTACATGCATAATGTATTTCCAAGATTTACATGTTTAGTATAATTTGTAATAGTCTGACTATAAAGAAATATTGTAATAAGAGCATGTTTGAATGCGCTAGCGGTTAAAAATTGATAGTGAAATTATCGGGCTAACAAATAGGTAGCTAAGTATTATCTGATTTTAGTCGGGTTGAGCCAGCTAATTAATGAACCAATAATGGATAGTTATGTTAGGATTTATGGGCTAGGCCCAATTGAGAAATTCAATTAAATCTCAGGAAAATCTCAAAAGCACATATATGTGTATGGCTAGAGAATGGTAAAACCAATAGCACCATATTGCTAGTCCTAGTGGAGTGGGGCTAGCTTAAATATGGAAGTCACACTCACTCACCAAGTTATGGATGAGGGGAGAGAGTGTGGAGAGCCACACACGCGCGCTCGCCTCGGCCGGGGCACACGACATGCGCGTGAATGGTGCGCCGAAATCCGGCCCCTCGCCTTGCGGGGGCGTGGCTTCCTTTTGCCGTTTGAATGTTTTGGTTGCTTGCCTGTTAAGTTTAGAATCCTAATCGATCGCTATAAAATTTAAACTGAATGCGAGATTTTTGCGGGCGAATAAGATCGAAGATAGCTATCTGTTCGCGGACTCGGCCCTATAAAAGGCGCCTGGCAGCCAGCTTCCAGATCATGCCAGTTTCTGCTTTCGCCTCTCTTCACAACTGAGCCACCTTTAGTTCTCTTCATCCCGACCACAAACATACATCTGCGATCAGGAGAGCAGGTCTCCGGAACCCTTCGCCCTCGAGATCCTACACTAGGAGAGGGTGAATAAGGTTTTTGGGAAGCATCCGCACGCGACTGCTCGTGATCTTCTGACCTCGTCGACCCTACTGATTTCGCTGCTTCGACGTCGTCGACCCTGCTGATTCCGGCCCGCGCCATCAACCAGTATGTCTAATCAGTACGCATCATCTGATTTGACTTTATACTTCAGTTCTTCTGATTTAGTCATGATTTATATTCGGAATTTAATCTAGAATTTGTCTAATTATTCAACAATCCAAAAACCTTATTATAGACAATTTCCTAGTTTTTCTATGGCTGCTTTTGCCGACGCGCTGAAGCTAGAAAAGTTCAATGGTATGCACTTTAAGAGATGGCAAGTCAAGGCCATGCTCTGGCTTACTGCTATGAATGTCTTTCATGTTAGTAAAGGCAAACCTGAGGGTCCACTGACTCCTGAACAGGAGAAAGAGTACGATCATGCCGATACTATCTTTACGGGAGCAGTTCTTAGCGCCCTTGTTGACCGTCTGGTTGATGCGAATATTCAGCACATAGACGAGAAAGATTTGTGGGATGCACTTACTACTAAGTATGGTGCATTAGATGCTGGCAGTGACCTGTATATCATGGAGAGCTTTCATGATTATAAGATGGTTGATAGTCGCTCTATTGTACAACAAGCTTATGAAATACAGTGTATAGCCAAGGAGCTCGACCACCTTAAGATAGTCCTTCCTGACCGATTTGTGGCTGGATGCATTATTGCAAAGTTGCCTTCTACGTGGAGGAACTTCGCCACATCTCTGAAACATAAGAGACAGGAGATATCAGTTGAAAATCTGATAGTGTCTCTGGATGTTGAGGAGAAAGCTCGGGCTAAGGACACGGGATCTAAAGGAGGCGAGGGCCACTCCAGCGCCAACATGGTTCAAAGGAACCACAACAAGGGCAATGGAAAGCCAAAATCTAACAAGCCCAACAAAACTACCAACTTCAAGAAGAAGAAGAAGAACAAGGCTAAACTGACATGTTTCGCATGTGGCGAGGCAGGTCATTTTGCCAAGGATTGTCCTGATCGAGTGGATCACCGTCACAAAAAGGGCAATATCAACACAGTGATCGCTAGCAATGAGGAAGACAAAGGGTATGGTAATTTACCTTTCATCTTCTCAGTATTTCAATCACCTAGTTGGTGGCTTGATACTGGTGCTAATGTTCATGTGTGTTCTGACATTAACTTGTTCTCTTCTTATCATGGTGCCCAGGATTCTTCCGTCCTAATGGGGAATGGGTCACATGCTTCTGTTCATCGCACTGGCATGGTGGATCTAAAGTTTACTTCGGGAAAGATCGTGCAGCTGAAGAACGTGCATCATGTCCCTTCTATAACAAGAATCTCGTTAGCGGGACCCTTCTATGTAGAGATGGGTTCAAGGTAGTTTTGGAGTTCAATAAATTAGTTGTGTCTAAGTCTGCACAATTTATTAATAAAGGCTATGATTGCGGAGGCTTGTTCCGCTTTTCTCTGTTAGATTTCAATAATAAGTCTGTGAACCATATTTGCGCTAATGTTGATGATCTTGCGAGTATTTGGCATTCTCGTTTGTGTCATATTAATTTTGGCTCTATGTCTCAGCTTGCAACCATGAGTTTAATTCCGAATATCACCATAGTCAAAGGTTCTAAGTGCCATAGTTGTGTGCAGTCGAAGCAACCTCGATAGCCTCACAAGGCTGCTAAGGAGAGACACCTGGCACCTCTAGAACTCATACATTCTGATCTTTGTGAGATGAATGGTGTGTTGACAAAAGGGTGGCAAGAGATACTTCATGACATTGATTGATGATGCGTCTAGATTTTTCTATGTATACTAAAGATGAGACTTTCGACTACTTTAAAATCTATAAGGCTGAAGTTGAAAACCAACTAGAGAGAAAGGTCAAACGTCTTAGACAAGATCGTGGTGGCAAATTCTTTCCCAAAGTCTTTGATGATTTTTGTACAGAACATGGCATTATTCATGAGAGGACGCCTCCCTATTCACCCGAATCAAACGGGATTGCTGAAAGGAAAAACCGTACATTGACTGATCTGGTGAATGCCATGTTAGACTCTTGTGGTTTATCTAAGGCATGGTGGGGGGGGAGGCAGTCCTGACTTCATGTCATGTTCTGAATAGAATTCCTATGGGCAAAGAAGAGAAAACCCCTTATGAGAAGTGGGTTGGGAGAAAACCATCACTGTCATACTTGCGCACTTGGGGTGCATGGAGAAAGTCAATGTACCAATTAATAAAAAGCGCAAGCTTGGTCCAAGGATAGTGGATTGTGTCTTTCTTGGATATGCTTCGTGTAGCATAGCATATAGATTTTGAGTAGTTAAATCTGAAGTTCCTGGTGTGTATGTTGATACCATTATGGAATCACATGATGCTACTTTCTTTGAACACATATTTCCAATGAAAGACATTCATAGCAATTCTAGATACTCTTCTGAGATAACTCCTAAACATAGTACACCTGTTGAGAGTTTTGAACAGCCACATGAAATTATTCTAGAGGAGGATGACAATGATGCTCCTAAAAGAAGCAAGAGACAAAGGGTTGAAAATCCTTTGGTGATGATTTCATTGTGTACCTTGTGGACGATACTCCTACTACCATTGCAGAAGCATTTGCATCTCCAGATGCAGATGATTGGAAAGAAGCAGTTCATAATGAGATGGATTCCATTCTTTCAAATGGTATGTGGGAAGTCACTGATCGACCGTATGGATGTAAACCTGTGGGTTGTAAGTGGGTGTTTAAAAAGAAGCTCAAGCCTGATGGTACAATTGAGAAGTACAAGGCTAGGCTTGTGGCTAAAGGCTATACTTTGAAAGAAGGAGAAGACTTCTTTGATACTTACTCACCTGTTGCTAGAATGACTACTATTCGAGTACTACTTTCCTTGGCTGCCTCGTATGGTCTCCTTGTTCATCAGATGGATGTAAAGACAACTTTTCTTAATGGAGAGCTGGATGAGGAAATCTATATGGAAAAACCTGATGGATTTGTAGTAAAGGGTCAAGAAAGCAAGGTGTGCAAGTTATTGAAATCTCTGTATGGTCTGAAGCAAGCACCAAAGCAGTGGCATGAGAAGTTTGACATGACTCTAACGTCTATAGGCTTTGCCATTAATGAGGTAGACAGGTGTGTATATTATCGCTATGGTGGGGGCGAAGGAGTTATATTGTGCTTATATGTCGATGATATATTGATATTTGGCACAAACATTGATGTGATCAATGAGGTCAAGTCTTTTCCATCAAAGAGTTTTGATATGAAAGATCTGGGGGAAGCTGATGTGATTCTAAACATCAAGCTGATTAAGGCAGATGGTGGGATTACTCTCTCGCAATCTCACTATGTTGAAAAGGTTTTGAAGCGATTTGGCTTCTCTGAGTGCAAACCTTCTCCAACACCTTATGATCCCAGTGTGACACTGCGAAAGAACAAGAGAATTGGTTTAGACCAATTGAGATACTCTCAGATTGTCGGTTCACTCATGTATCTTGCTGGTGCAACAAGGCCCGATATCTCGTTTGATGTGAGCAAATTGAGTAGGTTCATGTCAAACCCTAAGATTGATCATTGGCATGCACTTGAGCGGGTTATGCGCTACTTGCAAGGTACAATGAGTTGTGGAATTCACTATTCTGGTCAGCATGCAGTACTTGAAGGATATAGTGATTCAAATTGGATATCTGATGCAGATGAGCTTTATACCACCAGTGGTTATGTCTTTACTATTGGTGGAGGTGCGTTATCATGGAGGTCATGCAAGCAGACCATCTTGACGAGGTTAACCATGGAAGTCGAGCTAGCTGCACTTGACACAGCAACCGTTGAGACAGAATGGTTGCGTGAACTCTTGATGGATTTGCCGGTGGTTGAGAAACCAATACCAGCTATCCTTATGAACTGTGACAATCAGACAGTGATTGCTAAAGTGACAAGTTCTAAGGATAATGGGAAGTCATCAAGACATGTCAAAAGACGATTAAAGTCTGTCAGAAAGTTGAGAAACTCTAGAGTTATAAGTGTGACTTATATTTCAACAGACAAAAATCTGGCAGATCCTTTTACCAAGGGACTACCACGTAATTTGATAGAAATCGCATCGAGAAAGATGGGTATGAGACCCGTATAAGTTGCCATAGTGGAAACCCAGTCTATGTGATCGGAGATCCCGTGAATTAGGTCCTGGGAAGAACAAGCCATTGGTGAACTGAGGAGAGTAACCTTTGACCCTCTCTAAGTAAAGATGCAATACTCTCAAATGCTGTAAGGCAGGTTGGCTTTGTGCCTTAATGTATTTTGTTGGCTTATATTAGCAAAGATGTTGTCCCGCAGAACATTCTTGAAAGAACACACCTATATGAGATAGACTGTCTTACGTCGCTGTCTATGAGATCTGGGTGATCTCTAGTAAACTCATGAAGAGACCTTGGAGTACGACGTATATGCTCCACCCGAGAAGGGGACTTCTGGTAGCCAAGTACTGGTCATGGCTTCAAGTGAAACCCATTCACACAAAACTTGCAATTCAAGTCATAGTCCATTGTCCAAGTTGTGGGTTGGTGTAGCTTGGAGTTTTAGGCGGAAGTTCAACTTAACAGTCTCTGCTGAAACACTAGTATATTAAACAGTAGTGAACAGTGGTGAAAACTGCAGATGGGCATTTGAGATCTGTGGGGGATTGTTAGGATTTATGGGGTAGGCCCAATTGAAAAATTCAATTAAATCCCAGGAAAATCTCAAAAGCCCATATATGTGTATGGCTAGGGAATGGTGAAATCAATAGCACCATATTGCTAGTCCTAGTGGAGTGGGGCTAGCTTAAATATGGAAGCCACACTCACTCACCAAGTCATGGATGAGAGGAGAGAGTGTGGAGAGCCACAAGCGCGCGCGCTCGCTCGCCTCGCCGGGCCGGGGCGGGGCGGGGCGGGGCTGTAACACCCCAGGTGTTACCATGGCTAGGGCACATCCATGCACTAATGGCTGTGATCACATGTGGAAGAAACTTAAGGAGAAGAGTATAAGAACCTTGGGGGCTAGGTTTTAACCAAGAAGAATGAATGACCAAAAGCATTACCCAAGTTGGGTGCACTTATCACCTTGGACAAGAAGGGGGGTAAACCCTAGACCTCTCTTGAACCCTATCTCCTAAACACCTTGGTTAAAGGGGAGAGATTAAGCAAAGGTGCAAATCATGACCAAATCTTTGGCACAAAGTTAAGTAACTTATTAATCTACAAATATAGAGAGGAAACATCGCTAAAAGACCCCTTAAGAAACCCCAAATCCATTCCCTAAGTAGACAAAGAGCTAGAGCTCTCTAATTCTCTCTAAGTCAAAATCTACACCTAATCTAAAGATCCACCGTGTTCACCTTGAAGATGGCACCAAAACCACTTAAGTTCTATACCAAAAATGTGGCATACCACCTAGGGCACCCCCTGGAAAAAGTTGAGACCGAGACCTTGACATTTGACATGTCTTGGCATCACTTTTGTCGCGCAGCGGGCAGGGGGACAAGCCAGATTTGGCGTCCGCATATCTTCTGACCTAGGGCTTATCTTCCCTTGGAACTCACATATAAGAGATAGCCATAGGTGCCAGGAAGAGGTCTGCGCCGGATTTTTGCCAAGATTCGCACGTTTGTGATCTCAGCAAGCGTTTGAACACGGGCAGACGAACACCTCCACGTGTTCGACGCGTTCTGCGCGCGCCAGAGCACGCCCGCGCCCAACCTCGCGTGCCCCGCGTTGCGCCAAAGGCCAGTCAATGCCATGGCCCGCGCCCGCGCCTATAAAATGCCCAGTGACCTTAACCGTACCCCTCCACATGCGCTCAACCTCACCGGAGCTCAAACTCACCGGCGTTTGCCCGTGCACGGCGTGTCCGCGGCCACCCGAGCCCCTGCCACCGTAGACCGGCCAACCGAGCCCTTCCCGACCCTGTCCAGCCCTCGGAGGAGACTGTGCACACCTCGGTGAAGCTCCCCGAGCAAGGAATCGGAGTTTGCTTCACCGGAGAGGCCAGTCCACGGTCGCCGGACTCCACCCGACCGCCGGTGAGCGTAGACCGGGTAATCCTCTGCGCCATTCTTCGATTCCTTATGCACACGGCCTCTACGTCACCCCGTGAAGCTCACTGTGCCATTGGATTGAACCAGGTCGCCGTGGTTTGGCCGGCACACCCGCCGCCGATGAGAGCACCCGCCTGCGCACGTGGACCGAGCGATTCCGGCCATCCCCGCCATCGAGCCGTACACCGTTGTGACCACCAGAGCCTCCCGGAGCCAACCCCGCCCCTCGCCGGACCTCTCTCGCCGCCGGTAAGCCGCGCCACCCTTTTCTTTCTCGCGGGTACTGTTTAAACCTAGGGAGGGACCGCGGGGGAGAAGAAGAGAAAGCTAGGGGGTTTTGCGCAATGTCAGTGACTCGGATGAATAGTAGTGCGGGGGTATAACTGAGAGAGTTAGTTTAGAAATAACCCAAGGACCTCGGTGCAAAGTGGTTTTCCAGGAAACCTTTTATTAAATCTGATTTAAAATTTGAACAGGACTTGAATAATTCATAACTTCTGTTTTATTCATCCAAATTTAGTCAAACCAATTTTGTCAGATCTTAAATAGTATAAACTATTTAGGAAAAATATAAGACCCCTATGTACTACAGAAAACTTTAGGGTTCTAATTTAATTATTGTTTTGACCAAAAGCTAAATAATAGGAAGAAAAATAATTGCACTATTTGACTAAGGTTAAGAAAATTTGGAGAAGTTTATGTCGACCTACTGACCTGTTTAAAAATGCTAAACCTCTCTGTCCACCCCATTAAGGTAGCTTTTGCCATTTGTTTTACAATATGCTTAAGGTTAAGAAAAATAGAAAAGGTGATTTAAATAATGAACGAGGGGCACTCCTATTTTTGTTAGGGTACTTATTCAGTGTAGTTCACTAGAAAAATCTATTATACTCTGGTTTAGTATAAAATAAATACGATACCTTTTATTTTAAGAAAACAAGGAAAACTTAGAAAAACCCTACAAAAATAACCCCAAGGTGAAAATACCCCAACCCTTGGGATAGCTAATGTTTTGTTATTAAGAACATAGGAAAAATATGGAATCTGCTGTTGGACATTTTTCAAATGGCAAGGCAGTAGAAAGTGCCTTTTTGGCATTAAACTTTGGAAAATCACAACTAAATAACCATCCCTTAGCTTTCTGTGGTTTTTGGCACAAAAGCTTATTATTACAGTTAGATGCCAACAAAAATAACCTTTAGGACAAAACCCACTCCTAGTTGAGAGTTGTAGTACAAAGTGGCCCATTTACACAACTTTTGTTATTTTTGTCTAAAGCATAGCCTTTTTATTTTGAACCTCAAATTCCTAGAATGGGCTATAATGACCATTGGCAACCCACTGTGATTTTTACAGAATTTTTGGAAAAAGTTAAACTACTGTTGTAGTTCAAACCTACACTAGAAACCATAATTAGAAAATAAAGAAAAAAAATGAATAATGGGAATTAGTGTCATCCTAAAACCCTCTATAAATTGTCCACTACATTATAATAAAGGGAATACCAATCCACTATGCTTATCCTTGACAAAACCTAAACCTAGAGTGATAAGCATAAACCACTAAAAGCTACGTATGACCAGGAAACCCTAAGTTACTCATTAACTTGGTTTTTCTTCCTTTAGCATAATGTTATTAAATCCTGCATAATCATGACATACATATTCATTGCATTTCGATAGACTGTAACCTCGCTGACGGAGAGTACGTCCTCGTGCCGGAGCAAGGAGCTGCTCAGGAGGTAGCCCCGGATCCAGCACCAGAGCCTGCACCAGAGGATCTGCCTGCCACTGCTTTGGAAGGCAAGCCCCGATTTATGCATAACCTGTTATTTATACTATTTTACTATACTTAATGATTGTAGGATTGATTGTGCACTTAGGTGTAGGAGTTGTTTGAAACCCTAATTGCATGATCTCAGGAATCCTATTGAGATGAATACTAGTATGCTAGGTCGAGGTAGCTGCTTTATTAATTAGGATCTCGGTAGAAGTCGAGTGATTTTCCTAGCACTAGCGCGAGGTCAGGAATTGGTTGTATCTACCTTCTTATCATAATGATGTTGGTTGGTGGACAACAATCCATGGGGATTGGTTGTCCACGGGATAAAAATTGGAATAAGGATTAAGGTGTGGTACCGTGAGTCAAGCGTTTGAACATACTAAGCACATACCAAGAAATATGGTAAATCCGTAAGCCTAGTACCTGATTGAACCTGGCAGTGGACTTTACCCCTCACGTGACCTGAGACGTGGTCTCCCATTCCGGTTATGGTGGGTACAAGTGCGGTCACTGCATGACGGCAGTCGGGGTCAGTGAGGCATTGTACGCCAAGGCGGTGAGCCCTGATCTGCTGATGGGGAATCGATGGGGATGGTTGATGTGTGTGGGGACGGAGTGCCCCTACATGTCGTGTGTTTAGGTTTACCTTGCAAAGTTTAAAACTCGATTCGAATCGTCTGCTTCTCGCAGCTAATGAGACTGCTTGATCCATGTTGCTGCATTGAGTAACAAGTGAAAATATGATGAGTTGACACAAGATGTTGATTGCTAAGTATGTTTGATATCATGTATGAGTAGATAGTACACTTTTAGCCTTAAGAGAGTCACACTTAAATTTGATAAAGTTAAAACTTGATTTAGAAACTCAGCTAGTGCTTTTGGCAACCCAACCCCACAACCAAATAGCTGCATGTCTAGAGGTAGAGGAGTAGACTCCTCACACTGGGTAAGTCTAGCTGAGTATTAGTATACTCAGCCTTGCTTGTGGCATAATTTTACTGGTTCTTTGGAGGACATGGTTGCTGGAGTGACTTGGCCATCCATCTTGCCACCGGGTTGGACTGTCGAGTGGGACCCCACCTCGGCTGAGGAGGAGCATGAGGAGTGATGGGACAGGCTTCCCCATCTCTCCATTTATCTATCGTTAGTTTTATTCCGCTGCACTTCGAACAATGATGATTACTTTTGCAAAAACTCCGATGATGATGTAATAACTTAATACTCCTTAATGTATGGTTTTATGCTTTATTGTATTTGCTCTGTGACTCACCTTCGAGTGAGATTGTGGTACTTGATCATGTCAGTGGCCTCGTCGGACTAGATCCGAGGGATTGACGGGTTATTCCCATTTAAGTGTGGTCTAGCCTTTAAGGCGGGACTTAGGCACTTAAGTCGGAATAATTCGGACAGTTCCGCCATAGCTGGTATCGGAGCTTGTACCACCACAGAGGAATCAATAAAATATAAATACCATCCTTTTCTGAAGTAAAACTTGATAGAAACAATGTTGGATAGATCGTAGGACGATCAGGATAGACCTAGGACGTGAAGCCTTAGGATGATAGAAGGGTAGCTAGGTGGCTAAGTGTTTAAGCCCTACGGGCTACTATAAGGGATGGGAGTTCTTCCCTATTCCCTTTATATTGATGTGAGGTTGTTTAGGACGAGCATGCATGCATTCTTAAATAAACAAATAGATAATTGAGTAAAGACTTAATTACAAAATGATGACCAACTAAGTACCCCAGTACCATTTTTATAATTAGAGAGAGGCTGAGTTGTATTTCCTTTTTCTTTTTATGATTCTTTTTCTTTTACTTACACTTAACCGTACACAGATGACTTCCCATGGATCCTCAGACGACGGGAATGCACTGTCCCACACTGACGGGCTTGCACGAGAGGGCTTTCCCCGCATTTTGTGGGAGGTACTTCAGGGGGCCAGATACATGACACCTCCTCAGTACGTGGTGCAGTAGTTCGAGAAGCACCGAGTGCCCCGCTGTAGGGTGAGGATGACCTTGGAGCCTCATCCCCTGCAGCCAGGCTGGCGTTCGTTGGACTCTGAGTCCTTTGGATACCAGGCGGAGGATACGATAGAGGCGATTGCTCTGCACGGGTTGACCTCTTTCTGCGGATTCCATCCCTTGGAGCTGTCTACCCACCCCATTGGCTTGTTCCCCGCAGAAAGGGAGGACAACCCAATGTGGAAGGATCGGGTGGAGCACGCCAAGGACATCTGGGCTATCTACCCAGGTCAGACTGCTCACTTGACCGTGCGGTGCATGAATGCCCTATACCGTCTACAAGTGATGCGTGGTAAAGCAATGTCCTATCTGATGGCACTGTTGGAGGCAACAAAGATCACCCTGGACAACAGAGAGGAGCTTGTGGTTGATTTGTACACTGAGATGGTGGAAAAGGACTTGTAGGTGGAGCAGCTGTCCAATGAGATCCAAGAGCTGGAGGAATTAGTGGGGACCAGGGAGAACACCATCGAGGTTCTTGAGGATCAGCTTATTAACACCCAGCAGCAGCTAGCCGAGGCTAATGAGCACCTGGATATGCATCACCAGGAGATCCAGGATATGGAGGCCAATGAGGACGTCGACATTGAGGGAGGAGAGGAGACTGCCTCCAGCTTGGACACTGCTGGCTCAGGGAGACCACCTTCCCCCAAGTCAAGTGTTGCCTCGTTCGCTCACTAGGTATCAGGGATAGAGTTAGAAGTCGGTGATGGTAGGACTCCTCACAGCTAGCTTAGCTTTTGCACCCTTGGGGTACTCGGCTAGATAGAGTTGAGTCTTTTGGGCCATTGATGTAATCATGATAAACTCTTTTGGAAGCATGGTTGATGGATGTTGTTAGTTTTAAATTGGGAAGAAAAGTTTATGACTTTTGAGATCTTTTATGTTTATGTCGGAATCTATCAATTCACCTTTTGACTCTTTCGCCACGATTAAACCTTAAACTTGAAGATGTGTTATTGAGAATATATGTGATTTTTCAGATGGCTGGGAGAGCGCGTCGTGGCCAGAATGAGCGCGTTCCTCCACCGCCGCCACCGCCTCCCACCCTGCAAAAGCTAATGGCTCAGCAGAATGAGATTTTGCGGCAGCTAGCTCAGCGCCAGCCACCACCTCAGCACTATGGTGGTGGAGATCATCAACGTCACCCCGCGGCAGCTACCTACCAGGAGTTCCTCAGTACCCAGCCTCCATTGTTCACCAGGGCAGAGGACCCACTTGATGCAGATGTGTGGTTGAGAGTGGTGGAATCCAAATTCCCGCTACTCCATGGAGTTTGCTCAGAGGTCACTAAGGTCAGGTTCGCCACCCAGCAGCTTCGCGGACCTGCAAGGACTTGGTGGGACCATTTTCTTGCTATGCAGTCAGAGGACCGAGAGGTGGAATGGAGAGAGTTCAAGGCAGCTTTCAGGGGGCACCACATACCAGCCGGGATTATGGACCAGAAGCTCAACGAGTTTCTGGCACTCACTCAGGGCAACAGGACAGTGTTGCAGTATGCTCAGGCTTTTAATGACCTGTGCTAGTATGCTAGATATCATGCAGATACGGACGAGAAGAAGAGAGACAGGTTCAGGAGGGGGCTCAACACTAAGCTCCGTGACCATCTCAACACTGTCAGGGCCAACAACTATAATGAGTTGGTCAACATGGACATCTCCCAGGAGGACTGTATCACAGCTCGTCAGGCAGAAAAGAAAAGGAAGACCCCTGTGGCAGGACCTTCAGCTCAGCCACAGCGCTTCAGGATTGTGTCTGACCCTCAGAACAGGGGACCTCAGCAGCAGCAAGGGCGATGGGTGATCCGACCACAGCAACAGCAGCAGCAGGCACCCAACCGCACCCAGTTTCAAGCTCAGAGGAACAATCAACAGCAGCAGCAATATCGCGAGGCAAATGACAACAGGTGTTTCACATGTGGCAACACTGGACATTATGCCAAGAATTGCCCCAGAAACCAGCAGAGGCAGGGGCAGAATGTTAATCAGAACCAAGGCAAGAGGCAGAAGGTGCAAGTGAGGCAAGGCATGCTGAATATCACCACCATGGCTGATATTCCAGAGGGAGCACCCGTCATGAGTGGTATCTTTACAGTTTTGAATTATCCTGCTATTATTCTTTTTGATTCTGGTGATCGCATAGTTTTATCAGTGACAAATTTAGTGCCAAGTGCCAGTTATCCTTTCACCACACCGATGGGGGCCTTACAATTTCAACACCAGGAGGCAGGGTTGCCACCTATCAAATCAACAGACATGTGCCCATAAGGTTTGGGAGTCTAATAATTAAAACCACCCTCCTCATTTTGGGTTTGGATAGCGTGGATATTATATTGGGAACTGACTGGTTAACCAGGCATCAGGCAGTTATTGACATTGCAGCTAGGGCCATTGAGGTGCACTCACCAACTTGTGGTGAAACCACACTATATTTGCCCGACCAAGGTTGTACCCATTCCTGTGCCTTCGTTATGCTAGAATCCCCAGTAGAAAAGATCCCAGTGGTCTGTGACTACCCAGATGTTTTTCTGGATGAATTGCCGGGAATGCCACCTGATATAGACATTGAGTTCGCCATTGAATTGCAACCCGGGACTGCTCCTATCTCCAAGAGACCTTATAGGATGCCTCCCACAGAATTAGCAGAACTGAAAAAGCAACTACAGGAGTTGTTGGACAAAGGGTTCATTCGCCCCAGTACTTCGCCTTGGGGATGTCCGGCTTTATTTGTGAAGAAAAAGGACGAGAGTTTGAGAATGTGTGTTGATTACCGCCCTCTCAATGCGGTGACTATCAAGAACAAATACCCATTGCCCCGCATTGATGTTCTGTTTGATCAGTTAGTGAGAGCCAAAGTGTTCTCCAAGATAGATCTTCGTTTGGGTTACCATCAGATCAAGATCCATGCCAGCGATATTCCCAAGACGGCCTTCTCAACCAGATATGGGCTTTATGAGTTTCTGGTGATGTCTTTTGGGCTGACCAATGCCCCGGCTTATTTCATGTACCTAATGAACTCTGTATTCATGCCAGAGTTAGACAAGTTCGTGGTCGTTTTCATTGATGATATTCTGGTCTATTCCAAGAATGAAGACGAACATGCTGAGCATCTGCACATCGTGCTTCAACGGCTACGCGATCATCATCTTTATGCTAAGTTGTCTAAATGTGAATTCTAGCTGAAGGAAATTAAATTCTTGGGTCACACAATTTCTGAGGATGGGATATCTGTTGATCCTGAGAAGGTACAAGAGGTGATGGATTGGAAACCCCCGACTACAGTGAGGCATATTCGGAGTTTTCTGGGTTTGGCAGGATATTATCGACGATTTATTCTGGATTTCTCCAGAATTGCCAAACCAATGACTGAACTATTAAAGAAGGGAGTCAAGTATGATTGGAGCCAAAAGTGCGAAGATGCCTTTCATACTTTGAGGCAGCATTTGACAACAGCCCCAGTGCTGGCTCAACCTGACAACACCAAGCCATTTGAAGTTTATTGTGATGCTTCCGGTACTGGATTAGGATGTGTCTTAATGCAAGATAATAGAGTAATTGCTTATGCTTCCCGAGCACTCAGACCCCATGAGCAGAACTACCCTACGCATGATCTAGAGTTAGCAGCTGTGGTTCATGCTCTCAAGATATGGAGACACTACTTGATGGGAGCTCACTGTAACATTTACACGGATCACAAGAGCCTCAAATACATCTTCACTCAGGCAGATCTAAACATGAGGCAGAGAAGATGGTTGGAGTTAATCAAGGACTATGATTTGGAAGTGCATTATCATCCGGGCAAGGCCAATGTTGTGGCAGATGCCTTGAGCAGAAAGGCCCAGTGCAATTGTATGAGCATGGATGCAAGAGTTACCACCCTGTGTGATGAATTGTGCAAGCTAAACCTAGAAGTTTTTTCTTCTGGTGACTTAAACTATATCTCGGTGGAGCCCACATTGCAAGAGCAACTAGCCAGGGCACAGATTGACGATAAGGGTGTTCAGGTTATCAAAGACATGATCAAGCAGAAGGCAGAGAAATACAAGTGCTTCCGTCAGGACAGCAAGGGAATTTTATGGTTTGGAGATCGATTGGTTGTCCCCAAGGACCCTGAGCTCAGAAAGAAGATATTGGATGAAGCTCACCTTTCCAAATTCTCCATGCACCCTGGTAGCAACAAAATGTATCATGATCTCAGATCCTTATATTGGTGGACCAGAATGAAAAGGGAGATTGCCAAGTACATATCCGAGTGTGACACCTGCCAGAGGATCAAAGCTAGTCATTTGAAGGCAGCGGGCCCTTTGCAACCCCTTCCCGTACCATCTTGGAAATGGGAGGACATTTGCATGGACTTTATCGTGGGATTGCCCAATACCTCCAGATACCATGATTCTATTTGGGTTATTGTGGACAGGTTGACCAAGACCGCTCATTTCTTACCAGTACACACCACCCACAGGACAGAGAAGTATGTAGAGATCTACATTGACCAGATAGTTCGTTTGCATGGGATACCAAGGACTATAGTATCAGACAGAGTAGCACCATTTGTGGAACGATTTTGGGAACAATTGCAGGAATCACTTGGGACCCATGTAGTACGAAGCTCAGCATACCATCCCCAAACAGATGGTCAGACAGAAAGGGTAAACCAGATTTTGGAAGACATGTTAAGGGCATGTGTACTGCACTACGGAAAAGATTGGGACAAGTGTCTTTCCTTGGCAGAGTTTTCTTATAATAACAGCTACCAGTCCAGTCTAAAGATGGCACCTTTTGAAGCCTTTTATGGGAGAAGATGCAGAACCCCGCTGAATTGGTCTCAAGCAGGAGAGAGGGAAATTTTTGGGCCAGATTTGGTACTTGAAGCAGAGGCAAAGGTCAGAGTCATCAAGAAGAACTTAGAAGCTGCTCAGGCTAGACAAAAGAGCTATCATGATAAGAGGCGGAAGCCTCTACAGTTTGAAGTGGGAGACCATGTTTATCTTAAGGTGTCACCCACCAAGGGTGTCCAGAGATTCGGGATCAAGGGCAAGTTAGCTCCTCGCTACATTGGACCCTACAAGATCAAGGAGGCTTGTGGACCAGTAGCCTATCAATTGAAGTTGCCACCCAGCATGTCAGCTGTGCATGATGTGTTCCATGTATCTTAGCTGCGGAAGTGTGTTCGCCTACCCACTGAAGTACTACCTGAACCAGACATTGAGATAGAACCAGACTTGTCCTACTAAGAGTACCTCGTCAAGGTATTGGATCAGAAGGAGAGATCAACTCGGGCAAGGTCGATCAGAATGTATAAAGTTCAGTGGAGTCACCATTCAGCAGAAGAAGCCACATGGGAGACTGAGGATTTTCTACGCTCTCGCTTCCCCGACTTTCTGCCCAAAAGAGTCGGTACGTAACCCAAAACCCAACCCCCACCTGCCCTTTGAATACAATTATAAGAAAAACTTAGATAACAAGGATAGTCTAAGTTGTGGATTTAACTTAAAAAGGGCTTCCTTCTGAAGTTGCAAAGAGAATGACATTCGAAGAGCAGTTAATTAGAGAAACTTGAACAAAGGAAGGAACAACGCACCAACGCACCTTCATGGCACCCCTCCAGAGGACTCTACCTAAAATCTCGGGACGAGATTCCTTTAAGGGGGGAGGGCTGTAACACCCCAGGTGTTACCATGGCTAGGGCACATCCATGCACTAATGGTTGTGATCACATGTGGAAGAAACTTAAGGAGAAGAGTATAAGAACCTTGGGGGCTAGGTTTTAACCAAGAAGAATGAAAGATCAAAAGCATTACCCAAGTTGGGTGCACTTATCACCTTGGACAAGAAGGGGGGTAAACCCTAGACCTCTCTTGAACCCTATCTCCTAAACACCTTGGTTAAAGGGGAGAGATTAAGCAAAGGTGCAAATCATGACCAAATCTTTGGCACAAAGTTAAGTAACTTATTAATCTACAAATATAGAGAGGAAACATTGCTAAAAGACCCCTTAAGAAACCCCAAATCCATTCCCTAAGTAGAGAAAGAGCTTGAGCTCTCTAATTCTCTCTAAGTCAAAATCTACACCTAATCTAAAGATCCATCGTGTTCACCTTGAAGATGGCACCAAAACCACTTAAGTTCTATACCAAAAATGTGGCATACCACCTAGGGCACCCCCTGGAAAAATTTGAGACTGAGACCTTGATATTTGACATGTCTTGGCATCACTTTTGTCGCGCAGCGGGCAGGGGGACAAGCCAGATTTGGCGTCCGCATATCTTCTGACCTAGGGCTTATCTTCCCTTGGAACTCACATATAAGAGATAGCCATAGGTGCCAGGAAGAGGTCTGCGCCGGATTTTTGCCAAGATTCGCACGTTTGCGATCTCAACAAGCGTTTGAACACGGGCAGATGAACACCTCCACGTGTTCGACGCGTTCTGCGCGCGCCAGAGCACGCCCGCGCCCGACCTCGCGTGCCCCGTGTCGCGCCAAAGGCTAGCCGACGCCATGTCCCGCGCCCGCACCTATAAAACGCCCAGTGACCTTAACCGTAGCCCTCCGCACGCGCTCAACCTCACCGGAGCTCAAACTCACCGGCGTTTGCCCGTGCACGGCGTGTCTGCGGCCACCCGAGCCCCTACCACCGTAGACCGGCCAACCGAGCCCTTCCCGACCCCGTCCAGCCCTCGGAGGAGACTGTGCACACCTCAGTGAAGCTCCCCGAGCAAGGAATCGGAGTTTGCTTCGCCGGAGAGGCCAGTCCACGGTCACCGGACTCTACCCGACCGCCGGCGAGCGTAGACCGGGTAATCCTCTGCGCCATTCTTCGATTCCTTGTGCACACGGCCTCTACGTCACCCCGTGAAGCTCACTGTGCCATTGGATTGAACCAGGTCGCCGTTGTTTGGCCGGCACACCCACCGCCGACGAGAGCACCCGCCTGCGCACGTGGACCGAGCGATTCCGGCCATCCCCGCCGTCGAGCCGTACACCGTTGTGACCACCAGAGCCTCCCGGAGCCAACCCCGCCCCTCGCCGGACCTCTCTCGCCGCCGGTAAGCCGTGCCACCCTTTTCTTTCTCGCGGGTACTGTTTAAACCTAGGGAGGGACCGCGACGGAGAAGAAGAGAAAGCTAGGGGGTTTTGCGCAATGTCAGTGACTCGGATGAATAGTAGTGCAGGGGTATAACTGAGAGAGTTAGTTTAGAAATAACCCAAGGACCTCGGTGCAAAGTGGTTTTCCAGGAAACCTTTTATTAAATTTGATTTAAAATTTGAACAGGACTTGAATAATTCATAACTTCTGTTTTATTCATCCAAATTTAGTCAAACCAATTTTGTCAGATCTTAAATAATATAAACTATTTAGGAAAAATATAAGACCCCTATGTACTACAGAAAACTTTAGGGTTCTGATTTATTATTGTTTTGACCAAAAGCTAAATAATAGGAAGAAAAATAGTTGCACTATTTGACTAAGGTTAAGAAAATTTGGAGAAGTTTATGTCCACCTACTGACCTGTTTAAAAATGCTAAACCTCTCTGTCCACCCCATTAAGGTAGCTTTTGCGATTTGTTTTACAATATGCTTAAGGTTAAGAAAAATAGAAAAGGTGATTTAAATAATGAACCAGGGGGCACTCCTATTTTTGTTAGGGTACTTATTCAGTGTAGTTCACTAGAAAAATCTACTATACTCTGGTTTAGTATAAAATAAATAGGATACCTTTTATTTTAAGAAAACAAGAAAAACTTAGAAAAACCCTACAAAAATAACCCCAAGGTGAAAACACCCCAACCCTTGGGATAGCTAATGTTGTGTTATTAAGAACTTAGGAAAAATATGGAATCTGCTGTTTGACATTTTTCAAATGGCAAGGCAGTAGAAAGTGCCTTTTTGGCATTAAACTTTGGAAAATCACAAATAAATAACCATCCCTTAGCTTTCTGTGGTTTTTGGCACAGAAGCTTATTATTACTGATAGATGCCAACAAAAATAACCTTTAGGACAAAACCCATTCCTAGTTGAGAGTTGTAGTACAAAGTGGCCCATTTATACAACTTTTGTTATTTTTGTCTAAAGCATAGCCTTTTTATTTTGAACCTCAAATTCCTAGAATGGGCTATAATGACCAATGGCAACCCACTGTGATTTTTACAGAATTTTTGAAAAAAGTTAAACCACTATTGTAGTTCAAACCTACACTAGAAACCATAATTAGAAAATAAAGAAAAAAAATGAATAATGGGAATTAGTGTCATCCTAAAATCCTCTGTAAATTGTCCACTACATTATAATAAAGGGAATACCAATCCACTATGCTTATCCTTGACAAAACCTAAACCTAGAGTGATAAGCATAAACCACTAAAAGCCACGTATGACCAGGAAACCCTAAGTTACTCATTAACTTGGTTTTTCTTCCTTTAGCATAATGTTATTAAATCCTGCATAATCATGACATACATATTCATTGCATTTCGATAGACTGTAACCTCGCTGACGGAGAGTACGTCCTCGTGCCGGAGCAAGGAGCTGCTCAGGAGGTAGCCCCGGATCCAGCACCAGAGCCTGCACCAGAGGATCTGCCTGCCACTGCTTTGGAAGGCAAGCCCGGTTTATGCATAACCTGTTATTTATGCTATTTTACTATACTTAATGATTGTAGGATTGATTGTGCACTTAGGTGTAGGAGTTGTTTGAAACCCTAGTTGCATGATCTCAGGAATCCTGTTGAGATGAATACTAGTATGCTAGGTCGAGGTAGCTGCTTTATTAATTAGGATCTCGGTAGAAGTCGAGTGATTTTCCTAGCACTAGCGCGAGGTCAGGAATTGGTTGTATCTACCTTCTTATCATAATGATGTTGGTTGGTGGACAACAATCCATGGGGATTGGTTGTCCACGGGATAAAAATTGGAATAAGGATTAAGGTGTGGTACCGTGAGTCAAGCGTTTGAACGTACTAAGCACATACCGAGAAATATGGTAAATTGGTAAGCCTAGTACCTGATTGAATCTGGCAGTGGACTTTACCCCTCACGCGACCTGAGACGTGGTCTCCCATTCCGGTTATGGTGGGTACAAGTGCGATCACTGCACGACGGTAGTCAGGGTCAGTGAGGCATTGTACGCCAAGGCGGTGAGCCCTGATCTGCTGACGGGGAATCGATGGGGACGGTTGATGTGTGTGGGGACGGAGTGCCCCTGCATGTCGTGTGTTTAGGTTTACCTTGCAAGGTTTAAAACTCGATTTGAATCGTCTGCTTCTCGCAGCTAATGAGACAGCTTGATCCATGCTGCTGCATTGAGTAACAAGTGAAAATATGATGAGTTGACACAAGATGTTGATTGCTAAGTATGTTTGATATCATGTATGAGTAGATAGTACACTTTTAGCCTTAAGAGAGTCACACTTAAATTTGACAAAGTTAAAACTTGATTTAGAAACTCAGCTAGTGCTTTTGGCAACCCAACCCCACAGCCAAATAGCTGCATGTCTAGAGGTAGAGGAGTAGACTCCTCACACCGGGTAAGTCTAGCTGAGTATTAGTATACTCAGCCTTGCTTGTGGCATAATTTTATAGGTTCTTTGGAGGACATGGTTGCTGGAGTGACTTGGTCGTCCATCTTGCCACCGGGTTGGACTGTCGAGTGGGACCCCACCTCGGCTGAGGAGGAGCATGAGGAGTGATGGGACAGGCTTCCCCATCTCTCCATTTATCTATCGTTAGTTTTATTCCGCTGCACTTCGAACAATGATGATTACTTTTGCAAAAACTCCGATGATGATGTAATAACTTAATACTCCTTAATGTATGGTTTTATGCTTTATTGTATTTGCTCTATGACTCACCTTCGAGTGAGATTGTGGTACTTGATCCTGTCAGTGGCCTCGTCGGACTAGATCCGAGGGATTGACAGGTTATTCCCATTTAAGTGTGGTCTAGCCTTTAAGGCGGGACTTAGGCACTTAAGTCGGAATAATTCGGGCAGTTCCGCCATAGGGGCGAAGGGCGCGGGCGCACGACATGCACGTGAATGGTCCGCCGAAAATGGGCGCACGACATGCAGGGGTGCGGCTTCCTTTTGCCGTTTGAATTTTTTGGTTGCTTGGCTGTTAAGTTTAGAATCCTAAACGATCGCTATAAAATCTAAACTGAACGCGAGATTTTCGCGGGCGGATAAGATCGAAGATAGCTATCTGTTCGCGGACTCGGCCCTATAAAAGGCGCTTGGCAGCCAGCATCCAGATCATCCTAGTTTCCGCTTTCACCTCTCTTCACAGCTGAGCCACCTTCAGTTCTCTTCATCCCGACCGCAGACGTGCATCTGCGATCAGGAGAGCAGGTCGCTGGAACCCTTCGCCCTCGAGATCCTGCACTGGGAGAGGATGAATAAGGTTTTTGGGAAGCGTTCGCACACGACTGCTCGTGATCTTCTGACCTTGTCGACCCTGCTGATTTTGCTGCTTCGACGTCGTCGACCCTGCTGATTCCGACCCACGCCATCAACCAGTATGTCTGATCAGTACGCATCATCTGATTTGACTTTTTACTTCAGTTCTTCTGATTTGGTCATGATTTATATTCGTAATTTAATCTGGAATTTGTCTAATTATTCAACAAGTTAAGGGTGCAAACTAATAGTTAGCTAGAGGTTGTTTGGATGTTTCAAGCTAAAAGACTGTTAGTTGGGCTGTTTGAATGTCTCTAGCTAATTTTAGAAGCTTCTAGTGCATTCAAACAGAATCCAACATCATTTGGCAGTGATTCTCTAAGGCCATGTTTGTTTGATCCCAAAACCATAGGGATTGAGGGGGATTGGATATGATTGGAGAGGATTTTGACTTATATGGGATTTAACACCCCTCAATCCCTATAAATTGACACAAAACGAATAGGGCCTAAACAGTTTATTCTCTCGAAACAATTATAAAGCTAACTAAATGTACAAGACCACAACACACAGCAGGGTTGGATCTAGATGGTGAGTGTGTTTGGGTGAGTGGGTACAGTGAGGACTGACGGGCTATGGATCTAGATTGGTTTACTGTAATTTCATATCCTAGCTCTTTGGGTCTAAATAAACTAGTGCACCGATGAGATCGGCTGCTTTTAAAAAAATAGTTATGAGGTCATTAGTGTGGTGTAAGAATAGTGAGGTGAGCATATTGCACACGAGGTACACTACTAGCTGATTCCCTAGTACACTGTTGATGAGGCATTCAAACTAGGCGTTGCACCTTCTAGGAAAAGCACCATTGTCAACGTCCTTTTTTGGCCATCACTACCGAAATCGTGTTCTTTGCCGAGTGTCTAATACACTTGTCGGGTACCGTAATTAGGGGTACCCCCAATGCTCCTTAACCTAGCTAGAAAACATCTTCAGAACAAACCACAAAAACTGATAAGCATGATTCAAGTCAGGGCCTCGTCTACCAAGGGACGCGACCTCATCCGAGCCCAGCCTCGGCCTCGGGTGGGAACAGTAGTCCCGGACGGATTCACTCCTCACCCGAGGGCCTCTTCAGGCAGTAGGCGCACCCTTGGCTCGCCCCGAAGCCCAGCATGGGCAAACTTTGTCGTGCAGCGACCTCGGCCAAGTCGTCTTACCAACCGACTATATCGCATGCTCATTTAATGCGGGGATCGCCTGACACCTTATCCTGACACGTGTGCCTCAGTCGGCAAGGTCGAAGTGACCGCAGTCACTTCGCCCCTTTACTGACCATTCTGACAGGAAAATAGCGCTATTCACCTCGTTCCGACTACTGTGCCAACCACCAGGGTAAAGCTGAGTCACGACCTCCCCCGAGTTCAACCTCGGGCGCAACAGGGAGCTCCGCCTCACCCGACCCTAGGCCTCAGCCTTAGCCTCGGCCTCGGGAGGAGTCACGTCCTCGCCCGACCCCAGGCCTCAGCCTTAGGAGAAGTCTCCGCCTCGCCCGACCTCGGCCTCGGACCGACTACACTACGGGGGATACATCATTGCTAGCTAGCCACCCCTTGCTACGAAGGAACAAGACCGGAGTCACATCAAACTACTCCGATAGCAGGTAATGATGGTTCCCCACATGCGACCATGACGTCGATGGCTCTCAGCTCCTTACAGAAGCAAGGAAACGTCAGCAGGATCCATGCTGCACCACCAGCTATGCTTCCACAGGGCTCAAGGAACTTCTCTGATGGCCACGTTAGCATATGTACAGGGCTCAAGGCGCTTCTCCTCCAGCCACGATAGCACTTAGCTACACCCCCATTGTACAGCTGGTCATCTCCTTGTATCTATAAAAGGGGATGTCCAGGGCCTTCCTAAAGGGAGGGCGAACAGGCACACACACACACAGGGAGACACAGGGACGGGGCGAGCGAGGAGAGGCAGGCAGAGTAGGAGAGATGCGGTGAAGGCTAACTCAGACGCCTCACCTCAGGGCTAGACTCTCTCTCTCTCTCGCTCTCGCTCCCTCACAACGCTTGTAACCCCTACTACGAGCACCCTGGTGCAAGATAACATAAGCCCCATTTCCCCTCTTGTGTTCCATCTTGCATCAACCCATCTGGGCAGGGACACGCAACGACAAATTCACTGGTCAGTTGACGGTCGTCGCGGGTCCGAAACGCCGACAGTTGGCGCGCAAGGTAGGGGACTGCTGTGTGTTAACAAATACTTTCCTGTTGAGTTCCAGATGGGTAGCCTTCAGCAGCCTCTTCAGCCCGGGACGGTGCTCCGCTTCGGGAGTCTTGAGTTCATGTCCCATGACGGCAGCTACGACATGGTACTCCTCCCCTCGCAGCACGGCAGCAACGACGGTCGTCGGCTCGCCCGGCGGCGGCGAATTCGACGACGACTTCCCCCCGTGGCGGAAGAGGAACACCTAGATTTGTCCCGCCACCCTCCTCACCGGAGGAGGAGATGGGGCAACCGTGGCCATGCAGGAGGCGGCACCTCGTCGGCTGTCGGACCAGAGCGAGTCGACGACGCCGGCACCCCTGCGGGGGACATGTCGGATGTTGTCCTCACACCTGAGACAACGACGGGTGTCACTTCCCTGCACTGTGCCAACCCCAAGCAGACTGATGACGCCAGCACCCTCGTGAAGGACTTGCTGGGCGTTAGCCTCGTACCTGAGATAACGGTGCATTCCGTCCCCAACTCGACTTCACCACCGTCCATCAACCAAGAGGTACCGTCCGTTTTCCACCCTGTTCCCTTTAGATTCAGCTTCGATCCACCAAGCGACCCCGCTTCGGTGAGCGCTTTCGCAAGGGCATATCCTGACCTTCCAGGGTACCATATGTGGTCAACCTGGGACCGACTGACGGCCGTCTCAACCTACAGACCCGTGGGTTCCGAGGAAGAGGACGACCCCGACTTCGGTTGGGATTTCTCCGGACTCTGTGATCCTAGTGCCATGTGAGACTTCATGTCCGCATGTGACTACTGCCTCTCCGGCTGCTCTGACGATGGCCACAGCCTTGACGATGAGGGTTATGGCCCAAGTCGCGAGTGTTTCTACATCGATCAGGGGGATCATGGCGAAGACAACCACCTCGGCATGCCAGAAGATGACAACGCCCCTATGCCTGCGTCTCGCGTTGAGATCCCACGGGAGCTAGTTGTGGTCCCAGTCCCTGCGGGGGGTCAGGACACACAGCTTCAGCAACTCCGCGAGGTGCAGGCCAAGCTTGACGAAGAAGCGGGGCGGCTTGTGCAGCTCCGACAAAACATCGAGCAGGAATGGGCAGACCGGGCACTCGCCGGAGGAGCGCATCATCAGGCCCGGGACATCCAGCGCCATATCGTTGACGATGCCAGGGCAGGGCTGCCCCTGGCCTTCAGCGAGGCCAGCCAGAACCTAGCTGCAGCAGCGATGCTACTTCGAACGATGCCAGAACCATCCACCACCGAGGGGCGGCGTATCCAGGGCGAACTCAAGGATCTCCTGGAAGATGCCGCAATCCGACGAGCCGAAAGCTCTGCCTCCCGAAGGCGAGGGTGCCCCTCGGAGCATCGTGCAACATCCTCCCGATGCATGCGGGAGGCCTCGGTCCGCGCCGAGCGCACACGGGACGAGACGCCTGCAGCCTCGGACCACCTCGGCAGCGAGCAACACCGCCGCGACCGTCGAGCCCGCCTCGAGGAAAGGGTGCGCCGAGGCTACCACCCCAAGCGCGAAGGACGCTACGACAGTGAGGCGGACCGGAGCCCCTCGCCCGAACCACCAGGTCCGCGGGTCTTCAGCCGGGCCATATGACGGGCGCTGTTCTCGGCCCGGTTCCGAGCCCCGACTACCATCACCAAGTACTCAGGGGAGACAAGGCCGGAGTTCTGGCTTGTGGATTACCGGCTGGCATGCCAGTTGGGAGGGATGGATGACGACAACCTCATCATCCGCAACCTCCCCCTTTTCCTCTCCGACGCTACTCGGGCATGGCTGGAGCATCTACCTCCTGCACAGATCTCCGACTGGGACGACCTAGTCAAGGCCTTTGCAGGAAATTTCCAAGGTACGTATGTACGCCCTGGGAACTCGTGGGATCTCCGAAGCTGCCGCCAGCAGCCAGGGGAATCCCTGCGAGAGTACATTAGGCGGTTTTCAAAGCAGCGCACCGAGTTGCCCAACATCACCGACTCGGACGTCATCGGGGCATTCCTCGCCGGCACCACTTGCCGAGACCTGGTGAGCAAACTGGGATGCAAGACCCCCACCAAGGCGAGCGAATTGATGGACATCGCCACCAAGTTCGCCTCTGGTCAAGAGGCGGTTGAAGCCATCTTCCAGAAGGACAAGCAGCCTCAGGGAAGACAGAAGGAAGACGCCCTCGAGGCGTCCGTTCAGCGTGGCACGAAGAAGAAGGCCAAGAAGAAGGCGCAAGCAAAACACGACGCCATTGAGGTGGATCTCGTCGCTGCTGCCGAGCACAGGAACCCTCGGAAACCTCCCAGAGGGGCCAACATTTTCGACAAGATGCTCAAGGAGTCGTGCCCCTATCACAGGGGTCCCGTCAAGCACACCCTTGAGGAGTGCGACATGCTCCGGCGTTACTTCAACAAGGCTGGACCCTCGGCAGAAGGTGGCAAAGACCAAGGCAACAACAAGAAGGGGGGCAACAAGGATGAGGAGTTCCCGGAGGTCCACAACTGCTTCATGATCTATGGCGGACAGGTGGCGAACGCCTCGGCTCGGCACCGCAAGCAGGAGCGCCGGGAGGTCTGCTCGGTGAAGGTAGCGGCGCCGGTCTACCTAGACTAATCTGAAATGCCCATCACCTTCGACCAAGGTGACCACCCCGACTGCGTACCGAGCCCGGGAAGGTACCCGCTCATTGTCGACCCTGTCATCGGCAACGCTAGGCTCACCAAGGTCCTCATAAACGGATGCAGCAGCCTCAACATCATCTACACCGAGACCCTAGGGCTCTTGGGGATCAATCTATCCATGACCTGGGCCGGTGCAACGCCTTTTCACGGGATCGTCCCCGGTAAGCGTGTCCTACCCCTTGGGCAACTTGATTTGCCCGTCTGCTTCGGAACCCCCTCCAACTTCTGAAAGGAGACCCTCACCTTCGAGGTGGTTGGGTTCCGAGGGACCTACCATGCGGTGCTGGGAAGACCGTGCTACGCCAAGTTCATGGCCGTCCCCAACTACACGTACCTCAAGCTCAAGATGCCGGGCCCCAAGGGAATCAGCACCATCGGATCCATGTATCGCCACGCTTACGAGTGTGACGTGGAATGCGTGGAGTACGCTGAGGCCATCGCCGAGTTCGAGGCCCTCATTGCTGACCTGGATTGCCTCTCCAAGGAGGCACCTGATGCGAAGCGCCACGCCAGCAACTTCGAACCGGCCGAGGCGATTAAGACCGTCGCCCTCGACCCCAGCAACGACGCCGGCAAGAAAGTCAGGGTCGGCTCCGAGCTCGACCCCAAATAGGAAGCAGTGCTCGTCGACTTTCTCCGCGCAAATGCTGAAATTTTTGCGTGGAGTCCCTCGGACATGCCAGGCATACCGAGGGATGTCGCCGAGCACTCGCTGGACATCTGAGCCGGTGCCCGACCCGTGAAGCAGCACCTGCTCCGTTTTGATGAAGAAAAGCGCAGGACCATAGGTGAGGAGGTCCACAAGCTGATGGCTGTAGGGTTCATGAAAAAGGTATTCCATCCAGAATGGTTAGCTAACCCTGTGCTTGTAAAGAAAAAAGGTGGGAAATGGAGGATGTGCGCAGACTACACTGGTTTAAACAAAGCATGTACAAAGGTTCCCTACCCTCTGCCTCGCATCGATCAAATTGTGGACTCCACTGCTAGGTGCGAAACCCTGTCTTTCCTCGATGCCTATTCAGGCTATCACCAAATCAAGATGAAAGAATCTAACCAGCTCGCGACTTCTTTCATCACACCTTTTGGCATGTATTGTTACACTACTATGCCATTTGGCTTGAGGAATGCAGGTGCAACCTACCAAAGGTGCATGAACCACGTGTTCGGTGAGCACATCGGCAGAACGGTCGAGGCTTACGTTGATGACATCGTTGTCAAGACAAGAAAAGCCTCCGGCCTCCTCTCCGACCTCGAAGTGACTTTCGGGTGCCAGCGTGCAAAGGGCATGAAACTCAATCCCGAGAAGTGTGTCTTCGGAGTCCCCCGAGGCATGCTCCTAGGGTTCATCGTCTCCGAACGAGGCATCGAGGCCAACCCGGTGAAAATCGCGGCCATCAGCAACATGGGACCCATCAAGGATTTAAAAGGAGTACAAAGGGTCATGGGATGCCTTGCGGCTTTGAGCCGCTTCATCTCGCGCCTTGGCGAGAAAGGATTGCCCTTGTACCGCCTCTTAAGGAAGGCCGAGCGCTTCACTTGGACCCCCGAGGCCGAAGAAGCCCTCGGAAACCTTAAAGCACTCCTTACTAATGCACCCATCTTGGTGCCCCCCGCTGCGGGAGAAGCCCTCTTGATTTACGTAGCCGCAACCACTCAGGTGGTCAGCGCCACGATCGTAGTCAAGAGACGAGAAGAGGGGCATGCACTGCTCATCTAGAGGCCGGTCTACTTCATCAGCGAGGTGCTATCCGAGACCAAGATCTGCTACCCACAAATCCAGAAGATACTGTACGCAGTAATTCAGACACGGCGAAAGTTGCGACACTACTTCGAGTCTCATCCGGTGACTGTGGTGTCATCCTTCCCCCTGGGAGAGATCATCCAGTGCCGAGAGGCCTCGGGTAGGATAGCAAAATGGGCAATGGAACTCATGGGCGAAACACTTTCATTCGCTCCTCGGAAGGCCATAAAATCTCAAGTCTTGGCGGACTTCCTGGCTGAATGGGTCGACACCCAATTGCCGACAGCTCCAATCCAGGCCGAAATTTGGACCATGTACTTCGATGGGTCGCTTATGAAATCCGAGGCAGGTGCTGGCTTGCTCTTCATCTCACCCCTCGGGAAACATGTGCGCTACGTGATTCGCCTCCATTTTCCAGCATCAAACAACGTGGCCGAGTACGAGGCTTTGGTTAATGGGTTGCGCATCACCGTCGAGCTAGGGGTTCGGCGCCTCGACGCTCGTGGCGACTCGCAGCTCGTCATTAAACAAGTCATGAAGAACTCCCACTGCCGCGATCGAAAAATGGAGGCCTATTGAGACGAAGTTCGGCGCTTGGAAGATAAGCTCCATGGGCTGGAACTCAACCATGTTCCTCGACGGTACAACGAGACCACGGATGAGCTGGCTAAAATAGCCTCGGGGCAGACGACGGTTCCCCCGAACGACTTCTCCAGGGACATATATCAACCATCTATCAAAATCGACGACACGCTCGAACCTGAGGAGACCTCGGCCCGGCCTGAGGTGCCCTCGGCCGCCGAGGGTGAGGCCTTGCGTGTCGAGGGAGAGCGGAATGAGGTTGCGCCAAACCAAAACTGGCAGACCTTGTACCTAGAATATCTCCTCCGAGGAGAGCTGCCCCCTCGACAAGGTCGAAGCTCGGCGACTGGCTCGGCGCGCCAAGTCGTTCATTTTACTGGGTGATGAAAAAGAGTTGTACCACCGCAGCCCCTTAGGCATTCTCCAACGATGCATATCCGTCGCCCAAGGATAAGAGCTGTTACAAGAAATACACTCGGGGGCTTGCGGTCACCATGCAGCACCTCGGACCCTCGTGGGAAACGCTTTCCGACAAGGTTTCTACTGGCTGACCGCGGTGGCCGATGCCACTAGGATTGTACGCTCCTGCCAAGGGTGTCAATTCTACGCGAGACAGACGCACCTGCCTGCTCAAGCCCTGCAAACAATACCTATCACTTGGCCGTTTGCCGTATGGGGTCTGGACCTCGTCGGTCCCTTGCAGAAGGCACCCAGGGGCTTCATGCACCTGCTAGTCACCATCGACAAATTCTCCAAGTGGATCGAAGTCTGACCCTTAACCAGCATCAGATCCGAGTAGGCAGTGGCATTCTTTACAAATATTATCCATCGCTTTGGGGTCCCAAACTCCATCATCACTGACAATGGCACGCAGTTCACTGGGAAAAAGTTCCTGGACTTCTGCGAAGACCACCACATCCGTGTGGACTGGGCGGCCGTTGCTCACCCGATGACAAATGGGCAGGTGGAGCGCGCCAACGGCATGATTTTGCAGGGACTAAAGCCGAGGATCTACAACGATCTCAACAAGTTCGACAAGCGGTGGATAAAAGAACTACCCTCGGTGGTTTGGAGTCTGAGGACGACGCCGAGCCGGGCCATGGGTTTCTCGCCGTTCTTTCTAGTCTATGGGGCCGAGGCCGTCCTACCCATGGACTTAGAATACGGTTCCCCGAGGACAAAGGCTTACGATGACCAAAGCAACCAGACCAGCCGAGAGGATTCATTGGACCAGCTGGAAGAGGCTCGAGACGTGGCCTTACTACACTCGGCGCGGTATCAGCAGTCTCTGCGACGCTACCACGCACGTCGACGTCGAGACTTCCAAGTCGGAGACTTGGTACTTCGGCTGCGACAAGACGCCCGAGGGCGCCACAAGCTTACTCCTCCCTGGGAAGGGCCGTTCATCATTGCCAAGATTTTGAAGCCCAGGACATACAAGCTAGCCAACGATAGAGGCGAGGTCTACAGCAACGCTTGGAACATCCAACAGCTATGTCGCTTCTACCCTTAAAATGTTTCAAGTCGTTCATGTATCTTGCTTTCTTTACATACATAAATAAAGTCTAACCGTCAAGGAAGGATCAGCCTTGCCTTGGCAAAGCCCGACCCTCCCTCGGGGGCTAGAAGGGGGGAACCCCCTCTGCGTCAAAATTTTCCTCGGAAAAGTTTTCTACCGAAACGACTTTCGTGCCTTTCGACTGCGTCGATAACGGAATCCTAATGACGAGCGAGAGAGACCTTGAACGGCAAGGCCGACCGAGCCGAGGGACTCCTACGCCTCCAGGATACGGATACCTCACTCATCACCTTCCGCGAAAGGTAGCTCACGCTCGGATAAGCGATTCTGCTACCGAACAAGTCCTAACGCTCGAAAACTTTTCTACCAAAACGACTTTCGTGCTTTTCAACTATATCGATAATGGAATCCTAAAAACGACGAGAGGACACTTAAACGGCAAGGCCGACCAAGCCGAGGGACTCCTACGCCTCTGGGATACAGATACCTCACTCATCACCATCCACAAAAAGTAACTCACGCTCGAAGAAGGGATTCTGCTACCGAACAAGTCTTAACGCTCGAAATGAGAGGAAAGAAAACACAGCTTTATAATCCAACAATAAAAATGTTTAGGCCTCAGCGGCCGCAAAAAACATACGCATACTTAAAACAAACTGTTCCTGCAGGCTTAGACATCGGCAGGGGTAGGAGCAGCACCCTCGGCGTCGTTTCCACCCTCGGCAGAATCTGGCCCGGCCTCAGACGGCGACACGGGCGGAAGGACCTCCACCTCAAAGGAGGAAGCCAGTGCCGCGCTCGGGCCCTCGACAGCCGCGTCAAGCCTCTGAACCTCGGCTAAGGCAGCCTCATCTTCATTGGGTAAGCAGTACCCCTCACTGACCCGCTCCAGATCCACGTCGTAGTGGGAAGCGAGCACGGCGAAGGCCCGCCTAACGCCGTGGTGCAGCACCCCGTAGAGTCTGCTGCGCACATGGCCGCCTAAGGCCCGCAGGTGACTCTGGGGGGAGCTACCCGAGGGGACGCCGTCGGGGCCGAAGGCCTGGCAAAAAAGCCGAGATGGCCTCGGACATGGCCACGCGGTTGGCCTCCTTCTGCTCAGCCGCCTGGGCAAGCGCCTTGCAGTTCTCGACGGACTCGCTAAGAGCCGTCTCGAACCCTGCAGATAGCCGGACAAAATTCTTTAGACACAAGGTGAAGAATGGAGACAAAAACAAAGTCACAGAGCGGGCAAAACATACCTTCGGCCTGGGCACGCTGCTGTGAGGCCATGGCTTGGGCAGACCAAGCAGACCCGACGACCACAGCTAGGCCCTCTGCAAGGGTCCTTGTAACACCCCTGGTGTTACTGTAACTAAAACTTGAGCATGGCATCATGAACATTGGCATTGCATATGCTTGACACACCTAGAATGCATTTACTAGGTAAAAATTTCAAACAAGTGTATTGTTTTTGATATTTTGCAAATAGACCCCTGGTTAAGGAACTTGACCCTGAATAGAGTTTAATGGGGCAAAACTTAACCCAAATGAGAAAAACCTAAAGGCTTTTGGGAAAGAGACATAAAATGTCCCCAAAAACAAAGTTGAATCACATTTATACCCTTGGGGTACTAAAAACCCTAATTAGAACCCTAGAAAACCCTAAAACCAAGCCCTAGGGACCTATGTGCAAAATTAGTCCACTTTTGGGCTAAAGTGCAAAAATCAAGTCAAATAAGTTTCTTAAGTCCCTTGGTTCACAAATGTGTGGACTTGAAAGCCAAATGGGGAGTTTTGGACTTAAATGCAAAAAGGACCCCCCCAATTGAGATTTCTCTAAGTCTGAATTTCAGATTGGTAAGCTCAACTTTGGAGCATAGGATCTTTCAAATTATTGAGAATTTGCCCTAGGTCACCACATCAAAGTTGAAGACCAAACATAGGAGAACAACTTTGTTTAAGGGTTCAAGCCATGATCTTGTGAGAAATTTGGAGATAATTAAGCCTGAAGTCAGGCTGTCAGGCTAATACCGTCTGAACTTCAGACCGACAATGGTCTAGACCCAAGTTTGAGAGCCAGTTTGACCTTGATCCAGTGCTCGAATAAGTGTAATCTCTATAGTCGATTTGTAGCTGGTAAGTAGCACTACAACTTTGATGCAGAGGCTTGGGTGAGTTGCCAAGTAAAATTTGGAGGAAATTCGAGTTCAACATTGACTGTCAGGTTCATCTGACTGAAACTCGCGATGGTACAGTAGCCTGGATCGGATCAGGCTGCCCGCGCGGAACTCTCACCGCCGACGATGCCTCCGCCGCGATTCGTGTCGTGGGTGTTTGGATTCGTGCGGGTGGCGAGTAGATAACGTCGCGGAGTGAAAGTGCATCGCCGTCGGTGAGCTGGGCTCCATTCCGGCTAACCGTCGTGCCCCTCCCCTGTGCACTGATCTTTCGGATAGGGTTCTCACCGCCGTCGTGCTGTCACCGTCGCGCACCACATGCCTTAGCGCTGGCTCTCGTCGCGGTGAATCATGCGGTGCATGTCCGGTGATCACCGGAGAACCTGCCACGGTGAAAGGCCACATGGGTCAAGCGCCCAAGCACTTTTTCTCCTCCGACCGCCAGCGCTGCTCGATCGAATTGATCACCACCGCTTACGTATCCTATAAATTGAAGCCTCAACGTGTTCCGCTAGGTAATCATGCGTCCAGTGAACCAACTCGCAGCCCCGATCGTTCCCCACAGCCTCCCAATTTGGGATTTTCCCCAAATCGGTCGAAAGACACCGCAGGGTCGAGCTCACTGCGGCCAGCCCAATTGAGGTTAGTTCATGTTGCTCTGTTGCTTGTTCTAACATCCCTAAGCTCTTCTCAAACTTCCCAACCCTTTAGATCGAGCTAAACTGCCATTGGTGACTGGGAACACACGATTCTATTCGAGGTCTCCGATGTCACCGTGATCAGGAGCATTTGGGTAGCCATCCTTGCAATTGAGGTGGGGGAAAAGCTCGGGGTAGGACTAATTTGGTGTCCGCTGCTTGGAAACCCTAGCCGTTGACCCTTTCGGCCGGTTCGGGCGCTCGCCGGAGCTCGGCGGGGCATGAACGTCGTCGAGGATGGGTCGGGTAAAGAAATAGAAAATCGAGGGCCTTTTTGCGAATTGTCAGCGACCTGGGGAAACAGTAAAGGAACCCATTTCAGGTTAACCGTTAAGTCAAGGGTCCTTCCGCAAAGATTCCAGAGCGCGCGGGCGTGGGCGCGTTTTTCTCTCTGGTGTTGGGCCGCTTGGGCTAGAATTGGCCCAGCACTATTGAAGCTTTTCCTTTTTCTTTTACACTAGCGCTTTAGAAATTTGGTAAAAATTGTAGAAAAATGATAAAATTATGAAACCAATTTTCCTAGATTCCTTATTTTCCCTAGTATATTATAAAAATAGTTTTGTAATTTTTAGGATAAATAAGGAATTTTAGGGCATTTAAAATAGCTTAAAGAAGTAATCCTGGATTTTTAAAAGATAAATGGTAATTCCAAAAATGTTCAAAATTTTTATATGAGTTCCTTATATTATTTAGGAGCCTTAGATAGAGTTTGAATTGATTTGGACCTTGTTTGATCACCAAACCCCAAAACACCCCCCTGCCCTATAAACTCCTTTACTGACTCCGGAAACCCTAAGTTCTCGGAGTTCCGTGAAGGAAAGTTGTATTCAAGACTTAGATAATAAGTTTATATTATCTTTGCATTCTCATAAGCATCCCATGGCATCCATTCTTATATATATGTATGGTTATGTTAGAACGCGAAGAAGAAGTGGAAGTCACCGAAGAAAGGACACCACCATCCTCGGATTCTCAAGCAGGCAACTGCTTCTACTTTGATATTTGTGGATCCGAGCCAGACTCACCTGTTAACGAAGGCAAGCCCCGGTGCATTTGCCACCTCCCTTGATGTTTTTAAAATCTTTCTCACTTGATTGATGCATTAGGTGATAGGAGTTGAATGCTTAAACAATTCCTGCATTACCTTCCTTAATCTTTGATTACCTTCCTTGATACCCTGCTTTACAAAAGGTTTTTACTATGCTTAGTATTGCTCTAGCAAAACAAAAGGTTTTGTTTTACAAAAGATGATTGGCAAAATGGGAGGGATGTTTTTGAAAATAAAACTTGATGGTGGATCCATCATGGCAATGATGGGTCCAACATCGAAAAAGATGTACCTCTGTCAGGTACCAAGTTTTTGGGTAAATGATTAAGCTGAGACCGGGCGGGTGACTTGCACGAGAAGAGAGTCTTGGTGTAGTGTCTCCGTCTGAGTCGATTAAGGACCTTGTCGATGTAGGCCTGCTGACCGAGGACCCTTTAACTGGTCACATGCCTCGTCATGGGTAAGCTTTGCCTCGGGCAGACTAAGGCTAGAATAAGATAACACGAAATGGGCGTGGAGCGGTGGCGAGAGTAGCGTGTACCCTCCGTGGCAAGAGGCTGGACGGTGGTGTATCTGTGCTCTCGGTTTGCGTGAACCTGATCTGGTCTTAAGAAACCCGGTGGCGGGTTGACATATGCAAGGGTTAAGTGCTACATATGTCGTGTGATCGGAGATCCTCAGCTGAGTATAATCGATTCGGATCGCCGTACCTCCGCGGTTATGGAGACTTGGCCACTGACTTACACGTAGCAATCCACTAAAGATGAAGGGCTTGATGAGAAACTGGCTAGTGCAGGACAAGTGTTTGAACTAGGGTAGAAAGAACTCTAGATGCAGGTAACTTTACTTAACCTGAAAATAAAACTGGATTTTTAAGGATCCATTCATAGTAAGCTTTTCCGCAAAAATAGAGTCTTTGATTCTTGTTAAGCCTTACCTTGACTCCCTTATAACCAGCATACCCTTGAGAGTCTTTTCTTTAGTCGGGTAAGACTTGCTGAGTAATTCCATACTCAGGGTTTATTCCCTCGTTGTTTTTAGGTGAGGGAGCAGCAGATTTCTGTTGCTTTTGTACCAAGGTGGTTCCCCAGGATGAAAATCAGCAATGAAGATGCGGGAGGACATGGTCCTCTATAAAAACTTTTGTGTATAAACTTTTATGGGAGGAGTTTTTGCCTCCCTTGGTATGTAATAATACTACTCTGCACTCGTTTATATTTTCTGGTCTGTAATAAGTAACTAAATCTTACTTTTTAAATAAATGTAAGTTTATGTAATCACTTCCGCATTCCGATATCTCCGATGTTCTGTAATGTCTGCAAGATGGGTGAAACGTTCCTGGAAAGGTAAGGAAAGATACCGAACTTATCAAGTGATTCAGGAACATCTACGGGGTTGCCTGATGTCTGTTGGACAAGGACAACCGTAGGTGGGCCTAATGACTTGGAAGGTTCCGTCACAGCTGGTATCGGAGCGAAGCCCTTCTTTGCAGATATTATAAAGCATATTCAAAAGAATTTCAAAAGAAAGACTTACCTTTTTCTTCCTTTCTTATCCCTTATATCTGAAAAATCTATAAAGACCAGGTAGGAAGAGTGCAATGTATAGAAGGTTGAATCAAGTTTGATTCTGTAATTATTCATGCATCATGCTAAGAATTGTACTAATAAATTTCCCCCTTAGAAAATGCTGCCGCGCACAAGAAAGACCGCGCGTAAGTCGAATGGACCAATTGGAGTACCTCGACATCAACTTGCTCCGCGAGATGTAGATAGTAGTAGCGGAAGCAATGATCCTATAGGGGATCTGGAAGCAGAAGTAAGTAGGCTCCAAGCGGAACTCCGCCGCAGGACAGCTATATGGATTGGAGATGGTGACCGTATAAATGAGCTACGAAGAGACGTTCGCCATCTACAAGACCAGCTGGCAGATCGGGATTTGGCACTCGATTGGGTCGTTCAATCTCGTTCATTGGCATGGGCCAAGGAGGCAAGGGCTCAGGCTCGTATAACTGAGCTCAACTTGGCTATCGAAGACTTGCAGACGTACTGCAATACATTACATGAGGAAGTGCATGTATTGTATTCGCAACTGCATCCCAGTGAGCCCATACATCCTGCTGAGTCGGAAGCTGGACCCTCCCACGTGATGGGACAAGCGCTTGGTGGTGAACTAGACCTTTTTCAACCCCCTCCTTCTATGAGGCTGGTCGATGAATGGTCTCCCACACCTAATGATGAGGCTGCTAGGAGTAACCAGCAGTAGAAGTAGTAGTGTAGTAATAAAAATAAAAGTAGAGTATTGTAGATTGTACTATTGTACAATAGATAGTGTATTGTATGTATCCTGTTGTAAAATCGAGTCTGTACATTACTCTTTTTGGTAATGTAATTTGGAAGGTTTTGTCTCTGGCATATAATATTTGTTTTTCTTTCAAATGGCTATTGCCACAGATGCCGTCCAAAACTCGATCCCAGGATGCAGCAGGACCCTCTAGTGGGAGGGAATCTACACCAAATCCACCCCCTGTTCCTCCCACTCTGGCCGAGGCAATTGCTGCCTTGGTAAATGCGACCGCAGATAACACCCGTTTCTTGAGAGAAATGGCGGGTCAGCAGCTTCAACAACAAGGCGGGCGGAGTTATCAACAGGGCCCCCGCGAAACTTCTTATCTAGATTTCTCGGAAACTCGTCCACCCCTGTTTGTGAAGGCTGAAGACCCGTTGGAAGCCGACGAATGGATACGGGTCATTGAACAAAAATTTGGACTTCTGTGTTGTTCAGAAACCCAGAAGCCATTGTTTGCAGCCCAACAACTACGTGGCCCTGCCAGTACTTGGTGGGGGAATTTCACGGCCGTTCAACCGGCCAATCATCAAATAACCTGGGAAGAATTCAAGGTGGCCTTCCGTGAGCATTATATTCCGGAGGGTGTTCTACATATGAAACAAGAAGAATTTATGAAGCTTAGACAAGGTGGAGATACTGTCAATCAATATCTCAACAAGTTTAACCACCTGTCGCAGTATGCAATCGATCAAGTAAATACAGACCTGAAAAAGAAGAATTGCTTCATGAGGGGTTTAAATGATCGAATGCAAAGAAAGATGGCAACCTGCATAGATCTCACATATGGGAAAGCTGTCAGTACAGCTTTAGCTGTGGAAGCAAAATATGCAGGAGCCGGAAAATCTAAGGGATCTGGAGGTGATAGGCCTAGTCAGGGCCCGGTGAAGAGGCAACAGTTTATTCTCCGGCCTTCTAACCAGAACCGTTCAAGTGCACCATCCTTCCCTTTCAAGCAGCCCATAATTATCCGTCCCAACAAAACTCCTACTGTCCCAAGTCAGCCGGGTGCCCCAGGCACTCGATTCCCTGCTCTGCCAAGTTCTTCAACTGGGTGTTTTAACTGTGGCAAGTCTGGGCATTTTATTAAAGATTGCCCCTATCCTAAGCAAAATCAGGCTAATAATCAGCAAGGATCGGGGAATTCAGCTCCAGGCAAGGGAAGTACTTCGGGCAAGAATACCAAGAGGACGGGACGTATATATTATACGCAAGTGGCCACTACACCGGACGGGGAGCCAGTAATGATGGGTACGCTCCTTGTGCCCAATCATCCTGCAATCATTCTCTTTGATTCTGGTGCTTCGCATACCTTCATTAGCAAGAAATTTGTGGAGCAACATCACATTTCATGTCATGAATCAAAAGAAGGATTTAAAATTCACTCACCTGGGGGACAGATTTTTACTAGAGAAGTGGCCTATCAAGTGCCCATAACCTTGGCCGGACGGGATTTTCTTACTAATATGATAGTTCTGAAAGGCCAGGATATAGATGTTATTCTGGGTATGAATTGGTTGGCCAAGTATAAAGCGATCCTCAACACTGATCAAAGAATTATCAGGTTGAGTTATAATCAAGTAGAAATTCTTATACCTATCCCCATTCCAACCCAAGCTACTGGTAGAGTGTATGAAGCCATAATACCGGAAGTCAAGGATATTCCGGTAGTGTGTGAGTTTCCCGATGTCTTTCCTGAAGATTTGCCGGGATTGCCACCTGAGCGGGATGTAGAATTTGTAATTGAGCTAAAGCCCGGTACGGCTCCAATTTCTCGAAGATCGTACCGTATGCCTCCAAATGAGTTGGCAGAACTGAAGATTCAATTACAAGGTCTCTTGGATAAAGGATTCATCCGGCCAAGCTCATCACCTTGGGGTTGTCCAGCCATATTCGTCAAAAAGAAAGATCAAACCTTACGGATGTGCGTGGATTATCGGCCCCTGAATGAGGTCACTGTCAAGAACAAGTACCCTCTTCCGAGGATTGATATCTTATTTGATCAACTGACCGGGGCGAGGGTATTTTCAAAAATTGATCTCAGGTCGGGCTATCATCAAATCCGTATTCGGCCCGAGGACATACCGAAGACCGCGTTCACTACGCGATATGGGTTATTTGAATATCTGGTAATGTCTTTCGGATTGACCAATGCTCCTGCCCATTTCACTTATTTGATGAACTCGGTGTTTATGCCTGAGTTGGACAAGTTCGTGGTGGTCTTCATCGACGATATCTTGATATATTCCAAAAATGAAGAGGAGCATGCTCAACATTTGCGGATTGTGTTAACGCGCCTAAGGGAACATCAGCTATATGCCAAGTTCAGTAAATGCGCGTTTTGGCTGGAAGAAATTCAGTTTCTAGGACATATCCTATCTGCCAAGGGAATTGCGGTAGATCCTAGCAAGGTCAAGGATATTCTGGAGTGGAAACCTCCGACCACTATTCATCAAGTCTGGAGTTTTCTTGGACTAGCTGGGTATTATCGCAGATTTATACCAAATTTTTCTAAGCTTGTGAAACCAATCACAAGTTTATTGAAAAATGATTGTAAATTTAATTGGTCTTCCAAGTGTGAAGAAGCCTTTGAACAATTGAAGACATTATTAACCACTGCTCCGGTATTGGCTCAGCCGGACATCACCAAGCCTTTTGATGTATATTGTGATGCGTCAGGCAGTGGACTCGGCTGTGTGTTGATGCAAGAAGGCCGAGTGATTGCATATGCTTCAAGGCAGTTGCGCCGACATGAGGAACATTATCCAACTCATGATCTGGAGCTAGCTGCTGTGGTTCATGCCCTGAAAATCTGGCGTCATTATCTACTGGGAAATGTCTGTCACATCTATACAGACCATAAAAGCTTGAAATATATCTTCACCCAGTTAGAATTGAATATGAGACAAAGACGATGGCTTGAGCTTTTTAAGGACTATGAATTGGAAATTCATTACCACCCAGGCAAAGCCAATGTTGTGGCAGATGCACTTAGCCGTAAGGTTTCCTGCCACTGTCTTCTGATAAAGAACTCTGACAATACTTTATGTCAGGAGATGGAAAAGCTAAACCTGGGATGGTCCACCAAGGAACCCTAAGTCAGCTAAAGCTGGAGTCAGTTCTCTTGAAAAAGATAATTGATGCTCAAAAAGATAATGAGGGTATGAAGCATATTCGAGAAAAGATAAAGGCTGGAACAGCCAAATGTTTCAAAGAAGATAAGCAAGGCACTGTATGGTTTAATAACCGTATAGTGGTGCCGAAGAATGAAGAGATCCGCCAACAAATTCTTGATGAAGCACATCTTAGCCACTATTCTATTCATCCCGGAAGCACTAAGATGTACCAAGATTTGAAACAATATTATTGGTGGACAAAAATGAAGATCGAGATTGCACGCTATGTGGCCAGATGTGACACCTGTAGACGTGTCAAGGCCATACACTTGAAAACTGCTGGTCCATTACAATCTTTGCCAATCCCAACCTGGAAATGGGAAGACATAAGTATGGACTTCATTGTGGGATTGCCCAGGACTGCAAAAGGGTATCACTCTATCTGGGTTATAGTTGATCGACTCACAAAGACAGCTCATTTTCTGCCGGTCAAGACAGATCACCCGGTTACTGTCTATGCCCAATTGTATATTGATCGTATTCTTAGTCTGCATGGTGTTCCGAAGACTATTGTGTCGGATCGTGGAACGCAATTTGTAGCCAAGTTTTGGGAAGCACTTCACAAATCCTTGGGTACTAGGCTGCTCCATAGTTCGGCATATCATCCCCAAACCAGTGAACAGACTGAGAGGATTAATCAAATACTCGAAGATATGCTGCGGGCATGTGTCCTGGATTTCTCACAAAAATGGGATGAATGTTTGCCCTTAGCGGAGTTTTCATATAATAATAGCTATCAAGAAAGTATTAAGATGGCACCTTTTGAAGCTTTATATGGACGACGATGTCGTACTCCGCTAAATTGGTCTGAACCTGGGGAAAGGTATTTCTTTAGGCCTGATATGGTAAAAGAAACCGAAGAAAAGGTTCAGAAAATAATCCATAATATGAAGACGACCCAAGCTCGTCAGAAGAGTTATGTAGACAAACGGCGAATGCCCTTGTATTTTCTTGAAGGAGACTATGTCTACCTGAAGGTTTCACCAATGAAGGGGGTATCCCGTTTCGGGGTCAAAGGAAAACTTGCACCCAGGTACATTGGTCCATTCCCTGTACTTAAGCAATGTGGACCAGTAGCATATCAACTGCAGCTTCCCGAGACCCTGTCTGCTATACATAATGTTTTCCACGTGTCACAATTGAAGAAGTGTCTTCGGGTTCCTGATCGAACCATTGAAGTGACAGATGTTGTCCTTGAACCAGACTTGACATATTCTGAGCACCCTATTCGAGTCTTGGATCAAAAGGACCGAGTTACCCGGAGAAAAACTCTCAAGTTCTATAAGATACAGTGGAACCAACAATCTGAAGAAGAGGCTACGTGGGAAACGCAAGACTTTTTAAATAAGAATTTCCCAGGCTTTCTAGCCTCATGTAATCTGTAAAGTAAATTCAGTTATTGTAATAAAGGAGTGAACCCCCACACCACCCCTGCCTTGTACCAGAAATAAGGAAATAAAAATGTGACACATTTCCTTTTCCATTACTCACCCTAGGACTTTAAATCTCGGGACGAGATTCTTTTATGGGGGGAAGGATGTAACACCCCTGGTGTTACTGTAACTAAAACTTGAGCATGGCATCATGAACATTGGCATTGCATATGCTTGACACACCTAGAAATGCATTTACTAGGTAAAAATTTCAAACAAGTGTATTGTTTTTGATATTTTGCAAATAGACCCCTGGTTAAGGAACTTGACCCTGAATAGAGTTTAATGGGGCAAAACTTAACCCAAATGAGAAAAACCTAAAGGCTTTTGGGAAAGAGACATAAAATGTCCCCAAAAACAAAGTTGAATCACATTTATACCCTTGGGGTACTAAAAACCCTAATTAGAACCCTAGAAAACCCTAAAACCAAGCCCTAGGGACCTATGTGCAAAATTAGTCCACTTTTGGGCTGAAGTGCAAAAATCAAGTCAAATAAGTTTCTTAAGTCCCTTGGTTCACAAATGTGTGGACTTGAAAGCCAAATGGGGAGTTTTGGACTTAAATGCAAAAAGGACCCCCCCCCCCAATTGAGATTTCTCTAAGTCTGAATTTCAGATTGGTAAGCTCAACTTTGGAGCATAGGATCTTTCAAATTATTGAGAATTTGCCCTAGGTCACCACATCAAAGTTGAAGACCAAACATAGGAGAACAACTTTGTTTAAGGGTTCAAGCCATGATCTTGTGAGAAATTTGGAGATAATTAAGCCTGAAGTCAGGCTGTCAGGCTAATACCGTCTGAACTTCAGACCGACAATGGTCTAGACCCAAGTTTGAGAGCCAGTTTGACCTTGATCCAGTGCTCGAATAAGTGTAATCTCTATAGTCGATTTGTAGCTGGTAAGTAGCACTACAACTTTGATGCAGAGGCTTGGGTGAGTTGCCAAGTAAAATTTGGAGGAAATTCGAGTTCAACATTGACTGTCAGGTTCATCTGACTGAAACTCGCGATGGTACAGTAGCCTGGATTGGATCAGGCTGCCCGCGCGGAACTCTCACCGCCGATAATACCTCCGCCGCGATTCGTGTCGTGGGTGTTTGGATTCGTGCGGGTGGCGAGTAGATAACGTCGCGGAGTGAAAGTGCATCGCCGTCGGTGAGCTGGGCTCCATTCCGGCTAACCGCCGTGCCCCTCCCCTGTGCACTGATCTTTCGGATAGGGTTCTCACCGCCGTCGTGCTGTCACCGTCGCGCACCATGTGCCTTAGCGCTGGCTCTCGTCGCGGTGAATCATGCGGTGCATGTCCGGTGATCACCGGAGAACCTGCCACGGTGAAAGGCCACATGGGTCAAGCGCCCAAGCACTTTTTCTCCTCCGACCGCCAGCGCTGCTCGATCGAATTGATCACCACCGCTTACGTATCCTATAAATTGAAGCCTCAACGTGTTCCGCTAGGTAATCATGCGTCCAGTGAACCAACTCGCAGCCCCGATCGTTCCCCACAGCCTCCCAATTTGGGATTTTCCCCAAATCGGTCGAAAGACACCGCAGGGTCGAGCTCACTGCGGCCAGCCCAATTGAGGTCAGTTCATGTTGCTCTGTTGCTTGTTCTAACATCCCTAAGCTCTTCTCAAACTCCCCAACCCTTTAGATCGAGCTAAACTGCCATTGGTGACTGGGAACACACGATTCTATTCGAGGTCTCCACTGTCACCGTGATCAGGAGCATTTGGGTAGCCATCCTTGCAATTGAGGTGGGGGAAAAGCTCGGGGTAGGACTAATTTGGTGTCCGCTGCTTGGAAACCCTAGCCGTTGACCCTTTCGGCCGGTTCGGGCGCTCGCCGGAGCTCGGCGGGGCATGAACGCCGTCGAGGATGGGTCGGGTAAAGAAATAGAAAATCGAGGGCCTTTTTGCGAATTGTCAGCGACCTGGGGAAACAGTAAAGGAACCCATTTCAGGTTAACCGTTAAGTCAAGGGTCCTTCCGCAAAGATGCCAAAGCGCGCGGGCGTGGGCGCGTTTTTCTCTCTGGTGTTGGGCCGCTTGGGCTAGAATTGGCCCAGCACTATTGAAGCTTTTCCTTTTTCTTTTACACTAGCGCTTTAGAAATTTGGTAAAAATTGTAGAAAAATGATAAAATTATGAAACCAATTTTCCTAGATTCCTTATTTTCCCTAGTATTTTATAAAAATAGTTTTGTAATTTTTAGGATAAATAAGGAATTTTAGGGCATTTAAAATAGCTTAAAGAAGTAATCCTGGATTTTTAAAAGATAAATGGTAATTCCAAAAATGTTCAAAATTTTTATATGAGTTCCTTATATTATTTAGGAGCCTTAGATAGAGTTTGAATTGATTTGGACCTTGTTTGATCACCAAACCCCAAAACACCCCCCTGCCCTATAAACTCCTTTACTGACTCCGGAAACCCTAAGTTCTTGGAGTTCCGTGAAGGAAAGTTGTATTCAAGACTTAGATAATAAGTTTATATTATCTTTGCATTCTCATAAGCATCCCATGACATCCATTCTTATATATATATGTATGGTTATGTTAGAACGCGAAGAAGAAGTGGAAGTCACCGAAGAAAGGACACCACCATCCTCGGATTCTCAAGCAGGCAACTGCTTCTACTTTGATATTTGTGGATCCGAGCTAGACTCACCTATTAACGAAGGCAAGCCCCGGTGCATTTGCCACCTCCCTTGATGTTTTTAAAATCTTTCTCACTTGATTGATGCATTAGGTGATAGGAGTTGAATGCTTAAACAATTCCTGCATTACCTTCCTTAATCTTTGATTACCTTCCTTGATACCCTGCTTTACAAAAGGTTTTTACTATGCTTAGTATTGCTCTAGCAAAACAAAAGGTTTTGTTTTACAAAAGATGATTGGCAAAATGGGAGGGATGTTTTTGAAAATAAAACTTGATGGTGGATCCATCATGGCCATGATGGGTCCAACATCGAAAAAGACGTACCTCTGTCAGGTACCAAGTTTTTGGGTAAATGATTAAGCTGAGACCGGGCGGGTGACTTGCACGAGAAGAGAGTCTCGGTGTAGTGTCTCTGTCTGAGTCGATTAAGGACCTTGTCGATGTAGGCCTGCTGACCGAGGACCCTTTAACTGGTCACATGCCTCGTCATGGGTAAGCTTTGCCTCGGGCAGACTAAGGCCAGAATAAGATAACACGAAATGGGCGTGGAGCGGTGGCGAGAGTAGCGTGTACCCTCCGTGGCAAGAGGTTGGACGGTGGTGTATCTGTGCTCTCGGTTTGCGTGAACCTGATCTGGTCTTAAGAAACCCGGTGGCGGGTTGACATATGCAAGGGTTAAGTGCTACATATGTCGTGTGATCGGAGATCCTCAGCTGAGTATAATCGATTCGGATCGCCGTACCTCCGCGGTTATGGAGACTTGGCCACTGACTTACACGTAGCAATCCACTAAAGATGAAGGGCTTGATGAGAAACTGGCTAGTGCAGGACAAGTGTTTGAACTAGGGTAGAAAGAACTCTAGATGCAGGTAACTTTACTTAACCTGAAAATAAAACTGGATTTTTAAGGATCCACTCATAGTAAGCTTTTCCGCAAAAACAGAGTCTTTGATTCTTGTTAAGCCTTACCTTGACTCCCTTATAACCAGCATACCCTTGAGAGTCTTTTCTTTAGTCGGGTAAGACTTGCTGAGTAATTCCATACTCAGGGTTTATTCCCTCGTTGTTTTTAGGTGAGGGAGCAGCAGATTTCTGTTGCTTTTGTACCAAGGTGGTTCCCCAGGATGAAAATCAGCAATGAAGATGCGGGAGGACATGGTCCTCCATAAAAACTTTTGTGTATAAACTTTTATGGGAGGAGTTTTTGCCTCCCTTGGTATGTAATAATACTACTCTGCACTCGTTTATATTTTCTGGTCTGTAATAAGTAACTAAATCTTACTTTTTAAATAAATGTAAGTTTATGTAATCACTTCCGCATTCCGATATCTCCGATGTTCTGTAATGTCTGCAAGACGGGTGAAACGTTCCTGGAAAGGTAAGGAAAAATACCGAACTTATCAAGTGATTCAGGAACATCTACGGGGTTGCCTGATGTCTGTTGGATAAGGACAACCGTAGGTGGGCCTAATGACTTGGAAGGTTCCGTCACAGTCCTGGCCCGAGCGGTCGCCTCGGGTCTAGAAAGGTGGAAGCCCCCTCTTCGTCAAAACTTTCCTCAGAAAAGTTTTCCACCAAAACAACTTTCGTGCCTTTCGACTGTGTCGATAACGGAATCCTAATGACGAGCGAGAGAGACCTTGAACGGCAAGGCCGACCGAGCTGAGGGACTCCTACGCCTCCGGGATACAGATACCTCACTCGTCACCTTCCGCGAAAGGTAGCTCACGCTCGGATAAGTGATTCTACTACCGACGAACAAGTCCTAATGCTCGAAACAAGAGGAAATAAGCACAGCTTTATACTCGAATACCCGAATGTTCAGGCTTCGGCAGCCACAAAGAACAAACACACATACTAAGGGTAACAGTGGTACCTAGACTTAGACGTCGGCAGCACCCTCGGCGGTTTTCCTGACTTGCGGCAGATGTCTTAGTACTTAAAGCTATTACATCTTGCTCTCAAGCAAGTACCATTACAAACGGGACTCCGGCTCCATTCCCGCGAGAATGAACAACCTCCACACCAGAAGGCATGCAGGATAACAAACCCCAGGTGGCTCGCCGGCGACCACTGACCAGCAGCGCGACAAAGAGCTCCGCCTTGGGCGGCTAGACAGCAGCAGCGATGGCCTCAGGGCAAACGCTACTGTGAAAAGGCCCTCGCTCACGTCCCCTCACGAGGGACGAGAACTAGCCATTAAAGCCAAAGAGCCGGAAGTCCAGAACATAGGTGGCACTGATGGTCTCGTCGGTGGAGGCAACCGCTTTGGCAGAGGAAGCCTCACCTATGGCGACCACCACCTCAGCACCGACGACAGCGGCCACCTGCCCACCAACACCGCACCGGCGAACGTGAAAATTCCCTTTGGCCCGGGAACAGGATCTAGATGTCGCCTAGAGGGGGGGTGAATAGGCGAATAAAAATTATCACTTTAAAACTTAAATCTTACTCTACTCGAAGACAGGATCGCAGTGGAGTGAAGAACCCTTCGAGTAGGTTGCAGTGGAATTGAAGTTCCTGTCTTACGAATATCCTGCACTTCAAGGAAAGCTAGTACCACAAGTAAGTAGTGAAGTGTAGATATATAAGCAAGTAAGAAAAGAGTCAGAGTACAATACAGAACAGAGCACACAGATGCAAGGATTTATCCCGAGGTTCGGCCAAGCCTAAAATGCTTGCCTAGTCCTCGTTGGAGTTAGCCACACCTGGGCTTGGAGTCTATTTCAACTCCTTCCTCCGTTTGCTCAGATCTGTCAGTATGACAGATAGAGCCTTTCACTATTGAGTGGGGTTACAACAGAACCGCGGCTGCTTACAAACTTCTTGGCAGCACCCCGACAGAGTAATGATACGCTCAAGACCTTGCTCTAGCTCTAAGCAGCACTTCTCCTCTCTATTAAGGCTTATAGCTGTGCCTTCTACACAAACTATAGAGTTACACACAAGAGGGAGAGTGAGAATTGATTCGAGTGAAGTCTACACTTGTTGGCTGCGCTTGTACATTGCTTGAGGCGCCTAGGGGTCCCTTTTATAGGCACAAGGGGCCTAGGAGCCGTTGGAATCCCATTTGGAAGGCAATACTTTCTTTCTGTCGGGTGGCGCACCGGACAGTCCGGTGCACACCGGACACTGTCCGGTGCCCGATTTCTTTCCTTTTATGGCGAAGCCGACCGTTGGCAGTCTTGGAGCCGTTGGCGCACCGGACATGTCCGGTGCACACCGGACAGTCCGGTGCCTCCATCTAGCCGTTGGCTCGGCCACGTGTCCCGCGCAGATCGCGCGGCCGACCGTTGGCCCGGCCGACCGTTGGCTCACCGGACAGTCCGGTGCACACCGGACAGTCCGGTGAATTATAGCCGTACGTCGCCGGTGAATTCCCGAGAGCGGCCAGTTCGCTCGAGCCAGCCTGGCGCACCGGACACTGTTTGGTGCACCACCGGACACTGTCCGGTGAGCCACCGGACAGTCCGGTGCACCCAGACTGAGCAGAGACTTGGCTGTACACAGCCAAGCCTTTCGCACCTTTTTCCTTTTCTTCTTCTTTCTGTTTCTAACACTTAGACAAATATATTAGTCCACAAAAACCAATGTACTAAGTCTAGAAACATACCTTCTCTTAATTATTACATCTATAGCATATCACATGCTTGAGCTTTGATGTTGGACTCATAAATCATCAAGTCGGTTTGACTTGATCTAGATTGACATTTCTTAGCTCCAACATCCTGCAAAGGTCACATAGAACATCTCCAAACATAGGAACAACCCAAACTAAAGATCAAGGTGAACTTAGCTCTTTTGGGCTGCTTCCAGTTCTGGTTTTGACACTTGTTCTCCTTCTAGTGACCTTGATCTCCTTCTTAGAGCTTGATCTTGAGCCTTATGACTTACACCACATAACTGTAGCTGTTACCTCATTGGTTGTAAGTCATGTCCTTATGTAGTGATCCTTGATGTGCCATAGCTGTTCTCAACTCGATCACCCTTGACTTTGCAAGCCTTCTTCTTCACCCTTGGCTTTGGGTTCCTCAGCCTCCTTGACCTTCTCCCGTGCACTTGGTACCTCGAAGCTCTTCTTGCCTCCGTCCTTGGCTTGATCAGTTGTCTCCGAGCTACGCACCCGAGTCTCACTTTATGCAATGTCCATCTTACTTGTGATGTCCATTATGTATCCATAATCCAGTTCTTGGACAATCACATTTGTTCACTTGTGTTGAACCCTGTAGGCTTTACCTTAAGCACCTGTTCAACACTTAGTACACTTGTTAGTCCTTTAATTGAGTTGTCATCCAAACACCAAAACTTACAAGAGAGCTTTCAATCTCCCCCTTTTTGGTGATTGATGGCAACACAATTAAAGCTTACATAAGAATAAGATTTGAAGCACAAATTTGAATTCTAAGATTATAGAATGCTCCCCCTAAATATGTGCTTACTTCAAAAACATAATCTTGACCTCAGACGCCAATTTGCACATACTTAGGAAAAATCGAAACATTTCTACACCTTAGCACTTTTTAGGATGCATTGTGTTAAGAATCAAACCATGATGCTATAACACACAAATGCACATAATCAGAGTTAAACACCATTCAATTTAGTGGATATATCACAAGAATATCAACCTACCACATGACTATCTATTACACTATAGAAGCCAAATAATTCATCGCAGCGGAAACACTAGTCCATATGATGCAACACATATAATACTGCAAGAAGCATATGAATATCACACTTGGCAAAGCTCAAACTAACACATCACTAACACATCACAAACTAACACATCACCCATCACACTTGGCAAAGCTCAAACTAACACATCACTAACACATCACAAACTAACACATCACCCCTTAGGATAGGCTTTCCTCTCAGGTTGAGATAAGCTTTAATGCACAACTTCTCCCCCTTTGACATCAAACACCAAAAACCATACTCAAGCAAGAACATAGGATGATGTCAAGGGACAGCAGGGTGTTAAGGAGGAAAAATGATTATCAAAACTCCCCCTTACTTATTGAACATATGCACTATCAACATTTAGGTAAGATACATATATGCAAATAAGATTAATACTTCCTTGTACCTTTACCATGTTGTAGTGTACTCCCCATCTTGAAAGATTTAATCTCTCGAAGCTCTTCTTCATACTTGTGCCTGATTCTTTATCCTAACTTTTTCTTGTTGCTAAGACACCAAACTTAGAACAAGTTATAGTATTGGGCACAAGAAGAAACTTCTATTCTAATGATTATCAAAAGATGACAATTGAAGCAAACTATCACGGCTACCAATTGAAAAATACCAATTGCAAAGTTCATTTATTATACCAATTGAAAGTTCCATGATTTTTAAGAATAAGCATCTATTTTCACCAGATATTATAGAGCATGAGTAATGCACTTACTCACTACTTGAGATACCAATTTCTTGACTTACAGAGGTACCCAAGTCCTGATTGCTCCATTTCTTGCTTATCTTCTCTTTTCCACTTAGAGACTATACAAGATTGCTCAAGAAACAGTTAGTTCTCAAAAGACACAAGTTATGTGTGCTCCCCTCAAGTTGTGCATCAAGTATTAGAATGACTTGCACTTTGCACATTCTAGCTTCCTTAGAACTAGAGGGGATCACAACATATCTTGGTCAAGGCATACTCTATCACTTTCATCACACAAAGATGCCAATTTGAATAACAAATGAAACGCCACTTAACACCCATTGAAGGCTAAATGAGAGGTTGACTAAATACAGCAATGCACGCCTCAGTGACACCTAGCCCAATTGAATACTCACGGAAATCTAACATTTACTTAACCTGTACATGCTTCATATTTAACTATCATTGCATATACCAATTGAAGATCAACACAATCATGTATATAAAGCGAAATATCTAAGCATGTCATGATTAAGAAGGTTTCTTAGATGCACAAAAGAAACAACATTTTAAAGGCATAAATTACCTAAACCAAGATATTACCAATTGAAAGACAAGAACATAGCTATGATCACAATGAATGGAATTTCAAGAATATTTAATGAAATTGCATAGCTTCATTTTCCATACCTTTGCCTTTATGAGAGCACTTGTTATCACCAATTCAGGACTCCTTTTGCTCACACACCTCATAGCTCAAAAGGGCACGACATGGATTTGAAATTCACACAATACTAAACTAGGGTAATCATGTGAACATGCACTAAACAAAATGTCATATTTGCACATAGCATGACTTACAAAAAGTTACAGGTTTATCCATATACACCAAGAGAGTTAATCGTTGTGGATATAACAAATGAAATAGCTACCCATGAATGATTCAAAAGATATATCCTATATAGCACCAGTCATGATTAAGCAAACATCATTATGATTCATTTAACACAGACAATCATAAAGCATAACTACTCCAAAGATAGGTAGCACAACAAGCCAACTTAAGAGCAATACTAAATTGTAATTATGTACTTAAAATACACGGGGTACCGTCCTTTGGAGAGCATGTTGTAGATTCTCATCAAGGTCCTTTACTTGATTCACCAATAATGATTCAGGACCTATACACCTTATTTCACTTGAGATGAACATGGGATTAGTGTTTCACAATAATTCAACCTTGGGTCAATAAACACCAAAACAATTAACAGCTTAAGCATAGAGTTTTAGATAACCGTCTTAATCTCTCCCATGGTCTCCAGTCCATCTCAAGGCACCTGCATGGTCTAGTTAGCACAGTTTGGTACCCATCTCGGGATGGGTCCATAATGATCATCTAAATGTGCCTTTGGTACCCAAATGGCCTTTGTGCTAGTTCTAGGTGATCTCATTATAGATCTAGCACAAGTGTATGATTTGGGTCTCCTAAGCGAATGAGATTGACACACATTCACTTCTTTAGGAATCTTACCTTTATAACATACCTTTGATATATGACCCTGCTCACCACACTTGTAGCAGAAGCGTCGCTCAACCTGACATGACGCTTGCTGTTTGTCATTTTCCTTGGTGAGGGTCATCTTGGAGGATGCACATCCTTGATTCTTCATGACCGGACATGAAGTGATAATGTGGTCCTTATTGTTGCATCCAAAGCAACTTCTTGTCCCTTCATCCTTGTCTTTGTACGGATAGGATGCGATGAGGTGGCCTATCTCCTTGCATTTGAAACACCTCCTTTTTCCTCTTCCCTTTTTGTGCTTGAAGGACATGGAGAGATGATTAGTACAAACAACATGACTAATTGAATTTTTACCTTTTTCCTTTTTCATGTTGATTTCTTCATTTATAGCTTTGGGAACATTCTTCTTGTTGAGCTTAACACTTGCTGCAGTTTTTCCTTTCTCAAGCTTCTTCACCACGCGCCTGTGGATATCTTGAGAGAGTTGAGCAATGTGTCTTCTCCTTAGCTGTCTTTGCTTCTTGTTCCCACGCAATTTTCTTTTTGATCCTGCAACTTGTTTCTCAAACAAAGATTGGCCTTTCTTGGGGCGGTGGAGGTCAGCACATGATAATATTTTGACCAATTGATTACTAGTGCAAGAATGAGGTTCATATGAGTTTAAACTAGTAATTACTACCTCATGAGCAATATCGAGCATGATATGATCATCAACTAGTTTACTATGAGAGTATGACAACATATCATACTTTTCACTAAGAGCAAGCTTTTCTAAATTCATTGTTTCTACTTGACTTCTAAGCATAGAATTTTCAGTTTTAAGTTGAGCAACATTAGATAGAGCATCATAATTATTACTTTGCTCAATTAACATTGAATCATACCGTTGGACCAAGACATCATGAGAGCACCTCAGCTCCTCATGTTCTTTGGTCATCTTCTCCAGGCTGTTGTTTGTTTTGATGAGAGTCTCCTCTAGCCTGAGAAGCGTCTCGCCTTGTTCCTTGTTCCTTCTCAACAACTTAACCAAGAGAGCTTTGTCCGCTTTGTTGAGATGGTTGTAGAAACGGCGAATCTCCTCTTCTTCCACATCATCGGTCTCATTTTCCCTGTCATTAATGTCAGTGGAAGCAATATAGGAAAATGTACCTTGTGATGATGAAGATTCATCCTCGCTATCATCCTCATATTCCTCCTCATCATGGCTTTTGTCTCCACCGTCATTGTTAGCAATAAAACACTTATTATTAGTGGAGACCAAACCTGTCGACGAGGTAGCTTCATCGTTGGGTGTCCATCGTTCTTGATCTTCTCCCTTTGAATGGTTAGCATCACAAGCAATATAGGGAGTAGAAGTAGTACAATTTGCCACAAAATATTTTACTTTAATTCTATTCCATAAATCATGAGCATCAACAAACAAATCATTATCACTACTCATGATGGCAAAATAGGCACTTCTAGAAAGAGACTCAACTAAGATGTTGCAAGCACGGTGATTGAGAGATAAACATCTTAGTTCATCATTAGAGGGATTTTTACTAATATCAGATGGAAAAATACTTCTGCTAAAGATCTGTCTCAAATCAGAATCAACACTCATGAAAGCATTATAAATAGAGACAGACCAAGATTTGTAATTAGAGCCATCGCCTAAAAGAATTTCTACAGTTACCTCTTGTGACGACATCGTTATCTCCGGACGGCTAAGCCCACACTGGAGAGGCCTAGCTTTGATACCAATTGAAAATTCCCTTTGGCCCGGGAACAGGATCTAGATGTCGCCTAGAGGGGGGGGGGTGAATAGGCGAATAAAAATTATCACTTTAAAACTTAAATCTTACTCTACTCGAAGACAGGATCGCAGTGGAGTGAAGAACCCTTCGAGTAGGTTGCAGTGGAATTGAAGTTCCTGTCTTACGAATATCCTGCACTTCAAGGAAAGCTAGTACCACAAGTAAGTAGTGAAGTGCAGATATATAAGCGAGTAAGACAAAGAGTCAGAGTACAATACAGAACAGAGCACACAGATGCAAGGATTTATCCCGAGGTTCGGCCAAGCCTGAAATGCTTGCCTAGTCCTCGTTGGAGTTAGCCACACCTGGGCTTGGAGTCTATTTCAACTCCTTCCTCCGTTTGCTCAGATCTGTCAGTATGACAGATAGAGCCTTTCACTATTGAGTGGGGTTACAACAGAACCGCGGCTGCTTACAAACTTCTTGGCAGCACCCCGGTAGAGTAACGATACGCTCAAGACCTTGCTCTAGCTCTAAGCAGCACTTCTCCTCTCTCTTAAGGCTTATAGCTGTGCCTTCTACACAAACTATAGAGTTACACACAAGAGGGAGAGTGAGAATTGATTCGAGTGAAGTCTACACTTGTTGGCTGCGCTTGTACATTGCTTGAGGCGCCCAGGGGTCCCTTTTATAGGCACAAGGGGCCTAGGAGCCGTTGGAATCCCATTTGGAAGGCAATACTTTCTTTCTGTCGGGTGGCGCACCGGACAGTCCGGTGCACACCGGACACTGTCCGGTGCCCGATTTCTTTCCTTTTATGGCGAAGCCGACCGTTGGCAGTCTTGGAGCCGTTGGCGCACCGGACATGTCCGGTGCACACCGGACAGTCCGGTGCCTCCATCTAGCCGTTGGCTCGGCCACGTGTCCCGCGCAGATCGCGCGGCCGACCGTTGGCCCGACCGACCGTTGGCTCACCGGACAGTCCGGTGCACACCGGACAGTCCGGTGAATTATAGCCGTACGTCGCCGGTGAATTCCCGAGAGCGGCCAGTTCGCTCGAGCCAGCCTAGCGCACCGGACACTGTCCGGTGCACCACCGGACAGTCCGGTGCACCCAGACTGAGCAGAGACTTGGCTGTACACAGCTAAGCCTTTCGCACCTTTTTCCTTTTCTTCTTCTTTCTGTTTCTAACACTTAGACAAATATATTAGTCCACAAAAACCAATGTACTAAGTCTAGAAACATACCTTCTCTTAATTATTACATCTATAGCATATCACATGCTTGAGCTTTGATGTTGGACTCATAAATCATCAAGTCGGTTTGACTTGATCTAGATTGACATTTCTTAGCTCCAACATCCTGCAAAGGTCACATAGAACATCTCCAAACATAGGAACAACCCAAACTAAAGATCAAGGTGAACTTAGCTCTTTTGGGCTGCTTCCAGTTCTGGTTTTGACACTTGTTCTCCTTCTAGTGACCTTGATCTCCTTCTTAGAGCTTGATCTTGAGCCTTATGACTTACACCACATAACTGTAGCTGTTACCTCATTGGTTGTAAGTCATGTCCTTATGTAGTGATCCTTGATGTGCCATAGCTGTTCTCAACTCGATCACCCTTGACTTTGCAAGCCTTCTTCTTCACCCTTGGCTTTGGGTTCCTCAGCCTCCTTGACCTTCTCCCGTGCACTTGGTACCTCGAAGCTCTTCTTGCCTCCGTCCTTGGCTTGATCAGTTGTCTCCGAGCTACGCACCCGAGTCTCACTTTATGCAATGTCCATCTTACTTGTGATGTCCATTATGTATCCATAATCCAGTTCTTGGACAATCACATTTGTTCACTTGTGTTGAACCCTGTAGGCTTTACCTTAAGCACCTGTTCAACACTTAGTACACTTGTTAGTCCTTTAATTGAATTGTCATCCAAACACCAAAACTTACAAGAGAGCTTTCAGAACGGCGGCCGCCCCAATGCGCACCGGCAGGTCCTCACTCCCGTCCTCGCCACAGGAGCGAGGACGAGACGGTCCCAGAACACGAACACTGCCCTCGCGACGTGTGACGTGTTGTGCGACCCCTCGGTGCAGCCGACGGTGCAGGGAGGACCTGGACGTGGCCGACCCGCGCACGGCACAACCGACACCCGTGCGGCGGACGAGCAGCCACGCTCCGCCCCAGCGGTAGGAGGCGGCACCGGAAGCAGCACCAGAGCCGCTCAGGCCGGGGAGCCAGACACGCGGCAGCTAACAGCGCCACAGACGGTGAATGCCCTTCTCCCCCGATCACTAAGGGAAGGAGCGGGCCGCTGCCCACGTGGAGGCAGGACCAAACTCGGTGCACCCTCCTCCCAGCACGGATGATGAACATCCTTGAAGCTGGGGGTTGGGGGGAGGCCACGGCCCGGCTCGCTCTTCCCCACCATGAGGCCTGCGGTCATCCTCCTGGGTGACCGTCGACGGGGGACTGCAGCCGGGCTGCATGATGAAAATCCTTGAAGTCGAGCGATTACTGAAGAGCGCCAACCCCTACGAGGTCATGCTCCTCAAACAGCAGCAAAAAGAAGGCAACACAGGTGCACCCCATCTGGGGGCTCGGAAGGTGGAAAGACGCGATGAATGGGAGGAGTGCGAAGGCATGACTACCACCCGGGGGGTCGATCCCTTTTTAAAGGCAGATCCCCTCACTCGCACCCCCAAGCGTCACGGGCAAAGTCTCCACCGACGCGCTCCAGGGTACTCACCCTACGACATGGGGGTCGGGTCCCACGTGTCATACGAGCTGACCCGAAACGTGAAGAACGCAAACCGACGCACGCGAAGCATGTAACCGCCCCGCGGTTATAAGCATTCCCCCATCCTCGCCGAAACCAACGGTTGAAAGGGCGGACCGCCACGTAAGAAGCATGCAACCACACCACGGTTGTGCACCCTTTCGGCTCTGTCGCATCCGGCGGTCCAGCATGGAGGCCTAGGCCCACATGTCATGTAACCGGCGCGTCAGTTACTACGTGCAAGGAAACCGCACTGCCACTTGAGCCAATGCCGCGTCTTCTCGACTGCAGAACCGGTGCAGCGGTTCGAGGCAGCCCCGCGCGTGATCCAACAGTGCCTATTAAGTGCAACGATCATGGGTCAGTCAGCCGCGGGGATAGGCGCGACGGTTGATATGGCCAAAAGCGGACCGGCAGTAATTGTAGCAACAGACGTGCGAAAGCGGCGGTCCAATCACCTACAGGCTCGCATCCTCTCCTGAAGCGGCAGAGGAGCCCTCTCCCACGGCATAAAGACGACGCACCCATGTTCCGTTCCTCGAACGACTCACGCACGCGGAACAGACGCCCCGCGAATCGCTCGTCCCATCGCATTAACTCCTTGGCAGGGCAATCGACACCTTTGGCAGCGAAGCGGGCGACGTTTCACCTCCGTCATGATGACCGCGTCAAAAAAGGTGCGCCACATTATTTAAATTCGTATCCTTTTCTTTTTCCTCTCTCTCTCTTGCCACAGGGACCGGGAAAGGGGATATTTCAAAAAAGATCCTTCTCAGTGAAGGAAACGGGCTCCGAGCCCTCCTACTGATCAGGGGTTCGAAGGTTGCACCCTCCGGGGTTTGGCAACCGCCCGAGAGCACTCGGGCTCCGAGCCCTTTACTGATAAGGGGTTCGAAGGCTGGCCCCTCGGAAGGGATCGACAGCCGCCCCAGAGCACGCAGAGTCAGGGATGACCCTGGGTACGTCCATTACATGGCCGAGGCTCGGGCTACGCTCCCGAGGTACCCTAGGACATTTCCAAGACCAGCAGGAACGATTTGTAATGGAATCCCACCGGAGGGAGGCATCGAGCCCTTGGACCCTATCGAATGGGTCCGGGTCCAGCAAATCACCCGCAGGTACTTTTGGAGCGCGCCTCAGGGCCACTAGCCGACCCTTATCGAACGGGGCTCGGGCGTCCACTCGGATCACCCATTAGCAACTCACTGGAAACACCATGTTCGGTGCCCTTCGAGGGTAACATGGCGCTTTCCCCCCTTCCTCCTTGCGAAGAGGCGACGAAGGGGCGTACAATAAAAGTCAAGACGGTCCTTGATCATCCTCTCGCTCCGTGCAAAGGCTCGGGGGCTGCTCTCGCACCAGGCTATGGCCAAACTGTTGACCACGTCAACAAACCAGGTTAAAAACTCGGAGCCTGACCGTGCACCTAGGCTACGGCCAGGCCGCATGAGGGAACAAAAAGGCTGACCGAGGCATCACAGAAAGAATTAAGACCTCAGAGGAGTCAAACCACTCCTCCGAGGCCTTGGGGGCTACACCCGAAGGGTGAGCTCGCACGCACCCATCGGAACAAAATATAAACCGAGAAAGGCTGGTCCCCTTGCAAGAAATCCGGCAGAACCTCCAAGCGAGTACCTACACTCCCTTAGAGGCTTGGAGGCTACTGTCGGGTACCGTAATTAGGGGTACCCCCAATGCTCCTTAACCTGGCTGGAAAACATCTTCAGAACAAAACACAAAAACTGATAAGCACGATTCAAGTTAGGGCCTGGTCTACCAAGGGACGCGACCTCATCCGAGCCCAGCCTCGGTCTCGGGTGGGAACAGTAGTCCCGGACGGATTCACGCCTCGCCCGAGGGCCTCCTCAGGCAGTAGGCGCACCCTCGGCTCGCCTGAAGCCCAGCTTGGGCAAACTTTGTTGTGCAGCGACCTTGGCCAAGTCGCCTTACCAACCGACCGTATCGCATGCGCATTTAATGCGGGGATCGCCTGACACCTTATCCTAACACACGTGCCTCAGTCGGCAAGGTCAAAGTGACCGCAGTCACTTTGCCCCTTTACTGACCATTCTGACAGGAAAACAGCGCTATTCACCCTGTTCCGACTATTGTGCCAACCACCAAGGTAAAGCTGAGTCACGACCTCCCCCGAGTTCAGCCTCGAGCGCAACAGGGAGCTCCGCCTCGCCCGACCCTGGGCCTCAGCCTCAGCCTAGGCCTCGGGAGGAGTCACTTCCTCGCCCGACCCCAGGCCTTGGCCTCTGGAGAAGTCTCTGCCTCGCCCGACCTCGGCCTCGGACCGACTACGCTACGGGGGATACATCATTACCCTACCGCTAGCTAGCCACCCCTTACTACGAAGGAACAAGACCGGAGTCACATCAAACTACTCTGATAGAAGGTAATGATGGTTCCCCGCGTGCGACCATGACGTCGATGGCTCTCAGCTCCTTACGGAAGCAAGGAAACGTCAGCAGGGTCCATGGCCCACCACCAGCTATGCTTCCACAGGGCTCAAGGCACTTCTCCGACGACCACGTTAGCACATGTACAGGGCTCAAGGCGCTTCTCCGCCAGCCACGATAGCACTTAGCTACACCCCCATTGTACAGTTGGGCATCTCCTTGTATCTATAAAAGGGGATGTCCAGGGCCTTCCTAAAGGGAGGGCGAACAGGCACACACACACAGGGAGACGCAGGGACGAGGCGAGCGAGGAGAGGTAGGCAGAGTAGGAGAGACGCGGTGAAGGCTAACTCAGACGCCTCACCTCAGGGCTAGACTCTCTCTCTCTCTCTCTCTCTCTCTCTCTCGCTCTCGCTCCCTCGCAACGCTTGTAACCCCTACTACGAGCACCCCGGTGCAAGATAACATAAGCCCCATTTCCCCTCTTGTGTTCCATCTTGCATCAACCCATCTGGGCAGGGACACGCAGCGACAAATTCACTGGTCGGTTGATGGTCCTCGCGGGTCCGAAACGCCGACAACACTCGGCAAAGACTATTTTACACTCGGCAAAGGATTTGCTGAGTGTAACACTCGGCAAATACTTTATCGGCCAAGGGTTCTTTGCCGAGTACTTTTTTTCGGACACTCGGCAAAGACTTTGCCGAGTGTCGAAAAGCACTTGGCAAAGAAAAACACTCGACAAATTAAGAATCAATTTTTTTAAAAAAACAGCAAAACATTTTTTACACTCGGCAAATGATTTGCTGAGTGTAACACTCGGCAAATACTTTATCGGCAAAGGGTTCTTTGCCGAGTACTTTTTTCGGACACTCGGCAAAGACTTTGCCGAGTGTAGAAAAGCACTTGGCAAAGAAAAACTCTCAGCAAATTAAGAATCGATTTTTTTAAAAAAATAGCAAAACATTTTTTTAAATTATAGGAACTACTCTCCAACCCTACCTTACCCATTGCCCTATCATTTTTCACTATTATTTTGAATCAAATTTATATGTTTTGTGAATGGTGAGATTCGAAATCGCAGCCTCCCTCTCGCGTATACCCTCCTATACCAATATACTACTACACCAATTATGTCTATATTACGTTTTCATTACCCATGTACTATAACAAACCGAGAGTAATTTGATTATTTAAGGCACTAAATGAGCCCATGTACATAACTTTTTGAGATCTACAAGTTTTATTTTAATAGTTTCTACATCCGAGACCGTTTACAAAATTTGAATTTTAAATTTGGAAACTTTACATGAATTTTTCAATGATAAGATGATTTCAAATCAAAAAGTTGTTAATTACAAAGTTTCATTACATTTCAAGACCTACAACTTTTATTTTGGTGGTTTTTCCATCCGAGATAGTTTGAAAAATTCAAATTTCAAAATTCAAACAAGTTTTGCATAACAAGATGATTTCAAACCAAAACATTGTCAACTACAAATTTCATAACTCTTCAATACCTACAACTTTCATATTGGTGGTTTTTTCTTTCGAGGTTGTTTCAAAATTCAAATTTTAAAATTTTTAAATTCAGATGTAGTTTTCGTTGACAATATGACTTCAAATGAAAAAGTTGTCAACTACAAACTTCTATAACTTCTCAAGATCTACAAAGTTTATTTTGGTTGTTTGGTCATTTGTTCATCTCACATGATGGTTCTAACAATATGGACAAATTCTATACGTCTCTCTCGTAGTTTCATAAACTACGAGAGAGAGATAGGTTTTATGAATAAATTTATTTTTATTTTGTCATATGAAGAAATATTCAATATATAAATTATACATCATGATGAGTTATACAAATTTGTAGTTGAAAACTTTTTCATTTGAATTAATTTACTGCTTTAAAATGTGATTTTTAAATTGTCTTTGCCTAGTGTTAGAAAAAAGCACTCGGCAAAGATCTCTTTGACGAGTGTTGTATTTGTGACACTCGACAATGAGCTCTTTGCCGAGTGTCAAAAAAAGACACTCGGCAAAGAAACTCTTTGCCGAGTTTCACAAATAAAACACCCGGCAATTGCCGAGTGTCACAAATAAAACACTCGGCAAAGAGCTTCTTCGCCGAGTGTTATCTTTTACCAAGAGTTTTTTGTGTGGCACTCGGCAAAGAGCTCTTTGTCGAGTGCCCGAAAAAAACACACTCGACAAAGAGCCAAATTCTGGTAGTGCATGGTCCCTCACCTCAAAAATGAAGGAAAAAGAGAACATAATTTTTTAGTTTCTAAATAAACCCATTTTCAACCAATTCGGTTCCATGGGAAGGAGGCGTTACCCACATGAGAATTCATATATACGGTTGATGAAACACTCGATCGCCCAAATCATGATAAGAAACAAAGTAGCAAATACATTATCTTTATCGAAACAGAAAGTAGGGAAATTAGATAACCAACAATATGAGTTTCCCTTCTGGTTCAACTGCAAACATAAGGATGATTAATTTGTCCGTTGTGGTTCAGGTTGATGATGGGTGGTTGATGACATGGGTAGTGCTTTGGTGTCAATTAGTGGACTAACTAGAGTATGATTATATGTTGTATAACCATGTCTCTCGGCTTGTGATGTGCGGTTGTGCAGGCCAGGGGCAGTGGTCGACAGTGAAGGTGAAGATCATACGGGTTCGTGCCGATGACCTAGGAGCGGTGAAGGACGAGCGCTGGATCTTGATCGAGAGATTGGAGAAACCGAGTAACTAGCCATGGTGGCTAACACTTGGGACACGCACCAGTGCAAGGACGTGAAGGGGTAGATTGTGTCGCGGCGCAGTCGCAGACTGACGGGACATGGGGATGTGCACCAGGTGCACTTCTCACAGTGGTTTCGGTGGTTAAGCTTCAAAACCACCTAGTGCTTTAGTTCACCGGTTTTGGGTGGGTTTGGTCGTCAAAACCCTGTAGTGCGGTGATGGTGAGAATCGGAGGTGAAATGTGATGTCATCGCGAAGGGTGCGTCGAGGCGTAGCAACTTCATGAAGAGTGTGTGGCCGTCAAATGCATATTCCAGGAGTCGGTCCATTTTGCCCTAGCTAAGTGGATATGCTCTTTTTATCTAGGGTTAGTTCAGTCTAGCATTTAACCGCCTATAAATAAGTGGGAGGGTTGTTGCTACAACCATTTTTTTTGGCTATCTCATTGGGCATTAGAGCACTAGCACTTTCATTTCTTTGTCTTGTATTAGCTTTAATTTTGAGAACCTCAGACGCTTTTGATTTGTGGAGTCTGTGACTGTGGATTTGTGAGAAAGTATGGCGTAACTACACGTGGTTCAACATCTTTCAAATCATGTGCCTAGTTTTTTTAGTTGAGTTTTTTATTGCTTTGTCTTCTCTCTCAATCCCTCTCTTTTTCTGTGGTTCTTTTTGACGATCTTTGATCTATTGAGTTGAGGTTTGTTATGGGGATTGTCTTGGGGTGAGATACAATCTTTGTATCACTGCGAACATTTGGTTTGAGCAGTTTGTGGTCGTGAGCTGATCTCATTCTGTTTTGGTCATGTTTGAGAAAACCCCAACAAAACTCCATTCAAGTTGGGATTTTGAATCTGTTTGTGGTATTCTGATTTATTCCAGTTCAAACTTCACAAAACATTGTCTCTCCCTCTGCATTTGATGCTTTGAAAATCTTAGATCATTTTGGGCAAGTTTTATTGCACGGCACTGCCGCTCGCCTTGTTCTGCAGTTTTGAATTCCATCTTCTGCAGTTTTCTAAAGGGGTTCTCTACTAATAGTTTGGTGCAGTCAATCGACAATGGATTGATATGTACTATGTTACAAAACTTTTGGAGTCCCATGGGGTTGGATTGAAGTTGGGATTAAATCACATGTGCACTCTCGAGTAGAGAAATTTTTGTGGCTGCCATTCACCCCCTTCTGGTCGCCTCATCGGTCTTTCAATTGGTATCAGAGCCAGTTAAGGATCAATCCACCCTAATCGGTTCCTGATCCACGGAGGCGACATGAAACGTGATTTTATCAAATCATCGTTCTTTGATGGGACAAACTACTTGTATTAGAAGATCCACACGTTGGCATATCTTTAGAGTATAGGGAACTGAGTTTGGGAGATTTTCATTGATCCCGCTTTCGAGGTACAGGGTGCTTGAATCACGCCTCTACAGATAGAGTTACATGATTCGAACAACAACTCCTAAAATGCTTTGTTCTCGTGTCTCTCTCTTGCTTAATTCAAGAGAGTTGGACACTTGGGTATGGGTCATTAGATCTAGACTACCCTAGAGAAATTTCATGAGGGTAACAATCATGTCAAAACCAAACTCTTTGAGATGTACCGTCAAGTGTATGAGAATTTTGTATAGTTGACTGGAGCGACCATTGATTTGATATTTTCTCGGTTCTAGTCGATTGTGAACAAGATGCGCGCAAACAAGGTGCAGCCTTATGACGATCATGACAGAGCACTCAAGTTACGCATGCTCTAGATCAGAGGGTTTGGTAGATGAAGGACATGTGCAAGTACACCTTCAGCAAGCACAAGTCCAAGGGGAGGTTTTACAAGGAGGCGCTCAAGAAGAAATACCTCTAGAAGACCAAAATAAGGAGCGTGCCTTCCTCACCTCCCTTAGTGACCTCGACCATGACACTCATGAGTCCTCTTCTTCCTCGAGCAATAAGGAGCTCGAGATGCAGGTTGAGGACAAGCTCAACGAATTGTGCTTCCTCGCTAACACCATAGGAGGCCTCTGCATCATGACACATGGTGAGGATTCGGTGGGCGGTGATGATAGGAACATCGGTGATGACTCCACCTCTGATGTATCACATGCTGCCAATGATCTTGCTGCTAAGGTAGATGAGCTAATGGTTGTTTTGGCTAGTCAGGAGAAATTGCTTAGGCTTGCTCCTCATGAGATGAAAGATTACAAGAGCAAGTATGAGAGCACACTTAGTGAGCTTGAGTTTGCTATAGCTTTTGTCGTTGTGTCCAACGATATTGAATGTGATGAGCACACTCTTCACATGTCGAACATCACCACATTGCAAACCAAGTATGCCACACTATTAGATGAGTGCGATAAGATTGGATCTAGGTCAAGATTGTTGGGTGCATGTTAGACTTGTCCTGGCTTGCAAACTAAGCTAGCAGAGAAGAACGCTAGGATAGCCTTGCTTGAGAAGGCTAGCTCAGTGAGTGCACTTGTACCTACTCAGTGTGCACTCTATGAGGGTTTGTAGTCCACGCTTGAGTCCTACAGACATGATAAGACTAGGATCAAGGAGGAAAACACATACCTTCAATCATTCTTGAACTAGGTGTCTAGTAGTGAGCCCTATTTGGGCATGATGGTCAGTTAGTTCAAGAGGGGAATTGGCAGACCGGGGTTAGGCTTGCTGCTAGGGCTAGGAGTGACGCTCATTTTCGGAAGGTTGGTGAGTGCAATGGCCTGACAACCTTAGAGAAACCTCCATCTACCTCCCAACCTATCAAATTCACTCCTTCCAAATCCTCCACCATAGTTGTGACATATTGAGTGCTTGTGGAGCCTCTAACAGGCCCACCTCAGAAACAAGTGTGGTGTCCAAAACCTAACAATCTCAGGATCCCACTTGATACTTTGCTTGACATCTCTAATGATCTCCTTCCTAGAACACCACTGCCACCCAAGATGAGCCAATCCCACAACCAGTTTCTACCTAAGGGAGAGGTGAGGTACCACTATGAGTATTGCAAGAGGGATGGGCACTTGGAGGCATTTTGTTTTAGGAAGAAGATGATGAGCGATGGGATTTGGGGTGAACAATAAGGACATGTACAATGCTTTCCATCATGTGTATGTTCCTCCTATTCTGAGGCATGATGCTAGGTCTAGAGGTGCTTTGCCTCATGCTGCTAAGCCGCAAGCAGTGAGACCATGTGTTGGTCATGCTCGACAGGGTGTGGTCGTGTGCCATATGACCAAAGACCTCGTGGTAGAGGCTTTGGTTCCCACATATCTAGCGAATCATGGTTTCCTTCTCGTGGTGATTGTCACCCATATGGGACCAGGGATGTTTGGTATTTTCCCTAACACTTTTTAGGGGAAAATGCCGCAACACTAGTATTCTTCACAGTTTAGTAACTCTAGTGTTGTGTCATTTGCTCACCCAATGTATTTCTATTGATGTAGGATGGAGGCCTGGAGAACACGTGGCTCATGGATTCTGTCTATTCTTGCCACATGACTAGAAGTTCTAGATGGTTCTTAGCCTTTACCTCGTGATTGGTAAGAAATACATCACATTTGAGGATAAGTCGAGAGGTAAAGTTGTCTCTCGTGGTACTATTTAGGTGAACGAGAGCTTTGTGCTCAAGGATGTTGCTTTGGTTTCCAATTTGTATTTCAATCTACTTTTTGTCTCGCAACTCCTTCAGGACGATTTTGAAATGGGCTTTCAGAAAGGCCTCTCTCGTGTTTTGGATGCTAAGGGAGATCTTGTTTGCAGGATTTCTATAACACTTAAAATCTTAACTCAAAATTTAAGGAAATCATTTTAAATATATATATATATATCAAAATAACGTAACTAAATAAATAGATTAATATAAATATGCATATCATGCTGAGGTTTTGAAGTGAACATTAAAATTTGATTATAAAATGAGAGAATGAGGGTTAAATAGAAATTTTAATTTGGAAAATAACACATTGGATTAAGTGAACTAACCTTTTTGCAAGGAAGTTAATGAAGAAAATACTCATAATAATGATAAAAAGGCAACTGAGAAAATGATCTCATATTAGACTCTTACTAAACAATTTAAAGATTTTGAAATTCAAAACTTGAAGTTTGATTTGAATTGGAAATAGGAATTTGAAAATTTGAAAGAAATTAAAAAGGAAAAGAAAAAAGAAAAGAATAAACCTCGCGCCAGGCTGTTTTCTCCTCCACTCGGCCCATCTTATGGTCACAAGCACGGGCCCGGCGTGGTTGAAGCGCCGATAGGCTGGGCCTACGTGTTAGTGTAACACCCTGATTTTAGGGGTATAAAATTTCTTTCTAATTATCACCTAAAATCATGTGTTACCCTTCCTTTTCTCACTCTAGGCCTTCTTTCTCTCTAGATTCTTTCTCCCTTTTTCCCTTTAACTAGAAATAGCTTAAGCTAGTAGAGATTAATTATTTATTTTTGTCAAAACCTTATGAGTCATGACTTGTTGCATCATGCTGAGCTTAAAATATTCTTTCAAGTGTTACACAAGTTTGAATTTATTTGAATATGAAACCTAGTTTGAGTTTGAAACCCTAGAGAAAATAAATAGAAAAGGCATTAGAAATTCCAGGAAAATAGGAAAAGCTAATTCGGCCCAAGGCAGCCTATTAAGCCTAGCCCATGTGTGTCCGTGCCCGCGCGCCCTCTCTGCCTGACAGGCGAGCCCCACCTATCGGCGCAACCCCGAGCGCCCACTCTCCCTCGCTCTCTCGCTGCCCAGTGAACCCAGCCTGTCGGCGCCGGTTACTTCACCCGCTCGCTCTCCCTGTCTCTCTATTTCGCGGGCTCGGTTCGCCAGCCGTCGAGCCGTTGCCCCACGCGTCCCCTTTTCTCTCCTTGCGCTGTTGGCCTACCTTGTCAGATCCGCCTTCCTCGCGCCCACCGTGGACCAGCGCGTGCGCACTCGCGCACGTCGCCGGGTTTCTCGGCCACGATGTCCGCCCACTCGCCCAGCTCCCTTTTTAGAGCTCCGCCAGTGTCTCGCACACACCCCTCACCTCATTTCGCTCGGCTTCACCTTCTCTCGCGCTCTGCCCATGCCGCCAGCCGCCGCCGGAGACCGGCGTCCGTGTTTCCGGCCATCCAGCTCGCCGGAGACCGCTCCAAGCCTCCCCAAGCTTCACCGTGAGGTGAGACACCCGTCCCCGTGCCCAATTTCCTTTATTGCGCTCTGTGTTCGTCCAATTTCGCCTTCGTCGGTGCTCGACCGCGGCGGTCTGCCGTGCTCGCGCGGTGTCTGGCCGATTTAGCCCGGTCTAGTTCACCGGAGTAGTTCTCTGTGTCGCCCTGCCTCTGCTGAAATTAGCCCAGGCCTTAGCCTCTGCTGTCGGTTTCTGATCCAACGGTTAGATTCACCCGATACCCCTTCGCGCGGCTGTTTTGCTTAAGAAACCCCCTAGTTTTAGGAAATCAACCCGCCATCCCTGGTTTTCACGCGCAGGCCCCTGTAATCTTGCAGATTTAGCCCTAGACTTTTATTTAATCACAGATTTAGCTCTAATTTCATATTTCAAACTTGAAAACTTGTTTATTTCATAATTTTTGCATATGAACTCCAAATTTAGTGATTCAAATTGCAAAATGTTCATAGAATTATTCTCTGTTTAAATAAAATGGTTTCACTTACTGTCTGCACACTCTAATTTTTAGGATTGAATATGAACTAATGTAGATGTAGTTTTATTTATTTAATAAAATAAATAAAAGGAGAACCTTATAGATTTAAACTTGTTTAAGCTTGTGAGATTTGTAATATGTATTACATAAGTTCATCTCTGTTCTAAATTTTAGGTCACAATAAAATAAGTTGAACTATGTTTATATACTTGTAAGTAACACTTAGGGAAATAATAATCTATTCTCAAATAAAGTTAATGTACGCCATAGTTTATGTTATACTTTGAATTTATGTCTTTTTAAGATGTGTTCCAATGTTTGTACATGTTTGGTGTGATGTTCATTTGTACTTTCCAAATGTATTGAATGCATGCTCGCTTTATTTAGACAACGAGTAGTCTGAGGTTCCTGAGTGTATTGTTGGAGACCTCCCTGAGTAGCAACCTAGTGAAGGCAAGTGTCCTCAGACCTACTATGTCCTACTATACTTTATAATTCACTGTCCCGCATTACATTACTGAAACTTAAGGATTGACTAGTTTGTATTTCCCTTACCCTTGTTTACCTTTTGGGTTAATCATGGTTAGCTTATGCTATTGCTTTAACTTAATAAATGAACATGATGTGATCTTTTATGATACGATGATGTTATCCCGATAAGGTTCTTATGATTCTTTAGGGGACTCAGGCTCTTTCCTGAGTGCCTCTCTGTAAGGACCTGTTTGGGTAGTGACAACCCGGGATAACAGTGCAACCATAAGGGTGGAATGGGACGCCCTTAGCTGATTAATTAGAGGAACCAGAGGAGTAGTTGGCTTCGCCATAGGGCCGTCAATGGGGTTCGGGCACAGTACTTGCTCTACCAAGGTTGGTTCCAGAGGTTCTTTGATTTGGTTTTGTTAGTCACCCTTCCTTTGGGGAGATGTACTGTGTTTATGAAACTGGAGAAAACCTAACGAGCGGCTATGACCTCTGGGAAATCTTTGTAAAGGCTACGTAGTGAGACCCTGCTAGGTCACCTTGGTAGTGATCAATGGGGAGGCTAGAACCTCGGGCAGAATGGGAATCACGGCTTGTGGGTAAAGTGTGCGACCTCTGCAGAGTGTTAGAAACTGGTATATCAGCCGTGCTCACGGTTAAGAGCAGCCTTGGGATCCTCTTCAATTAGAAGAACAATGGTTACTTTAATGATGATGATTAACAATGGTGATTATAATCCTGATCTCTAGTATTTCCTCTTGGAGGGAGTGCCTCTGGCTAATAACTGGGTTACTACTAAAACTTGGCTCTACTTAAAGTAATAAAACTTGACCAACTAGAAGCAACTGCTTAACCTTAACTCCACCTACAGCTAGTCCACTTTAGCCAAACGGGACATTTGCTGAGTACGTTGAAGTGTACTCACCCTGGCTTTACAAACCACCCCACCCCAGGTTGTCCCCACTGTTCTCAGTGCTCAGGAGGTGAAGTTAGCAACATGGATGACTTCGAGGAGTTCCAGGAATATGACGAGTTCTAGTTTATCTTAGTGGCAAACCCCCAGTCAGCTGCCTGTGTAGGCCTAGCATCTACGTTTCTTATTTCCGCACTTTGATAATTATGATTGAACAATGGTTATGTATTAGACTATGTGGATGTCTTGGACATCTTGATGTAATAAAGTACCTTTTCCGCTATTTAATCCAAGCATTGTGTGATGATGTCCATTTATGTAATCACTGTGTACATGAGTTCTGATCCTGGCACGTACATGGTTCACATTCGGTTTACCTTCCAAAAGCGGGTGTGACATAAGTGGTATCAAAGCCTTGCTGACTGTAGGACCGCTAACCTAGGCTAGAGTGGTCGCCCTAAGGACTATAGACCCATACTCTTACCTTGACCTTAGAATTCATTCAAAAGTTGGTCATCTTGACCAACTCTATGTTATCTACTTATCTCAAAAAGTTTTGTCTCACTTTTCTTTCTGCTTACTTTCTGGTCTCATAGTTCTTCTCTTACTCTTGTGCTTACGGTATCTTTTGTAGATGGATCGTCTTAGGTGCACATCACGTAAGTCTGTGATCCCCTTTTTGCCTTCTCGCCTGGCGGAGCGTCCCCTGCGTTGCATAGTGTCAGTTCAGTCCAGTCCCCTGGAGAGACTGCATCGTCGCCTGCATGAGGAGCAGGAGCGCCGACGCCAAGAGCAGGCGCAGGACCAAGAGTAGCAGGACTCTTCCGCCTTAGCTCAGCAGAAGGTGGAGTCTGAGGGGCCTCCTTCCCCTGCACCTCAGCTAGAGATGCCCCCTACACCACCTCAGGGCATCCCGACTGCTGGAGGAGACCCTAACGGAGACGGAGAGGACGCCAGTGGTAGTTCGTGCCACGGCACGGAGCTTTCGGAGGAGCCGAAGCCGGATGGATGGATCGCGAGACCCATCGCTCGTGACGCTGCTCGCGGGTGTCACTTCCACAACGCTCTCGATACCCTGCTGCGTCGGGCCTTCGACCGACACACATGGTCTATCGAGTACCGTTGTGTAGTCTACCAGCATCGTCGCGGGCTATACCCGGACCAGTGGGAGGCTACTTGCTTGGTGCGCCGTCCGAATGATGATCTCCGGGGTGCAGAGGCCTTCTCGGAGCACTATTCTATTACTGAGAGGGACACTGTCGAGGCAGCCATGCAAGATGCAGCATGACATGCACTTTCTCAGTATTGCTCGTTGTTCAGCGGGGTAGCTAATGGCCTTGACCTGAAGTACTATCCCCGTCGTTCGACCGGCAGTGCTGGAGGTGTGATTGTCTCGCCTATTGGTGAGGGCAATCCCAGGCTGAGCAGCATGGTCAACTTGGTCGCCGTGCTCAACACAAAGTTGGACCACGCCCTTGACGAGTTGGGCAAGGTTCGGGCGGAGGTTGCAGAATTGCGTGCTGAATGCGCGACACACCACTATCTGGATGGTGGTTCTCCTGTCCCTGTCAAGATTCAGCACCCTTACCGTTCACCGCCCCGTGGTCGCTTCGACTATGGTACCCCAGACTGCAGGACCCAGATAGATTTGGATCCCTAGATCGACAGAGTTGAAGTCTGTAATAATGCTTCATTCAGTGTCTTAGTGTAGTCAGTCTTAGTTAGAGTTAGTTTGGTTATCTTTTGTTGGATGCTTGTCATGATGAACATGTAATGAAGTTGGATCTTTGTAATGATTGTCATCAAGGTGTGGGTATCCCCTGCAACTTGGTGTAGTTATTAATAAAGTTAGTTATTTAGTTGGGTAATCCATTTATTTCCACTTTCCTCTTTATTTGAGAAGTTGTCAGTGAAGATGATCAATTGTTCAGTGCTGTGAAGATTTCCGTATATCTTTTCTTATGCTGAAAGACTACAGAGTCAGATCTGATATGTGTGTGATTCCTACAGATGTCTAAGAACAGGCGCAGAGGAGCGAGGCGTGCCCAGCCAGAACAGCAGGAACCCCAAGAGGAGGCAGCTCCGCAGCAGCATTTGCCAGCGCCACCCCCGATGACCATTGAGCAGATGTTCTTGATGCAGACCTAGGCAGTTCAGGCAATTGGTCAGACATTAGCAGCGATGCAGCAGGCTCAGCGGCAGCCACCACCACCTCAGCCTCTAGTGCAAGTCCAGATGCCTCAAGTGCCCAAAGACAAGCGGGCAGAATTCATGAGGGGCCATCCCCTAGTCTTTGCCCATTCTGCTGATCCCATGGACGCGAAAGATTGGCTATGTACCATGGAGCGTGAGTTGCACACTGCCCAGTGCAACGATCATGACAAGGTGTTGTATGGTCCCTGACAGCTGAGGGGAGCAGCATAGTCTTGGTGGGAGTCTTACCTCGCCACCCATGCCAACCCTGAAGCCATCACTTGGGAAGAGTTCAGGGACAACTTCCGTCGCTACCATGTGCCCGAGGGACTGGTGATAGTGAGGAAGGAGGAGTTTCTCGCCATGAAGCAAGGCCCCCTGTCCGTCAGTGAGTACAGGGATAAGTTTTTGCAGTTGTCACGTTACACCCCAGAAGACGTCAACACGGATGCTAAGAGGCAGTACCGCTTTCTGAGAGGATTGGTTGATCCCCTCCATTACCAGCTCATGAACCACACTTTCCCTACCTTCCAACATTTGATAGACAGAGCAATCATGACAGAAAGGAAGCGTCGGGAGATGGAGGATAGGAAGCGCAAGATTGGTGGACCTCAGGCCGGGAGTAGCAGTCGTCCCCGCTACTCAGGCAACCCGCCCAGCAATTCAAGCAAGGTCACCAGCACCAGCACCAGCATCAGCGTTAGAACCAGCCACAGCAGTACCAGAGGCAGTTTCCTCAGCAGCAGCAGCAGTACCAATAGAACACTCAACCGAGAGGAAATCAGTACCAACGTCAGAACAACCAGGCAGCTCGTCTTCCTGCCCCAGCAACCAACCAGAATGGCCAAGCAGCCCCAGCACAAGTAGGAGGTCGTGCATGCTTCTACTATGGAGGACAGAATCACTAGGTGAAGAATTGTCCAAAGAAAGCAGCCCAGCAACCGCCAGCAGTCAATGCCCTAGCAAGACAAGGAGCACCACAACAAGCACCAGGAGTTCGTGGTCAGGCCTACAACCATGGAAAGGTGAATCACCTGGAGGCCGAAGCAATCCAGGATGCTCAGGACATGGCAGTAGGTATGTTTCAGTCGAATCCTACCCAGCAAAAGTGTTATTTGATACTGGTGCCACACATTCTTTTGTTTCTGCATCTTGGGTAGAATCACATAACATCCCCATAGAACCAATGATCCCACCTCTTAGAGTTAATTCAGTTGGGGGAAAAGTTTAGTCCGATAGGATTTGTCCGAATCTAAGGATTGAAATAAGGGGGATAGCCTTCCCCGCTAGCCTAGTAGTCATGGGAACTCAAGGGTTAGATGTCATCCTAGGGATGAATTGGCTACATAGAAACCAAGCCACTGTCAGTTGTGACAAGAGAACAATTAAGTTGGTGTCCCCATCCAGAAAGGAGGTAGTAACCAAGCTATACTTACCTGAACTAGAAGAAGGAGCTTGTCACCATTTATCATTAGATGACAAGGAGTCCAATCCAATTGAAACAATTAGGATTGTGTCAGAATTCCCCGATGTATTCCCTGAGGAGTTACCAGGCATGCCACCTGAAAGGAAAGTTGAATTTGCCATAGAGCTTATCCCAGGCACCGCCCCTATTTCCAAGAGAGCTTATCGAGTGTCCGGACCAGAGTTGGTGGAACTCAAGATACAAATTGATGAGTTGTTAGAGAAAGGCTACATCAGGCCAAGTACCTCATCTTGGGTAGCCCCAGTGCTATTTGTGGAGAAGAAGGATGGCATGAAGAGGATGTGCATTGATTACAGAGCTTTGAATGAAGTCACTGTCAAGAACAAGTACCCCCTGCCCAGAATTGAAGATTTATTCGGTTAGTTGAGAGGAGCCAGTGTGTTCTCAAAGATAGATCTGAGGTCAGGTTACCATCAGCTCTGAATCCGTCCTGTAGATATACCAAAGACAACAATCATCACCAAATATGGACTATATGAGTTCATGGTTATGTCATTCGGATTGACGAATGATCCAACGTACTTCATGTACCTGATGAATAGTGTGTTCATGGACTACCTCGACAAGTTTGTAGTGGTGTTCATTGATGATATTCTTATATATTCCCAAAATGAGCAAGAGCATGAGGAGCATTTGAGGAAAGTACTTCAGAGGCTACGAGATTGTCAGTTGTATGCCAAGCTTAGCAAGTGTGAGTTCTGGATCAGCGAAGTTCTATTCTTGGGTCATATTATAAGCCGAGATGGACTAGCTGTGGATCCAAAGAAGGTAACAACTATCTTGGACTGGAAAGCACCAAAAGATGTCAGAGGAATCAAGAGTTTCATTGGAATGGCCGGTCATTATCGGCATTTCATTGAAGGTTTCTCCAAGATTGCCAGACCAATGACAACATTGTTGGCAAAGAAGGTTGAGTTCAAGTGGACCCTAGCATGCCAGAAGTCCTTTGAGACATTGAAAGAGAAGTTCACAACGGCACTAGTACTGATTTTGCCAGATGTTCACAAGCCATTCTCAGTGTATTGCGATGCTTCGTATATTGGACTGGGATGTGTGTTAATGCAGGAAGGGAAAGTATTGGCATACTCTTCTCAACAATTGAAAGTTCATGAGAAGAACTATCCTACTCATGATCTGGAGTTTGCAGCCGTGGTTCATGCATTGAAGACCTGGAGGCATTATCTTTATGGGCAGAAGTGTGATATCTACACGAACCACAAGAGCCTCAAATATATATTCACTCAGTTAGAGTTAAACATGAGGCAGCGAAGATGGCTAGAGCTGATCAAAGATTATGAGCTGGAGATTCATTATCACCCAGGCAAAGAAAATGTAGTTGCAGATGCTCTTAGCAGGAAGAGTCAAGTCAATATGTTGGCCGCTCACCCGATGCCATATGAGCTAGTGAAGGAATTCGACAGGTTGAGTCTCGGATTTCTGAACAACATCCAAGGAGTGACAATTGAGTTAGAACCCACTCTAGAGCAAGACATTAGAAAAGGTCAGAAGGATGATGGGAAGATCAACGAGATCCGGTAGCTGATCATAGATGGGAAAGGCAAGGATTTCCATGAAGATGCAGAAGGAGTGGTATGGTTCAAGGACAGATTGTGTGTTCCCGATATCAAATCGATCTGGGAACTAATTCTCAAGGAAGCTCATGAGACAGCATACTCTATACACCCTGGCAGTGAGAATATGTACCAAGACCTAAAGAAAAAATTCTGGTGGTATGGGATGAAAAGGGAGATAGCAGAGTATGTGGCTGTGTGTGATAGTTGTTAGAGGATCAAGGCAGAACATCAGAGACCCGCCGGTCTGTTGCAGCCGTTGTAGATTCCTTAGTGGAAATGGGATGACATTGGGATGAATTTTATAGTTGGTCTACCCCGCACTCGAGATGGTTATGACTCCATTTGGGTAGTAGTGGACCGTTTAACAAAGGCAACCCATTTTATACCAGTCAAGACCACCTATAACAGTGCAGTGTTGGCAGAGTTATACATGTCTCGAGTTGTGTGCTTGCATGGTATTCCAAAGAAGATAATATCGGATAGAGGCAACTAGTTTACTTCTCACTTTTGGCAGCAGCTACATGAAGCTTTGGGTACTCACTTGAAATTCAATTCAGCTTATCACCCATAGACAGATGGTCAGACTGAAAGAACCAACCCGATTCTTGAGGATATGTTGAGAGCTTATGCTTTGCAAGACAAGTTAGGTTGGGACAAGAGGCTACCGTATGCAGAATTCTTCTACAACAACAGCTACCAAGCCAGTTTGAAGATGTCACCATTCGAAGCACTTTATGGGAGGAATTGGAGAACTCCATTGCATTGGGATCAACCTGGTGAAAGACAGGTGTTTGGACCAGATATTTTGCTTGAAGCCGAAGAGAACATCAGAATGGTCTGAGAGAATTTAAAGGCAGCGTAGTCCAGGCAGCAAAGCTATGCTGACACCAGAAGAAGAGAACTCAGTTTTGAAGTGGGAGACTATGTCTACTTAAAGGTGTCACCCATCAAAGGAACCAAAAGGTTTGGAGTCAAAGGCAAGCTAGCACCTCGCTATATTGGGTCGTATCAGATTCAAGCAAGACGTGGAGAAGTGGCTTATCAACTCAGCTTACCAGAGAATCTGTCCGCTGTGCATGATGTGTTCCATATGTCACAGTTGAAGAAATGCTTGAGAGTGCCAGAAGAGTAGTTGCCAGGAGAGGATCTTGAAGTTCAAGAAGATCTGTGTTATATTGAGAAGCTAACTCAAATTCTGGATATAGCAGATCGGGTCACTTGGAGAAGTACCATCAGGTTGTGCAAAGTCAAATGGGGTCATCACTCAGAAGAAGAAGCAACCTGGGAAAGAGAGGATGAATTGAAAGCCAAGTACCCTGAACTCTTTTCTAGCCAGCCCTGAATCTCGAGGGCGAGATTCTTTTAAGGGGGGTAGGTCTGTAACACCCTGATTTTGGGGGTATAAAATTTCTTTCTAATTATCACCAAAATCATGTGTTACCCTTCCTTTTCTCACTCTAGGCCTTCTTTCTCTCTAGATTCTTTCTCCCTTTTTCCCTTTAACTAGAAATAGCTAAAGCTAGTAGAGATTAATTATTTATTTTTGTCAAAACCTTATGAGTCATGACTTGTTGCATCATGCTGAGCTTAAAATATTCTTTCAAGTGTTGCACAAGTTTGAATTTATTTAAATATGAAACCTAGTTTGAGTTTGAAACCCTAGAGAAAATAAATAGAAAAGGCATTAGAAATTCCAGGAAAATAGGAAAAGCTAATTCGGCCCAAGGCAGCCGATTAAGCCCAGCCCGTGTGTGTCCGCGCCTGCACGCCCTCTCTGCCTGACAGGCGAGCCCCACCTGTCGGTGCAACGCTGAGCGCCCACTCTCCCTCACTCTCTCGCTGCCCAGTGGACCCAGCCTGTCAGCGCCAGTTACTTCACCCGCTCGCTCTCCCTCTCACTCTCTGTTTCGCGGGCCCGGTTTGCCAGCCGCCGAGCCGTTGCCCCGCACGTCCCCTTTTCTCTCCCTGCATCGTGGGCCTGCCTTGTCAGATCTGCCTTCCTCGTGCCCGCCGTGGACCAGCGCGTGCGCACTCGCGCACGTCGCCGGGTTTCTCGGCCACGACGCCCGCACACGTGCCCAACTCCCTTTTTAGAGCCCCGCTAGTTCCCCGCACACACCCCTCACCTCATTTCGCTCGACTTCACCTTCTCTCGCGCTCTGCCCACGCCGCCAGCCGCCACTGGAGACCCGCGCCCGTGTTCCTGGCCATCCAGCTCACCGGAGACCGCTCCAAGCCTCCCCGAGCTCCGTCCCGAGGTGAGACACCCGTCCCCATTTCCAATTTCCTTTATTGTGCTTTATGTTCGTCCAATTTCGCCTTCGCCGGTGCTCGACCGCGGCGGTCTGCCGTGCTCGTGCGGTGTCCAGCCGATTCAGCCCGGTCTAGTTCACCGGAGTAGTTCCCTATGTCGCCTCAGCTGAAATTAGCCCAGGCCTTAGCACGCCTTAAGTCCCCTCCCCGTGTCCGGAATCGCTCACCAAAGTTTCTCTGGCCCGCCCTAGACCTTCTCACCGTCGTTCTCCCCTCTCTACCCGTGGATTCGTGGCCTCTGCCCCGCCATTGAGTTCGTCGTGGCACCCTCTTCCTCTCTGCCCTACTCCGGCGACCCCAGAGCCACCCTAGCTTGCGCCTGCCTCAACACCAGCGACCTCACCACCGCGGAGAGGAGCAGCGCCACCCGCATCCATCTGTTTTCCCCCGGTCTGATCCCCTCTGCCCGATTCAGATCGAACGGCCGGACCGTGGGATACCGCTTCGCACACGTGCGTCTGACGCCCAGGCCCGCCTATCAGCGCCACCCGCAATCGCTCATCCGTCCCGGTCTGACTTTTTCCCGTCTGATCTTGATCGAACGGTTTGGACCCCTCGGACCCCCTCGGACCCCTTCGAACCCCCTCGAACCCCTCCCCGTCCGAACGTGATCGAACGGCTCGGACCCCCTCGGACCCCTGTAGCCGTCTGTTTCCCCTCTAGCGCTGGGCCCGCTCGGTCAGCGCACTCTCCCCCTCTATCGCTGACAATCCCTATCCCGCCTGTCAGCACTCGCCCGCCCGCGCGCGCGCCCTTGGCCACAGATCTAATCTCAGCTGTCAGTTTCTGATCCAACGGTTAGATTCACCTGATACCCCTTCACGCGGCTGTTTTGCTTAAGAAACCCCCTTGTTTTAGGAAATCAACCCGCCGTCCATGGTTTTCGCGTGTAGGCCCCTATAATCTTGCAGATTTAGCCCTGGGCTTTTATTTAATCACAGATTTAGCTCTAATTTCATATTTCAAACTTGAAAACTTGTTTATTTCATAATTTTTGCATATGAACTCCAAATTTAGTGGTTCAAATTGCAAAATGTTCATAGAATTATTCTCTATTTAAATAAAATGGTTTCACTTACTTTCTGCACACTCTAATTTTTAGGATTGAATATGAACTAATGTAGATGTAGTTTTATTTATTTAATAAAATAAATAAAAAGGAGAACCTTAGAGATTTAAAGTTGTTTAAGCTTGTGAGATTAGTAATATGTATTACATAAGTTCATCTTTGTTCTAAATTTTAGGTCACAATAAAATATGTTGAACTATGTTTATATACTTGTAAGTAACATTTAGGGAAATAATAATCTATTCTCAAATAAAGTTAATGTACGCCATAGTTTATGTTATACTTTGAATTCATTATCCCCTATGTTGTATTATGTCTTTTTAAGATGTGTTCCAATGTTTGTACATGTTTGGTGTGATGTTCATTTGTACTTTCCAAATGTACTGAATGCATGCTCGCTTTATTTAGACAACGAGCAGTCTAAGGTTCCTGAGTGTGTTGTTGGAGACCTCCCTGAGCAGCAACCTGGTGAAGGCAAGTGTCCTCAGACCTACTATGTCCTACTATACTTTATAATTCACTGTCCCGCATTACATTACTGAAACTTAAGGATTGACTAGTTTGTATTTCCCTTACCTTTGTTAACCTTTTGGGTTAATCATGGTTAGCTTATGCTATTGCTTTAACTTAATCAATGAACATGATGTGATCTTTTATGATACGATGTTATCCCGATAAGGTTCTTATGATTCTTTAGGGGGCTCAGGCTCTTTCCTGAGTGCCTCTCCGTAAGGACTTGTTTGAGGAGTGACAACCCGGGATAACAGTGCAACCATGAGGGTGGAATGGGACGCCCTTAGCTGATTAATTAGAGGAACCAGAGGAGTAGTTGGCTTCGCTGTAGGGCCGTCAATGGGGTCCAGTCACAGTACTTGCTCTGCCAAGGTTGGTTGTAGAGGTTCTTTGATTTGGTTTTATTAGTCACCCTTCCTTTGGGGAGATGTACCGTGTTTATCAAACTGGATAAACCTAACAGGTGGCTATGACCTCTGGGAAATGTTTGTAAAGGCTACATAGTGAGACCCTGCTAGGTCACCTTGGTAGGGATCAATGGGGAGGCTAGAACCCCGGGCAGAATGGGAATCACGGCTTGTGGGTAAAGTGTGTGACCTCTGCAGAGTGTTAGAAACTGATATATCAGTCATGCTCACGGTTAAGAGCAGCCTTGGGATCCTCTTCAATTAGAAGAACAATGGTTACTTTTATGACGATGATTAACAATGGTGATTATAATCCTGATCTCTGGTATTTCCTCTTGGAGGGAGTGCCTCTGGGTAATAACTGGGTTATTACTAAAACTTGGCTCTACTTAAAGTAATAAAACTTGACCAACTAAAAGCAACTACTTAACCTTAACTCCACCTAAAGCTAGTCCACTTTAGCCAAACGGGACATTTGCTGAGTACGTTGAAGTGTACTCACCCTTGCTTTACAAACCACCCCACCCCACGTTGTCCCCACTGTTCTCAGTGCACAGGATGTGAAGTTGGCAACATGGATGACTTTGAGGAGTTCCAGGAATATGACGAGTTCTAGTTTATCTTAGTGGCAAACCCTTAGTCAGCTGCATGTGTAGGCTTAGCATCTACATTTCTTATTTCTGCACTTTGATAATTATGATTGAACAAAGATTATGTAATAGACTATGTGGATGTCTTGGACATCTTGATGTAATAAAGTACCTTTTCCGCTATTTAATCCAAGCATTGTGTGATGATGTCCAATTATGTAATCGCTGTGTACGTGAGTTCTGATCCTGGCACGTACATGGTTCGCATTCAGTTTACCTTCCAAAACTGGGTGTGACAGTTAGCCCCCACATTGGCGTGTGTGCATGCTCCGTAGTCTCTGCCGTGTGGACCCACGCGCCAAAGTTCCCTTCATCCGCGCGCTAACCTCGCTGACGGGTGGGCCCATTCCACTAGTCACTCGGCAAGCGCAATCTATAGCCTGGCCCCTAACGCGTGGGACCCTCTTGTCAGGTTGTTCCCTTCCGTCGGCAGCGGAGCTCTGTATTGCGGTCCGTTGCAACTAACCACGTCCGCTGCTGCTCCTCCACCGCCTCGGGCTCGACCTCCACGGTGCTATAAAGTCGAACCCTCCCCCACATGACCATCTCAAGCCGTCGTGCATCTCTTTTCCGTGGTGTCCGGGGGAGATTTTGAGAGAGGACCGAGGGCTGCCGGCGGCGAAAACTTGCGACAGGCCGATTGAGGGTTGGGTTTGAGCCGCCGAAGCTTCACAGACCCCCGAGGTGTGTGTCACGCCGCACCCATGATGGTTGGTGCAGGTAGTGCCGTGAATTGGTCGTCGGAGCGCAAGCGCATACTCGCCACCGCTCTTCATCGTGGTTGGGCACCACTACATCTCGGACTGCCAAAGGTAAGTGCCCACTTGGTTCGTCTCCTGTTTCTCTGCGTTTTGCCCCATCGAATCGAAGTATAGTGTAGGGTATCACTGGGACGGATTGCCTCGGCAATGGCGCCGTCGTGGCGTCCTTGCTCCGTCGCCGGGGTCCGGCCATGGCTGAGAGAGGACCTGGCGGCCGTCGATCTCTAATGGGTGGTCAGGATTACACGCGCAAAACATTTTGGCCCATTCAAATCTGAGCCACTGATTTGTGATTAACCGGTTGGGTCTCCATGGCATTCATTTTAAATCCCAGACATTGATTTTGGATCTGAGGGCTTAGATCACTTACCGATTAGTTATGGGGATGATCTAATCGGGGCGGTTAGATGTTGATCGGATGGTTGGAATCCCTGCGTACCCCTTCAACGTGTAATTTTAGCAAATGAGCCCCTGGCTTTAAATTGAAAGTAACCCACCTCCACTCCTATGAAATTACCCTTACATTAAAGTCCTGAAATTTATGATTTGGAACTTGAACTTTCTGGTAATAGCTCGTGCAACCCAAAGAATAGATAAGTTGAATAAAATAGAATAGAAAATGATTTAGAGTATAGAAATAATTCTATAAACTTATTTAATTCATATTTAATTCATTTTAACTCCTTTTTAATCCATTCTAGATGCATTAATCTCACATTAATATTGTTTATCATCTGGTAACTTTATTTTGTTATGAAACCTAAATTAAAATTATGTACTTAATTTCTTTTGTCCCCACTCCTAAATCTTTGGAAAATCATATCCTCTTAACCGTCACTCCGAATTTAGTGGTTCTCGAACCTACGATCTCGTAGCATCGCGTAGGATATTTTTACGTTGTTTGTTCTCACGTTTGGTGTATTGTTATGTGATCCTTGTCTATTTGTATGAATTTCTACGAATAGCGGTGAGGTCACGAGAACCTGAAGATCATTCTGGTACCTGGAATCTCAAGTCTAAGGCAAGTTGTGCCCTTGATTACTTTTTCTATACGCAATAATGTTCTGGCTAATCACTTTGACATGCTCAGGTTAATTTGATGGGACCTAATAGGTTTCCATAGAATTGTTTATCCCACACCTTGTTTACCGCTGATTTTTTGGGTAGTTTTGCTATTACTCTACCTTGTTTTGTAACTAATATTACATTACGATCATGTTCTAGTTATACTGTTGTTTAATTATTGTTCATGACAAGATCATTATGTTAATTGGAACATTGAGCTTAACTTGAGATATCCGTGCTACCACAAGGGTGGAATGGGACGCCCTTGGCTGACTAATTAGGAAAGCTAGTGGAGGACTACCTTACCCGAAAGGGGCAAGGGGAGTAGGGAAGTTATCGGTATAGGGAGCTTCTCGAGTCGATCATGGTGCGATGGCTTTTTGGATGGGAGATTCCTATATTGTGCTCCCTAGAAACCGTAGCGGGTTTTCTGAAACTAGTGGAACTTTGTAAAGGCCTCGTAGTGGATCCCTAGCCATTAACCTCGGAAGTATCTAAGGGTCTAGCTATCCCTGGCTAGACAGGATACACAACTTGTGGGTAAAGGGCGCAACCTCTGTAGAGTGTAAAACTGATATATCAGTCGTGCTCGTGGTCATGAGTAGCTCAGGACTCTCCCATGATTAATTTATGGAACTAAACTTAATTTGTCATATGCATTGCATTGTGGGTGTTGTTATAAATTTAATCTCTTACTTATTTGGGTTGGTATCTACTTATACTTAGTAACTGCTAATAAAATTTTGACCAACTTTAAAAGCAATGCTCAACTTTAACCATCTCCTTTGGTAAGCCTTACAATTCACATGAGCTCCCACCTTTGGTGAGTTCATGCACATTATTCCCCACAACCTGTTGAGCGATGAACGTATGTGAGCTCAGCCTTGCTGTACTCACATCACCCAGGTCAAGAACAGGTATCACTGGACGAAGCGCATGAAGGATGCTGTGATGAGTTTGTGAGTGGTCTAGGCCGTCGTCTCCTAGTCAACTAGGGTTGTTGGATCATTGTCTTCGTACGATGTAATTATTTAACTATTTTGTATAGAATTCCGTTATATATTAATGATGTGACATTCGTTTTTGTACCTTGAGTCATCATATGTGTGATACTTGATCCTAGCACACGGTGATTATTTTCGCACCTGGGTTTGGTGCCCCTAAAAACTAGGGTGTGCGAGAAGTGGTATCAGAGGAATGTTGAATGTAGGACGTAACCTAGATAGAACTGGACAACCCTTACCTACTTACATTTGTTACTCTGATTATTTCTAAACATTTCTTAATCTTTTCTCATCTACTGCTGCTTTACTGTGATTACCCTTACCCTTTCTCTTTTAAAGACAAAAGTTGATTTCACACTTTGAAATCATGTACCTAAAGTGACCTCTAGGAAGTAGAGACTTGCTCTTAGGAACAAAAACAAAACTATTTTTGTAAGTATGTATATGCTTGACTGTTTGTTCTTATGATAACTGCTTGATTTAGTTCATTGATTGAGTGTAATGAGTTGTGGAGTAATATCCACAATTGCATCTGCATATACACCTAGGCATAAAAATGTTTATAAAATAACTAGACAACCTAGGTTATCTTCCATTAAAATATAGCTAATATCACATATCTATCTTATCTTGGCAGATTCTATCTTACCTTTGGAGATTCATCTTATAAGCCTAGTCATCCCAATATAGACATAAAACAACAGATCAAAGCTCTGTCCAAGATCCTCCAGTTTATTATCAACTAGCCTATCTATTCTGCCTATTAAATTATTCCCCTTGCAAAACTATCTTACCATATATTTCTAACCCAGATGGTCAATACCAGAAAGGGTGGCGGTATCGATCTACCTGCCAACAACCGTCGCAGGAGGATAGTTAACCAACCACGACCAGAGATGAATCCTCCGCCGAACCCTCCACCGACTGGAACAGATCATGTTGCTGCCGCTCAGATGTAGCTGTTGCAGCAAATGGCAAACACCATGATAGAAATGCAATCGCAAATGTGACAAGAACGTCAGGAGATGCGCCAGGAGCGGCAGGAACACGACAGGAAATGAGGCAAGAACGCCAAGAAATGTGCCAAGTACGACAGGAACAACAACAACTACCACCTCCACCACCACGCCAGCTCCGCCCTGGGATAAGCACCAGGAGTTTATGAGCCATAAGCCATCAACATTCTCTAACACTTTGGACCCACTACAAGTTGATGACTGGTTAAAGTCCGTGGATAAGATTTCTCAACATAGCTCAGTGCTCCGACCGGGAGAAAGTACTCTATGCATTGGGTCGCCTTACTGGCCCCGCTACGAATTGGTGGGATGCATATTGCGCTGCTCACGCTGCTGCCAACACCATCACCTGGGCAGAATTCTCCACTCAATTCAGGAATTACCATATTCCTGTTGGCCTTATGAAGATTAAAAAGAAAGAATTCCTATCCCTCAAACAGGGAGGGATGTCAGTAAGCGAATAAAGAGACAAATTCATCAAGCTATTCTGATATGCTCCTAGGGAGGTCGATGATGATGAGAAGAAGCAGGAGCTATTTCTAGAAGGTTTGATCGGGCCACTACAATACCAACTGATATCGCACACATTCCCATCTTTCCAAAGGCTACTGGACAAAGCTAATGCTCTGGAAAACAAGAGTGTTGAACTTGGAGAGAAGAGAAGGGCTATTAACCAGGGACAGGTTAGAAGTAGTTCCCGTCCCCGTTATACTACACCTCAATGTACACCTACCCATGGTAGTTTCGGGCAACAGACTCAACAGACACGAGCTACTCCTCAAGCAGACACTCCAGCTGGACCTGTTGCTCCTAATACCTCCACAAACAGGTCATGTTTCAAGTGTGGACAGGGTGGACACTATGCCAACTACTGTCCCAACAGGGCTACGTATACCACTCCAGCTCCAATGAAGCAAGGTGAGGCCTCGACAGGCAAGAGTCAACCCTTATCTATCAATCGGGGTCAAGTCAACCACGTGGAAGCAGAAGCTGAACCTAGTGAACCCGAAAACCCGGAAGATGTGCTGGTTGAAGGTGAAGAAGTTGGTGAATAAGGCAATGAACAACATGATTAGAGTAAATAAAAATATATAAATAAATAAATATAATTTTATTAGGATTATTATTTGTAAGACCTAAATATTACTTTAGTTAGTAGCTAGTCTTTACTATTTTAGGAATAATAATAAGGTCTATTTGACCCTATGTTTTACTAATAAGTGGTGCATCATGCTGAGATTCGTACTTGTGCATATGTTTTGAGATACAATTGGGATACATCCTTTTTCTTGCCAATCTCGAGAGCGAGATTTCTTTTAAGGGGGTAGGATTTGTAATACTCAAAATCTTAACTCAAGATTTAAGGAAATCATTTTAATATATATATATATATATATATATATATATATATATCAAAATAACGTAACTAAATAAATAGATTAATATATATATATATGTATCATGCTAGGTTTTGAAGTGAACATTAAAATTTGATTATAAAATGAGAGAATGAGGGTTAAATAGAAATTTGAATTTGGAAAATAACACATTGGATTAAGTGAACTAACCTTTTTGCAAGGAAGTTAATGAAGAAAATACTCATAATAATGATAAAAAGGTAACTGAGAGGATTATCTCATATTAGACTCTTACTGCACAATTTAAAGATTTTGAAATTCAAAACTTGAAGTTTGATTTGAATTGGAAATAGGAATTTGGAAATTTGAAAAAAATAAAATAGAAAATAAAAAGAAAAGAACAAATGTCGCGCTGGACCGTTTTCTCCTCCACTCGGCCCATCTTTTGGCCACAAGCGCAGGTTTGGCGCTGGTGAAGCGCCGATAGGCTGGACCCACGCGTCAGCCCCACATTGGCGTGTGTGCGTGCTCCGTAGTCTCTACCGTGTGGACCCACGCGCGCCAGAGTTCCCTTCATCCCTGCGCTAACCTCGCTGAGGGGTGGGCTCATTCCACCAGTTACTCGGCGCGCGCAATCTATAGCCCGGCCGCTGGTGCGTGGGACCATCTTGTCAGGTCGTTCCCTTCCATCAGCAGCGGAGCTCTGTTTTGCCGCAGCTATGTGGATTCCGCGGTCTGTTGCAACTAAACGCGTCCGCTGCTACTCCTCCATCGCCTCAGGCTCGACCTCCTCGGTGCTATAAAGTCGGTCCCTCCCCCGCATGACCATCTCAACCCGTCGTGCACCCCTTTGTTGTGGCGTCCGGGGGAGATTTTGAGAGAGGACCGAGGGCTGCCGCCGGCGAAAACTTGCGATGAGCCGATTGAGGGTTGGGTTTGAGCCGCCGAAGCTTCACAGACCCCCTGGGTGTGTGTCACGCCGCACCCGTGATGGCTGGTGCACAATAGTGTCGTGAATTGGACGTCGGAGCCCAAGCGCATACTCGCCTCCGCTCTTCATCATGGTCGGGCATCACCCCATCTCGGACTGCCAAAGGTTAAGTGCCCACTTGGTTTGTCTCCCGTTTCTCTGTGTTTTGCCCCATCGAATCAAAGTATAGTGTAGGGTATCATGGGGACGGATTCCCCGGCAATGGAGCCATCGTGGCATCCTTGCTCCGCCACCGGGGTCCGGCCAGGGCTGAGAGATGGCCTGGCGGCCGTCGTTCTCTCATTGGTGGTTAGGATTACACGCGCAAAACATTTTGGCCCATTCAAATCTGAGCCGCTGATTTGTGATCAACCGGTTGGGTGTCCATCGCATTCATTTTAAATCCCAGATGTTGATTCTGGATCTGAGGTCTTAGATCACATACCGGTTTGTTATGGGGCGGATCTAATTAGGGCAGTCAGATGTTGATCGGACGGTTGGAATCCTTGCGTACCCCTTCAACGTGTAATTTTAGCAAATGAGCCCCCAGCTTTAATTGAAAGTAACCCGCCATCCACTCCTATGATATTACCCTTACGTTAAAGTCCTGAAATTTATGATTTGGACCTTGAACTTTCTGGTAATAGCGCGCACAACCCAAATATTAGACAAGTTGAATAAAATAGAATAGAAAATGATTTAGAGTATAGAAATAATTCTAGAAACTTATTTAATTCATATTTAATTCATTTTAACTCCTTTTTAATCCATTCTAGTTGCATTAATCTCACATTAATATTGTTTATCATCTGGTAACTTTATTTTGTTATGAAACCTAAATTAAAATATGTACTTAATTTCTTTTGTCCCCACTCCTAATTCTTTGGAAAATCATATCCTCTTAACTGTAACTGCGAATTTAGTGGTTCTCGAACCTACGATCTCGTACCATCGCGTAGTATATTCTTACGTTGTTTATTCTCATGTTTGGTGTATTGTTATGTGATCCTTGAGTATTTATATGAATTGCTACGAATAGCGGTGAGGTCATGAGAACCTGAAGATCATTCTGGTACTTGGAATCTCAAGTCTAAGACAAGTTATGCCCTTGATCACTTTTTCTTTATCTCATAATGTTCTGGCTAATCACTGTCACATGCTCAGGTTAATCTGATGGGACCTAATATGTTTCCCTAAACTTGTTTATCCCACACCTTGTTTACCACTGAATTTTTAGGTAGTTTTGCTATTGCTCTACCTCGTTTTGGGATTAATATGACATTACGATCATGTTCCAGTTATGCTGTTGTTTAATTATTGTTCATGACAAGATCATTGTGTTAATTGGAACATGGAGCTTAACTTGAGATATCTGTGCTACCACAAGAGTGGAATGGGATGCCCTTGGCTGACTAATTAGGAAAGCTAGTGGAGGACTACCTTACCTGAAAGGGGCAAGGGCAGTAGGGGAGTTGTCGGTATAGGGAGGTTCTCAGGTCGATCATGTTGAGATGGCTTTTTGGACGGGGGATTCCTATATTGCGCTCCCTAGAAACTGTAGTGGGTTTTCTGAAACTAGTGGAACTTTGTAAAGGCCTCGTAGTGGATCCCTAGCCATTGACCTCAGAAGTGTCTAAGGGTCTAGCTAACCCTGGCTAGATGGGATACATGACTTATGGGTAAAGGACGCAACCTCTACAGAGTGTAAAACTGGTATATCAGTCGTGCTCGCGGTCATGAGCAGCTCAGGACTCTCGCATAATTAATTTATGGAACTAAACTTAATTTGTCATATGCATTGCATTGTGGGTGTTGTTATAAATTTGATCTCTTACTTATTTGGGTTGATATCTACTTATACTTAGTAACTGCTAATAAAATTTTGACCAACTTTAAAAGCAATGCTCAACTTTAACCATCTCATTTGGTAAGCCTTACACTTCACATGAGCTCTCAGCTTTGGTGAGTTCATGCACATTATTCCGCACAACTTGTTGAGCGATGAACGTATGTGATCTCACCCTTGCTGTACCCACATCCCCCAGGTCAAGAACATGTACCACTTTGTAAGACCCAAAATTAGTAAAAGAAATTAATTATAAAATAAATAAACAAATATAGTTATTATAGTTCTTTTGGGAATTAGGTAATGAGAAAAGAAATTTGCAATAAAGTCAACTATTATTAGAGTCAAATTTGAGAAGGAGAATAAAATAGTAATATTTAAAATAATATGATTTATATTCACATTTGGATTTCAATTGATACATTTGGAAATTATGAAAATTAAAATAGGAGTATACATTTGAGTTTGAATAATTGAATTTGGAATTAGGAATAGAAAATGGGAGTGAAAATTTCAACTAAACCATTTATTCCTCCCATAAATAAATACCAAGGAAAATAATAAATAAAAAATATTGGAAATAAAATTTGTTATATTTTCATTAGGAATATGATTGACATTTGGGAATTGGGAAATTGAAATTTGAAATAAAGAAAATAAAATAAAAATAGAAAAGGAAAATTGGAAAAAAGAAAAAAGAAAGAGAAAACCCTGTGTGGGCCAATTCTCCCCCAAAACCGGCCCAACCCAATTCCACAAACCGCGCTAGGTCACCAACATGTGGGACCCACGCGTCAGGCAAACCATCCGCGCGGCAGCCACCGCGCTCGCGCACTGATGCACTAACAAACGGGGCCCACGCTCAAGCCTTAACATCTGTGCTCCTACACGTTCGCTGACACATGGGGCCCGATGGCTAGTCTCCCTCGCGCACCGACGGCGTGGTCCCACTGGCTAGCTCTTCCTGCCGCATGCGCTCAACGGCTTTGTGACTGCATGCAGGACCCACGTGTCGGCCTCACCACGCTCACGCTCTCTCATCTGAGTCACTAGCAACTAGGCCCGGGATGTCAGCACCATCTCCCTCCTACCTACCACCGTGATCTTCTCCGCTCCGGTGTCTCCGACCCCGCGAATACCATGGGCCATTGCGGATTACTCCCTTTTTCTTGTTCTGCCCCCCCCCCCCCGAACCAATCGGCTGTAGACCCCCCACACCGGAGTATAAAACGGGACCGAACCCCCCTCGTCTGGAGCCAATCCGAGCCGTGAGCCACCATTGCCCCATGATATCGCCGCTGTGATATCTTCGCCGCATCCTAATCGAACCCTTGCATTGTGCCTAGGCGCTTCCTCTGGCCTGTGGGAGTGTGTCTGATGCCGTGCCGCTCAGAAATCCTTGGCCGCGCCTCCAGAATTTCTTGTCAGGGTTGTGGTGCCGCCATTCATCGTCGCGAGGTCTCTGCGCCACCCGACTGTCGGTGAGTATCCGTGGACCACGTTCGCCAGACACTTCTCTTCGTCTAGCACCTATCGGACCTCGTAGTAGGGCACCGAAGCCTGGAATCGCTACGCTCCGGCGGCAATCCGCCGCGGTCTACGGGTGGCGCCGCCGTTTCCGAGCACCTAGTGGAGAACACGAGTGCTGCGCCATCGGATTTCAGAGAGACGACTCGGATTACCCCTGGGGATACTGCTTCGGTGGGATTAGATCACGGTCGTTCAATTCTGATCCTGCGCGGGTGAAGCATTGGCGCTGTTTTAAAATCGTGATCGTCCGATCTAGATCGGACAGCCTATCGCGTACCGGTTCGTATTGATCAGGGTCTAATCCTAGGCGTCTGATTCTGAGTCAACCACACCCCTTGATCGGGGACTATTTGCATAAGAGTCCCTAAACATGATAGGTATAATCCTCTCCATTAGTATAGGGAAGTCATGGCTCTTTAACCCAGTTAGTTATCCCGTTTTTAAATTCACAACTCTTTTCAAGCTCGCAGCATAACCATTGGAAATTTTATTTTTTTTCATCCTTCTCATCACCTCAATCTTGTCCTTAGAGGTAAGACAGAACAAGGCACATGGCGGTTTGTCGTTGTCATTGAGCACTTGGGTTGATCGGTCACAAAGCATTGCTCGATCTCTTTGAGCTTTCAAATTGTCCTTTGTTTTTTTTCAAAATGCATGCAGGTGGGTATGAAGGCTTCGACAACATTACTTTCTTGGTGCATGACATCAATGTTGTGCACAAGAATCAATGATGGAATATAAGGGAGCTCCCACAGACCACATATATGTGTCCAGTTGTTATCCACTCTGAATCATTGGTACTTGTCCCCTTTTTCATTTAGGACAAGGTTGTTCAACTGAGCATAAACTTCTACTGCGTTCAGACGTTTTGGCGGTCCTTTCATGACCACGATGTTCTTTATAAAGTTTTTCTTATGGCTCCTAAAGGGTGTTTTCTGGGCAACCAGCGTCGATGACAATCGAAGTAAGTAATCTTTCCACCATGAGCAAGACGGAAGCAATCTCTATCTAAACCACAATACGAACATGTCAATCTACCATGTGTCCAACCGATAAAATAGCATAGGCCATGAAGTCATGCACCGACCACAAATACGTGGCTCAAAGTTTGAATGTCTTTTTTTAAAAAACATCTTATGCTTCGACTCCTTTCCAAAGCTCCTTCAACTCTTCAATCAAGGGTTTTAACATAACATTGAGCTTCTTTCCGAGATCTTCCGGGCTAGGTATGATCAAGCAAAGAAATATAAATTCACACTTCATACAAAGAGAAGGTGGAAGGTTGTATGGAATAACAAAGATAGGCCAACATGAGTATGATGATGCCATTTGACCAAAAAGTGTGAAGCCATCGGTCACGAGGCCGATTCAAACATTCCTCAGTTCAGCAGCAAAGTCTGGATCAAATGTGTCGACAGCCTTGCAAGCATCCCCATCTGAAGGGTGCACCATTAGCTCATCGTTCTCACGGAGACCTTCTTTATGCCTTCGCATGTGCATGGAGGTTTTTTCGATAGAAACAACCGTTTCACTCGAAGAGTTAGTGGCAAGTAGCGAAGCTGCTTATGTATAACATCTGTCATCACCTTGTCACCCTTATCATTAACAACTTCCACAAATCTAGATTGTCTGCATTTCATACATTTTTTGTCTCCCTCATGATCCTTCATGAGAAGCATACAATTATTTTTGCACACATCAATCTTTTCATAATCCATACCGAGACCTTTGATAATTGTCTTTGAATGGTACATGTCTTTAGGCAACTTATTGGGCTTTGGCAACACATCCTCGAATAACTTTAAAATCTCATTGTAACAATTGTTCGAGAAAAAGAACTTGGACTTAATGGTCATGAGCCGGGTCACAAAAGCGAGTATACTCACATCCATGTGTTCATGCAATGGCAGATTCTTTTAGTAGCTTAAAAAATCTCTACATCTCTGGCGTGGGAGGATCCTCGATGCATAGGTTTAACTCTGGACGTAGCGAATCTAGCATCTCATGCATTGCATCACCGACAGCCCAATCATTATTCTCCTCCTCTTCTACATTCGGGTTGGGTACTACCTCACCATGATGTTCCCACACCTCATGTCCGAACATAAATCCAAACTGACTGAGATCAAAGCTAACTTTTTCGTTATCAAGGAATGTACTATTTTCGTGCTGCCTACAAGGGCATCTCACAGTGCCTGTTAATGACAAGGAGAACGCATGGTCCACAAAATCTTTGGTCTTAGCTACCCACTCATCAGAATGACGCCCATTCCTACTCCAACCATTGTACATCCATTCACGATATTCAGCCATGCCTGAGACTGTTAAAGTGGACCATATCATAAAAACATCATTCAAATTCCTCAAGGGTATCGGTCGTATATCTATAAGCCAGGATAGGTCCAAAACCCACCCAAGAGTGATCGACGGGATGAGGATTTATGACAAGCCAGCAGGATCAGAAGAAAATTTGGGCAGCATAACATCTTTGTTCTCTAGCTACATGCCAAATATGATGCAGTGGAGAACAAAGAGGTTATGCCGACAAAATTTCCTTAGGATCCTACTGCCTTGTCATAAATCTGTGTCCTGTCGGCCACTACGAGGCTGTCCATAATAGGGACAATTCTAGACAGGTACATCTCACGTGCATCGAGCATGTAAGACAATCCAGTCTGAAACGGGTGAAACATAGGTTACGTTACTAAGAAATATAATAACACATGTTAAAATTAAAATGTAAAAATCTAAAACTAAACAATTAACCAACAACATATTAAAAATACAATAACACATGTACTAAAAATACTATAACACAATTCTAAAACTAAACAATAATGCATGTTAATATAAAATTAAAGTTAATCATTAAATTAATTAATGTACTCAATGTAGAGAATATGAAATTATAGTGAAACTAAACAATAATGCATTTCAATATCAAGTTTATTTTTCAAGGTAGATAACTAATCACGTGGTTATGTCAAAATTAAACATACAATTAACAAAGAATGTAACCTAATAACTAATTAGGTATACTGCTAATCACTAATTTTGGCGGCTAATATAAAATGGCCGTCCAAAATAAACCAAAAAATGAAAAATCTAACCTACCGAGCGACGGTGTCGTCCGATGGAGGGGCGGTGGCGGAGCATCGACGGATGGCGACGCCGGGACTAGGGGAGGGCCCGCTGCGGCGCTAGGGCTGGGGGAGGGCGGCAGCGCCGTCTAGTTGGTTATGGGTGCCGCGGGACTGGATCCAAGGTCGGGTGGACGACGGCGGCATGACCGGAATGGCCCAGTGGCTGCGCAGCGGTGGCTTGGAAGGCAGAACAAAGGCGGCCCGGAATGCGACGGCGGCATGGCAGCTCTGGGCTGCGCGACGTGAGATAGAATGAGAGAGAAGAGTTGGGTCGCTGTAATAAGCCGCTTATTTTCGGCATCCCTACTCGGCGGCTGAAAATTGTAGCAGTTTTCACCTGTATAAACAAGCCGCCAAAAGTAAGGGACTATTTTAGGCGGCCCGCCCCTAGCCACCAAAAATAAGGTTGGTTGCCAAAATTACCTTGTTATTTTCGGCGATCGTTGCCTAGCCATCGAAATTAGCCGTGGCTGCCGAAAATGGTTCTTGTTCCTGTTGTGTATGGAGCTTTTTTAGTGTCCTTTTGATGTGATACATCCATCTATACTAGATAAGACCACCTACTTTAGCTTTGTATGGAAAATGATTAAGTGGATGTTGCATTAGATTGAATAAACCAAAAGAAAATATTTTCAAGCTTGCATAACAAAACTGATATTTGTTGCTCCAGCATCTCGTATGTTCTGACACTTGTTACAAGGCCACCTAACGTCGGTTTCGGTCTCCGACCTAGTAAAAGAACGATCAAGAAGTGTCGATCTTGGCAACCCACTCACTTGATAGAGCCACTCTCTTCTTCCAACCTAAATATATCCATCAACGGTCCTCCACCATACTAGATGCAAAACGTTAACTTAGTTAAGTAATGCACAAACTATCGGTTATTATGAAGACATCACGCCCCTACATTTATAGGAAAGGATAGGTCCTAAACCCACCCTGGAGGACCGATAGAGCCTGTATTCATGACAAAGCATAAGATCGGGCGAAATTTTATTAGCATAACCACGTTGTTCTCCATTTACATGCCTGAAAATGGAGCAACAAAGAACAGAGGGGTTATTCTGCCGAAATTACGCACGAGCACATGCGTTGTCATAAATACGGTATCCGTCGGTCACTCTGAGGCTCTCTAATAAAGGACAATTCTGGCCTAACACACCTCACATGTGTCGCCTATGAGGTGTGTTGGGTCGAAACGAGTGACGCATATGTTATGTTCCATTTGTCAACGCTATGATACATGCGTTTACGCTACAATAGACTCTATTTGTTAAAGCTACATTTGTTTACGTTACACATAACATTATTTCACGAGAAAATAATATCAAATAGAATTATTTCCAAGGGCTTAATGAATACCCTTGAAAATTACAAATTTAGCTTATTTAAGGACCTCTAAATAAACTGAAACAATATAAATAAATTGTATAATCACTTTTTGGCCGACGTAAATAATACACTACACAAATTTTTAACATATAAATCAATTGTGTATACATAAATTAACTACAATTAATCAACACATACATACAATTATAAAATGGTGTACTTACTTAGGGGATGAGTTGTAGCTTGTTGCAAGAGTAACAACGGTTGTTGGGGACTTGTTCTCAAATGCTATGAGTCAAGAACAAGGCAACACAGAATGTTAATGGTTAAAAGTCCTTCGTCCTTCGAAGCATTATTTCCCTTAGGATATAATGATCTTCAGATGAAGGTCATGAAGGTTGTACCTTCATCATCGCAGTATATATTAATGAAAGAAGAAGCATATGAAACATGAGAAATGACATGAATAATCATACAACATTGTTAATTCATTCTTATTATATTACCATGGAAAGGTAGAAACAATATCGAATTACAAAAGTACCTTCGGCTTGACAGAAGGCAAAAAGTACAATTGTGACACAAAAGCAAGTACCGGTCAGCGTGAACAGTACGGGGGTACTGTTCACCTATTTATAGGCACGGGACACAGCTCGTGTAAAATTACATCTAGGCCCTTTACATTTGCTAATAACTTTAAGGTAATCCACCAAGGTCTAAATAGCCTTTTCCCCTTTTAAGTCGGTTCCCCATTTCTGCCGTTATGCCGAAGCTCCCTTGTATGTAGCTTCGGCGCTGCGCCAACCTTCGTATTGTTCATGCTCTTCACACTGTGTGATTCTGATCTGAGACAGAAGGCGCCTGTTCACATATTGCACTCGGAAAATATTGTTAAATTATGTTTTTGAGGACCTTCGGAAGACAAAGGCCCCCAACAGTAGCCCCTCGCTATATTAATTTGTTAGAATAACAAATTCAGATTGCGACATGGACGAAGGCCCTAAGCCGAAGGTCCGAAAAAACACCTTCCCTTTGCTAGAATAGCAACAGTCAATGACAGATGGGGCCCTCCAACTTGGAGTGCGCTGGGCGTATAAATAGGATCTCACACCAACTGCATTTGATACACTGCTTGTGCCATTTGCCTTATTTTCTCAATTTGTTGACCTGCTGCTTACTAGCGCTTGATAGCTCTTAAGCTTTTTAGCTTCGGTTTGAAGGACACGTTTTCATCATTTCCGAAGAGAAGATGTCTCAAGACAAGAAGACAGTTGCTGAGATGAAGCTAACTGAAGAGGAGAAGCTTCTTGAGGAGAAGACTGCTGGATTTGTTGAGTCAATAGTGAAAACGAATACAGAGAAGATTACTAAAGAAATTCTGGAAGGCTTGTCTGAAGATATTGATGATAGTGACAGCTATGATGTGGAGAGTGGAGGCAAAGACTCTGAAGATCGGCCCTGGCGGCCAAGTCATGCAGTCTTCGGGAAATCAACTATCAAACAGAGTCATCTTGATAATATGAGAGGAAGGTATTTTCGAGATATGTCTATTGTGAGGGCTGACGTAGATAGGGTCGTTCCTGCTCCTGAAGAAAACGAAGTTGTGATCTTCCGAAGCTTCTTCAAAGCTGGGCTTCAGTTCCCGTTGAGCAGGTTTGTGGTTGAAGTTTTTAAGACATACTAGATTTTCCTTCACCAGATCACTCCTGAAGCAGTTATTAGAATGGGGATCTTTGTCTAGGCTATGAGAAGCCAAGGTCTAGAGCCAAGTGCAAGATGCTTTTGCAGTATGCATGAACTTTCGTATGAGATGAAGCCCTGGGGTAAAGAACAATACCATAACAATTTTGGTTGCTATAGCTTCGTTGCTCGCTCTGGCGCAAGCTACCTAGTGCCGACGTTTTGGAAGAGATGGCCCGGGGCCTAGATGGAAGAGTGGTTTTACGTGAAAAATGATTTGAAGGCGAGAGAAGACATTAAAGAAATCATCATGCGCCCCATCTAGTCCCGCTTCGGCCTCCGAAAGCCGAAGGTAGAAATTGATGAGGCAGCCGAAGCATGCCGATGGGCCTTCAGCACAGTCTGCTCTTTTATTGGGACAAGAGACTTAGTTCAAGAACATGTAGCCTACAGGATATGGCCACTAATAGACAGCTGGGAAATGCCGAAAGAAACCATCACTAACCCTAGCGAAGGCGGCCTGGTTCGATTGAAATACACCTTCAGGTTTGGATACCAGTTTGTCGAACCAGATGATGACTGGCTGAATTGTGTTGAAAATACTAGCGATGAGTTACTTGGAGCATATTCCAAGTCCGAAGATAATGCACTATCTGCGGCCTTCGGGAGCCGAAAAAAGAAAAGATTAAATAGAGTTTTTGATGCTATTGGATTTGTGTACCCTGACTATCGCTACCCTCCACGGGGGCAGAAAAAAAGGGTGCAACCTCTGGAAAGGTTGCTGCTTCGGCTGCTCCAAGCAAGCCTGCGCCGAAGAGTAAAAAGTTAAAAGTCCTCACCCACCGGCCCCACTATATTGAACCGGCCATAGTTCCTGAGTTTGGTGGGGAAACTTCTTCAGCTACTGAAGTGAAAGGACCTGCTCCTCCTATGCAGAAGATTGAAGAGCCGGCTACAATGCCGAAGGCACCCTCAGCCAAGTTATCTGAGCCAGAGACTGATAAAACTGAGGAACCAAGAATTGAAGGAACAAAAACATTAGAAGTTTTGAGCCCTTCGGCAGAAGTGACAATGTCGAAGGCACAAAAAGGTCTTGCGGCGACCCCCAAGAGAAAAAGGATGGCAAGTGTACTAGATGTGCTGGAGACGGTAAAGGCTTCAAGCTCTACTCCAGGGAAAATTGCCAAGGCTTCGAAAATGCAAATTGAAACCAAAACAAAACTGACCGAAGCCGAAGCTGCAATGAGCCAGGCTAACGCCCAAGCTGGGCCTTCAGAGCCTGCTAAAGAAAAATCCTTGGAAATTGGAGAGAAGGCAGCGGAGGAAAAGGCTATAGAACAAGCTTTGCCTGAAAAAGTTGCCACTCCTACTCCCGAAGCACCTTCCAAAGACCTTGATTATGTTATTCGACATGCTTCGGGAAAAAGATTATCTGAGGAAGAAATTTTTGAAGCCAAACACTATGCCCGAGAACTGAGGTACCCGAAAGGGGCCTTAGTGTTTAATGGTACAGATGAAGATGATTTCTTGTATTGCCTCCCAGACAACAAAGAATTATCCGTCTGCTGGGAGATGGCCAGAAGTATGGGGTTTCCGAAGCTCGAAGCTGGCCTCTATGCCATGATGAAGGACGATCTTGCGGATAACCTTTCATATAATAGTCTGAAGGTATAAAAGTTGTGAATTTTGAAGTTTGTGGATTCTGTATTAGAGTCTTTTGTTCTCATGTTAATCCATTCATTCTTTCTTGTAGGGCTTAATACTTAGCAACGCCTTAAGGGCGCAAAAGAATGCTAAAGACGAGAGCTGCACTATTGCTCTCAACAACCTTTGAACAGAGGTTAACAGGCTGAGAAACAAAGCCCTAGAAAAAGACAATATTCTACTTACATTGGTGGACAAGGTAAAGGGGGATGAAGCTAACTTCAAGGCCCAATCTGAAGTTCAAAAGAATGAGATTGAAGACCTACGAAAACAACTGGCTAAGGCCAAATTAAAATGCGTTGTTGCCGAAGCTGACCGAGATGCCAGTGAGTACTGCAAAAATTATTTTGAAAAAACATTTGCAGAGCTTCGCGCATCAAAAGAAAGATGTTTTAAAAAATCTGTGGAATGCGTAAAAAAGATAAAGACTAGCTTCGCCAACGTGGGCGCGTACTCAAGCGAAGACAACTTCATACGGGGCGACCCTGAGGGCATAATCGAGTGGATCAGCGGTGAAGCCGAGGCTTTTGAAGAGATTTTGATGACCGCGGGGATGTCTGTGCCTTTTCTGGTGCAAGGGGAGTTGCAGCCATTTTGGAGAAGGCAGGTTGCGAACATGTTAAAACCTTGGCTCAGGCCGAAGCTGCCTTCTCCATTGATGATACGAAGGACCCCTCAGCCGAAGCAAGCTCAATAAGCGGAAAATTTTTCACTGATATTTGTGAAAATGGTGGCCGAGGGATGGCCCATGAGATAATGAAGAAGAGCGAAAAAGATATTCATGACGCTCGAGAAGCAACGAAAGCAGCTGAAAAAGCTGCTGAACTCGAAAGTCGGATAGGTATTACTTACTGGCTCTTAACTTTGTTGTTTATTTTCGTGACTTCGAACTAATTTATGTCTTCTATCGCAGCTGAACTATCTCCTCCCCCAGAGCCATTCGACCCACTGGCCGACCCAGAAACAAAGAAAACAATAGAAATTATTAATATGGCTGAAGCTATTGTAGATGAAGTTGTTACCAAGCTGCTAACCGAAGCTACGGAAAAAGTTCTGAAGGAAGAGTAGCTATTGTAAAAAACATTTTCTAGAATGTTAATGTAACATTTGCTGAACTATACTTGTAATATTCAATGCTTATGGATTTGAATGTAATATATGAGTGGTTTGTAATTCAGTTCTTTACAATGCATGAAACTTTTTATACATACCGTTTTTTAGCCTGTGGCGAAAAAACACCTTCCCTTCTTTTCATGCTTCGTAAAGAAGAGCTTTTATGCTTCGTAAAAATCATCCATACTTTGCAAAACATCAATGCTTCGTAGACAATAAATCCCTTTTTCCGCCTTAGAACTGATGAAGTTGTGATTCTCAGCTTACTTTGTGCCTTGGCATCTTTTCATTTTTTGTAAAGCACTGCCCGAAGATCGGCCTCGTTTTCAATTGATATCATTGATGTGACACGATGTATGATGTGATGCTATGCGATATGATGCGATGATATGATGCAAAGAATGATGCTAATGTATCGTGCCAGTAAATGCCCAAACACACACATCCGAAGCTTCATCCACAACCTTCATTCCCTAAGGAATGTCTGAAATCTCTTTGCCGTTTATTTTTTGGCTGCACCATTTATTTTTCGGTGTAAGTTCTGCATTCCCTAAGGAACGTCTTTTGAACTTCTTTGCCTTCTATTTCGGTGGTATTCACGTTGACTTTTCGCGCTTCGCCTTATATTTCGGCGGTATTTGGCTCTGCATTCCCTAAGGAACGACTTTTGAGCAGAAAACTTACACTGCGCTCCCTTGGTAACGGCTTTTTGAAGCTTCGGCTAACTTACGTTGCGCTCTTTAAGGACGACTTTTTGTGGCTTTGGTGAAAGTTTCACTGCGATTTTTGGCTCTGCATTCCTGAAGGAATATTTCTTTGTAGCTTCGACATTCTCATAAGTCTGTGACGAAGGTATATTCTATTTTGACATGAATGAAGCTTAGTACAGGAAATTAAAAATGACAAGAAAACTAGTTTTACATCGATAGTTCCTTATTCAAAAAGAAAATGACAGTGAATATAAAATTGTGCTAGAGGTAGGATATCTCTCAATATATGTGTTCTGATTCTGGCACAGTGCTATTAACTGTGCGAGCTTTGGACCCTTCCCTAAAATCTCGCTGCTGAAGGGTCTGTTGGCTCCCTTCTGGCTGCTGACCTCGTGAGTAGGCAGGTTGTATTGGCGGCGGAGGTGGAAGTTGTGGCCAAGAAACCTGCGGCTGACTAGCCGAAGCAACAGAAGCTGCGGGATGATTACCCACATATTCTGGTATGTAGGGTGAATGACACGAAGCAGTGTGCAGGACCTGCTTCGGTTGACTTTGTCGGGCTTCGGCTTTGCAATCTCCTTTTGCTTTTTGGATGGTGATTTAACATGTTCTTGTATTGTGGCCCTTGTCTTCACCACAAAATAAGCAGTAGATCTTCCTGGGCTGGTCCCCATATCTTCCCCCGAAGCCCCTGGCGCCTCTACCTCTTGGAGCCTGTGGCCTCTGTTATTGACTTCCTCTGTCATCACTCTGGGTTGAGTTGTGAATTGACCTGACGTGCCTCGGATGGATTCTTCCTCTGAAGCCCCTGGTCATTTCAGAGAACATGTATGCTTCCTCCCTTCTTTGGCGGAAGTCATTGTCAGCCCGGATGTATTCATCCATCTTCTGAAGCAACTTCTCCAGAGTCTATGGTGGCTTTCTAGCGAAATACTGAGCAGTTGGTCCTGGATGAAGCCCCTTAATCATGGCTTCAACGACAATTTCATTAGGCACTGTAGGCGCTTGTACTCTGAGACGCAAGAACCTTCGGACATATGCCTGGAGGTATTCCTCATGATCTTGCGTGCACTGCAACAAGGCCTAAGCTGTGACTGGCTTCGTCTGGAAGCCTTGGAAACTTGTCACCAGCATATCCTTGAGCTTCTGTCACGAAGTAATGGTCCCTGGCCGAAGAGAAGAATACCATGTTTGGGCCACATTCCAAACTGCCATGACGAAGGACTTAGCCATGTTAGCTGCATTGCCTCCATATGAAGATATAGTTGCTTCATAACTCATCAAAAATAATTTCGGGTCTGAATGCCCATCATACTAGGAATATGAGGTGGCTTGTATGATGGGGGCCATGGGATAGCCTGCAGTTCTGCTTCCAAGGGAGAAGCATCATCAAAAGTAAAGGTATCATGATTAAAATCATCATACCATCCATTGTTGTTGTACAAGCCCTCTTGATGAAGCTCCTTGTGTTGGGGTCTTCGATCTTGTTCGTCTTGAACAAGATGTCATACTTCTTTAGTGGCTTCGTCGATCTACCTTTGAAGATCAGCTAGTCGAGCCATCTTCTCCTTCTTCATTTGCACTTGCTGATGGATTATCTCCATGTTTCTGATTTCATGGTCCAACTCTTCCTCCTAGAGTGTTGGACTAGTGGCCTTCCTCTTCTGGCTTCGGGCCTCTCGAAGAGAAAGGGTCTCCTGGTTCGGGTCCAGTGGCTGCAGCGCGGCAGCCCCTGACGCCGAAGCTTTCTTCGGTGGCATGACGAAGATTAGTGCTTGCCGAAGGTGGTCGAAAAGGATTCACCGGAGGTGGGCGCCAATGTTGGGGACTTGTTCTCAAATGCTATGAGTCAAGAACAAGGCAACACAGAATGTTAATGGTTAAAAGTCCTTCGTCCTTCGAAGCATTATTTCCCTTAGGATATAATGATCTTCAGACGAAGGTCATTAGGTCGTACCTTCATCATCGCAGTATATATTAATGAAAGAAGAAGCATATGAAACATGAGAAATGACATGAATAATCATACGACATTATTAATTCTTTCTTATTATATTACCATGGAAAGGTAGAAACAATATCGAATTACAAAAGTACCTTCGGCTTGACAGAAGGCAAAAAGTACAATTGTGACGCAAAAGCAAGTACCGGTCAGTGTGAACAGTACGGGGGTACTGTTCACCTATTTATAGGCATGGGACACAGCTCGTGTAAAATTACATCCAGGCCCTTTACATTTGCTAATAACTTTAAGGTAATACATCGAGGTCTAAATAGTCTTTTCCCTTTTAAGTAGGTTCCCCTTTTCTGCCGTTATGCCGAAGCTCCCTTGCATGTAGCTTCGACGCTGCGCCAACCTTCGTATTGTTCATGCTCTTCACACCGTGTGATTTTGATCCGAAACAGAAGGTGCCTGTTCACATATTGCACTCAGAAAATATTATTAAATTATGTTTTTGAGGACCTTCGGAAGACGAAGGCCCCCAACAACGGTGATGGCAGTGACGTGCAATCATCGAGGGGGCGTGGTCAGCATAGACAACATCGGGCCGAAGACGGCATTGGCGGTGCGCGGCCAAGGTGGCGGTGTTGGGCCGTGGGCATGCTGTACGGCAGCGTCTGGGCGGGCATGGGCATCGGCATCGATGGCGCAAGCACGACCGAGGGCAGCAGTATCTGCGGTGTGGGTGTGAGCGCGCGCGGTGGCGACAGCGTGGGGAAGCACGGCGGCAGCACGGGCGTGGCTAGCGGCGGCGATCGACGTGGGCACGCGTGGTGGAGAGACACTACAGTAAACGAAACAACTTCCGACGGCCAAATCTGTGGACATAAGCTTTAAACCGTCTTTTAGCTTATGTTCGACGGCTTTTAGTTATCTCCGACGGTCTCTGGCCATCGGACATATTGGGTCGGAAATAACATTATGTCCGACGGCAGCCATCGGACATAAGCTATCTCTGATGGCCGCAGCCACTCGTCGGAGATAGCAAATGTCAACCGTTTTAACGGTCGGTTGGTGGGACCCACAGTCCTTATGTCCGATGGTTTATATTAAGCCATCTGACATAACCAACCCTTATGTCCGACGGCTGCCTGCCTGGCCGTCGGACATAACAAATTTCAGAAATTACACAAAATTCTGTTTTTTAAAAAATCTGACATTTACAAAAAAAATAGATTTCATGCAAATATACACAAAGTTCATATACAACCACATATTCACAATCACAAATATACTCACATAAGTATTCACATTCACAAATTTAACATAATAACATATAGTTCTAAATAGTCTCAACAAGTCTTTTACATCAACATATAGGTCCAAAATAAAAACTGACATTGTTCGACGGATAGGGTTTGACATGAACAGTAATAGTTCCAAATTAAACACATTTGATCAACTATCACTCATATTCATCGCCTAGTTGGTTCGAGTTATAGCCACTTCCTCCGGCTGGACTATGCGTGTTGAAAAGGTTGTTCACCCAAGAATGTGATGCGTCGTCTTGACCAGACCCATATCCAGGTGCGGCAACTGAAGCGGGTGGTGTCTGAAATCCCTATAACACACACACATGAAATAGTAACCACTCAGTTTTTCATTTAAACACATAAGACATCTATGAACATGTCACACACGCATATGTGTACATACCATAGGGAATTTTGACGGAGGCGGAGGTGGAGGCGCTAGCATTGGCATCGGCAGTGCAAAGTCCGGAGGCAGCATCCCATATGTGGGCATCGGGACGCCCGCTTGTTGTGCTAGTTGCTAAAAATTATATACAATCCATTGTTGAGCAAATAAGATACACATCATGTGTTTTGCAAAATAAGGTATAAAATGTTACTTCAACTTACCGAGAGAAGAGCTTGATTTTGGGCATGGAGGTTTGCATAATAGTCGTCCTTCTTCTTCTGGTATTCAGCTTGTTGTCTCTGGTACTCAGATTGTTGCCTCTGGTACTCAAATTGTTCCCTCAAAACTAATTGATGATACTTTACTTGTTGACACAACACTGTAAGCTCTATCTCTTGGGCGGATGATCGTGAACGGGACGACTGTGAAGACGACGATGTGGACTGTCATCCACGGTGTCTCAGCTCCCTAGAATAAATCGTAGAATAAAAAATACCCAACCTACAAGAGTGAACCATGCACTTAGTATAGTAAATCATGGACTTGTATCGCAAGCATATGAGGATAATTTTGAAATCCAAATCAAATAATCCCACCGTCTATGGGCTTGTCCTCCTATGCTAGCATATGCTGCCTGAGGGTCGGTTGGCTGGCTCCTCCAATCGTACTCCTGTCCATGGCGTTGAACCATCTCCTGCCCATACGAAGCCTGGAGGCAAACAATATCAAATATAAGTGCATAACCCCTATGCCCTTGCAAACAATATCAAACACATAATAGAGTACTAAAATCTCACTACACGGTCGGTGGCCGTCTGAGTGCATAAAACATCACGATTCTGAGGATCAGAACCCCTATGCCCTTGCATATACACCTCCACATCCGTGGGCGTACGACCGGATTTTACTTCCTGTACATACAAGTTAGAATGGCACATTTCTATGTAATTCAAAGTTACAACATACTGTGACTTACCATTCGCTTAGCCAAGCGCACATGACCATCATCGTCGTAGTTGTGGAACGACTCAGTCCCACGGTTTCCCCTGTTCCTTTCAGAAATGGCACAAAACTCAGGGGAAGCCCACCATCTGCACAAGGCCCGATAACCCTCTGATCGGGTGGCCATCCACGGCACCGACACCTACATGAAATTTTTTCAATAAAGCTAATACATGGATTCGTGCGATATGAGATGCAAAAACCTGTTTACCTCAAGGTATTGCTCCTCCGTAAGGTAAATTGATGACCACTCGGCCTTGGTATTTGGCATCGGTCGATCATCAGCACTTGTTCTGTACCATGCCTTTATAGCCTGAATTCGTGCATAGTACATTGCATCTACAACGACATCGTTCGCGTTATACTCAAACACGTAACGAGCGTTCATATCATATGATCTATCATCCGGCAACTTGTACCGTTTCTGCAAAAAATTAGTGTTATCATAAAAGCAACCATATATGGGATAACTAAATTAGTATAAACAATTCATACCCAAAATGCATCGCAAACTAGTGCTTGTGTGTTGCCAAACGTTCTACAGACACCATAGCGATAATGCTCCCAAGTGGTGGCGGGGACAGACTCGCCACTAGGCAAAGTCACAAGACCAGGCCAGTGCAGACGAACAAGATTACCAAGGACCATGTTCACCTGCCTGTAGTGTCCTATGCCTGTGAACGAGTTGTCGATCCAAGTCCTGCAAACAGAAAACAATGTCGAAATTAAAACATAACTTCCAATAACATTTAAGCAAAGATATGTCACTCACTTTCCACTAGGCTTTATCAAAACCCGAGATTCGGGTGGAAGCTCTAGAGGTGGTCCAATAAAATGCAGCTTCCTCGTTCTCGTAACTCGAGAAGTTCCAGACCCAGCTGCGGAATCTCCACCAGCCCTAGAATCCCCGCCTGCAGAATACCCACCAGCATCATCTCCCACATCATCTCCACCATCATCTTCATCAGCATCTCTCGCATGATCCTCTACCACTGGTTCCTCGATTTCAGCATCCTATGAAACAAGTAACTTACATCATACAATATTAAGTAACTCAAATAATGTAATTTAACAACTAACTTACATCGTGTGGAGGCAAATGTTCTGCCAGCGCTCTCCGTCTGCTCATGGTAGAACCTGTGCCCAGAAAAACTGAATCCTCACCCCTCGAGCTGCTCCTCGAGCTACTCCTCGTCCCAAGCAAACTACGAGCAAAAGACCTCATTTTCTTTGACATCCTATTTTAACAAAAACAAGTTAATACATAAATCGACAATAAAATAATGAAACAAATTAAAATATATATAAAATATTCAATAAAATCATGATCCATACTCGTCAATCGTAATCGTAATCAAAATCAGGATCTAGTTGCTTTCATCGATTTAATGGACGCCAAGTAGCTTCCTTCTTTCTCGTCACTCGTTTTCTTTTTGGAGGAACCTCTACATCATTTTGATCGCCTAATAAAGATTCTTCCAACATTTCAGTTTATACATTAAACGTGCTGGTAAGTTCTTTGTCTTGGAAAATCTCAGCAGCCCCCACTTCCTACTCGATTTGAGTTTCAACATAACTAGCATCAATAGGAGCATATAGTCGTTCACGAGTGTTGGGGCCATGCTTCGTTGCGCCGAAGGTCTTACACGAAGAAGCAACTTCGGCCGAAGTTGTCCCCAGGGGATGGCCGAAGGTTCCTTTTTATGGAGCTTCGGCGTTACAAACCGACATAGAGATAGAATGACCTTTTTATCCATAGAGGTCTAAGTTAATGTTGTAAACTTTTGTAAGGGGCATAATTGTAATTCGTCACAGGCTGCGTCCTGTGTCTATAAATAGATGAACAGTACCCCTGTACTGTTCACGCGAACCTGCCATTTGCTTTCGCATCACACCTGTACCTTTGTTTTCCTCAGGACCGAAGGTACATTTGTAATTTGAAGTCATTTATATTCATTCATTCATGATAATAAAAATGGAAATGATTCCATGATCATATTTAAATGTTTATTTCATACTTCATGATTTATATGATATGAATGCTTCGTCCCTTGCTATTATGCTTACGAAGGTACGTCCTTCGTAACCTTCGTCCGAAATTCTTTATATCCTGAAGGGATATAATGTTTTGGAGGACGAAGGACTTTAACACCTAACATTTTCTACGTTGCCTTGTTCTTAATTCTTAGCATTTGAGAACAAGCCCCCAACAACGAGGATTAACTTTGTACACTGCCCTCCAATCAACCAAACCCTTTTTCTTAGATGGATATGTCATATAATACACCTGCTCGCATTGGTGGGCAAGGATTATAGTGTCGTGGCCTTTTAATCTATCGTTGTGTTTGACTTCCACCATGCCATATTGGTTTTCTCGCGTTGTATTTGGAGAAAACCAATCACAATTGAAGAACGCCACTTTGAGTTGTTTATCTCCAAAAAACTTATACTCAAGTATATCATTAATGACTCCATGATAATTAGTCACCTTCCCTTCATCATCGACAACTCTAGTTACAACTCCGGATTTGTCGTGACTGTTAGAGGATGATCATCTTCGAACCTTGTAGAACGGAATCTAAAACCATTGACATCATACCGACCATAACATCTAGCAGTTACTGCTCCTAGGGATAATTGTTGAAGGTCTGGGTGTATATTGTCATTTTTATCTACATAATCTCAAAACCAACACAAGAAATTAGGTCCCCCATCTTTTCCCTCTCAACGAATCTGGTCACGTTCACAGCCAGAGATGCAATTTTGAGAATCAAATTCACTGTTAGTACAAGGAAACAAACCTTTTAGTATAACAACATAAATTGTAGCGGCAATGACTAAAATTAAGTTTACACTTACAGGAGAAACTGACTCATCTCTTCCATGTTGTTATACATGTAGAGTAAAGCAGTCTTCCATTCGTCATTGGTGAAACAGTATGTTGTGCTGGGTCCTACAGTTTTGCCCCTCCATTGAAAAATTTCAATATCACTGATAGGGAGCTCGTCGACATGATACCGCAACGCAGGGGCATTGACATTGTGTTCCTCTGCAAAGTACAGGCCCGTGAAGGATGATATCTCTTTGTATTTGAATTCTTCAGCGATGCACCCTTCAACTCGTCTCTTATTACCAACCATTTCACGTAGCTTCTTTATTGTCCTTTCGATGTGATACATCCATCTATATTGCACAGGACCTCCTACCTTACCTTCGTATGGTAGGTGAACAAGTAGATGTTGCATCGGATTGAAGAAACCTGGTGGAAATATTTTTTCAAGTTTGCATACCAAAATCGGTATTTGTTGCTCAAGCTTCTCCATCATCTCTTTCTTTATTTCTTTAGCACAAAGATGTCTATAAAAGTAGCTTATCTCCGCTAATGCTTTCCAGACATCATTTTTTACAAAACCACGAAACATAACAGGAAGGAGTCTTTCCATTATTATGTGGTAGTCATGACTCTTCAACCTAGAAAACTTGCCCGTCTTCAAATTCACAGACCTTCTAAAGCCCGCGACGTAACCATCTGGGAACTTTAAGTTTTTCAACCATTTCATCAATTGTTTCTTCCTTTTAGGTTTAATACTGAAAGGAACACGTGGCTTCTTCTGGTTCTCTCCTATCTCCATAGTTGGTCTTCTATAGATTAAGGCCAAGTCTTTTCTAGCCTTAGGGTTGTCTTTTCTTTTGTCAGTGATATTCATGCAAGTGCTGATAATGCTTTCACCCATATTTTGTTCTTGGTGCATCACATCAATGTTATGCATTAGAATCAAGGCTTTCATATAAGGGAGTTCCCATAGACCACATTTGTGAGTCCAATTATGCTCGGTTCCATAACCTTCAAAACGATTTCCATGTTCGTTTAGTTTCAAATCATTAAGTCTCGCGAGAATCTCTGCACCACTAAGACGCTTGGGTGGTCCCCTCGTCACAATCGTGTGTCCTTTTTAAAAGCGTTCCTATCAAACCTGAACGGGTGATCCTCTGGCAAAAAAACATCTATGGCAATCGAAGTAACATATATTTCCACCAAACTTTAGTCGAAAGCATAAAGTGTCTTCAACGAATATTGGACATGTCAAAATCCCATGACAACTCCATCCAGCAAAGATACCATAAGCCATAAAATCGTGAATAGACCACAAAAACGCGGCTCTCAGGTTGAACTTCTGTTTCTTGTAACACTCGTACGCCTTGACTCCTTCCCATAAAATTTTCAATTCTTCAATCAGGGGTGAACAGCAAAGACGGGCCAACATGAGTAGGATGTTGTAGTTAGATTTAAAGGCGAGAAACCATTTGTTGCTAAACCGAAGCGGACATTCCGCACTTCACCAGCAAAGCTGGAATCAAAAGCATCTAGTGCCTTCCATGCATCTGTATCAGCTGGGTGCGCCATGACATTTGGATTCGCACGTACCCCTTCTTTGTGCCACCTCATGTGTCTGGCTATATTCTTGGAGATGAACAAACATTTCAACCGAGGTATAAGAGGCATGTAACGAAGCTGCTTACGTGCAATCTTCGTCGTCACGGTCAAACCATCATCGTTTTCAACCTCAACGAATCTACGCTCACCACATACAATACACTTCTTCTCACTCGCGGTCTCCTTCCAGAAAAGCATACAGTTATTGTCACAGACATCGATTTTTCCGTAGTCCATACCGAGCCCGGAGAGCAACTTTTTGGACTGACACATGTCCTTTGGCATCTTGTGATTCTCCGGAAGTACATCACTGATCAAGTTCAAAAGCTCCTTGTAGTAGTTGTTTGAGAATGCAAACTTAGACTTAATAGCCATAAGTCGATCACTTTTGTGTCCTCATGCAACGGCTCTTTGGTAGCTTTAAGGAGCTCGAAGAACTTCTGAACCTCAGGTGTAGCTGGATCCTCATAATCGGTGGGTTGATCAGGGTTCTCCAAATCGACGGTTAGAATCTCATGGCATACATCGTCAAGCATCTCTTCCATTCTATCGTAGTCCTCCTCTTCATGTGACTGAAATTCTGATATAATACGAGGAGGTGGGTCTTCACCGTGGTACACCCACACCTCAAAGCCTGGCATATAACTGTTCTTGCAAATATCTATCGACATAGTCCTCCTGTCAAGGAAATAAATGTTTCAACACTTACTACAAGGGCACTTAACATCGGTTCCAGTCTCTGACCGAGCAAAAGCACGGTCGAGAAAAGTATCAGTCTTGGCAACCCACTCACTTGATAGAGTACCTCTTTTCTTCCAACCTTCATACATCCATCGATGATCCTCCTCCATACTAGATACAAGACATTCACTTAATTAGTTATGATTACTAATTAACCACACTAATACAATATCACTACAGAAAAATCATTTCACGGGACCCTAAATCAAATAAAACAACCTTATTTCCGAGGGCTTAATAATTACCCTCGGAAATTAAAAGTTTAAATTATATAGCCACTAATAAATAAATTAAAACAAGCTAATTTAATTGCATAATTAAATCAATCCGTCAGACATAACAAAACTAAACATTACTACTAGCAAACAATATATATGCATAAACAAAATTATACTAAAAATTATAAAATTGCTCACTTTGGCGGATGATGAGCCGGTGAAGCGAGCGTCGGCAGGGTCGGGGCGGGCGCCGGTGGCGTCGGGAACGGGGGCAGAGGCTCCGGTGTTGCTTGGGCGGCGGTGGAGTTATCGGGCGACGTGGGCAGAGGCTCGGGCGCAGGCTGGGCATCGGGGCGGGGCTGGAGGTCGCCGGGAGAGGCTTGGGCAGCAGTGCCGGGCGACGATGGCGACTGCTCGGCGGCGACGGCTATGCATACGCGAGGAGCGGGAGAGAAGACAGAATGAACCGACGCGGGCGCGGGCCGTCGGTTAAATTCGCTTATGTCCGACGGCCCGCCAGCCAACCCTCGGATGTCAGACATTATGTTCGATGGCCGTCAGTAGCCGTCGGACTTGTACCGTTTTACTATAGTGAGAGACGTACGTGAGACCAGAGTAGCGAAGAGAGAGAGGGAAATGGAGCAGTGTGGACGCGCCATTATATTCCATATCTCCTAACTTCTAACGATCTATCTTTGACGGTCGTCTAACATAAAGCTATGTTCTATGGTTTGTCCAGATAGCCATCAAACATAAGACTATCTTCGACAGCTTGTCCTGACCATCGGACATTAACTAACGTCTGACGGCATCTCGGACAGCCACCCGACATTATTGTGGCCATCGAACTTTCGTCCGTTTGATGTTGTGGTTAGCTGATTTTGAGAGGAGAGAAAAACAAGTTCTCGTTGCATAGTACATGCATGGAGAAGCTAGTTAGAAGAACTAGAGCTATCCCAGGAGCTCTACCAAGTCGGGGCCTCAAGAAACTTATCTCTGAAAATAGCTAACCATATACCGGCCGGACCAAATTTTTTAGTATGACGAATGAAAGTCGGTCTCTTAATTAAAATCTTTTTCTTCTGATCACTACACAGAACCCTCGTCTTGATCGCCTACCTAAATTGCTATATAATGTGCCCAGCCAATGCAGAAGCCTTCTCATCTATCGGGTCTTGTTCCAAGCAAAAGAAAATGGAGATGTTGGCTCTCGTTCTGACACTCCTGCTTTCACTCTCAGCGGTTTACTTTTTTCTTCTTCCTTTCTCATTTTTTGTCCTCGGATTGATGGCACCTATGGTGACGATGAATCATCTACGCATACGCATGTGCCGCAGGCTACCGGCGCCGCCGCGGAGACGGTGAAAGTGACCACCACCCCGGTCTTCTCCCACATCCCTCGACTTCAGGCAAGCAAGGATTTCCAGGTGCTCGTGCGCGTCGAGGCGCCACCGGCGCTGCAGCAGCATAGACGCGTCCCCGTCGACCTCGCCGTGGTGCTCGACGTGGGTGCCAGCACCGGCGCCGGCACGGCGAGGCTGGATGCGGTAAAGAAGGCGGTCAAGTTTATCATCAGGCAGATCCACGACGACGACCGTCTCGCCGTCGTCGGGCCGTCCAACTATCGGCTACTCCCCGGGTTCCTGAACACCCGCGATGCCCGATGGAATGCCGAGAAATCCGTCGACCAGCTGGAGCCCCGTGGTGAGTTCACGTCTGGCGCCGGCTTGGAGGAGGCCATTAAGGTACGTACCCATGCAGTTCATGCAACGTTTCGTCATCTTCAATTCACAGCTGCTGTACTAGGAAGCTACTAGCTGGTCTGGAATTTCAGATCCTGGAGGAGCTACCGGCGACGGCGAGCCGGAGCAGCCGCGCGCGCTTCGTCATCTTGGTGACGGACAGGGCAGTGGCAGAGGGCAGCAGCAGATTATTCAACAAGCTGCCGCGCGAGTCCCTCTCTCTACCCCCGGTGCACACGTTGGGGCTCGGCGCGGCGCACGACCCCAGGGAGCTGTTGCACATCGCCAGGGAATCCCAGGGCACCTACTCATTCGTGGACGACCAGAACACGGACGGCATCACCGGCGCCATCGCCGTCTGCCTCAGCGGGCTCAAGAATGTGGTCGCCGTCGGCGCGCGCGTCCGCCTCGAGGCGCCGGTCGGGAGCGGGGTCACCATCGAGAGGATCCAGTCGGGGGGATACACATACAGCAGGACTCGCCCCATCACCACCAGAGACGACAAGACGTACGTCGAGGTCGCCGTGGGCGCCATCTACGCCGGCGAGGTGAAGAGCTTCCTCGTCCACCTCAGCGTGCCTGCTCTTCTTCCTTCGACGTCGACCGTCGTCGCCGACGGCTGCTACAGGCAACAGCTGCTCACTGCCAGCGTCGTCGGGCACTACACCAACAGCGACGAAGAACATGCTGCGGCTCCAGCTTCTCCAAGTCCAACGGTGACCCAGGCTATCTTGTACGTACAAAGGCCGCCGCCAGAAGCCCTCGACGTCGCCTGCGGCGGCACGCTGCATAGAGTCCCCGTCCCCGTGGTGATGAACCACATCGCGCGGTTCGGCGTGCTGGAGATGGTGGCCACCTTCGTCGACACCGACATCGGGCGGCATAGCACCGTCACCGCGGAAATGGCGACGAAGCTGCGGGTCCAGTGGGAGAAGTTCGTGCAGGCGCGGCAGTTCTGGAGCGGCCTGGACCTGGGAGTCCTCGACGACGAGGTCAGCAGGATGGTGAACATCCTAGAAGAAGCAGCAAGCAGAAGCGGCTCCTCGACGTCTCTGTCGGCGGCGACGGCCTACGTGTTGTCGTGGCTGTCGAGCTACCAGATGCAGCGGCCGACGGCCATGGGATCGCCGGGCAGCGTCGCGGCCGCTTTCGTCACCGTGAACATGCAGCTCACACTGCTGCAGGTTAGGAACGACTTCGACAGATTCGACACACTTCTTCCACGGGCTCCACCACAATCACCAATCTGCGTGGATCCAATGCCGCCGCCGCTGTTCGAGATGTCCGGACGGGGCGACGACACCTACCGCGTCGTCAACACCGCTTACCCGCCGGGCGTATTGGTGGACGCCATCAACGAAGCAATGAAGCAGATGCACCTGGTACGTACGTGCTTTGTTGCTTTCATGAGGACATATCTCGTGCATATGAAAAATTGATGTACATAGTGTATATTCAATTATCATCACTTATTATAGATCTAACATCTCTAATTGATTATTCAATTTTCAAATAACACCTTTCACCCCTACACACCACCACGTTGAATGGTGTTATTAGAGACGTTAGATCTAAAATGAGTGATAATGATTTAATATGTGTACCATATGCATCAATCTTCCTTGTGCACCATATATATTCTCTGCTTTCATAGGCTCGGTCTCGCTCAGTGACTCCTGACATCCCAAAATAAATGCAGGCGTTGGTTCAGGCGAGCAACCTCCGGCGATGCGACGCTGCCGGCGTCGAGGTGCCACTGCGGACGCCGCTGTCACGGGCGGGCGCATTCGCATGATCCATCATCCTGCGAGCAACGATCCATCCTCCACCTCTCCTACCGTTTATGTTCTTGATTTCTTGTTTTTGTTTCTAAGAAAATAAAGGAGAGCATCAGTTTGCATTGGCGTAATTTTTTTTCTATAGACGAGGGAGTGCAAGAACACAAATCACTGTCAACACTCAATGCATCACCACCTCAAAAAGTATTTTTAATTTTATTAAGTTATAAGTTTTGTAACCAAGCATGTGATGATATAATAAGAAATTGACCACGTGCATTTGCGCACTGTTATTATTTATTGGCTAATAGCTTATCATTTGTGAGTGTGGATATCTTTGAGAGTCTTTTATTTAGTCGGGTAATACTTGCAAAAATATCTTGGTGCTCAGGGTTCTTTGAACCCACCGTTGTAGGTGATAAGCCTTCGTGGTTTGTTGCTTATGCACCAAGGTATAGTTCCAAAATAGGAGGAGGAAACTTAAGTACTAGCTTATGGAAATAAAGGGATGCACTCTGTCACACCCAGATTCAGGGGTCTAAACCCAGGCGCGAAATCAAATGTGTGCTAGGATCAAGTCTCACACATATGATGACTCATGGTACAGAAACGAATGTCACATCATTAATATATAACAGAGTTATGTACAAAATAGATAAATAATTACATCATACGAAGATAATGATCCAGCAACCAAAGTTGACTAGGCGACGACAGCCTAGACCACTCACGAACTCATCACAGCATCCTTCATGCGCCTCATCCTGTAGTACCTATTCTTGACCTGGGGGATGTGAGTACAGTAAGGGTGAGCTCACATACGTTCATCACTCAACAAGTTGTGTGGAATAATGTGCATGAACTCACCAAAGGTGGAAGCTCATGTAAAGTGTAAGGCTTACCAAAGGAGATGGTTAAAGCTGAGCATTGCTTTTAAAGTTGGTCAAAATTTTATTAGCAGTTACTAAGTATAAGTAGATACCAACCCCATTAAATAAGATATCACAATTGATAATAACACCCACAATGCAATGACAGATTAAGTTTAGTTTCATAAATTAATCATGCAAGAGTCCTGAGTCGCTCTTTACCGTGAGTGTTGGAATGGCAGTTGCGATTTGAGCGTGAGAAATTTTTTGTAGTATTCATGAAGGGTTTCCTTTTCTTGCTGCTTGCAGAGTGATAACTCGGCCAATGCATCTGTGTCTGGCCGGTATCCTTGGAAATTTAGTAGGATTTTGTCGTGAAGTCCCTTCCACGACTCGATTGAAAGTGGTGGCAGCCTGGTATACCAGGTTAAGGCTGGGCCTTCGAGTGCGATGATGAAAGATTTGGCCATGGTGGCGTCGTCCCCTCTGGATGATGTAACGGCGACTTGGTAGCTCATGATGTATTGGGCCGGGTCGGTGCTACCGTTGTATTTGGGGTTAAGTGCTGGCCCTAAAGTTGGCTAGCTAGGGTGACGCTTGGAGCTGCAGAGCCAGAGGACTTCGCTCGTCGAGGTAGTTGATTCCCTGGAAAGCAGCAGCTGGGGGATGATGGGGCCGCGCTGTGGGTGGAATGGGTCTTCGCCTTGTATGTTTTGCTAGAAAGCCACCGGGGGTCCGAGGGGGCTGCGCTGCAGGTTGTACGGGCCTTCGCCTTGTATATGTGCGATTTTTTGTTCTAGCTCCCGAGCCTTTTGTTCTTCATCTAATATCATCTGTCGCACTTTGGCCTGCATGGTGACTCGTTGGCGCTTGGCTTTGAGTATCTCTTTTTGCTTTTGCAAGTGGTTGTTCTTGATGCGCAGGGCTCGCAGCTTTAGCCGGTCTTCGGTCGAGATGCCTATGACCTCGCCATCTTCTATGGTGTCTTCACCTTTTGGGGGCGAAGGTGGCGCTTGGGCTTTCGCAAGGACGATGTCCGCGGCCCGGCCGGTGGGGCCCGCTGGCGCGACCTTTAGCTTGCGGAATGTTGATGTAGAGGTTGACGAGCGAGGGGTAGGTGTGTCCGCCTTCGCCTCAACAGTTAGCATGACTGATATACCAGTTTTTACACTCTCCAGAGGTTGCACATCTTTACCCACAATTTGTGTTACCCATTTGCCATGGGGTTGATCGGACCCCATACACATCTACCAAGGAAGCGAGGCAGGGTAGCACTACAAGGCCTTTCCGAAGTTCCACTAGTTCGAGAATACCCACTACGGTTTTAGGACGAAGGAAGCATAGGAATCCCTTGTTCGAACTGCCATCGCAGCAGTTCGACCCGAGAACCTCCCTATACTCTAGCAGTGATGCCTCCCCACTTGCCCCTTTTGGGTAAGGTAATCTCTCCCTAGCTTTCTGAAAGGGAAATAGAGTTAACCTTTTCCTACAATTAATTTTGGTGGTTGAATGTTCAACACAAACATATGGACTAACTAGTTTGCTCTAGAATTCATGTATTATAGGTGCATAAGGTTCAACACAAACCAATAAATATTCAAGTTAGGGACCCAATTCAAAAGAAGCAAAAAGGACTTGAGTGTGCTGTGGTCTGGCGCACCGGACTGTCCGGTGTGGCACCGGATAGTGTCCGGTGCACTAGGCCCGTACAGGGTTCAACCATCCACTCTCAAGAAAACGTAGGCACGCTCCGCTATAATTCACCGGACTGTCTGGTAAGCTAGCGGGCAATGGCTATCCAGAGCGCAACGGTCGACAAACACAAGGAAGAATCCTCTTCCTCCATCAAGTCCCATCAGAAGGGTGACAAGAAGAAGAAGATGAAGAAGGTGGTCTACTACGAGACCGACTCTTCGTCACCCTCCACATCAAGCTCCGAGTCATCTGTCGCTTCTAAGCGCCAAGAGCTCAAGAAGTATAGTAAGATGCCCCTTCGCTATCCCTATATTTCAAAGCGTGCTCCTCTACTTTTCATTCCCTTAGGCAAGCCACCATATTTTGATGGTGAAGATTATTCTATGTGGAGTGATAAAATGAGGCATCATCTAAACTCACTCCACGAAAGTATTTGGGAAATTGTTGAGTTTGGAGCGCAGGTACCGAAGGTAGAGGACAAGGACTACGACTCGAACGAGGCGGCCCAAATTAGGCACTTCAACTCCTAAGCCATGTCTATACTCCTTGCCTCCTTGTGTTGAGAGGAGTATAACAAGGTGCAAGGGTTGAAGAATGCCAAAGAAATTTGGAACGTCCTCAAAACCGCGCACGAAGGAGATGAGGTTACCAAGATCACCAAGCGCGAAACAATCGAGGGCGAACTTGGTCGATTCGTCCTCAACAAAGGAGAAGAGCGGCAAGCAATATACAACCGGCTAAAGACCATGGTGAACCAAGTGCGCAACCTCGGGAGCACCAAATGGGATGACCATGAAATGGTCAAGGTTATTCTTAGATCTCTTGTTTTTCATAATCCCACTCAAGTGCAATTAATTCGTGGAGATCCAAGATATAAACAGATGTCTCCTGAGTAAGTGATTGGCAAGTTTGTGAGCTTTGAGCTAATGATCAAAAACTCCAAACACATCATCAACTTGGAGCAAGGCACCACCTCCACACCTGAGGTGCAACCCGTCACACTCAAAGCAACGGAAGAAGAGAAGAGGGAGTCTACATCAAGTAGGCTTCCAATCGACGCCTCCAAGTTCGACAACGAGAAAATGGCGCTCATCATCAAGAGCTTCCGCCAAATCCTCAAGCAAAAGAGGGGGAAGGACTACAAACCCCGCTCCAAAACGGTGTGCTACAAATGTGGTAAGCCTGGTCATTTCATTGCTAAATGTCCAATGTCAAGTGAAAGTGACAGGGACGACGACAAGAAGGGGAAGAAGAAGGAGAAGAAGAGATACTACAAGAAGAAGGGCGGCGATGCCCATGTGTGTCAGGAATGGGACTCCGACAAGAGCTCCACCGACTCCTCCTCCGACGAGGATGCCACCAACATCGCCATCAACAAGGGCCTCCTCTTCCCCAACATCGGCCACAAATGTTTCATGGCTAAGGTCAGCAAGAAAAAGAAGGTACACTCTAGAGCCACCCCCAAATATACAACATCTAGTGATGAGGGTAGCTCTAGTAAAAATAAAGATGATTTACTTACTCTTTTTGCTAACCTCAACATGGAACAAAAGAAAAAATTAAATGAGTTAATAGAAGCTATTCATGAGAAGGATGAACTCTTGGATAGCCAAGAGGACTTCCTTATTAAAGAAAACAAAAAACATGTTAAATTGAAAAATGCTTATGCTCAGGAAGTAGAAAAATGTGAAAACTTAACTAAGGAGCTTAGTATTTGTCATGATTCAATTTCTAGTCTTAGAAATGAAAACGCTAGTTTAGTTTCTAAGATTAAAGAATTGAATGTTTGCAATGATTCTATTTCCTGTCTTAGAGATGAGAATGCTATTTTAAATGCTAAGATAGAATAACTAAACAATTGCAAACCATCTATATCTACTGTTGAGCATGTTTCCATTTGCACTAGATGTAGAGATATTAATGTTGAAGCTATTGATGATCACATTGCCATGATTAAGAAACAAAATGATCACATAGCTCAATTAAATGCTAAAATTAATGAGCATGAACTTGAAAATGAAAAGTTTAAATTTGCTAGAAGCATACTCTATAATGGGAGATGCCCTGACATTAAGGATGGCATTGGATTCCAACAGGGGTGCAATGTCAAGCTTAATGCCCCTAAGAAACTGTCTAATTTTGTTAAGGGCAAAGCTCCCATGGTTCAGGTTAATGAAGGCTACATTTTATATCCTACTAATTATCCTGAGCACAAAATTAGGAGAATTCATGCTAGAAAACCTCACACTATTTCTCATCATGCTTTTATGTATAAAAATGAGGCGTCTAGCTCTAGGCATTCCACTCATGTTAAAATGCCTAAAAAGAAAACTCCTGCTGCAAAAAATGAACATAACATTTTATTTAAGACTTTTGATACTTCTTATGTTTTAACTAACAAATCAGGCAAAGTAGTTGCCAAATATGTTGGGGGCAAACACAAGAGTCCTAAGACTTGTATAATTGATAGCGGATGCACAAACCACATGATCGGGGAGAAGAGAATGTTCTCCTCCTACGAGAAAAATGAAGATCCCCAAAGAGCTATCACATTCGGGGATGGAAATCAAGGTTTGGTCAAAGGTTTGGGTAAAATTGCTATATTACCTGACCATTCTATTTCCAATGTTTTTCTTGTAGATTCTTTAGATTACAATTTGCTTTCTGTTTCTCAATTATGCAAAATGGGTTACAACTGTCTTTTTATTCATATAGGTGTTACTGTCTTTAGAACAAGTGATGATTCAATAGCATTTAAGGGAGTGTTAGAGGGTCAGCTATATTTAGTTGATTTTAATGATAACCAAGCTAAACTCGACACTTGTTTAATTGCTAAGACTAATATGGGCTGGCTCTGGCATCGCCGACTTGCCCATGTTGGAATGAAGAATCTTCACAAACTTCTAAAGGAAGAGCACATTTTAGGACTAACAAATGTTCATTTTAAGAAAGACAAGGTTTGTAGCGCATGTCAAGCAGGAAAGCAAGTTGGCACTCACTATCCACACAAGAACATCATGACGACTGACAGGCCGCTCGAGCTACTCCACATGGATTTATTCGGCCCAATTGCTTACATAAGCATCAGTGGGAGTAAGTACTGTCTAGTTATTGTGGATGATTATCCTCGCTTCACTTGGGTGTTCTTTTTGCAGGAAAATCACAAACCCAAGAGACCTTAAAAGGATTCTTAAGACGAGCTTAAAATGAGTTTGGATTGAGGATCAAAAAGAGAAGAAGCGACAATGGGACGGAGTTCAAGAATTCTCAAATTGAATGATTTCTTGAGGAAGAGGGCATCAAGCATGAGTTCTCTTCTCCCTACACACCTCAACAAAATGGTGTGGAGGAGAGGAAGAATAGAACTCTATTGGATATGGCAAGGACCATGCTTGATGAATACAAGACACCAGACTGATTTTGGGCCGAGGCGATTAACACCGCCTGCTACTCCATCAACCAGTTATATCTTCATCGAATCCTCAAGAAGACATCATATGAACTCCTCACTGGTAAAAAGCCCAATGTTTCATATTTTAGAGTCTTTGGGAGTAAATGCTTTATACTTGTTAAAAGAGGTAGAAAATCTAAATTTGCTCCTAAGGCTGTAGAAGGTTTTTTACTTGGTTATGACTCAAACACAAGGGCATATAGAGTCTTCAACAAATCCACTGGATTGGTTGAGGTTTCTTGTGACATTGTGTTTGATGAGACTAATGGCTCCCAAGTGGAGCAAGTTGATCTTAATGAATTAGATGATGAAGAGGCCCCGTGCATCGCGCTAAGGAACATGTCCATCAAGATTGTGTGTCCTAAGGAACCCGAAGAGCCTACACAAGCACAAGATCAACCATCATCTTCCAACCAAGCATCCCCACCAACTCAAGATGAGGATCAGGCTCAAGATGATGAAAATGAAGATCAAGAGGATGAGCCACCTCAAGAGAAGGTCAATGATCAAGGGGGAGATGAGGATAATGATGACAAGGAAGATGATCAAGAAGTTCAAGGTCAAAGACCGCCACACCCAAGAGTCCACCAAGCAATTCAACAAGATCACCCCGTTAACTCCATCCTTAGTGACATCCATAAGGGGGTAACCACTAGATCTTGAGTTGCTCATTTATGTGAACATTACTCTTTTGTTTCCTCTATTGAGCCATACAGGGTAGAGGATGCATTAAGAGATCCAGATTGGGTGACGGCAATGCAAGAGGAGCTCAACAACTTCACAAGGAATGAGGTATGACATTTAGTTCCATGTTCTAATCAAAATGTTGTAGGTACCAAATGGGTATTTCGCAACAAGCAAGATGAGCATGGTGTGGTGACAAAGAACAAAGCCCGACTTGTGGCCAAAGGTTATTCACAAGTCGAAGGTTTGGAATTCGATGAAACATATGGACCAGCAGCTAGGCTTCAGTCAATTCGCATATTACTTGCCTATGCTACTTACCATGGCTTTAAGCTTTATCAAATGGACGTGAAGAGTGCCTTCCTTAATGGACACATCAAGGAAGAGGTCTATGTTGAGCAACCTCCCGGCTTTGAAGATAGTGAGTATCCTAACCATGTGTATAAACTCTCAAAGGCGCTTTATGGGCTCAAGCAAGCCCCAAGAGCATGGTATGAATGCCTGCAAGATTTTCTTATCACTAATGGCTTCGAAGTCGGAAAAGCCGATCCTACTCTCTTTACTAAAACTGTTGCAAATGATTTGTTTGTATGCCATATTTATGTTGATGATATTATATTTTGGTCTACTAACAAATCAACTTGTGAAGAGTTTAGTAGGATCATGATTCAAAAATTTGAGATGTCTATGATGGGGGAGTTGAAGTATTTTCTAGGATTTCAAACCAACCAACTCCAAGATGGCACCTTCATCAGCCAAACTAAGTACATTCAAGATATACTTAAGAAGTTTGGAATGAAGGATGGCAAACCCATCAAGACACCCATGGGAACCAATGGGCATCTCGACCTCGACACAGGAGGTAAATTCGTAGATCAAAAGGTATACCGGTCGATGATAGGATCTTTACTCTATTTATGTGCATCTCAACCAGATATTATGCTTTCTGTATGCATGTGTGCAAGATTTTAGGCAAATCCTAAGGAAGTTCACCTTAGGGCCGTAAAAAGAATCATGAGATATTTAGTTTACACTCCTAAGTTTGGGCTTTGGTACCCCAAGGGATCCACTTTTGATTTAATAGGATATCTCGATGCCGATTGGGCATGGTGTAAAATTGATAGAAAGAGCACATCAGGGACTTGTCAGTTTCTAGGGAGATCCCTGGTGTCTTGGGCTTCAAAGAAACAAAACTTCGTAGCTCTTTCCACCATCGAAGCCGAGTACATTGCCGCAGGCCATTGTTGCGCGCAATTACTTTGGTTGAGGCAAACCATTAGGGACTAGGGCTACAAATTGAGCAAAGTCCCTCTCCTATGTGATAATGAGAGTGCAATCCGTATGGCGAATAATCCCGTTGAACACAGCCGCACTAAGCACATAGACATTCGGTATCACTTTCTGAGGGATCACCAACAAAGGGGGGATATCGAAATAGCTTATGTAAACACCAAGAATCAATTAGCCAATATCTTTACCAAGCCACTAGATGAGAAAACCTTTAGCAAACTTATGAATGAGCTAAAATATACTTGATTCTCGGAATTTTGATTGAAACATTGCACACATAGCTTATTTATATACCTTTGATCATGTCTCTTTCATTTGGTACAAATGCATATTTCTTATCATTTTTCTGCCAAGGCTAAGACTAATGTGTTTTCAAGTATATTTCTATCCTTAGTCTTAGATTGAAATGGAAATGGAGCATTCGGCAAAGACAAGGCTTCCACTCCAAACTCTGTCGGTATCATTTAACCTTTGTCGTTACTCCGCCATCTCTCCAATTGGTACAATCTTTCACTCATACTTGTGACACCCCAGTGTCACCCAGGGTTTCTCTCAAGTGCTAACCCAAGAACCATCATTTCCTGTGAGCCAAATTAAGCATGAGCATCAAATTGACTGTCACACCCGGGTTTCGGGGCACCAAGACCCGGGCGCAAACATAATCATCAGGTGTGCTGGGACCAAGTCTCACACATATGATGAATAATGGCACAGGATCGAATGTCACATCTTTACTATATAACAGGAGTTCTGTACAAAATAAATAAATAATTACATTATAAGGAGACAACGGTCCAGCAACCCAAAGTTGACTGGGAGACGGCGGCCTAGACGTCTCACGAACACATCGCAGCATCCTCCATGCGCCTCATCCTGTGGTACCTGTTCTTGACCTGTGGGGGTGTGAGACAGCAAGAGTGAGCTCACATACGTTCATAGCTCAACAAGTTGTGGGGAATAATGTGCATGAACTCGCCAAAGGTGGGAGCTCACGTGAAGTGTAAGGCTTACCAAAGAGGATGGCTGAAGCTAAGCATTGCTTTTAAAGTTGGCCAAAATTTTATTAGCAATTACTAAGTATAAGTAAATACCAACCCAATTAAGTAGAAGAACAAAAGTAACAACATCACCTGCGATGCAATGCATATGACAAATTGAATTTAGTTCCATAAATTAATCATGTGAGTGTCCGAGCTGCTCATGACCGTGAGCACGGCTAGTATACCAGTTTTACACTCTGCAGAGGTTGCGCATCTTTACCCACAAGTCATGTTACCCATCTGCCAAGAGACGTCCAATCCCATACACCTCTACCGAGGAGGCGAGGCAGGGTAACACTACGAGGCCTTTACAAAGTTCCACTAGCTTCAGAAAACCCGCTACAGTTTATAGGAAGCTCCAATGCAGGAATCCCTCGTCTGACTGCCATCGCAGCAAAATCAACCTGAGGACCTCCCTACAATGACCACTCCCCTACTGCCCTTGCCCCTTTCGGGTAAGGTAGTCCTCCACTAGCTTTCCTAATTAGTCAGCTAAGGGCGTCCCATTAAACCATTGTGGTAGCACTGTTTTCCCAGGTGGTTCTCCATGTTCCAATTAACATAATGATCTTATCATGAACAGTAAATAACAACTGATAATAAAAGTGTAATCATGAATAATGTGTATCTCTATACCCAAAACCACATAAAGCAATAGCAGGTACTACCCAAGAATTCAGTGGTGAACAAGGTATAAAGATAGTCAAACTAGGGTAACCTATTGGGTCCCATCAAAATTAACCTATGCAGATCATTATGATTAATTAGAACATGACTGGGTAAAAAGAAGTGATCAAGAGCACAACTTGCCTAGGACTTGAGATTCCAGGTACCAGGATGATCTCCAGATGACTCGTGACCTCACGCTAGTCATAGCAATACAAACAAGTAGTGTATAGGCAAAATTAACATCACACCAAATATGCAAACAAAATACATAATAATAATATACACATTAAAATAAGATTCTAGGAACAGGAATCATTAATTTTGGAGTTATAGATTTTAAGTTAAGAATTTCTGAAGGTTTTATGTGTTTTGTACAAGATCAAATATCACATAAATTTTATTGTGATATTCATGTCAAAACAGTGATACTAATTGATAAACAATAATATTACAAAATTATAGGAATTGGAATGGATTAATTTAGACTTCATATGAATTTTCTATGAATTAATTAAGTTCTGGAATTCTTTTTATATTGGTAATTCATTTTCTAAATTCATTTCTCCTATTTTCTCTAAGTCCTAGGCTGCGCACACAATAACAAAGAACTCAGGGTCTAACTCATAAAATTGTTTAAGACTCAGTTTTCCCCCGCACAGGACGGCGGGTTCATTCGAGAAAAGGACAGGGTCTCTTTAGCAAAAGCGACGGGTCGAAGGTGTATCGGCCATTCACAGCCGTTGGATCAACAGCCAAGCGCATGGATTAGATCAGATCTCAGCCGAAACGATACATAAACACCACCGTTGGATCGGGATCCAATGGCCAGAACTTTATGCTGTCACGACAGTCCATAGCCACCCGATCGGCATCCCATGGCTGTGACCAAATCCCCCGATCTGGTACCCTGCCACAAATCACGACTGTTGGCGCAGGATCGGACGGTGCACCCCTGTTGTCCTCCACACCGGCCGAATGCGGCAACAGCAATCCGCCGCGGCAGAGAACGCCGGTGAGCGTTCTCGGTTCGACGTCCAATGCCCCAAGGGCGGAACAAAGGAGCCAAACACAAACCTTAGGAGATGGCGAATGCACAGGGAGTAATCTTACCATAAATCGCAGCGCTATTGACTACGACCACGGCGTGCGGCAGCACGTGCACTCCGGCGAGGGACTTCCCTTGTTCTACGTGGTACCGAGACCGAAGTCCCCACCGTTCTGCATCCTTACGGCACCACGAAGCTCCCTGGCACATTCCTAGGCCCCGAACAACAGCGCCCAATGGGTTCACCCGCAGCGGCACATGTTCTACCTCCCATGGTGACGGACGACGGACCTCCCTCCAGGATCGGGCTTGGGATTCAACAGGGGTGAGCGGCGGCTAAGAATTTATAGAAGATTGGGAGCGAGTCCGTGCAGCGATGTTCGTGGATCTGCGAACGAAACCCGGGAATTTTGGCGAGCCACAAGCGGAGCTGTTACGGCTGGGTCGGCGACGAGAGGTTGTTGCAGCCCATCGAGCTTGAGGAGAAAGAGAAGATGACAACCGAGGCCCACACGTAAGTGAACCGGTGGGGTAATGGGATTGCTGGCAAGGAAGGGCCACGGTACAGCGACTGCGTATGGCGACGGAGGGTAGAATCTGGCGAGTGGGGCCTGAAAGTCTGTGCTCACGTGGGATGGAAAACTACCAGATGGGGCCCTGCCAACAGTGGCACCCGCGCGCGAGCGTGAGGCGAAGGTGCGGTGCGCGCGCAGCGGGATGCAGAGTCGCGCACCCGCTTATGGATCAAGGAAGGAGATGACCGCAGGGGCCCACATGCCAGTGCAACTAGGCGCGGCACAAGTGGCTGACGGAGTAGGTCCGCCAAGCAGTGGCCGCGGATGGAGGGTGTGGGATGGGCTGTGCGGTTGAGGGCAAAGAAACGGATAGTGGGCTGCGCCTAGGCATAAGAGTGGAGAAGTGGCCCGAGGATACAGGTAAAGTTCCCTTTTGATTTTATTTTATTTTTCTTTTGTTTTCTATTTTCGAATTTAGTTTAAACTTCAAATTTATTTCATGCATTTGACCGATCAAATGTATGGACTAATAATACCAACATGATGCACATTCGTTTTTTTAATTTAACTATTAATTGTCTTCATCAGGCCCCATAATTGTTGATATGCATAAAATAAAGCAAAAGTCACATAATTGAAAATGTATTTTTTTATTTCTTGTCTGTTTTAAATAGAAAATATATTTTTTAATGGTAATCTCGATGATATACTTTCACTTTAAAATTTTTTTTGAAGGTTTCCCAACACATAATACAAAAGAATAGTTTTACAGATTAAATTGAGGTTCTTTCTATTTTATTTTATGTTGTTTTTTTTTAACTCAAACCATTTGGAGAAACTTTTATAAATCCCAAAATAGAATTTTTGGGTGTTACAAATTCTACCCCCTTAACAGAAATCTCGCCCCCGAGATTTGTAAGAAAAGGGATACAGAAGGATTGGTTTGTAGTTCGGTTTTTTTAGTTTATAATTGGTTCAAAAATCCAGAGTCTCATTTTTTTTATAGTCAATAGTGGGTGATTAGGAGAGCATAGGTATCCAGCTAGTTATTATGTAGGATACAACCTGGACAGGTTGAGGTAAGAAAGATTATGGCAAGGAAAAGACTTCATCCGAAATGTTTATGTCTTGATTCATCTCGAGATTCACTTTTACTGTATATATCCTTCCTTGTCGATGTCGATCTTTTCTTCTCCGGTCTTGGTTTCATTGATTCGTGGTTAGTGTTTATCATCGGAGTTGGGGCATATGGTTGAGGTAATTATGGATGAGATGGACTACATGATGTAGGTCAAAATCTTGTTTGATGTCAGGTGGGGGTAGACAGATTATGCAATCCATCAAGATTCTATTGGTTGGGTCAGATCTCATGCATGTGACTGAGTTGGTTTAAGGCACTAGATTAGTTTTAAGTGCATGAGGGGTATGGCCTAATCTTTTGTACCAGCATTAAGTAACTTACTCTAGATTAGATCATAATAGACTTGATAAAATCTAGATTAGGTTGGTATGACTAGATTAAACTAGTTAAGATCTGATTATTTTGGATTAGATCATGGTTGTTATTCTAGAGTGGGATAAATATGCTAATTAGGGCAAGATGAATCCATAAGGATAAGGTAGAATCTTTTGAGGTCAGTTAGATCTATTAGGGTGACATAAGATCTTTTCAAGATAAGATGAGTATCTTTTAAGATAAGATGGATCTATGAGTGTAGGATAGAGTCTTTTAAGATGAGATAGATACGGAATACTAGTTACCTTTTAATGGTGATATTCTAGATTGTCCAGTTATTTTATAAATACAATCCTTTATGCCTAGATGTATATGCAGATGTAATTATGGACATTACTCCATAACTCATCACACTCAATCAAAGATCCAAATCAGACAGGTATCATAAGAACAAACATTCAAGCATACAAATATTTACAAAAATACTTTTGATCTTATTCCTAAGAGTGGGTCTCCTATCCCTGAAGGTCACTTTAGGTACAGGATTTCAAAGTGTGAAATCCACATTTGTCTTTAGAAAGAAAAGGTAAGAATAATCAGAGTAAAGCGGAAATAGATGAGAAAAGATTAAGAAAAGTTTAGAAAGAATCAGAGTAGCAAAGATAAGTAAGTATTGGTTGTCCAGTTCTATCTAAGTTTCGTCCTACAGTCAACATTCCTCTGATACCACTTCTGTCACACCCGGGTTTCGAGACACCAAGACCGGGGCACGAACATAATCATCAGGTGTGCTGCGACCAAGTCTCACACATATGATGAATAATGGCACATGATCGAATGTCACATATTTACTATATAACCGGAGTTCTGTACAAAATAAATAAATAATTACATTATAAAGAGACAACGGTCCAGCAACCCAAAGTTGACTGGGAGACGACGGCCTAGACCTCTCACGAACACATCGCAGCATCCTCCATGCGCCTCATCCTGTGGTACCTGTTCTTGACCTGTGGGCGGTGTGAGACAGCAAGAGTGAGCTCACATACGTTCATAGCTCAACAAGTTGTTGGGAATAATGTGCATGAACTCACCAAAGGTGGGAGCTCACGTGAAGTGTAAGGCTTACCAAAGAGGATGGCTGAAGCTGAGCATTGCTTTTAAAGTTGGTCAAAATTTTATTAGCAATTACTAAGTATAAGTAAATACCAACCCAATTAAGTAGAAGAACAAAAGTAACAACATCACCTGCGATGCAATGCATATGACAAATTGAATTTAGTTCCATAAATTAATCATGTGAGTGTCCGAGCTGCTCATGACCGTGAGCACGGCTAGTATACCAGTTTTACACTCTGCAGAGGTTGCACATCTTTACCCACAAGTCATGTTACCCATCTGCCAAGAGACGGCCAATCCCGTACACCTCTACCGAGGAGGCGAGGCAGGGTAACACTACGAGGCCTTTACAAAGTTCCACTAGCTTCAAAAAACGCGCTACAGTTTATAGGAAGCTCCAATGCAGGAATCCCTCGTCTGACTGCCATCGCAGCAAAATCAACCTGAGGACCTCCCTACAATGACCACTCGCCTACTGCCCTTGCCCCTATCGAGTAAGGTAGTCCTCCACTAGCTTTCCTAATTAGTTAGCCAAGGGCATCCCATTAAACCCTTGTGGTAGCACTGTTTTCCCGGGTGGTTCTCCATGTTCCAGTTAACATAATGATCTTATCATGAACAGTAAATAATAACTGATAATAAAAGTATAATCATGAATAATGTGTATCTCTATACCCAAAACCACATAAAGCAATAGCAGGTACTACCCAAGAATTCAGTGGTGAACAAGGTATAAAGATAGTCAAACTAGGATAACCTATTGGGTCCCATCAAAATTAACCTATGCAGATCATTATGATTAATTAGAACATGACTGGGTAAAAAGAAGTGATCAAGGGCACAACTTGCCTAGGACTTGAGATTCCAGGTACCATGATGATCTCCAGATGACTCGTGACCTCACGCTAGTCATAGCAATACAAACAAGCAGTGTATAGGCAAAATTAACATCACACCAAACATGTAAACAAAATACATAATAATAATCTACACATTAAAATAAGATTCTAGGAACAGGAATCATTAATTTTGGAGTTATAGATTTTAAGTTATAAATTTCTGAAGGTTTTATGTGTTTTGTACAAGATCAAATATCACATAAATTTTATTGTGATATTCATGTCAAAACAGTGATACTAATTGATAAACAATAATATTACAAAATTATAGGAATTGGAATGGATTAATTTGGACTTCATATGAATTTTCTATGAATTAATTAAGTTCTGGAATTCTTTTTATATTGGAAATTCATTTTCTAAATTCATTTCTCCTATTTTCTCTGAGTCCTAGGCTGCGCACACAATAACAAAGAACTCAGGGTCTAACTCATAAAATTATTTAAGACTCAGTTTTCCCCCGCACAGGACGGCGGGTTCATTCGAGAAAAGGACAGGGTCTCTTTAGCAAAAGCGACGGGTCGAAGGGGTATCGGCCATTCACAGCCGTTGGATCAACAGCCGAGCTCATGGATTAGATTAGATCTCAGCCAAAACGATACGTAAACACCACCGTTGGATCGGGATCCAATGGCCAGAATTTTATGCTGTCACGACAGTCCATAGCCACCTGATCAACATCCCATGGCTGTGACCACATCCCCCGATCTGGTACCCTGCCACAAATCACGACCGTTGGCGTAGGATCGGACGGTGCACCCCTGTTGTCGTCCACACTGGTCGAATGCGGCAACGGCAATCTGCCGCGGCAGAGAACGCCGGTGAGCGTTCCCAGTTCGACGTCCAGTGCCCCAAGGGTGGAACAGAGGAGCCCAACACAAACCTTAGGAGATGGCGAATGCACAGGGAGTAATCTTACCATAAATCGCAGCGCTATTGACTACGGCCACGGCGTGCGGCAGCACGTGCACTCCGGCGAGGGACTTCCCTTGTTCTACGTGGTACCGAGACCGAAGTCCCCACCGTTCTGCATCCTTACGGCACCGCGAAGCTCCCTGGCACATTCCTAGGCCCTGAACAACAGCGCCCAATGGATTCGCCCACAGCGGCACATGTTCTACCTCCCATGGCGACGGACGGCGGACCTCCCTCCAGGATCGGGCTTGGGATTCGATAGGGGTGAGCGGCGGCCAAGAATTTATAGAAGATTGGGAACGAGTCCGTGCAGCGATGTTCGTGGATCTGCGAACGAAACCCCGGAATTTCGGCGCGCCACAAGCGGAGCTGTTACGGCTGGGTAGGCGACGAGAGGTTGTTGCAGCCCATCGAGCTTGAGGAGAAAGAGAAGATGACAACCGAGGCCCACACGTAAGTGATCTGGCGGGGTAATGGGATTGCTAGCAAGGAAGGGCCACAGTACAGCGACTGCATATGGCGGCAGAGGGTAGAATCTGGCGAGTGGGGCCCGAATGTCTGTGCTCGCGTGGGATGGAAAACTACCAGATGGGGCCCTGCCGACAGCGGCACCCGCACGCGAGCGTGAGGCGAAGGTGCGGTGCGTGCATGGTGGGATGCAGAGTCGCGCACCCGCTTATGGATCGAGGAAGGAGATGACCGTAGGGGCCCACATGCCAGTGCAACTAGGCGCGGCACAAGTGGCTGACGGAGTAGGTCCGCCAAGCAGTGGCCGCGGATGGAGGGTGTGGGATGGGCTGTGCGGTTGAGGGCAAAGAAACGGATAGTGGGCCGCGCCTGGGCAGAAGAGTGGAGAAGTGGCCCGAGGATACAGGTAAAGTTCCCTTTTGATTTTATTTTATTTTTCTTTTGTTTTCTATTTTCGAATTTAGTTTAAACTTCAAATTTATTTCATGCATTTGACTGATCAAATGTATGGACTAATAATACCAACATGATGCACATTCGTTTTTTTTATTTAACTATTACTTGTCTTCATCAGGCCCCATAATTGTTGATATGCATAAAATAAAGCAAAAGTCACATAATTGAAAATGTATTTTTTTATTTCTTATCTGTTTTAAATAGAAAATATATTTTTAATGGTAATCTCGATGATATACTTTCACTTTAAATTTTTTTGAAGGTTTCCCAACACATAATACAAAAGAATAGTTTTACAGATTAAATTGAGGTTCTTTCTATTTTATTTTATGTTGTTTTTTAACTCAAACCATTTGGAGAAACTTTTATAAATCCCAAAATAGAATTTTTGGGTGTTACATTGACTTAAGAATAAAGGATCCACAAAGTTTATACTTAAAAGCATCATGTTCAAACCAAATGAGTTTTTCAAAAGAGCAAAAAAGTTGAAACCCTAATAACAACCCTAATTGAGCTCTATAAGCAAAATTGAAGAGAAGAGGCAAAAGAGTATGAAAAATATAGAATCATGGCTTAGACCAAATATAAACATTGAAGTATATTCAATAAGCAACAATAAAGATTAAGGAAGCTTGGCCAAAATAATTTAAATAAAACCCAAAGAAAGCTTCTCAAATGGGGACTCAATAGGGAATTCTAAAATTTAGAATTCTGAATTTCAGACCTTGAGCCAAAGACCAAGCGTGTTCACCTTAATCCCTAGCTCAAAACCTAATGACCCCATTGACAAAAACGTATCTAACTAACCCCTCTGTCACATGCCAGAAGATGGCATTGGGACGCGAGCCCTAGACATGACAAAACCTTGGATTTGCCTCGGGTTTGAGTAGAGAGACAGACCGGATTTCTGGGCTCCAAATCTCTGAAACTAGTAGGCAAAATCCTATGACCCCCACACAAGATCGGTAGCTTGTAGGGAGGAGAAGAGGTTTTGTGCACTGACCAAGGCGAGAGCAGGCTCGGATGAATGACCACACGCGCCAGAACTTGGGCAGAACGAACGGGAACACGTGTTCGACCCTGGTCGGCACACCGGCGTTCGCCCAACCCCCGCGGCGCTCGCCCCAGCGTTCAGTAAAGTCCGCCGCATGCCCTCACCCTCGGCCGTGCTCGCCCACGCCTATAAAGCCTCCCCGGGCACACCTCACCTCACCCCGTGCTCACCTTCGCCGGCAAGACGCCCCTCTTTAGCTCCGGTGAGCGCTTCTCCACCCGCCATTGCCGCTAGAGCCTCGGCCACCGTGGCCAGCCCACTCTAGTCACTTCCAAGCCGCGCCAGCCGCTCTATTAGCCTTGCCATTAGCTTGTGATGCTTTTCCAGCCCTCGGACCCGACAGAACTTCACCAAAAAGCCAAGATCGCCCTCACTGGACTTTGGCCGCCAGCCTGCGCACGTAGACCGAGCAATCCGGTGAGCTGTTCTTCAATTCCTCGCGCACACACCTTCCTTGATCCTCGGTGAAGCTCTCTGACCCATTCGATTGGTCAATTGTGCCCTGGATAGGCTAGACTCCTTGCCGCCGACGAGCTCCCCCGCCTGCGCACGTGGACCGGCCGACTCCGACCATCCCCGACGGCGACCCGCACATCGCCGTGACCCTTAGGACCTCTCCTACACCCTCGGCCACCTCACCGGAGCAGTCTCGCCGCCGGTAAGCCCCTCCGCCCTTTCTTCCACCACGGGTACTGTTTAAATTGAGGGAAGGACCTGGATTAGAAGAACCCAGGGGGTTTTCTGAACTGTCAGCGACTCATTTGAATAGTAGCCCAAGGACTAGTCTGTAAGGAAACTTGAAAACACCCGCCAAGGACCCTGTTGCAAAGTAGTTTTCCTTTTAATCATTTCTGTTTAATCTTTTTAATAAACAGAGAACTTAGAAAATTCATAACTTGAGAAATACTTAACCAAAAATTGTCAAACCAATTTTGCTGGATTCTAAATATTATGGACTACCAACTAAAAATACTAAACCCCATGCTTTCTGTTCTAAATTTTAGAGTTTAGAATTAAATGCAGAAACTGACCAAACCTTGTTTAATTAAAGAAAATTAGCTATGCTTCTGTGCTGAACTTAAGAAAATTTGTAGATGTTCAAACCCCATTTAAACACTGTTTAAAAATAGTGAGAACCCCATTATTGAAAATCTAAGTAGGGATATCTATTAAAAGCCATTTTTGCCCAAAACTTAGAAAAATCAAAAAGGCATTAGGAATTAATGAATAGTGATTGCAATTATTTTTCCTAACCTACTTAACTAACAGAGAACCTAGGAAAAACAGAAAGATCTCTAGTCCAGAATAGAATTGAAGAGGAATATTTTATTTAGCATTATTCCAACTAGAAAACAATTATTAGAGTTATAAAACCAGACCCAAAGTTAGTAATAAAAATTCAGTGAACTTGTGACCACCAAAACCCTACTGCAAAATTAATAAACACCCCAGCCCATCATTTTAAGTAGGGTAAACAAATAAAATTTGATAATGAGGCATATTTCAATTAAATCATGAGCAACCCAAAAATGATGCAATAATGGGCAAATAAAATTTTTTCTAGATCAATAATGAGATAGGCCACCAGAGAAAAATGCAAACCCATTTGAAAGATGGCAAATAACACCTATTGCCAATACTTCATGAAAAAAGACATTTAATCCAAATAATTCCTACCACCCCTTCCCTTTAGCAAAAAGATGCCAAACTTCAGAATGATTGCTCTTGCGTAAAATAGAAGCTAGGAAAAATTAGAAATCTGTTGTTTGATATTTTTTTCAAATATAGTGGTAGTAGAAAGCACCCCTTTGGCTAGAAACTTTGGAAAATTATAATAAAATAACTAGTAAGTATTAATGGCTAGAAATTTGTGCCAAGGTCATGTTATAACATCTAAATGCCAACAAAAATAAGTCTTAGAAAATTTCCTACTATTAAATGGTAGTTGTAGTTCAAACCATCCCTTTTGCCCTAACATTTTATAATTTTGTCCAGAGAGAACTATTCACTTTTTAAGCCCCAAATTTTAGGATAGAGAATTATACACCACTAAGAAGCCACTATAATTTTTACAGAATTTTTGGATATTTATTAAGACAACTTGTAGTTCAAACCCACCTTAAAAACGTAAAAGAAATAAAGGGAAAGAAAGGAAAGATAAACCTCGCCCAATAAGTTCAACTTGAAATCTTGACAATTCTCACTGAGGCTTAAAAAAGAATTCAGTGGAACACCAAAACGAACTTACCACTTCATTTAACTAAGCATGATCTAAATTACTAAGTATACCACAAAAATCCTTTAGTAGCAAGATTTAACTCTATCTAATTTAAGTGGATCATTCATCATCAAAGTTTAATTGCTAAAGCACATATCATATCATGCATATATCTTACTCATTGCATTCATTAGATTGTAATCTCGCTGACGGAGAGTACGTGCTCATCCCCGAGCAAGGAACTGTCCAAGAGGAGGACCAGGAGCAAGCTCCCGAGGCTGCTATCGAGGATTTCCCCGCAGCCCCAGCTATTGAAGGTAAGCCCCGATTTTTATGCATAACTGTATTTATATATGCTACTTTACTACACTTAATGCTTGTAGGATTGTAATGTGCACTTAAGTGTAGGAGTTGCTTGAAACCTCTAGTTGCATGAACTTAGGATACCTTTTTGAGATGGATACTAGTATGCTAGGTCGAGTAGCTGCTATGCTAATCAGGATCTCGGTAGAAGTCGAGTGATTTTTCTAGCACTCACGCGAGGTCAGGAATTGATTGTATTCATCTTGATAACGAGATCTATGTTATTCTATGGACTTGGATCCAGGGAGGATGCCTTGTCCATGAGACGGGAAAAGGAATTAAGGATTAATGTGTGGATACTTGAGTCAAGCATTTGAACGTACTAAACACATGTCGGGAAATATGGTAACCGATAAACCTAGTACCTGAGTGAAGCCAGGCGCGGACTTTATCCCTCACGTGACCTGAGACTAGGTCTCCCATGCTAGCTATGGTGGGTACAAGTGCGGTCACTGCACGGCGGCAGCCGGGGTCAGTGGAGCATTGTATGCCAACGCGGTGAGGCCTGGACACGAACGGGGAATCGATGGGGACGATTGACATGTGTGGGGTCAGAGCACCCTGACATGTCGTGTGTTTAGGTTTACCTTGCAAGGATAAAACTCGATTTGAATCGTCTGCTTCTCGCAGCTAATGAGACTGCTTGACCTCTTGTACTACATTAAGTAAGAAGTGAAATGCTTGTTACCATGTCTGTGTAGAAGAAGCAAACTTAGCTGAAGACAATGATGCTAGAATTTGAAAAGCTAAAAATTGATTTTAGAAATAGCTAGTGTTTTTGGCAAACCAAACCCCTCAGCCAAACAGCTACATGGTCTAGAGGTAGAGGAGTAGATTCCTCACACCGGGTATGTCTAGCTGAGTATTAGTATACTCAGCCTTGCTTGTGGCATAATTTTTCAGGTACGCTGCAGGATATGGTTGATGGTGTGACTTGGCCTACCACCCTGCCACCGGGTTGGACGGTCAAGTGGGATGCTGCTCCGGCAGGAGAGGAGCAGGAGGAGTAGTGGGCTAGGCCTTGCCCATTTCCTCGCTATCGACGACATCGATTATCCGCTGCATTTTATTTTATGAACTCTTCTCAGCAACTTGAAAAACTCTGATTCATGTAATAACTTCAGTACTTAATTTGAGGTTTCCTAGTTTATTGTATTTCTTCTGTGACTCACCTTCGAGTGAGATTGTGGAATTTGATCCTGGTTATGTGGCTCTATTAGACTAGATCTGAGGGACTGACGGGTTATTCTGATTTATGTGTGTTATGGCCCCTGAGGCGTGACATAGGCACTTAAACTGGAATAATTTGGGCGGTTCCGCCACAATACTTATTATCAATGGGGGAGAAAATATAAAAGGGCTCCAACGTTCTCTGTTTTTGGTGATTAATGCCAAAGGGGGAGAAAATATTAAGCCCAAAGCAAAAGGACTGCACCACTACCATTTCAAAATTTTTCGAAATAAATTTGTCAATTGGTATCAATTGGTTTATAAAAATAAGATTTGAAAATTGGTATCCATTTAAAAACCCTCTTGAAAGCTAAGAGGAGAATTTCATTCAGGGGGAGTTTCTATTTAGTCAAAAGAAAAGCATTTGAAACAGGGGGAGAAATTTCAAATCTTGAAAATGCTTCTTGCAATCTTATTCATATACCTTTGACTATTTGTGAAAGGATTTTGAAAAGATTTTCCAAAAGTTTTGCAAAAACAAACTAGTGGTGCAAAAGTGATCCAAAATGTTAAACAAAAGAAAGCAATCCATTCACTCTTATTCTTAGTAAGACTTTCATATTGGTTTAATTCTAAGTAACATATGCACTTACTATGTGCAAACTAGTTCATTTCTGCACTTTATATTTGCTTTGGTTTGTGTTGGCATCAATCACCAAAAAGGGGGAGATTGAAAGGGAAATAGGGTTAACCTTTTTCTACAATTAATTTTGGTGGTTGAATGTTCAACACAAACATATGGACTAACTAGTTTACTCTAGAATTCATATGTTACAGGTGCATAAGGTTCAACACAAACCAATAAATATTCAAGTTAGGGACCCAATTCAAAAGAAGAAAAAAGGACTTGAGTGTGCTGTGGTCTGGCGCACCGGACTGTCCGGTGTGCCACCGGACAGTGTCCAGTGCACCAGGCCCGTACAGGGTTCAACCAGCCACTCTCGGGAAAACGCAGGCGCTCTCTGCTATAATTCACCAGACTGTCTAGTGTGCCACCGGATTGTCCGGTGAGCCAGCGGGCAATGGCTATCCAGAGCGCAACGGTCGACTCAAACGGATAAACAGTGTAGCACAGTAACGCGGCAGAAGTCAAAGCAGCGAGTTAGAGGGGCACCAGACTGTCCGGTGCACCACCAGACTGTCCGATGCCACATGAAGACAAAGGCACTAACAATCAACTACTCCAAAACCCTAACGGTTGGGTGACGTGGCGGTGCACCGAACACTGAACAGTGAGTGTCCGGTGGCGCACCGGACTATCCGGTGCGCCCATCGACAGCAGCCTCCCCAACGGCTACCTTGGTGGTTGATGGCTATAAATACCCCAACCACCACAACTCCAAGCATCCAAGATTTCTGAAGATCACATTCAATACAAGAGCTCTAGCATTCACTCCTAGACACAATTCAAAAGATCAAAGCCTCTCCATGTCCCAAATTCATCTCAAACACTTAGTGACTTGTGAGATAGAGACTTTGTGTTCTTTTGAGCTCTTGCTTCTTGGATTGCCTTTCTTCCTTTCTGATTCTTGTTCCCAAGTGCTTTGTAAGCAAGGCAAGAGACACCTTAGTGTGTGGTGGTCCGTGCGGGGTCTAAGTGACCCGTTTGATTAAGGAGAAGGCTCACTCGGTCTAAGTGACCATTTGAGAGAGGGAAAGGGTTGAAATAGACCCGGTCTTTGTGACCCCCTCAATGGGGACTAGGTTCTTTGGAACCAAACCTCGGTAAAACAAATCACCATGTTCACTCACTGTATTTCTTGTTGATTTGTTTCCCCCTCTCTTTCGGACTTGAATTTAATTCTAACGCTAACCCTGGCTTGTAGCGTGTGTTTAAAGTTATAAATTTAAGGTTTCACCTATTCACCCCCCTCTAGGCGACTTTCACTTTCCTAATTACTTGGCCAAGGGCGTCCCATTCCACCCTTGTGGTAGCACTGTTATCTCAAGTTAAGCTCCATGTTCCAATTAACACAAGGATCATGTCATGAGCAATAATTAATAATAATAACATAATTGGAACATGATCATAGTTCGAATGTAACATTAATCCCAAAACCAGGTAGAGCAATAGCAATACTACCTAAAAGTTCATTTGTTTGCATGGTGCGGGGTAAACAAAACTAGGGAAACCTATTGAGTCCCATCAAATTAATCTGAGCATGTCACAACGATTACCAGAGAAAATTATTAGGTAGAGAGAAACGTGAACAAGGGCACAACTTACCTTAGACTTGAGATCACCAAGTACTAACTTGGTCTTCAAGTGACTCATAACCTCGCTGCTATTCGTAGCAATACAAACAACATGGTATAGGCAAAATTAACATCACACCAACCATAAGATCAAACTGCATAATAATGTTCTACACGTTGTAACGAGATCCTAGGTTCGAGAACCACTAAATTCGGAGTTACAGTTATAAAGTTATGATTTTCCAAAGGTTTAGTTGTCTATTATAAAACAAATGAGGTACAAGATTTTAACCATAGGTTTATAGTAATATAAGGTTACTAGATGATAAACAACATTAATATGAGATTAATGCAACTGGAATGGACCAAAAAGGAGTTAAAATGGATTAATTATGAATTAAACAAGGTTCTAGAATTATTTCTAAACTAAAAAAACTTTTCTATATTAATATACCCATTTTATTTCACCACTGGGCTGTGGCCATTATTTCCAAAGAGTTTAGGGTGTACTTTATAAAAACTAGGGTCCTACTTTCAATGTTCTTTAAAGTGACCTGGACCACAGTTGATAATCATAAAATCCAGGGGCACTTACGCAAAATGGCACACATGAAGGGGTACAGGGCTGGCTGGACCATTAGATTATATTTGAATGGCCTAGAACAGATCAATGGGAGACTGGACTGGTATTAGATCGGAGCCGCGAGATCAAGATCGATGGCCTGGGTCTAATGAACAATGGGGTTATGTGCTACAACATCCGAACCACACGAACCGGGATCTACATTCACAATCACCCTTCCACCCAATCTAATCTTAGCCGCTCAGTCTAAATCCAACAGACTAACCTCTTTCTTCCACCCCTAGCCATCAGCAGCGGCGGCGCCGCGACTTTCCCCTGTCACACCCGGATTTAAAGGGTAAAGCCGGGTGCGTCTCGTATGTGCGCCAAAGAAGAACAACACATATAATGACCAAGTGTATAGAGATAAATGTCACAAACATTATTACATTGCGGAAGTGTCTTACAAAAATAAATGATAACAATAGAGCGAACTAATAATTATTCCTTGGCGCCACAAAGCTGACTGGGAGACGCCACCTAGATTAGCTCGTACTCCTCGTTGTAGACCTCCTACTGGGCTACCTGCTCTTCACCTGTGGGGGGTTTATATATTGCAAGGGTGAGCTCACAAAAGATCATAACTCAACAAGTTGTGGTGAATAATGTGCATGAACTCACCAAAGGTGGGAGCTCATGTGAAGTGTAAGGCTGATCAACAAATAATGGTTAAAGTTGAGCATTGCTTTTTAATGAGTTGGTCAAATTTTATTAGCAGTTACTAAATGTAAGTATATACCAAACCAGAGTAATAATAGATTAAAATTTATAATAAAACCACAATGCGATGCAAATGACAAATTGAGTTTAATTTCATAAGTTAATCATGCGAGAGTCCTGAGCTACTCATGACCTCGAGCACGGCTAGTATACCAGTTTTACACTCTGCAGAGGTTGCACATCTTTACCCACAAGCCATGCTACCCATTTACCAAGGGGTATAGAAGTTCCATTCATCTCTACCGAGGAGATGAGACAGGGTAGCACTATAAGGCCTATCCAAAGTTCAACTAGTTTGAGTAAACCTGCTACGGATTCAGCAAGAAGGAAGCATAGGAATCCCCCATCCAAAAAGCTAGATAGACAGTCCGACCTGAGAAATAAACAAGTTTTGGAATTTAAAATACAAAACTAGGTCCAATTCCACGATAATTTAAAAGATCAGGGGTCTCTCTGCAAATTCTCAGGGGCCTATGTGCGAAATCCAGGGACGGCGAGTTGATTCTCAGAAAGTCTAGGGTCTTTTTAACAAAACTACCGTGCTAAGGGGTGTCAGTGGCTGGGTAGGGGGAATGGCTGACCAGTCGAGCCCAGCGCCAGGGGGCGTAGGCACTGACGGGAGGGGCCTAGGGGCAGAGCTCAATGACTATGATGGGTGCATGGGGTTTTGCAGCTCGATGACCGGCGTTACTCTCTCCTCGGCGGCAAAGTCGCTGGAGACAAGGCACACGTGGTCGCCGGGGGATCTGGGGTCACCAATGAGGGCTGAAATGGGCTAGGAAGGTCCGGCAAACTCATTGGTGGGACTCCGGCCGCGAGAATGGGACCGAAGATCAGAGAACGGCGGAGGAAGGTGCTTCAGGTGGGTCAGGTAACTCCGGTGAGGAATCCCGACCGCAAGGACGGGGTTTCGGGCGCGCTAAGGCCTAGACTGGCTTTAGCATGGTAAGGGGAACTCTACTGACCAACACAGGGGCATGGCACGAGGCTAAATCAACCGGTCTTCGTGCGAGCTCGGTGAACCGGCGCGGCCAAACTCCGGCAAGGCCGAAAATAGCTAAAGCAGGGCGAAATTAAGATAAACTGGGCATGGGAGCGAGTTCCTCACCTCAGGACAGAGCTCTGGGTGGCTTGGCGCGACTTCTAGTGGGCTGGACTTCTAGCAGCGCGGCTGTGGATCTCTAGCGAGTGCAAGCGGCAATGGCAGAGCGAGAGAGAGGGCGAGCATTTGTGAAATGAGGCAGGGAGAGAGATTGGGTGTGGGCGGGGTTCAAAAGGGAGCTAGGGCACGTGGGCAGGTGACGTGGGTGGTCTCCACGGTGAACGCGCGAACGTGGGTCAGCGGCGGTTGCCGGGAAGACGGAACTGACAGGGCTGGCCCACCATGTAGCGAGAGAGAGAGCGAGCGCGTGGGCGAACGGTTCACGACGCTGACGAGGCAGGCCCGCAGTGCAGAGAAAGAGTGGGCGCACACATGTGAGGGAAACAGCACCAACAGATGGCCCCAGCGAACAGAGGGAGGGAGAGACAGCGCATGTGTGGACGCGAGCCGTCGCTGACAGGTGGGACCCACCTATCAAGCGAAGCGGGCGCGCGTGCGACCTAGCTGGGCTGGACTACGCTTAACAGGCCGAATTCTGTTTTTTCTTTTTCTCCCAAATTTCTAAAGGCTTTACTTTTTATTTTCTCTATGGATTTGAAATCAAATTCAAACCAAATTCAAATTCAAACAATTTAAAACATGTGCATCAAACAAAAGAATAATTTATGGTCAGCATGATGCAACATTTCATGACTCACATAGTTTTGATAAAATAAATAGTTAATCCCTCACCTAATTGACACAACGCTAATCAAAAGGAAGAGAGAGGAAGTCTAGAGAGAGAGACAAGAGGTAACACCTGAATTTTGTAGGCATTTAGAGAAGAAATTTTATACCCCTAAATTCAAGGTGTTACAAACATATCCCACTTAAAAAGAATCTCGCCCTCGAGATCTAGGGTTGGCTAGCAAAGAGTTCGAGATATTTAGCTTTTAGATCATCTTCTCTTTCCTAGGTTGCTTCCTCCTCTGAATGATTGCCCCATTTGACTTTGCACATCCTGATGGTGCTTCTTCGAGTGACTCGGTCTGCTGTCTTCGGAATCTGGGTTGGCTTCTCAATGTAAGTTAAGTCTTCTTGAACTTCGAGATCCTTGGTTGGCAATTGCTCCTCTAGTACTCGCAAGTATTTCTTCAGCTGAGATACATGGAACACATCATGCACGACTGATATACTTTCTGGTAGGCTGAGTTGATATGCCACTTCTCCTCATCTTGCTTGAATCTGGTACGGTCCGTTGTATCGAGATGCTAGGTTGCCCTTGACTCTGAACCTTTTGATTCCACTTATCTGTGTCACCTTCAGGTAGATATAATCTCCCTCTTCGAAACTTAGGTCTCTTCTTCTTGTGTCAGCATAGCTTCGCTGCCGGGACTGTGTTGTCTTAAGATTCTCTCGAACCATTCTGATGTTCTCTTCGGCTTCAAGAAAAATGTCTGGACCGAACACCTGCCTTTCACCGGGTTGGTCCTAATGTAACGGAGTTCGACAATTCCTCCCATAGAATGCTTGGAACGGTGACATCTTTAGACTGGCCTGGTAATTGTTGCTGTAGGAGAATTCTGCATAATGTAGCCTCTTATCCCAACCTAACTTGTCTTGCAAAGCATAAGCCCTCAACATATCTTATAGGATCTAGTTGGTTCTCTCGGTCTGACCATCTGTCTGTGGGTGATAAGCTAAACTGAACTTCAAATGTGTGCCCAAAGCTTCATGTAATTGCTGTAGAAAATGAGAAGTCAATTGGGTTCCTCGGTCAGGCACTATCTTCTTTGGAACACCATGCAAGCATACAATCCGGGATTCTGCACTATTATAGGTGGTCTTGACTGGTATGAAATGGGCCGCCTTCGTCAAGCGGTCTACTACTACCCAGATGGAGTCATAACCTGCTCGAGTGCGAGGTAGACCGACTATTTTGTCCATCCCAATCTCATCCCATTTCCACTACGGAATCTGCAACTGCTGCAATAAACCTGTGGGCCTCTAATGCTCTGCCTTGATTCTCTTACAACTGTTGCAGATGGCAACATACTCTGCTATCTCCCTTTTCATGACGTACCACCATAATCTTTTCTTTAGGTCTTGGTACATCTTCTCGCTGCTAGGGTGTATGGAATAAGTTGTCTCATGAGCTTCCTTGAGAACCAGCTCTCGAATCGATTTGATGTCAGGAACGCACAACCTATCTTTAAACCATACTACGCCTTCCGTGTCTTCCTTGTCTTCCTTGAAATCTTTGCCTTTCCCATCTATGATCAGCTACCGAATTTCATTGATCTTCTCATCCTATTTCTAGCCCTTCTTTCTAGCCCTTCTTGATATCTTGCTCTAGAGTGGGTTCCAGCTCAACTGTCACTCCTTGAGTGTTATTCAGAAATTCGAGACTCAACCTATCGAATTCCTTTGCTAGCTCATATGGCATCGGATGAGTGGCCATCATGTTGAGTTAACTCTTTCGGCTTAAAGCATCTGCAACCACATTAGCATTGCCTGGGTGATAATGTATCTCCAGCTCATAGTCTTTGATCAACTCCAGCCATCTTCGCTGCCTCATATTTAACTCTGACTGGGTGAAGATATACTTGAGACTCTTGTGGTCCATGTAAATATCACACTTCTTCCCATACAAATAGTGCGTCCAGGTCTTCAGTGCATGAACCACTGCTGCTAATTATAGGTCATGAGTGGTGTAATTCTTCTCATGGATCTTCAACTTTCGAGACGAGTATGCCACTACTCTTCCCTCTTGCATTAACACACATCCCAGACTGGTGTGCGAAGCTTCACAATACACTAAGAATGGTTTGTGAACATCTGGCAGAATCAATACTGGTGATGTAGTCAGCTTCTCCTTTAATGTCTCAAAGGACTCTTGGCATGCTAGGGTCCATTTGAACTCAGCTTTCTTTGCTAGCAAGGTTTTCATTGGCCTAGCAATCTTGGAGAAACCTTCAATGAAACATCGATAGTAGCCGACCATTCCAATGAAACTCTTGATTCCCCGGACATCTCTTGGTGCTTTCCAGTCTAGAATAGCTGCTACCTTCTTCGGATTCAGGGCTAATCCATCTCGGTTTATAATATGACCCAAGAACAGGACCTCGCTAATCCAGAATTCACATTTGCTAAGCTTGGCATACAACTGACAATCTCGTAGCCTTTGCAATACTTTCATCAAATGCTCTTCATGCTCTTGCTCATTTTGGGAATATATGAGGATATCATCAATAAACACCACTACAAACTTGTGAAGATAGTCCATGAACACGCTATTCATCAAGTACATGAAGAAAGCTGGTGCATTCATCAGACCGAAGGACATGACGGTGAACTCATAAAGTCCATACATGGTGATAAATGCGGTCTTCAGTATGTCCGAAGGTCGGATCTTGAGCTGATGGTAACCTGACCTCAGGTCTATCTTTAAGAACACACTAGCTCCTCTCAGCTGATCGAATGGATCTTCAATTCTGGGTAGGGGGTACTTGTTCTTGATAGTGACTTCATTTAGAGCCCGGTAATCTATGCACATCCTCTTTGTACCATCTTTCTTCTCCACAAATAACACTGGGGCAGCCCAAGGTGAGGTGTTGGGTCTGATGTAGCCCTTCTCCAACAACTCGTCTATCTGCTTCTTGAGTTCCACCAATTCTGGTCCGGACACTCTATAAGCTCTCTTGGAAATAAGGGTGGTGCCAGGGATAAGCTCTATGGCAAATTCAACATTTCTCTCAGGTGGCATGCCTCGTAAATCCTCGAGAAAGACATTCGAAAATTCTGATACTACTTTGATGGCTTCTAATTGATTGATTTCCTCAATATGGGAAGTGATCTGGTGACAGCTTCCTTTCTTTGGTCCGAACAAGATCAACTCCACTAACACTTCTTCTCCTGACAAGGACACTAATCGCATAGTCCTCTCGTCATAGCTAAGGTTTGCTTGATATTTGGTTAGCCAATTCATCCCTAGGATGTCATCTATGGTTACATCTCGGGTACCCATTACTATCAGATCAGCAGGGAACTCTATCCCCCTTATTTGAACTCTTGCACTAGGGCAAAATCTATCTATTTGGGTCCTCCCACCAATTTAACTAACCCTCATAGGTGGATACATGGGTGCTACTGGTATGTTGTGTGTTTCTACCCATTATGCAGTCACAAAAAAATGCGTTGCTCCTGTATCAAATAACACATTTGTAGAATGAGATTCGATTGAGAACATACCTAGTGCCACTCCTGGGGTCTCCTGAATTGTGTCGGCCTCCAGGTGGTTCACCTTTTCGTACTAGGCATGAGGCTGCTCACGGTTGTTGCCTCTTTGCTGAGGTGCATTTTGTCTTACAAGGGCATTAGGAGCAGACGACAGCTAACCTGCTTTCTTTAGGCAATGGTTCATCCAGTTACCTTGTTACCCATAGTGGAAACATTTGTGACCTCCTTCTTGAGCTGGAGCTGCTTAGTTGCCCTGATTGGTTGCTAGGGCAGGAAGGCGAGGTGCCTGGTTGTTCTAGCGGTACTGTTGTTGCTGCTGAGGGAACTGCCTCTGATACTGCTAGTGGTGCTAACGTTGATGCTGGTGTCCTTGAGGGTGACCTTACTTGAACTGTTGGGGTGGGTTGCCTGAGAAACGAGGACAGCTGCTGCTCCCAGTCTGAGATCCACCGATCTTGCGTTTCCTACCTTCCATTTCCCGGTGCTTCCTCTTGGTCATGATTGCTCTGTCGATCAGGTGCTGGAAGGTGGGAAAGGTGTGGTTCATTACCTGATAATGAAGGGGGTCAACCAAACCTCTCAGAAACTGGTACTGCCTCTTGGCATCTATGTTGACATCTTCAGGTGCATAACGAGATAACTGCAGAAACTTGTCCCTGTACTCACTGACAGACAGGGGACCTTGCTTCAATGCCAGAAATTCTTCCTTCCTCACTATCATCAATCCTTCAGGAACATAATAATGATTGAAGTTGTATCTGAACTCCTCCTATGTGATGGCTTCAGGGTTTGCATGGGTGGCGAGGTAAGACTCCCACTAGGACTGTGCTGCTACCATTAGTAGACGAGGACCATATAGCACCTTCTCACGATCGTTGCACTGAGCGCTATGTAGCTCCCACACCACTATGCAAAACCAGTCCTCGACGTCTATGGGGTCTACAGAATGGGCAAAGATAGGGGGATGACCCCTCATGAACTCCGCCCGCTTGTCCCTAGGCATCTGTGGCATTTGCACTTGCATTTGAGGTTGAGGTGGGGGTTACTGCTACTGCACCTGCTGCATTGTTGCTAGTGTCTGGCCAATCGCTTGGACTGCCTGGGTATGCATCAGAAATATCTACTCAATAGTCATTGGGGTTGCAGTGGAAACTACGGGTAAGGTGCCTCCTCTTGGGGTACCTACTACTCCTGCTGAGCACGCCTTCCACCTCTGCGCTTGTTGTCAGACATCTGTAGAAAGCATACACACATCAGATCTGACCCTACAATCTTTCAGCATAAGAAAAGATATATAGAAGTCTTCATAATACTGAACAAATGAGCATCTTCACTGACTCTCAACACAGCTAACACAACTTCTCAGATAAAGAGGAAAGTGGAAACAAAAGGTTGCCCAACTAAATAACTGACTTTATTAATAACTACACCAAGCAGCATGGGATGCCCACACCTTGGTGACAATCATTACAAAGATCCAACTTCATCACGAGTTCATCACGACAGGCATAGAAAAACATGATAAGCAAACTAACACTAACTAAGACAGACTAAGACTAAGACTAAGACAGTGAATTAAACATTATTACAGACTCCGACTCTGTCGATCTATAGCTCTAGATCTATCTGGGTCCTGCAATCAGGGGTGCCATAAGCATAACGACCACGGGGTGGTGAGAGGTAAGGGTGCTGAATCCTGATAGGAGCAGGGGAACCACCCTCCTAATGGCGGCGCGCCGCGTGCTCAGCACGTAGTTCCACAATCTACGCCCGAGCCTTGCTCAACTCATCAAGGGTGTAGTCCAGCTCGGTGTTGAGCACAGTGACCAGGTTGACCATGTTGCTCAATCTGGGATTGCCCTCACCAATTGGTGAGACAATCACACCTCCGGCACTACCAGTCGAACGGCGAGGATAGTACTTCAGGTCGAGGTCGTCAGCTACCTCGTTGAACAACGAATAGTACTGCGAAAGTGCATGCCGTGAAACATCCTGCATGGCTGCGTCGGCAGTATCCCTCTCAATGATAAAATAATGCTCTAAGAATGCCTCTACACCCCGAAAATCATCGTCTGGACGGCGCACCAAGCAAGTAGCCTCCCACTGGTCCGGGTATAACCCACGACGATGCTCGTAGACCACACAATGGTACTCGATGGACCAAGTGTGTCGGTCGAAGGCCCAACACAGCAAGGTGTCGAGAGCGTCGTGAAAATGACAACCACGAGCGGCGTCATGAGTGATGGGCCAGGCGATCCATCCTTCATGCTCCTTGTCCTTTGAAAGCTCCGTGCTATGGCTCGAACTGCCACCATCATCGTCATCTCTATCTTCGTTAGGGTCTCCTCCAGCACTAGTGAAGTGTTCCGATCCTTTGGGACTCAAATGTGATACAATTACTAGTCCGAGGAGGCTAGTAAACACATTCATTTCTTCAAATAGTACAGTGTCTCGAATAATAGTTATTACAATACCAAAAGTACAAGATCTAGCGAGCCTAAAAACATAACACAGTGGAAGATCATCTAGCCTAAGCCACAGGCAGACTGGGTGTAGAAACAGCCCCCTTCTAGTCGAACATAGCAGAAAAGAAGTCTTCGGTAGCTAAAAAACATAAATAAATCTGGGTGAATACACTAGGTATTCCGCAAGCCCATACCGCCTATAAAAAGAGAGAGACCTATATGGTACATGCTTGGTATGGTGGAGTTAAAGTCACTCATTTCTTTTCAGAGAAGGGCGATACTTGATGTTGTGCCCAAAAGAGAGGAGAAGCACATTTTCACACTCAACCACCACTGAGCTTCCTGCTCCCGTGGCATATCTTTTATTTCCAAAAACACCCACACACTCCCTTTTATGAAGATCTGAAATACTAATTGCCATACCACACTAGACTCGTCCATACCAGTGGACACAGACTATTCGAATAGGTTTTAAACTCTGCGCAGAGGTGTACACTTTACCCACTAGTCTGGCTCTACGGTCTCATGTCCAATGAGACCCAAATTCGAAGCTCTTTCCTTCCTTGCACGTCCTTACCTTAACGATTATACCGGAAGGAACAAGGGCACCACCATGCCCAAACCAGACAAAACATTCCCCTTCCTTATCCTCCCAGTGCTCCCCAGCCTTCATAACCCTGGGGTTCAGATCGTGCATGTTCAGATTGAGTGACTGCCCATATAGTCTTGAGTGGTTGTACTTGTCATGAGTACAGGTAGTGAAGGATGACAAACCGATCCTTATATGAGGGGACGATCCTTCATGCTCACACCTAACCCAGCTGAGCCAACACATGAGGCCCTCTTGGCACGAAAGAATGGACTTGCCTTCGTCGAAGCTCTCTTGGCACGAAAGGTCTATTTCCGGGAGGTCAGGCTCCTGCCCTTCTTTCGGAGCTATGATTTCCGGAGGGTCAGACCCTTCTTCGCCTTGCAAAAATAGGCAATAACAATACATCAAACATTTTTGGCTAATATAGTGTGTTAGGTTCTAAGTATTATTATTTTGTGACTTAAAGAATTTTTGGACTATTTTTAGTGCATAAAATATCAACATATATACATATATATGAAAATAGGAAAAGAAAAAGGGAAATGGAAAAAGAAAAGGGGTTCTTGGTTAGTCGGGCCGGGGGGATTTTGGCCCAGCGCGGGCGAGGCGGCCCAGGCAGCCTACGAGCGAGGGAACGACGTGGGCGGACATGGGGACAATGCCGTGGGCGCGGGCTCACATGCTAGTGAGGGGGAGGGGGAAACGACGTTAGGGGGGAAGAGATGGGGGGATCCGCTAGGCAGGGAGAACCGGTCACTGGAGCTCGACAGCAGTTCTCCGCCGGTGATCCGGTTCTGGGTGGTTGGGGAGGTGACCTAGCACGGGCAGGGGTAGGGGGTCATGGTTGTGGTGTCAATTTGGCTGGTGGGGGCTTGGATTGGCCGGTCCACGTTGAGGTGGCGAGCTCTCGCGACGGCGTGATCGCCGGTGAGGCCACCAGGCGTGACAGGGGAAGCGAAAGTGGTGACTCGTGTTCGTGGAGAAGTGGTGAAGTTCGTGAACTATATTAATTTGACTCTAAGCAACCAGAGAGGGGAGGGAGAAGCTCACCGGAGTGAAGGGAGGCGACGGCACTGAGCTTGATTGGGTCCAGGGAAGGGGAGAGGGAGTGGCCGAGGCTGGTGTGGGGAGAGGTGGAGCTTGGGTGGTCCCTTTTATACGCGCCTGGGGAAGGAAGCAGCCAAAAGCTAGCTGGTGCCGGCGAGGGGCACAACGGAGGCGATGATGGCGCACAGCGCCGGGGATGAGACCGCTCGGGGCAGGCTGCCGTGTGAGGGTGCTCGCACAGTGTATAGGGAGGGTGAAGCGGAGCCTAACGCCACTGGAGCAGGAGTAATGGCGGTGAGAGAGGGAGGGTGGCGGTCAGGGAGGTTCGCGCCGGTGAAGTTACGGGCGAGGACGAAAGGGCTAACTGGCGTGGCCCATTTGCCTGAGGAAGAGCGGGCGCAAGAGAGCGGGGCGGGTGCGGCTAATGGGTGGGGCCGGGCAGTCAGCGGGAGAGGGGTAGAGTGCGGTGCGAGCTCGAGCGTGTGGGCGGATGGGCCGCATAGGCCGCAAGCAGAGGGAGGGGAACGCGGGTGCGCGCGAGATAGGGGGAAGCTTGGGCTGGAAACGGCCCAGCCAGAGGGGGAGAGGGATTTTCCTTTTTCTTTTTCTTATATTTATTTTCTCTTTTCTTTTCCTTAATCCCTTTTCTCCTCTAAACAAATATCCATTGATGTTTTCTAGGTGCCAAAATGAATTATTATATGTGAAGTGCTACTAGCAATCATGGTGTATGCATATGATGAATAAAATGCTTCATGAGATGAGGTCTTAGGAGAAAATAATGGGGGGTTAGGAGTTTAGGGTTTCTAACCTTGGGATAAAAAACTAGGATGCTACAGACCTACCCCACTTAAAGGAATCTAGCCCTCGAGATTCAGGATGGGTTTGAGAAAAGGTAAGGGTATTCCTTCCTCAATGAGTCCTCACTCTTCTAGGTAGCCTCCTCTTCTCCTTCTCTGCTCCACTGGACTTTACAGAGCCTTACTTCTGAGTTTTAGGTCTTTCAAATGGCTGAAACGAGAATCTTCATTGGCTTTTCTCGGTACTGCAAATCTTTCTGAATCTAAACTGACTCTTCTGTGATGTGACTCTCTTGCACTTTCAAGCATTTCCGGAGCTAGGATACATGAAATACATTATGGATATTTGACATGGATTCTGGCAACTGAAGGTGGTAAGCTGCTGGCCCTATTCTGCCGATGCTAGGATAGGGGCCGACGAATCGTGGAGCTAGCTTCCCTTTTGCTTGAAATTGCGACGGAACCTCCCAAGTCTTTAGGCCCACCTACAAGTCCTTGTCCAACGGACCTCAGACAAACCTGTAGATGCCCCTGAATCACTTGACAAGTTCGGTATCTGCTTTTCTTACCTTTCCCAAGAGCGTTTCACCCGTCACGCAGACATTACAGATCATCGGAGATACGAAAATGCGGAAGCGATTACATAAACTTACCTTTATTTAAAAAGTAAGACAAAGTTATATATTACAGACCAGGATAACTTATGAGTGCAGAGTAATATTATTACACACCAAGGGAGGCAAAAACCCCTCCCATTAAGCTTTTAAACAAAATTTCTTATGGAGGAACCCTTCCTCCTGCAGCTTTACTCTTGGTTTTCTTCTTTTGTGACCACCTTGGAACAGAAGCAACAAAAGTTTGTCGCTTCTTCACCTAAAAACAATAGGGAATAAAACCCTGAGTATGGAATTACTCAGCAAGACTTACCCGACTAAAGCAAAGACTCTCAAGGGCATGCTGGTCATCAGGGAGTCAAGGTAAGGTTTCTCAATAGTTAAAGATTCTGTTTGCAGAAATGCTTACTAAAGTGGATCCTTAAAAATCCAAATTTTATTTGTCAGGGTAGGTAAGATTACCTGTCTCTAGAGTTCTTTCTACCCTAGTTCAATCACTTGACCTGCACTAGCCAATTTCTTAGCACCCTTAATCTTTACTGGAGTTCTACGTGTAAGTCAGTGACCAAGTCTTCATAACCGCGAAGGTACAGCGATCCAAATCGATTATACTCAGCTGAGGATCTCCGATCACACGACATATGTAGCACTTAACCCTTGCATATGTCAACCCGCCACCGGGGTTCTTAAGACCAGATCAGGTTCACGCCAACCGAGAGCATAAATACACCACCGTCCAGCCTCTTGCCACGGAGGGTACACGCTACTCTCGCCATCTCTCCACTCCCATTGCGTGGTATCTTATTCTTGCCTTAGTCTGCCCAAGGCAAAGCTTACCCATGACGAGGCATGTGACCAGTTAAAGGGTCCTCGGTCATCAAGCCTACATCGACACGGTTCTTAATCGACTCAGACGGAGACACTACACCGAGACTCTCTTCTCGTGCAAGTCATCCGCCTGGTCTCAGCTTAATCATTTCAACCCAAAGTTTGGTACCTGGCGGAGGTACATCTTTTCTGATGTTGAACCCATCATGGCCATGATGGATCCACCATCAAATTTTATTTTCAAAAACATCCCTCCCACTTTGCCACATCATCTTTTGTAAAAACAAAGTCTTTTCTTTGCTAAAGCAAGACTAAGCATAGTAAAACTTTTTATAAAACAGGGATCCAAAGGAAGGTAATTAAATTCAAGGAAGGTAATGCAGGAATTGTTTTATCAATCAACTCCTATCACCTAATGCATCAAGCAAGTGAGAAAGATTTTAAAAGAGTCAAGGAGGTGGCAAATGCACCGGGGCTTGCCTTCGTTTATAGGTGAGTCAGGCTCGGATCCGCAAATGTCAAAGTAAAAACAATTTCCTGCCTGATGTTCTGCAGGTGGTGGTGGTGAAGTCTTCTCTTCTCCTACTTCAACTTCTTCCTCGTTTTCTAAATATAACCATTTATATATAAGAATGAATGCCATGTAATGCTCATAAGAGTGCAAAGATAATAAGACTTTATTATCTAAGTTCTTGAATACAATTTTCCTTCATGGTTCTCCGAGAAACTAGGGTTTCTGGAGTCAACAGTGAAGTTCAAAGAGCAGGGGGTGGGGGTTTTGGGTTCTAATTATCAAACAAGGTCCAAATCATACCAAAATCTACCCAAGGCTTCTAAATGTTATTTTGAGTTCATATAAAAAAGTTTGGGCATTTTTAGAATTACTATCTATTTTCTAAAAATCCAGAACCAAGGTTTTGAGCTACTTTAAATGCTCCAAAATTCCTTATTTGACCTAAAAATCATGAAACTATTTTTATTAAATACTATGGAAAATTAGGAATCTAGGAAAATTGGTTTGATATTTTTAGGATTTTTCTGCAATTTTCTACAGATTTTCAAAGTTTTATAGAAAAAGAAAAGAGAAAAGCGTGAACAGTGCTGTGCTGAATTCAAACCAGGCGGCCCAAACCTAGGCGGAAAGCGCACGCACCCGCGCCCGCGCCGGCAGCTTTGCGAAAAAACCCACAGCGTTCTGGATAATCTGAAATGGGTTCTGTTACTGTGGCACTGAGTCGCTGACAGTTTGCAGAAAGGTCCTTGGATTTCTATTTCTTTACACCGCCCGATCCACGACGGTTAGCGTCGTCAGGCCGATCTCCGGTGATCCTGTACCGGCCAAATTACGCAACGGCTAGTCCCCCCCATTGCTGGATACCGAATTCAAACCTTTATGACTATTTCCCCTAAATTAATTTCTAGATTGGAGCCCCACAGTGCTCTGCCCACGGTGACCACGGCAACAATGGACCACTAAGCGCGTTCCCGATGATCTAAGGCAGCTCAGTTCAATTGGGCGGGTCGATGAGTATCACGGGTATGTGAGATCACTCAAACAAGGGAGCAGAAGGTTTGAACTGACCTCAATTGCACTGGCCACGACGAGGATGTTCTTGCGGTGGGATGAACCGATTTGGGGAAAACTAGAAATTCGTGAGCTCTGGCGAATGATTGAGGGTGGGAGCGGGTGCTTTGGTTTCATGATGACATAGCACAGCTGACCCGACCATCAATTTATAGAGGGCTTACGCGGTGGTGCTCAATTTGGCCGAGCAGTGCTGGCGGCCCGAGAGAGGGGAGATTACTGACGCAGTGGATTCGTGTCCTCCGTCGTGGCGACCTCACCGGCGGTGAGTAATTATCGCAAGCCGAGCTACGGCGACGTGGTAAAGTGCCTGTACACGCGGCGCAGGATTAGTAGGCAGCCGTCGCTGGTGAGCTTATCCGCGCCGCCGCAAGGCAAAGGGGTACGGCGAGCTTAGCCGCGACCGGACTCAAGTTAATCCAGACGCCAAGATCATTACCCGCCCACCGTTATCCCCAATCCACAATGCACAAATCCCGGTGATCGACGTGAATCACAGCGCGACGGTCATCGGCGGTGAGGTTCACTGAACCCGATCAGGCTACGGTACCATTGCACAGCTTCATCAGTCGGTCTGACAGAGCAGGTTTGGCGTTGATTTACTCCCGATTTGGTGTAGTGACCGAACTAGCTCCCTGTACCAAAGTTATAGCTTAATAAACCAGCTTTAACTTTGTTACATGGTGCACCCACAAAAGGTCACAGGATCATACCCAAAATCGAACACTAAGTTCATCCAATCTCACTGTCATTGGAAAATTTAGACTTAAATGACCTGACAGCCCGAATTTAGGTCTGATTTTCTCCAATTTCTTCATAACAACTTTGCTTACACTCTTAATCAAAGTTGTTCTCCTTTGAGAGGTTTACAAATTTGATGTGGTGACCTAGGGAAAAAACCCTAGAATTTGAAAGTTACAAAGCTCCAAAGTTGAGTCAAATCTCTGATTTCAGACTTAGTCATTTGAGAAAAAGTGTGGCTTTTTGCATATAATCCCAAAACTTAGGGTTTAAATTGCAAATCCACCTTCTTCTGAACCATAGTACTTAAGATACTTATTTAACATGGTTTTTACACTTTAGTCCACAAGTGCACTATTTTTGCACATAGGCCCCTAGGGTTTGGATTTAGGGTTTTCCAGGGTTTTTTATTAGAGTTTTTGGTATTTCAAGGGTGTAAATGTAATGTAAGTCCATCTTTGATAACATCTTATGATTCTTTTACTTAATCTTTGGGGTTTTCTCTATTTGGGTCCTGGTTTACCCTTCTAACCCTATTTAAGGTTAAGTATCCTATACTAGGGTCTTATTTGCAAAATGCCATACAGTCCAACTTGCTTGAAATTTTTACCTAGTGAATGCATCCTAGGTGTGTCAAACATATGCAATGCTGATGCTCATGATGTTATGATCAGGTTTTAGTAACAGTAACACCAGGGGTGTTACATCCTTTCCCCCATAAAAGGATCTCGTCCCGAGATTAAAAGTCCTAGGGTAAGTAGTGGAAAAAGAAATGCTTCATATTTTTATTTTGGTACAAGGCAGGGGTGGTTTGGGGCTCACTCCTTTATTACAACAATGTTTTGCACTTTACAATTTACAAGAGGCTAAAAAGCCTGGGAAATTCTTGTCTAAGAAATCTTGAGTTTCCCAAGTAGCCTCCTCTTCAGAATGCTGGTTCCACTGTATCTTATAAAACTTGAGAGTTTTTCTTCGGGTAACCCTGTTCTTTTGATCCAAGACTCGAATAGGGTGCTCAGAATATGTTAAGTCTGGCTCCAGGACAACATCTGTTACTTCAATGGTTCGATCTGGAACCCGAAGACATTTCTTTAACTGAGACACGTGGAACACATTATGCACGCAGACAAGATTTCGGGTAACTGAAATCGGTATGCTACTGGTCCACACTGTTCAAGTATAGGGAATAGACCAATGTACCGAGGTGCAAGCTTCCCTTTAACCCCAAAACGCGATATGCCCTTCATTGGTGAAACTTTTAAGTAAACATAATCTCCCACGAGAAAGTACAAGGGTTGTCATCGCTTGTCTGCATAACTTTTCTGATGAGCTTGAGCTTTCTTCAAATTATGAATTATTCTTTGAACTTTTTCTTCGGTTTCTTTCACCATATCAGGCCTGAAGAAGTACCTTTCACCAGGTTTAGACCAATTTAGCGGAGTAGGACATCGTTGTCCATATAAAGCTTCGAAGGGTGCCATCTTAATGCTTTCTTGATAGCTATTATTATATGAGAACTCCGCTAATGGTAAACATTCATCCCATTTCTGTGAGAAGTCCAACACACATGCTCGCAACATATCTTCAAGTATTTGATTGACCCTCTCAGTCTGCCCACTGGTTTGAGGATGATAGGCCGAGCTGTGGAGCAATTTGGTACCCAGGGATTTATGAAGTTCTTCCCAGAATTTGGATACGAATTGAGGTCCACGATCCGACACTATAGTCTTCGGAACACCGTGCAAACTGAGAATGCGAGCGATGTATAATTCCGCATAGGTAAGAATCGGGTAATATGTCTTGACTGGTAGAAAGTGAGCAATTTTTGTGAGCCGATCAACAATAACCCAAATAGAATCATACCCTTTCGTGGTTCTGGGCAATCCCACAATAAAGTCCATACTAATGTCTTCCCATTTACATGTTGGTATTGGTGAGATTGTAATGGACCAGCAGCCTTCATGTGTATGGCCTTGACACGCTTACAAGTGTCACATCTAGCCACATAGCGTGCGATTTCGATCTTCATCTTCGTCCACCAATAATGTTGTTTTAGATCTTGATACATGAAAGGGAATTAGGCTTACACCTATTTCCTAAACTAGTTTTGGTGGTTGAATTGCCCAACACAAATAATTGTACTAACTAGTTTGCCCAAGTTATAAGTTCTACAGGTACAAAAGGTTCACCATAAGCCAATAAAAAGACCAAGAAAAAGGGTTCAAACAAAGGAACAAAGGGACAACCGAAGGCACCCTGGTCGGGCGCACCGGACTGTTCGGTGCACCACCGGACAGTGTCTGGTGCACCAGGGAACTTCAAACTAAACTTCGCACCTTCGGGAATTCTGAGAGCCGGCGCGCTATAATTCACCGGACTGTCCGGTGTACACCGGACAGTGTCCGGTGCTCCAAGAGGACGCGGCTATGAACTCGGCCGCCTCAGGAATTCGTAACGGCTGCTCCGCTATAATTCACTGGACATGTCCGGTGTACACCGGACTGTCCGGTGTAACTGCGGGGCAACGGTTACTTTAGGCGCCAACGGCTACCTGCAGTGCATTAAATGCGCGCCAGCGCGTGCAGAGGTCAGGCACGCCCATGTTAGCGCACCGGACACCCTACAGTTAATGTCCGGTGCGCCACCGGACATCAAGGCGGGCCCAGATGTCAGAGCTCCAACGGTCGGAACCCTAACGGCCGGGTGACGTGGCTGTCGCACTGGACATGTCCGGTGTGCACCGGACTGTCCGGTGCACCATACGACAGACAACCTCCACCTAAACGGCTAGTTTGGTGGTTGGGGCTATAAATACCCCCAACCACCCCACATTCAAGTCATCCAAGTTTTCCACTTCTCAACCACTTACAAGAGCTAGGCATTCAATTCTAGACACACTCAAGTGATCAAATCCTCTCCAATTCCACACAAGGCTTTAGTGATTAGCAAGAGAGATTTGTCGTGTTCTTTTGAGCTCTTGCGCTTGGATTGCTTCTTTTCTTTCTCACTTGTTCTTGTGATCAAAACTCCATTGTAATCGAGGCAAGAGACACCAATTGTGTGGTGGTCCTTGCGGGGAAGTTTTGTTCCCGGTTTGATTTTGAGAAGAGAAGCTCACTCGGTCCGAGGGACCGTTTGAGAGAGGGAAAGGGTTGAAAAAGACCCGACCTTTGTGGCCTCCTCAACGGGGAGTAGGTTTGCAAGAACCGAACCTCGGTAAAACAAATCATCGTGTCTCATTCCACATTTGCTCACGATTTGTTTTGCGCCCTCTCTCTCGGACTCGTGTTTAGTTCTAACGCTAACCCGTCTCGTAGTTGTGTTTATATTTGTAAATTTCAGTTTCGCCCTATTCACCCCCCTCTAGGCGACTTTCAATTGGTATCAAAGCCCGGTGCTTCATTAGAGCCTAACCGCTCGAAGTGATGTCGGGAGATCACACCAAGAGGGAGATGGAGACCGGCGACAAGCCCACTACGAGTCACGGGAGCACTTCATCGGAAGAGTCCCGCACCAAGAGGAAGGAGAAGAAGAAGAGCTCCTCCAACAAAGGGAAGGGGAAGGAGAAGAAATCCTCTTCCCACAAGTCACATCGGAGAGGCGACAAGCACAAGAGGATGAGGAAAGTGGTCTACTACGAGACCGACACTTCATCAACATCGACCTCTGACTCCGACGCACCGTCCGTCACTTCTAAGCGCCAAGAGCGCAAGAAGTATAGTAAGATCCCCCTACGCTACCCCTCAAAGCGTACTCCTTTACTCTCCGTTCCATTAGGCAAACCACTGGTTTTTGACGGTGAAGATTATAATATGTGGAGTGACAAAATGAGGCATCATCTAACCTCACTCCACACAAGCATATGGAATGTTGTTGAGTTTGGTGTACAGGTACCATCCGTAGGGGATGAAGACTAGGACTCGGACGAGGTGGCCCAAATCCACCACTTTAACTCCCAAGCAACCACTATACTCCTCGCCTCTCTAAGTTGAGAGGAGTTTAACAAGGTGCAAGGGTTAAAAAGTGTGAAGGAAATTTGGGACATACTCAAGACCGCGCACGAAGGAGACGAGGTGACAAAAATCACCAAGCGGGAGACGATCGAGGGGGAGCTCGGTCGCTTCATGCTTCACCAAGGGGAGGATCCACAAGCTATGTACAACCGCTTGAAGACCTTGGTGAACCAAGTGCGCAACCTCGGGAGCGAAAAATGGGATGACCATGAGATGGTCAAGGTTATTCTTAGATCCCTCATATTTCTTAACCCTACACAAGTGCAATTAATTCGAGGTGATCCTAGATATAAGCTAATGTCTCCCGAGGAGGTTATAGGAAAATTTGTGAGCTTTGAGATAATGATTAAGGGCTCAAAGAAAATCATCGAGCAAGGCACCTCCTCCACGCCCGAGGCACAACCGGTCGCTTTCAAGGCGATGGAAGAAAAGGAGGAGGCTACTCCAAGTCGAACACCCATCGATGCCTCCAAGCTCGACAACGAGGAGATGGCACTCATCATCAAGAGCTTCCGCCAAATCCTCAAGCAAAGGAGGGGGAAAGACTACAAACCCTGCTCCAAGAAAGTTTGCTACAAATTTGGAAAGCCCGGTCATTTTATTGCTAAATATCGATTATCCAGTGATAGTGACAGGGGCGACGACAAGAAGGGGAGAAGAAAGGAGAAGAAGAGACACTACAAAAAGAAGGGCGGCGATGCCCACGTGTGCCGCGAGTGGGACTCCGACGAGAGCTCCACCGACTCCTCCTCCGACGAGGACGCCGCCAACATCGCCGTCACCAAGGGACTTCTCTTCCCCAACGTCGGCCACAAGTGCCTCATGGCCAAGGACGACAAAAGGAAGAAGGTCAAATCCAAATCCTCCACTAAATATGAGTCCTCTAGTGATGATAATGCTAGTGATGAGGAGGATAATTTTCGTACTCTTTTTGCCGACCTAAACATGCAACAAAAGGAAAAACTAAATGAGCTAATTAGTGCCATCCATGAAAAGGATGATCTCTTGGACTCTCAAGAGGACTTCCTAATCAAGGAAAATAAAAAGCATGTTAAGGTTAAGAATGCTTATGCTCTAGAGGTAGAAAAATGTGAGAAATTATCTAGTGAGCTAAGCACATGCCATGACACTATTGCCAACCTTAGAAATGAAAATGCCAAATTAATTGCTAAGGTTGATTCTCATGTTTGTGATGTTTCAATTCCCAATCTTAGAAATGATAATGATGATTTGCTTACTAAGATTGAAGAATTAAACACCTCTCTTGCTAGCCTTAGGATTGAAAATGAAAAATTAATTGCTAAGGCTAAAGAATTAGATGTTTGCAATGTTACAATTTCCAATCTTAGAGATAACAATGATATTTTGCGTGCTAAGATTGTTGAACTTAATTCTTGCAAACCCTCTACATCTACCATTGAGCATGTTTCTATTTGCACTAGATGTAGAGATGTTGATATTAATGCTATTCATGATCACATGGTCTTAATTAAACAACAAAATGATCATATAGCAAAATTAGATGCTAAAATTGCCGAGCATAACTTAGAGAATGAAAAGTTTAAATTTGCTAGAAGTATGCTCTATAATGGGAGACGCCCTGGCATCAAGGATGGCATTGGCTTCCAAAGGGGAGACAATGTCAAACTTAGTGCCCCTCCTAAAAATTTGTCTAACTTTGTTAAGGGCAAGGCTCCCATGCCTCAGGATAACGAGGGTTACATTTTGTACCCTGCCGGTTATCCCGAGAGCAAAATTAGGAGAATTCATTCTAGGAAGTCTCACTCTGGCCCTAACCATGCTTTTATGTATAAGGGTGAGACATCTAGCTCTAGGCAACCAACCCGTGCTAAGTTGCCTAGAAAGAAAACTCCTAGTGCATCAAATGATCATGGCATTTCATTTAAAACTTTTGATGCATCTTATGTTTTGACTAACAAATCCGGCAAGATAGTTGCCAAGTTTGTTGGGGGCAAACACAAGGGCTCCAAGACTTGTGTTTGGGTACCCAAAGTTCTTGTTTCTAATGCCAAAGGACCCAAAACCGTTTGGGTACCTAAAGTCAAGAACTAAACTTGTTTTGTAGGTTTATGCATCCGGGGGCTCAAGTTGGATCATCGATAGCGGGTGCACAAACCACATGACGGGGGAGAAGAAGATGTTCTCCTCCTACGAGAAAAACCAAGATCCCCAACGAGCTATTACATTCAGGGATGGAAACCAAGGTTTGGTCAAAGGTTTGGGTAAAATAGCTATATCTCCTGACCATTCCATTTCCAATGTTTTTCTTGTAGATTCTTTAGATTACAATTTGCTTTCCGTTTCACAATTATGTCAAATGGGCTACAACTGTCTATTTACTGATGTAGGTGTCACTGTCTTTAGAAGAAGTTTTCAATAACATTTAAGGGAGTGTTAGAGGGTCAGCTATACTTGGTAGATTTTGATAGAGCTGAACTCGACACTTGCTTAATTGCTAAGACTAACATGGGTTGGCTCTGGCACCGCCGACTAGCCCATGTTGGAATGAAGAATCTTCATAAGCTTCTAAAGGGAGAACACATTTTAGGACTAACAAATGTTCATTTTGAGAAAGACAGGATTTGTAGCGCATGCCAAGCCGGGAAGCAAGTTGGCACTCATCATCCACACAAGAACATCATGACAAGTGACAGGCCACTGGAGCTCCTACACATGGATCTATTCGGCCCGATCGCTTACATAAGCATCGGCGGGAGTAAGTACTGTCTAGTTATTGTGGATAATTATTCTCGCTTCACTTGGGTGTTCTTTTTGCAGGAAAAATCCCATACCCAAGAGACCTTAAAGGGATTCTTGAGACGGGCTCAAAATGAGTTCGGCTTAAGGATCAAGAAAATTAGAAACGACAACGGGACGGAGTTCAAGAACTCACAAATTGAAGGCTTCCTTGAGGAGGAGGGCATCAAGCATGAGTTCTCTTCTCCCTACACCCCACAACAAAATGGTGTAGTGGAAAGGAAGAATCGAACTCTATTGGACATGGCAAGAACCATGCTTGATGAGTACAAGACACCGGATCAGTTTTGGGCCGAGGCGGTCAACACCGCTTGCTACGCCATCAACCGGTTATATCTACACCGAATCCTCAAGAAGACATCATATGAACTCCTAACCGGTAAAAAGCCCAATATTTCATATTTTAGAGTTTTTGGTAGCAAATGCTTTATTCTTGTTAAAAGAGGTAGAAAATCTAAATTTGCTCCTAAAACTGTAGAAGGCTTTTTACTATGATATGACTCAAACACAAGGTCATATAGAGTCTTTAACAAGTCCTCAGGACTTGTTGAAGTTTCTTGTGACGTTGTGTTTGATGAGACTAACGGCTCTCAAGTAGAGCAAGTTGATCTTGATGAGATAGGTGAAGAACAGGCTCCGTGCATCGCACTGAGGAACATGTCCATCGGGGATGTGTGCCCTAAGGAATCCAAAGAGCCTCCACATGCACAAGATCAACCATCCTCCTCCACGCAAGCATCTCCACCAACTCAAAATGAGGACGAGGCTCAAGTTGATGAAGAAGAAGATCAAAGAGATGAGCCACCTCATGATGACGGCAATGATCAAGGGGGAGATGCAAATGATCAAGACAAGGAGGATGAAGACCAAGGCCGCCACACCCAAGAGTCCACCAAGCAATCCAACGAGATCACCCCGTCGACACCATCCTCGGCGACATTCATAAGGGGGTAACCACTCGATCTCGTGTTGCACATTTTTGTGAGCATTACTCTTTTGTTTCCTCTATTGAGCCACACAGGGTTGAGGAAGCACTACAAGATTCGGATTGGGAGATGGCGATGCAAGAGGAGCTCAACAATTTCACTAGGAACGAGGTATGGCATTTAGTTCCACGTCCTAACCAAAATGTTGTAGGAACCAAATGGGTCTTCCGCAACAAGCAAGATGAGCATGGTGTGGTGACAAGGAACAAAGCTCGACTCGTGGCCAAGGGGTATTCACAAGTCGAAGGTTTGGATTTCGGTGAAACCTATGCACCCGTAGCTAGGCTTGAGTCAATTCGTATATTATTAGCCTATGCTACTTACCATGGCTTCAAGCTTTATCAAATGGACGTGAAGAGTGCTTTCCTCAATGGACCGATCAAGGAAGAGGTCTATGTTGAGCAACCTCCTAGCTTTGAAGACAGTGAGTACCCTAACCATGTCAATAGGCTCTCTAAGGCGCTTTATGGGCTCAAGCAAGCCCCAAGAGCATGGTATGAATGCCTTAGAGATTTCCTTATTGCAAATGGCTTCAAAGTCGGCAAGGCCGATCCTACTTTATTTACTAAGACTCTTGACAATGATTTGTTTGTATGCCAAATTTATGTTGATGATATCATATTTGGGTCTACTAACGAATCTACATGTGAAGAATTTAGTAGGATCATGACACAGAAATTCGAGATGTCTATGATGGGGGAGTTGAAGTATTTTCTAGGATTCCAAGTCAAGCAACTCCAAGAAGGCACCTTCATTAGCCAAACGAAGTATACTCAAGATATTCTAACCAAGTTTGGAATGAAGGATGCTAAGCCCATCAAGACACCCATGGGAACCAATGGGCATCTCGACCTCGACACGGGAGGTAAGTCCGTGGATCAAAAGGTATACCGGTCGATGATTGGTTCATTACTCTATTTATGTGCATCTCGACCGGACATTATGCTTTCCGTATGCATGTGTGCAAGATTCCAAGCCGACCCTAAGGAATCACACCTTACGGCCGTAAAACGAATCTTGAGATATTTGGCTTATACTCCTAAGTTTGGGCTTTGGTACCCTCGGGGATCAACATTTGATTTGATTGGTTATTCGGATGCCGATTGGGCGGGGTGTAAGATTAATAGAAAGAGCACATCGGGGACTTGCCAGTTCTTGGGAAGATCCTTGGTGTCTTGGGCGTCAAAGAAGCAAAATTCGGTTGCTCTTTCTACCGCCGAAGCCGAGTATATTGCCGCAGGCCATTGTTGCGCGCAATTGCTTTGGATGAGGCAAACCCTGCGGGACTACGGTTACAAACTAACCAAAGTTCCCCTTCTATGTGATAATGAGAGTGCAATCCGCATGGCGGATAATCCCGTTGAGCATAGCCGCACTAAACACATAGCCATTCGGTATCATTTTATTAGGGATCACCAACAAAAGGGGGATATCGAGATTGCATACATTAATACTAAAGATCAATTAGCCGATATCTTTACCAAGCCACTAGATGAACAAACTTTTACCAAACTTAGGCATGAGCTCAATATTCTTGATTCTAGGAACTTCTCTTACTAATTTGCACACATAGCTCATAAGTATACCTTTGATCATGTCTCTTTTATATATGCTATGACTAATGTGTTTTCAAGTGTATTTCAAACCAAGTCATAGGTATATTGAAAGGGAATTGGAGTCTTCGGCAAAAACAAAGGCTTCCACTCCACTCTACTACTCATCCTTCGCCGTCGCTCCGCATCACTCCCCGTCTTTGGTATAATCTTCACTCCTATGTTTTATTTGCCAAAGGGGAGAAAGTAGCTAGAAGGGCTTATATTTCACTCAAAGTATCCGTTTTTGGCGATTCATGCCAAAGGGGGAGAAAGTATGAGCCCAAAGCAAAAGAACCGCACCACCACCCTAATTTAAAATAATTTTCAAATTGGTAAATTTCAAATTGATATCTTATTGTGTTCAAAAGGGGGAGCAAGTAGTATCTTCAAAAATTGATATCTTAAAACCCTCTTGAACACTAAGAGGAGAATTTATTGAGGGGGAGTTTATGTTTAGTCAAAGGAAAAGCATTTGGAACAAGGGGAGAAAATTTCAAATCTTGAAAATGCTTCTCAAAATCTTACTCATTTACCTTTGACTATTTTGCAAAAGGACTTTGAAAAGGATTTACAAAAAGAATTTGCAAAAACAAAACATGTGGTGCAAGTGTGGTCCAAAATGTTAAAAATAAAGAAACAATCCATGCATACCTAGTAAGTAATATTTATTGGCTCAATTCTAAGTAACCTTTGCACTTACACTTTGCAAACTAGTTCAATTATGCACTTCTATATTTGCTTTGGTTTGTGTTGGCATCAATCACCAAAAAGGGGGAGATTGAAAGGGAATTAGGGTTACACCTATTTCCTAAACTAGTTTTGGTGGTTGAATTGCCCAACACAAATAATTGGACTAACTAGTTTGCCCAAGTTTATAAGTTCTACAGGTACAAAAGGTTCACCATAAGCCAATAAAAAGACCAAGAAAAAGGGTTCAAACAAAGGAGCAAAGGGACAACCGAAGGCACCCTGGTCGGGCGCACCGGACTGTCCGGTGCACCACCGGACAGTGTCCGGTGCACCAGGGAACTTCAAACTGAACTTCGCACCTTCGGGAATTCTGAGAGCCGGCGCGCTATAATTCACCGGACTGTCCGGTGTACACCGGACAGTGTACGGTGCTCCAAGAGGACGCGGCTATGAACTCGGCCGCCTCGGGAATTCGTAACGGCTGCTCCGCTATAATTCACCGGACATGTCCGGTGTACACCGGACTGTCTGGTGTAACTGCGGGGCAACGGTTACTTCAGGCGCCAACGGCTACCTGCAGCGCATTAAATGCGCGCCAGCGCGCGCAGAGGTCAGGCACGCCCATGCTGGCGCACCGGACACCCTACAGTTAATGTCCGGTGCGCCACCGGACATCAAGGCGGGCCTAGAAGTCAGAGCTCCAACGGTTGGAACCCTAACGGCCGGGTGACGTGGCTGTCGCACCGGACATGTCCGGTGTGCACCGGACTGTCCGGTGCACCATACGACAGACAACCTCCACCTAAACGGCTAGTTTGGTGGTTGGGGCTATAAATACCCCCAACCACCCCACATTCAAGTCATCCAAGTTTTCCACTTCTCAACCACTTACAAGAGCTAGGCATTCAATTCTAGACACACTCAAGTGATCAAATCCTCTCCAATTCCACACAAGGCTTTAGTGATTAGCGAGAGAGATTTGCCGTGTTCTTTTGAGCTCTTGCGCTTGGATTGCTTCTTTTCTTTCTCACTTGTTCTTGTGATCAAAACTCCATTGTAATCGAGGCATGAGACACCAATTGTGTGGTGGTCCTTGCGGGGAAGTTTTGTTCCCGGTTTGATTTTGAGAAGAGAAGCTCACTCGGTCCGAGGGACCGTTTGAGAGAGGGAAAGGGTTGAAAAAGACCCGGCCTTTGTGGCCTCCTCAACGGGGAGTAGGTTTGCAAGAACCGAACCTCAGTAAAACAAATCATCGTGTCTCATTCCACATTTGCTCACGATTTGTTTTGCGCCCTCTCTCTCGGACTCGTGTTTATTTCTAACGCTAACCCGTCTCGTAGTTGTGTTTATATTTCTAAATTTCAGTTTTGCCCTATTCACCCCCCTCTAGGCGACTTTCAATACATCTTAGTACTTCCGGAATGAATAGAATAGCGACTAAGATGTGCTTCATCCAGGATTTGCTGGCGGACTTCTTCATTCTTCGGCACAACTATGCGGTTGTTGAACCATACCACACCTTGGTCGTCTTCTCTGAAGCAATTGGCCTTTCCAGCCCTTATCTTCTCACGTACATGTTTCATACCCTCATCATCCTTTTGTGCGTCAATTATCCTTGGTAGGATGACTGACTACAGTTTCAAGTGATTTGAAGTCCCCTGCTGAATCATTCCTAGGTTCAGATTTTCCATCTCTTGACATAATGTAATGTCAGAAGTCCTCATGGTTAAACAATGGCAGGAGGCCTTGCGACTGAGTGCATCTACCACTACATTTGCTTTGCCTGGGTGACAATGGATTTCCAGTTCATAATCCTTGATTAACTCGAGCCATCTCCTTTGTCTCATATTGAGCTCGGACTGGGTAAAGATGTACTTCAAACTTTTGTGGTCTGTATAAATATGACATACATTTCCTAGTAGATAATGACGCCAGATCTTCAGGGCATGAACCACTGCAGTTAGCTCCAGATCATGAGTGGGATAATGCTCCTCATGCCGGCGCAACTGCCGTGAAGCATACGCGATTACTCGGCCTTCTTGCATTAATACACAGCCGAGACCACTTCCTGATGCGTCACAATACAAATCAAAGGGCTTATTAATGTCCGGTTGAGCCAATACCGGAGCAGTGGTTAATAATATCTTCAATTTCTCAAAGGCTTCATTACATTCCGAAGACCAATTGAATTTAGTCTCATTCTTCAATAAACTTGTGATTGGCTTCACAAGCTTAGAAAAATCTGGTATAAATCGGTGGTAATAGCCAGCTAGTCCAAGGAAGCTTCGGACTTGATGAACAGTGGTTGGGGGTTTCCACTCCAAAATATCCTTGACCTTGCTGGGATCTACCGCAATCCCCCTGACAGATAACACATGTCCCAAAAACTAAATTTCTTCCAGCCAAAACGCGCACTTACTGAACTTAGCATATAATTGATGTTCCCTTAGGCGCGTCAATACAATCCGTAAATGTTGAGCATGCTCCTCTTCATTCTTGGAATATTTTAAGATATCATCTATGAATACCACCACAAATTTGTCCAACTCAGGCATGAATACCGAGTTCATCAAATAAGTGAAGTTGGCAGGAGCATTTGTCAGTCTGAAAGACATTACCAAGTATTCAAATAATCCATACCGCATGGTGAATGCGGTCTTTGGTATATCCTCGGGCCGAATATGGATCTGATGATAGCCCGACCTGAGATCAATTTTGGAGAATACCCTTGCTCCAGTCAGTTGATCAAACAAAATATCAATCCGTGGAAGAGGGTACTTGTTCTTAATAGTGACCTCATTCAGGGGTCGATAATCCACGCACATTCGTAGTGTTTGGTCCTTCTTCTTGACGAATATGGCTGAACAACCCCATGGTGACGAGCTTGGCCGGATGAATCCTTTTTCTAGTAGATCTTGTAATTGAATCTTCAGTTCTGCCAGCTCATTTGGAGGCATCCGGTACGATCTTCTAGAAATGGGAGCCGTACCGGGCTTCAACTCAATTACAAACTCTACATCTCTTTCAGGTGGCAATCCAGGCAAATCTTCTGGAAAGACATCTGGGAACTCACATACTACCGGAATATCTTTGATCTCTGGTATAATGGCTTCATAAATTCTGCCAGTAGTTTTGGTCAGAATGGGGATAGACAAAAGAATTTCCTCTTGGTTATGACTCAACCTGATAGTTCTCTGATCAGTGTTGAGGGTTGCTTTATGTTGGGCCAACCAATTCATGCCCAAGATGACATCTATGTCTTGGCCTTTCAGAACAATCATATTAGTAAGAAAGTCCCGTCCGGCCAATGTTACGGGCACTTGGAAAGCCACTTCCTTAGTAAATATTTGTCCCCAGGTGAATGAATTTTAAACCCTTCCCTTGATTCATGATATGGAGTGCAATGTTGCTCCACAAATTTCTTGCTGATGAATGTATGCGAAGCATCAGAATCAAAGAGAATAATTGCGGGATGATTGGCCACAAGGAACATACCCATCATTACCGGTTCACCATCCTGTGTGGTGGCCACTTGAGTGTAATAAATTCGTCCCGTCTTCTTTATGTTCTTGCCCGCATTTCCCTTAGCTTGAGAAGAATTCCCAGTACCTTGTTGATTGTTTGGACGATTCTGTTTCAGGTAGGGGCAATCCTTGATAAAGTGCCCAGATTTTCCACAATTGAAGCAGCCTATTGACGAACTAGGAAGGGCAGGGAAACGAGTGCTAGGGGCACCCGACTGACTTGTTGTAGTGGGGGCAGCATTGGGACGGATGAACACTGGTCGTTTGAATGGGACGGAGGGTGGGCGTGCTGAAGAACGACCCTAATTAAAAGGCCGGATAACTAACCATTGCCTTTTCTCGGGGCCCTGATTAGGCATGTTACCTCCATTCCCCTTGGACTTTCCAGAACTTGCATATTTAGATTCAACTGCCAGCGCTGTGCGGACAGCGTTCCCGTAGGTGAGGTCGATGCAGGTAGCCATTTTCCTTTGCATCCGATCATTTAAACCCCTCATGAAACAGTTCTTCTTCTTTATGTCGGTGTTGACTTGGTCAATTGCATACTGAGATAAGTGATTGAATTTATTGAGATACTGGGTAACAGTATCTCCGCCTTGCTTCAACTTCATGAATTCCTCCTGTTTCATGTGGAGTACTCCTTCAGGTATGTAATGTTCCCTGAAGCCCAACTTGAATTCATCCCAGGTTACTTGATGACCAGTCGGATGTACGACAACAAAGTTCCCCCACCAGGTGCTGGCAGGGCCACGCAATTGCTGAGCTGCGAACGGGGGCTTCTGAGTTTCGGAGCACCGAAGAAGTCCAAATTTCTGCTCAATGACGCGGATCCATTCATCCGCCTCTAAAGGGTCTTCCGCTTTGACGAACAACGGAGGGCGCATCTCGGAGAAGTCTAGATAAGATGTCTCCCAGGGGCCTTGCGGATAGGCCCGTTCGCCTTGTTGTTGAAGTGGTTGGCATGCCATCTCCCGCAGAAAGCGGGTATTTTCTGCTGTAGCGTTTACCAAGGCAGCGATGGCCTCGGCAAGTGTCGGGGGTATTGGAGGTGGATTCGGGGTCGCCTCCCTCCCACGAGAGGTACCAGCCCCATCCTGAGCGCGAGTCCTGGAAGGCATCTGAGGCAAAGAACATTAGGAGCAATATGATATGCCATACAAACCATCCATTTCACATTACTTTGAAAGGTAATGTTACAGACTCGTACTTTACAATAGGATTACACCCCCTATTACACAATAGTACTACTTCTATCCTATACTATTCCTGCTTCCTGTCACTCTTGGTAGCCTCACTATCGGGTGTAGGAGACCACTCATCGACCAACTTCATAGAGGGAGGGGGCCTGAAGAGGTCCAACTCGCCACCAAAAGCTTCTCCCACTACTTGAGAAGGTTCGGCTTCTGCCCCGACAGGATCCGCAGGTGCACTGGGGTGTAGTTGTGAGTACAATACATAAACTTCTTCATGTAAAGTATTACAATAAGCCTGCAAGGTATCGATAGCTGAGCTATGTTCTTCTACTCAGGCTCGAGCTTTCGCCTCCTTAGCCCAGGCAAGCGAACGAGAGTGAACCGCCCAATCGAGCGCTAAATCTCGATCTACGAGCTGATCTTGCAGGCGGCGGATGTCGCTTCTCAATTCATTGATTCTGTCGCCATCTGTGACCCATATGTCAGTCCTGCGTTGGAGTTCTGTTTGAAGCCGATTAACTTTCGCTTCGAGATCCCTGATCGGATCATTACTCCCACTACTGCTATCCTCGTGTCTTGGGGCAAGTTGATGACGTGGCACGCCAATTGGGCTAGTATGCTTTCGCGCAGTTTTCCTTGTGCGCGACGGCATTTTTCTAAGAGGGAAAATCTTATTAACATAGTTCTTAGCATGATGCATGTGTAAATACAGAACCAACCTTAGTTGATTCAACCTTCTATACATTGCACTCTTCCTATCGGGTCATTCATATAAACTCTTCAGAAATACTTAGGTAAGAAGGGAAGAGATTTTCTAGATAAGTCTTTAGAAAATTCTTTTGAAGATGCCTCATAATATCTGCAGAGAAGGGCTTCGCTCTGATACCAGCTGCGACGGAACCTCCCAAGTCATTAGGCCCACCTACAGTTGTCCTTGTCCAACGGACCTCAGACAAACCTGTAGATGCCCCTGAACCACTTGACAAGTTCAGTATCTGCTTTTCTTACCTTTCCCAAGAGCGTTTCACCTGTCACGCAGACATTACAGATCATCAGAGATACGAAAATGCGGAAGCGATTACATAAACTTACCTTTATTTAAAAAGTAAGACAAAGTTATATATTACAGACCAGGATAACTTATGAGTGCAGAGTAATATTATTACACACCAAGGGAGGCAAAACCCCTCCCATTAAGCTTTTAAACAAAAGTTCTTATGGAGGAACCCTTCCTCCCGCAACTTTACTCTTGGTTTTCTTCTTTTGTGACTACCTTGGAACAGAAGCAACAAAAGTTTGTCGCTTCTTCACCTAAAAACAATAGGGAATAAAACCCTGAGTATGGAATTACTCAGCAAGACTTACCTAACTAAAGAAAAGACTCTCAAGGGCATGCTGGTCATCAGGGAGTCAAGTTAAGGTTTCTCAATAGTCAAAGACTCTGTTTGCAGAAATGCTTACTAAAGTGGATCCTTAAAAATCCAAATTTTATTTGTCAGGGTAGGTAAGATTACCTGTCTCTAGAGTTCTTTCTACCCTAGTTCAATCACTTGACCTGCACTAGCCAATTTCTTAGCACCCTTAATCTTTACTGGAGTTCTACATGTAAGTCAGTGACCAAGTCTTCATAACCGCGAAGGTATGGCGATCCGAATCGATTATACTCAGCTAAGGATCTCCGATCACACGACATATGTAGCACTTAACCCTTGCATATGTCAACCCGCCACCGGGGTTCTTAAGACCATATCAGGTTCACGCCAACCGAGAGCACAGATACACCACCGTCCAGCCTCTTGCCACGGAGGGTACATGCTACTCTCGCCATCTCTCCACTCCCATTGCGTGGTATCTTATTCTTGCCTTAGTCTGCCCGAGGCAAAGCTTACCCATGACGAGGCATGTGACCAGTTAAAGGGTCCTCGGTCATCAAGCCTACATCGACACGGTCCTTAATCGACTCAGATGGAGACACTACACCGAGACTCTCTTCTCGTGCAAGTCACCCGCCTGGTCTCAGCTTAATCATTTCAACCCAAAGTTTGGTACCTGGCGGAGGTACATCTTTTTCGATGTTGAACCCATCATGGCCATGATGGATCCACCATCAAATTTTATTTTCAAAAACATCCCTCCCACTTTGCCACATCATCTTTTGTAAAAAAAATCTTTTCTTTGCTAAAGCAAGACTAAGCATAGTAAAAATTTTTATAAAACAAGGATCCAAAGGAAGGTAATCAAATTCAAGGAAGGTAATGTAGGAATTGTTTTATCAATCAACTCCTATCACCTAATGCATCAAGCAAGTGAGAAAGATTTTAAAACAGTCAAGGAGGTGGCAAATGCACCGGGGTTTGCCTTCATTTATAGGTGAGTCAGGCTCGGATCCGCAGATGTCAAAGTAAAAACAATTTCCTCCCTGATGTTCCGCAGGTGGTGGTGTTGAAGTCTTCTCTTCTCCTACTTCAACTTCTTCCTCGTTTTCTAAATATAACCATTTATATATAAGAATGAATGCCATGTAATGCTCATAGGAGTGCAAAGATAATAAGACTTTATTATCTAAGGTCTTGAATACAATTTTCCTTCACGGTTCTCTGAGAAACTAGGGTTTCTGGAGTCAATAGTGCAGTTCAAAGAGCGGGGGTGGGGGTTTTGGGTTCTAATTATCAAACAAGGTCCAAATCATACCAAAATCTACCAAGGCTTCTAAATGTTATTTTGAGTTCATATAAAAAAGTTTGGGCATTTTTGAAATTACTATCTATTTTCTAAAAATCCAGAACCAAGGTTTTGAGCTACTTTAAATGCTCCAAAATTCCTTATTTGACCTAAAAATCATGAAACTATTTTTATTAAATACTATGGAAAATTAGGAATCTAGGAAAATTGGTTTGACATTTTTAGGATTTTTCTGCAATTTTCTACAGATTTTCAAAGTTTTATAGAAAAAGAAAAGAGAAAAGCGTGAACAGTGCTGGGTTGAATTCAAACCAGGCGGCCCAAGCCCAGGCGGAAAGTGCGCGCGCCCGCGCCCGCGCTAGCAGCTTTGTGAAAAAACCCACAGCGTTCTGGATAATCCGAAACGGGTTCTGTTACTGTGGCACTAAGTCGCTGACAGTTTGCAGAAAGGTCCTTGGATTTCTATTTCTTTACAGCGCCCGATCCACGACGGTGAGCGGCGTCAGGCCGATCTCCGGTGATCCTGTACCGGCCAAATTACGCAACGGCTACTCCCCCACATTGCTGGATACCGAATTCAACCCTTTACGACTATTTCCCCTAAATTAATTTCTTGATTGGAGCCCCACAATGCTCTGCCCACGGTGACCGCGGCAACAACGGACCACTAAGCGCGTTCCCGATGATCTAAGGCAGCTCAGTTCAATTGGGCAGGTCGATGAGTATCACGGGTATGTGAGATCACTCAAACAAGGGAGCAGAAGGTTTGAACTGACCTCAATTGTACTGGCCACGACGAGGATGTTCTTGCGGTGGGATGAACCGATTTGGGGAAAACTAGAAATTCGTGAGCTCTGGCGAATGATCGAGGGTGGGAGCGGGTGCTTTGGTTTCGTGATGACATAGCGCAGCTGACTCGACCATCAATTTATAGAGGGCTTACGCGGTGGTGCTCAATTTGGCCGAGCAGTGCTGGCGGCCGGAGAGAGGGGAGATTACTAACGCAGTGGATTCGTGTCCTCCGTCGTGGCGACCTCACCGGCAGTGAGTAATTATCGCAAGCCGAGCTACAGCAACGTGGTAAAGTCCCTGTACACGCGGCGCAGGATCAGTAGGCAGCCGTCGCCGGTGAGCTTATCCACGCCGCCGCAAGGCAAAGGGGTACGGCGAGCTTAGCCGCGGCCGGACTCAAGTTAATCCAGACGCCAAGATCTTTACCCGCCCACCGTTATCCCTAATCCACAATGCACGAATCCCGGCGATCGACGTGAATCACAGCGCGACGGTCATCGGCGGTGAGGTTCACTGAACCCGATCAGGCAACTGTACCATTGCATAGCTTCATCAGTCGGTCTGACAGAGCAGGTTTGGCGTTGATTTACTCCCGATTTGGTGTAGTGACCGAACTTGCTCCCTGTACCAAAGTTATAGCTTAGTAAACTAGCTTTAACTTTGTTACATGGTGCACCCACAAAAGGTCACAAGATCATACCCAAAATCGAACACTAAGTTCATCCAATCTCACTGTCATTGGAAAATTCAGACTTAAAATGACCTGACAACCCAACTTTAGGTCTGATTTTCTCCAATTTCTTCATAACAACTATGCTTACACTCTTAATCAAAGTTGTTCTCCTTTGATATGTTTACAAATTTGATGTGGTGACCTAGGGCAAAAACCCTAGAATTTGAAAGTTACAAAGCGCCAAAGTTGAGTCAAATCTCTTATTTCAGACTTAGTCATTTGAGAAAAAGTGTGGCTTTTTGCATATAAGCCCAAAACTTAGGGTTTAAATTGCAAACCCACCTTCTTGTGAACCATAGTACTTAAGATACTTATTTAACATGGTTTTTACACTTTAGTCCACAAGTGCACTATTTTTGCACATAGGCCCCTAGGGTTTGGATTTAGGGTTTTCCAGGTTTTTTTAATTAGAGTTTTTGGTATTTCAAGGGTGTAAATGTAATGTAGTCCATCTTTGATAACATTTTATGATTATTTTACTTAATCTTTGGGGTTTTCTATATTTGGGTCCTGTTTTACCCTTCTAACCCTATTTAAGGTTAAGTATCCTATACTAGGGTCTTATTTGCAAAATGCCATACAGTCCAACTTGCTTGAAATTTTTACCTAGTGAATGCATCCTAGGTGTGTCATACATATGCAATGCTGATGCTCATGATGTTATGCTCAGGTTTTAGTAATAGTAACACCAGGGGTGTTACAGAAATCTTTTGACTCCCCGCATTGGTGAGACCTTGAGGTGGACAAAATCACCTTCCTCGAAACTAAGTTCACTTCTCCGGTTGTCTGCATAACTCTTTTGCCGACTTTGAGCTTCGCGTAGTCTCTTACAGATCAGGGCAACTTTTTCTTCAGCCTCTTTGATGAAGGCAGGTCCTTCTAGGGTCTTTTCTCCTACGTTTGACCACATCAGAGGGGTTTGGCATCTCCTTCCATATAAGGCTTCAAAAGGTGACATCTTGCTGCTGGCCTGGTAACTGTTGTTATACGAGAATTCCGCATACGACAAACTAGACTCCCAATCTCTATCGAAGGTCAGCACACAGGCTCTCAACAAGTCTTTGAGGACTTTATATACTCTTTATGTCTGTCCATCTGACTGGGGGTGGTAGGCGGTGCTGAAACTTTGAGGTGAATTGTGTTCCTCTATCAGACACTATTCTCCGTGGAATTCCATGAAGTCAGACAATTTCTTTGAGATATATCTGGGCGAGGGTGGCTCCTCCGAAGGTAGTCTTTTTACTGGTATGAAGTGGGCTACCTTGGTAAGACGGTAAATTATAACCCAGATAGAATTGTTTCCTTTTTGGGTCTGGGGCAGTCCGATTATGAAGTCCATGCCTATTTCTTCCCACTTCCATTTGGGCACTGAGAGGGGTTGCAGTAGGCCTGTGGGCCTCTGATGTTCTGCCTTAGTTCGTCGACAAGTATCACACCGGGCCACATACTGAGCTATCTCCTTTTTCATTCCTCTCCACTAGTATCTGGTCTTGACGTCTAGGTACATCTTGGTAGACCCTGGATGGATAGAATACGCTGAGTTGTGGGCTTCATCTAGTAGGATTTCTCATGCCTCTCCCTTTGGTACACACAGACGGTTCCTAAACCAAAGAGTTCCTCTTTCATCTGTTCTGAGGTCTGGGAGTTGTTCCTTGTTAGCCCTTTCTACAAGTTCTACCATCTCGGTGTCCAAACGATGAGCTTTGCAAATGAGGTCTTCCAGCATCGGTTTAACTTCTATACTGCCATTTTCTCCCAAACAAGCATTCAGTTGAGCTGATTCTCTCTTCCAGTCTTCTAGGAAGTTTGTTGCTTTCTTCCTGAAAGGTTTTCGGCTGAGGGCATCAGCCACGATATTTGCCTTTCCTGGGTGGTAGTGGATTTCGATGTCATAATCCTTAATTAGCTCCAGCCATCTTCGCTGACAGAGGTTGAGGTCTGGTTGGGTAAAGATGTACTTCAAACTCTTGTGATCTGTGAATATGTGACATTTGTTCCCAATCAAGTAGTGTCTCCATATCGGAAGAGCATGCACTATGGCTGCTAATTCCAAATCATGGGTTGGATAATTCTGTTCGTGAGGCTTGAGTAGGCGTGATGCATAGGCGATGACTTTCTCATTCTGCATTAGCACGCATCCCAAACCTTATCTTGAAGCATCACAGAAGATGACAAAGCTTTGGTGGATGTCTGGCAGTGTCAGTACTGGTGCAGTTGTGAGTTTCTTCTTTATGACCTAGAAACTTTCTTCACACTTTGGGTCCACACAAATTTGTTGTCTTTCTTGAGAAGTTTGGTCATGGGTCTTGCAATGCTAGAGAATCCTTTGATAAAACGACGGTAATATCCCGCCATTCCCAAAAAGCTTCAAACTTCACTAACGTTGGATGGCTGCTTCCATTTGGATACTGCTTCTACCTTGGACAGATCCACTTCTATCCCTTCAGTAGTCAAGATATGCCCGAGGAAGGCTATCTTTTCTAACCAAAATTCGCATTTGCTGAGCTTGGCGTAGAGCTGATGTGCTCTAAGCCTTCCAAGAACAATTCGGAGGTGATGTTCATGATTCTCATGACTCTCGGAGTAGATGAGGATGTCGTCAATAAAGACTACGACAAAATTATCCAACTCTTCCATAAACACCTTGTTCATAAAATTCATGAAGAAGGCGGGTGCATTGGTTAGTCCAAAGGGCATTACTGTAAACTCGTACTGACCATACCGGGTAACAAACACTGTCTTCTGAATGTCTGCTTCCTTGATTCTCAACTGATGGTATCCTGATCTTAGATCAATTTTGGAGAAATACTTGGCCCCTTGAAGTTGGTCAAAAAGGTCATCAATCCAAGGTAGTGGATACTTGTTCTTGATTGTAACTTCATTTAAGGATCTGTAATCAATGCACATTCTCATGCTCCCATCTTTCTTGGTGACAAACAATACTGGTGCTCCCCATGGGGATGAGCTAGGACGAATATACCCTTTTTGTTGAAGTTCTGCGATTTGAAGCTTTAGTTCTGCCAATTCGGTGGGGGCCATGCAGTACAGTCTTTTTGCGATGGGTGCGGTGCCTGGAAGGAGATCAATGTAGAATTCTACTTCTCTTTCTGGAGGCATTCCTAGCAACTCTTCTGGAAATAAAATCCATGAATTCTTCTACCACGAATATACTTTCTGCTGTTAGGGTGAACACCATTGGATCTTAGGTTGGTGGCCGAGCTTTACACGAAACTGATTTTCCGTGGTGGTCAGTGAGAAGAATAGTCTTATCAGCGCAGCTTATGACGCCATTGTGCTGGGTTAACCAATCCATTCCTAAGATTACATCAATTCTGTGGGATGGTAGTATGTCTAAGTCTGCCAAGAATACTACCCCACTTAAAAGAATTCTGACTTGGGAGCACTTGTGGTGACATAGAAGGTTTGACCCTAGGGTTCGGGTGACCAAGGGAATTTCTAATGATACAGTAGGGATGCCATGCTTTTCCACAAAACTAGTGATCGAAAAGCACAGCAGCGGGGGTAAATTCGACTAGGAACTCACCGAGCACTACTCCAGGGGCTTGGTGAGCTTCTTGGGCATCGATGTGGTTCACTCAAGCCTTGCCATGGAACTGGGTCTTGCTTAGCTGGCTGTTGGTGGAGGGTGCCTTGGAGGTGGGTGCCGGAACATTGTTGGGGCCATTCACCGAGTTGGAGTAGGCAGGTACGGATGGCTTCAACTGTGGACAATTATTCTTGAAGTGACTAGGGTCTCCATAGTGCCAACAAGCACTGGTTGGAGGTTGGCTGCTTGCAACATACTGGGTGTGGAAGGAACTTTGACCAGGTTGGTTGAGACGTGATGGAGCGGATCATGCTGGTTTGTTGAAGTTCGACCCTTTGGAAGGGAACCCAAAAGATCGAACCCTCTGGTGCCTGTCCTGTTGTTGAGCTCGAGAACTTGAAATTTCCTCTTGAGGTGACCTTTTTCTTATTCTCATGCTCTTTCCACCTGGATGGCCTTGTTCGAGAGGTGCGAGAAACTGAGGAAGTCTTGGCTAGCAAGGATGGTCTTGAGTTCTGGTCTTAACCCCTTTAAAAAATGGGCCATCTTCTTGGCTTTCGTGCTAACATCATCAGGTGCATAGCGAGCAAGTTCTATGAATTTGTGGATGTATTCACTAACGGATCTCCCTCCTTGAGTTAACTCCCGAAATTCTTCTTCCTTGCGCTAGACGATTCCTAAGGGTACATGATGCTCTCAGAAAGCAGCCTCAAATTCTGACCAGGTAGCATCTCTCACAGCAGCGTTGAAGGTATCCCACCAGGATAGGGACATCCCAGAGAGCTGATGAGCAGCTAGGTGAACACGCTAGTTTTCAGGGATCCAATGGTCTCTAACTTCCTCTTCACTGTGCGCAGCCAATCATCAGCATCGAGCGGGTAGCTAGATCCAGCGAATGTGGGAGGCTTGAGCATTAGGAATTGTAACACCTCTGGTGTTACTGTCACTAAAGCTTGAGCATAACATCATGTGTATTGACATTTCATATTGTTTGTTACACCTAGAATGCATTTACTAGGTAAAAATTTCAAAAAAGTTGCAATGATATGACTTGATGTGTGATTAACCCTAGGGTAGAGTACTTAATCCTGACTTTGGGCTTATGGATAAAAGTGATGCCCAAATAAGTTAAAACCTCAAAAGTCATGAGAAATATTCCTAAGGTATCACATTTGATGGACTTTGGTGGCACCAAAACCCTAATGTGCCCAAAACCCTAAAAACAAACCCTAGAAACCGTAATTGAAACCCTAAGGGGGTAAATGTAAATTTTGTGCACTTTTGGACCCAAATGCAAATAGTAAAGTGATAGAGTACCATAAACCAAGTAATTTCCACATTGAAAGGGGTTGCATGAAATATGGAGGGATTTGGACCTATTTGTAAATGGACCCATGAACACCATATGACTATGTCTGAATTTCAGTGAATTTGGACCAACTTTAAAGCTCTATATCTCTTAATTCATGAGGGTTCTGTCCTAGATCAGTACATCAAGATGGTAGAGCCATGATAAGAGAATAAGTTTGATTAAAAGACTCAACCCTAAAACCTAGAGGAGTTTAACGAAAAACCCCCTCAAACTTGAGCTATCAGACTAAGGTCCTGTAATATTCAGAAGATCAGTTGTATGGAGCCAACTTTGGGACCATGTGGAGCTCAATTTCATGGGTGTTTGACTGAAACATCTGTAACAAGGTTAAAGCTAGTTTGTAGTGGAGTAACTTTAGTGCAGTCGACTTGCTAGGTTGTTGTACAAAAATCAGAGAACTAGTGTTATGAAGTTGTGCTGTTAGAAACAAGTCATGCGAATTGGGCAATACTGAAAACCGGATTCAGAGCAATATGACCTTAGTGAGATGCAGTCGATTTGAGAGCACCAGATCTAACAATCTATGCAGTTTTGATCCATGAATCCTATAGTGAACTTGAAGACTATTGTCTGGTGAACACTTCTTATTAATGGAGATTACCTTGTTCTTAACAAGAATCAAAAGAAAGAGAGGGTGAAAGGGGGTCGGTTCAGTAGAACAACGAAGATCAGTGAACAAGAAATATCTGAAGAAAGATATGTGGTACTGTGGATTCGGATGTGTTCAAGTGAATTGGAGATAAAGATGGCCGCGGCAAGATAACTTTGCACCAATTCATGGTCTCGCGGATTAGGCTAGGGTCCGGCCGGCGATATTTCACCGGTGCTCGTTGTGGCGTGATACTTTTATCGCTTTGTCACTCGCGCTACAACCCTACCTCACTGTGCTCCTTCATTAAGTGGTGGCCATGCGCTATCGATGTATTTCATGGCTGATGATCGTTGGCCAGGTCGCCGTCCCTTTAAATAGCGCTATGAACCACGGCGAGGTACTCACCATTCTTCTGTGAGCTCGGTTAAAGCCAAAATTCACAATATCCTCTCCCCCTCTCCCCAAATTGGTTGTGCATGGTGAATTGGTGGTCCTTTGCGGTCGTATAGCCCCGACGTGACCCCGTGTCTCCACCAGAAATCGTCGCGACACCATTTCCCCTCATCGGACCCCGCCGAGCACATTCTTCTCCGTGCTCCGTGGCCACAAGAACCCGGTATGGTTCCATGCAATTGAATTGCTGTTTTAGTAGCCCTGTATGACCGTAAAGCTCACCGTGGTGGTCGTTTGACCATTACGGGCACGGTTTTGTGGGAACGTGGGCTCGACGCCGTGTACCCTGCTGTGTGCAACACTTACGTTGACCGACTAAGATTTCGTTGAATCAACCCTGGTTTTCGTGAGCATCGTGACCTACATGACTCCCTGTTGCTCTCCGTGCCCTTAATTCGGGATTTCCATGACTGATACCTCAAGAACATGGACCGCAAAACTGAGGCTCCGCCGTGCGCGTGGTTAGGACATTCTCTGGACGTGCGAGCCAAATTAATACCCATGGCGGCTCGGGTTAGGGTAGAATTTGGTCGGGCATGTACCAATGAGTGCTTGGATCCTCTGTAGCCATAGCGCGATAGGGTGGTTTGTCCTCGCTGCCGTCCAGGGTCAGGGATCCAAGTTTAGAAGACATAAAACTTTAAGGGGGCTGAATGAAAGGTGTCAGTGACACATTAAAACCAGCCGAGGACCTCTCTTCTGATATTTGAACCAGTAAGGGCCTATATGCAAAAGTTACAGTGCGGTCGCGGGAGCGCCCGAAATTCTGTGGAAGCCTGGGCTGGTTGGGCCGGTTTTGGCCCAACACTATTGATAGTTTTTCTTTTTCCTTTTTTGAGAAAATTTAGAAATCCATAAAGAATTCTAGAAAAATGATAAAAATATGAAACCAATTTTACTGGGCTTCTAAATTTCCATAGTATTTAATAAAAATAGTTCCAAGAATTTTAGTCCAAACCAGGAATTGTTTAGTATTTAAGATGGCCAAAACCCAGACTTTTGGAATTTTAGAAATTATTTAATGACTCCAAAAATCATGAAACTTTTTGGATAAGCTTACTTTGATAATTAGAACCTATGGGTGAAGTTTGAGATGTGTTGGACATTATTTGATTCCCAAACCCAAAACCCTAGCCTCTTAGGGTAAAACTGTCTAACCCTACTAGGGTATTCACCTAAAAGACCCTAGTTTCCCTGGTGCACCGTGAAGGAAAATTGTATTCAAGGCACCACTTGATGTACCTTTATTATCATTGCATATTCATAGCATCACATGAGCATTCATGTTTATATATGGTTATGAACGAGGAAGAAGTAGTGGTTGAAGAAGAAGAGACTACACCACCAACAGAAAATCCTCGTCCCGAGAACTGTTTTTATTTTGATATTTGTGGAATAGAGCCTGACTCCCCTACAACACAAGGCAAGCCCCAGTGCATTTACCTTTCCTTGTGATTTTAAACTCTTTATCACTTGAATGATGCATTAGGTGATAGGAGTTGGGTGTCAAGCCAATTGCTGCATTTCCTTCCTTGGAACTGTTTACTCTTCCTTGATCACCTATTTATTTAAAAAGTTTTTAATGCTTAGTCTTGCTCTAGAAAACAAAATGTTTCGTTTTACCTAAAAGATGATGCTTCAGATGGGAAGGGATGTTTTCAAAAATAAAACTTGATGGTGGATCCATCATGGCCATGATGGGTTCAACATCGGACAAGATGTACCTCTGTCAGGTACCAAACTTTGGGTTTTTAAATAATAAAACTGAGACAGGACGGGTGACTTGCACGAGAAGGAAGTCTCAGTGTAGTGTCTCCGTCTGAGTCACTTAAGGACCATGCCGATGTGGGCCTACTGACCGAGGACCCTTTAACTGGTCACATGCCTCGTCATGGGTAAGCTTTGCCTTGGGAAGACTAATACCAGAAAGGCCAACACGCAATGGGAGTGGAGAGATGGCGAGAGTAGCGTGTACCCTCCGTGGCAAGAGGCTGGACGGTGGTGTATCTATGCTCTCGATTAGCGTGAACCCGGTCTGGTCTTAAGAAACCCGGTGGCGAGTTGACATATGCAAGGGTTAAGTGCTACATATGTCGTGTGATTGGAGATCCTCAGCTGAGTATTAATCGATTCGGATCGCCGTTACTTCTCGGACATGAAGACTTGGTCACTGACTTACATGTAGCATTCCAGCAAACTGAAAGGGTTGATAAAAGATGGCTAGTGCAGATCAAGTGATTGAACTAGGGTAGAAAGAACTCTAGTGGTAGGTAATGACTTAACTTGCTAGAAAACTGGATTTTTAAGGATCCACTATTAGTAAGCATTTTCGCAAACAGAGTCTTGATTCTTGATTAAGCCTTACCTTGACTCCCTCAAGCCAGCATATCCTTGAGAGTCTTTTCTTTTGACGGGTAAGACTTGCGAAAGTACAATTCGTACTCAGGGTTTTCGAACCCATGTTATTGTAGGTGAGGAAACAACAGACTTTTGTTGTTTTTGTTCTAAGGTGGTGCCCAAAGAAGAACCTCAGCAGTGAAGCCGCGGGAGGATGTTGGCCTCCCATTTCAAAAACAATATACTTTTGTGCGGGAGGGGTTTTTGCCTCCCAGGTTTGTAATAATTAATACTCTATGCACTCTTAGCCCCTGGTTTTATAATAACTATAATACTCTTTCTCTATATTTGAATAAATGTAATTAAGTTATTGTAATTGCTTCCGCTATTCTTTCCTCCAATGTGATGTAATATCTGCGTGACGGGTGAAGCGCTCTTGGGCAAGGATTTAAGGATACAGGTACCGAACTTGTCGAGTGATTATGTGCATCTAGAGGGTTGTCCAAAGTCCGTTGGACAAGGACAACTATAGGTGGGCCTAATAACTTGGGAGGTTCTGTCACAGCTAGTATCCGAGCGAAGCCCATCTCTTCAGATATTACAAAGCATTTCAAAAAGAATTTTCAAATACTTATCCAAGAAATATTCTTTCATTCTTACCTTATCTCTTTCTGGAAGTTCTCATCTTGTAAGACCAGGTAATAGAGTGCAATATATAGGAAGTTGGGAATCAACAGAGGTTGATTCCGTAATTATTGGGTTATGCATGCATCATGTTTAAAAATTATACTAGATATGGCACGTACAAGGAAAACTACACGCAAATCTACTAGACCTCTTGGTGTACCTCGTCATCAGCTAGCCCCCAGACATGAGGAAAGTAGTTGTGGTAGCAATGACCCAATCGGAGACTTGGAGGCCAGGGTGGAACAACTCTGGACAGAGCTACATCACCGGAACAGGATATGGGCGCAGGACAACCAACGTATAGCTGAATTGTTAGCTGACGTTAGCCACTTGCAGTACGAGATAGCTGAACGGGGTTCGACCATTGACTGGGTCGTCAACTCACGTTCGATCGCTTGGGACCGCGAAGCAAAAGCTCGAGCTTGTGTGGCAGAGCTTAGTGCGGCCCTCAACAGCCTGCAAGTGTATTGTAATACTCTACATGAGGAAGTACATGTACTGTATGCTCGACTGCACCTAGACGTGCTTTCTGACGCTGCTGCAATTGAAGCCAGACCCTCAGGAACAGCAAACGCAGGACTTGAGGGGGACTTAGACCTTTTTAAGCCCCTCCTTCTATAAACCTGGCTGATGAGCGGTCTTCTGCAGCAGACAGTGAAGCAACAAAAGACGATGAAGACTAGAATAGTATAGTTTAGATGTTATACATATGTAAAATGAGTAATGAAATCAAGTTGTACGTTGGAGTCTGTATAATTACTACATGTTGGTAATGTAATATGATGGTATATGCTGGCATGTCATATTTTCCCAAATGTTTCTTTGCCTCAGATGCCATCACGGACTCGCGCACATGATGGTGCAGGAACTTCCCATGGTTAGGAAGCTACTCCTAACCCACCACCAGTACCACCAATGTTGGCCGAGGCTATCGCTGCCTTGGTCAATCCTACTATAGATAATACCCGCTTCTTGCGTGAAATGGCGGGTAATCAGTTCCAACAGCACGAAGGCAGGGCTCCTCCGCAAGGACCACATGAAACTACATATCAAGAATTCTCAAAAACTCATCCCCTGCTCTTTGTTAAAGCTGAAGAACCTCTAGAAGATGATGAGTGGGTAAGAGTGATGGAGCAGAAGTTCGGATTAATTCATTGCACAGAAATCCAGAAGCCACTATTTGCTGCCCAATAACTAAGAGGACCTGCCAGTACTTGGTGGGCGAATTTTGTAGCAGTTCAACCGGCTGGACATCAGATTATTTGGGAAGAATTCAAGATAGCATTCCGCGAACACTATGTTCCAAAAGGATTACTTCACATAAAACAAGAGGAGTTCATTCGACTAAAGCAAGGGGGAGAAACTGTAATGCAGTATCTCAACAAGTTTAACCATCTATCACAGTATGCCATCGACTAAGTAAATACTGAACTAAAGAAAAAGAATTGTTTCATGAGAGGACTCAACGACAGGCTACGAAGGAAAATGGCCACCTACTTGGACCTTACTTACAGTAGAGCTGTCAGTACAGCGCTAGCAGTAGAAGCCAAGAATGCAGGCCATGGGAAAACAAAGGGATTTGGAGGTGACAGGTCTAATCAGGGACCTGAGAAGCGAACCAGGTTGGTGATCCGACCTTTTAATCAGAATCGTTCTTCGCCTCGCCCACCCTCCTATCCATTTAAACAGCCTATTTTCATTCGTCCTACCACTGCCCCCACTTCTACAAATTAGCCGAGTACCCCTGGTACTTGTTTCCCCGCTCTCCTAATTCTTCTACTGGCTGCTTCAACTGTGGAAAGTCTGGTCATTTTATAAAGGATTGTCCATACCCGAAGCAGAATAAATTCAACACTCAACAGACCTCTGGGAGCTCCAATCAAGGCAAAGAGAACATGGCTAATAATTCAGCGGGCAAAAATATCAAGAAGATAGGATGAATTTATTATACTCAAGTGGCCACTACACCGGAAGGTGAGCCGGTAATGATGGGTACGTTCCTTGTGGCCAATTTCCCAGCGGTTATTCTCTTTGATTCTGGTGCTTCACATACTTTCATAAGCAAAAATTTTGTGGAAAAGCATTGCATTCCTTGCACTGAATCAAGGGAAGGATTTATTATCCATTCACCTGGGGGACGAATATTTACTAAGGAAGTAGATTTCCATATACCAGTAACATTGGCTAGAAGGGAATTTCTCACCAACATGATTGTTTTAAAAGGCCAAGACATAGATGTAATTCTGGGCATGAATTGGTTAGCCCAGCATAAAGCTATCCTTAATACTAACTTAAGGACCATCAAGTTGAGCCATGGCCATGAAGGGGTTCTCTTGTCCATCCCTGTAGCTATCCCGGCCAAACCATTTGGCTGAGTCTATGAAGCTATCGTGCCAGAACTCCAGGATATTCCGGTAGAATGTGAATTCCCGAATGTCTTTCCTGAAGACCTGCCTGGGTTACCTCTAGAAAGGGATGTAGAATTTATGATTGAACTGAAGCCCGTACGGCTCCTATTTCTAGAAGGTCGTACCGAATGCCACCTAATGAATTGGCGGAACTCAAGACTCAACTCCAAGATTTGCTTGAGAAGGGATTCATTAGGCCTAGTTCATCACCTTGGGGATGTCCCGCAATTTTCATCAAGAAGAAGGATCAAACGCTTCAAATGTGAGTGGACTACAGACCCCTTAATGAGGTCACTATTAAAAACAAGTACCCTCTTCCTCGAATCGATATCTTGTTTGATAAACATACTGGAGCTCGGGTATTCTCCAAGATTGACCTCAGATCAGGTTATCATCAGATCCGTATTCGACCCGAAGATATACCCAAGACCGCATTCACTACGCGGTATGGATTATTCGAATATTTGGTCATGTCCTTCGGATTGACAAATGCTCCAGCCCACTTCACGTATCTAATGAACTTGGTGTTTATGACCGAGTTGGATAAATTTGTTGTAACACCTCAGGTGTTACTTAGGGTTTTCACTCAAAACTACACAAGTAAAGCCATCATCACATGTGACTTAACTTGAGTGAAGGACTTCAAACTTGGAAATCAAGATCCTAAATAAGAGCAACCCATCTTAGATATCATGCCTTGGCTTATCAGGTGCATATAAGGGGGAGAATTGCCCAAACCCTAATGCAAACCCCTTTTTGGACAATTGGAGCACTATAAGTGAGAATGACCCAAAAGGCTATGAAAACCACTTGATCATGACTTGGGCCAATTATAAAAGATGTAGTACACTTAATACCCTACAAAAAATAGTAAGAAGGTGACCCCAAAAAGGTTTCAGAAAAACCCCAAAAGGTTCACCAAAGGATTGAGCATAAAAGGGAAATCAGAATTTTTTCTAAGTCCAAAACCACCCCTCTTGCAAAGATCAAACATGTTCACCTTGATCCCAAATTCAAAACCACTTGGCCCAATTGACAAAGTGGCGCCAAAAGACCCCTAGAAAATCCTGGAAAAGTTTGAACCCAGCCCCAAGTCGTTTGGCACGACTTGGCACAAGTTTTGTCTCGGTTAGGACAGCTAGGACAAAGACAACTTCCCACCCCCATATCTCTCAAACCCGACCATATCTACCCTTGTGACTCACATGAACTAGATAGCTCTAGGTGCAGGGAAGAGATCTCTCACAGGTCTTAGGGCAAGATTCGCACGTTTTGTCTGCTCAACAAAGGGAAGAACAAGGGCAGAAGCAAAGAGCCACGTGTTCGACGCGCTCTGAGCTCGCCAGAGCACGCCCGACGCCCGCCCCCGCATGCCCCCGTGTCGCGCCAAGCCAAGCCAGCGCCGTTGCCCGTGCTCGTGCCTATAAAGCCACCAGGGACTTCGACCGTACTCTCCCGCACGCGCTCGACCTCACCGGAGCACCAGATCACCGGCTTTGCCCCGCGCACGGCATGCCTGCGGCCACCCGATCCCCTGCCACAGTAGACCAGCCAGCAGAGCCTCTCCCAACCCCGTCCGACCCTCAGAGTAGACCGTGCATGCCTCGGTGAAGCTCCCCGAGCAAGGAATCGAACTTTGCCTCGCCGAAGAAGCCAGTCCACAGTCGCCGGACTTCACCCGACCGCCAGTGAACATAGACCGAGCTCCATGGTGAGTTGTTCTCCAATTCCTTGCATGAATCGACTCATTAACACCCCGTGAAGCTCCTCGTGCCCTTGGATTATTGACCGGTATCGCCGTGATTAGGCCGGAGCACTCGCCGCCGATGAGTTCACCCGCCTGCGCACGTGGACCGGCCGATTCCGGCCACCCCCGCCGTCGAGCCGTACCTCGCTGTGACCGCTAGAACCTCCCGGAGCCAACCCCGCCCCTCGCCGGACCTCCCTCGCCACCGGTAAGCCGCGCCGCCCTTTTTACTCCAGCGGGTACTATTTAAATAGGGGAAGGGACCTCGGGGGAGAAGAAGTAAAGGCCAGGGGGTTTTGCGCACTGTTAGCGACTCAAGGGAATAGTAGCGCAAGGGTAGAACTGTAGGGATTAGTTTAGAAAGAACCCAGGGTCTTCGATGCAAACTAGTTTTCCAGAAAACCTTTTTAATATTCTAATTTAAATACAAACAGAACTTGAAAAATTCATAACTTCAGTTTTGTTCACCCAAATCGAGTCAATCCAATTTTACTAGATCCTAAATAATGTAAACTACTTAAGAAAAATAAAAAACCCCTAAGTGTTGCAGAAAACTTCAAAGTTTTGATTTAAATGATTAACTGGTCAAAAGCTATATGAAATAGGGAAAAATAGCTACACTATTAGACTAGGGTTAAGAAAATTTAGAGAAGTACTTAATCACTTCCTAACCTGTCTAAAAATAATAAACCCCTCTATACGCCCAATTAAGGAAGAGTTTACCATTTAAATCATTTTCAGCTTATAGTTAAAGAAAATACAATGGGAAGTTTAATTTAAAAACCAGGGAGCACCCACATTTTTGTTAGCTTCCTTATTCAGTATAGTTCACTAGAAAATTTTATTATACCTTTGTTTAGTGCAAAAGAAATGAGAACCTTTTATTTTAGAAAAACAAGGAAAACTTAGAAAAATCCTAGAAAAATAACCCTGAGGAGGAAACACCCCAAACCTTGGTATAACTAATGTTTTGTTGTTATAAACATAGAAAAATTATGAGTTTTGTTGTTTAATATTTTTCAAATAACAAGTTAGTTGTAAGTGTCTTTTTAGCATTAAACTTTAGAAAATCATAACTAAATAACAACTAAGTAGCCCTCTGTGATTTTTGGCACAGAAGCATGTTACTACCTATAGATACCAGTAAAAACGACTCTTAGTACAGAACCCACCCCTAGATAAGAGTTGTAGTACAAAGTGACCTCTTTTGCCCCAATTTTTGTTATTTTGTCTAGGACATATTCTAATTTTTTCTGAACCTCAAATTAGTAGGACAGACTACAGTGACAAATAGTAACCCACTGTAATTTTTACAGAATTTTTGAAAAAATTTAGATCACTGTTGTAGTTCAAACCCACCATAAAATCATAATTAAAAAAAAAGAAAAAATGAAAAGGGGAATTAATAGTGGGGACTAATGTTACCCTAACCAAACCAACAGCACCCCTTGAGTGCCTACTAAAACATTTAAGGGGCAATCCAAGTCTTAATCCATTCTGCTTACCTCTAGGCAAAACCTCAAACCTAAATTGATAAGCATAAACCCCTAAGAGTCTCTTATAACCAGGAAACCCTCAGTTATTAACTAACTTAGTTTTTCTTCACTTAGCATAATGATTACTAAATCTGATGAGGACATCCTCCACTATTACCCGTTGGCAAAGACGCAATTGGCCCAGTTGGCCCAATTGTAGTCAGACGGCGACCGTGTGAGCCTTATAATTATCCCACCTCGCTTAACTTGGGAGGAAGAAGCCACTTTAAAAGGAAGAGCCACCCTTCCCCCATTGGACTAGTCTTTTGGGGCGATTGGGCCTTTCCCTGAGTTGGGTGTGCTTAATGAACTGTTGGGCTCCGGGCAACTCTAATTTGTTGGGCCTCGGCCAACCCCACCTGGGCTGGGTGTATCATCTGGTATCAGAGCTAGGGCCCATTTTAAGAAGGTGGGAATGATGAGGACATCCTCCATTATTACCCGTTGGCAAAGACGCAATTGGCCCAGTTGGCCCAATTGTAGTCGGACGGCGACCGTGTGAGCCTTAGAATTATCCCACCTCGCTTGACTTGGGAGGAAGAAGCCACTTTAAAAGGAAGAGCCACCCTTCCCCCATTGGACTAGTATTTTGGGGCGATTGGGCCTTTCCCTGAGTTGGGTGTGCTTAATGAACTGTTGGGCTCCGGGCAACTCTAATTTGTTGGGCCTCGGCCAACCCCACCTGGGCTGGGTGTATCAAAATTCTGCATGATCATGGCATACATATTCTTATTCATTGCATTCGATAGATTGCAACCTCGATGACGGAGAGTACATCCTCGTGCCGGAGCAAGGAGTTGCTCAGGAGGTAGCCCCGGATCCAGCACCAGAGCCTACCCCCAAGGATCTGCCTGCCCCAGCTTTGGAAGGCAAGCCCCGGTTTTATGCATAACCAATTATATTATGTTATTTTACTGCACTTAATGTTTGTAGGCTTGTACTGTGCACTTAAGTGTAGGAGTTGTTTGAAACTCTAGTTGCATGAACTCAGGATTCCTTTTGAGATGGATACTAGTATGCTAGGTCGGGTAGCTGCTTTGCTAATTAGGAATCTCGGTAGAAGTCGAGTGATTTTTCTAGCACTCGCGCGAGGTCAGAAAATTGGTTGTACCCATTTTCATATCATATTGATGTTGGTCTGTGGACAACAATCCATGGGGATTGGTTGTCTACGAGGTGGAAATTGGAATAAGGATTAAGGTGTGGTACCGTGAGTTAAGCGTTTGAACGTACTAAACATATGCCGAGAAATATGGTAAATCGGTAAGCCTAGTACCTGATTGAACCTGGCAGCAGACTTTACTCCTCACGCGACCTGAGACGTGGTCTCCCATTCCGGTTATGGTGGGTAGAAGTGCGGTCACTGCACGACGGCAGTCGTGGTCAGTGAGGCATTGTACACCAAGGCGGTGAGACCCTGATCTGCTGACAGGGAATCGATGGGGACGGTTGATGTGGGTGGGATGGAGTGCCTCGCCACGTCATGTGTTTAGGTTTACCTTGCAAGGTTGAAACTTGATTCGAATTGTCTGCTTCTCGCAGCTAATGAGACTGCTTGATCCATGCTGCTACATTGAGTAACAAGTGAAAATGTGATGACTTGGCAAAAGTTGTTGGTTGCTAAATGTTGATACCATGTATGACTAGATAGGTATACACTTAGTCTTAAGAGAGTCACACTAAAACTTGAAAAAGCTAAAACTTGATTTTTAGACTCAGCTAGTGCTTTTGGCAAACCAAACCCCACAGCCAAACAGCTGCATGTCTAGAGGTAGAGGAGTAGACTCCACACACCGGGTAAGTCTTGCTAAGTATTAGTATACTCAGCCTTGCTTGTGGCATAATTTTACAGGTGCTCTGGAGGACATGGTTGCTAGAGTGACTTGGCTGTCCACCTTGCCACCGGGTTGGACAGTCGAGTGGGACCCTACCCAGGCAGAGGAGGAGCATGAGGAGTGATGGGACAGGCTTCCCTATCTCTCTGTTTATTTATCGTTAGTTTTATTCCGCTGCATTCTGAACAATGAGGACTACTTTTGCTAAACTCCGATGATGATGTAATAAATTTAATACTCCTCAATGTATGGTTTTATGCTTTATTGTATTTGCTCTGTGCCTCACCATCGAGTGAGTACGTGGTACTTGATCCTGTTAGTGGCCTCGTCGGACTAGATCCGAGGGACTGACGTGTTATTCCTATTTAAGTGTGGTCTAGCCTTTAAGGCAAGACTTAGGCACTCAAGTTGGAATAATTCGGGCGGTTCCGCCACATTTGTGGTGGTCTTCATTGATGACATCTTGATTTATTCTAAAAATGAAGAGGAGCATGCTAAACATTTACGGATCGTATTAACACGCTTAAGGGAACACCAATTATATACTAAATTCAGCAAATGCGTGTTTTGGTTGGAGGAAATCCAATTTTTGGGACATGTATTGTCTGCAAATGGAATTGCGGTCGATCCTAGCAAGGTCCAGAATATTCTAGAATGGAAACCACCAACAACAGTGCATCAAGTCCGAAGTTTCCTTGGACTAGCTAGTTATTACCGTAGGTTCATTCTAGATTTCTCCAAGATTGTGAAACCTATTACGAGTTTATTGAAGAATGATACAAGATTTGACTAGTCCTCAAAATGCAATGAAGCCTTCAAGCAACTGAAGGTATTATTGACTACTGCTCCGGTATTGGCTCAACTGGATATAGAGAAGCCTTTTGATGTGTATTGTGATGCATCAGGCAGTGGGCTTGGTTGTGTCCTAATGCAGGAGGGCCGAGTCATAGCATATGCCTCGAGACAGTTATGCCGACATGAGGAGCACTATCCAACTCACGACATGGAATTAGCTGTAGTTGTTCATGCCCTCAAGATATGGCATCATTATCTGCTGGGAAATACTTGTCATTTATTTACAAATCATAAAATTCTAAAGTATATTTTTACCCAGTCAGAACTGAATATGAGGCAGAGAAGATGGCTTGAGCTGATCAAGGATTATGATTTAGAAATCCACTATCACCCAGGAAAAGCCAATGTGGTGGCAGATGCACTGAGTCACAAGGTTTCCTACCATTGTCTTACAATGAGGATCTCTGACACCACACTATGTCAAGAGATGGAAAGGTTAAATCTAGGAATGATACAACATGGAACTTTGACCCAATTAAAGCTCGAGTTAGTTCTTCTGTAAAGAATTATTGATGCCCAAAGAAGTGACAAGGGTATGAAACACCTTCATGAGAAATTAGAAGCAAGCAAAGCTAAGTGTTTTAGAAAAGATAATCAAGGGATAATATGGTTTAATGATCACATAGTTGTGCCTAAGGATATGGGAGTCCACCAGCAAATTTTGGATGAAGCTCATCTTAGTCGATATTCCATTCATCCCGGAAGTACTAAGATGTATCAAGATTTAAAGCAATACTATTGGTGGATGAAAATGAAGATTGAGATTGCACGTTATGTGAGGAAGCGGCAAATTTTTGCTACTTTTGTTCAAAGGTGGTGCCCAAAGAAGAAAACCAGGAGTGAAGCTTCGGGAGGAAAGGATCCTCCGTTAAAAACTTTTGTTTGATGTTTATCGCGAGGGGTTTTTGCCTCCTAGTGATGTAATAATAATACTTCAGCACTTTTATATTTGTTCTGGTCTGTAATAAATACTACTCTTTCTTACTTTTAAATAAAGTAAGTTATTGTAACTGCTTCCGCATTTTCGTACCTCCGATGGATTGTAATGTCTGCGTGACGGGTGAAACGCTCTTCGGAAAGGTAAGGAAGTCAGATACCGAACTTGTCAAGTAATCAGGGACACCTATAGGGTTGTCTGAGGTCCATTGGACAAGGACAACTGTAGGTGGGCCTAACAACCCAGAAGGTTCCGTCACACTTGACTTCTACTGAGATCCCTAATTAGTAAAGCAGCTACTCGACCTAGCATACTAGTATCCATCTCAAAAGGAATCTTGAATTCATGCAACTAGGGTTTCAGACAACTCCTACACTTAAGTGCACAGTACAAGCCTACAAACTTTAAGCAGCAAAATAGCATATCTAACGGTTATGCATAAAACCGGGCTTGCCTTCCAAAGCAGGGGCAGGCAGATCCTCGACGGTAGGCTCTGGTGCTGGCTCCTGGACTACCTCCTGAGCAACTCCTTGCTCCGGAACGAGGATGTACTCTCCATCAGCGAAATTACAATCTATCGAATGCAATGAGTAAGATACATGTATATTAATGATATGCCAATTTAGTAAATACTATGCATGGTGAAACAATTATGAAAATAGTGGGTATACTAGGGTTCCTTTATCGGATGGTGCTCTTAGGGTTTGGTATATAACTATTTTGGGGTCTTAGTGAATTTAAGGATTTTAATCATCTCCTTCATGTTTTATAGGACTCTTAGGGAGATTTAGTTGTATAATATTAATTTCTTTCACAATTACCCTTTTACTTTCTATTTATGCTTATTATTGAGTGCTTTTGAACTGCCATGGTAATTTAGAATTTTCCAAAAATGTTGCAAAAATTACAGTGGGTAGGCATTGGTTTCTGGAGTTCATTCTACAAATTTGAGATTAGAAATAATTCAGATAAACCCTGGGCAAAAATAACAAAAATGATGGTAGAAGGTCACTTTGCACTACAGCTCTGATTTAGGTGAGGGTTCTGGACTAAAACTTATTTTTGCCAAGATTCATGTGTGATAATAGGTCTCTGTGCCAAAAATTACAGAAAAAGACCTAATGGTTATTTAGTTGTGATTTTCTAAAGTTTAATGTCAAAAATGTACTTATAACTAACTTGTTATTTGAAAAATATCAAACAACAAAACATATATTTTTCCTAGATTCCTACTAGCATATTATTAGTTATCCCAAGGATTGGAGTGATTTCTCCTTAGGGTTATTTTTCTAGGATTTTTCTAAGTTCTAACTGTTTTTAAGAAAAAAATGTGATGCATTTCTTTTGTATTAATAGAGGGATAAATAAAATTTTCTTGTGAACTATATTTCTTAAGTAAGCTAGAAAAAATATGGTTGCCCTCTGGTTCTTATCTTAAACTCCCTTTTTCATTTTCTTAAGGTTTGGACCAACAAAAGTTTTTGTGGTTAATCTCTTCTTAGCTAAGTATACTGGGGATTTTAACATTGTTAAACATAGTTAGTAGTTGGGCATGCCTCTGATTTTTCTTACCCTCAATCCAAAAGTTATCTATTTTTCTTCTATTTATTTAGTTTTTGGCAGTATTCTTATTTAAATTAAAACTCTAAAAAGTCTTGCAGTACTCAGGGTGTTTGTTATTTTTCCTAAGTAGTTCATAATGTCTAAGACCTAGTAAAATTGATTTGACCAAATTTGGCTAGATAAAATTCAAGTTATGAATTTTGCAAGTTCTATATACATTTTAAAGAGTAAAACTTAAATGGTTTAAGGAAAACCAGTTTGCACCGAGGTCCCTGGGATTTCCCTTAACTAATCCTTTAAACAATGCCCCTGCGGAACTATTCCCCTGAGTCACTGACCTCGCAAAACCCCCTGACTTTTCTTTCTTTCAACCCAGGCTCCTTCCCCCTTGTAACAGTAACCGCGGAGAGGAAAAAGGGTGGCGTGGCTTATCGGTGACGAGGGAGATCCGGTGAAGGGCTGGGTGAGGTCCGGGAGGTCCTGGCGGTCACGTCGAGGTGCGGATCATCGACAGTGATGGCCGGAATAGGGTTGACCGCGTGCGCAGGCGGTCGAGCTCGTCGGCGGCGTGTGGTCTGGCCTGCTCACGGCGGTAGGGCTCAATCAAATGGCACAGGGAGCTTCACAGGATATTAGGGAGGCTATAGGCACAAGGAATCGACAAATGGCTTACCGTAGAGCTTGGTCTACGTGCGACGACGACCGGTTGAAGTCCGGCGACGTGGATCCGGCGTCTCCGGCGAGGTATTGTTCAATCCGCGGCTCGGGGAGCTTCACCGAAGTCCGGAGAAGCTAACCTAAGGGTCGGACAGGGTTGAGAATGGCTGGTTTGGTCGGTCTACGGTGGTCGTGGCTTGCGTGGCCGCTGGCACGCCGTTCTTTGGGCAAACGACGGCGAACTCATGCTTGGGTTGGGTCAGGGACGCGCGGGGGTGTACCATCGAGGCCGGGGTGGCTTTTATAGCAGTGGGCGCGGGTGCGGTGTTGGCACGGCGCGGGGCTGCGTGCGTGGGCTGGGCGCCGAGGGCGTGCTCTGGCGTTGCCAGGGCACGTCGAACACGTGGTCGTGTTCATCTGCCCAAGTTCTTGCGCCTGTAGAGGTCACAACCGTGCGAATCTCGCCAAAGGTCTTGTGCAAGATTTCTTCCTGGCACCTAGGGCTAGCTAGTTTGTGTAAGTTCCAATGGAAGATCTACCCTAGCTTACAAGATATGTGGGCGCCAAGTCTTGTCTATCTCCACTATTCACCAGCGACAAAACTGATGCCAAACCATGTCAAACAACCTTGGTTTGATTTCAAATTTTTCAGGGGTGTGCCTTGGGTAATTTGGCCACTTTTTGTTATTTGGTTCAAGTGGTTTTGGTGCCAGCACAAGGGTGAACACATTTGATCTTTGGATCTTTGGGCTAGGGTTGGTTTTGGGACTTAGAGAATTTTGAATGGCTCTAGTGTGCTCCCCACTTGGTGAATTGTTTTGGGGTTTTTGTTGGGCCTTTTTGTAATACCTTCCTTAATACATTTTGTAGATTTACTAATATACTTCATCTTTGGTAAAGGTTCCCTTTTATGATTTGGCCATTTGCACAATCTTTTCCTTCTAATCCCATATTTAGGGTTAAATGGCTTAAGAGGGGATTTAGGGTTTTAGAATCTTTTCATGAGTGAGAATGTATGAAGGCTAGGGTATCTCTATTGTTATGATCAATACTTAGCTTAGCCATGACTCTAAGGCTTTTAGTACCTTCACTTCCTATTTTACATATTGGATTAGAGGCCATAGGTGTGCTCCTTTGGCCAGGGCCTTGGGTAACACCTAGGGTGTTACAGCCCTCCCCCCTTAAAGGAATCTCGTCCCGAGATCGGGTAGGGATCCTTTAGCAGGGTGCTAAGAAGGTGCGTGTTGGTGTATTGTGGTTCCTTTTTGGTCAAGATTCTCTAGTAAACTGCTCTTCGAATGTCATTCTCTTTGCAACTTCAGAAGAAAGTCCTTCTAGATTTAGTTTCACGACTTACTCTTTTCTCATTATCTTTATTTTTCTTATATTTAGATTCAAAGGGCAGGTGGGGGTGGGTGTTTTGAGTTACGTACCGATTCCTTTAGGCAGAAAATCGGGGAAGTGCGAGCGTAGAAAATCCTCAGTTTCCCACGTAGCCTCTTCTTCTAAATGGTTGCTCCACTGAATCTTGTACATTCGGATTGACCTTGCTCCACTGAATTTTGGCCCAATACCTTGACGGGGTGCTCTTGATATGACAAGTCCGGTTCTATTTCCAATTCAGGTTCCGGTACACTTCCATGGGTAAGCGGACACACTTCCTTAGCTGAGATACGTGGAACACATCATGAATTCCTGACATATGAGATGGCAACTTCAACTGGTACGCTACAGGACCACAAGTCTCCCTGATTTCATAAGGCCCAATATAGCGAGGGGCTAATTTTCCCTTGATCCCAAATCTCTGAACACCTTTGGTGGGTGACACTTTGAGATACACATGATCTCCCACCTCGAACTGTAGAGGCTTCCTTCTTTTATCGTGATAGCTCTTTTGCCTGGCCTGAGCAGCTTCCAAGTTCTTCTTAATGATTTTGACTTTATCCTCGGCTTCAAGCACTATGTCAGGTCCAAATACTTCCCTTTCTCCAGCTTGTGACCAATTTAGCGGTGTTCTAGACCTTCCCCATACAAGGCCTCGAAAGGTGCCATCTTTAGGCTGGATTGGTAGCTATTATTGTAAGAGAATTCCACCAAAGAAAGGCACTTATCCCAATCCTTACCATAGTGTAACACACTTGCTCTCAACATGTCCTCAAGAATCTGATTTACTCTTTCCGTCTGGCCATCAGTTTGAGGATGGTATGCTGAGCTTCTTATCACATGGGTCCCAAGTGACTCTTGCAGTTGCTCCCAGAAACGTGCTACGAACGGTGCTCCTCTGTCTGACACGATAGTCCTTGGTATTCCATGCAAACGCACTATTTGGTCAATATAGATTTCTGCATACTTTTCTGCCCTGTGGGTGGTATGTACTATCAAGAAATGAGCTATCTTGGTTAGCCTATCCACAATGACCCAAATAGAATTGTGGTGTCGAGAGGTGTTGGGCAAACACACAATAAAATCCATGATGAGGTCCTCCCATTTCCAAGATGGTATGGGGAGAGGTTGTAAGGTACCTGCTACCTTCAAATGAGTAGCCTTGATTCTTTGGCAAGTGTCGCACTCAGATACATACTTAGCAATTTCCCTTTTCATCCTGGTCCACCAATATAAGGATCTGAGGTCATGATACATCTTGTTACTGTCGGGGTGCATGGAAAACTTGGAAAGATGAGCTTTGTCCAATATTTTCTTCCTGAGTTCTGGATTTTTAGGAACAACCAATCGGTCCATAAACCATAGAACTCCCTTGCTATCCTGACGAAAACATTTGTACTTATTCACCTTTTGTTCGAGCATTTCCCTAATGACTTGAACACCCTTGTCACCAATCTGTGCCAGGACTATCTGCTCTTGTAAAGTTGGCTCCATGGAGATATAATCCAAGGTACCTAGGGAAACAACTTCCATGTTCAGCTTGCGCAACTCGTCACACAGAGTGGCGATCTTAGAATCCATAGTTACACAGTTGCACTGGGCTTTTCGACTTAAGGCATCTGCCACAACATTGGCCTTGCCAGGATGGTAATGCACTTCCAGATCATAATCCTTGATCAATTCCAACCATCTTCTCTGCCTCATATTTAGATCAGCCTGAGTGAAAATATACTTGAGACTCTTATGGTCAGTATAGATGTTACAATGAGCTCCCATTAAATAATGTCTCCATATCTTCAGAGCATGAACTACTGCTGCTAATTCCAGATCATGCATGGGATAATTTTGCTCATGAGGCCTAAGTGCTCTGGATGCATAGGCAATAACTCTGTTGTCTTGCATCAAAACATAACCTAGTCCAGTGCCTGAAGCATCGCAATATACGTCAAAAGATTTAGTGTTGTCAGGCTGTGCTAGCACGGGTGCTGTTGTTAGATGCTGCCTCAATGCATGAATGGCCTCCTCACATTTCTGACTCCATTCAAATTTTAATCCCTTCTTTAACAATTCCGTCATTGGCTTAGCAATCCTGGAGAAATCCGGAATGAATCGCCGATAATATCCTGCCAATCCCAGAAAACTCCGAATCTGTCGTACGGTGGTAGGAGGCTTCCAATCCATCACTTCTTGCACTTTCTCAGGATCAACTGATATCCCATCTTAAGAAATGGTGTGACCCAAGAATTTGATTTCCCTCAGCCAGAAATCACACTTTGAGAATTTGGCATACAAATGATGATCGTGCAGTCGCTGAAGTACTATATGCGAATGCATAGTATGCTCATCTTCATTTCTTGAATAGACCAGAATATCATCAATGAAAACCACCACAAATTTGTCCAGCTCTGGCATAAATATTGAGTTCATCAAATACATGAAATATGCCGGGGCATTGGTTAGCCCGAATGACATCACCAAGTACTCATAAAGCCCATATCTGGTAGAGAAAGCCGTCTTCGGAATATCACTGGCCCTGATCTTGATTTAATGGTAGCCAAAGCGAAGGTCTATCTTGGAAAACACCTTGGCTCCCACCAACTAATCAAACAACACATCAATGCGGGGTAAAGGATACTTATTTTTAATAGTTACTGCATTGAGAGGGCGGTAATCCACACACAATCTCAAACTCTCATCCTTCTTCTTCACGAACAAGACCGGACATCCCCATGGTGAAGTACTTGGACGAATGAATCCCTTGTCCAACAACTGTTGTAACTGCTTCTTCAGTTCTGCTAACTCTGCTGGAGGCATCCTATAGGGTCCCTTGGATATAGGTGCCGTTCCGGGTTGTAGCTCAATTGCAAACTCTATGTCTCTGTCGGTGACATCCCTGGCAATTCGTCTAGGAAAACATCAGGGTACTCACAGACCACTGGAATCTTCTCTATGGGTGACTCTATTATGGTGAGTGCACAAGAATGGGTACAACCCTGGTTAGGCAAGTACAATGTGATGTCTCCACAAAAAGGTGAGTGTATTTCAATGGCTCTTGCTGCAACATCAATTAATGCATGATGTCGGGATAACCAGTCAGTTCCCAAGATGATATCCATGCTCTTCAAGCCCATGATAAGGAGGGTGGTTTTAAATACAAGACTCCCCAATTTTATTGGCACATGCCGGTTGAGTTGATAGGTGGCAACCCTGCCTCCCGGGGTTGAAATCGTAATACCCCCATTTGTGTGGTAAAAGGTTAGCTGACATTGGGCACTAAATTTTGCGCTGATGAAGCTGTGTGATGCACCAAAATCAAAAAGAATGACGACAGGAGAATTTAAAACGGAAAAGATACCAGTCATGACGGGTGCTCCCTCTGGAATGTCAGCCAATGTGGTGAAGTTCAGTCGGCCTTGTATCACTTGCACCCTCTGCCTCTTGCCTTAGTTCTGATTTGCAATCTGCCCCTGCCTCTACTGGTTCTTGGGACAATTCTTGGCATAATGTCCGGTGCTGCCACAAGTGAAACACCTGTTGTCATTGCCCTAGCGATACTACTGCTGTGGTTGGTTGTTACTCCTCTGAACTGGGGGTTGAGAGCGGTTGGGTGCCTGCTGCTGCTACTATGGTCGGATCACCCATCGCCCTTGCTGCTGCTGAGGTCCCCTACTCTGAGTGTCGAACACAATCCTGAAGCGGTGAGGCTGAGCTGAAGGTCCTACCATAGGGGTCTTCCTCTTCTTTTCTGCCTGACGGGCTATGATGCAATCCTCCTGAGATATGGTCATGTTGACTAACTCATTGTAGCTGTTGGCCTTGACAATGTTGAGACGGTCACGGAGCTTAGTACTGAGGCCCCGCCTGAATCTGTCTCTCTTCTTTTCATCTGTGTCAGCATGATAGCCTACGTAATGACACAGGTCATTAAAAGCTTGGGCGTACTACAACACTGTACAGCCTCCCTGAGTGAGTGCCAAAAATTCATTGAGCTTGCGGTCCATGATGCCTGCTAGTATGTGATGTCCTCTGAACGTTGCCTTGAACTCTCCCCACTGAACCACATGGTCAACCGGCTGCATAGCGAGGAAATGGTCCCACCATGTCCACGCGAGCCCACGAAGCTGCTGGGTGGCGAAACGGACCTTGGTCACATCTAAACATTCTCCATTAAGCAGTGGGAATTTAGATTCCACCACCCTGAGCCACACATCAGCATCAAGTGGATCTTCCACCCTGGTGAACAATGGTGGCTGAGTACTGAGGAACTCCTGATAAGTGGCTGCTGCTGGGGGACGCTGATGATGATCACCACCACCATAATGCTAGGGTTGTGGCTGACGTTGAGCTATCTGTCGCAGAATCTCATTCTATTGAGCCATCAGCTCCTGCATGGTAGGAGGCTGCGACGGGGGTGGAGGAATGCGCTCATTCTGTCCACAGCGCGCTCTTCCTGCCATCTGAAATTTAGGATGTTCTTAATATCATACTTTGAAATCCGTGATTGCACATGATAAAAGATCTTAAATAACAAGGTTTGTAAAATTCCAAATACTTCCTCGTTTTTCATAATTGGCACCAACAGAATATAATCTCATTCATACTTAAAAGTAGAAACCATCCATCATTCAACATGCCAAAAGAGTTTTCCAATAGTTACAACAGTGCCCCAAAATACTCAACTCTCTCCCTAACCTAGTACCTCTAAGGTGCAAACAAGGCAATGCTAGACTCTGGGGAAGGTGGTCTTCCTGAGCCAGCAGTGTCCAAACTGGATGCAGCCTCCGGCTCCTCTCCTCCCTCGATGTCTACATCCTCATCAGCTCCTTCTGCCTCCATGTCTTGAATCTCTTGATGGTGCAGATCCAAGTGCTGGTTGGCTTCCTTAGGCTGTTGCTGGGTAGTGTGAAGGTGATCTTCCAAAACCTCGATGGTGTTCTCCCTAGCCTCCACCTGATCCTCAAGCTCTTGGATTTGGGTGGCCATCTGCTCCACCTAGAGATCCTTTTCCACCAGCTCGGTGGACATGTCTACGACAAGGTCCTCCCTGTTATCCAGGGTGATCTTGGTACACTCCACTAGGCCCATGAGCTGGGACATCACCTCACCTCGCAAAGACTATAGACGATACAGGGCACTCATGCACCGAACCGTCAGGTGAGCGGTATGTCCAGGGTAGAGGGCCCACACATCCATGGCGTGCTCGACCCGATCCTTCCACATTGGGTTGTCCTCCTTTTCAGCGGGGAACAAGCCAATGGGGTGGGTTGATAGCTCCAAGGGGTGAAAGCCGCAGAAGGTGGTCAACACATGCAGAGCAGTGGACTCAATAGTATCCTTAACCCTGAAACTGAAAGACTCGGAGTCCAATGAACGCCAGCCTGGCTGCAAGGGATGAGGCTCCAAAGTCATCCTCACCCTACAGCGGGGTACCCGGTGCTCCTCGAACAACTGCACCGCGTACTGGAGAGGCGTAGCATAACCAGCTCCCTGCAGTACCTTCCACAAAATACGAGGAAAACCCTCTCGTGCAAGCCCGTCTGTGTGGGAATGTGCATTCCCTCCTTCCGTGGATTCGTGAGAAGTCATCTATGTAAGGGCAGGCGTAAGCGAAAAAGAAAAAGAATTACTAAAAATAAAAGGAAACTAGTGCTTCGCTTTCCCATGGTTAAGTTGAGATTTTCAATGTAGACTTAAATTCTTATTACGGGTGTCTCTTTGATTATGTAGCTTTTTATTAATATTGACCTTTTACTAAGTAGCTAGAAAAGCAATGCATGCATGCTAGTCCTAAGCGACATCACATCAGGTATATAGGGGTATAGAAATTCCCCACCTATACCATAGCAGCCTGTAGGGCATATTCAAATAGCCACCTAGCTACCCATCTAGCATCCTAAGGCTTCACGTCCTAGGTCTATCCTTATCGCCCTAACAGCTAGCCAACCTAGTTTCTAAACAAGTTTTACTTTTGAAAAGGTTGTTAATTACGATTTATTGATTCCTCTGTGGTGGTACAAGCTCCGATACTAGCTGTGGTGGAACCGCCCGAATTATTCGAACTTAAGTGTCTAAGTCCCACCTTAGAGGCTAGATCACACTTAAATAGGAATAAAACGTTAGTCCCTCGGATCTAGATCGACAAGGCCACTCATAGGATCAAGTACCACATACTCACTCAAGGTGAGACACAGAGCAATTACAATAAAGCATAAAACCATACATTAAAGAAGTGTTTAATGTTATTACAACATCGTTGGAGTTTTGCAAAAGTGGTAATCATTTCTCGGAATGCAGCAGAAATAAACTAACGATAAATAAGGGAGGATGGGGAAGCCTGGCCCATCACTCCTCCTGCTCCTCTCCTACTGAGGTAGGGTCCCACTCGACTGTCCAACCCGGTGGCAAGGTAGACGGCCAAGTCACTCCAGCAACCATATCCTCCAGAGAACCTGTAAAAATTATGCCACAAGCAAGGCTGAGTATACTAATACTCAGCTAGACTTACCCGGTGTGAGGAGTCTACTCCTCTACCTCTAGACATGCAGCTATTTGGCTGAGGGGTTTGGTTTGCCAAAAGCACTAGCTGAGTCTAAAATCAAGTTTTAGCTTTTCATGTTATAGTGTGATTCTCTTAAGACTAGATGTGTACCTAGCTAATCATACATGGTATCAGGCATTTTAACAATGAACATCTTTTGCCAATCAACTCATTTCCACTTATTACTCAATGTAGCAGCATGGATCAAGCAGTCTCATTAGCTGCGAGAACCAGACGGTTCGAATCGAGTTTTTAAACCTTGCAAGGTAAACCTAAACACAAGACGTGGCGAGGCACTCCATCCCCACACACATCAACTGTCCCCATCGATTCCATGTCAACAGAACAGGGCTCACCGCCTTGGCGTATAATGCCTCACTAACCCTGACTACCGTCGTGTAGTGACCACACTTGTACCCACAATAACCGGAATGGGAGAAAACATCTCAGGTCGCGTGAGGGATAAAGTCTACGGGCAGGTTCAGTCAGGTACTAGGCTTACCGATTTACCATATTTCTCGGCATATGTTTAGTATGTTCAAATGCTTGACACACGGTACCACACCTTGATCCTTATTCCAATTTCCATCTCGTAGACAACGCATCCCCATGGATCGTTGTCCATAGACCATCATCATTTCAATATAAAAATGGATACAATCAATTCCTGACCTCGCGCGAGTGCTAGAAAAATCACTCGATGTAACACTCCTGGTGTTACTGCCACTAAAATTTGAGCATAACATCATAAGCATTGGCATATCATGTGTTTGTCACACCTAGAGTGCATTCACTAGGCAAAAATTTCAAACAAGTTGTATTGATGTGGCATTTCATGGGTGAAACCCTAGAGTAGAGTACTTAACCCTAAATGGGGCTCAGAAGAATAAGCAAAGCTTAACTAAGAGAAAACTTCAAAACTTAGTTAAAATGATCATAAAATATCACCATGGATGGACTTAAGTAGCCTCCAAACCCTAGAAGCACCAGAAACCCAAAATAGACTCCTAGAAAGCCCTAGATTGAAACCCTAAGGGGTTATATGCAAAATGTGCACATTTTTGGACCTAAGTGCAAAAATCATGGAAATAGGGTGTCTTAAGTCATATGGTTCACATATTTGAAGATTTGCAAATGAAACCCTAAGTTTTGGGCTTATTTGCAAAAAGCCACATTTGTGCTCCAATGGCTAAGTCTGAATTTCAGTGGTATAGGGTCAACTTTGAAGCACTATATCTTCCAAATTATGAAGATTTTGCCCTTGGTCAACACATCAAAAGTCTAGAGCTATTGTAGGAGAGTAACTTTGGTACAGTTATCTTCTTGGGTTGTTATAGAAAAATTAACGAAACTGCAGCCCAAAGTTGCTCTGTCAGAACTGGGTTGAATAACTGAAACTGAATCCTAGAACAGAAATGGTCACGGTGGAATAGGGCTAAATTGGACATGCCATATCTTTGAATTCACTCGGTTTTGACCCAAGTATCCTATAGTAAGTTTGTAGACTATTGTTTAGAGAACAAACTTTATTAATGAACTTTGCTCTGTTCTTAACAAGAATCAAGAGAATAAGTAGGTGGAAGGGGGTCGGTTCAGAAGAACATTGAAGATCCAGTGCACTAAAAATATCTGAAACAAAGATCTGGGCACTGTTGAATCGGATGTGTTCGGTTGAAACGGTGGAGGAATCGATCGCGGGGAAGGATAACCTCAGACGTGGCACCATCCCACGTACCTAGCCGGGCGTGGCCGGAGATATTCACCGGTGGTCGCCGTGACTCAGTTATTTCCACCGCGGTGTCACCCATTCCTTGCTCCTCCCTCACTATGTCTCTTCCCTACGTGGTAACCATGAGCTAACGATGTTATCCATGGCCGTGGATAGTTAGCCGGACTGTCGTGGCTATAAATAGCACCGTGGACCACGGGGAGGCACTCACAGCTTCACTAGCGAGCTTGGGAAAAGCCAAAATTCGCACTGCCTTCTCCACCTCTCCCCAAATTGAGTGTGCATGGTGAATCGGTAGCACTTTGCGACCATGTAGCCCTGTCACACCCGGTTTTTAGAAGGCAAATCGAATGCGAACCATGTACGTGCCAGGATCAGTTATTCACGTACACAGCAGTTACATAACATGGACATCATCACACAGTGCTCAAATAGTATTAAAAGGGGAAATAATAGTCGATTACATCATACGTCTGAGACGTCCATATAGTTCTTACAATAAATCAAAGTGCGGAAAAGAAACGTAGATAACGCGGCCTTCACAGGCAGCCGACTGGGGGTTGCCGCTAACCCACGCCTAGAACTCGTCGTAGTCTTGGAACTCCTGGAAGTCTCCTTCCACAGCTTCATCTTCTCCTGAGCAGTGGTTGCAATGCTGACAACCTGGGGGGGGGGGGATTGGTGTGTAGAGCAAGGGTGAGTACACATCAACATACTCAGCAAGTATCCTGTTTGGCTGTAGTGGACTAGCTTTATGTGGAGGATAAGTCAAGCAGTTGCTTTTAGTTGGTCAGGTTATTACTTACTAGTAGAAAGCCAGGTTTTAACATTAACCCAAGTTATTTGCCCAATGTATCCTTTCCAAACGGAAAGAATACCACTTACCAATACCATAATCATAATCAGAACCATCAATCTCATTGCCACCTGTACCAAAATATCTCTGATCAAGTATCACTAATCTCTGGAGCTCCCTTGGCCGCTCATAACCGTGAGCACGGCTGATATATCAGTTTCATAACACTCTGCAGAAGTTGCGCACTTTACCCACAAGCCGTGATTCCCTTTCTGCCCGGAGAGAGCTACTCCCCATTGACCACTACCTAGGTGGTCCAGCAGGGCATCACTACGTAGCCTTTACAAAGATTCCCCGAGGCTGTAGCCGCCCGTTAGGTTTCCTAAATGTACCGCACTCCTCCCCAAGGGACAAATCAACCTTGGCAGAGCGAGCCGCATACACCGAGCCCCATTGACGGCACGACGGCGAAGCGAACTACACCCCGGTTCCTCTAATTATTCAGCTAAGGGCGTCCCATTCCATCCTCATGGTTGCACTGTTTTCCCGGGCGGTCATCCATTGAACAGGTCCTTACGGAGAGGCACTCGAGAAACCGCTCGAGTCCCCTTAAATGCCACAAGTATGATCATAAATAAGAAGGGGAAAACAGCGTATCATAGATAATCACATCATGTTCATTGATTAGAGTTGAGCAATAGCATCAGACTAAGCAGTAATAATCCGACCCAAATAGGTAAACAAGGACATGGATAACAAAAGCTAGTCAATCCTTAAATATAAATGTGTAATGCGGGAGGTGAATTAAAGAATGAATAGGACAGCAATAGGTCAAAGGACACTTGCCTCCACCAACCGACTGTTGCTCAGGGGCTTCTCCTGCGAATTCCTCGGGCTCTTCGACCGGATCGTTCTCTATGCGAGCGCAAACATACATACATCCACATATTTAATACAAAAGAACAGTACACCATACAAGGGAACAAGTAAAGTGAGTATGCATCAAGTATGACATTCGATGTCGCATTTGTTAAGGTTAGAAAGAAACGGGAAAGGGTCTCGCAGGGGGGGGGGGTTAAAGCTTATGCACTAATGATTAGTTACAATTGGTTCTTAACAAAAGAATTCTGTTATATGCACTAATGGAAACCTAGTCATTTTAAGTTGATCAACATTGAATGAAATAAACAATTAATTACGTGAATCAACTAACGTAACGGAATTTTAAATTGAACTTCCTATTACAATAACATGAACAATGATTAGCCTACCTAAAATAAAATAACTATGATCACAGAAAGTAAAATAAAATAAAATAAAATAAAAAAATAAAAAAAAACAGGGGGGGGCGGTTGAACCGGCCCTAGGGCGGTTGAACCGGTCGAGGGCAGGGCGCGCAGGGGCGGCCGAGCCGGGGCGGCTGAGCCGGGGCGGTTGAACCGGCCCGGGTGGGGGCGGTTGAACCGGCGGCGCGCAGGGGGGCAGCCGGGCTGGCCAGGGCGGCCGAGCCGGCCAGGCGGCCAAGCGGCCAGGCGGCCAAGCGGGCGCGCGGCCAGGCGGGCACGTGGCCAGGCGGGCGGGGCCAGGCGCGGCCGGGCGCGCAGCCAGGCGCGGCCAGGCGCGGCCGGGCGCGCAGCCAGGCGCGGCCAGGCGCGGCCAGCGGCCGGCTGGGGGCGGCCGGGGCGGGCTGGGGGCGGCCGGGGGCGCTGGGGCGCGGCCAGGGCGAGCGGCCGAGCCAGGCGGGCGGCCGGGGGCGCTGGGGCGCGGCCAGGGCGGTGGCCGAGGAGAGAGGAGGGGAGAGGGGAGAGGGAGGGAGGAGGGAGAGAGGGGGCTCACCGGGGACGGGCGGCCGAGGGCGGCGGTTGGGCCGGCTGCAGGGCGGCCGAGCAGGGGGTAGGGGCGGCGGCTAGGGTGGGGAGGGAGAAAATGAGAGGAAGGGGAGGGAGGGAGAGAGGGAATTGGGGAAAAAGGGGAGGGGGTGGGGCGGTTGGGCCGACTAAGGCCCAAGAGGGGGCGCGGGGGGCGGCTGGGCCGGCCAGGGGCCCACGGCGCGGGAGAGAAAAAAAAGGAAGAGGGAGAGAGAAAGAAAGAAAAAGAAAAAGAAAAAGATTATCTCCTTTTCGAAATTCGTTTTTTCCTAGATGAATGCATCCACGTTCTCAATCAATCCAAAAGAATGCACGGTTCGGCATGGTGCATCAAACAGCATAAAACAGTTTTAGGGTTTTTTCTTTACACGGGAATTCCAAACCGAATCCCGCTAGCTTTGGAAAAGATCAAGGTCTAGCGAGGGGAAAAAGAAAAGGTAACGCCCGAATTTGGCGAGTGAAGAAAAGAAAAAATTCAACTGCAAAATTCGGGGCGTTACAAGCCCTAATCTCACCTCCCAATTTCACCAGAGCCCGTCGCGACGCCATTTTCCCCTTTCTCAGTCACCGGCAAGTACAAATTCTCCGCGCTCCGTGGTCGGACCATTCTGGTATGGTTCTGCGCTACTCGTGTACTGTTTTAACAACTCTGTGTACCCATGAAGCTCATCGTGGCAGCTATTTGACCAATTCAGGCGTAATCTTGTCGGAACACGGGTTCGACGTGGCGGTTTCTGCCATGCGCGTGGGTAGAACATTCTCCGAGTATGCAAGCCAAATTGAAGCTCGTTCTAGGTTTGCCTCGGGTCGGTGATGCTTGCCCATCAGTTAACTTGGGCAGCCAACGCCGGTCATGGCCAGTCCGAGCCACGTGGTGATCAACGGCGAGCACGCCGTGGCCATGGGTCTGTTTGGAGAAGAAAACAGAAGTCAGGGGACCTCTGTGTAATTGTCAGAGAGACGATGAATAGTGGCTAGGAGTTCTTCACGAGTTATCTAAGCCATCAGGGGCCTATGTGCAAATCCACCAGCGCGGGTGCGCGCGCGCGGGCGTGTCCCCGTTTCCTATTTCGGGTTGGGCCGAATGGAGCAGTTCTAGCCCAACACTGTTGAAAGATTTTCTTTTTTTCCGAGAAGCTTTAGAAATTCATAAAAATTGTAGGAAAATGCTAAAAATACTAGACCATTTTTGCTAGACTTCTAATTTCTTATAGTATTTAATAACAATAGTTTCCTGATTTTTAGTTCAAATATGGAATTTTGGGTCATTTAAAATAGCCAAAATCCATACTTCTAGAATTTTAGAGAATAATTAATGATTCCAAAATTCACCAAACTTTTTAGGTAAACCTTAAATAATATTTAGAAGCTTTGGGTAAAGTTTGGTATGATTTGGACCATGTTTGGTACTTAGAACCCAAAACTCTAGCCCCCCTGCCCTTTGAACTTCACTATAGACTCCGAAAATCCTAATTTCCCGGAGAACCGTGAAGAAAAGTTATATTCAAGATATTAGATAATAAACTTTTATTATCTTTGCATCTTCATGAGCATTCATGATTATACATGGCTATGTATAGAAAACGAAGAAGAGATAGAGGTTGAAGAAACCAGGACTACACCACCACTTGAAGAACCTCAAGCAGGAAACTACTTTTACTTTGATATCTATGGAGCAGAGCCTGATTCACCTATCACACAAGGCAAGCCCCGGTGCATTTGCCACCCCCTTGATATTTTGAAATCTTTCTCAATTACTTGATGCATTAGGTGATAGGAGTTGTGTGCTAAACCAGTTGCTGCATTTCCTTCCTTGGATTTGATTACTTCTCCTTAATCCCCTGATTTACAAAAAGGTTTTTCTTATGCTTAGCTGTGCTCTAGAACAACAAAAATGTTTTGTTTTGACAAAAAAATGATGCTTCAAAGTGGGTGGGATGTTTTCAAAAATAAAACTTGATGGTGGATCCATCATGGCCATGATGGGTTCAACATCGGAAAAGATGTACCTCTGCCAGGTACCGAACTTTGGGTTTGAAATGATAAAGCTGAGACCGGGCGGGTGACTTGCACGAGAAGAGAGTCTCAGTGTAGTGTCTCAGTCTGAGTCGATTAAGGACCTTGTCGATGTAGGCTTGATGATCGAGGACCCTTTAACTGGTCAAATGCCTCGTCATGGGTAAGCTTTGCCTTGGGCAGACTAATACCAGAATAAGATAACACGCAATGGGAGTGGAGAGATGGCGAGAGTAGCGTGTACCCTCCATGGAAAGAGGCTGGACGGTGGTGTATCTGAGCTCTCGGTTGGCGTGAACCTGATCTGGTCTTAAGAACCCCGGTGGCGAGTTGACATATGCAAGGGTTAAGTGCTACATATGTCGTGTGATTGGAGATCCTCAGCTGAGCATAATCGATTTGGATCACCCTAACTTCACGGATATGAAGACTTGGTCACTGTCCTACACGTAGCATTCCAGTGAATAAGAAGGGTTGTTAAAAAATGGCTAGTATAGGTCAAGTGATTGAACTAGGGTAAAAAGAACTCTAGAGGCAGGTAACTTTACTTAACCTGACACTTAAAAGTGGATTGTTAAGGATCCACTATTAGTAAGCATTACTGCAAATAGAGTCTTTGACTATTGATAAGCCTTACCTTGACTCCCTTAAAAAGCCAGCATATCCTTGAGAGCCTTTTATTTTGACGGGTAAGACTTGTGAAAGTACACTTCGTACTCAGGGCTTTGTCCCATATTGTTTTAGGTGAGGAAGCAGCAAATTTTTGCTGCTTTTGTTCAAAGGTGGTGCCCAAAGAACAAAACCAGGAGTGAAGCTTCGGGAGGAAAGGTTCCTCCGTTAAAAACTTTTGTTTGATGTTTATCGGTTGGGGTTTTTGCCTCCTAGTGATGTAACAATAATACTTTAGCACTTTTATATTTGTTCTGGTCTGTAATAAATACTACTCTTTCTTACTTTTAAATAAAGTAAGTAATTGTAACTGCTTCCGCATTTTCGTACCTCCAATGGATTGTAATGTTTGCGTGACGGGTGAAACGCTCTTGGGAAAGGTAAGGAAGTCAGATACTGAACTTGTCAAGTAATCAGGGACACCTGCAGGGTTGTCTGAGGTCCGTTGGACAAGGACAACTGTAGGTGGGCCTAATAACCCGGAAGGTTCCGTCACAGCTGGTATCAGAGCGAAGCCCATCTCTGCAGATGTTATGAGACATTTTCAAAAAGAATTTTCAAAACATTTATCTAGAGAATTTCTTTCGTTCTTATCTAACTACCTTCTGTACTTAAAGACCAAATAGTAGAGTGCAATGTATAGAAGGTTGTGAATCAACTAAGGTTGATTCTGTAATTATGCATGCATCATACTACAAACAATGTTAAAAAGATTTCCCCCTTAGAGAAATGCCGCCGCGTACAAGGAAAACTATGCGCAAGTCTATCGGACCAATTGGCGTACCTCGCCATCAACTAGCTCCAAGGCATGAGGATAGTAGTAGTGGTAGCAATGATCCTATCAGAGATTTGGAAGCTCAAGTAGAACAGCTTTGAACAGATCTCCGTCACAGGAACGAAGTATGGGTTGTGGATGGTCAGCGAATAAACGAGTTGAGGACTAACATCCGACACTTGCAAGACCAACTTGCTGAACAAGATTTAGCGCTCGATTGGGCTGTTAACTCACGTTCTCTTGCTTGGGCCAAGGAAGCCAAAGCTCGAGCCCGCGTGGAGGAGCTTAGCACAGCCGTGGAAAACTTGCAGGTTTACTGTAATACACTACATGAGGAGGTTCATGTATTATATTCACAACTGCACCGTAACGTACCTGTGGATCCTGTCCGAATGGGAGCCAGACCTTCTGGAGCAACGGATGAAGCCCTGGGTGGGGAACTGGACCTTTTCAGGCCCCCTCCTTCAATGAATCTGGTTGATGAATGGTCTCCTACACCCGACAGTGAAGCTACGAAAAGTGATAAGAAGCTAGAATAGTGTAGTATAGAAATAGTGTTAATGATTGTTCTGAAATGCCAAGATATAGATGTAATTCTAGGCATGAATTGGTTAGCCCAACATAAAGCTATTCTCAACACTGATATGAGAACCATCAGGTTGAGCTTTGGGCAAGAAGAGGTTCTCTTGTCCATTCCCGTAGCCACTGTAGCTAAACCATTTGGCAAAGTTTATGAAGCCATCATACCGGAGATCCAAGATATTCCGGTAGTATGTGAGTTTCCAGACGTCTTTCCAGAAGATTTGCCTGGATTGCCTCCAGAGAGAGATGTATAATTTGTGATTGAGTTCAAGCCTGGTACGGCTCCTATTTCTAGAAGGTCGTACCGAATGCCTCCGAATGAGTTGGCAGAGCTCAAGGCACAATTGCAAGCTCTACTAGACAAAGGATTCATCCGACCAAGGTCATCACCTTGGGGTTGTCCAGCCATCTTTGTCAAGAAGAAAGACCAAACACTTCGGATGTGCGTGGATTATAGACCCCTTAATGAGGTCACAATCAAGAATAAGTACCCTCTTCTCTGGATTGACATTCTATTTGATCAACTTACCGGAGCTCGGGTATTTTCCAAGATTGACCTCAGGTCGGGTTATCATCAGATCCGTATCCGGCCCAAAGATATACCCAAGACCGCATTCACTATGCGGTATGGATTATTTGAATATCTGGTTATGTCTTTCGGACTAACAAATGCTCCTGCCCACTTCACATATCTTATGAACTCGGTATTCATGCCCAAGTTGGATAAATTTGTGGTGGTATTGATTGATGATATCTTGATATACTCCAAGAATGAAGAGGAGCATGCTCGGCATTTGCGGATTGTGTTAACACGCTTAAGGGAGCACCAATTATATGCTAAGTTCAGTAAGTGCGCATTCTAGCTGGAGGAGATCCAATTTCTAGGACATGTATTATCTGCCAAGGGGATTACGGTGGATCCCAGCAAAGTCAAGGATATTTTGGAGTGGAAACCACCAACAACGGTGCATCAAGTCTGAAGTTTCCTTGGACTGGCTGGTTACTACCGCCGATTCATTCTAGATTTTCCAAGCTTGTGAAGCCAATCACAAGTTTATTAAAGAATGAAACAAAGTTTAACTAGTCCTCAAAGTGCAGTGAAGCCTTCGAGCAGCTGAAGGTGTTATTAACCACTGCTCTGGTATTAGCTCAACCAGATATTGAAAAACCCTTTGATGTGTATTATGACGCATCAGGCAGTGGTTTAGGCTGTGTTCTAATGCAAGAGGGCCGAGTGATAGCCTACTCTTCTAGGCAGTTATGCCGGCATGAAGAGCATTATCCAACTCATGACCTAGAATTAGCTGATGTGGTCCATGCCTTGAAAATCTGGCATCATTATCTGCAAGAGAACATCTATCACATTTATACAGATCATAAAAGTTTGAAGTACATCTTCACCTAGTCAGAGCTGAATATGCGACAGAGGCGATGGCTTGAGCTTATTAAGGATTATGAATTGGAGATTCACTATCACCCAGGTAAGGCTAATGTAGTGGCAGATGCGATAAGTCGTAAGGCTTCTTGCCATTGTCTGACGATGAAAACTTCTGACATTATGTTATGCCAAGAAATGGAGAAATTGAACCTAGGAATGATTCAACATGGAACTTTAAATCACTTGAAGCTTGAGTCAGTCCTCCTGCAAAGAATAATCGATGCGCAAAGAAATGATGAGGGAATGAAACACATTCATGAGAAAATGGAGGCCAGAAAACCCAACTGCTTCAGAAAAGATAATCAAGATATTGTATGGTTTAACAACCGCATAGTTGTGCCTAAGAATGAAGAGATCCGCCAGCAAATTCTAGATGAAGCACATCTTAGTCGCTATTCTATTCATCCTAGAAGCACTAAGATGTATCATGATCTAAAACAGCGTTATTGGTGGACGAAGATGAAGATTGAAATTGCACGATATGTGGCAAGATGTGACACTTGTAGACGTGTCAAGGCCATACACATGAAAGCTGCTAGTCCATTACAATATTTACCTATCCCTACATGGAAATGGGAGGATATAAGCATGGACTTTATTATGGGATTGCCCAGGACAGCAAAGGGGTATGATTCCATCTGGGTTATCATTGATCGACTTACAAAGATTGCCCACTTCCTCCTAGTCAAAGTAAAGCATCCAGTAATCGCATATGTGGAATTGTACATTGCTCGCATCCTCAGTCTGCACGGTGTTCCAAAGACTATAGTGTCGGATCGTGGACCTCAATTCGTATCCAAATTCTGGGAAGAACTTCACAAATCCTTGGATACTAAATTGCACCACAGTTCGACCTACCATCCCCAAACTAGTGGTCAGACTAAAAGGGTAAATCAGATACTTGAAGACATGTTGCGATCATGTGTTCTAGAGTTTCCGCAGAAATGGGATGACTGTTTACCATTAGCGGAGTTCTCGTACAATAATAGTTATCAAGAGAGCATTAAAATGGCACCCTTTGAAGCAACATATAATATCAACATATATACATATATATATGAAAATAGGAAAATAAAAAGGGAAATCGAAAAAGAAAAGGGGTTCTTGGTTAGTCGGGTCGGGGGGGATTTTGGTCCAGCGCGGGCGAGCCGGCCCAGGCGACCCACGAGCGAGGGAACGGCCCGGGCGGATGCAAGGACGGCGCCGTTGGCGTGGGCCCACATGCCAGTGAGGGGGAGGGGAAACGATGTTAGGGCAGAAGAGACGGGGGGATCCGCTCGGGAGGGAGAACTAGTCGCCGGAGCTCGATGGCGGTTCTCCGCCGTTGATCTAGTTCTGGGTGGTCGGGGAGGTGGCCTAGCATGGGCAGGGGTAGTGGGTCATGGTGGTGGGGTCGATTTGGCTGGTGGGGGCTTGGGTTCGCCGGTCCACGGTGAGGTGGCGGCTCTCACGGCGGCGTGATCGCCGGTGAGGCCACCGGGCGTGACGTGGGAGGCAAAAGTGGTGACTCCTGTTCATGGAGAGGTGGTGAAGTTTGTGAACTATATTAATTTGACTCTAAGCCACCGGAGAGGGGAGGGAGAAGCTCACCGGAGTGAAGGGAGGCGGCGGCGTCGAGCTTGATTGGGTCTAGGGAAGGGGAGAGGGAGTGGCCGAGGTCGGTGTGGGGAGAGGTGGAGCTCGGGTGGTCCCTTTTATAGGCGCTCGGGGAAGGAAGCGGCCAAAAGTCAGCTGGCGCCGGTGAGGGGCATAGCGGCGGCGATGATGGCGCACAGCGCCGGGGATGAGACTGCTCGGGGCAGGCTGCCGTGTGAGGGTGCTCACACAGTGCACATGGAGGGCGAAGCGGTGCCTAACTCCACTGCAGTGGGAGTAATGGCGGTGAGAGAGGGAGGGTGGCGGTCGGCGGGGTTCGCTCCGGTGAAGTCACGGGCGGGGACAAAAGGGCTGACGGGCGGGGCCCGTTTGCTAGAGGAAGAATGGGCACAAGAGAGTGGGGCGGGTGTGGCTAACGGGTGGGGCCGGGCGGTCAGCAGGAGAGGGGGAGAGCGCGGCGCGAGCGTGGGCGCACGGGCGGCTGGGCGGCGTGGGCCGCGAGCGGAGGGAGGGGAACGCGGGTGCGAGAGAGAGGGGGGAAGCTTGGGCCAAAAACGGCCCAGCCGAGAGGGGGAGAGGGATTTTCTTTTTTTCTATTTCTTTTCTCTTTTCTTTTCCTTAATCCCTTTTCTATTTTAAACAAATATTCATTTATGTTTTCTAGGTGCCAAAATGAATTATTATATGTGAAGTGCTACTAGCAATCATGGTGTATGCATATGATGAATAAAATGCTTCATGAGATGAGGTCTTAAGAGAAAATAATGGGGGGTTAGGAGTTTAGGGTTTCTAACCTTGGGATCAAAAACTGGGATGCCCTATGGTAGTGCAGGGGCATCTCTGGCTGAGGCATTGGGGGAAGAGTCCTACTGCTCCTGCTCCTAGCGTCGATGCTCCTACTCCTCATGCAGGCAGCGATGTAGTCTCTCCAGGTGGCTAGACTGACTCGTCACCGTGCAGCGCAGTGGGCGCTCCACAAGGCGAGAGGGCAAAAAAGGGATCATCGACTTACGTGCAGTGCATCTAAGACGGGCCATCTACAAAAGACATTGTAAGCACAAGAGTGAGAACAGAACTATATGACCAGCAAGTAAACCAAAAGTAAAGTGAGATAAAAAAATTTGTAAGATGAGTATATAGATAGTAATATAACATAGAATTGGTCGAGATGACCAACTTTTGAAGTGACACTAAAGGTTAAGGCGAGAATAAGGGTTTATAGTCCTTAGGGCGACCATTCTAGTCTAGGTTAGCGGTCCTACAGTCAGCAAGGCTTTGATACCACTTATGTCACACCTGGTTTTGGAAGGTAAACCGAATACGAACCATGTACGTGCCAGGATCAGAAACTCATGTACACAGCGATTAAATAGTTGGACATCATCACACATTCCTCAAAATAATAGCAGAAATAGTAATTTATTACATCAAGATGTCCAAGACATCCACAGAGTCATTAACATAACATAGTCATAAACGTGATCAAAGTGTGGAATACGAAACATAGCAAATAAGGCCTTCACAGGCAGCTGACTGGAGGTTTGCCACTAACACAACTAGAACTCATCGTAGTCCAGGAACTCCTCAAAGTCCTCCATGTTGCATGCATCTCCCCTGAGCACTGATTGCAATGGGGACAATCTAGGGTGGGGTGGTTTTTAAAGCAAGGGTGAGTACACATCAACATACTCAGCAAATGTCCCATTTGGCTAAAGTGGACTATCTATATGTGGAGTTAAGGTTAAAGGAGTTGCTTTTATTTGGTCAAGTATTTATTACTAGTAGTAATGCCAAGTTTTAGTAATAAACCCAGTTATTACCCAAATGTACTCCCTCCAACAGGAAATACCAGAATCTAGAATTATTATCATCACCATTAACCATCATCATAAAAGTATCAAGAGTTCTTCTAATCAAAGAGGATCTCGAGGCTACTCTTAACCATGAGCACGACTGATATACCAGTTTCTAACACTCTGCAAAGGTTGCACACTTTAGCCACGAGTCGTGATCACTTTTTGAAAGTCGCCTAGAGGGGGGTGAATAGGAGAAACCTAAAATTTATAAACTTAAACACACACTAAGGCCGGGGTTAGCATTAGAATTAAATTCGAGGCGAAAGATTGTTTCTCTTGCCACGAGTTGCTCAAATGATGTGGATGACGTTTGGGAGCAAACTGAAATCAATATCGGTCAGGAAACTTTAGAGAGAGGAAAGAGGGCAAATCATATCAAATGGAAATCAACACATGTGGACATGGTGATTTGTTTTATCGAGGTTCGGTTCCAAAGAACCTAGTCCCCATTGACGAGGCCACAAAGGCTGGGTCTATTCCAACCCTTTCCCTCTCACAAACGGTCACTTAGACTGAGTGAGCCTTCTCCTTAATCAATCGGGTCACTAAGACCCCACAAGGACCACCGCACACTTAGGTGTCTCTTGCTAACTTTACAAAGCACTTAGACTTAAGAATGGGAAGAAGATAAGGCAATCCAAGCGGCAAGAGCGCAAATGAACACAAAAACTCTCTCTCTCTCTCTCAAGTCACTAAGTGGTGGAGTTGATTTTGGGACTTGGAGAGGATTTTGATCTATTGAATGTGTCTTGGAGTGAAGTCTTTTGCTCTTGTATTGAATGTTGAACTCAGAACACTTGGATGCCAATGAAAGAGGTGGTTGTCGGGTATTTATAGCTCCCAACCACTTCCTAGCCATTGGCAAAGGCGATGAGCACACCGGACAGTCCGGTGGCGCACTGGACAGTCACTATTCACTGTCCGGTGTGCGCCACGTCAGCGCGCCCGTTAGGGTTTGGAGCAGTTGACCGTTGGCGTCTTTTGTCTTCAAGCGGCACCGGACAGTCCAGTGACCTCTGCTTCTGCGCTCTGACTTCTGCCAGCACTGTTTGCCACTATATACTTTTGCAGTCGACCGTTGGCGCGTAGGGAACCGTTGCTCCATTGGCACACCAGACAGTCCGGTGAATTATAGCGAAGGATGCCCCTAGAATTCTCGAGAGTGGCCTGTTTGTTTGCTGGCTGGCCTGTGCACCGGACAGTGTCCCGTACACACCGGACACTGTCCGGTACTCCATTTTTCAGCACACTAGTCCTTTGCTCCAAATTTGGTTGTGTACCTAATTGAATTTCTTTCTTGGTTTATGTTGAACCTTATGCACCTGAGGTAGATGATATCTAGACAAACTAGTTAGTCCATGTGGTTTGTGTTGGACATCAACCACCAAAATCGATTTATAGGAAATGATTAAGTACATTTCCCTTTCAATCTCCCCCTTTTTGGTGATTGATGCCAACACTAACCAAAGTAAATATGAAGTGTAGAAATATAACCAGTTTACAATTGAGATAGATGTGCATAGGTTACTTAGAATTAAACCAATGAAAGACTTTATACATATGAATAGATTACTTTCCTCTTATTTAACATTTTGGACCACATTTGCACCACTTGTTGGTTTTTGCAAATCTTTTGGAAAATCTTTTCAAATTCATTTGCAAATAGTGAAAGGCATAAGAATGTGATTGCAAGAAACATTTTTAAGATTTGAAATTCCTCCCCTGTTTCAAATGCTTTTCCTTTGACTAAAAGAAAAACTCCCCTTGAAGAAATTCTCCCCTTAGCTTTCAAGAGTTTTTTTTGAAATGTTTATCCCTTTTTGAAATAGATGCCTCAATGAGATTATACAAATTGAAATCTCTCTATTTATTGAAATTTTGAAGCCAAATGAGATACCAATTGAAAGTTCATTTTGAGGCTAACTCAAATACCAATTGAAATAAACACTTCTTTTTGAAAAATCTTGATTCCAATTTGAAAAATACACTAAAAATTTAAAATAGTGGTGTGGTCCTTTTCCTTTGGGCTTAATACTTTCTCCCCCTTAGGCATTAATCACCAAAAATGGAGAACTTGAGAGCCCCTTTATACTTTTTCTCCCCTTTGGGGCCTAATACTTTCTCAAATGGTAAAGTAAATGGTAAATGAGTCAAGGATTATACCAATTGAGAGTTTGCAGAGTAACGGCAAAGGGTAAATGATACCGTCAGAGTTTGGAGTGGAAGCCTTGTCTTTGCCGAATACTCCATTTCCCTTTCAATCTAAGACTAAGTATAGAAATACACTTGAAAGCACATTAGTCTTAGCCTTGGCACAAGAAGAGTAAGAAATATGCATTTGTACCAAATGAAAGAGACATGATCAAAGGTATATAAATGAGCGATGTGTGCAATGTTTTAATAAAAGTTCTGAGAATCAAGTTTTTAGCTCATTCCTAAGTTTGCTAAAGGTCTTTTCATCTAGTGGCTTGGTAAAGATATCGGCTAATTAGTTGTGAGTATTGACATAAGCAATTTTGATATCCCCCTTTTGTTGGTGATCTCTCAGAAAGTGATACCAGATGTCTATGTGCTTAGTGTGGCTGTGTTCAACGGGATTATCTGCCATGCGGATTGCACTCTCATTATCACATAGGAGAGGGACTTTGCTCAATTTGTAGCCATCGTCCCTAAGGGTTTGCCTCATCCAAAGTAATTGTGCACAACAATGGCATGCAGCAATGTAGTCGGCTTAGGCGGTGGAAAGAGCTACTGAATTTTGTTTCTTTGAAGACCAAGACACCAGGGATCTTTCCAGAAACTAATAAGTCCCTAATGTGCTCTTCCTATCAATTTTACACCCTGCATAATCGAAATCAGAATATCCAATTAAATCAAATATAGATCCCTTGGGGTACCAAAGCCCAAACATAGGAGTGTAAACTAAATATCTCATGATTCTTTTCACGGTCCTAAGGTGAACTTCCTTAGGATTTGCTTGGAACCTTGCACACATGCATACTAAAAGCATAATGTCTGGGCGTGAAGCACATAAATCTACGGATTTACCTCTCGTGTCGAGGTCGAGAAGCCCATTCGTTCCCATGGGTGTCTTGATGGGTTTGCCATTCTTCATTCCAAACTTCTTAAGTATGTCTTGAATGTACTTAGTTTGGCTGATGAAGGTGCCCACTTGGAGTTGCTTGATTTGAAATCCTAGGAAATACTTCAACTCCCCCATCATAGACATCTCGAATTTTTGTATCATAATCCTACTAAACTCTTCACAAGATGACTTGTTAGTAGACCCAAATATAATATCATCAACATAAATTTGGGATATAAACAAGTCTTTTACAATAGTTTTAGTGAAGAGAGTAGGATCAGCTTTTCCGACTTTGAAGCCATTAGTGATAAGGAAGTCTCTTAGGCATTCATACCATGCACTTGGGGCTTGCTTGAGCCCATAAAGCGCCTTTGAGAGTTTATACACATGGTTAGGATACTCACTACTTCAAAGCCGGGAGGTTGCTCAATAGAAACCTCTTCCTTGATAGGGCCATTGAGGAAGGAACTTTTCACGTCCATTTGATAAAGCTTAAAGCCATGGTATGTAGCATAGGCAAGTAATATACGAATTGACTCAAGCCTAGCTACGAGTGCATAGGTTTTATCAAAATCCAAACCTTTGACTTGTGAATAACCTTTGGCAACAAGTCCGGCTTTGTTCCTTGTCACCACACCATGCTCGTCTTGCTTCTTGCGGAATACCCACTTGGTACCTACAACATTTTGATTAGGACGTAGAACTAAATGCCATACCTCATTCCTCGTGAAGTTGTTGAGCTCCTCTTGCATTGCCACCACCCAGTCCGGATCTCTAAGTGCATCCTCCATCCTGTATGGCTCAATAGAAGACACAAAAGAGTAATGTTCACAAAATGTGCAACTCAAGATCTAGTTGTTCCCCCCTTGTGAATGTCACCAAGTATGGAGTTGACGGGGTGATCTCTTTGAATTGCTTGGTGGACTCTTGGGTGTGGCGGTCTTTGATCCCGAATCTCTTGATCATCTTCCTTGTCATCATCATTTTCATCTCCCCCTTGATCAATGTCCTCCTCTTGAGGTGGCTCATCGTCTTGATCTTCATCCTCTTCTTGAGCCTAATCCTCATCTTGAGTTGGTGGAGATGCTTGCATGGAAGATGATGGTTGATCTTGTGTATGTGGAGGCTCTTTGGATTCCATAGGACACACATCCCGAATGGACATGTTCCTTAGCGCGACGCATGGAGCCTCTTCATCATCTAGTTCATCAAGATCAACTTGCTCCACTTGGGAGCCATTAGTCTCATCAAACACAATCTCAAAAGAAACCTCAACCAATCCAGTGGATTTGTTGAAGACTCTATATGCCCTTGTGTTTGAGTCATAACCTAATAAAAAGCCTTCTACATATTTAGGAGCAAATTTAGAACTTCTACCTCTCTTCATAAGAATAAAGCATTTGCTCCCAAAAACTCTAAAATATGAAACATTGGGCTTTTTACCAGTGAGGAGTTCATACGATGTTTTCTTAAGGATTTGGTGAAGATATAACCGGTTGATGGAGTAGCAGGCGGTGTTAATTGCCTCCACCCAAAACCGGTCCGGTGTCTTGTATTCATCAAGCATGGTTCTTGCCATATCCAGTAGAGTTCTATTCTTCCTCTCCACTACACCATTTTGTTGAGGTGTGTAGGGAGAAGAGAACTCATGCTTGATGCCCTCCTCCTCAAGAAATCCTTCAATCTGTGAGTTCTTGAACTCCGTTCCATTGTCGCTTCTAATCTTTTTGATTCTCAATCCGAACTCATTTTGAGCCCGTCTTAAGAATCTCTTTAAGGTCTCTTGGGTTTGAGATTTTTCTTGCAAAAAGAATACACAAGTGAAGCGAGAATAATCATCCACAATAACTAGATAGTACTTACTCCCGCCGATGCTTATGTAAGCGATCGGGCCGGATAGGTCCATGTGGAGTAGCTCGAGTGGCCTGTCAGTTGTCATGATGTTTTTGTGTGGATGATGGACTCCAACTTGCTTTCCTGCTTGAAATGCGCTACAAATCCTGTCTTTCTCAAAATGAACATTTGTTAGTCCTAAAATGTGTTCTCCCTTTAGAAGCTTGTGAAGATTCTTCATTCCAACATGGGCAAGTCGGCGATTCCAGAGCCAGCCCATATTAGTCTTAGCAATTAAGCAAGTGTCTAGCTCAGCCTAATTATCATCAAAATCAACTAAATATAGCTGACCATCTAACACTCCCTTAAATGCTATTGAATCATCACTTCTTCTAAAGATAGTAACACCTATGTCAGTAAAAAGACAGTTGTAGCCCATTTTGCATAATTGAGAAACAGAAAGCAAATTGTAACATAAAGAATCTACAAGAAAAACATTAGAAATGGAATGGTCAGGAGATATAGCAATTTTACCCAAACCTTTGACCAAACCTTGATTTCCATCCTCGAATGTGATAGCTCGTTGGGGATCTTCATTTTTCTCGTATGAGGAGAACATTCTTTTCTCCCCTATCATGTGGTTTGTGCACCCGCTATCGATTATCCAACTTGAACCACCGGATGCATAAACCTACAAAACAAATTTAGGCCTTTTTCTTAGGTACCCAAACGGTTTTGGGTCCTTTGACATTAGAAACAAGCACCTTGGGTACCCAAACACAAGTCTTGGGACTCTCGTGTTTGCCCCCAACATATTTGGCAACTACCTTGCCTGATTTGTTAGTTAGCACATAAGAAGCATCAAAAGTCTTAAATGAAATATTATGCTCATTTGATGCATTAGGAATTTTCTTTTTAGGCATTTTGATGTGAGTGGAATACCTATAGCTAGAAGCCTCATTTTTATACATAAAAGCATGATGAGAAATAGTATGAGGTTTCCTATGAATTTTCCTAATTTTGTGCTCAGGATAGTTTGCAAGATATAAAATATAGCTCTCTCTATCATGAACCATGGGAGCCTTACCCTCAACAAAATTAGAAAATCTCTTGGGGCATTAAGCTTGACATTGCTTTGGCTCCCTTGTTGGAACCCAATACCATCCTTAATGCTAGGGCATCTCCCATTATAGAGCATGCTTCTAGCAAATTTAAATTTTTCATTTTCTTGCTCATGCTTGGCAATTTTAGCACTTAATTTAGCTATGTGATCATTTTGTAGTTTAATCATAGCAAGGTGATCATCTATAGCATCAGCATTAACATCTCTACATCTTGTACAAATAGTAACATGCTCAACAGTGGATGTAGAGGGTTTGCAAACATTCAATTCTTCTATCTTAGCATTTAATCTAGCATTCTCATCTCTAAGACAGGAAATTGATTCATTGCATATGCTAAGCTCCTTAGTTAAGTTTTCACATTTTTCTACTTCTAGAGCATAAGCATTTTTTAATTTAACAAATTTTTTATTTTCCTTAACAAGCAAGTCCTCTTGGCATTCCAAGAGATCATCCTTCTTGTTAATGGTTTCAATTAATTCATTTAATTTTTTCTTTTGTTCCATGGTAAGGTTGGCAAAGAGAGAAACTAAATCATCTTCATTATCACTAGAACTACCCTCATCATCAGATGTAGTATATTTTGGGGGTAGCTCTAGAATGTACCTTCTTCTTTTTGCCATCCTTTGCCATGAGACATTTGTGGCCGACGTTGGGGAAGAGGAGGCCTTTGTTGATGGCGATGTTGACGGCGTCCTCGTTAGAGGAGGAGTCGGTGGAGCTCTCGTTAGAGTCCCATTCCCGCACCATGTGTGCCCCACCACCCTTCTTCTTGTAGTATTTCTTCTTCTCCGTCTTTTTCTTCCCCTTCTTATCTTCGTCCCTGTCACTTTCACTATAATATGGACATTTTGCTATGAAATGACTGGACTTACCACATCGGTAGCACACCCTTTTGGAGCGGGGCTTGTAGTCTTTCCCCCTCCTTTGCTTGAGGATTTGACGAAATCTCTTAATGATAAGAGCCATCTCCTCGTTGTCGAGCTTGGAGGCGTCGATTGGAAGTCTACTTGGTGTAGACTCCTCCTTCTTCTCTTCTGTTGCTTTGAATGCAACGGGTTGCACCTCGGGTGTGGAGGTGGTGCTTTGCTCCAAGTTGACAATGTGTTTGGAGTCTTTGATCATAAGTTCAAAGCTCACAAACTTGCCAATCACCTCCTTGGGAGACATCCGTTTATATCTAGGATCCCCACGTATTAATTGTACTTGAGTAGGATTACGAAAAACGAGGGATCTTAGAATAACCTTGACCATTTCATGTCATCTCATTTGGTGCTCCCGAGGTTGCGCACTTGATTGACCATGGTCTTGAGCCGGTTTGTACATGGCTTGCGGCTCTTCTCCTTTGTTGAGGACGAATTGACCGAGCTCCCCATCGATCGTCTCCCGCTTGGTGATCCTGGTCACCTCGTCCCCTTCGTGCGCCATTTTGAGAACGTCCCAAATTTCTTTGGCATTTTTCAACCCTTGCACCTTATTATACTCCACTCGACACAAGGAGGCAAGGAGTATAGAAGTTGCTTGGGAGTTGAAATTCCTAATTTGGGTAGCCTCATCCGAGTCATAGTCCTCGTCCCCCACCTGTGGTGCCTGCGCTCCAAATTCAACAATGTCCCATATGCTTTCGTGGAGTGAGGATAGATGATGCCTCATCTTGTCACTCCACATACAATAATCTTCACCATCAAAATATGGTGGTTTGCCTAAGGGAACGGAAAGTAGAGGAGCATGCTTGGAAATATGGGGATAGCATAGGGGCATCTTACTATACTTCTTGTGCTCATGGCGCTTTGAAGTAGTGGACGACTCGGTGCCATATGTGGAGGGTGTTGAATAGTCGGTATCGTAGTAGACCACCTTCTTCATCTTCTTTTTCTTCTTGTCACCCCTCCTATGTGACATGATGGAGGAAGAGGATTACTCCTTGTGCTTGTTGCCGGACTCCCTTCAGAGAGTCTTCCCCGAGCCTGTGGGCTTGTCGTCGATCATGATCTCCCTCTTAGCGTGATCTCTAGACATCACTTCGAGCTTGTCAGACTCTTAATGAAGCACTGGCTCTGATACCAATTGAAAGTTGCCTAGAGGGGGGTGAATAGGCGCAACCTGAAATTTATAAACTTAAACACACACTAAGGTCGGGGTTAGCGTTAGAATTAAATTCGAGGCGGGAGATTGTTTCTCTTGCCACGAGTTGCTCAAATGATGCGGATGATGTTTGGGAGCAAACTCAAATCAATATCGGCAAGGAAACTTTAGAGAGAGGAAAGAGGGCAAAACAAATCAGATGGAAATCAACACAAGTGGACACCGTGATTTGTTTTACCGAGGTTCGGTTCCAAAGAACCTAGTCCCTGTTGAGAAGGCCACAAAGGCTAGGTCTATTCGAACCCTTTCCCTCTCTCAAACGGTCACTTAGACCGAGTGAGCCTTCTCCTTAATCAATCGAGTCACTAAGACCCCACAAGGACCACCACACACTTAGGTGTATCTTGCTAACTTTACAAAGCACTTAGAATTAAGAATGGGAAGAAGAGAAGGCAATCCAAGCGACAAGAGCACAAATGAACACAAAAACTCTCTCTCTCTCTCTCAAGTCACTAAGTGGTGGAGTTGATTTTGGGACTTGGAGAGGATTTTTGATCTATTGAATGTGTCTTGAAGTCTTTTGCTCTTGTATTGAATGTTGAATTCAAAACACTTGGATGCCAATGAATGAGGTGGTTGGGGGGTATTTATAGCCCCCAACCACTTCCTAGCCATTGGCAAAGTCTGCTGGCGATGGGCACACCAGACAGTCCGGTGGCACACCGGACATTCAATGTTCACTGTCCGGTGCGCACCACGTCAGCGCGCCCGTTAGGGTTTGGAGCAGTTGACCATTAGCGTCTTTTGTCTTCAAGCGGCACCGGACAGTTCGGTGCCACACCAGACAGTCATGTGACCTCTGACTTCTACGCGGCACTGTTTGCACTATAGACTTTTGCAGTCGACAGTTGGTGCGTAGGGAGTCGTTGCTCCGCTGGCTCACCAGACAGTCCGATGAATTATAGCGAAGGGTGCCCCTGGAATTCCCGAGAGTGGCCTGTTCGTTTGCTAGCTAGCCTGGTGCACCCCACAGTGTCCCGTGCACACTCTAAGTCCTTTGCTCCAAATTTGGTTGTGTCCCTAACTAAATTTCTTTCTTGGTTTATGTTGAACCTTATGCACCTGAGATAGATGATATCTAGACAAACCTGTTAGTCCATGTGATTTGTGTTGGACGTCAACCACCAAAATCAATTTATAGGAAATGATTAAGTACATTTCCCTTTCACTTTTTGCCTCAGGTCTATCAAACCCTCAAACACTACCAAGGTGAGTAGGCAAGGTTTCACTACGTAGCCTTTATAAAGACTCCCCTGGTGCATAGCTGATTGTTAGGTTTCGCTAGTCGTACAAACATAGTACACCTCCCTAAGGTGGGTGACTAACAAAACCAAATCGAATGAACCTCGGCACCCACCCTTAGCAGAGCAAGCACTATGCCCTGGCCCCCATTGACGGCCCTACGGCAAAGCCAACTACACCCGAGGTTCATCTAATTATTTAGCTAAGGGCGTCCCATTCCACAATCATGGTTGCACTGTTATCTCAGGTGGTCACTCAACGAATAGGTCCTTACGGAAAGGTACTCAGAAAAATAGCCTGAGTCCCCTAAAGTGCCATAAGAACATCATCATAATCATAATAACAACATCGTATCATAAATATTCACATCATGTTCGTTGATTAAAGTAGAGAAATAGCATGAAGCTATCTATAATAACTCAAAAGGTAAATAAGGACAAGTTAAATACAGGCTAGTCAATCCTTAGGTTTCAATTAAGTAATGCGGAACAATGAATTATAAAGTAAGTAGGACATAATGGGTTAGAGGACACATGCTTTCACTAGGTTGTAACAAACTCAAAAGCGGATCTAGGGTCTAGGGTGGACTAATACACCTAGAGGTTTGCAGTTCTCTAAATATAACTTAATTTCATTTATCTTAATAAGACACAAGAATTATACTAGGGATTGATGGGACATATTATTAACCTTACAAAGTTAAACATCTAATTACCATCATGGTTTTCTTTTTATTTTCCTATTAATAAATAAGCCATCACTTAAACTAACCTATAGTCTAGACCTAAAATTAATACACGCAAACAGTAAAAGATTATAATTTAAACAGGTAGAGAATAATCTTATGAACATTTTGCAATTTGAATCACTCAATTTGGAGTTCATATGCAAAAGATATGAAATAAACAAGTCTTGAATTTAAAATACCAAACTAGGTCCAATTCTGCGATAATTTGAAAGACCAGGGTTCTTTCTACAAATTCTCAGGGGCCTACGCGTGAAATCCAAGGACGGCGGTTTGATTCTCAGAAAGTCTAGGGTCTTTTTAACAAAACTACCGCACGAAGGGGTATCGGCCAATCTTGATCGCATGATCGCGAACGAACGGCCACGATTAGATCTGAGCGCGAGCGCACGCGGGCGAGCACTGACAAGCGGGCAGGAGTGTCAGTGACTAGGGAGGGAGAACAGGCTGACCAGTCAGGCCCAGTGCTAGGGGGCGCAGGCACTGCCAGGCGGGGCCTAGGGGCAGAGCGCGCAGACGCGGTCGATATCCGCATATCCGAACCGTTGAATCTGGGACAAACAGCTATGATGGGGTGCGCGGGATTTTGCAGCTCGATGAGCAGTGTTGCTCTCTCCGCAGCAATGAAGTCACCGAAGACGAGGCAGACACGGTCGCCGCGGGGGATCTAGGTCGCCGGTGAGGGCTGAAACGGGCTAGGAAGGTCCGGCAAACTCATTGGTGGCACTCTAGCCGCGAGAACAGGACCGAAGACAGCAGAACGACTGAGGAAGGTGCTCCTAGCAGGTCGGGTAACTCCGGCGAGGAACCCCGGCTACGTGGAGGGGGTTTTGGGCGAGCTAAGGCCTAGACTGGCTTCAGCAGAGTAAGGGGAACTCTACTGACCAACACAGGGGCACGTCATGAGGCTAAATCGGCTGGTCTTCGCGCGAGCATGGTGAACTGGCGCATCCAAACTCCGACGAGGCCAAAAATAGCTAAAGTAGGGTGAAATTAAGATAAACTAGAGACAGGAGCGAGTTCCTCACCTCGGGACGGAGCTCGGGGTGGCTTGGCGCGACATCTGGCGGGCTGGACGGCTGGCAGCGTGGCCGCGGATCTCTAGAGAGCGCGAGCGGCGATGGCAGAACACGAGAGAGGGCGAGTGTCACACCCGATTTTGGAAGGTAAACCGAATGAGAACCATGTACGTGCCAGGATCAGAACTCACATACACAGCGATTACATAATTGGACATCATCACACAATGCTCAAAGTAAATAGCGGAAAGGTACTTTAATTACATCAAGATGTCCAAGACATCCACAGAGTCTAATACATAGCCATAGTGTTCAACATCAATATCAAAGTGCGGAGTAATGAAATGTAGAAGATAAGCCTACATAGGCAGCTGACTGGGGGTTTGTCGCTAAAGTAAACTAGAACTCGACGTAGTCCTGGAACTCCTCAAAGTCCTCCATGTTACCAACATCTCCTCCTGAGCACTGAGTACAGTGGGGACAACCTGGGGTGGGTTAGTTTGTAAAGCAAGGGTGAGTACACATCAACGTACTCAGCAAATGTCCTGTTTGGCTAAAAGTGGACTAGCTGTATGTGGAGTTAAGGTTAAGCAGTTGCTTTTAGTTGGTCAAGCTTTATTACTACAAGTAGAGCCAGATTTTAGTAATAAACCCAGTTATTACCCAGAGACACTCCCTCCAAGAGGAAATACCAGAGTTAAAAATTATAACCATCATTACTGACCATCATCTTAAAAGTAACCAAAGTTCTTCTAATTGAAGAGGATCCTAAGGCTGCTCTTAACCGTGAGCACGGCTGATATACCAGTTCCTAACACTCTACAGAGGTCGTACACTTTACCCACAAGTCATGATTCCCTTTCTGCCCGGGGTTCTAGCCTCCCCATTGATCACTACCAAGGTGACCTAGCAGGGTCTCACTACGTAGCCTTTACAAAGATTTCCCAGAGGTCATAGTCACCCGTTAGGTTTCTCCAGTTTGATAAACACAGTACATCTCCCCAAAGGAAGGGTGACTAACAAAAACCAAATCGAGAACCTCTGCAACCAGCCTCGGCAGAGCAAGTACTGTTCCTAGACCCCATTGACAGCCCTACGACGAAGCCAACTACTCCTCTGGTTCCTCTAATTAATCAGCTAAGGGCGTCCCATTCTAGCCACATGGTTGCACTATCATCCCGGGTTGTCACTCCCCAAACATGTCCTTACGAAGAGGTACTCAGGAAACAGCCTGAGTCCCCTAAAGTAATCACAAGAACCTCATCAGGATAACATCATCGTATCATAAATAATCACATCATGTTAATTGATTAAGTTAAAGCAATAGCATAAGCTAACCATGATTAACCCAAAAGGTAAACAAGGATAAGGTAAATACAGACTAGTCAATCCTTAAGTTTCAATAATGTATTGTGGGACAGTGAATTATAAAGTAAAGTAGGACATGATAGGTCTGAGGACACTTGCCTTCACCAGGTTGTTGCTCAGAGGGACCTTCGGTAACACACTCAGGAACCACGTACTGCTCGTCGTCTAAATAAAGCGATCATACATTCAACACATTTGGAAAGTACAAATGAACAGCACATCAAACATGTACAAACATTGGAACACAATTCAAAAGATGTAGTATTAAATAAAGGAGAATGAGGTCAAGTTATAAAATGAATTATTCCTAATTAGGGGTTGATTACTCTCTAAGTGTTTGGAACATACCTCAAAAGGTAAAGTAGTAATTTAAACAAGAAAGAGATTAAATCATAAGATGGACTAATCTCATTTAGGAATTTGATTTTTCTTTAAGTGTTATCCATAATTACATAACCTAATTCTATTCATTTTATTGAGACCTAAAAGTTAAACCAAAAATGAATTCATGTAATGCATGTCACTAATCTCACAAGATTAAATATATTTTAACTCCAAGGGCTTTCATTTTATTTATTTCATTAAATAAATAAATTAACATATACATTAATCTTGTACCTATGTGTAAAATTAAAGTATACAGACTATAACTGACCATAATCTATTTGAACAGAGAATAATTTTATGAACATTTTTCAATTTGAACCACTAAATTTGGAGTTCATATGAAAAAGATATGAAATAAACAAGTTTTGAAGTTTGAAATATGAAATTAGGGCTAAATCTATGATTAAACAAAAGCACAGGGGGTATCACTAGTAGAAAAGAGCTCATAGCCTGCGGCACCCATAAATTATCACTGGCGGTTTCAGTTATCACGCGCCAGTAAAAAAACAAGGTGGACCCGACTTAGGAACCGCCAGTGGAAACCTATTTTCACTGGCGGTTATCTTAACACAACCGCTAGTGGAAATAGGGTATTTACACTGGCGGTTGGTGTAACAGAACCGCCAGTAGAAACCAATTTCCACTGGCGGTTGGTGTAACAGAACCGCCAGTGTAAATACCCTATTTCCACTGGCGGTTGTGTTAAGATAACCGCCAGTGGAAATAGGTTTCCACTGGCGGTTTTTCAAGCCAACCGCCAGTGAACTGTCTGTTATAAATACCCCTCTTCTTCCCCACGACAGTGAACTGTATGCTCGCAGCCAGCTTCCATTGGAGGCGATTTTGGAGGTCCAGATTTCACAAAAATATAAGGGGGGAGGTTTTGGTCTTCATTTCTTGGAAGAAGGTGGATAAGAAAGGTTGGTTTATGTTTCTTTGTCAATTTTTGTTCATTCTTGCTCAATTTTAGCCACATTTTGGATCTAGGGTTTTACATGTGAGAGAGAAGAGTATAGCTAGGTAATTTTCTCTATTTCCTCAAATGAGGTTGCATAAGATGGTTAGTTTTTGTCTATTCCCTCTCCTTTTTCATGTTTAGTTCTCAAATAAGTTTATCCATAACACATATTTAGTTGCTTAATGAATGGTGAATGTGTTGTATGGAAGGTTGGTTTAATTATGTTTCAATTGTCAGTTATTGTTTATTTTTGCTCAATTTTAACTACATTTTGAAACTAGGCTTTCACCATGTGTTAAAGATAGGTTTGGGTATTAATTTTTTTTGTTTATTAGTTGCTAGGAAAGTTTGGCTTATGTTTCTTTTGCCAAATTTTGTTCATTTTTCCTCCATTTTAGCCACATTTTGGATATAGGGTTTCACCATGTGTTAGAGATAAAGTAGTCTAACTACTTTTATTGGAAGAGATAAAGTAGTCTAACTACATTTTGTTAGCGACAAACCGAAGCATGTAATTTTACACGACTTTCTAGAGAGGAGAGGGAGAGGGAGAGAGAGCTATTGTTGCCAATGCGCTCGGAGCAGGTGCAGCACTTACCGTCCGTGCGGATGCAGCACTTTGCACATCCAGAATGCCCGTTCTTGCACTGATTTTACACAGAGCAGAGCATCATGCTGGAGTCTACCGATCAATATGTACTGTATATATACATGCATGGTAATCTGACTTGCCATGAAAACTTCGGACTGGAAGGGTAGGCAGCAGATGTCGCACTCCAACGCGTCCTTCTCCATGGATAGTGTCACAGTCGCCTCTTCCTCATCCTCCAACCCCGACTCTTCCTCATCCTCCATAGAGAAGCCGTGGTCTTTTTCCCGGTCATGGTTTATCACCTAGAACGCGAGGTAAAATATTGATTACCTCAAACAAACAGATGTCATTGTGCTATTACAAATATTTAATACGTCAACCTCTACCACTACACTACTACATCAATTGTGTCTATTGTTGGGGACTTGTTCTCAAATGCTTCGGATTAAGAACAAGGCAACATAAAAAGTGTTAAATGATAAAGCCCTTCGTCCTTTGAAACATTATTTCCCTTCGGGATATAATGTGTTCCGGACGAAGGTCACAAACAACATATCTTCGTAAGCACAATAAACTATGACGAAGAACTTACATGCAACATAAAGAGTAATATAAACATTTAAATATTATCACAACGTCATTTCTATTTTATTATCATATAAAAATAGAAATAAGTTCAAATTACAAGTGTACCTTCGGATTGAAGGAGGGCAAAAGTGCAAGGATGACGGAAAGCAAATGCCAAGTCAGCGTGAACAGTACGGGAGTACTGTTCATCTATTTATAGACACGGGACGCAACCCGTGTAAAATTACATTCATGTCCATTACATTTGCTAATGACTTATGGGAATCTATTAAGGCCGAAGTAGTCTTTTCATCTTTAAGTCGGTTCCCCTTTCTGCTGTCACGACGAAGCTTTCTGCGCATAGCTTCGGCTGTGCTCCATCCTTCGTACAGCTTGGGCTTCGTTCTGACCGTACTCCATGTTCATGATCTGAGTCCAAAGATACCTGCTCATATAATTCACTTGGAAAATATTGTCGGATCATGTTTTTGAGGACCTTCGGAGGACGAAGGCCCCCAACAGTAGCCCCTCGCAATATTAATTTGTTAGTGATAAATTCAGATTGCGATATGGACGAAGGCCTTAAGCCGAAGGTCCGAAAAAACACCTTCCCTTTGCTAGAATAGCAAAAGTCACTGACACCTAGGACCACATGGTTTCCGTCATATCGAGTGTATAAATAGGAGCCCGCCACATTTGATTTGGTACGCTCTCTTTGCCATCTGTTTTTCCTGCTTATAAAACTTTCTGCCCAAAAATATTTGTTTTCTGTCCTAGTTTTAATCTTCGGAAGCGAGAAGTAGAATCTCCGAAGAGATGTCTGAGGAGAAGAAGGCTGTTGTCGAGATGAAGCTAAGTCTCTCTGAAGAGAAGAACCTGGGCTTCCTTGAGGCAATGTCGAAGACCAATACAGAGAAGATCACCAAAGAGATTTTAGAAGGTTTATCTGAAGACACTGGTGACAGCGACAGTTATGATGTAGAAAGCGGTGGGGGAGAGTCTGAAGATCGACCATGGCGGCCAAGTCACTCGGTTTTCGGGAAAACCACTATCAAGCAAAGTCATATTGACAATATGAGGGGGAGATATTTTCGAGATATATCTATTGTGAGAGCTGATGCTGGAGAAAGGACTTCTCCCACCCCCGAAGAAGATGAGGTTGTGATCTTCCGAAGCTTTCTCAAGGCTGGGCTTCGGTTCCCTCTAAGCAGTTTTGTTGTCGAAGTCCTGAAGACATTTCAAATTTACCTTCATCAAATTACTCCGGAAGCTATCATAAGAATGGGAATCTTTGTCTGGGCTGTGAAAAGCTAAGGTTTAGAACCAAATGCTAAAAGCTTTTGCAAAATTCATGAGTTGGTATATGAGACGAAACCCTGGGGAAAAGAACAATATCACAACAACTTTGGGTGTTACAGCTTCGGTGCCCGCTCCGGGTCAAGCCGCCCTGTGCCAACCTTTCGGAAGAGGTGGCCCGGAGCCTGGATGACAGAATGGTTCTATGTAAAGAATGACTTGACAGCGCAGGAAGATGTTAAGAGTATCATTATGCGCCCCATCTGGCAACGCTTCGGACTCCGAAAGCCGAAGGTTGAAATGGATGAAGCAGCCGAAGAATGCCAAAGAGCCTTCGGCGTAGTCTGCTCTTTTATTGGGACAAGGGATCTGGTCCAAGAGCATATTGCCTTCAGGGTGTGGCCACTTGCAGGAAAGTGGGAAATGCCGAAGGAGACCATCAAAGAGTCTGACGAAGGTGAACTAGTCAGACTAAAATACTCATTCAAATACGGGGATAAATTTGTTGAACCTGATGACGACTGGTTAAAAAGCATTGAAACATTAAGTGACGAACTGCTTGGGGTATATTCGAAGGCCGAGAACACTGCATTATCGGCAGCCTTCGGAGGCCGAAAGAAGAAGAGGCTCAACCGGGTATTTGATGCAATCGGGTTTGTCTACCCTGACTATCATTATCCGGTGCTGGGCCGCAAAAGAAAAAATACTTCTCCTGCAACAGAAGTTGCCACCAGTGCTTCTAGTGAGCCAGCGCCGCAAGGAAAAAAGACGAAGGTGCTCACCCACCGCGCACGTTTTATTGAGCCGGCCACAGTGCCTGAATTTATCGGTAAAGTCCCCTTGGCCACTGCAAGTACAGAACTAGCTCCAGTGCCGAAGATCGAAGAAAAAACTAAAGCGCCTTCAGCAGAGAAGGCAGAAAAACCGAGAACTGAAGGACCAAAAATATTGGAAATCTTAAGTCCTTCAGCAAATGTTGAAACAATAAAAAATCAAAAGGGCCCATCTGTGACCCCAAAAAGAAAAAGAATGGCGAACGTTTTAGACGTTTTGGAGACAATTAAGTCTTCAAGCATAACTCCAAAGAGGACTGTTGAACTTTCTGGAGTGTCTACTGAAGCGTTAGTTGCTGAAGCTTCGAAGCAACAACCTGAGGCTGAAGCTGGGCCTCCAGAGCCCAGCAAGGAACAGCCTCTGGAAGCCGAAAAAATAAAAGTGCCAGAGCCAATTTTGGTTGAAGAAATTGACACTGCCGCCCCCGAAGCTCCTTCCACCATATGCGATTACATTGTGCGACATGCTTCGGGGAAGAAATTGTCTGAAGAAGAGATTTATGAAGCCAAACACTATGCGAAAGAATTAAAATATCCGAAGGGGGCACTAGTGTTCAATGGGACAAACGAAGATGACTTCCTATACTGTCTCCCTAACAACAAAGAATTATCTGTCTGCCGGGAGATGGCTAGGAGTATGGGGTTCCCGAAGCTCGAAGCTGGCTTATGTGCTATGACGAAAGAAGATCTCGCGGATAGTCTTGCGTATAATAGCCTGAAGGTATGGGAATTAGACGTTTGAAAAATTTTACAATTCGTAATTCATTCTTTTATTCTTATATGGATTCTTTTTCGTATAGGGTTTAATTCTAAGCAACGCATTAAGAGCACAAAAGAGTGCCGAAGACGAGAGTTATGAAATTGCGTTCAACAATTTACGATCAGAAGTTATTAAACTGAGAAACGAAGCTCTAGAAAAAGATAAAATTCTGCTTACATTGGTAGACAAGATAAAAAAGGACGAAGCTGCTGCAAAGGTTCAGGCCGAAGCTCACAGACGCGAAATTAAAGATCTTCAGAAGCAATTGGCCCGGGCGAAAGAAGAACGCATACTTGAAGAGACGAGGCGGGAATGTAGCGACCAATGGGCTAATCATTTGGAAGGAACCGTTGAAGAGCTTCGGTCTTCTAAGAAAAGGTGCTACGAAAAATCCATGGATTGTATAAAGAAAATAAAAACCAGCTTCGCCAGTGTTGGCGCATTTTCGAGTGAAGAAGATTTTGTGAGAGGTAACCCAGAAGGGCCGATAGAATGGATCTGCCACGAAGCTGAAGCCTTCGAAGAAATTCTAAACAGCCGAGGTGACATTTGCGCCTTCTCGGGTGCCAGGGGGATTGCTTCTATACTGGAGAAAAAAGGCTGCGATCATGTTAAGGTTCTTGCACAATCCGAAGCCGGCTTATCCCCTGAAGATATTAAAGACCCCTCGGCCGAAGCTAGCCAGGCTGGTGGAAAATTTTTCACCGATGTCTGGGACAATGGTGGCCGAGAAATGGCCCGAGAAATTATCCAAAAAAGCGAAAAAGGCATTCATGATGCTAGGAAAGCAGCAGAAGCTGCTGAAAAAAGCACAGAGCCCAAAGGGCAAATAGGTATTAACTAGTGTTTTTTATTTCTTTGTTGTAATTTTTGATTTCAAACTTGACGACGGCTTGTAATAGTAATAAGTCCGCATCCACTCTTCCCTCAGAACCTGCTGGATCGTCGGCTGGCCCCCACACGAAGGGGGATGACGAAATTAGACAAATGGCCGAAGCTATCATGGATAAAGTTGTTGAACAACTACTAAATGAGGCTGCAGAAGTAGTACTCAGGGAAGTCTAGATGTTATTGTAAAAACATTTGAAATGTGATCTATGTAATATTTTGTAACTTTGAATGTAATATACAAATTTCTTTTTAAGATTCAATTCTTTACGATGCATGAAATTTAACATACATACCGTTTTTGAGCCTTCAGCGAAAAAACACCTTCCCTTCTTTTCATGCTTCGTGAAGAAAAACTTTTATGTATCCCGACAACTTTGATACTGCTCTGATGAAGCATATCTATGCTTCGTAAAAAATTTTTCCGAAGATGTACTTCGAAGGTCAATATCGTATTCCCTTTTTCTGCTTTAGCACAATTTTCACTTTTTCAAAACATTCTCCGAAGATCGATATTGTATCCCCTTCTTGTGCCATATGCAGCATGATGTATGATGCTTATGCTATGCAAAATGATGTGATGATGTTATGTTATGTAGATGACATTTGTTCCGAAGATACACACATATCCAACAAAATATTTTTGTACCAGCGCTGACTTTTCGCTGTAAGCTCTGCATTCCCTTAGGAACGACTTTGGAGCTTCTTCGCCTTTTACTTAGGCGGTATCAGCGTTGACTTTTCGCTGTAAGCTCTGCATTCCCTTAGGAACGACTTTGGAGCTTCTTCGCCTTTTACTTAGGCGGTATCAGCGTTGACTTTTCGCTGTATGCTCTGCATTCCCTTTGGAACGACTTTGGAGCAGAAAACTTACACTGCGTTCCCTTTGGAACGACTTTTTCTGATTTCAGCAAACTTACTCTGCGTTCCTTAGAACGACTTTTTGTGGCTTCGAAGGATTTTCAATAATTCGAAGGTCCTCCTTGTTATCGTAAACTTTTTCATGAAAACTAAAAAATGTCCTTTATTACACAGAAAATAGAACTGAATGGAAAAAACTGGTAGGATATTTGTCAATAGATGTGCTTCGACTCTGGCACAGTGCTATTGACTGTGCGAGCTTCGGATTGTTCTCTGAGATCCCTTTGGTGTGGAGCATATTGGCTCCCTTCTGGCTGTTGGCCTTGTTGCAACGGTGGTGGAGGCGGAGGCTGTTGCCAGGAAGCTTGGGGTTGACTCGCCGAAGCAACAGAAACTGCTGGGTGGTTGCCTATGTATTCTGGGATGTAATGCGGATGGTACGAAGCAGTATGCATGACCTGCTTCGGCTGAGCTTGTTGCGCTGCAGCTTCGGCTATCTCCTTTTGCTTCTGGATGGTAACATGGCACATCCTGGTGGTATGGCCCTTGTTTTCACCACAGAATAAGCAAAATACTCTCCTTGGTTGATCTCCAAATCTTCCGCCGAAGCCCCTGGCGCCTCTGCCTCTTGGAGCTGGTGGCCGAAAGAAACTTTGCTGTTGCCCCGAAGCCTGTGAGGAGCACTGCGGCCTGTTCTGCTGACTCCCCTTATCATCATTTTGAGTAGAGTTGTGGATGGACCTGACATGCCTCGGATAGAATCTTCCTCCGAAGCCCCTGGTCATTTCAGAAAATCTGAAAGCCTCCTCCCTTCTTTGGCGAAAATCGTTGTCGGCACGAATGTACTCGTCCATGCTCTGGAGCAGCTTCTCCAAAGTTTGAGGAGGCTTCCTAGCAAAGTATTGAGCTGAAGGTCCAGGACGAAGCCCCTTGATCATGGCCTCGATGACAATTTCATTGGGCACCGTTGGTGCCTGCGCCCTCAAACGCAAGAACCTTCTGACATACGCCTGAAGGTATTCTTCATGATCCTGAGTGCATTGGAACAGGGCCTGAGCAGTGACCGGCTTCGTCTGAAACCCTTGGAAGCTGGTTAACAACATGTCCTTCAGCTTTTGCCATGAAGTGATCGTTCCTGGTCGAAGGGAGGAATACCAGGTTTGAGCAACACTCCTTACAGCCATAACAAAAGACTTTGCCATGACTGCCGTATTGCCACCATATGAAGATACTGTTGTTTCGTAGCTCATCAAAAACTGCTTCGGGTCTGAGTGGCCGTTGAACATGGGAAGCTGGGGCGGCTTGTAGGATGAAGGCCAAGGTGTAGCCTGCAGCTCAGCGGACAGAGGAGAAGTATCATCAAAAGCAAAATTTCCATGGTGGAAATTCTCATAGCAGTCATCTTCGTTGAAGAAACCCTCCTGATGAAGATCCTTGTGCTGAGGCCTTCGGTTCTGCTCATCCTGAGTAAGATGGCGAACTTCTTCAGAAGCTTCGTCTATCTGCCTTTGCAGTTCAACTAGCCTGGCCATCTTTTCCTTCTTCCTCTGCACCTGTTGATGAAGCATCTCCATATCCCTGATCTCTTGGTCTAGCTCATCCTCCTGAAGCGTCGGGCTGACGGCCTTCCTCTTCTGGCTTCGGGCCTCCCGAAGAGAGACAGTCTCCTGATAGTGGTCCAGCGGTTGCAGGGCTGCAGCCCCAGTTGCTGAAGCTTTCTTCGGCGCCATAGCGAAGGTTTATGGCTTCCGAAGGTGTTCAAAAACTCAAAGTGGAAGTGAGTTCACCGGAGGTGGGCGCCAATGTTGGGGACTTGTTCTCAAATGCTTCGGATTAAGAACAAGGCAACATAAAAAGTGTTAAATGATAAAGCCCTTCGTCCTTTGAAACATTATTTCCCTTTGGGATATAATGTGTTCCGGACGAAGGTCACAAACAACATATCTTCGTAAGCACAATAAACTATGACGAAGAACTTACATGCAACATAAAGAGTAATATAAACATTTAAATATTATCACAACGTCATTTCTATTTTATTATCATATAAAAATAGAAATAAGTTCAAATTACAAGTGTACCTTCGGATTGCAGGAGGGCAAAAGTGCAAGGATGACGGAAAGCAAATGCCAAGTCAGCGTGAATAGTACGGGAGTACTGTTCATCTATTTATAGACACGGGACGCAACCCGTGTAAAATTACATTCATGTCCATTACATTTGCTAATGACTTATGGGAATCTATTAAGGCCGAAGTAGTCTTTTCATCTTTAAGTCGGTTCCCCTTTCTGCTATCACGACGAAGCTTTCTGCGCATAGCTTCGGCTGTGCTCCATCCTTCGTACAGCTTGGGCTTCGTTCTGACCGTACTCCATGTTCATGATCTGAGTCCGAAGATACCTGCTCATATAATTCACTTGGAAAATATTGTCGGATCATGTTTTTGAGGACCTTCGGAGGACGAAGGCCCCCAACATCTATATTACATTTTGTTAGCGACAAACCGAAGCATGTAATTTTACACGACTTTCTAGAGAGGAGAGGGAGAGGGAGAGAGAGCTATTGTTGCCAATGCGCTTGGAGCAGGTGCAGCACTTACCGTCTGTGCGGATGCAGCACTTTGCACATCTAGAATGCCCGTTCTTGCACTGATTTTACACAGAGCAGAGCATCATGCTGGAGTCTACCGATCAATATGTACTGTATATATACATGCATGGTAATCTGACTTGCCATGAAAACTTCGGACTGGAAGGGTAGGCAGCAGATGTCGCACTCCAACGCGTCCTTCTCCATGGATAGTGTCACAGTCGCCTCTTCCTCATCCTCCAAACCCCGCCTCTTCCTCATCCTCCATAGAGAGAGAGATAGAGGAGAGAGAGAGATAGAGGAGAGAGAGAGATAGAGGAGAGAGAGAGGAGAGAGAGAGGATAGAGAGAGAGAGGAGAGAGAGAGAGAGGGTTTCACATTTTAGCCACATTTTTGGATATAGGGTTTCACCATGTGTTTTATGTTACTTTTTTACAGGTGGTGATGGAGAGGACATCCTGGATGTATAACTTATCAAGGCTAGATCCATCATACATATCCGAGGTCCATAGGTTTATTGATGTCGCTACGAACCATGCTTGGAGAACAAAGACAAAACACATATATTGTCCATGCATGGACTGCAAAAATGCTGCTGTATTTAATGACACAGAACAAATCATATCTCATCTGGTATGCCGAGGATTTATGAAGGATTACACAATTTGGACAAAGCATGGAGAGGGTAGCTGTTCGCCTTATACGACTGGAAACCCTGAGAACATCGACGACAGATTTCAGTTCGTTCACGAGACACACCAACCTCTTCCACAGAGCGAACATGTAGTGCAAAATGTTACTGATCATGGTTACGCTGGAGGAAATGAACATGATAGACCTCATGTTCTGCCAAGTGTTATGGATGAGGAAGATGCAGAGTTGCTAGAGGCAATGTTGCGTCGTCATACAGATCAATCGATGTTCTTAATGAAAGGTATGGAGTCCCTGAAGAAGGCAGCAGAAGAGCCTTTGTACGACGAGTCTAAGGGTTGTACCAAAGAGTTCACGACGCTCCGGTCTGTGCTAAAGCTGTTGATGTTAAAAGCTAAATATGGTGTGTCTGATGCTGGCTTCGATGCGTTCTTGAGTATTATCGCAGACATGCTTCCAAAGGAGAACAATGTGCCTGCTAACACGTACTATGCAAAGAAACTAATCAGTCCGCTCACTATGGGTGTGGAGAAGATCCACGCGTGTAGAAATCACTGTATCCTTTATCGAGGTGATGATTATAAAGACTTGGAGAGCTGCCCAAAGTGCGGTGCAAGTAGGTACAAGACGAATAAAGACTATCGAGAGGACGAAGAGTGTGTTGCATCCGTGTCTAAAGGGAAGAAGCGAAAGAAAGCCCAAAAAAAGACTTCAAAATCCACGAGCAAAGAAAAAGAAGAAGTAGACTATTATGCGCTCAAAAAGATTCCTGCTTTGGTGATGTGGTACCTCCCCGTCGTTGATCGATTGAGGTGTTTGTTCGCTAATCCTGAGGATGCCAGACTTATGAGCTGGCATGCTTCTGATGAGCACAAAAACGATGGGAAGCTTCGACATCCAGCCGATGGGAAGCAGTGGCAAGATTTCAATGACAACCACCAAGACTTTGCCGATGAACCGAGAAATGTTAGGTTCGCACTGAGTACTGATGGAATGAACCCATTTGCTGAGAGGAGCAGCAAGCATAGCACATGGCCGGTGATCCTCACCATATACAACCTTCCTCCATGGTTGATGCAGAAACGGAAGTACATTTTGCTAACCATCCTTATTTCTGGACCTACACAACCTAGAGTTGACATGGATGTATTTTTGGAGCCCTTAATGGAGGATATGAAAATATTGTGGGAAACGGGTGTTCAAATGTTGGATGAGTATCGTAAAGGTTCATTCACGCTGAGAGCAATTCTTTTTGTTACGATCAACGATTACCCTGCTCTCTTCACATTATCAGGCCAGTTTAAGGGAAAGGTTGGTTACACAGTATGCATTGATGGAACTGCTTACGTATCCCTTGCTGCATCTAGGAAGATAGTTTACATGAGGCACAGACGCTTTTTATTGGAAGGACACAGGTACCGCATGCGAAAGATGGATAAGTACTTCGACAATAATGGTGAACTACATTCTACTGCTCCATCGGGTAACAATAGAGGTCATAGAGTTTTTGAAATAGTCAGGAATATCAAGTTTGTTTTCGGGAAGAAGACAAAAGACGGAAAAACAAGGAAGGATGTCAAACCAGCTTCGGGGGCTATATTCAAGAAGAAGTCTATTTTCTTCGAGTACTTGCCTTACTGGAAAGAGTTAGATGTGCGGCATGCGATCGATGGTATGCACGTTCAGAAGAACGTGTTTGAAAGCATAATGGGCACCTTGCTAGACATAAAGGGCAAAACAAAAGAAGGGCTCAATTCACGCATGGACTTGGTAGATTTAGGCATAAAAAAGGAACTACATCCCGTTCTTCAAGAAAATGGGAAGTACCATCTCCCAGCAGCAAGCTACAATCTCAATGTAGATGAGAAACATGCGATGTGTGTTTGGCTCAAGAATTTGAAAGTCCCATCCGGATTCTGCTCTAGCATACGGAGTATTGTGTCAATGAAAGACCTGACAATCACCAACTACAACTCACATGATTGCCATGTCATGCTGACTACATTCCTACCTATTGCCATCAGGGCTATAAATCCTTTGTTTTTAAAGATGGCAATCACACGGTTGTGCTACTTTTTCAACAGGATTTCACAAAAGGTAATTGGCCGTGATGAGTTGGCATCTCTTCAGGAATTCGCAGTGGAGACAATATCACAGTTTGAGATGTGTTTCCCTCCATCGTTCTTTGATATTATGGTGCACCTTGTGGTGCACTTGGTGCCACAAATAGAGGCATTGGGTCCTATGTACTTGCATGAAATGTGGACGTATGAGCGTTTCATGTCAATACTGAATGGCTATGTATCAACCCGTGCTCGTCCCGAGGCATCCATGATAGAGGGGTACTGTACCGAAGAGGCCATTGAGTCTGGAGGTCCATTCTGCAATAGTATCCTAAAAGACCAGGTTGCAATAGGTCTACCTCCGTCACGACACGAGGGTAGACTGTATGGAAGCGGGAGGATGGGACGGAAATCTTTCATCCCACCGGATTACGATATAGTACTTGAGGCACATCAGAGCATCCTACATCAGCTAACGATAATGGAGCCATTTATCCAACAACACATCAATGAGCTTCGCGAGCAAAATCCTGGGCATACGGATAATTGCGTAATGAAGCAACATAAGCAGCGGTTCAACACATGGCTAATGGTGAAGGACATTCCACGTGGAGAAACAATAGAAGAACAAACCATCAAGGGCTTGGCATCTGGACCATCACGCCAGGTCACAACATGGCAAACCTATGACATTAGTGGATTCACATTTTGTACCAAGTCCAAGGACAAAAAGAGCATGTCACAAAACAGTGGTGTTCGATGCGAAGCCATAGATGATGAAACTGGTGAGATTATTACATATTTTGGCTTTATTGAGGACATATGGGAACTAGACTATGGTACATTTCAGATCTCGGTTTTCCGATGTCAATGGGTTGAAGACAAACATGTCACGGTAGACAACTATGGGGTCAGAGTTCTTGATCTAAGTAAGGTAGGTTACAAAGATGACCCATGGATCCTTGCTAATCGTGCTGCACAGGTCTTCTATGCTGAACAGATCATTTCTAACAATGAGAAGAAAAGCACCGACAAACCGAAGCATGTAGTTTTTCCTGGAAAACAACAAGCTATAGGAGTTGATGGTGTATCTGATTTAGAGAATTTTAACCAGTTCAACAACATGTCTCTTTTCATAGACCATCCAACCAAGATAAGGAACGTTGAGCGAAGCATCCCACGCAATTCGTTGCCCTGGGTACGCCACGATGGACAAGGCAGAACAATAGCTTCCTAGATTATATACTTGTCATGTAATTGATTATTGTTAGGACTTGTCATGTAATTGATTATTGTTAGTGAGAAACTGAAGCATGTAATTGTCTTCATTCAATTTTCGTGGCTACCATTTACAATTTTACATGACTTTCTATTGACTTTATGGAGAGAGAGGAGAGGGGGAGAGAGAGGAGAGAGAGGAGAGGGAGAGGAGAGAGAGGAGAGGGAGAGGAGAGAGAGAGGATGGAGAGAGAGGAGAGAGAGAGGAGAGAGAGAGGGGATGGAGAGAGAGGATGGAGAGGGAGAGGGGAGAGAGAGTGGAGAGGAGAGAGAGGATGGAGAGGGAGAGGGGAGAGAGAGTGGAGAGGAAAGAGAGGAGAGGTAGAGGGAGAGAGAGGATGGAGAGAGAGGAGAGAGAGAGGGGATGGAGAGAGGTAAAAGTATACTAAACAATATATAAAAGTATACTTAATATAATATATAAAAAGTGAAGTAAAACAATATATAAAAAACTATGTTAATAATAATAAAATACTATTTCTACTGGCGGTTAGAAATGGCTTCCACAGACTGTAGAAGCCATTTCTACTGGCGGTTCTCGTTGTCAACCGCCAGTAGAAATGGCTTCTACAGTCTGTGGAAGCCATTTCTACTGGCGGTTCTCGTTGTCAACCACCAGTAGAAATGGCGCCTATATAAAGGGTGGCGCGCGGGAGCCGAAAAATTTACAAGTCCCTGGCGCCAGTTCACATTCAAGACGCCGTCAGGCTGCGGGATTTCGACCCCGAGGATTTCGCCGGCGATCGTCCCCGTGCCCGTCCCCACGCCGCCATTCCCGCCCCGCGCCCCCGCACCGCCGTCAGGTTTCTCCCTCTGTCCCTCTTCTTCCGTACCGCCGCCGTCTACCGCGCCGGCAGCCGCCGCCGCCGCGTTCCTAGGGCACGCGCCGCGCGCCGCCGAGAGGGAGGAAGAGAGAGGAAGGAGAGGGAGAGGGAAGAGAGAGGAGGGCACGCGCTGCCGCCGCCGAGAGGGAGGAAGAGAGAGGAAGGAGAGGGAGAGGGAAGAGAGAGGAGGGAGAGGGAGAGAGATAGAGGGAGGGAGAGGAGGGTGAGAGAGAGAGAGGAGGGAGAGGAGAGAGATAGAGAGAGGGAGAGAGATAGAGGGAGAGGGAGAGAGATAGAGGGAGGGAGAGGAGGGTGAGAGAGAGAGAGGAGGTTGAGGAGAGAGATAGAGAGAGGGAGAGAGATAGAGGGAGAGGAGAGAGATAGAGGGAGGGAGAGGGAGAGAGATGAGGGAGAGGAGAGAGATAGAGAGAGGGAGAGGGAGAGAGATAGAGAGAGGAGGGAGAGGGAGAGAGAGGAGAGGAGATGAGAGTATTCATACAATACTTATTTTTATTCATATGTGTGTTCATATGTGTTCAAATGTATGTGTTCAATATATATATATGTGTGTTTATATGTGTTCAAATATATGTGTTCAATATATATATGTGTGTTCATATGTGTTCAAATGTATGTGTTTAATATATATATATATGTGTGTTCATCTAGTTGAATATATACATAAAAATTAAGAGCTAAACTCGATAAAAATCATCGGGTTGAATATATACATTGTAATTTTATCCGTCACAACTCGATAATATACGTATCCGATCCGATCCGAATTCGATCTGAACTCGATAATTTTTCCGTACGACTCTCCCTCTCTCCCTCTCTATACGTCCTATGCGACTCTCCCTCTCTCCCTCTCCTCGTCCTATACGACTCTCCCTCTCTCCCTCTCTATACGTAACTCGATAATATCCATACGATTCTCCCTCTCTCCCTCTCTATACGTCCTATGCGACTCTCCCTCTGTCCCTCTCTCCCCGTCCTATACGACTCTCCCTCTCTCCCTCTCTATACGTAACTCGATAATATACGTAACTCGATAATATCCGTAACACGATACTATACGACTATACGATACTATATGGTTAGGGTTTAGGGTTAGGGTTAGGGTTAGGGTTATGGTTAAGGGTTAGGGTTAGGGTTAAGGGTTAGGGTTAGGGTTAAGGGTTATAGTTAGGGTTAGGGTTAGGGTTATGGTTAAGGGTTAGGGTTAAGGGTTATAGTTAAGGGTTAGGGTTAAGGGTTATAGTTAAGGGTTATAGTTAGGGTTAGGGTTAAGGGTTCGGGTTTTGGGTTAGGGTTAGGGTTTAGGGTTAGGGTTAGGGTTAAGGGTTTAGGGTATTTGTTAATATGAATTTAATTATTGCTTACGTTAATATGTGTTAATATGTATTTAATTATTGCTTATGTATTTGTATATATATAGCTCAATGAGTTCTCCGATCAAGGACCAAGGATTAGTACCCGAGCACATGGACAAGAGTGTTGCTCAAGAACAATCCAGCAGTGAAGGATATGAAACGCCTAGCGACCCTTTTCCTACCACTAGCATAGATAGGGCCGCTCTCCGTGAGTTGCAACGTGACCCTACTTATGATCCACGAGAAGCTGAGGTAAAAGTACGCATCTTTAGCTTCGTATGTGTACCCTACTGATTTCACATGCATGATCTCTTGTGCATTTTATTACATGAATAGGAGGTCGTGTCTGAATTTCGTGCGATACTCGAAGAAGCCGTGGCACGATACGAAGACGTACCGGAGCCGACCCAAGACGCACCGGAACAGACCAAGACAACAATCGAGACGTCAAGGAAAAGGAAGCAGAGCGATCGAAAAAGAGGTGACAGGGGGCTGAACAAGTTTCCCGACAAAACATACAAAATCTCAGACGTGAGCCCGAAAGGTCAGCCCCTAGCTCCAGAAGAGGCACTACCTAAGTTCCGGAATGCACTTGGGTTTTTAGTTAGAGATAATCTTGACATAACAATACGACAGTGGAGAGATGTGTCAGATGATGTCAAGAATCAAATATGGAATAAGCTATTAATGAGGTTCGTTCTGCCTCGGGGTTCAGAAGAACTCGTGAAGGAATACACGATGAAGCAGCTTGCAATCAATTTCCGAAACTGGAGGTCTGAGATGAACACAAAGTTTGCAAAGAAAGGTCTGGACCCGACCAAAAAATATAAAATCTCAGCAGGTCAGTGGGCAGTATTTCTAGAGCAGAGGAGCAGCCCTGATTTCATATCTCTAAGTGAGGCAAATTCGGAACTATCAAAGAAGAACAAGTACCGCCACCACCTAGGCACAGGTGGTTACAAGCGTCAGGTTCCTAAATGGAGACAAGAAGACGCCGAGAAGAAGGCCGCAGGGTTGCCGACGCTGTCCGAGCAACTTGGTGAAAGGGCGGCAAATTGGCTCCGTGCTAGAAAACCAAGGGAAACCGAGACCGGTGTATCTTTTGTTGATCCCATTGTCGAAGAAGCGGCAAAAAACATATATACAATGGCAGCTAAGCAGAGCCAAGGAACTTTTAAGCCACAAAGGGAAAGAGACATCCTAACGGCTGGTCTCGGTAACCCTGAGCATCCTGGCCGTGTACGAGGAATCTCGTCTAAGGAAGGATGGAAGGAAGGATTCGGACCACAGTGGGAAGGTCTGTACAGGAAACGTGATCGATACAAGGAAGAGATGGCGGATTATTTTAAGGAGGAGGCCAAGAAAGAGTTCAAAGCCATGATGTCTCAAATGCTATCGAATCCTCCTCCAGAATTGATGCAACAGTTGGCGAGTGCGATGTCTGTTCAACAGATGACCACTCCACAGATACAAATAATTCCAGCAGCTCAACCGCCGGCTTCCACAGATTGTACGACATTACCAAGCTCTGTTGCTTCAACGGGAAATAAGGATCGTTATCCAGTTGATGACATCACAAGGCCTGTGGCGTGCACACTGGTTATAAGATATGGTATTAACAATAAACGTACAAAGAAAGTAGCCACAGGCCTTGCGATCCCAGGACGCAAGTTCCATGGAAACGATATTCCAGATGATTATTGCAAAGTAGAAGTGACGACGGTCGTCCAAGGATCCGAGGACGACATGCTAGACATCCCTGGGCCCGAAGGTATCGAGAAACTTGGACAAGCTATCAAGAATTTTATCCTTTGGCCTCGAAGGGATGTCGAATTGCTTGATTGGTCGAATTCGTCGCAGGCGTCGCAGGCCCAACCGTCTCCGCCTTCTCAAATTGTTGTTCCTATTGTACATCCATCATCACCTCCTCAAACTTCACATGCTGCTCCTCATCCTTTTTCTGACCCACCGTCTCCGCCACAAGCATCACCATTCAGGGCTCCACCACCTTCTCCTCCCCATCCTCTTGGTGACCCACTGTCTACGCCACCATCAAGGGATCCACCTTCTCCACAACCATCAAAGGATCCAAGGCCATCAAAGAAATCTAAACTTCCTATTCCAAAATTGGTGTCCCCGTATCAGAAAAAGAAGAGTAAAGCTACTACTGCTGGCACAGCTCGGTTTTTGAAAGGGATTGGACGGAGCCTCACGTCACAAACTGTTGATTTGGCCAAGCACGAGGAGTCTGCAAAAAAGGCTGAGGCAATGGCCGCAAAGATAAAGAAGCCAACTAAGGCAGATTACAAAAACGTGCCTAAAAATTATGTGCCGGGCAGACCTCTGCTACCTCTTGAGAAACTAAGAAAGGTCCCGGCTGGTGTTAAAAGGTTGCATGACTGGTACATGCGGGCATCATCGGTTGGCATCGACACCATTAGTGTGCATATACCAGACCATGCTTTTATTGGTTCGGACCAAAAGGCCGTTGTTACATTCGAGGACATGTGGTTAATGATGAACCTTCAGAGACTCGACGTGCAACTTGTAACGATGTTTGCATTGTAAGTGTCGCTCATACTTCCACATATGTGTGTTATTATTAGTGAGCTGTATAAAATTTCAATATCTGACATGCACGTGTGACTTGCAGAATGCAACATGATCAGCAGGAGATCCTTTACGGTACCAAGCCCAATGCTAGTGCCAGTAAAAGGGTTGGGTATCTCAACCCAATACTTATATCCGAGGAAAGCCACACTTTTAGAATCGGGAAAGACAACGATGAATTACGGGGAAAGACGGACGAAGAAGTTGAGAAGCGTATAAAGGATATGAAGAAGGATTTTGAAGCTCGATACGCCACCTACATAGGACATGCAATGCTTCAATTTCAAGACAGGGAAGCCATAATGGCCCCGTACAACTTTAAGTAAGTGTGATTTTGCATAAATAAAATTAATAATTTCAATACACATGCATCACAAATTTGATTCGTACAGGGACCACTGGATATGCTTCCTCATTTATCCTAAGGTTGGAAAGGTGCTGGTGCTCGACTCCTTGAACTTCGACCCTTCGACATATGCAACATTCCTCAGCATCTTAGAGCTGTAAGCCTTTTCTATGCATGCATACTTTTATCGATTAAAATTTGAGAATAACATGGTGATTCTATTTGAGATCACAGGGCTTATAGATTCTATAAGATGAGAGGTGGAAAGTACGACCTGTCGAAACAATGCGTGCCACTAGACATCCATCATCACTGGCCGGTAAGTATGTGATTTTATGAATACATATCATACACAATGTTGCAACTAAATAACCAATCTCCCGTTATGTAGTGCCACAAGCAACCACAAGGATCGGTCCTATGTGGATTCTATGCGTGCGAGTTCATGAGAGTGAACGGACGATACATCACGAACCCTGACAAGGTATTATTAGTAATAGTCAAGTATGTATTTATGTCATTAAAGATGCAAATGTGTTATTATTGAGTATAAATAGATGATGTTTATAAAATTCCTTTACAGCAATTTCAACGAGGAAACCCGGAGAACTTGACCGAAGCTGCATTGTATGGCATAGTCGAGGACCTCTGCACATTCATATTGAAAGAGGTCATTCCCGCAGAAGGAAAATATCACGATGCTTCCGGAACATTAGCTTTGCCAGAGTTTAGAATACTAACAGAAATTAGTAGATTATCTCTTAGCCGAGATAGTTATTAGAGCTTAGGTGAAAACTTATGATGTATAGAATGCATGAAGCATATATGGTTGTAAACAGAATACTTTGATGTATATAAATGTATGATAGAATTTAATTTCATGTTGCTTTCAATATCAATATAGATCTATATATATATGTTTGTGTGTGTGTAAATAAATATATATATAATTCAGTATTGTTTGAAATTTTGAAAAAAGGCGAGAAAACTTCCACTGGCGGCTAAATAAAGAAAACCGCCAGTGAAAAGTGCATTTCCACTGGCGGTTTGCTTTATAAAACCGCCAGTGGAAATGCATTTTCACTGGCGGTTTTCTTTATTCAGCCGCCAGTGGAAATGCACTTTTCACTGGCGGTTCCTTAAGAAAACCGCCAGTGAAAATGCACTTTTCACTGGCGGTTCCAAAATAACCGCCAGTGGAAATGCTGATTTCCACTGACCCCTAGCACTGGCGGTACTGAAAAACGCCTGTGTAAATAGGTTTAGAACCGCCACTATAGAGCTTCTGTGTACTAGTGTATTTAAAATAAACCAAGGGCATGTGCGCTAAAATAGAGGACGGTGGGTTGATTTCCTGAAAGCCGAGGGTCTCTTAAGTAAAATTCACACGTGAAGGGGTACAGGGTAATCTCGACCTTCGGATCAGAGATCAACGGCCAGGATTAGATCGCGCGGGCGCACGGACGTGACTGACAGGCGGGGACAGGGCGTCTGCGAGCCAGGGCGGGCTGACCGGCCGGGCCCAGCGGCAGGGGCGCGGGTGAGGGGGAAGAGAGAAGGGCGGTTGGATCTGGATTAGAGGGCTACGATCAGATCCGCTCTGGTTAAATCCAAACCGCCCGATCTCGGACGGACGCCTGAGATCTAATGGCTAGGGGCAGAGACAGGCGCGGTGGCGCCGCTCGGTCCCATGGCGAGAGCCTGTCGAAGAAGAGGGGACTGGCCACGGCGGGGCTCTAGAGGCTTGGGGACTAGCTCGGGCACGTTTAGGGCGGTCTAGTGGACTCAGCCATGGGCATCACGACGGTGCGGGAGCACCAGAGGGCGCTGCACACGACGAGGCGGGCTAACGGCGGTGTGGGGCAACTCCGGTGAACAATCGCGCGCTAAGCAGGGCGGTAACGGCCGAATTAAGGGAGTGGGCAGGTTGCTCACCCCAAGGGGAAGCGCTGGAGTCATGGGGCAATGGCGGTGGTGGAGGGAAGCGACGGGGCGACGGTGGCGGAGCTCCGACTGCGCAAGAACCGCTCTGGTGAGCGTGGGCCAGACAAACTAGAGAGGGGGAGGGCACACCGAAGGGTGTCCCGAGCAGCTAACGGCGAGGCGAAACTCACCAAGGCAAAGGACAGGACGCGAGCGTGACGATGATCGCAGAATGGGCAGCGGTCGACGGTGAGTGGTAGTGGAGCTCTCTGTTCGTGCGGGCAGAGCGAGAGAGAGGGTGAGGGGGTTTGGCTGAGGGCGCAAGTGAGCGTGGGGAGGTGGGCGAGCAGGCCACGGGGCTCAAAAGGGGCGCGGGCGCGAGGACGTGGCTGGAGAACGTGTGGACGTGAGCGCGTCCATGGCGGGGGATCGTGGGCAAGAGGTTAGGGACGACTGTTAGGTGGGGTCGGCGGGACAGAGAGGCAAATGAGCGCACGGGCGAGAGAAACGGCGCCGACAAGCCTGGCCCACGGGGTAGCGAGAGAGAGAGGGAGAGAGGGCGCGCTGGAGTTGGCGCCGACAGGCAAGGCCCGCCTGTCAGGCATCGAGCGCGCGTGGGCGCGGGCGCGCGCACGGGCTGGGCTTAGTGGGCCGTCTTGGGCTGAATTAGGTTTTCCATTTTCCAGGGAATTTCTAATTGCTTTTCTATTTATTTTCTCTAAGGTTTTCAACTCAAATTCAAATCAAGTTTCAAATCCAAACCAAATCAATCATGTGCAACAACTCAATAAATATTTGGGGTTCACCATGATGCAATATTTCATGACTCATATGTTTTGGGCAAAATAAAATAAACAATCCTCACTAATTAAGCTAACCCTAGCCAAAAGAGAAAGAGAGAGAGAGAAACTAGAGAGAGATGGAAACTAGAGTGAGATAGAGAAGAGTAACACCTGAATTTGGATGATAATAAGAAAGAAATTTTATACCCCCAAATTCAGGGTGTTACAGACCTATCCCCTTAAAATAATCTCGCCCTCAAGATTCAGGGTTGGCTAGCAAAGAGTTCAGGGTACTTGGCTCTCAAATCATCTTCTCTTTCCCAGGTTGCTTCATCTTCTGAGTGGTGACCCCATTTGACCTTGCACGTCCTGATGGTGCTCCTCCAGGTGACCTGATCTGCTGTCTCCAGAATCTATGTTGGCTTCTCAATGTACGTCAGGTCTTCTTAAATTTCAAGGTCCTCTATTGGCAACTGCTCTTCTGGTACTCACAAGAATTTCTTTAACTGAGACACGTGGAACACATCGTGCACTGCGGACAGATTCTCTAGTAAGCTGAGTTGATAAGACACTTCTCCACGTCTTGCTAGAATCTGATACGGCCCGATATATCGAGGCGCTAGCTTGCCTTTGACTCCAAACCTTTTGGTTCCTCTAATGGGTGACACTTTCAACTAGACATAGTCTCCTACTTCAAAACTGAGTTCCCTTCTTCTGGTGTCATCATAGCTTCGCTGCCTGGACTGTGCTGCCTTTAGATTTTCCCGGACCATCCTGATATTCTCTTCGGCTTCAAGCAAAATCTCTGGACCGAACACCTACCTTTCGCCGGGTTGGTCCCAATGCAACGGGGTTCTGCAATTCCTCCCATAGAGCGCATTGAATGGTGACATCTTCAGACTGGCTTGGTAGCTATTGTTGTAGGAGAACTCTGCATACGGTAGCCTCTTGTCCCAACCTAACTTGTCTTGCAAAGCACAAGCTCTCAACATATCTTCAAGAATCTGGTTAGTTCTCTCAGTCTGACCATCTGTCTGCGGATGATAAGCTGAACTGAATTTCAAGTGTGTGCCCAAAGCTTCATGTAGCTGCTGCCAGAAATGAGAGGTAAACTAGATGCCTCTATCTGATACTATCTTCTTTGGAATGTCATGCAAGCACACAATTCGAGACATGTATAATTCTGCCAACACTGCACTATTATAGGTGGTCTTGACTAGTATGAAATGGGCCGCCTTTGTTAAACGGTCCACTACTACCTAGATGGAGTCATAACCAGCTCGAGTGCGGGGCAGACCGACTATAAAGTCTATTCCAATCTCATCCCATTTTCACTAAGGAATCTGCAATGGCTGCAACAAACATACGGGCCTCTGATGTTCTGCCTTGATCCTCTGATAAATGTCGCATCTGGCCACATACTCTGCTATCTCTCTTTTCATACCATACCACCAGAATCTCTTCTTTAGGGCTTGGTACATTTTCTCGCTACCAGGTTGTATAGAATATGTTGTCTCATGAGCTTCGTTGAGAATCAGTTCCTAGATCGATGTGATGTCGGGAACACACAGCCTATCCTTGAACCATACCACTCCTTCTGCATCTTCACGGAAATCTAGACCTTTCCCATCTATGATCAGCTTCCGGATCTCGTTGATCTTCTCATCGTCTTTCTGACCTTTCCTGATGTCTTGTTCTAGAGTGGGTTCTAGCTCAACTATCACTCCTTGAGTGTTGTTCAGAAATCTGAGACTCAACCTATCGAATTCCTTTGCTAGCTCGAATGGCATCGGGTGAGCGGCCAACATATTGACTTGACTCTTCCTGCTCAGAGCATTTGCAACCACATTTGCTTTCCTAGGTGATAATGGATCTCCAACTCATAGTCTTTGATCAATTCTAGCCATCTTCGCTGCCTCATGTTCAACTCTGACTGAGTGAATATGTACTTGAGACTCTTGTGATCCGTGTAGATATCACACTTCTACCCATAAAGATAATGTCTAGGTCTTCAGTCCATGAACCACTGTTGTTAACTCCAGATAATGAGTGGGGTAATTCTTCTCATGAACCTTCAACTGTCAGGACGAGTATGCCACTACTTTCCCTTCCTGCATTAACACACATCCCAGTCCGGTGTACGAAGCATCGCAATATACTGAGAATGGATTGTGAACATCTGGCAGAACCAATACCGGTGTTGTTGTCAACTTCTGCTACAACATTTCAAATGATTCTTGGCACACTGGGGTCCACTTGAACTCAACCTTCTTTGTTAGCAAGGTTGTCATTAGTCTGGCAATCTTGGAGAAACCCTCAATGAAACGCTGATAGTAACCGGCTATTCCAATGAAACTCTTGATTCCTCGAGAATCTTTTGGTGCTTTCCAGTCCAGAATCGCTGCTACCTTCTTTGGATCCACAGCTAGTCCATCTCGGTTTATTATATGACCCAAGAACAGAACTTCGCTGATCTAGAACTCGCACTTGCTAAGCATGGCGTACAGCTGACAATCTCGTAGCCTCTGAAGTACTTTCCTCAAATGTTCCCCATGCTCCTACTCATTCTGGGAATATACAAGAATATCATCAATGAACACTACTACAAACTTGTCGAGGTAGTCCATGAAAACGTTGTTCATCAAGTACATGAAGTAAGTTGGCGCATTCGTCAAACCGAATGATATAACCATGAACTCATATAGTCCATACTTGGTCATGAATGCTGTCTTCGGTATATCTGAAGGTCAGATTTTGAGCTGATGGTAACCTGACCTCAGATCTATCTTTGAGAACCCACTGGCTCCTCTCAACTGATCAAATAGGTCCTCAATTCGAGGCAGGGGGTACTTGTTCTTGACTGTGACTTCATTCAAAGATCTGTAATCGATGCACATCCTCTTCGTACCATCCTTCTTCTCCACAAATAGCACTGGGGCTGCCCAAGGTGAGGTACTGGGTCTGATGTAGCCTTTCTCTAACAACTCATCAATTTGCTTCTTGAGTTCCACCAACTCTGGTCCGGGCACTCGATAGGCTCTCTTGGAAATAGGGGCGGTGCCTAGGATAAGCTCTATGGCAAATTCAACCTTCCTTTCAGGTGACATACCTGGTAACTCTTCAGGGAATACACTAGGGAATTCTAACACAATCCTAATTGCCTCAATCAGATTGGACACTTTGTCATCTACTGATAAATGGTGACAGGCTCCTTCTTCTAGTTCAGGTAAGTACAACTTAGTTACTACTTCCTTTTCGGATGGAGACACCAACTTAATTGTCCTCTTGTCACAACTGACAATGGCTTGATTTTTGTGTAGCCAATTCATCCCTAGGATGACATCTAACCCTTGAGTTCCCATTACTACTAGGCTAGCGGGGAAGTCTATCCCCTTATTCCAATCCTTAGATTCGGACAAATCCTATCGGACTGAACTTTTCCCCCAACTGAATTAACTCTCAAAGGCGAGATCATTGGTTCTACGGGAATGTTATGTGCTTCTACCCAAGATGTAGAAACAAAAGAATGTGTGGCACCAGTATCAAATAATACTTTTGTTGGATAGGATTCGATTGGAAACATACCTACTGCCACGTCCTGAGCATCCTGGATTGCTTCAGCCTCCAGGTGGTTCACCTTTCCACGGTTGTAGGCCTGACCATGGACTCCTGGTGTTTGCTGTGGCGCTCCTTGTCTTGCTGGGGCATTGACTGTTGGCGGATGCTGAGCTGCTTTTTTTGGACAGCTCTTTGCCCAATGGTTTTGCTCTCCACAGTAGAAACATGTGTGACCTCCCACTTGTGTTGGGGCTGCTTGGCCATTCTGGTTGGGTGCTAGGGCAGGAAGGCAAGTTGCCTAGTTGTTCTGACGTTGGTATTGATTTCCTCTAGGTTGGGCATTCTGACGGTACTACTGCTGCTGCTGAGGAAACTGCCTCTGGTACTGGTGCTGGTGCTGATGCTGATGCTGGTGCTGGTGACCTTGCTTGAATTGATGTGGTGAGTTGCCTGAGTAGTGGGGACGACTGCTACTCCCAGCTTGAGATCCTCCGATTTTGCGCTTCCAATTCTCCATCTCCTGACGCTTCCTTTCTGTCATGATTGCTCTGTCTATCAAATGCTGGAAGGTAGGGAAAGTGTGATTCATCAGCTGGTACAAGAGGGGATCAACCAATCCTCTCAGAAAGCAGTAAAGCCTCTTGGCATCCGTGTTAACATCTTCTGGGGCATAACGTGACAACTGTAGAAACTTGTCCTTGTACTCGCTGACGGACAAGGGACCTTGCTTTAGGGCGAGAAACTCCTCCTTCCTCACTATCATCAGTCCCTCGGGCACATGGTACCGATGAAAGTTGTCCCTAAACTCCTTCCAGTTGATGGCTTCAGGGTTGGCATGGGTGGCGAGGTAAGACTCCCACCAAGACTATGCTGCTCCCCTCAGCTGACGGGGACCATACAACACCTTCTCACGATCGTTGCACTAAGCAGTGTGCAACTCACGCTCCACGGTACGCAGCCAATCTTCCACGTCCATGGGATCAGCAGAGTGGGCAAAGACAGGGGGATGGCCCCTCATGAATTCTGCCCGCTTATCTCTGGGCACCTGAGGCATCTGCACTTGCACTGGAGGCTGAGGTGGGGGTGGCTGCTGCTACAACTGCTGCATCGCTGCTAAGGTCTGACCAATTGCCTGAACTACCTGAGTTTGCATCATGAACATCTGCTCAACTGTCATCGAGGGTGGCGGTGGCAACTGCTGCTGTTGGGCTGCATCCTCCTAGGGTGCCTACTGTTCTGGCTGAGCACGCCTTGCACCTCTGCGCCTGTTCTCAGATATCTGTAGAAATCACACACACATCAGATCTGACTCTGCAGTCTTTCAGCATAAGAAAAGATATATGGAAATCTTCATAGCACTGAACACATGATCATCTTCACTGACAGCTTCTCAGATAAAGAGGAAAGTGGAAAATGGATTACCCAACTAAATAACTGACTTTATTAATAACTACACCAAGTTGCAGGGGATACCCACACCTTGATGGCAATCATTACAAAGATCCAACTTCATTACATGTCCATCATAACAAGCATTCCAAACCTAAGATAAGCAAACTAACTCTAACTAAGACTAACTAGACTAAGACACTAAATTAAGCATTATTACAGACTCCGACTCTATCGATCTACAGGTCCAAATCTATCCGGGTCCTGCAGTCTAGGGTACCATAATCGAAGCAACCACGGGGCGATGAGCGGTAAGGGTGCTGAATCCCGACAGGGGCAGGAGAACCACCATCCAGATAGTGGCATGCCGCGCACTCAGCACACAATTCTGCAACCTCCGCCGGAACCTTGCCCAACTCGTCAAGGGCATGGTCCAACTCTGTGTTGAGCACGGCGGCCAGGTTGACCATGCTGTTCAGCTTGGGATTGCCCTCACCAAATGGTGAGACAATCACGCCTCCAGCACTGTCGGTCGAACGGCGAGGGTAGTACTTCAGGTCAAGGACGTCAGCTACCCCACTGAACAACAAGCAATACTGAGAAAGTGCCTATCATGCTGCATCTTGCATGGCTGCCTCGGTAGTATCCCTCTCAATGATAGAATAGTGCTCTGAGAAGGCCTCTGCACCCCCGGAGATCATCGTCTAGACGACACACCAAGCAAGTAGCCTCCCACTGGTCTGGGTATAACCCGCGACGATGCTGGTAGACTACACAATGGTAATCGATGGACCAAGTGTGTCGGTTGAAGGCCTGACACAACAGGGTGTTGAGAGCATCGTGGAAGTGACACCCGCGAGCGACGTCATGAGTGATGGGTCTGGCGATCCATCCCTCTGGCTCCTGCTCCTCTGAGAGCTCTGTGCCGTGGCTCGAACTGCCACTGGCGTCGTCATCGTCTCCGTCTCCATCGGGGTCTCCTCTAGCAGCCGGGATGCCCTATGGTGGTGTAGGGGGCATCTCTGGCTGAGGTGCAGGGGAAAGCGGCCTCCTAGACTCCACCTCCTGCTGAGGCGAGGGGGAAGAGTCTTGCTGCTCCTGCTTCTACTCCTGGCATTGGCGCTCCTGCTCCTCGTGCAGGCGACGATGCAGTCTCTCCAGATGGCTGGACTGACCTAGCACCGTGCGACGCAGTGGACGCTCCGCCAGGCGGGAAGGCAAAAAGGGGATCATAGACTTACGTGCAGTGCACCTAAGACGAGCCATCTACAAAAGACATCGTAAGCACTAGAGTGAGAGTAGAACTATAAGACCTGCAAGTATAAAGAAAGAAAAGTGACATAAAACTTTTGAGATAAGTAAATAACATAGAGTTGGCCAAGGTGACCAACTTTTGAAAGGACACTAAGGCCAAGGTAAGAGTAGGGGTCTATAGTCCTTAGGGCGACCATTCTAGTCTAGGTTAGCGGTCCTACAGTCAGCAAGGCTTTGATACCACTTATGTCACACCCAGTTTTGGAAGGTAAACCGAATGCGAACCATGTACGTGCCAGGATCAGAACTCACGTACACAACGATTACATAATTGGACATCATCACACAATGCTTAAAGTAAATAGTGGAATGGTACTTTAATTACATCAAGATGTCCAAGACATCCATAGAGTCTAATACATAGCCATAGTGTTCAACATCAATATCAAAGTGCGAAGTAACGAAACATAGAAGATAAGCCTACACAGGTAGCAGAATAGGGGTTTGCCACTAAAGTAAACTAGAACTCGTCATAGTCCTAGAACTCCTCAAAATCCTCCATGTTACCAACATCTCCTCCTAAGCACTGAGTACAGTGGGGACAACCTGGGGTGGGGTGGTTTGTAAAACAAGGGTGAGTACACATCAACGTACTCAGCAAATGTCCCATTTGGCTAAAAGTGGACTAGATGTATGTGGAGTTAAGGTTAAGCAGTTGCTTTTAGTTGGTCAAGCTTTATTACTACAAGTAGAGCCAGATTTTAGTAATAAACCTAGTTATTACCTAGAGGCACTACCTCCAAGAGGAAATACCAGAGTTAAAAATTATAACCATCATTACTGACCATCATCTTAAAAGTAACCAAAGTTCTTCTAATCGAAGAGGATCCCAAGGCTGCTCTTAACCATGAGCACGGCTGATATACCAGTTCCTAACACTCTGCAGAGGTCGCACACTTTACCCACAAGTCGTGATTCCCTTTCTGCCCGGGGTTCCAGCCTCCCCATTGATCACTACCAAGGTGACCTAGCAGGGTCTCACTATGTAGCCTTTACAAAGATTTCCCAGAGGTCATAGTTGCCCGTTAGGTTTCTCTAGTTTGATAAACACAGTACATCTCCCCAAAGGAAGGGTGACTAACAAAAACCAAATCGAGAACCTCTGCAACTAGCCTCGGCAGAGCAAGTACTATGCCCGGACCCCATTGACGGCCCTACAGCGAAGCCAACTACTCCTATGGTCCCTCTAATTAATCAGCTAAGGGTGCTCCATTCCACCCTCTTGGTTGCAATGTCATCCCGTGTTGTCACTCCCCAAATAGGTCCTTACAGAGAGGTACTCAGGAAACAGCCTAAGTCCCCTAAAGTAATCACAAGAACCTCATCGGGATAACATCATCGTATCATAAATAATCACATCATGTTAATTGATTAAGTTAAAGCAATAGCATAAGCTAACCATGATTAACCCAAAAGGTAAACAAGGATAAGGTAAATACAGACTAGTCAATCCTTAAGTTTCAATAATGTAATGTGGGACACTGAATTATAAAGTAAAGTAGGACATGATAGGTCTGAGGACACTTGCCTTCACCAGGTTGTTGCTCAGAGGGACCTTCGGCAACACACTTAGGAACCTTGGACTGCTCGTCGTCTAAATAAAGCGATCACACATTCAATACATTTGGAAAGTACAAATGAACAGCACATCAAACATGTACAAACATTGGAACACAATTCAAAAGATGTAGTATTAAATAAAGTTGATTGAGGTCAAGTTATAAAATGAACTAATTCTAATTAGGGGTTGATTACTATCTAAGTGTTTGGAACATACCTCAAAAGATAAAGTAGTAATTTAAACAAGAAAGAGATTAAATCATAAGATGGACTAATCTCATTTAGGAATTTGATTATTCTTTAAGTGTTATCCATAATTACATAACCTAATTCTATTCATTTCATTGAGACCTAAAAGTTAAACCAAAAATGAATTCATGTAATGCATGTCACTAATCTCACAAGATTAAATATATTTTAACTCCTAGGGCTTTCATTTTATTTATTTCATTAAATAAATAAATTAACATATACATTAATCTTGTATCCTATGTGTAAAATTAAAGTATACAGACTATAACTGACCATAATTTATTTGAACAGAGAATAATTTTATGAATATTTTGCAATTTGGACCACTAAATTTGGAGTTCATATGGAAAAGATATGAAATAAACAAGTTTTGAAGTTTGAAATATGAAATTAGGGCTAAATCTGTGATTAAACAAAACCACTGGGGCTATTTAAAATAAACTAGGGGCCTGTGCGCTAAAACAGAGGATGGCCGGTTGATTTCCTAAAAGTCGAGGGTCTCTTAAGTAAAATTCACACGCGAAGGGGTATGGGGTAATCTCGACCGTCAGATCAGAGATCAACGGCAAGGATTAGATTGCGTGGGCACGGGGGCACGGACGCGACTGAGAGGTGGGGATAGGGCGTCTGCAAGCTAGGGCGGGCTGACCAGTCGGGCCCAGCGGTAGTGGCGCGGGTGAGGGGGAAGAGAGAAGGGTGGTTGGATCTGGATCGAAAGGCTGCGATCAGATCCGATCTGGTTAAATCCAAACCGCCCGATCTCGGACGGACGCCCGAGACCTAATGGCTGGGGGTAGACACAGGCGCGGTGGTGCCGCTCGGTCCCGCGGCGAGAGCTCGCTAGAGACGAGGGGATCGGCAACGGTGGGGCTCCAGAGGCTTGGGTACTAGCTCGGGCGCATTCAGGGCAGTCTGGCGGACTCGGCCATGGGCATCACGTTGGTGCGGGAGCACCAGAGGGCGCTTCACACGATGAGGCGGGCTAATGGCAGCGTGGGGCAACTCTGGCAAACAATCGCGTGCTAACCAGGGCGGTAACGACCGAATTAAGGGCGCAGGCAGGTTGCTCACCACGAGAGGAAGCGTTGGAGTCACGAGGCAACGACGGTGGCGGACGGACGCGACGAGGCTACGATGGTGGAACTCCGGCTGCGCAAGAACCGCTCCGGTGAGCGCGGGCCGGACAAACCAGAGAGGGGCAGGGCACACCGAAGGGTGTCTTGAGCAACTAACGGCGAGGCGAAACTCGCCGAGGCAAAGGACGGGACGCGGGCGAGACGGTGATCGCAGAACGGGCAATGGCCGACGGTGAGCGGTGGCGGAGCTCTCTGTTCGTGCGGGCAGAGCGAGAGAGAGGGCGAGGGGGTTTGGCTGAGGGCATAAGTGAGCGAGGGTAGGTGGGCGAGTAGGGCACGGGGCTCAAAAGGGGCGCGGGCGAGAGGACGTGGCCGGAGAACGCGCGGACGTGGGCGCGTCCACGGCGGGGTATCATGGGCGAGAGGTTAGGGACGGCTGATAGGTGGGGTCAGCAGGACAGAGAGGGAAATGAGCACGCAGGCGAGAGAAACGGTGCCGACATGCCTAGCCCACGGGGCAGCGAGAGATAGAGAGGGAGAGAGAGGGCGCGCTGGAGTTGGCGCTGACAGGCGAGGCCCGCCTATCAAGCACCAAGAGCGCGCGCGCGGGCAAGCGCGCGGGGGCTGGGCTTAGTGAGCCGGCTTGGGCTGAATTAGGTTTTCCATTTCCAAGGAATTTCTAATTGCTTTTCTATTTATTTTCTCTAGGGTTTTCAATTCAAATTCAAATCAAGTTTCAAATTCAAACCAAATCAATCATGTGCAACAATTCAATAAATATTTGGGGTTCAACATGATGCAACATTTCATGACTCATATGTTTTGGGCAAAATAAAATAAATAATCCCTCACTAATTAAGCTAACCCTAGCCAAAAGAGAAAAAGAGAGAGACATATGGAAACTAGAGTGAGATAGAGAAGAGTAACACCTGAATTTGGATAATAATAAGAAAGAAATTTTATACCCCCAAATTCAGGGTGTTACAGCGAGCGTGTGTGAAATGAGGCAGAGGAGAGAGAGCGGGTGCGGGCGGGGTTCAAAAGGGAGCTGGGGCATGTGGGCAGGCGACGTGAGCAGTCTCCATGACGAACGCACGGACATGGGTCAGCGGCGGTTGCGGGGAAGACAAAACTGATAGGGCTGGCCCACCGCGCAGCGAGAGAGAGCGAGCGCGTGGATGAACGATTCGCGGCGCTGACGAGGCTGGCCCGCAGCGCAGAGAGAGAGTGGGCACGCACACGAGAGGGAAACGGCGCCGATAGATTGGCCCCACCGGGCATAGGGTGGGAGAGAGAGCTCGTGCGCGGACGCGAGCTGTCGTTGACAAGTGGGACCCGCCTGTCAGCCGAAGCGGGCGAGCGTGTGCGGCCTGGCTGGGCTGGACTAGGCTTAACGGGCTGAATTCCATTTTTCTTTTTCTCTCGAATTTCTAAAGGCTTTTCTTTTTATTTTCTCAATGGATTTCAAATCAAATTCAAACCAAAACCAAATTCAAATTCAAACAATTTCAAACATGTGCATCAAACAAAAGAATAATTTTGGCTCAGCATGATGCAACATTTCATGACTCACATAGATTTTGATAAAATAAATTGTTAATCCCTCACCTAATTGACACAACTCTAATCAAAAGGAAGAGAGAGGAAGTCTAGATAGAGACAAGAGGTAACACCTAAATTTGGTAAGCATTTAGAGAAGAAATTTTATACCCCCAAATTCAGGGTGTTACACATGCCCCACATTTGATTCAGGACATAGGGCGGTGGTATGTATGCATATTGATATGGCACAGGTGGGTATGGGGGTGGAGGTGCCCATGCAGGCATGTTTGGTGTTAATTGGACATTATGACCTTTCCGATTGGTGAGGTGGTCCAATCAGTCTTACCTGTTGTTGCTCCTGAGTAGGTGAGCAAGGTCGCTTTGGTGGCCGATCACTTGGGCCAGCCTTCTTTTTCACATATTTAGATAACAATTGATCAAAGGTCAGGCCCGATTTGACTAGACCACCGGCTGTCTTGAATGTGTTAGTTTTCCACGTACCTATTTCTAGTCATCGAGGCTTGAAGGTGTGTGGTCGTCACTGCTCCTAGGCGTTGTCGGACCATCCGCTAGAATGATTCGGACTGTCTGGTGACGTCCTAGACCATCCACGTCTATGTGTTGGACCGTCCGTGATGCGTAGAACAGGGGCCCGTGCCTGGCTACCTGCCTGCGCCTACCCCTGGTATTGGAGGTAGTGATGGTAACCTTCAGAGTCTCACCTCCATCAGGAGTCCTTTCCGCCACAACTTTCCTGCATGAGTTTTTAGTTTTTTCATTGGCCTCTCGTACATCGTCGATGATGTCCTCCTTGCCTTTTCCCTTATCGGTCATGTTGGGTCGAATCAAGACTTTTTACCCTTAAAGTGATCATATTTATTAGGAAGGGTTCCGTGTCCACCTGCATTTCCTACTATTTCAATCGACCCTCGTTAATGGTCGATTGGATTTGTCATCAAAACACATTACAATCATTAGTGGCAATAGAAAATGAGTTCTGCCACTTGCAATATGCATGTTGCTTGAGTTCGTCGGTGGGTGATACAATATGGTTTATTTTAATGTTGCTATTTTTGACTAACTCATCGAATATTTTATTACATTTGCCAGCATTAAATGTAAACTTAACATCCTCCTGTCGTTTCTTTTGAATCGGATGCAAGGAGGAACAAGCCAAAGGCTTGGCCTGCTTGGGCCAAACCGTTTCAGCAGCGCATACCTCTTTTGATTTGTCGTTCGAGCTAATCTGGTCGCATTCTACTACATGGACATTGTGATGAATTGTTTTGACAGTTTCTTTGATTCAACTTTCACAAGCCAAGGCTCTCTGGTGTAACTGTACTAGCGTAAAAAACTGGATGCCTTCCAACCTTTCTTTTTAAATAATAGTGCAATCCATTAAAGGCTAATCTTGTTAGCTGTTTCTCTACCAACTGAATTTGGAAACATCGGTTTCTTGTATCCCGGGTAGCAATTACTAGATGTAAGTGAATACCAACCATACTAAGAGTAATAGAACAAAATTAATAAAAAAATCCCATGCATTGAATATGACAAATTGAATTTAGTTTCATAGTTTAATCATGCGAAAGTCCTGAGCTACTCTTGACCGTGAGCTCGGCTAGTATACCAGTTTTACACTCTGCAGAGGTTGTACCCTTTACCCACAAGTCATGTTGCTCATCTGCCAAGGGGTCATGAATCCCATTCACCTCTACCAAGGAAGCGAGGCAGGGTAACACTACGAGGCCTTTACAAAGTTCCACTAGCTTCCAAAGACCCGCTACAGTTTCTGGGAAGAGCAATTGTAGGAATCCCTCGTCTGACCGCCATCGCAACAAAATCAACCCGAGAACCTCCCTACATGCCTACTCCCCTACTGCCCATGCCCCTTTCGGGTAAGGTAGTCTTCCAATAGCTTTCCTAATTAGTCAGCCAAGGGCGTCCCATTCCACCCTTGTGGTGGCACGTGTTTCTCAAGTTAAGCTCCATGTTCCAATTAAAATTAATGATCTTAACATGAACATAAATAACATAACAGAATAATTGGAACATGGATATAATGAAATATTAACCCAAACCATGTAAAGCAATAGCATAACTACCCAAATGATTCAGGGATAAACAAGGTAAAATGGATAACCAGTCTAGGGTGACCTATTGGGTCCCATCAAAATTAAACCTATGCGTTGATAATTGATAATGAAGAACATTATTGGGTAAAAAGTGGTCAAGGGCACAACTTGCCTGGGACTTGAGATTCCAGGTACCAAGATGATTCTTCAGGTGACTCGTGACCTCACGCTAGTTGTAGCAATACAAACAAACATGGTATAGACAAAATTAACATCACATCAAACATAAGTACAGATTGAATAATAATGATCTACGCAAAGCTACGAGATCGTGGATACGCGAACCACTAAAATCAGAGTCATGGTTAAAGAATTAGGATTTATGGTAGGTCTATGTGGTTTAAATATTAAATTATATTATAAATTGATTATTATACATCATATGAGAGAACATTCTATGAATAATCAATTCAACTTTAATCTTAACTATAACTTAACTAGAGATCAAACTTTAATCAAGTTAGAATTATGGACATGTTAGATTTGAATTAGAAAAGCTAATCTAGTAGACATAGGATAAATAAATATAAAAGTATGCAACATGGTATAATTTATGTTGTTACTGCGTAGTAAATATTTATACGAAGCTTACGCAAATGAAATGGATCAAATTGAAATTTAAACGAAGAAGTTATGAATTTCTGAAGTTCGAATATGCTTGATACAAAATTAATTGAGTAATCAATTCTAGTATGGGTTTCATATTAAAACAGTGTTACCAAGTAATAGACAATATTAATAAAAAATTATAAGAACTAGAATGGGCTAAAAAGGAGTTAAAATGAATTTTATATGGATTTTACAAGTTCTGGAATTGTTTTCGTATTAAAATTCATTTTCTAAATGACTTTATAGGTGTTTCACACTGTCTAGATTGCGCCCCAATTTCTAGAGAAGACAGGGGCCTCTGCGCAAGCTTCCTAAGACTCAGTGAACAGGATCCGAGGACAGCAGGTTCATTCTAAGAAACTACAGGGGCCCTTTAGGAAATAAGCCACGTGAAGGGGTACCACTCGATCTTAGCCGTTGGATTACACCGACGGACAGGATTCGATCGCACCCATTATGAACCAGCAAGCGCGCTAAACCGTCCAATCACAATCCAACGTCCCAAATACGCAGTGGCGAAAGGGTAGGCGCGATCTAATCGAAACCGTCCAAACTACTATCAACGGTCGGCAACTCGCCCCCCATTTTCATTCACCTCCCCGACAGCCCGCGGCGGCAAGTTTGCCGGCGATGGCCGAAATGGCTCGCTGGCGACCGAACCCCCTAACTGAGACATCCTAAATGGCGTGAGCACAAAGGCGAACACAGTGAGGTGGCTTACCGAGCGCACGGAACAATGGCGAGAGCAGGCCACGGTGGTGTGCGGAAGAGAGATTGGGCGCGAGCACCGGCGAGGAATTGAGAGCCGCGCGACCGAGATTTGTGTCGCCCAAGGTATCACACACGTGCGGAACGATTGGGGCGACGCCCCAACAACTTCCGAGGGCTCAATAATGGCACAACGACAGACAACGGTGGTGGCGGTGGGGGTCTCTCCCTCTCTCTCTCTCCTTTCCTTGGCGGCATTGGTGGGCAATTCCAGACGAGCAGAAACGATGAAGGAGAAAGTTGGTGTCCTGCTTTATAGCCCCAGATGAGCCAATACCGGGAGGTTGTTGAATGGAACCGCGAGGTCACGGCAATCTCGGATCGAGCCCATGGCGTTCGCTGTTTTGGTTGGGGAGGAAGGAGATAGACCCAACAGATGGGCCCCAGGAGACAGCGATAGAGGATACGTGCACACGCGTGAGAGATTGGCCGCCTGGGCCCATCCGTCGGCGCCATATAACACGAGCACGAGCTGGGCCGTGCGGGTGAGAAGGAGGATAAAGAGGAGATGGGCCGCAGGGAAGGAAATCGGCCTAGGCACCAGTTTGATCATTTCTTTTTCTTTTCTATTTTACTTTCTTTCACATTTTCAAATTTCTACTTCAAAATTCCACCATTCTACTCAAATTCAATTTCCTATTTTAAATTCAGATTTCCCCATATCAATATGATCCAATCATGAATATAAACATTACTATTCCCATATTATTATTTATTCTCCTCCCTATTATATACGCATGGATGGTCCGGTTGTGCGTAGATCGGTGGATTTACTATCGATTTGCGTAGAAGGTTGTGGTTGTCCAGGGTATGTGTCCATTGGCATCCCGTAAAGCGGTTGTGACTGGTCATGACAATCTGCAGTCGGTGAATCATGTGTGTGTTTCCCTAATTCAACCTCGTGCGAGGGAAAGTTTGCAATGGTAGATTTATCGAACGCATGCACTAGCCTTTTATAATCATTTTGCATACCCCCTATAATCTGTTGCATTTGGTTTCGCTGCTCATCTATGTAAGCTCTAAGAGATTGGAGTTCATTTGTTTCACTTACCTTGGGGTAGCTACAGTGGGTCGGAGTGAAACCAGATCAATCGCCCGTTGCCGAACAACCTTGTTCTTCCTATCCACTTTGAAGTTAGCCATGAACTTTGCCTTTGTGTCACACACGGATTTAAGGGATAAAGCTGGGTGCATCTCATATATGCGCCAAAGAAGACAACACATATAATAACAGAGTGTATAGAGATAAATGTCACAATATCATCAGAGTACTTATTACATAGCGAAAGTCTTATAAAATAAAAGATAAATATAAAACGAACTAAAGTCCATCCTTGGCGCCCTAAAGTCGACTGGGAGACGCCACCTAGATCAAGTCGAACTCCATGTTGTGTGGCTCCTCTTGAACCACTTGTTCTTCTCCTGTGGGGGTGTGAGACAGCAAAGGTGAGCTCACACATGTTCATCGCTCTACAAGTTGTGGGGAATGATGTGCATGAACTCACAAAGGTGGGAGTTCATATGATGTGTAAGGCTGATCAATAATAGGGGTTAAAGCTGAGCATTGCTTTCAATAAGTTGATCAAAATTTTATTAGCAATTACTAGATGTAAGTGAATACCAACCATACTAAGAGTAATAGAACAAAATTAATAAAAAAATCCCATGCATTGAATATGACAAATTGAATTTAGTTTCATAGTTTAATCATGCGAAAGTCCTGAGCTACTCTTGACCGTGAGCTCGGCTAGTATACCAGTTTTACACTCTGCAGAGGTTGTACCCTTTACCCACAAGTCATGTTGCTCATCTGCCAAGGGGTCATGAATCCCATTCACCTCTACCAAGGAAGCGAGGCAGGGTAACACTACGAGGCCTTTACAAAGTTCCACTAGCTTCCAAAGACCCGCTACAGTTTCTGGGAAGAACAATTGTAGGAATCCCTCGTCTGACCGCCATCGCAACAAAATCAACCCGAGAACCTCCCTACATGCCTACTCCCCTACTGCCCTTGCCCCTTTCGGGTAAGGTAGTCTTCCACTAGCTTTCCTAATTAGTCAGCCAAGGGCGTCCCATTCCACCCTTGTGGTGGCACGTGTTTCTCAAGTTAAGCTCCATGTTCCAATTAAAATTAATGATCTTAACATGAACATAAATAACATAACAGAATAATTGGAACATGGATATAATGAAATATTAACCCAAAACCATGTAATGCAATAGCATAACTACCCAAATGATTCAGGGATAAACAAGGTAAAATGGATAACCAGTCTAGGGTGACCTATTGGGTCCCATCAAAATTAAACCTATGCGTTGATAATTGATAATGAAGAACATTATTGGGTAAAAAGTGGTCAAGGGCACAACTTGCCTGTGACTTGAGATTCCAGGTACCAAGATGATTCTTCAGGTGACTCGTGACCTCACGCTAGTTGTAGCAATACAAACAAACATGGTATAGACAAAATTAACATCACATCAAACATAAGTACAGATTGAATAATAATGATCTACGCAAAGCTACGAGATCGTGGATACGCGAACCACTAAAATCAGAGTCATGGTTAAAGAATTAGGATTTATGGTAGGTCTATGTGGTTTAAATATTAAATTATATTATAAATTGATTATTATACATCATATGAGAGAACATTCTATGAATAATCAATTCAACTTTAATCTTAACTATAACTTAACTGGAGATCAAACTTTAATCAAGTTAGAATTATGGACATGTTAGATTTGAATTAGAAAAGCTAATCTAGTAGACATAGGATAAATAAATATAAAAGTATGCAACATGGTATAATTTATGTTGTTATTGCGTAGTAAATATTTATACGAAGCTTACGCAAATGAAATGGATCAAATTGAAATTTAAACGAAGAAGTTATGAATTTCTGAAGTTCGAATATGCTTGATACAAAATTAATTGAGTAATCAATTCTAGTATGGGGTTCATATTAAAACAGTGTTACCAAGTAATAGACAATATTAATACAAAATTATAAGAACTAGAATGGGCTAAAAAGGAGTTAAAATGAATTTTATATGGATTTTACAAGTTCTGGAATTGTTTTCGTATTAAAATTCATTTTCTAAATGACTTTATAAGTGTTTCACACTGTCTAGATTGCGCCCCAATTTCTAGAGAAGACAGGGGCCTCTGCGCAAGCTTCCTAAGACTCAGTGAACAGGATCCGAGGACAGCAGGTTCATTCTAAGAAACTACAGGGGCCCTTTAGGAAATAAGCCACGTGAAGGGGTACCACTCGATCTTAGCCATTGGATTACACCGACGGACAGGATTCGATCGCACCCATTATGAACTAGCAAGCGCGCTAAACCATCCAATCACAATCCAACGTCCCAAATACGCAGTGGCGAAAGGGTAGGCGCGATCTAATCGAAACCGTCCAAACTACTATCGACGGTCGGCAACTCGCCCCCCATTTTCATTCACCTCCCCGACAGCCCGTGGCGGCAAGTTTGCCGGCGATGGCCGAAATGGCTCGCTGGCGACCGAACCCCCTGACTGAGACATCCTGAATGGCGTGAGCACAAAGGCAAACACAGTGAGGTGGCTTACCGAGCGCACGGAACAATAGCGAGAGCAGGCCACGGTGGTGTGCGGAAGAGAGATTGGGCGCGAGCATCGGCGAGGAATTGAGAGCCGCGCGACCGAGATTTGTATCGCCCAAGGTATCACACACGTGCGGAACGATTGGGGCGACGCCCCGACAACTTCCGAGGGCTCAATTATGGCGCAACGACAGACAACGGTGGTGGCGGTGGGGGTCTCTCCCTCTCTCTCTCTCCTTTCCTTGGCGGCATTGGTGGGCAATTCCAGACGAGCAGAAACGATGAAGGAGAAAGTTGGTGCCCTGCTTTATAGCCCCAGATGAGCCAATACCGGGAGGTTGTTGAATGGAACCGCGAGGTCACGGCAATCTCGGATCGAGCCCATGGCGTTCGCTGTTTTGGTTGGGGAGGAAGGAGATAGACCCAACAGATGGGCCCCAGGAGACAGCGATAGAGGATACGTGCACACGCATGAGAGACTGGCCGCCTGAGCCCATCCGTCGGCGCCATATAACACGAGCACGAGCTGGGCCATGCGGGTGAGAAGGAGGATAAAGAGGAGATGGGCCGCAAGGAAGGAAATCGGCCTAGGCACCAGTTTGATCATTTCTTTTTCTTTTCTATTTTACTTTCTTTCACATTTTCAAATTTCTACTTCAAAATTCCACCATTCTACTCAAATTCAATTTCCTATTTTAAATTCAGATTTCCCCATATCAATATGATCCAATCATGAATATAAACATTACTATTCCCATATTATTATTTATTCTCCTCCCTATTATATAATTCTAGTAATAAATGATTTAATCATAATTTCTTGCCTCATTTTGTCTTTTCTATTCCCTTTTGATTTATAAATTTAAAATTCAAATCCAAGATATAGTTTAGGAATTCAAATTTTTAATACATACTCAAAACCAATTATGAAGCAATAGATATATATTTATTTTAATTGATTTATTTGTTTGATAGATGTTTAAAATATGAGAAACACTCATATTGTTTTCTTTCTTTTTAGAAAAAATAATATTTTGAATGTGGGGTAAAAAGTAAAAGTTACTTCAAAATTAAATATTCTCGTAAATAAATGCTTATTGTGCATCATTTAATGATATGCATAACCATTTGGTTGAATAGAAAACTTTTCTATTACTTCTTTTCTAAAATAATTCTTGGTTTTCAAAATCTAGTCCTCAATTTTCAACACTCAAGCATAATTTAAGATATCTGAATTTGCTATTTTATTTCTTCATGTATTTATTTTTATTATTATATTTTTATACGAATTTTGGGCCTTACACTTTGCTTCCTTGATCAACTGGTCCTGGTGCTCCTCGAACTCCAGTTGTTCTTCAGCCGGCATGGTTTCCCAAGTCAACTCAATGATGTTGCCGGGGAAGACCCCAGAGCTATCTTTGGAACTAACCATTAAGGGCCAATCTGATAGGTCTTCACGTGATGTCCCCAGCAGAGTCACCAAAAAGTCTGTCGGCGCCGATCTGGGCGCCAATCACTGCGATGATAACCGGCAGCTCTATGGAGGCGCGGACGGTCAGTGACCTAGTGCTGAGGCTAGGGTTCCTGTCTGACGAGCCAGATTAGAGAGAAGGATCTAATTTACTGTCTACTGCTAGAGTAAAATGTAAAGAACTAGATGTATATTGATTGATTGATCGATTGTTGGGGATTCAATCGGTCATAGCCCTTCATCTATATAAAGGGGAGGTCTAGACTCATTATAAGTCGATTCTCGAGTTAATCCCGCAGGTTTAGCTAACAAATCGCGCAAAAAATCTGGAACCTTAACTGACTCTGCGCATACGCGGACGATCCACGCTGCTACAGCGGACAGTCCGGACTGTGGACCGTCTGGCCTTAGCGCCAAACCGTCCACTCAGTCAAATTGGTGGTTGTTGGGGGCCTTCGTCCTCTGAAGGTCCTTAAAAACATAATTTAACAATATCTTCCAAGTATGGTTTATGGACAGGTATCTTCGGATTAATGATAAAAGCATACACGATGAGGAGCTTGATCGTGACGAAGGTTGTCGTCGCTCCGAAGCTATGCGGAAGGGAGCTTCGGCTAAATCGCAGAAAAGGGAACCGACTTAAAAAGAAAAAGACTGTTCAGTCCTCATAAATTTTTCTATAAGCCAATAGTAAATGTAAAGGGCATAATTGTAATTTCTCACAGGCTGCGCCTTGTGCCTATAAATAGATGAACAGTACCTCCGTACTGTTCACACTGTCTTGTATTTGCTCGCGCGTCACGCTTGGACTTTTGCCTTCTGTCAAGCTGAAGGTATAAATATAATTCAATATTGCTCACGTTTATTCATGATGACATAGCTAAAAGATACCAATGACGCCATATGATTATTTATGTTATTTCTCATGTTTCATATGCTTTTTCCTTCATTAATATGTATTGAAATGTCAAAGGTATATCCTTCATGCTCTTCGTCTGAAGATCATTATATCCTAAGCCTCGAAGGACGAAAAGTACTAACCATTAACCCTTTTATGTTGCCTTATTCTTAACTCATAGCATTTGAGAACAAGTCCCCAACAGTGGTCAACACACCTCACCTCTGAGGCGTGGCTTAATTGAGGAGAAGGTCTCTGGCCGAAGGTCTCAACTAACAAGGATTATCATTCAAGTATCTTCGTAGGGCAATTATCAAGTCAAGATTGGAGAAGCTTCGGATCACGGAGTATACCTAGAACTTCGGGTGGGACGTAAAGCCAATCAAGGGCGAAAAGTCAAAGCTTTGATGCCTTTGGAAGTAGTTCTCACCGATGGTAGCCGAAGGACTTTAATAGGGAGAGGGAAAGTCGTACTACATGGCACATCAATAGGAACGTAAAATGGCTAAATTGTACTCTTGCTATCACGTATGGAACAACTAAGAGTAAAGTTGTAATTATATATGAAGGTATATACCAGATTATCACTATAAATAGGTTGTTGGATAAGAGAATATAACACTATTTCTATCTTATTTGCCTATATAAATAGGCTCCTTTATATCATGTACATCACACCACATAATATATATGTTTTCTATTGTTTTTTTATCCTCCACGTTGGGGGAGTTTTTTGCACGTTAGATTCCGTGTCTTCTTTTTTCCACCTATGATTATAACAATTGGTATCAAAGGTAGGCTTAGACACATCAGATCTATTGTCGCTGCTCTCGAGAGCCGCCGCCGCTAGTTCTGGTTCTTCGTCGTTCTCTAGATCTGTCTCATGCGCTCATCCCAGGCTGCTTTTTCAATCTCTTATCTGCGCACCTGCTTGGGTAGCGTGGAAATCGTCGTTGGTTGTTCGACGCGACGCAGGCCCTGCCGTCCTTATGTGCTGTGATCTTATCATCCACGCAACAGGAGGTTTTTACGAGACGTACAACAGCTCTTAGGCATTCATCTCCGAGGAATATGTGTGAAAGGCATTAGAATCAATGGGATTCAAATTTTCTGTTGATAATAGTGTTCTCAAGGTTTCTTAAGGCAACCATGTTGTGCTAACGTATAAATAATCTCTATTATTTGCAAGGTTCCACAGTTATAGGTACTGCAGCTGTTTCTATTGCATCCAATACTTCAAATACCAAGCTTTGGCATATGCGCTTGGGACATATGAGTGAAAAAGGTATGCATCTTTTGCATAAGAGAGGTTATTTAAATGATATTTGTAAATAAGAATTTTATGAACATTGTGTATTTGGTAAATAGAAGAGAGTCAGTTTCTCTTTATCTACTCATTGCACCTAAGGCATTCTTGAATATAATCATTCTGATCTTTAGGGTCGGGCTCCTCATTCTTCTATTGGAGGTTGTTATTATATGATCACTTTTATTGATGATTTCTCTCGCATAGTCTGAGTTTATTTTTTGAAGCATAAAAATGATGCTCTTACTACATTCAAGCAATGAAAAACTTTATTGCAAAATCAGACTAGCAGAAAAAATCTAGAAATTGAAAACCGACAATGGATTGGAATTTTGCAATAGTGAGTTTAATTCTCTTTGTGCTGATCATGGTATTACTTGACACAAGATTGATCTAGGTACTCCCCAACAGAATGGTGTTGCTGAAAGGATGGATCATACTATTCTAGAGTGTGTCTGTTGCATGCTTTCTAATGCTGGTTTGTGGGATAAGCATTGTTTATGGGCGGAAGCTGCTTCTGTCGCCTACTATTTGATTAATCGCTTTCCCAATTCAGCTATTGATTTTAAGATTGTAGAAGAGGTATGGACAGGTAAACAAGTTCATTATTCTAATCTTTATCTTTGGTTGTCCTGCTTATGCTCATGTTAACAAAGGGAAGTTAGTGCCTAGAGCTCAGAAATGCACTTTTATTGGCTATGGTTGTGATGTCAAAGGATATCGTTTATTATGTGTTGATTATAAGAAAGTGATTGTCAGTCGTGATGTTACTTTTGATGAAAGTATATTTTCTTCCTCTGTAGGTGTTTTGATAGTAGCTCCTCATCCACATCTATGCCTAAAACTGCTGATGAGAATCTTGAGATAGATGTATTTGTTAATATTGATTTTGTTACTCCTATCACATAGTCAGTTTTAGCTTCTATACCTCCTATTAGCAACAATTAGTCTATTGTTTGAAAGGTACTTCTTATTTTGGATTATTGTTTGACAAGAATTCAGTGAAGGAAATTGATGTTATGGGATATGTTGAGAGATTTGTTGGTTCTGATTTTGCTGGTGATCTTGATAAAAGATGCTCCATATTTGGCTATGTATTTTTATTATGCGGTCGTGAAGTGAGTTGGATGGCTTCATTTCAGTCTGTTACTGCCCTTTCCACTACTAAAGTAGAATATGTCTCAGCTGCTGAAGGGGTTAAAGAAGCTATTTGGATGTAAGGTCTTATTTCTGAACTTGGTATTCCTTAGGATGTTATTAAGGTTTATTGTGACAGTCATAGTGCTATTTGTCTAACCAAGAATGACATATATCAATTCAATACCAAGCATATTGATATCAAGTACCACTTCATTCGTGATATTGTTGTTGAAGGCAAGATTAAAGTGGACAAGATACATACAGATGAAAATCCTGTAGGCATGCTTGTAAAGTCATTATCTGATACCAAGTTCAATCATTGTCTTGACTTGATAGGTATTCGTGTAGCTTAGCACCCTAGTGGTGTTTGGGGAAACAGTTTAATAAATTTAGCGTCAAGGGGAGATTTGTTGGATAAGAGGATATGATCCTATCTCTATCTTCTTTGCCTATATAAATAGATACCTTTGTACCATGTACATCACACACGTAAGGGCTAGTTTGGAAACACCATTTTTCCAAGAGATTCCTATTTTCCCAAGGGAAAATGAACTAATTTCCCTTGGGAAAATGAAAATCCCTTGAAAAAATTGGGTCTCAAACTAGCCCTAATAGATTTGTTTTCCCGTGGTTTTTTCTCCTCCATATTATGAGAGTTTTTTCCAAGTTAAAATTATGTCTCATTTTTCCACCTACAATCCTAACATAGGTAAATAGTGCCACTTCTATGGGAATTGGCTATTTCTGAAATCTTGCGTTTGTAACATCGTCTCCTAGGAAAGCTTCCGAAGGAATAATAAAAAAAGCTCCATTTATTCCTCATTTCATGTGTTTGATTATTATTCGCTAGTTAGAGTTGGGAAGCTCTACCAAATGGGCCTTGTTGGGGGCCTTCGTCCTCCGAAGGTCCTCAAAAACGTAATTTAACAATGGCTTCCAAGTATGGTTTATAGACAGGTACCATCGGATTCAGGATTAAAAGCATATACGATGAGAAGGGCATGATTGTGATGAAGGTTGCTGTTGCTTCGAAGCTATGCGAAAGGAAGCTTCGGCTCAATCGCGGGAAGAGGAACTGACTTAAAAGGGAAAAGGCTATCTAGTTCTTATAGATTTTTCTATAAGTCAATAATGAATGCAAAGGGCATTACTGTAATTTTTCACAGGCTGCGTCCTATGCCTATAAATAGATGAATAGTACCCCCGTACTGTTCACGCTGACTTATATTCACTCGTGCGTCACGCTTGGACTTTTACCTTCTGTCAAGCCGAAGGTACAAATGTAATATAATATAGTTTTTGTTCACGATAATAATAAATATACTAACAATGTCGTATCATTATTCATGTTGTCTTTTATGTTTCATATACTTCTCTCATTAACATATGTTGTGACGATGAAGGTATGTCCTTCATCACCTTCATCTGAAGATCAGTATATCCTATGGGAAATAATGCTTCGGAAGACGAAGGGCATTAACCTTTAACATTCTATGTTGCCTTGTTCTTAATTCATAGCACTTGAGAACAAGTCCCCAACATTGGCGCCCACCTCCGGTGAACCCTTTTCGACCACCTTTAGCAAGCACTGACCTGCGTCATGCCGCCGAAGAAAGCTTCAGTGCTAGGGGCTGCTGCATTCCAGCCGCTGGATCCGAACCAGGAGACTCTCTCTTCGAGAGGCCCAAAGCCAGAAAAGGAAGGCCACCAGTCCAACACTCCAGGAGGAGGAGTTGGACCAAGAGATCAGGGATATGGAGATCATTCATCAGCAAGTACAAAGAAAGAAGGAGAAGATGGCGCGACTGGCTGACCTTCAAAGGCAGATCGAAGAAGCTACTGAAGAAGTGCGCCATCTTGTTCAAGATGAACAAAACTGTCGGGTACCATAATTAGGGGTACCCCCAACACTCCTAATCACGGCTGGTAAACACCTTTTAAGCAAACCGTGAAGACTGACAGTTCGGGTCAAAGTCAACGCTTTGTCTACCAAGGGACGCGATCTCGCCTCGCCCGAGCCTAGCCTCGAGCGGAACAGTGGTCCCGGACAAGTTCACGTCTCGCCCGAGGGTCTCCTCAGGCAGTGAGCACGCCCTCGGCTCAGCCAAAGGCCAACCTTGTCATGCAAGCGACCTTGGCCAAATCGCCTTACCAGCCGACCGTATTGCATGCGCATTTAATGCTGGGATCGCCTGACACCTTATCCGGACACGCGTGCCTTAGTCGGCAATGTCGAAGTGACCGCAGTCACATCGCCCTTTCATTGACCGATCTGACAGGAAAACAGCACCGCCCGCCCTGCTCCGGCTGCTGTGCCAACCACCCGGGTGAAACCGACAATGATCAAGTTCAGCCTTGGGCGCAATAGGAAGCTTCGCCTCGCCCGACCCCAGGGCTCGGCCTCGGCCTCGGCCTCGAGAGGAGATCTCTGCCTCGCCCGACCACAGGGCTCGGCCTCGGCCTCGGCCTCAGGAAGAGTCACGTCCTCGCTCGACCCTGGGCCTCGGTCCCAGCCTCAGCCTCGGAGGAGCCGCCGCCTCTCCCGACCTCAGGCTCAGATCGACCGCGCCACAAGGGATACATCATCACCCTACTCCTAGCTAGCTCAGGCTACGAAGGAACAAGACCGGCGTCCCATCAAGCTTACCCCGGTAACAGGCAATGATGGTTCCCCGCGTGCGTCCATGACGTCGGTGGTTCTCAAGCCCCCTACGGAAGCAAGGAGACGTCAGCAGGATCCATGCAGCGCCAACAGCTGTACTGCTACAGGGCTCAAGGCACTTCTCCGACAGCCACGATACTACCTCTACAGGACTCGAGACGTTCCCCCGACGGCCACGTTATTATCTGTATAGGGCTCGGGGCACTTCCCTGCCAGCCACGTTAGCTCCCTGCTACCCCCCATTGTATAGCCGAGCCATCTCCTTATGTCTATAAAAGGGGATGTCCAGGGGGAAAGGAAGGGGGGAACGAACGGACGAGCATACGAATACACGAACGCACGGCAGGAGAGACGAGTAGATGTACGACAAAGGGACGGGAGAAGACGAGCAGGGGCCGGACCCCCTCTCTCTCTCTCTTGCTCTCTCCTACTCGCTCTCTCTCGCCGTCGCTCTCTCACAATGCTTGTAACCCCTACTACGAGCACCCTGGTGCAGGATAATACAAGGCTCATTCCCCCACTTGTGTTCCATCTCGCACCAACCCATCTGTGCAGGGACACGCAGCGACAAATTTACTCATCGGTCCAGGGACCCCCCGAGTCCGAAACCCCGACAGTTGGCGCGCCAGGTAGGGGCCTGCTGCGTGTTAACGAACACTTTCCCATTGAGTTCCAGATGGGTAGACTTCAGCAACCTCTTCAGCCCGGGACGGTGCTCCACTTTGGGAGTCTCGAGTTCATGTCCCTCGATAGCAGCTACGACATGGTACTGCTCCCTCCGCAGCACGACGACAACGACAGTCAACGGCTCGCCCGGCGGAGGCGACCTCCATGACGGCATCTCCCCGTGGCGGAAGAGGAACACCCAGGTCGTCTCTGCCACCCTCCTTGCTGGAGGAGACAGAGATGAGGCAACGTTGCCACGCAGGAGGCGGCACCTTATCAGCTGTCGAACCGGAGTGAGTCGACGACGCCGGCACACCTTTGGGGGACATGTCGGGTGTTGTCCTCGCACGTGAGACAACGACGAGCGCCGCTTCCCCACAACGTGCCAGCCCCAAGCGGACTGACGACGCCAGCACCCTCGCAAAGGACCTGCTGGGCATCACCCTCGTACCTGAGATGACGGTGCGTTCTGTCCCCGACGCGACTTCACCACTGTCCATCGACCAAGAGGTACCGTCCGTATTCCACCCTGTTCCCTTTCGATTCAGCTTCGATCCACCTAGCAACCCCGCTTCGGTGAGTGCTTTCGTAAGGGCGTATCCAGACAATCCGGGGTACCATATGTGGTCAACCTAGGACCGATTGACAGCCGTCTCAACCTCCGGACCGGCGGGTTCCAAGGAAGAGGACGACCCCGACTTTGGTTGGGATTTCTCTAGCCTCGGTGATCCCAGTGCCATGCGGGACTTCATGTCCGCATGTGACCACTGCCTCTCCGGTTGCTCTGACGATGGCCACGGCCTTGATGACGAGGGTTATAGCCCAAGTCGCGAATGTTTCCACATCGATCAGGGAGATCACGACGAAGGCAACCACCTCGGTATGCCGGAGGTTGACGATCCCCCTGGGCCCGCATCTCGCATTGACATCCCGCGGGAGCTAGCTGTGGTCCTAGTCCCTGCGGGGGGTCGGGACACATAGCTCGAGCAAATCCACGAGATGCAGGCCAAGGTCGATGAGGAAGCAGGGCAACTTGTGCAGCTCCAATAGAACATCGAGCAGGAGTGGGCATGCCGAACACTCGCCGGAGGAGCCTATCATCGGGCCCGGGACATCCAGTGCCGCATCGTCGACAATGCCAGGGCTGCGCTGCCCCCGGCCGTCAGCAGGTCCGGCCAGGACCTAGCTATAGCGGTGATGCTACTTCGAACCATGCCGGAGCCGTCCACCACCGAGGGGCGGCGTATCCAAGGCGAACTCAAGGATCTCCTGGAAGGTGCCGCAGTTCGACGAGCCAAGAGCTCTGCCTCCCGAAGGCGAGCTGACCCCTCAGAGCATCACGCGGTGTCCTCCCGATGCATGCGGGAAGCCTCAGTCCATCCCGAGCGCACGCGGAACGAGGCGCCTACCGCCCGGGATCGCCTTAGCAACGAGCATCACCATCGCGACCATCGAGCCTGCCTCGAGGAGAAGGTGCGCCGAGGCTACCATCCTAGGCGCGGGGGACGCTGCGACAGTGAGGAGGATCGGAGTCCCTCGCTCGAGCCACCCGGTCCACGAGTCTTCAGCCGGGCCATATGACGAGCGCCGTTCCCCACCCGTTTCCGAGCCCCGACTACCATCACCAAGTACTCGGGGGAGACGAGGCCGGAGTTGTGGCTCGCGGATTACCGGCTGGCATGCCAGTTGGGAGGGGCAGATGACGACAACCTCATCATCCGCAATCATCCCCTTTTCCTCTCCGACACCGCCTGAGCCTGGCTAGAGCATCTGCCTCCTGCGCAGATCTCCGACTGGGACGACCTGGTCAAGGCTTTCGCGGGAAATTTCCAAGGCACGTACGTGCGCCCTGGGAACTCATGTGATCTCCGAAGCTGCCGCCAGCAGCCAGGGGAGTCCCTCCAAGAGTACATCCGGCGGTTTTCGAAGCAGCGCACCGAGCTGCCCAACATTACCGACTCGGATGTCATCGGAGCTTTCCTCGCCGGCACCACTTGCCGAGACATGGTGAGCAAACTGGGGCACAAGACTCCCACCAAGGCGAGCGAATTGATGGACGTCGCGACCAAGTTCACCTTGGGTCAGGAGGCGGTCGAAGCCATCTTCTGGAAGGACAAGCAGCCTCAGGGAGAGCCGAAGGAAGATGCCCCCGAGGCGTCCGTCCAGCATGGCACGAAGAAGAAGGCCAAGAAGAAGGCGCAAGCGAAGCGCAACGCCGCTGATGCGAATCTCGTCGCTGCTGCCGAGCACAGGAACCCTCGGAAACCTCCTGGAGGGGCCGGCGTGTTCGGCAAGATGCTTAAGGAGCCGTGCCCCTATCACCAGGGTCCCATCAAGCACACCCTTGAAGGATGTGTCATGCTCTGGCGCTACTTCCATAAGGCCGGGCCCCTGGCGGAAGATGGCAAGGGCCAAGGCCACAACAAGAAGGAAGGCGACAAGGAAGAGGAGTTCCCGGAGATCCACAACTGCTTCATGATCTACGGCGGGTAGGTGGCGAACGCCTCGGCTCGGCACCGCAAGCAGGAGCGCCGGGAGGTCTGCTCGGTGAAGGTGGCAGCGCCAGTCTACCTAGACTGGTTCGACAAGCCTATCACCTTCGACCTAGGCGACCACCCCGACTTCGTGCCAAGCCCAGGAAGGTACCCGCTCATCGTCGATCCGGTCATCGGCAACGTTAGGCTCTCCAAGGTCCTCATGGACGGAGGCAGCAGCCTCAACATCGTCTACGCCGAGACCCTAGAACTCTTAGGGGTTGATCGGTCCAAGGTTCGGGCCAGTGCGGCACCTTTCCACGGGATCGCACCCGGAAAGCGTATCCTGCCCCTCGGGCAGATTGACTTGCCCGTCTGCTTCGGGACTCCCTCCAACTTCCGAAAGGAAACCCTCACCTTCGAGGTGGTCGGGTTCCGAGGGACCTACCACGCAGTGTTGGGAAGGCCATGCTACACCAAGTTCATGGCCGTCCCCAACTACACCTACCTCAAGCTCAAGATGCCAGGCCCCAACGGGATCATCACCGTCGGATCCACGTACCACCACGCGTACGAATGCGACGTGGAATGCGTGGAGTACGCTGAAGCCCTCGCCGAGTCTGAGGCCCTCATCGCCGACCTGGAACGCCTCTCCAAGGAGGTGCCCGAAGCAAAGCGGCACACCGGTAACTTCGAACCAGTCGAGGCGGTTAAGTCCGTCTCTCTCGACCCCAGCGACGACGCCAGCAAGAAAGTCTGGATCGGCTCCGAGCTTGACCCCAAATAGGAAGCAGTGCTCATCGACTTTCTCCGCGCAAACGCCGAAGTTTTTGCGTGGAGTCCCTCGGACATGCCAGGCATAACAAGGGATGTCGCCGAGCACTCACTGGACATCAGAGCTAGAGCCCGACCCATGAAGCAGTCCCTGCGCCGTTTCGACGAAGAAAAGCGTAGGGCCATAGGCGAGGAGATTCGCAAGCTACTGGCTGCAGGGTTCATCAAAGAGGTTTTCCATCCCGAATGGTTAGCTAACCCTATGCTTGTAAAGAAAAAGGATGGGAAATGGAAGATGTGCGTAGACTACACTGGTCTAAACAAAGCATGTCTGAAGGTTCCCTACCCTCTGCCTCGCATCGATCAAATTGTGGACTCCACTGCTGGGTGTGAAACCCTGTCGTTCCTCGATGCCTACTCAGGCTATCACCAAATCAAGATAAAAGAGTCTGACCAGCTCGCGACTTCTTTTATCACACCTTTTGGCATGTATTGTTATACTACAATGCCATTTGGCTTGAGGAATGCAGGTGCCACCTACAAGAGGTGCATGAACCATGTGTTCAGAGAACACATCGGCAAAACGGTCGAGGCTTACGTCGATGACATCATTGTCAAGACAAAGAAAGCCTCCGACCTCCTCTCTGACCTTGAAACGACATTCAAGTGTCTGAGAGCGAAAGGCGTGAAACTCAACCCCGAGAAGTGTGGCTTCGGAGTCCCCCGAGGCATGCTCCTAGGGTTCATCGTCTCCAAGCGGGGCATAGAGGCCAACCCAGATAAAATCGCGGCCATCACTAACATGGGACCAATAAAAGATTTGAAAGGAGTACAGAGGGTCATGGGATGCCTTGCAGCTCTGAGCCGTTTCATCTCACGCCTTGGTGAAAAAGGATTGCCCCTGTACCGCCTCTTAAGGAAGGCCGAGCGCTTCACTTGGAACGCCGAGGCCGAGGAAGCCCTCGGAAACTTAAAGGCACTCCTTACCAATGCACCCATCTTGGTGCCCCCCGCTGCGGGAGAAGCCCTCTTGATCTACGTAGCCGCAACCGCTCATGTGATCAGCGCCGCGGTCATAGTCGAGAGACGAGAAGAAAGGCATGCACTGCTCGTCCAGAGGCCAGTCTACTTCATCAGCGAAGTGCTATTCGAGACCAAAGTCCGCTACCCGCAGTTCCAGAAGCTGCTCTACGAAGTGATTCTGACACGGCGAAAATTGCGACACTACTTCGAGTCCCATCCGGTGACTGTGGTATCATCCTTCCCCCTGGGAGAGATCATCTAGTCCTGAGAGGCCTTGGGTAGGATAGCAAAATGGGCAGTGGAACTCATGGGCGAAACACTCTCATTCGCCCCTCGGAAGACCATAAAATCCCAAGTCTTGGCCGACTTCCTCGCTGAGTGGACTGACACCCAGATACCGACGGGCCCAATCCAACCCGAGCTTTGGACCATATACTTCAACGGGTCGCTGATGAAAACTGGAGCAGGCGCGGGCTTGCTCTTCATCTCACCCCTCGGAGAACATGTACGTTATGTACTGTGCCTCCATTTCCCGGCATCAAACAACGTGGCCGAGTATGAAGCCTTGGTTAATGGCCTGCGCATCGCCGTCGAGCTAGGGGTTCGATGCCTCGATGCTCATGGCGACTCGCAGCTCGTCATTGACCAGGTCATGAAGAACTCCCACTGCCTCGATCAGAAAATGGAGGCCTACTGCGACAAAGTTCGGTGCTTGGAAGATAAGTTCTACGGGATGGAACTCAACCATGTTGCTCGACGGTACAACGAAACCGCAGATGAGCTGGCAAAAATAGCCTCGGGGCGAACAACGGTTCCCTCGAACGTCTTTTCCAAGGATATATATCAGCCATCCGTCCAAGTCGATGACGCGCCCAAGCCCGAGGAGGCCTCAGGCCAGCCCGAGGTACCCTCGGCCGACGAGGGTGAGGCCCTGCGCGTCGAGGGAGAGCAGAATGGGGTCACACCGGTCCCGAACTAGCAGGCCTTGTACCTAGAATATCTCCTCCGAGGAGAGCTGCCCCTCGACAAGGCCAAAGCTCGGCGACTAGCTCGGCGCGCCAAGTCGTTCGTTTTGCTGGGTGATGAAAAGGAGCTGTACCACCGCAGCCCCTCGGGCATTCTCCAACGATGCATATCCATTGCCCAAGGACAAGAGCTGTTACAAGAAATACACTCGGGGGCTTGTGGTCACCATGCAGCACCTCGAGCCCTCATGGGAAACGCTTTCCAACAAGGTTTCTACTGGCCAACCGCAGTGGCCGACAGCCACTAGGATTGTACGCTCCTGCCGGGGGTGTCAATTCTACGCGCGACAGACGCACCTACCCGCTCAGGCACTGCAGACAATACCTATCACTTGGCCGTTTGCCGTTTGGGGTCTGGACCTCAGTCGGTCCATTGCAGAAGGCACCCGGGGGTTTCACGCACCTGCTTGGTTCGCCATCGACAAATTCTCCAAGTGGATCGAGGTCTGACCCTTAACCAGCATCAGGTCCGAGCAGGCGGTGGCAGTCCTTCACCAATATCATCCATCGCTTTGGGGTCTCGAACTCCATCATCACCGACAATGGCACAGTAGTTCACCGGGAAAAAGTTCCTGGACTTTTGCGAGGGCCACCACATCCGTGTGGACTGGGCCGCCGTAGCCCACCCGATGACAAATGGGCAGGTGGAGCGCGCCAACGGTATGATTTTGTAGGGACTAAAATCGAAGATCTACAACGACCTCAACAAGTTTGGCAAGCGGTGGATGAAAGAGCTACCCTCGGTGGTCTGGAGTCTGAGGACTGACACCGAGCCAGGACCACGGGCTTCACGCCGTTTTTCCTAGTCTATGGGGCCGAGGCTATCTTACCCACGGACTTGGAATACAGTTCCCCGAGGACAAAGGAGTATGACGACCGAAGCAACCAGACCAGCCGAGAAGATTCCTTGGACCAGCTGGAAGAGGCTCGGGACGTGGCCTTACTACACTCGGCGTGGTAATCAGCAGTCTCTGCGACGCTACCACGCCCAAAGGGTTCGGTCCTAAGGCTTCCAAGTGGGAGACTTGGTGCTTCGGCTAGTGACAAGACGCCCGAGGGTGCCACAATCTTACTCCTCCCTAGGAGGGGCCGTTCATCATCGCCAAAGTTCTGAAGCTCAGGACACACAAACTAGGCCAACGATCAAGGTGAGGTCTACAGCAACGCTTGGAACATCGAACAGCTACGTCGCTTCTTCCCTTAAAATGTTCCAAGTCATTCATGTTCCTCGTTTTTTGCTTACATACATAAATAAAGTCTAACCGTCAAGGAAGGATCAGCCTTGCCTCGGCAAAGCCCGACCCTCCCTCGGGGACTAGAAGGGGGGAACCCCCTCTGCGTCAAAAATTTTCTTCGGAAAAGTTTTCTACCAAAACAACTTTCATGCTTTCGACTATACCGATAGCAGGATCCTACAAACGAGTAAGAAAGCACATAAGCGGCAAGGCCGACCGAGCCGAGGGACTCCTACGCCTCCGGGATACGGATACCTCACTCATCACCTTCCGCGAAAAGTGACTCTAGCTCGGATAAAGTGGTTCTGCTACCGACGAACAAGTCCTAAATGCTCGAAATGCGAGGAAAGAAAACGCAGCTTTATAATCTGAACGCTAAATATGTTTAGGCCTCAGTGGCCGCAAAAAACATACACATGCTTCGGACAAACTGTTCCTACAGGAATCAAACATCGGCAGGGGGAGGAGCGGCGCCCTCGGCGACTGTTTCCACCCTCGGCGGAATCTGGCCTGGCCTCAGACGGCGACTCGGGCGAGAGGATCTCCACCTCAAAGGAGGACGCCAGCACCGTGCTTGGGCCCACAACGGCCGCGTCAAGCCTCTGGACCTCGGCTAAGGCAGCCTCATCCTCGTCAGGTAAGCAGTACCCCTCGCTGACCCGCTCCAGATCCACGTCATAGTGGGAAGCAAGCACGGCGAAGGCCCGCCTAACGTCGTGATGCAGCGCCCCGTGGAGTCTACCGCGCACATGGCCGCCCAAGGCCCGCAGGTGACTCTGGGGGGAGCTACCCGAGGGGACGTCATTGAGGTCGAAGGCCTGGCAAAAGGCCGAGATAGCCTCGGACATGGCCACACGGTCGGCCTCCTTCTGCTCAGCCGCCTGGGCAAGCGCCTTGCGATTCTTGACGGACTCGCTCAGAGCCGTCTCCAGCCCTGCAGATAGCCAAACAAAATTCTTCAGACACGAGGTGAAGAATGAAGCTAAGTCAAAGCTACAAAGCGGGTGACACACACCTTCAGCCCGAGCGGACACCTTAGCTAGCCACCCCGTAGCCTCAGTCAGCTGACCCTTAAGGGCCTCAGCCTGGCTCGCAGCCTCGGCAGCTTGGCTTCGAGATTGGTCCAGCTCACCGAGGACCTGGCCGAGCTCCAGCCACCGTTGCTGCATGTCCTTGGCCTGGGAAGCCGCCTGCTCCTCGGGCCGATGCCGCCTCTGCCCGCGCCGTCGCTGCCATCGACTTTAGCTCATCGTAGAGCAGCCGAAGATCCCCACCTCGGTGCTCCGTTGGGCGAGGCACTCATTGGCCTCGGCAAGCATGGTCCTATGGGACCGCAGCGAATCCCAGACGTCTCTCTCGCGGCGAAGGAACAGCGACTTGGCGGTGCTCACGTCTGCAAGTTCCTGAGTAAGGAAAACAGGGCATTATAAAGAGTGCCCTGGCCACACAAGGTCTACACCTAAACCCTTACCTGGAAGACCCTAGGAACGTCCCTAGAAAGGGTCTCCACGGCCGACCGAAGCGACCTCGTCGTTGCCTCAATATACTCACGGAAGTTATCATGAGTCCTCTCCTCCAGCTCATTGTCAAGGGAGAGGAGGGGCTATGGATCCGTGGTGGCATGGCTCCAGAACCGGAGCGGCCACCCACACCACTCATCGAGGTTGAGCCGCGTGCGGATAAGGCCACTGCTCCCCAAGACGGGCCACGGTTCTGCGCGCACCTCGACCAAGGCGTCGGGTCCCCCTGTGGCCAGCGCTACGAGTACCGCCGCAATCAAAGTGTTGGGCCTCTCATCGGCTAAGGAAGCAAGGCCTCCGATCGCCGACCTTGGCAACGACGGCTACCCCCTCCTCATGGCCGAGAACGGGGAGGTCAGGGACGACCACGGGTGGCGGTGCCTCAGTCATCCCGACAATGGCGGCAACGGACGGCTCCACGGGTGAATCAGCAACTGGCCCCAGCGGGGGTCGATGTCGGCACCGGCAACAAGTCAGTCGGGCTCGAGGTCGCGGCTGTGTCAGCAGCCTTCCCCGGCGTGATGGCCGTCCCTGGCAGAGGGGTCGGCCTGGGAGGCTAGCCCCATAGCAGCTCGTGCTGCCTGGGCCCCCCACTCGAGGGCGTCTTGTGCGGAAGCCAGCCAACCGACATGGCACGCTGCAGCACCAGCAGCAGAGGCCAGCCCCATCTTAAGGGCCTTCCTGGGGGCCAGACCAGCCGAGCCCTGCCTCCGCATGCTGAGAGAAAGAGGGAGAGAGCAAGATCAAGACACACAGTGAAAAAACCAAAACAAAGGTATTCTCAGATACTTACCCGCTCCGGACCAAGGCTAGCCACGCCTGCGGGGAGGCCCCTCGAGCCCCAGCCCCCGCAGGCGCTACCGAGGGTTGCTCCGACGCCAGATTCGGCGCCACTTCTGCCTCGGACACCCGAGGCGCCGAAAGGGCGGCCTGCCCAGGCGTTGTCGCGGTAAGGGGACCAACCTCTTGTACAGCTGGCGCGGGCACTTGCCCCAGGAGGACAGGCAGATCGGCCTGACTCCCCGGAGTTGCCCCCGTTACCTCGGCCAAGGGGTCAAGCACCCCCTCGGCCTGCCTCCGCTCCTCGGACTAGGTCCTCGGTGTCCTGGCCCCAGGCTCTGATGGTGCCAGCCCACTAGGAGGCTGGCTCGGCGACCCCTGGCCCAGCCTCGGGTCTGGGCTGAGGCCAAGGCGGGCTGCCATGTCATCGTCCTCGTCACCATCATCATCATCATCGTCATCGTCGTCGTCAGGCGTCTCCGGCGACGGCTCCCTCGGGAGCCCTTCCCTCGCCTGCCTCCGACGAAGCTTCTCCAAGGCATCCTGAGCCCACATTCGCTCGCGAGCCCGGGCCTTTTTTGTGTCCTTCTTCTCCTTTTACTTCTCCACGGCGATTCTCCGTGCGGCTCGGCCTACCACATCCTCTGGGACCGGTGGCCGGACGGGTTTATAAATCCTCAACCCCTAGGGACGAACAAAAATCCCAATAAGTAAGGATCGGAGGCGTGAAGAACTCGGCGCAAAACAGGAGAAGGATCGGACACTTACCAGGGACACATACCCATGGTCGGGGCGCATCGCGGGCTGGGTAAGGGCCCCAGCGTCCTGCTTCCCTACCGTACCTGCTACCCGCTTGAGGAAGTCGTCGGCGGAGAGGGAGGTCGAGGACATCTGCGAGCCCTCCAAATCGACCCCCGGCTTCATCTCTGCAAGCTGCAACGGCCGCTCTGCCAAAGGGAGCACCCTACGGCGATGGATAGCGGCGACGACCCCCGCAGTGGTAAGGCCCCCATCTCGTAACTTCTGCAAGGCCTGCAGAATAGGCTGGAGCTTCTCCTGCTTCTCGCGCGTGGCCCCCTAGCACCAGTTGTCGCCGACGGCGGTCACCACTCGTTGAGAAAACGGCGGAAGCCTCCCATCGTCATTGCGAAGATAAAACCACCGGTTCTGCCACCCCTTGTTCGAAGACGCAAGGGAGGCGGGGATGTACTGTTGCGCACGCCCCGGCCTCAGCTGGAGGGTGCAGCCACCGGCCCGCACCACCATACAGACCTTCTTTGCCTCCGTTGTCAAGGAAAAGAACTCCGCAGTGAAGAGATGGAGCCACAGATCCCAGTGGGGGTCAATCCCCAAAAAACCCTCGCAAACCGCCGTGAAGATGGCCGCTTGCATAATAGAGTTGGGGTTAAAGTTGTGCAGCTCCACCCCGTAGTAGTGCAGGAGCGACCGCATGAAGCGGCTCGCTGGCACGCCAAACCCCCGCTCATGGAAGGGGATAAAGCTGACCACGTACCCCGACGGTGGAGTCGGGGCGACCCCACTCCCGGGGGCCATCCACTCCGGCTGCGGCTCGCCGGAGAGGGGACGCAGCAAACCATCGACGACAAGGGCCTCCAGGTCCCCCACAGAAACAGTCGAGAATGGCCACGGGTCGCGCGGCAAAACAACGGACACCTTGTCAGCCATCGCCGGACAGAAGCGGTGGCGGCGGAAGGGATGAGGTGCGCGGTTTTCTCCCCTCTGGCTACTCTCTTAGGTTGCGGAAACTGAAGCAGAAGGCAAGCACAAACGACAGGGTAAAGAACCACCGCCGGCCCCTCTTCCGGGTATGTAAAGGCCCGGACGAGGTTCATTCAAAACTTCGCCCGAATCCGCCGCGAAATTCAAACTCAAAGGCAAAATGGTCTTTCTGTTCCTCGAACGACCCGCGCACGCACAACAGACGCCCCGCGAATCGCCCATCCCATCGCATTAACTCCTTGGCAGAGCCAGCGACACCGTTGGCAGGCGAAGCAGGCGACGTTTCACCTCTGTCATGATGACCGCGTCAAAAAAGGTGCGCCACGATTTTTAAATTCATATCCTTTTCCGTTTCCTCTCTCTCTCTTGCCACAGGGACCGAGAAAGGGGATATTTTGAAAGGGATCCTTCCCCACGAAGGAAACAGGCCCCCGAGCCCTCCTACTGATCAGGGGTTCGAAGGTTGCGCCCTGCGGGGTCCAGCAACCGCCCTAGAGCACTCGGGCCCTCGAGCCCTCCTACTAATCAGGGGTTCGAAGGTTGCGCCCTGCGGGGTCCAGCAACCACCCTAGAGCACTCGGGACCCCGAGCCCTCCTACTGATTAGGGGTTCGAAGGTTGCGCCCTGCGGGGTCCAGCAACCGCCCCAGAGCACTCGGGCCCCCGAGCCCTCCTACCGATCAGGGGTTCAAAGGTTGTGCCCTGCGGGGTCCAGCAACCGCCCCAGAGCACTCGGGCTCCGCGCCCATTACTGATCAGGGGTTCGAAGGCTGGCCCCTCAGAAGGGTTCGATAGCCGCCCAGAGCACTCGAGCTCCACGCCCATTACTGATCAGGGGTTCAAAGGCTGGCCCCTCGGAAGGGTTCGACAGCTGCCCCAGAGCACGTAGAGTGAGGGATGACCCTGGGTACGTCCGTTACATGGCCAAGGCTCGGGCTACGCTCTCGAGGTACCCTAGGACATTTCCGAGACCAGCGGGAACAATTTGTAATGGAATCCCACCGGAGGGAGGCACCGAGCCCTCGGACCCTATCGAAATGGATCCGAGTCCAGCAAATCCCCTGCAGGTACTTTTGGAGCGCACCTCTGGGCCACTAGCTGACCCCTAACGAACGGGGCACGGGCGTCCACTCGGATCACCCGTTAGCAAGTCACTAGAAACACCATGATCGGTGCCCTCCGAGGGTAACATGGCGCTTTCCCCCCCCCCCTTCCTCCTTGCGAAAAGACGATGAAGGGGCGTATAATAAAAGTCGAGACAGTCCTTGATCGCCCTCTCGCTCCATGCAGAGGCTTGGGGGCTGCCCTCGCACCCGGCTGCAGCCAAAACTGTTGACAGCGTCAACAAACCAGCTCAAAAACTCGGAGCCTGACCATGCACCCGGGTTGCGGCCAAGCCACATGAGGGAACAACCAGGTCGACCGAGGCATCACAACAAGAATTAAGACTTAAGAGGAGTCAAACCACTCCTCCGAGGCCTCGGGGGCTACACCCAGCGAGTGCGCTCGCGCGCACCCACCGGAACGAAACATAACCAAGAAAGCCTGGTCCCCTCGCAAAAATCCGACAGAACCTCCAAGCGAGTGCCTACACTCCCTTCGAGGCTCGGGGGCTACTGTTGGGTACCATAATTAGGGGTACCCCCAACACTCCTAATCACGGCTGGTAAACACCTTTTAAGCAAACCGTGAAGACTGACAGTTCGGGTCAAAGTCAAAGCTTCGTCTACCAAGGGACGCAATCTCGCCTCGCCCGAGCCCGGCCTTGGGCGGAACAGTGGTCCCGGACAAGTTCACGTCTCGCCCAAGGGTCTCCTCAGGTAGTGAGCATGCCCTCGGCTCAGCCAAAGGCCAGTCTTGTTGTGCAAGCGACCATGGCCAAATCGCCTTACCAGCCGACCGTATTGCATGCGCATTTATTGCTGGGATCGCCTGACACCTTATCCTAACACGCGCGCCTCAGTCGGCAAGGTCGAAGTGACCGCAGTCACATCGCCCTTTCACTGACCGATCTGACAGGAAAACAGCGCCGCCCGCCCCGCTCTGGCTACTGTGCCAACCACCCGGGCGAAACCGACAACGGTCAAGTTTAGCCTCGGGCGCAACAGGAAGCTCCACCTCGCCCGACCCCAGGGCTCGGCCTCGGGAGGAGATCTCTGCCTCGCCCGACCCCAGGGCTCGGCCTCGGGAAGAGTCACGTCCTCGCTCGACCCTGGGCCTCGGTCCTAGCCTCGTCCTCGGAGGAGCCGCTGCCTCTCCCGACCTCAGGCTCAGATCGACCGTGCCACAAGGGATACATCATCACCCTACTCCTAGCTAGCTCAGGCTATGAAGGAATAAGACCAGCGTCCCATCAAGCTTACCTCGGTAACAGACAATGATGGTTCCCCACGTGCGTCCATGACGTCGGTGGTTCTCAAGCCCCCTACGGAAGCAAGGAGACGTCAGCAGGATCCATGCAGCGCCAACAGCTGTACTGCTACAAGGCTCAAGGCACTTCTCCAACGGCCACGATACTACCTCTACAGGACTCGAGACGTTCCCCTGACAGCCACATTATTATCTGTACAGGGCTCAGGGCACTTCCCAGCCAGCCACGTTAGCTCCCTACTACCCCCCATTGTACAGCCGGGCCATCTCCTTATGTCTATAAAAGGGGATGTCCAGGGGGAAAGGAAGGGGGGAACGAACGGACGAGCGTACGAATACACGAACGCACGGCAGGAGAGACGAGTAGATGTACGACAAAGGGACGGGAGAAGACGAGCAATGGCCGGACCCCCTCTCTCTCTCTCGCTCTCTCCTACTCGCTCTCTCTCACCCTCGCTCTCTCGCAACGCTTGTAACCCCTACTACGAGCACCCTGGTGCAGGATAATACAAGGCTCATTCCCCCACTTGTGTTCCATATCGCACCAACCCATCTGGGCAGGGACACGCAGCGACAAATTTACTCGTCGGTCCAGGGACCCCCCGGGTCCGAAACCCCAACAAAAACCAAAGGCCTCAGCACAGGGAGCTTCGTCAGGAAGGCCCATTCAATGAAGATGGATGGTATGATGATTTTAATCATGATACCTTTACCTTTGATGATGCTTCTCCCTTGGCAGCAGAACTGCAGGCTACTCCATGGACCCCATCATACAAGCCACCCTAGCTCCCCATGTATGATGGGCATTCAGATCCAAAGCAGTTCCTCATGAGCTACGAAGCAACTATATCTTCGTATGGAGGCAATACTGCAGTCATAGCTAAGTCCTTCGTCATGGCAGTCCGAAATGTAGCCCAAACATGGTACTCTTCTCTTCGGCCACGGACCATCACGTCATGGCAGAAGCTTAAGGACATGTTGGTCACTAGCTTCCAAGGCTTCCAAACAAAGCCGGTCACAGCTTAGGCCCTATTCCAATGCACATAAGACCATGAAGAGTACCTTCAGGCGTATGTACGAAGGTTCTTGCGATTGAGGCACAAGCGCCTACAGTGCCCAATGAGATTGTCATTGAGGCCATGATCAAAGGTCTTCGCCTAGGACCTACTGCCCAATATTTCGCAAGGAAGCCCCCACAAACTCTAGAAAAGCTGCTTCAAAAGATGGACGAATACATTCGGGCTGATAATGACTTCCGCCAAAGAAGGGAGGAAGCTTACAGATTCTCAGAAATGACTAGGGGCTTCGGAGGAAGAATTCATCCGAGGCACGTCAAGTCGATTCATAACACTCAGAATGATGACAAAGGAGGCCAGCTGCAGAGGCCATAGTCTACTTCACAATCTTCGGGGCAGCAACAAAGCTCTTTTCGGCCGCCAGCTCCAAGAGGCAGAGGTGCTAGGGGCTTCGGAGGAAGATACGGGGATCAGCCTAGAAAGATCTACTGTTTATTCTGTGGTGAGGACAAGGGCCATACCACAAGAATGTGCCAAATCACTATCCAAAAGCAGAAGGAGATTGCAGAAGACGAAGCTCGGCAGAATAAGCCGAAGTAGGTCTTGCACACTGCTTCGTGTCATTCACCCTACATACCAGAATATGTGGGTAATCACTCTGCAGCTTCTGTTGCTTTGGCTATTCAGCCATAGGCTCCTTGGCCACAGCTTCCACCTTCGCCCCCTCTACAGCCTGCTTATTCACGGGGTCAGCAGCCAGAAGGAAGCCAACACACTCAGCAACAGAGGGATTTCAGGGAGGAATTCGAAGCTCGCACAGTTAACAGTACTGTGCCGGAGTCAAAGCACATCTATTGAGAGATATCCTACCCTCTGAAGCACTTTTTTACTTTATGTCATTTTGTTTCTTAATAAAGGACAAGTAATGCAAATCTAGTTTTAATTCTTTGTAATAGTTTCGTTTCTGTTAAAATGAATTGTATCTTCTTCACAGATTTACGAAGCTCGAAATTTGCCAAAGCTTCAAAAAGCCATTCCTAATGGAGCATAGCAAAAGTTTTGTCGAAGCTTCTAAAGTCATTCCCAAGGGAGCGTAGAGTAAGTTTTTTGCTCAGAAGTCGTTCCTAAGGGAATGCAGAGCCAAATACCGCCGAAATATAAGGCGAAGCACAAAAAGTCAACGCGAAAACACTGTTGAAATATAAGGCAAAGCGCGAAAAGTCAAAGCAAAAATACCGCCGAAATATAAGGCGAAGCGCAAAAAGTCAACACAAAAATACCGCCGAAAAATAAACGGCAAAGAGATTTTGATCGTTCCTACGGGGACGCAGAGATTGTGTGTTTCAGTGGAGGCGTGTGTCTTCGGCATTAGCATCATTCTTCGCATCATATCATCGCATCATCTCGCATATCATCACATCATACATCATATTGCACCAATAACACGAATTGGAAACGAAGTCGATCTTCAGAGAATGCTTTACAAAGGTCAAAAGGTGCTAAGGCACAAAGGAAACTGGGAATTATGGCTTCATCAGCTCTGATGTGGAAGAAGAGGTCTATTGTTTTCGAAACATTGCTATTTTTACGAAGCTTGGATGCTCTTTATGAAGTATGGATATTCTCATGAAACATAAGTATTCTTCTTTGCGAAGCATGAAAAGAAGGGAAGGTGTTTTTTCGCCGAAGGCTCAAAAACGGTACGTATGTAAAAAGTTTCATGCATCACAAAGAAGTGAATTGCAAAATAGTTTATATATTAGATTCAAAACTATGTGTATCAAATATTACAGACTTAGTTCAACAAATGTTACATTAACCACCTAAGAAGGTTTTTACAACAACTAGTCCTCTTCCTTTAAAACTTTTTCCGCGACTTCGTTAAGTAACTTGTTGACGACTTCGTCAACAATAGATTCGGCTAAGTTGATAATTTCTATTGCTTTCTTCAACTCTGGGTCAGCCAGGGGGTCAAATGGCTCCGGTGGAGGAGATAATTCAGCTGCAAAAGAAATAATCAATCAGTTCGAAACCATGAAAGCAAACGACGAAGCTTAAAACCAGGTCAACAATACGTATCCGCCTTTCAATCTCTACAGCTTTCTCAGCTTCTTTTGCTGCTTCTCGAGCGTCATGAATATCTTTTTCGCTCTTTTTCATTATATCGTGGGCCATTTCTCGGCCACCATTCTCCCAGATGTCAGTGAAAAATTTTCCGCCAAAAAAACTAGCTTCGGCCGAGGGGTCCTTCGTGTCATCCACGGAGAGGGCAGCTTCGGCCTGGGCCAAGGTTTTAACATGATCACAACCCGCCTTCTCCAAGATAGCTAAAACTTTTCTCACACCAGAGAACGCACAAACATCCCCACGATCACTTAAGATTTCCTCAAAAGCTTCAGCTTCTCTGCTGATCCACTCGATTACGCCCTCAGGGTCGCCTCGTATGAAGTTATCTTCGTTTGAAAAGGCGCCTATGTTGGCGAAGCTGGTCTTTATCTTCTTCACACAGCCTAAAGATTTTTCAAAACATCTCTCCTTGGATGCGCGAAGCTCTTTTACTGTTTTTTCAAAATAATTTTTCCAATACTCACTGGCCTCTCGATCAATTTCTGCAACAGCACATTTTTCCTTGGCTTATGCTAGTTGTTTCCGAAGGTCTTTGATCTCATTCTTTTGGACCTCGGCTTGAGCTTTGAAATTAACTTCGTCTTCTTTTACTTTGTTTACCAATGGAATTAATATCTTGTCTTTTTCAAGGCCTTCATTCCTTAGTTCAATCACCTCTGAACGGAGGTTGTTCAAAGCCATTGTATGCCTTCGTCTTCAGTGTTTTTCTATGTTTTAAGGGCATTACTAAGGATTAGGCCATGCAAAAGGAGAACGAGATAAAGTATAAGCAAATGAAACAATTCGTTTTAAAATACAAAATTAGCTTTTATACCTTTATGCTGTTGTATGCTAAACTGTCAGCCAATTCATCCTTTGATAATACTGAAAGACCTTCTTCTAGCTTCAGAAATCCGAAGCTTCTACCCATCTCCTGATAGATGGATATCTCTTTACTATCCAGGAGACAGTACAAAAAGTCTTACTCCCCACTACCATTAAACACTAATGCCCCCTTTAGGTATTTTAATCTTTGGGCATAATGTTGAGCTTCTTGTTCTTCTTCTTCAGAAAGTCTCTTTCCTGAAGCATGGTGAATAATGTAATCAATGCTCTCTTTTAAAGCTTCGGGAGTAGGAGTGGCAACCTTTTCAGGTGAAATTTGCTCTGTGGTTTTTTCTTCTGTTGCTTTTTCTTCAATTTCTGCAGATTTTTCTTCACCAGGCTCTAAAGGCCTAGCTTCGGTACTAGCTTGAGCTACTGCAATTTCAATTTCGGCCTGCTTTGTTTCAACTTCAGTTTGCACTTTCGAAGCTTCGGCAATTCTCCTCGAAGGAGTTGAGATCAAAGTCTTCACTGTTTCTAGCACATCTAGTACGTTTGACATCCTTCTCCTCTTGGGAGTTGCGGCAGAACTTTTTTGTGCCCTTGGCACTGTCACTTCTATCGGAGGGCTTAAAATTTCTAACACTTTTGTTTCTCCAATATTTGATTCTTCAACTTTACCCTCATCAGTCTTCGTCTCAGCTAGCTCAGCTGAAGGTAGCTTCGACATTGCAGTTGGTTCTTCAGTACTTTGCGTAGGGGGAGCAGCTTTTCCTAATTCAGTAGCTGAAGAAGCTTCCCCGTCAAACTCAGGCACCACGGCCGGCTCAATATAGCATGGCCGGTGGATAAGGACCTTCAATTTTTTGCCCTTCGGTGTAGACTCGTCTAGAGTAGCCGAAGCATCATGCTTCCTCTTTTTTCCCTGGCCTCGCAGTGGATAACGGTAGTCCGGGTAAACAAAGCCAATAGCGTCAAAAACTCTGTTCAACCTCTTCTTTCCCCAGCCTCCGAAGGCTGTGGATAGTGCATTATCTTCCGCCTTGGAATACGATCCAAGCAGCTCATCACTGGTAACTTCAATGCATTTTAGCTAGTCATCATTCGGTTCATCGAATTTATCTCCGTATCTGAATGTGTATTTCAGTCAGACCAGATCACCTTCACTAGGTTTGGTGATAGTTTCCTTCGGCATTTCCCAGCCCTCTATAAGCGGCCATACTCTGTATGCTATGTGCTCTTGAACCAAATCTCTCGAACCAATAAAGAAGCAGACAGTACCAAATGCCTTTTGACATGCCTCGGCGGCTTAGTCAATTTCAACCTTCGGCCTTCGGAGGCCGAAGCGGGACCAAATAGGGCGCATAATAACTTCAAGCCATTGGGTACCTTGCATTGGGGTGGGCGGCAAATCATTCCTCCATCTAGGCCCCAAGCCACCTTTTCCAGTATGTTGGCACTGGGTAGCTTGCATTGGGGTGGGCGGCAAATCCGTAGCAGCCAAAATTGTTACGATATTGTTCTTTGCCCATGGCCTTCGTCTCGTACACAAGCTCGTGCATACTGCAAAAGCATTTGGCGCTGGGCTCCAGTCCCTGGCTTTTCACCGCCCAAACAAAAATCCCCATTCTAATAACAGCTTCGGGGGTTATCTGATGAAGGTAAATCTGATAAATTTTCAGCACTTCGACCACAAACCTGCTCAATGGAAACTGAAGCCCAGCCTTGAAGAAGCTTCGATAAATCACTACTTCATCTTCCTCAGGGGCAGAAACTTTGTTATCTCCACCAACTCTCACAATAGACATATCTCGAAAGTATCTTCCCCTCATGTTTTCGAGGTGACTTTGCTTAATGGAAGATTTTCTGAAAATTGTATGGCTAGGCCTCCAGGGTCGATCCTCAGAATCTTCGCCACCACTTTCCGCATCATAGCTATCACTGTCACTAGTATCCTCAGACAGGCCCTCCAATATTTCCTTAGTAATCTTTTCTATGTTTGTTTTTGCCATTGACTCGATAAATCCAGCTATATAAGGATTTGTAGCCTTCTTCTCTTCAAAAAGCTTCTCGTCTTCAGTCAGCTTCGTCTCCACAACAGTCTTCTTGTCTTGAGACATTACTCTTCGGAAATGGCGAAAATGTGCCTTTCAAACCGAAGCTGAGGAAGCTTGAAAAACTAGCAAGCGTCAATAACCAGGAGCTATAAAATTGAGAAAACAAAGCAATTACCACGAGTAGCGTACCAGATGAGGTTGCTGCAAGTTCTTATTTATACGCTCGGAACGCCCCAGACTGGAGGGTCCTGCCTGTCATTAACTGTTGCTATTCTAGCAAAGGGAAGGTGTTTTTTCAGACCTTCGGCTTAAGTCCTTCGTCCATGTCGCAGTCTGAATTTGTTATCCTAAACAAATTAATACTGCGAGAGGCTACTGTTTGGGGCCTTCGTCCTCCGAAAGTCCTCAAAAACGTAATTTAACAATGTCTTCCAAGTATGGTTTATAGACAGGTATCATCGGATTCAGGATTAAAAGCATATACGATGAGAAGGGCATGATCGTGACGAAGGTTGCTGTTGTTCCGAAGCTATGCGAAAGGAAGCTTCGGCTCAATTGCGGGAAGAGGAACCGACTTAAAAGGGAAAAGACTATCTAGTCCTTATAGATTTTTCTATAAGTCAATAGTGAATGCAAAGGGCATTACTGTAATTTTTCACAGGCTGCGTCCTGTGCCTATAAATAGATGAACAGTACCCCCGTACTGTTCACGCTGACTTGTATTCACTCGTGCGTTACGCTCAGACTTTTACCTTCTGTCAAGCCGAAAGTACAAATATAATATAATATTGTTTTTGTTCATGATAATAATAAATATACTAACAATGTCGTATCATTATTCATGTTGTCTTTTATGTTTCATATACTTCTCTCATTAACATATGCTGTGACGATGAAGGTATGTCCTTCATCACCTTCGTCTGAAGATCATTATATCCTATAGAAATAATGCTTCGGAAGACGAAGTGCATTAACCTTTAACATTTTATGTTGCCTTGTTCTTAATTCATAGCATTTGAGAACAAGTCCCCAACAGGCCTCAAGAGACTTAGGGCATGTTTACATGCACTAGAGCTAATAGTTAGCTAGCTAAATAATTGCTGGTGTAATTAGCTAACAATAGATGTCTAACTATTAATTTATTTTAGCTAGATTGAACCAAGCTAGATCGGATTGTTTGAACGTCTCTACCTAAAAGCAGCTCGTGTCTAAACTATTAGCTAGGTTGTTTGAATGCCGCCTCCATCTAATCTAAGTAGCGCATCGAAACAGGTCTTACCTCTGAAAATAGCTAACCATGTGTGGGTCCAATTTTTTTAGTATGACCAATGAAAGTCGGTCTCTTGATTAAAATCTTTTTCTTGTAAGTACTATACGGTGCGTCGGTGCTTCTTGTTGATCGCCAAACTAAATTGCTATATAATGTGACCACCCAATGCGCAGCGCAGGGCCGTCTCAGATGTGGTGAGTGCCAATATCCATGCAAAAGAAGAAAGTGCAGACGACGTCGGGAGTGCCAATTACAATGACGTGGCTCGTTTTGACGTGGCTCGTTTTCTACGCATACGCATGTGCCGCAGGCTGCCGCCGCCGGCATGGAGACGGTGAAAGTGACCACCACCCCCGTCTTTCCCCACATCCCTCGACTTCAGGCAAGCAAAGACTTCCAGGTGCTGGTGCGCGTCGAAGCGCCACCGGCGGCGCAGCCGCAGAGGCGCGTCCCCGTCGACCTCGCGGTGGTGCTGGACGTGGGTGGCGGCAGCGGCACCGGGACGGCAAGGCTGGGTGAAGTGAAGAAGGCGGTCCAGTTTATCATCAGCCAGGTCCACGACGACGACCGTCTCGCCGTCGTCGGGCCGTCCAACTATCGGCTAGTCACCGGGTTCAAGGACACCTATGATGCCCGACACAATGCCCAGAAATCCGTCGAGCAGCTGCAGCCCCGTGGTGACTTCACGTCGGGCGCCGGCTTGGAGGAGGCCATCAAGGTACTTGCAACGTTTCGCCATGCATGTTCATTTCACAACTGCTACTTTGTCTTAACGACTGGAATTTCAGATCCTGGAGGAGCTACCGGCGACTGCGAGCCGGAGCAGCCGCGCGCGCTTCGTCATCTTGGTGACGGACAGGGCAGTGGCAGAGGGTAGCAGCAGATTCAGCAAGCTGCCGCGCGAGTCCCTCTCCCTCCCCCTGGTGCACACGTTTGGGCTCGGCGCGGCGCACGACCCCAGGGAGCTGTTGCACATCGCCAGGGAATCCCAGGGCACCTACTCATTTGTGGACGACCAGAACACGGACGACATCACCGGCGCCATCGCCGTCTGCCTCAGCGGGCTTAAGAACGTGGTCGCCGTCGGCGCGCGCGTCCGCCTCGAGGCGCCGGTCGGGAGCGGGGTCACCATCGAGAGGATCCAGTCGGGGGGATACACATACAGCAGGACTCGCCCCATCACCACCAGAGATGACAAGACGTACGTCGAGGTCGCCCTCAGCGCCCTCTACACCGGCGAGGTGAAGAGCTTCCTCGTCCACCTCAGCGTGCCTGCTCTTCTTCCTTCGACGTCGACCGTCGTCGCCGACGGCTGCTACAGGCAACAGCTGCTCACCGCCAGCCTCGTTGGGCACTACACCAACAGCGACGAAGAACATGCTGCGGCTCCAGCTTCTCCAAGGCCAACGGTGACCCAGGCAATCTTGTACGTACAAAGGCCGCCGCCGGAAGCCCTCGACGTCGCCTGCGGCGGCGCGCTGCAGAGAGTCCCCGTCCCCGTGGTGATGAACCACATCGCGCAGTTCGGCGTGCTGGAGATGGTGGCCACCTTCGTCGACACCGACTTCGGGCGGCATAGCACCGTCACCGCGGAAATGGCGACGAAGCTGCGGGTCCAGTGGGAGAAGTTCGTGCAGGCGCGGCAGTTCTGGAGCGGCCTGGACCTGGGAGTCCTCAACGACGAGGTCAGCAGGATGGTGAACATCCTAGAAGAAGCAGCAAGCAGAAGCGGCTCCTCGACGTCTCTGTCGGCGGCGATGGCCTACGTGCTGTCGTGGCTGTCAAGCTACCAGATGCAGCGGCCGACGGCCATGGGATCGCCGGGCAGCGTCGCGGCCGCTTTCGTCACCGTGAACATGCAGCTAGTGCTGGGAATTGGGCCGTGCCGGGCCGGCCCGGCCCAAGCCCATCGTGCTTCGTGCCAAACGGGTTCGGGCCAAGAAAGCCCAAACAATTTTTGGGCCGTGCCGTGCCAGCCCGAAGTGTAAAAACAGTGGCCCAGCCCGGCCCTAAACCACGTCGTGCCTTCGTTGGGCCGTGCCGGCCCAAGCCCGGCCCGTATATTTGACCACATAAAATCAAAATATTATAACCATGTAAAGTTCATATCTTACTAAATTAAAGATATTAAACAATTATAGCATCATTTAACCACATAAACTCTAAATATAACAACAATATAAAGTCAATATCTTACTAAATTAAAGAGATTAAACAAATTGGGCTTAATTGGGCCGTGCCGGCCCAAGCCCGGCCCATCTATGCGTGCCGTGCTGGGGGCCCGACGGGTCGGAATTTGAGGCCCGGCCCAGGCCCGCCTTCGTGCCGTGCTAGCCCGGCCCATATTATTTCGTGCCGGGCCGTGCTTTGGGCTCTTATTTTCGGGCCGTGCTCGTGCTGGCCCAAAAAGCCCGGCCCAGATTCCCAGCACTACATGCAGCTCACACTGCTGCAGGTGAGGAACGACATTGAAACACTTCTTCCTCGACCACAACCACCAATCGTCTGCGTGGATCCACTGCCGCCACCGCTGTTCGAGATGTCCGGACGAGGCGACGACACCTACCGCGTCGTCAACACCGCTTACCCGCCAGGCGTACTGGTGGACGCCATCAACGAAGCAATGAAGCAGATGCACCTGGTACGTACGTGATTTGTTGCTTTCATAGGCTAGGCGCGCTAGGCCTCGCTCAGTGGCTGCTGACATCCCAAAATAATGCAGGCGTTGGTTCAGGCGAGCAACCTCCGGCGATGCGATGGTGCCGGCGTCGATGCGATGATGCCACGGGCAGCTGGCGCATTCGCATGATCCAGACACCGGCTGACGATCCATCAGTCATTCACCTACCGCTGCTGTCCTACCGTTTATGTTCTTGATTTCTTGTTTTTGTTTCTAAGAAAATAAAGGAGAGCATCAGTTTGCATTGGCGTAAATTTTTATTTTCTTTAATTAGACGAGGGAGTGTACGAATCACTGTCAACACTCAAATCATTGTATTGTAACCAAGCATGTTTAAAATCCGTCTCTGATTAGATTCCGCTCTATTTTGGTATGTACCTTTTCTGATGTCCAAAAAATCTGCACTGAATCTGATAAAGAAAAGGGGATTCAGATACATAAGGGCATGTACAGTGGAGAGACACCAAAACGGTTCTCCAAGCACATGAGACAACTAAGAGACTCTATTGTACAATGGAGTATCTATAAACGTAGTTTATTAATAAATACAGAATTAAATGTATTTGTATAGCATCAGATCGATAGAACAGACGACAAATTCGTACAGTGGGAAGTGAGGTGTCTGTTGCTACTTGGTTTATGAGCCATAGGTGTCTCTTCACGGAGAGACGGCTCTAAGATTTTTTTACAAATAACCCCCTTAAACAGCTTAAGAGCCCCCATATTAAAACATGCCCTAAACGGTTCTCCAAGTATAATAGACAGCTAAGAGACTCTTTCATACAATGGAGTGTCTATAAATGCAGTCTGTTAATAAATGCATATGTAGATTAGACTTAAAAACACTCTTGATCAAATGTGCACACACATTATATATATATATATATATATATATATATATATATATATATATATATATATATATATATATATATATATATATATATATATATATATATATATATATATATATATATATATATATATATACGGCGCTGCTAAAATGCACCTGGGTGCATTCTCTATATTGAATGCACCCAGGCGTTTTCGCGCGTCTCCTAGCCCCCGCCGCCGCCGCCGCCGCGCGCATCCCTTTCCCCGCGCCGCCGCCGCCTCCTCGATGCTCCTCCCCTAAATCCCACCGCCGCCGAGCGCCTCCCTGTCCTCGCGCCGCCGAGCGCCTCCCTGTTCTCGCGCCGCCGCGCGCCTCTCTGTCAGCGTGTCTCTGTCCCCCGCATTTGAATAACTCTGAGAAATTTTGTTAAAAAATACGATTGCAACTGCTGGTCTGATGTAATTGCAACTGCTGGTCTGGTGTGATTGCAACTTCTATATAACTATGTCTAAAAATCTATTAAATAAACAAGATTGCAACTGCTGGTCTGATGTAATTGCAACTGTGGGTCTGGTGTGATTGCAACTTCTATATAACTATGTCCAAAAAACTATTAAACAAACAAGATTGCAACTGCTGGTCTGGTGTAATTGCAACTGTGGGTCTGGTGTGATTGCAACTTCTATATAACTATGTCCAAAAATCTATTAAACAAACAAGATTGCAACTGCTGGTCTGGTGTAATTGCAACTGTGGGTCTGGTGTGATTGCAACTTCTATATAACTATGTCCAAAAATCTATTAAACAAACAAGATTGCAACTGCTGGTCTGGTGTAATTGCAACTGTGGGTCTGGTGTGATTGCAACTTCTATATAACTATGTCCAAAAATCTATTAAACAAACAAGATTGCAACTGCTGGTCTGGTGTAATTGCAACTGTGGGTCTGGTGTGATTGCAACTTCTATATAACTATGTCCAAAAATCTATTAAACAAACAAGATTGCAACTGCTGGTCTGGTGTAATTGCAACTTCTGGTCTGGTGTGATTGCAACTTTTATATAACTATGTCCAAAAATCTGTTAAACAAACAATGATTGCAACTGCTGTCTGGTGTAATTGCAACGGCTGGTCTGGTGTGATTGCAACTGCAAGTCTGGTGTGATTGCAACTTATGTGAAGAGGTTGAGTCGTTCGTAGAGAAAGAGGGGCGTGGGCGGGAAAGTGAAAAAGTTCTGTCGGGAGCGGGCGGGAGCGACGAAGACGTGCGGGAGGGACGAAGACGGACGAAGACGACCTGGGTGGGACGGTTGGCTCGGACCTAGCGCGTAGGTTCGGCCTGGGTGCATTCTCTATATTGAATGCACCCAGGTGTAATATATAAAAACAGTATATATATATATATATATTCTTTCAAAAACATAAAACTTACAATAAATATATCATATAGAAACTAATTTTTCAACTAATGTTGTTCAGCTAGAAATTGATGACCATATCGCTACCATATATGTTCGACTAAATCATTCTTGAGCTCGATATGCTTTGAGCTATCCCGTATTTCGCTATTCCTTCGAAGTACATCCGCAAAGCATGGATTAGCCAGTGTGCTCACTTCGGGGGGTAGGGCGATGGAAGCTCCAGGATTTGTGTTCAAATCGATCGGGGTTTAAACCTCTTCTTTTTCATCTTCAACTATCATGTTGTGCAAGATAATGCATGCTTGCATTATGTTCATCACGTCCCTTCTTTTCCACAATTTTGCTGGACGACGAATGATATTAAACCGAGATTGTATCACGCCAAAGGAGCACTCCACAACCTTTCTTTCACTTTCTTGACGTTTTGCAAAACACTTGTCTTTATCATTTAGAGGACTTGGTATAAATTTCACAATCGTAGCCCAGTCTGGATATATTCCGGCGCCAAGATAGTATCCTGTATTGTACTGCTTTCCATTTACAACATATTGGACTCGAGGAGCTTCACCTCTCAATTTTTGGATGAACAAAGGTGATTTGTTTAAGACATTGATATCATTGTTAGACCCTGTAGTTCCAAAAAAAGCATGCCATATCCTAAGATCTTTCGATGCTACCGCCTCAAGGATCATGGTGGGCACACCTTTATCACCACGTGTGAATTGGCCTCTCCATGCTACCGGGCATTTCTCCCATTGCCAATGCATAAAATCTATGCTTCCAAGCATACCCGGAAATCCACATCTCAATAACTCCTTTAGCAAATTTTCCTAGACACTCCAAAGTTGTGCTTGCTGCGATCTTCAAATTCTCATCAAGTTCGTCAGCTGGAGTACCATAAGCTAGCATGCGAATGGAAGTAGTACATTTCCGTAGAGGTGACAAGCCCTCCCTTCCAACACAGTCATGTGCAGGATTGAAATAAGATGACCATTCACCAAGTTTTTCAACGATTCGCAGAAATAGCCTTTGTTTCATCTGATACCTCCGGCGAAACATCTCAGGGGTGTAGATTGGAGACTCAGAGAAATAGCAAGCATATAGATCGAGATGTGCTATTTCACGGGGTCTTGGAATGTACCTTCTACGGAAAAACCGATGACCCTTTGGCTTGGCTTGCAAATTGGCTAGGAAATTGTCACCGATGTGATCAATGTAGTCTTCCAGGAACTCATCTTCAGCTAGCATATCATCCAGAGTGTATATGTTGTCATCTTCGGCATGCATATCTTCTTCTTGATCTTCTTCGTGCTCCTGCAGTTGCGGTGGCATTGGAATATCCATGTTTGTGTGATGGTGTGACACTACTAACCTACTGCAAGCCACGTATAAATATACAGGCCAACACTGATTTGTTCCATGGCATGGACTTGTTCACATGGCACCAACTGAAACAACGTTGATTTCTTCACACGGCAAGAACTGAAACAACACTCATTTGTTTACATGGCAGCATGTTCACACTACAAATTTCCCAGCATGTTCACACTACAAATTCCCAGCATATTCACACTACAAATTCCCAGCATATTCACACAATAAAGTTCAGCATATTCACACATCAAGATTTCACAAAATAAAGTTCCAGCATATATTGACTACAAATTCCCAGCATGTTCAAACAATGTTAGTTGGTTGTTGCTATCACTTTGTAAAGAATGTACCAACTATGATTTCTGGACTGGAAGGAAAAATAAAAGGAATTCTATCGATTTTTATTTTCCACTTCACTGCTTTGATCACTGCACATGCAGTCAACATCGTGACTAACGGAATTCTGGCTTCTGAAACTGGCCAGCTAGAATATCGCACATGTCCATTGAAGTGAAACTCTTCTTAACTTACACTGTTGCTCTGCTGCAGCCAGCAGCCTTAAGAATTTTAGGAGTCTTATCGATTATGTGATTTCAGGTACACATCATTTTCCCAATTGTTCCCACTGTTGGAGTTTGGAAAGCTGCCTGCGCTCGTGAAGGTGGAGGAAATATCACAGACCATTGATTCCAAGAACTTCACAGTGCAAAACTGTATCAAGTTTTCAGGACCTTTGGCTACAACCTCAGTTTCCACCAATGCAAAATTTGAAATTAGAAGCCCCAAGCGCGTGCAGGTGAGATTCTGTAATCTAAGTATCCATTTTTCATCTATGACTCAAAGCAGTTTACCATGACTATTTCAGAAACTCATGCATTGATGTTCTTAAATATTAATTCCACGATGATTCACAAATTGCTCTCTCCATTTAATAATGTTTGTCTTGTTAGCATACCTAGACTGCATAATATATAAATATTAAATGAAGTTGAATTGAATTCAGTGCTTTTTGGATATACAACAAAGATCCACCCAATTTTGTAAAGATTTACTTGTGATCACAAATATAAGTCTCTATATGTTTCTCCTAAACTAAGTATCTTTTGCCTTCGGCTATCAATATCAAAGATTCTATATGAACTAACAAAGAAGGACAGGTCTGGATGAGTGGTGAGAGTTGTCTCGAGTCACTAGGTTGTGGGTTCGGATCAGCATTTTACAATGGGTACATATGCATTGCAAATTCTGACCTCGCATGATGTTGGTGAACATTCTCGCACTCCCAGAGCAGATTGAATTTTTCTTATCAAATGAGGCCATGCCATAGAGGAGATTGCTAATTTTTCGTTCTCATGGTGGCAGGTGCATGTTCAATCAGATCCTGCTGGACGTCTGGTTATCACAGGGGATCCAGAGCAGCCTGATAATCCTTAGGGGATCACTCCGTTCAAGAAGGTGGTAGGGTGACAGCTTCACTATCAGAAACACATTTGTGAATTCAGTTTAACATGTAGTGATTTTTTTATCTCAGGTGGTCAACTTGCCATCAAGAATCAATCCTCACCAAACATCCGCTGTTGTCACGCTTCATGGTCAGCTGTTTGTGCGTGCACCATTTGGGTCATCCTGATATGTAGATATGAAATCATTTTTAGTTCAGTTTTGTTGACTGTGGCGCCTCTTCACCGGTGATATTCCTTGATATCACTAGGTCCGTGATTTGTGGTCTTTCAGGAATTCCTTGCCACAAAATTTATCTTGTTTTCTTTGATTTCATGTATTTTGTTCATTGTGCAGGGTTTATGTCAGTTCTATTGAGGAAATAGGATTTCATTTGAGCAGATACATGATGTCAAGCTGACTTAGCAGAACCCTTCTGTGGTTGGATGCTGGTTGCTGGTGTTGCGATCTGTTGCCACCTTGTTTATTGTTACAGTAGTGCCATAAAATTAGCTGGTTCATGCGTGTATTCCAGTTTCGTAGAGAAAGGAGATGTTGGTCGTAGTAGGGCTAATTTGACATTATGGTTATGTATTATTCTTTAAATACCTCTTTGGATCACTCTAGGCCTCCAGGGCACCCTAAAGCTGCATTTTTTATTTACTAGGTGAGTGCCCATGCGTTGCAACGGGGACATATAATATCACGGTAACTTATATATTATAATATATGTCTCCGTTGCAACGCACGGACACTCGCCTAGTAGGTTTAATAGATAGGTTCACACATATATTGGATTATCCATAGCTCTAAGATAACATCATATAATCTAAGATAAATCTGAAAACAATTTCATCCTTAAACATTTTAGAGCAGCAACATGCTCAGCTCTTACATCATCAGGCATTCCTGATGCATCAACTTGAAGTAGGCTTGAATAAGCTTCTATCATTTTAGCCTCCTTTTGTTCCTTAGCTGCTTGCAAAGCAATTTTCGATGCCTCAATTTTAACATTATGAATCTTTCCCTGCATTTCAAGAGCCTTCATACGATTGACTGCAACATTGTTTTGAATTTTTTCAAATCTATCAAGCTCCTCCACATTTATCGCACTCGCTTTATATTTTCCTTTTGCTTCAAGTGCAGCTCTTTTAGCTGCCTTCTGTCCCATTGGTCGAGGAAGGTCCACATCTTCTAGTCCTCCTCTTTGTGTGCTGCCATTCTCCATCTCCTTCCTCTTGCCATGGATATTATCATTATAACTTATCCACTTAGCCTCGTTACGAACCATGTACCAAACATTCATAAGCTGAAAATGTAATCCTTTGTTCTCATCCTAAAAAAATTTATGTGCTTTATCTAACCACATTTCATCCGAGTATCCACTGGAGTAAACCCTCCTAGCTTTCACCCAACAATCATTGAACGAATTTGTCAATTTATTGATTTTGTGCCATCTATCTTTAACCTGCTTAGCAGTCCTCCATCTGTTCTTGACAGTAGCTTGATTGTACTCCTGCATCACATCCGTCCAATATTTGTCAGACTTCTTGTTGTTTCCACCAATTGGGTCGATGGAGTGTTTGAGCCAAGCACTCATCTGCATACAAAGAGAATTTGTAAGTACACTGTGAAGCAGTTATAAAATTGAAAAGTTAAATAATGAAAATACCACTCTCCCATCTTCCTCTGATTTCCATATTAGCCTGGCCTCAGTCCTAACTTCTTCATCTCCATCGTTTCTATCATTGTCTACAGGGTTGTCATGTGATTCATTCAATTGTGTGACATGTGATGTTCCTCTAACAAAATGAGAATTCTGACCCATCATATAATTTATGAACCCATCAGAGCTGAAAATAATTCACAAAAAGGAAGATGTAAGCCTACATACTGCATTTGTATAATTAAAACAATCTATACAAACAATCTGCACTATCAAATAATTCTGTTGAACACCCAAGCACACAGCCATACGTACTAGACAATGTATACAAGCAAATTTCTGTTCAGAAATTGAATTTCATAGTGAATATGTTTTCAGAACAATGTATACAAGCAAATTTCTTTTCAGAAAATGAATTTTGGAACATGAACAATGTGTACTGCACAAGCTTACTGAATCCATACAAGCAACTCCATACTGAACAAGGTTACAAGCAGCATGACTTACCTATGAAGCAAATCCGAATAAGTTGAAGAAGGTCCTGATGCCATAGATGAAGCAGAGCTAGCAGATGAGAATGGGCCGAATGAGGGGCGACTGCCAGGGGAAGGGCCACCGCGGGGGGAAGAGCTGTGGATGCCGGAACCCAACTGAAATCCAGGGCCGCTGCTCAGGGAAGAGTGGAATCTAGCACCGCTGCTCGGGGAAGAGTGGAATCCAGCACTTGTTGGAGATCCGTCGATGCCGGCCGAATGGAGCCCGACGCCGCCGTTGGACGATCCATGAACACCAGTAGGGGACGGGAACCGGGTCGCAGTGGTGTTGGAAGGTGCCACAAAGGGCCGGCGACTGGAGGCCAAGCGCTGAGCGGCGGTAGAGGTATGATGGCCGGTGGATCTCTGCATGGTTGCCGCCGGTTCAGAGAAGGTGCAGAGGTAAGATTTGGGAGAGAAAATAGAGGGAATAAGGAGAGGAAGTGATTTAGCACCTGGATTTCGCGCCAAAAACAAAATTTGGTGGCGCGGCCGCACGGGATCTGCAAGAGACAGTCGGAACTCGTACAGTCGGAAGAGGCGTCGTCGGTTCTTGCTAGGGACGGGAGCCAAAGACGTCTCCCCACCAAGCACCGGCTGCAGAGATTTTTTTTAGAAAACCCCCTGGAGACAGATGTGGAGACGCTTGATTAAATGGCATTGTACACGCCCTAAGAAGGGGATGCATTGTTCATTCTGGTCTGTTCCATTTTCATCCCCACGATAATGGCCAACTCACAAGTCCAAAGTGTTTTAGTTCTCAACCGATATATTCTCTCCGTTCTTAAATATATGACGCCCTTGACTTTTTTAAAAAACTTTGACTGCTAATCTTATTCAAAATATTTATTCGAAAATATAAATTTTCAAGTCATGCCCAAACAACCTTAAGTGATAAAACAAATCATAACAAAATAAATGATAATTTACAAATTTTTTAACCTGAAAATTAGTACATACTCCCTCTGTACCAAAATAGTATTTGTTTTAGCCCATGTTTTTTGTGTCTATATTCAAATGGATGATAATTTTCACACCCGGATTTAAGGTCAAATTCAGGCGTGAATCAAATGTGTGTTAAGATCAAGTCTCACACATATGATGACTCATAGTACAGAAACGAATGCCACATCTTTACTATTTGTGTCTATATTCAAATGGATGATAATTGTCACACCCAGATTTAAGGGCAAATCCAGGCGCGAATCAAATTTGTGTTAGGATCAAGTCTCACACATATGATGACTCAGGGTATAGCAACGAATGCCACATCTTTACTATATAATAGGAGTTTTGTACAAAATAACTAAATAATTACATCATGTGAAGACAACGATCCAGCAACCATAGTTGACTGGGAGACGACGACCTAGACCTCTCACGAACTCATCGTGGTACCATTCATGCTTCTTATCTTGTGGTACCTGTTCTGGAACTGGGGGATGTGAGTATAGCAAGGGTGAGGTCACATATGTTCATCGCTCAACAAGTTGTGGGGAATAATGTGCATGAGCTCACATATGATGGGGACTCATGTGAAGTGTAAGGCTTATCAAAGGAGATGGTTAAAGCTGAGCATTGCTTTTAAAGTTGTCATAATTTTATTAGCAGTTACTAAGTCTAAGTTGATACCAACCCAATAAAATAAGAGATCACAATTAACAATAAACCCACAATGCAATACAAATGACAAATTAAGTTTAATTCCATAAGTTAATCATGTGAATGTCCGGACGCTCATGACCGTGAGCACAGCTGATATACCAGTTTTACACTCTACAGAGGTTGCGCCCTTTACCCACAAGTCGTGTTACCCATTTGCCAAGGGATCACGACTTCCCATTCATCTCTACCGAGGAGATGAGGTAGGGTAGCACTACGAGACCTTTCTAAAGTTCCATTAGTTCGAGAAAACCCGGTACAGATTCAGGAAGAAGGAAGCATAAGAATCCCTCGTCCGAAAAGCTTTACAGATAGTTCAACCTGAGGACCTCCCTATACTCTGCAGCGACGCACTACCCACTTGCCCTTTTGGGTTAGGTAATCTCTCTCTAGCTTTCCTAATTACTTGGCCAAGGGTGTCCCATTCCACCCTTGTGGTAGTACTGTTTTCCCAGGTGGTTCTCCATGTTCCAATTAATACAATAATCCTATCATGAACAATAATTAAACCAACATTATTAATGGAACATGATCATATATCACATTAATTCCCAAAACAAGGTAGAGCAATAGAAAATCTACCCAATAGTTCATTTGTTTGCAAGGTGCGGGGCAAACAAAACTAGGGTAACCTATTAGGTACTATCAAGTTAAATTGAGCATGTTACAGTGATTAACAGGAACATTATTAGGTAAAAAAGAGTGATCAATGGCACAACTTTCCTTATACTTGCGATAACCTGTTGTCCAAATGGTGACTCAAGAGTTGGACTTCTGATTCCTCGTCACCTCGCCTCTACTCGTAGCAATACATACAATTAAGCAAATAATAGATATGGTAACATTACACCATAGCATATGAATAAACAACGTAAGAATATCCTACGCGTCGCTACGAGATCGTAGGTTTGAGAACCATTAAAATCGAAGCTAAAATAAAGAATTTATGGATAAAACAATATTTTAGACGCAATAAATTTAATAGATGAGATCTAACAGATATTGCATTTAAACTAAGCATGTATCAAAAGAAAATATTTGAATTGGTATTAATCATTAACGATTATTTATAAAATACGTAGGTTAGAACTATAATTTAGATTAACTAGATTATCTATCTAATTAACGTTAAATAAATAATTAATTAAAACAATGTTATTACTATGTACCCAAAAAATAATATGAACCTAACATAACTTGTACAGATTAAAACAAACTATTTGATCTAGAATATATCATATTTTTAATAAATTAGTAGGGTTGCATAGAAATAGGTGACATGACGGTAGAAAATGTTTGTTTACAAATGCATGACCTAGCTGTTATCAATTTATCATGGTTGTACCTACTGTTAAATTTGTGTTGTGTAACAGTCTTGCATGTAAAAAGGTATGTGGTGGTGATTATTTATTAGGTGGGAAGCGTCTAACCTATCATACGGGAAAAACCGTAACCTACCACTAACTTACCTTCCAATCAAGCTCTTCAGTCCCTCGTTGTTGCTGGTCATCTTGATTTTTGATTATCAACCGGAGATCTGATCGACGAACTGAAAGCGCGATGACGAAGCTCTGGCGAGCTGATCACGACAATGTTCTGGGCTGCCCCGAAAGATGAACGGACGGTGAGAAATTACTCGTCGAAATTGTCGCTAGAGTTTGGGAGAAAACTCAAACTTCGACGAGCTAGTCATAGCGGCTTATGGCTACGAGCTTAGCTAGTCACGGGCTGCTGTGGCTTGGATGGCAGCGGTGCTGCTGCGAGGCTATAGAGGAGATGAGTCTATGGTTGATGGCTTAAGGTGTTATATTGGCATGTATTTATATCGGCTGGGAGGTGGGTGGTTACATGACATATCTAATCTGGTACTTATCTATCATAATCATATTCTATCTGTTAGTAACTCTAACAAACTCGAAATCAAATCTGTTGTGTAGGTGAGGGACGATTCTGTCAATGGGGCCCTACTCGGTATTGATGCATTGGATGATGTCATCAGTGATGTCATGATGATGCAGTCATCCGACTAGGGAATAAAGAAAAGAAAAAAAATCAAAATGAACGTGGGAGAGCACATGGGCTTCGTGTGGTGTTATCCTCATAAGGCCAAGCAACAGGCCGCATCCGAGGTGAGTCCTCTTGTTTTATTTTTTCTTTCCTATTTTTAATTTCTAAATTTCTATTTGGTTTCCTATTTGTGTTTACAAATTTCAAATTTAATCTGCAGTTAATTTTCAAATTCTAGTGAAATGCACAATCACAAATCCAGCATGTCATGTTAGTATAATTGTGTACATATGTTTACATCAATTCTTTTGTTCATGCTTCAAACAAATAATAAAGGATAATTCACACATTATTCGTTTTAGGAAAATATTATTTTTGAATGTGTGATCAAATTAAATTTTAATTCAAAAATAAATTATTCATTACTTACTTATTTTAAGAAACGTAATTTCTACTATATCATCTTTATTAAGAGATGCTTTAGCATAAATCTTATAAAATCCAAAAAGGGATAACTTAAAACTTAATTCATATCAGAATAATATTTTTATTAATATCTTATTAGAAACCATTTTTTAGAGAGTAATTATAATACCCAAAAGTATAAACCATGATAATAAAGTTGATCTCCTTGAAAGTTTGTTCTCTATTTATTATATCATGTGAACAACCATATTTAAAGTTATTAATTAACTAATGCCACCTAAATAACCCATGCATCATGCCAGAGTTCATTTGACTGTGCATTTATAAGTAATAAAAATAATAGTATCAGTGACAATACATTAATGGGCAAATTAGAATTTAAAAACCTAATTTGGGATTTAAGGTTTGGATAAGAGAATGAAAAAAATACTATCCAAAAATAAAACAAGATATATAAATAAATAAAACTTGCTACAATGGTATGATTAAGTTGTACAGTTAATATGAGTACAAATCACAATTAAGTTGAATTCAAAAGTGGGATTCTAAAATAAGGAGAAAAAGAGAAAAGAAAATCAGAAAAAGAATAAGAATAAAAAAGGGACACTCTCACCGGAATGGGCCCAAACTCACCCGGCCTAACTACCAAGCAGCTCCTCCGTGCAGCCCAGCACGTGTACGCCGACTGACATGCGGGGTCCGATGCACAGCCTTCCGCGCGCGTCTGATGGGGGTGATCCTGGCGCCGGCAACGCGCCCCCACATGTCAGCCACTTTCTCCGCCACGTTCTCACTCCCTCTGTCTGTTGGGCCCGTGCGGTCAGATGTCTTCCTCGCAACGGACTCCGAGCATGGCGGGGGCGAGCCGAGGACCACGGTGCCGTTCACGCAGATCTAGCCACGACTTCCACCACCGCCCTTGCCAATTAATAAAATTGTGCACTGGCCACCTACTTCTCCTTTTCCCAGCTGCGTCCATCGGTTACACACGAATCCGCAAGGGAGGGCAGCGCGAGGAGAACCAGAACCTGGGCGGAACAGGGAGCACTGCGGATCCGCATCCTCGCCGGCCTTCCGTTCCTTGGGTGCGTGCGGAGGGTCGTCTGGGAGTGGGGAGTGTGGTGTCGACCTAGGATGGGGGAGACCTCGGCTACATCGTTGGTAATTTCTCGCCGGTGTGGGCGCGCCACAGTTGACCGCGCCGCACCGTGGACCGCCTCAATTGTCCCTCCATCACCAGTAAGCAACCCATGGCTAGTTTTGCCTAGTGCATGACATCGTGTTAGGCTAGTCTCATTCGGTTTGGGTCATTGTGGCGTGGGATTGCCATACCCAGCCATGGCGCTGCCACGTCTGGGCGCGGGTTGGGAAGATGAGATGTGGTCCGTCGATCGTACGTTGTGCGGCTCAGATTAGATGTCAGCATACCCTTTCGCCGTGTCCAGTTAGGGCCATTGATCTGATGATAACTGGCGTATATTAGATGAGGGGGAAAAGCATTTCACGCAGAGAAATCTGGATCGTCCAATCTCGATCGGGCGAGTTGAGTTAAACCCCGTGTATTTAAAATCCTCACCGTTGAAGTCGAATCCTGCGCGCGGTATCGTGCGCCAATCCAGAGACTTACACTTCTAATCCTAATCATAGAACTGTGATCCAATGGCCGATAGTGAGGGATACCCCTTCGCTGGTGTAGAATTTCACATGAGACCCCGCGGTATTTAATATTTAACCCGCGGTCCATCGTAGAGGAACCCTAAGTCTTGAGTACTTTTACGTAGAAGTCCCTGTATTCTATATAAATGGTGCACTCGGTCCAGAAAACAGGAAATCCAAGGAAATTCATTTAGAAAATACCTTTTGTGTAAAAAATAATTATAGGGACTTAATTAATTCCTAGAAAATGCATTTTAACTCCTTTTTAGTCCATTCTAGTTCCTATAATTTGGTAATAATATTGTTTATCACTTAGTGCCACTATTTTAACATGAAAACCACAATAGAATTGATCACTTAAGTAATTTTGTACCAACCACTTAGGAACTTTGGAAAATCATAACTTAAAATCTGTAATTCTGAATTTAGTGATTCTTTTTCCCACGATCTCGTTTTACTGCGTAGATTATTATTATGCATTCTGTATTCATGTTTGGTGTGATGTTAATTTCTGCTATACCATGATTGTTTGTATTGTGGCGAGTAGAAGAGCCAGTGGTCGTGGATTCCGATGTTCAGCAGGTAGAAGATGCTGAGCAAGAGCTCATTGAAGGCAAGTTGTGCCCTTGACCACTTTTATTTACCCGATAATGTTTTTTATAATCATTTATTCATGCATAGGCTTAATTTTGATGGGACTCAGTAGGTCACCCTAGTCTGGTGATCTTTTCACCTTGTTTACCCCTGAATTTTTGGGTAGTCATTGCTATTGCTATACATGGTTTTGGGTATTGGGATAACTATTTCACTTGATTATTCTTTATTATTGTTCTATTTCTGTTCATGATAAGACTATTATATTAATTGGAACATGGAGCTTAACTTGAGAAACACGTGCCACCACAAGGGTGGAATGGGACTCCCTTGGCTGACTAACTAGGAAAGCTAGTGGAGGATTACCTTACCCAATAGGGGCAAGGGCAGTAGGGGAGTAGGCGTGTAGGGTGCTTCCCGGGTTGATTTTGCTACGATGGCGGTCAGACGGGGGATTCCTGCATTGCTCTTCCTAGAAACTGTAGTGGGTTTTTTGAAGGTAGTGGAACTTTGTAAAGGCCTCATAGTGGATCCCTAGCCATTCACCTCGGCAGTGTCTAAGGGCCTTGCAAACCCAGGCAACATGGGATACACGACTTGTGGGTACAGGGTTCAATTAAATTATACTAGTCGTGCTCACAGTCATGAGCAGTTCAGGACTCTCGCATGATTAAATTATGGAATTAAATTCAATTTGTCATTTGCATCACAATGGGATTTATTATTAATTTTGATCTATTATTATTATTCTGGTTTGGTATTTACTTACATTTAGTAACTGCTAATAAAACTTGACCAACTTATTAAAAGCAATGCTCAGCTTTACCCCTTATTTATTGGTCAGCCTTACACTTCATATGAACTCCCACCTTTGGTGAGTTCATGCACATTATTCCCCACAACTTGTTGAGATATGATCTTTTGTGAGCTCACACTTGCGATATATGAACCCCCCCCATAGGAGAAGAACAAGTGGTCCAGGAGGAGCCGTACAATGAGGAGTACAAGTTAATCTAGGTGGTGTTTCCCAGTCAGCTTTATGGCGCCATGGTGGACATTTAGTTCGCTTTATATTATCATTTATTTTTGTAAGACTTTCTCTATGTAATAATGACATTTATGATATTTGTGAGATTTATCTCTATACACTTTGTCATTATATGTGTTGTTCTTCTTTGGCGCACATATAAGACGTACCTGGCATTATCCCTTAAATCCGGGTGTGACAGAAGTGGTATCAGAGGAAATGTTGACTGTAGGACAAAACCTAGATAGACCTGGACAAAACCCTTACCTACTTACCTTACTCTGATTCTTTCTATACTTATCTTGATCCTGTCTCGCCTTCTACTTTTCTACTCTGATTACTCTTACCTTTTCTATTCTAAGACAAGGAGGATTTTCACACTTTGGAATCCTACATTTATGACCCTCTAAAGAGATAGGAGACCTAAGACAAAAAAATAAAATTATTTTCTCTATTTAAAATGTTGGATGATTGTTCTGATGATAAATGTCTTATTTGCTTCTTTGATTGATTGAAATATTATAGAAGGGCATTCTAGCATGTACCACCATTAGTTAATGTATTAGCTTTAGTAGATGACACACTAATCTACTTAACTAATAAAACCCCCAAAGTAACATGCCTCATAATTACTCGTCTTGTCTACAATTCTTTCTTACCATGTGTTTCTAACTCAGATGGTCAATACCAGGAAGGGAGGCGGAATTGATCTACTTGCCAACCCATTCAACCGGAGAGTGCTTAGACAACAACAAGCAGAAATGGATCCTCTAAATCCTCCATCGGCTAGGACTGATCTAGTGGTTGCAGCTCAGATGCAGATGCTGCAATAGATGGCGAATACGATGCAAGATATGCAAGCTCATATGTGACAGGAGCGTCAAGAGATGCGCCAAGAAAGGCAGGAGATGAGGGAGGAAATGCGACAAGAAAGAATGGTGCGACAGCAACAAGCACCATTGCCTCCTCCTCCACCACCAGTTCCACCCCAGGACAAGCACCGGGAGTTCATGAGCCACAAGCCACAAACTTTCGCTAGCTCTCCAGATCCTCTACACACTAATGATTGGCTGAAGTCAGTGGAGAAGATGTTGATTATTGCTTAGTGCTCTAACTGGGAGAAGGTTCTTTATGCTTCTGGTCGTTTTACTGGTCCTACCGCTGATTGGTGGGATTCTTACTCCGCTGCCCATGACGTTGCTGATACTACCACTTGGGTAGAATTTGCTACTCAGTTTAGAAACTATCACATTCCTACTAGACTGATGAAGATTAAGAAGGAGTTTCTGTCGCTGAAACAGGGAAGTATGTCAAACAGCGAGTACCGCGACAGATTTATTCAACTATCTAGATATGCACCAGATGAAGTGGCTAAGGATGAAAGGAAGCATGAACACTTCATTGAAGGACTTAATGGACCACTGCAGTATGCACTGGTGGCTCACTCCTTTCTGTCATTCCAGAGGCTGCTTAACAAGGCCCTAGATATTGAACACAAGCGTGTTCAGCTAGGAGATATGAAGAGGAAGGCTATCATCCAGGGACAGGGGAGTAGTAGCATTCGTCCTCGCTATGTTCCACCCTAGGGTACACCGGCTCGTACTTGAGGAGGTAAGCGCCCAACTCAGTTTGCACCACAGGGGACTCCACATACTCGTCCGGCTGCCCCCACTGGCACCCCAACAAGATTCACAGGACAGAGTGCAGGCACCACATGCTACAAGTGTGGTCAGGTTGGGCATTATGCCAATGTATGCTCACAGAGGATTGCTAGTACCCCTGCCCAAAACAAGCAACATACTCCAGATTCTAGCAAGGGATTCAACATTGCCAGGGTTAATCAAGTCAGTGATGATGCTACCGCTGATGGACCTGACATCGCAATTGGTATGTTTTATATTAATGTAATTCCTGCATCAATACTATTTGATTTTGGTGCTACACATTCATTTATTTCTGCTTGATATGCCAACACAAATGAGTTACCACTACAAAATATGCAAAAGCCACTGATAGTAATTACCCGTAAAGGGCCTGTTGAAGCAAATTATATGACCAATAGATTAACCTTGACAATTATGGGAAGAGAATTCTGCGCTACCCCTATAGTATTAGAAGAAAGCAGTATAGAACTGATCCTTGGTATGTCATGGTTAAGGAAGGCCAAATCAGTTATACATTGTGCTAGGGGAACTGTAGAACTCACCAGCTCTAAAGGAGAAAGATTTGAAGTTGAAATTACCGTAACTGCCTCTACGAGACCCGCCGTATTTCTAGTAGATGGGAAGTTTGTAGGCAGCAACATCCGTGTGGTTAGGGATTTCCCCGATTTCTTTCAAGAGGAGTTACCCAGGATACCACCAGATAGGGAGGTTGAGTTTGTCATTGATCTCTTACCTAGAACTGCTCCTATTTCAAAACAGCCATACATGATATCCATAAAAGAACTAAAAGAACTTAAGAAAGAGTTAACGGAGTTACAGGAGGCTGGGTACATTCGTCCGAGTTCCTCACCTTGGGGAGCGCCAGTTCTGTTCGTACAGAAGAAGGATGGATCATAGAGGATGTGTGTGGATTATAGATCTCTTAATGATGTTACTGTTAAGAACAAGTATCCTTTGCCCCGCATGAAGATTTATTTGATCAAATGAGAGGCGCCAGGGTGTTCTCCAAGATTGATCTCCGATCGGGTTATCACCAAATGAAGATTAGGCCATCTGATATTCCCAAGACGACTTTCTCAACCCGATATGGTTTATATGAATTCACAGTCATGTCGTTTGGACTAACAAATGCACCAGCCTATTTTATGAATCTGATGAATAATGTGTTCATGGAGTATCTTGACAGATTCGTCGTGGTATTCATCGACGACATTCTTGTCTATTCCAAGAATGATAGTGATCACAAGTAACATCTGCAGATGGTGCTATAGAAGCTACGGGATAATCAACTTTATGCTAAGTTCAGCAAGTGCGAGTTTTGGCTTGATGAAATACCATTCCTTGGGCACATCATATCCAAGGGTGGAATCTCAGTGGATCCATCTAAAGTAACGACGATAGTAGGTTGGAAGATACCTAGTTCAGTCATGGAGGTCCGGAGTTTCATAGGACTCGCAGGCTATTACCGGTGATTTATTGAAGGGTTCTCCAAGATTGCTAAGCCTATGACCTCACTGTTAGAGAAGGGAAATGAGTTAAAATGGACATGGGAATGCCAAGAGAGTTTCAATCAACTAAGATTTAAATTGATGGCCGCCCCAGTGTCGATCATGCCAGATCTACAGAAGGGTTTGGATATCTATTGTGATGCAAGCCACTAGGGCTTGGGATGTGTTCTTATGCAAGAAGGACACGTGATCGCCTACATGTCTCGTCAGTTGCGGACACATGAGTTGAACTACCCCACTCATGATTTAGAACTGGCAGCCATAGTGCATGCGCTCAAGATATGGAGACATTATATAATGGGAACTAAGTGCCAAGTCTACACCGATCACAAGAGCTTGAACATAAGGATCTCAACCTTAGGCAACGCCGTTGGTTGGAGCTCATCAAGGATTATGACTTGGAGATTCATTACCATCGAGGCAAAGTGAATCTTGTTGAAGATGCCTTGAGTCGAAAAGAGCATGTCCTTGCAGCTATTGTTGCCCAATTACCTAATGAGTTAGTTGAAGATTTTAGAAAACTCAACCTGGGAATAGTTGCACACGGTGAAGGAGTCACTATTGAAGTGGAACCTACCTTGGAGCAAGAAATCCGCAAGGGTTAGATTGATGATGCTAAAATCCAAGAGATCAAAGATCTGATTAATGAAGGTAGAGGTCCAGAATTTATGGAGGATGAGCAAGGCACAATATGTTTCAAGAACCGGATATGTGTTCCTGAGATTGATAGCCTCCGAGAAACCATTCTGAAGGAAGCCCATGACTCTGATTACTCTATTCATCCTGGTAGCACTAAGATGTATCAGGATCTGAAGCAAAAGTACTGGTGGTATGGCTGAAAAGAGATGTGGCTGCACACATGGCTGTGTGTGATGTGTGTTGTAAGGAAAATGGACCCTGAGCCATTTGGCTTAATAGATTTTGGTGTTTGATGATTAACACAACCTGTGAACTAATGTATTTTCCAAGTGTTTGTGTGTTGTAGTCCACAGGATGCAAAGTGGATTGGACTGAGGCTCTGAGGATGCAACACCTCAAAGAAGACATTATAATACCCATATAAGACATTACAAAGTCATATTGAAGACAATTTATATATGCTAAGAGTCCAACACATCAAGAAGTAGAAGTGAGACACAAAGATGCAAAACAAAAGTGAACTTGACAAAGTTGAGAGGAAGGGCTGACTGAATTGGAAGTGTTTCACAAAATCAAATCTACTCAAACTGACATGGCTTCCACTCTGAGATGTAGATAATTTTATAAGCTTTCCAAAAAGTCCAAGATCATCAAAATCGGAGTTCGGAGCTAAAAGTTATGCCCAGAATACGAAGTCGGAATTGCTGAAAAAACAAGAGCAGCATATGGGATGTCCAGTGCACACCGGACTGTCCGGTATGCCAAATTTGCTCAAACTAGTATGGCTTCAACTCTGGGATGTAGAGAATTTCATAAGCTTTCCAAAAAGTACAAGATCATCGAAATCGGAGTTCGGAGCTAAAAGTTACGGCCAAAATACGACAAGCGGACATGGGCTGTCCGGTGCATACCGGACCGTCTGGTGCGCCATGTCCGGTGCGCCATCTTTCCAACGGCTATATTTGAGTTGGGGCCTATATATACTTCACCCAACCGGCCATTTGAAGGTGTGGGAGCCCAAGAAACATACCAAGGCATATTGTAGACATTTCCAAGTGCTCAAACACCCAAGTGCTTAATAGAATCACTCAGTGATTAGCGTAGGTGCTTTGCGAAGTGCTTAGGTTAGTTAGACCGCATTAGCGCTTGCTCTAGGTGAATCCTAGTTAATTGAGTGAGTTTAGACAAACCACACAACCCCTCGGCTCTTGCGTGAGCCGTTGTAATTGTACCAAGTGGGGCGAGAGTCTTGCGAGACCGTGACAACCGCGTTTGTGTCACGGCCGCCACCGTGTACCGGAGGGAACGAGGCCCACGGCGTTTCGGTCAAAAGCTCGATAGTGGAGACGGCGGGGAGCGTCCGAGAGGAGCTGGAAGCAGAGCACCACTTGTGCGTGGAGAAGGCCCGCGGCTCTCTATGGAGTTACTCGACCGAGGTGCTTGGCCCTCGCGTGGGCTTCCCTTTGCGTAGGGGCACCAACGAGGATTAGTTGGGACCTTGCGCGGTTCCGGATACCTCGGTAAAAATACCGGCGTCATCCACGAGAGTTTGCTTCTCTACTTTGCTCTTTAAGTTTCCGCATTTATATTAAGCATTTAAGTTTCAATCTTGTAGTCATACTTATTTAGTGTAGATTGAAACTTAGCCACTACGGTAGAGATAGCAACACTTAGACAAAACCTAGTTTGCACATTCTAGTTTGACTATTTGCATAGGTTTTGCTCTAGGGATTTAATTGTGGCCTAGTTTAGCGAAAGTTTTAGAAGTCCTAATTCACCCCCCCCCCTCTTAGGCGTCACCCATTTCCTACATGTGTCAAAGAGTCAAGGTTGAACACCAAAGACCAGCTGGACTATTGCACCCATTAAAGGTACCCGAATGGAAATGGGAAGAAATTGGTATGGATTTCATTACCGGGCTACCTCACACCTCAAAAGGTTATGATTCGATATGGGTGATTGTGGATAGACTGACCAAAGTGGCTCATTTCATTCCGGTCAAGATTACTTATAAAGGATCTCAGTTGGCGGAGATATATATGGCTCGAATAATGTGTTTACAAAGTGTACCAAAGAAGATCGTGTCTGATAGAGGCTCATAGTTTACCTCAAGATTTTGGAAAAGCTTTCATAAGAATATGGATATGAAGTTGAGCTTCAACTCAGCCTATCATCCTCAAACTGATGGCCAAACTCAAAGGACTAGTCAAGTACTAGAGGATATGTTGAGAGCTTGGGCCCTTTAGCATGGAGGCAGTTGGGACAAGAGTCTACCATATGCTGAGTTCTCTTATAATAATAGTTACCAGACCAGTCTGAAAGATGTCACCATTCGAAGCTTTATATGGCAAGAAGTGCAGGACTCCTCTCTACTGGGACCAGACTAGAGAAAGACAATTCTTTGGGCCTAAGATTATTCAAGAGACTGAAGAACAAGTCTGTATAATCCGAGAAACTTGAGGGTAGCACAAACTCGGCAAAAGAGCTATGCTGATAATCGAAGAAGACCACTGGAGTTTGAGGAGGGTGACCACGAGTACCTCAAGGTGTCACCACTTCATGGAATGAGAAGATTCAAAGTAAAAGGCAAATTATCCCCTTGCTTTATTGGCCCCTTCAGAATCTTTAGGCGAGTTGGGGAGATGGCCTATCAACTTGAGCTACCTGACTACCTATCTGATGTGCATGATGTATTCCACGTGTCTCAACTCAAGAAGTGTCTCCACATTCCCGAGGAACAGCTACCAATGGAAGAGCTCAATGTTCAAGGTGATCTAACATACACGGAGTATCCTATCAAGATTATTGACACACTCACTCGAGTTACAAGAAATAAGGTGATAAAAATGTGCAAAGTGCAATGGAGTCACCATGGTGAAGAGGAAGCTACTTGGGAGAGAGAAGAAGAGCTTCGAATAGAATTTCTCCACCTCTTCCCTAGTCCTTCCTAATATTGAGGACGAGATTCTTTTTAAGGGGGTAGGATTTGTAATACCCAAAAGTATAAACCATGATAATAAAGTTGATCTCCTTGAAAGTTTGTTCTCTAGTTATTATAGCATGTGAACAACCACATTTAAAATTATTAATAAACTAATGCCACCTAAATAACCCATGCATCATGCTGGAGTTCATTTGATTGTGCATTTATAAGTAATAAAAATAATAGTATCAGTGACAATACATTAATGGGCAAATTAGAATTTAAAAACCTAATTTGGGATTTAAGGTTTGGATAAGAGAATGAAAAAATACTCCAAAAATAAAACAAAATCTATAAATAAATAAAAACTTGCTACAATGGAATGATTAAGTTGTATAGTTAATATGAGTACAAATTCACAATTAAGTTGAATTCAAAAGTGGGATTCTAGAATAAGGAGAAAAAGAGAAAAGAAAATTAGAAAAAAGAAAATGAATAAAAAGGGACACTCTCACCGGAATGGGCCCAAACTCACCCGGCCCAACTACCAAGCAGCTCCTCCACGCAGCCCAACACGTGTACGCCAACTGACATGCGGGGTCCGATGCACAGCCTTCCGCGCACGTCTGATGGGGGTGATCCTAGCACCAACGATGTGGCCCCACATGTCAGTCGCTTTCTCCGCCACGTTCTGACTCCCTCTGTCTGTTGGGCCCGTGCAGTCAGATGTCTCCCTCGCATCGGACTCCCAGCATGGCGGGGGCGAGCCGAGGACCACGGTGTCATTCGTGCAGATCTAGCCATGACTTCCACCACCGCCCTTGTCGATTAATAAAACCGTGCGTTGGCCACCTACTTCTCCTTTCCCAGTTGCGTCCATCGGATACACACGAATCTGTGAGGGAGGGCAGCACGAGGAGAACCAGAACCTGGGCGGAACAGGGAGAACCATGGATCCTCATCCTCGCCGGCCTTCCGTTCCTTGGGTGTATGCCGGAGGGTCATCTAGGAGTGGGGAGTGTGGAGTCAACCTCGGACGGGGGAGACCTCCGCTACATCATCAACAATTTCTCGCCGGTGTGGGCGCGCCACCGTAGACCACGCCGCACCATGGACCACCTCAATTGTCCCTCCATCACCGGTAAGCAACCCATTGCTAGTTTCGCCTAGTGCATGACATCGTGTTAGGCTAGTCTCATTCGGTTTGGGCCGTTGTGGCACAGGATCGCCATACCCAGCCATGGCGCCGCCGCGCAGTTTAACCGCGCCGCCGCGTCTGGGCGCGTGTTGGGAAGATGAGATGTCGGCCACCGATCGTACATTGTGTAGCTCAGATTAGATGGCAGCTTACCCTTTCGCCATGACCATTTAGGGCCGTTGATCTGATGATAACCGGCTTAGATTAGATGTGGGGGAAAAGCGTTTCGCGCAGAGAAATCTGGATCGTCCAATCTCGATCGGGCGAGTTGAGTTAAACCCCGTGTATTTAAAATCCTCACCATTAAAGTCCAATCCTGCAAGCGGTATCGTGCGCCAATCCAGACACTTACACTTCTAATCATAATCGTAGAACAGCGATCCAATGGCCGATAGTGAGGGATACCCCTTCGTTGGTGTAGAATTTCACATGAGACCCCACGGTATTTAATATTTAACTCGCGGTCCATCGCAGAGGAATCCTGAGCCTTGAGTACTTTTATGTAGAGGTCCCTGTATTCTCTATAAATGGTGCACTCGGTCTAGAAAACAGAAAATCCAAGGAAATTCATTTAGAAAATACCTTTTTGTGTAAAAAATTAATTATAGGGACTTAATTAATTCCTAGAAAATGCATTTTAACTCCTTTTTAGTCCATTCCAGTTCCTATAATTTGGTAATAATATTTTTTATCACTTAGTGCCACTGCTTTAACATGAAAATCACATTAGAATTGATCACTTAAGTAATTTAGTACCAACCACTTAGGAACTTCGGAAAATCATAACTTAAAATTTGTAACTCTGAATTTAGTGATTCTTTTTCCTACGATCTTGTTTTAATGCGTAGATTATTACTATGCATTCTATATTCATGTTTGGTGTGATGTTAATTTCTGATATACCATGGTTGTTTGTATTGTGACGAGTAGAAGAGCCAGTAACCGAGGATTTCGGTGTTCAGTAGGTAGAAGTTGCTGAGCAGGGGCTCATTGAAGGCAAGTTGTGCCCTTGACCACTTTTATTTACCCAATAATGTTTTTTATAATCATTTATTCATGCATAACCTTAACATTGATGGGACCCAATAGGTCACCCTAGTCTGGTTATCTTTTCACCTTGTTTACACCTGAATTTTTGGGTAGTCATTGCTATTATTATACATGGTTTTGGGTATTGAGATAACTATTACACATGATTATTCTTTGTTATTGTTCTATTTCTTTTCATGATAAGACTATTATTTTAATTGGAACATGGAGCTTAACTTGAGAAACACGTGCCACCACAAGGGTGGAATGGGACGCCCTTGGCTGACTAACTAGGAAAGCTAGTGAAGGACTACCTTACCTAATAGGGGCAAGGGCAGTAGGAGAGTAGGCGTGTAGGGAGGTTCTAAAGTGCCCCAATCCTATGGGAGTCAAATGAGATACAATTACTAGTCCCAGGAGCCTAGTAAACACATTTATACATCAGATGATTCTAGATCTACTTAAACAAGACAAACCTATAAAGGTGGCGATCAACTTTAAGAGTTGGTCCACAACTCGGGACATATCGTTAGAGTGGGGCTGAAGCAGCCCGATATACACAGTGAAGCAAATCAGTGGTCCAACAGCCATAGGCAGGTTGGGAATAGGTGTAACTCTTACCCGATCAGCGATCTGCTTCTCTAAAAAACAACAAATAAGAAAGGGTGAGTACTTATGTACTCAGCAACCCACCTTCACCCATGGAATGGGGAAATCAGATATAATGCAAGGAGTATGTGGAGCTCAGGATATTTTGCAGAAAGAGCAATATTTGATGTAGGGTTATTTTGTAAAACATTTTATATTTTTCAAAGCACATCCTTTCTCAAAAGAGCAGGAAGTTTTTTTCAATATAGAACAAAATTCCCTAGACTAAACCATCCAGGTACCTCAGCAATTTCCCCTTGGTTTTCATTTTCAAAAATAGCTACTGGACTTCTCGTCCACCATAGCTCACGGCTCAACCGCCGAACCTTTTTAAACCCCTTTTCAAAAGCATTTTTGGAAAACAAAATACTAATTGCCAAATCCATGCCATGACTCATCCATATCTACGGACGCGGACTATTCGAATAGGTTTTTAAACTCTGTGTAGAGGTGTACACTTTACCCACTAGTCCGGTTTCTACAATCTCACCGTCGTGAGATTCGAATACTGAAACTCTTTCATTCCTTGCACGTCCTTACCTTAGTGATTATACCAGAAGGAATAAGGCCACCACCATGTCCAAACCGGACAAAACATTCCCCTTACTTATCCTCCTGGTGCTCCCCAGCCGTCATAATCCTGGGGTTCGAACCGTGCAAGTTCAGATCAAGCGACTACCCATACAGTCTCGAGTGGTTGTACTTGAAGAGTATAGGTAAGGAGTGATGACAAACCAGTCCTTAGGTGAGAGGGACAATCCTTCATGCTCACACCTAACCCAGCTGAGCCATCACCTTCGGCCCTCCCCTAAACCAGGGAGTCCCTGATCATCCCACTCAAGGGTGATAAGGGTGACAACGCTTCATCATACCCATTTTGAAAAACATTTTCTTTTGAAAACTCACACCTTTTCTCAAATCATTTGTAACAAATATGTCAAGGAGTATAAAGATTGATTACGACAAAGTTCCAAGGCTGGGTGGCCATATTAACTTGTCTCTTAGCAGCAAAATCATATCATGCATAAAATAACAGTCTGAGGGTTATGGTTGAAAAAGCATAGGTAATTTATGCATCAAAGGGATCTAGTGAGCTTGCCATGCTTTAATCGGCGAAAGGTTGAGAGCTCGCGGAACTGTCTTCTGGCTCCACCGTCTGGCGTAGACTTGTAGATCCGGCCTTCACAAGACAGCACGAATACTCCGATAACTATGTAACATGAACAAGCAAACATACAAACCATCAAGTATATCATCAAATATTTAGTATAGTGGTCAGAAGCCTGGTTCATGTGGTGTTGTGATATTACTAGCGGTGGAGTACAAGTGCTTACCAGGAGGGTGGATTGGAGGCGAAGCGACACTATGCGTGTAGCTGGCAGAGTGGACTAACTGAGTGGGTGGGGTGTTTACCTTGGTTGAGGGTGTTGAGTGTGTGGAGAGGGAGAGGGTATCTAGGTGTATTTATAGCTGGGTGTACGTGGTGTAGTACAGTAGAGTTCATTGTTGGTGAGAAGTGACGAATGAGTCGTCTGACTTAGTCTGAACAGGCAGAATATGGGACAAGAGTATTTTGGGAGTATTCTAGAATATGAACCATGCTTAAGGGATGACATGGTTGGATAGACAATAATTTGATAAGAATATAGAAATAAGAATTATTGGAATCTGAGTTTGGAAGCCTGGTTTGAAAGAATCTCAAAGTTAAGTGTGCTCAACTTGGAGAAACCTAGGATGGGTGGCCAGATGGGAAGTTCTTGCTGGAAGAAAAATCACACTCACCGGTAGGGATGAAAATGGTTTCGGATTTTTTCGGTATTTTAGAAACCGATTTCGAAATTTTTCGATCGGATTCACCGGTAACGGTATTATTCAAAAACGGAATCGGTTTTCGGAATTTTCTATCAGAATCAGTATCTAAATCGGTGTGGTGTTTTACCGACCGTTTCCTTCGGTTACCGGTTTTTGTTTGAAATTACCGGATTTGTGTCCTAGAATTTTCCGGGATTGTGTCTCGAAATTTTTTGGAATTATGTCTTAGATTTTTTGGAATTTTCCAGCATGTGATTTTTCACATTGCCTATACGTCTCTAGATAAGGATTACTTATTTTTTGTATTTTTGGATGCCTTAAGATTTTTTTTTGGGATAGATGGTGTTGGAAGGCAGTTGGGATTAATGATTTGGTCTCTCGAACAAATCCACCCTTTTCTATGCACATGTTATGTATTAGTAATATATAATGATAGAGAGCCGACAATCTGTCTTTTCCACACACTAGGTTTTAGGGTTTTCCTGTGAGGTTGTGAAAAAACTCTTTATATGAGGAAAAAATATTTTCATAAGTAAGCATGCCATATCAGCTAGATCGAGTGGATATTGTGAATTGTGAACTTTGAGTCTGTGAACTTGTGATCTTTATGAACTTGTTATACTGTGAACTTGTTATATTGTAAACTTGTGATCTTTGTAAACTTTTTATATTATAAATTTGTGATCCTTGTGAACATGTTATATCATGAATTATGAACTTGTGGTCTTTGTGATCTTTTGTCAACTTTGTTGTATTGTGAAGTTTGATATGTTTACCAATCGTATTTTAGATTTCGACCGTTACCGGTGTATTTTCCGTACCAAACTTTCGTTTCTGAAATACCGATATCGTTTCCATTTCTGGAGTTGCCGTTTTCGATTTTATTTCCGATAAAAAATATGAAAACGGTAATGGTTTTAGTGTTTACCGACTGTTTTCATCCCTAGTCACCAGAGTTCGTATGACTGGAATATTGGTCTGGCAGGTCTTAGGTGAGCTGGACAGCATGATGGATGAGCAATTGAAAATCTAGGTGATCGGATGAGCAATGAATAGTAATGATGAATAGTGATGATGAAATAGTAACAATAAATACCATCAGTGAATAGTAACGTTGAATAGTAATGATGATGAATAGTAACGGTAAATAGTAATGGTGAATAGTATGGTGAATAGTAATGGTGAATAACAATGGTGAATAGTCGTATGAACGAACGATGAACGATGAATAGGGACTATGAACGAACAATGAACGATGAATAGGGACTATGAACGAACGATGAATAGGAACTATGAACGAACGGACGAACGATCGAATGATCGGACGAACGAACGATCGGAATTTCGGGAGCATTACGGCTGAACAAAGATTATTTGGACGATCGAACGGACGAACGATCGATCGATCAAATGAATGGACGAACGAACCATGAACGATCGGACGAACGATCGAATGATCGGACGAATGAACGAACAAACTAAGAACAGGTGGACGAACGATCGAATGAACGACCGAACGATCCTTGTGCTAGTGTTGTGCTTGTGTGGGAGTGGGAGTGGGGGGAGAGTTGCCATGAAATGGCTTGGTGTGGCTTGAGGGGAGGCCCTTGCCCCTCTATTTATAGGCTAGGTGGAGGATTAGGGGGAGGAGCCGAGGATTAGTGGGAGGATGCGAGGATTAGTGGGAGATAAGCATGTATTAGTCATGTATAAGTGAAATTAGCTTGTAAAGCTCACTGTATGACACCGGAGGCGTATGTATACATATGAGCATGAGGAAAATTATGAAGGAAATATTTGTAAGACATTAAAAATGATTCTGAAGTATTTCTCAGGAGGAAAATATTTGTAGAATATTTGGGCAATATTTCTGGAAAGAATTTGAAGGGGATCACTAGGGGAATATTTGTAGGATATTTTGAGGAGGGTTTTGGAGAGAATATAGACCACTATATTTTGTTTGATAAACTCGCAAACAAACATTTTGAAATGAAATTTAAAATTCATTTTGAATTTAGATCGAGTTTAGGAAAAATTCAAGATTTGAATTTTCGGGGTGCTACAGGTTCCCAGGTTGATTTTGCTGCGATGGCGATCAGACAGGGGATTCCTGCATTGCCCTTCCTAGAAACTATATCGGATTTTCTAAAGCTAGTGGAACATTGTAAAGGCCTCGTAGTGGATCCTTGCTATTTACCTCGGCAGTGTCTAAGGGCCTTGCAAACCCAGACAACATGGGATACACGACTTGTGGGTATATGGTACAACCTTTGTAGAGTGTAAAACTGGTAAACTAGCCGTGCTCGCGGTCATGAGAAGCTCAAGACTCTCACATGATTAAATTATGAAATTAAATTCAATTTGTCATTTGCATCACATTGAGATTTATTGTTAATTTTGATCTATTAATATTCTAGTTTGGTATTTATTTACATTTAGTAATTGCTAATAAAACTTGACCAACTTATTAAAAGTAATGCTCAACTTTACTCTTTATTTATTAGTCAGCCTTACACTTCACATGAACTCCCACCTTTGGTGAGTTCATGCACATTATTCCCCACAACTTGTTAAGCTATTATCTTTTGTGAGCTCACACTTGCGATATATAAACCCCTAGGAGAAGAACAGGTGGTCCAGGAGGAGCCGTACAATGAGTAGTACGAGTTGATCTAGGTGGCGTCTCCCAGTCAGCTTTATGGTGCCATGGATGGACATTTAGTTTGCTTTATATTTATCATTTATTTTTATAAGACTTCCGCTTTTGTAATAATGACATTTATGATATTTGTGACATATATCTTTATACACTTTATTATTATATGTGTTGTTTTTCTTTGGCGCACATATAAGACGCACCCGACTTTATCCCTTAAATCCGGGTGTGACAATAATTTTAAGGAAAAATCTTATTAAAAGAAATTCAGCTATTTTTGAAGAATTTTGCACAAGTCTCAAAATATGATTTTAGGTGTTACAATAATAAATCTAGACATATAGGTAAAAAATGTATTATGAATCTATTAAAATTCTAAAATGAAATTTAATTCAGGATAGAGGGAGTATATTTTTACTGTCACCGTTTAAGCCGATTCAGTCTCTTACATAACATTAAACAAGTGTTTATCATGGATTTTGGGTTTTATTTATTTTAAATAAATAAATAATTGATCAAATCCAAATTAAATTCTACTCTACACAGGCGCGTTAAGGGCTTGTTCGGTTATTTTCAATCTATATGGATTGGAGGGGATTGATACGGATTGAAGGGGATTTTGACTTACTAGGGATTATAAACCCCTCAATTTCTCTTAATCCATATGGATTGGGGGTAGAACCGAACAAGTCCTAAGTTGGTGGGATGTGAATTCAAATGGGGACTTCAGTATTATAGTTGTATAGTAACATGAATGGCATATTATATTGTATATTTAACTCACCTAAAATAATCTAACACTTTAGTGACCTAAACAAATAATTAAACAACCAATGTAGCAGAACATGTCCAGCATTAGCACTCTATATATAAAAAAAATCAATCATTGCTGTCGAAGATTAATCTTCCTAGATTATTTTAGACAACATTAATGTCAGAAATATAAGTTTGCGTAACTAATGTCTAATAGCGCTAGGTTCGTATTTAAAGTATTTTGATATTGTATTTTTTTAATGTAGTTATGCTAAGACAAATAAGTGTGTAATGTCAAGACCATCAAGTACTCATACAAACAGGTAAAAGGAAGTAGTGTCAATAATCGTCCTCAACTAACCCTTGTGCTTCTAGAAACTTAGCTTAATCTAAGTTATCTTATGGTTGTCAAAATGCATGGTGCATATATTTTTGGATGAGAGGACGGTGTTGAGGTCATGAATATTAATATGAAGCACTTTTATTGGCCGAGACGCGACAACCAAAACCAGCATTCCTTCGAGAAATAATAAGATGACTCAAACCAAGTAATGGCCTCGTCCTCATCGATTTTAATTTGATCTACTGAGCAAACGCCTCAACGTGCATCGCATGAGACTTGCACGACACTCAATTTTTGGGAGTTATTAGAGCATCTCCAATAACTTCTAAAAATATATCCCTCAATAAATATGTATTGAAATGTCCTTAAAAAACTTTGATCCTTAAAAATAGTCTATACTCCAATCCAACTTTTTTGCAAATTGGCCCTTTTCGGGTTTTTTTTCACAATTATGCCCCTGACAGTTTCATTTCAAAAAATGGACCCTATGTTCGGCGCCATTATCATTGGCGCCTAGCCTGTCTGTGCCGGCGCCAACATTTTTGGTGTGCATACGTCAGATGGTGGTATGACCTGGATTCTACGTGGCACCTACCTCGGCGCCATAGATCTTGGCGCCGAGGTAGGCGCCCGGTCAACGACGCCTACCTCGGCGCCAAGATCTATGGCGCCGAGGTACGTGCCTATAAATAGGACCCTACGTCTGACTGGTTGGTGTGCTCATTCCAATTCTTCGAAACTACAGATATCAGCCTGATTTATAGGATGTCTAGGCGTGGTAAATCTGCTAAACAAAGGTAAGTTTTGGATCCACCTCTTATTTTGTGAGTCTATTATATTTGTGATTGTTATAGAGCTTATGGAAATTTAGGAAGGGTCCTTTGACCGGAACTGCCTTCGACCCGCTGCCTTTGCCAAGTGGTGTTCCAGTGCCTATGTGTTTTTGTGGTGATCCTTGTAAGGTTGATAAGTCTAAGGATCATGACACCTATCGACAGAGGTATTAGATGTGTGCTAACTTTGCATTTGAGCCAACTATTGTTCAACTTCGGATAAATTTAATGGTGAGAATAGTCTTGTAATATGTTAACAAGTCTGAGAATGTTTTTTTGCCTACTAATAATTGCATGTTTTGTAGACTCCTCTACCGCTATGTGATTTTGAGCAGTGGATTGACACAGAAATATCAGGGAAAGATAAGAAGTGGTTGGAGAATCTTAAAAAGTGGGATGCAGAGGACAAAGAGAGGATGGAGAAAAGACGAGAGGAGCTTGCTACCGAGCAACAACGTGAAGACGAACATGAAATGAGGCGTGTTGCTAAATGCAGGGAAGAGAAGGACAAGAAGCTTGAGCGTGCACGTCGTGCCAAGGAAGCAATGGAGGAGAACCCTGATGCATTTCGCAAGGGCAAATGGCCCCGTTGCACTCAGTAGTCTAGGTGTTTTATTTGAAGTTATGTAATAATGAACTTATTATTCGGTATTATGTATTTTCGAACAATGATATTTCGTAATGAATTACCTTCAAATGGATGAAAAATGACATAAATACGCATTTGATGAAAACTACATTTAAAGCAATTGTTGAAGGCGACTTCAAGCAATTGATAAAGATAATCAACACGCTGAGAGCAATTGATACAGAAGAATTTTCTAGTAGTGCTCCCACATTCCAAATTGTGTGGACCCTTCTCCATAGTATCCTCCCATTGTTGTTGTTTGCTGTGGGTGCGGTGGAGACGACGGAGGACCAACATTCTTGTTGTGACAAGGGCAGCAACAATATGGATCTGGACATACTTGCACCTGTGAAGCACCACCATTGTTGTTGGCTCTTTCTTCCTCATCATTTCTGTTGCTTACTTCCCTCTCTAGATCAAATATCCTATTCTGTAGGTAGGATATGTATTCCGCATGAGGAAAAATCGGACGAGGATCTACCCAACGAGTGAACCCACAATTCTCCTTGACCAATGAATGCTGCATAAATGTTTATAGTTAGTTTCAATGAACAACAAAAGTATTTAGAACAAAGGACTAGAAATTAATTTTTACATATGCATAAGGACATCTGAAGAAACACCGGCCTCCATCAATTCCACCCTCAACGAACATCTGCACGAAGCAATCCTCACCATGGATGCACTTCGGCCAATCTTCTCTCCTATTATAGTATGACCTAAGTCTAACCTCTTTGTTGAAATCTTTTTTACTTTGAACTGGAAAGTTAAAAACTGCCTCTTCAAAAAAATCTGGACCAAGAGGGCCATCGAAACACATTGGAGTTAACTTCCCTCCATCCTTTCGTCTCTCATTTCCCGCACCCTTGCCCCTAGAAGACCCTGAAGCCATTGTATTGCACAATGAAGCAAATGTACAAAGGATCGTGTATATATAGGCGAAAGGATAGGTAGTGTAATGGATTATGATAACAGATATGTACAAAAACTCTGAAAAGGCTATGTTCTGCTTCTAAAAAGCTACATGTCCTACAATAATGTAGGATATTGTTGATTCTGAAAAGGCTATATATACAATCCTGAAAAGGCTATATATACACTTCTGAAAAGGCTACGAAATGGATCTGAAAAGTCTAGATGCTAGTCCGAAAATTGATGCTTCTGAAAAGGCTATGTAATAGTCTTGTTAAGGCTACATGACATAATCAAAGATTTCACAAAATTTCGGCAGAGTTTTCTCTGTTTTTTGTCAATCCAACATATACACATAGATAAGCATAACATACAAGTGCATACAATTTTAAAAAATTCCAACCAAGCTCATAAAAGTCTAAACAAGTGCATTACAAGTCCATAGAATTCATAAAGTCCATAAAAAATGCCATACAAGCCTGTAGAGGCCAAATAAGTCCATTACAAGTCCATATAATTCATACGTTACATAACAAGTCCATAGGGTCCAAACCAACTCAAAGTCTCGTACGAATGAAGTACTCTATACGGCCTCTTACGTAAGACTGCGTAATGCTGCAACCACCTCTTCAAAGCAGTTAGGTCCTTGAAGACCCTACCCTTTTCAATCATCATGCTAGGACCGGCCTCAGGAGCATCTAGCAGCTCATCATCCCTTCCTTCTGCATTTGCCTGATGAGAAAGACTAAGATCGCTGAACTCATGCACTCTAGGATCCTGACCGTCTGGAAAAACACGTTGCAACATCTCAATGTCACTCTCTGTGAGTTCACCAACCGGGCGATCATCATCTGAATCGGCAGCCATAGCAAAGGCATATGGCTCCTCTGCATTCCTAAACTTAGGACTGTTGGAGGCAATAAAACCATCACCGAAGCAGCCACGTGCCTCGGTCTAAGGATCAACCACAAGAGTAGGGGTGTCTCCTGCAACATGTACAAGATGATCAGTCCCACGTCAAATGGAATGAGCAAAGTGATCATGGTCCAAAATGAAGATGTAATGCCAATAAAACTTACTGCAATTGGTTTGTGCCAAAGGGATACACGCAGCTAAATCTGTCTGCATACCATCTCCTCGTTGACTTAATGGGATCAAATTGGGGCTAGATTGAGCATCAGGAACACTTGGCACGTCATCAATAGCACGACCAAAGTCTTCAGGGGGATGGTCTACTACAACCAGACGCACCACAACCTCCATGAGTTGCAAATGGGTCTTCATAGCCGAAGTAACATAATTATCCCAATCCAGTTGACAATCAATTGGGATGACTCGTCTTATGACATTTGGTGGATGACCAATATTAAGCACTCCGTCAACCGCAATGTCATCATCTTCATGGTAACCTAGATTTTGTTTAGCCTTTGTAAACACATCACCCAACGAGGGTCTACCATCGAATAGTATCGGCACGTGTCGCATGTCAATGAACTTGGCATTTCCATACGGATCTTGTTCCACATTGCCTCCATGATATAAGGTCAAAAAATTGTCCATCTATTTCAAACACGAATTAAACATTCAATATAAACTGTGGATGGTTATTGCCTAACCACAACCCACTAATTACTAGCTACATAACTATAAATATAACCACAACCCACTAAAATACTAACCACCTTATAACTAACTACTAAATAACTAATTATAAATTTTGACAGCACCTCCCCTGCGCCTGGAGGATATAAAAACCCGCACATTCAACTCACATTCATCATATTCGATCAAATTAGCATTTATCAAATTCATTTTCACGACAATCACATTCAACAAACAACTTTTTATACCAACAAAACTAACAATCCTAACAAAAATGCTAACACATTAACTAAAAATACTAACAAAATGCTTAAAAATTGCCTAAACGGCGGCTGCGAGGGAGCGGGCAGCGGGGCCGGAGCCGGTGCGGCGGGCCGGGACAGCGGTTGCGAGGCCGGCAGGCAGCGGGGGCAGGAGCCGGCGGCCGGTGTGGGGCAGGGGGACCTGGGCGCAGGGAAGGGGCGTCGGGCGCGGCGACCTCGGGGTGGGGGCGGGAGCCAGCGGGCGGCACGGGGCAGGGGGAGCTACGCGCGGGGAAGGGACGCCGGGCGCGGCGACCTCGGGACGGTGGGCGGGCTCGGGGTAGGGGCGGCGTCCGCGGGGGCGCCAGGCTTGGGGGCAGGCGTGCCAGGCGCGGGGAAGGAGGCGGCGAGCTTGGGGGCAGGCGTGCCGCCGGGCGCGGCGAGCTCGGGGGCGACGGGCGCGGGGGCGGGGGCGCCGGGAGTGGCGGCGGCGAGCTCGGGAAGAGGACTTAGGCAGTGAGAAGAGGAGTTTGGCGGCGAGTGGACCAGTTTGACCGGTATAAAGGGGGTTGGCGCAAAGATCTGTGGCGCCGACCCCCCTGACAGGATTTTCGCCGCCGACAAGGGGGTCGGCGCCAAGATCTATGGCGCCGACCCCCTAGAACTCGACACATCAGCTGCCACGTATGAAAATGCTAGCGCCAAAGAAGGTGGCGCCACTATGCGTTGCCTCGACGCCAATGATGATGGCGCCGAGCAAAGGGTCTATTTTTTGAAATGAAACTGCAAAGGGCATAGTTGTGCAAAAAAAACTAAAGGGGCTAAAATGCAAAAAGTTGGATACTCCAATTGCTCCCCGCTGATAGTGTCCTGCTCTGGTCTCAGCCCTAAGAAACGGGTTAGTTACGATTTGTCCCACGGTTTGTAGGTGCGAGCCACCTCCATCTCTGGCCATACCTATTATTACTATCTAGCCTTGTGGGACCATGCTGTCCTCGACCATTTCGCTTCAAGAATTGTCACACCCGAGTTTTAGGGGTCCAAAGCCAGGGCGCGAACATAATCACCCGGTATGCTGGGACCAAGTCTCACACATGTGATGAATCATGGCACAGGATCAAATGTCATATCTTTACTATATAACAGGAGTTTTGTACAAAATAATTAAATAATTACATTATAAAGAGATGTTGGTCCAGCAAGCCAAAGTTGACTGGGAAACGACGGCCTAGACCTCTCACGAACACGTCGCAGCATCCTCCATGCGCCACATCTTGTGGTACCTGTTCTTGACCTGGGGGGTGTGAGACAGCAAGAGTGAGCTCACATACGTTCATAGCTCAACAAGTTGTGGGGAATAATGTGTATGAACTCGCCAAAAGTGGGAGCTCATGTGAAGTGTAAGGCTTACCAAAGAGGATGGTTGAAGCTGAGCATTGCTTTTAAAGTTGATCAAAATTTTATTAGCAATTACTAAGTATAAGTAAATACCAACCCAATTATGTAGTAGAACAAAAGTAACAACCTCACCTGCGATGCAATGCATATGACAAATTGAGATTAGTTCCATAATTTAATCATGTGAGGGTCCAAGCTGCTCATGACCGTGAGCACGACTAGTATACCAGTTTTACACTCTGAAGAGGTTACGCATCTTTACCCACAAGTCATGTTACCCATCTGCCACGGGGTTGTACAGGCCCCATACACATCTACCAAGGAAGCGAGGCAGGGTAACACTACGAGGCCTTTACAAAGTTCCACTAGCTTCAGAAAACCCGCTATAGTTTATAGAAAGCTTCAATGCAGGGATCCCTCGCCTGACCGCCATCGCAGCAAAATCAACCCAAGGACCTCCCTACACTGACCACTCCCCTACTGCCCTTGCCCCTTTCAGGTAAGGTAGTCTTCCACTAGCTTTCCTAATTAATCAGCCAAGGGTGTCCCATTAAACCCTTGTGGTAGCACTGTTTTCCCGGTTGGTTGCTCCATGTTCCAATTAACATAATGATCTTATCATGAACAATAAGTAACAACTGATAATAAAATATGATCATGAATAAAGTATATCTCTATACCCAAAACCACAAAAAGCAATAGCATGTACTACCCAGAAATTCTATGGTGAACAAGGTATAAAGATAATCAAACTAGGGTAACCTATTGGGTCCCATCAAAATTAACATATGCATATCATTATGATTAATTAGAACATGAGTGTGTAAAAAGAAGTGATCAAGGGCACAACTTGCCTGACACTTGAGATTCCAGGTACCAACTTGTTCTTCAGGTGACTCGTGACCTCGCGCTAGTCGTAGCATTACAAACAAACAGTGTATAGGCAAAATTAACATTACACCAAACATATATGCAAAATACATAATAATGATCTACATATTGAAATAAGATCACATGAACAGGAATTATTAATTTTGGAGTTATAGATTTTAAGTTATGGATTTCTAAAGATTTTATGTGCTTTTCACAAGATTACTTAAGATAACAATTTTAATGTGGCTTTTATGTCAAAATAGTGGCACTAAATGATAAAAAACAATATTATAAAATTATAGGAACTGGAATTGGTCAATTCGGACTTAGAATGAATTAAATATGAATTAAACAAGTTTATAGATTTATTTTTATACTTGTCGGGGACCATAATTAGGGGTACCCCCAAGACTCCTAATCTTAGCTGGTAACCTCCATCAGCACAAAGCTACAAAGGCCTGATGGGCGCGATTCAGGTCAAGGCTCCGTCCACTCAAGGAACACGATCCCGCCTCGCCCGAGCCCAGCCTCGGGCAAAGGCAGCCGACCCAGGAGGATTCAAGTCTCGCCCGAGGGTCCCCTCAAGCAACGGACGCACCTTCGACTCGCCCGAGGCCCAGCTCGGACAGGCTTCGCGGAGAAGCAACCTTGGCCGGATCGCCACGCCAACCGACCGTATCGCAGGAGCATTTAATGCAAGGATCGACTGACACCTTATCTTGATGCGCGCTCCTCAGTCGACAGGGCCGAAGTGACCCAGTCACTTCGCCGCTCCACTGACCGACCTGACAGGAAAACTGCGCCGCCTGCGCCGCTCTGACTGTTGTGCCACTTGACAGAGTGAGGCTGACAGCAGTTAAGTCCAGCCTCGGGCGCCATAGGAAGCTCCGCCTCGCCCGACCCCATAGCTCGGGCTCAACCTCGACGCCGGACGACGGACTCCGCCTCGCCCGACCCTAGGGCTCGGACTCAACCTCGACCTCGGACGATAGACTCCGCCTCACCCGACCCCAGGGCTCGGACTCAACCTCGACCTCGGATGACAGACTCTGCCTTGCCCGACCCCAGGGCTCTAACTCAACCTCGACCTCGGACGACGGACTTCGCCTCGCCCGACCTCAGGCTCGGACCGACCACGTCACAGGGGGGGCCATCATTACCCTACTCCTAGGTAGCTCAGGCTACGGGGAACAAGACCGGCGTCCCATCTGGCTCACCCCGGTAAACAAGTAATGATGGCACCCCGCGTGCTCCATGACGATGGCGGCTCTCATCCCCTTACGGAAGCAAGGAGACGTCAGCAAGGATCCGACAGCTCCGACAGCTGTCCTTCCACAGGGCTCAAGCACTCCTCCGACGGCCACGACATCACATGAACAGGGTGCCAAAACCTCTCCGACAGCCATGACGACATGTACTTAGGGCTCTGGCTCCTCTCTGCTAGACACGTTAGCACACTGCTACACCCCCCATTGTACACCTGGGCCCTCTCCTTACGCCTATAAAAGGAAGGTCCAGGGCTCTCGTACGAGAAGGTTGGCCGCGCGGGAGAACGGGCCGCCGCACAAGGCTCTCGCTCCCTCTCACTCTCCCTCGCGGACGCTTGTAACCCCCTACTGCAAGCGCACTCGACCTGGGCGCAGGACAACACGAAGGCCGCGGGTTTCCCCTTTGCTGTTTCTCCTCCCTTTGTGTTCCATCTCGCGCCGACCCATCTGGGCTGGGACACGCGGCGACAATTTACTCGTCGGTCCAGGGACCCCCCGGGGTCGAAACACCGACAATACTAAAACCTATTTTCCACATTAATATAGTTACTTTATTCCACTTCTGGACCGAGGCCACTATTTCAGAAGAATCCAGGGTCTAATTCATAAATTTCAGGACCCTACTACAATTATTTTCTAACACTAGAGGATAGCGGGTTCATTTGTAAAAAGGGTAGGGGCTCATGTGTAAATCATAACAGCCGAAGGGGTATCGGCTATTCTGGGACATAAGATCTAAAACGAACGGCCTTGATTAAATCTGTCACTCTATGAACCGTTATGCCACTGAGACTGTAGGATCTAAATCTAACGGTACCAACCCATTCCGTGGTGATCTAATCTTGGCCATTGACCAAAGATTCAGTGGCTAGGATGAAATGACTGAAGAGGTATACTCTCAGACCAATCCCCGCCATGCGATCCTGATCGGACGGCGCATCCGCGTCTTCACCCTGGTACCCAAGCGCGGCGGCGAAGGGTGATGCCACGGCGGCGTTCATGCCGGCGAGTTCCAAATCGAAGTCCCCCAGCGCTATTTCTTATGCGGTTTAGGGCATCGCGAGGAGCATAGGGAGGCAAAGCTAGGAGTGGGATTATACCGGAGTAGTAGGCCGCGAAGGCACCCGCCCATGGCAGGATGCGGTCCAGAGTCGTCCACCGAGCTCCGGTGAGCAATTGCTCCACTCCGGTTGACCCAGAGCACGATTATCCACAGGAGCACGTTTCCCCCAGGTGTTGCGCACAGCTCAGAACCGATCCCGGTCACCGGTTGGGGCCTGAGCGACGATGATGGGTTCCACCACGATTCTACTACGGCCACAGCCCGCCAGAAGCCGCACGGGATGGACGAGGGAGTCGCGGCGAACAGATTTTTATAGGCCCTGGCGGAGTCCGAGTCGAAGCACAACGGTAGTGGAAACCACGCGGTTTGTTGGCGCGGCAATTGCGGCGAGCAGATCGATCTCTCAATGAAATCCTAAGGCCAGCAGCGAGCGGCGCGCAACAGCCCAAGGAAGGGGAAGCCCTCCTGGTGATGTGGGCCCACCCGATAGTGTGCGGTGTGGGCAGGTGCGGAGTCACAGTGTCGGTGCGGGCGCGCGCGGAGACTTCGACTAGCGAGCGGGCCCGAAATGTCAGCGAAGATGGAACTAGTGGCGCGTGTAGACTCTAGTTGAGACCGTTGACATGTAGGCCCCACGGCTCAGTGAGAACGGCAGCGCGGTGAGGAGTTGGCCCAGGGCAAATTCGGCCCAAGACCAGTCTCAGTGTTTTCTCTTTTTTTTTATTTTTTTTTATTCCTAATTCTTTTCTAATCCCATGTGAATGCATTTTTAAACACTATTGTTCAAATTCAATCTCTTTGGTGAGTTTCACACAGAGGTTATATGTTCAATTAGAAATATCATCATGAAAAATTATATTTATTTGTCTATATTTTACTTATAGTGTACATGGCTTTCCTTTTTCCCCTCATTTCTTTTCTATTTCGAATTCCAACACAATTCCAATTTCGTGGGTGAACTTCAAATTTCCAAGTGTCCAAATTAATATTATTGTAAATATATCTTCTATTGCTTAAATATTATTATTTATTCTTTTTCCTTGTTATTTATTTATGGGAGGGATAAATGGTTTCATTCAAATTTCTTTTTCTCATTTTCCCATTTTATGTTTTCATTTAAAAATTGGTGATCTAATTTGTGTTGTTAATAGAATTCATTACCACAAAACCTACAAGAGATCAACCTTCATTTATCTATTTACTGGTCACTTAATATAACTTAATGTGGTTGTTTGCTCAGAAAGGGAGGAAGAATCCTAACAGATTTCCAAAGGTCTTCAAAGACTCTCACAACATTATACATTTATTTCTTTATTCTACTATTTTATCATTTTTTTCTTCTACCAATTTTTTTTGGGCTTTACAAGAATTATTGGATTCAAATCGGATTCAAATCCCTGGCTTCCAAAATGAGGTAAACTGAGCATGGTGCAAATTTCTTGTGTGTGCGTTCAAATTAGATTCCTTAAAACTTGAACCCATCTGCCTTCACTCCTGCATCTCACGTCTTTTGGGATGCCTAGGCGTGCTGGCGCGTGGTCAGAGACAGATCCATGAGGAGGACTGTGCAACCCCAAGGGTGGACTAAAAATTGTACGAGCACATCTTCGAACCAGTTCTTCTGTGGCAAGGGGGTCGTCAGTCCAAAAAATTTCATTTAGTGGATTGGGTGTCAGTGTGCTCTCCCAAAAGTCAGGGAGGATTGGGGGTCCTGAATCTTGAGTTTATGAATGGTTCCTTATTATCTAAATGGCTTTGGAATATTGAAACTTCAAAAGGCTTATGGCAAAAAATTATTGCCAGTAAATACATTAACAGCCCGTTTGGTTCCCTAGAATTGGTCCAAATTGAATTAAATTCCATGTCTGGGCCTGTTTGGATCCCCTTAGAATTGAATTGGCCATTTCAGCCCATTTCTCGTCCCTGGAAATTTAGCCTTGACTCATTTCAGACCATCACCCATCGGAAAGCGTCAGAAAGTGGCTAGGGTTAGCCGCCCCGCTCCCTGCTCGCGGCATCGCTCACCGCTCACGCTGCCCCGCGACCTGCACCTGGTGTTCTTCCTGTTCGTGGCGGCGCCCAGCGTGGCGTGCCTGGCGTGGGCGCGACGAGTTCGGCTACGGCTCCCGCGTCACCTACTTCATCTCCGGCACCTGTGACGACGACCTCGCCAAGCTGCTCGAGGAGTACGACGAGGCTACCAAGAACCGCCTCCAGTCGCTCAAGATCCGGTATCCCTTCTATGTATCCCTTCTAAATTCTAAAAGTAACGAGCAGCAGAAGAAGATCCAGTATCCAATCGCTCAAGAATAACAGTTTGCTACAGAACTTGACAACAGCCAATTGGTCGGGGTAGAATTTAATAGCCAGGTGATGGTTGGTATACTACTTGTCTGTCTAATTGAGTTATCCGGTCTAGTAGCATTATGACTAGAATAGATTTGATGCATCAGAATTCAGGAGCAAGAATTTCCAGGGCATATCAGGGGAGTAAAGTGCACAAATATAGTCCCATCAGTTCTCTTTCCCCCACATATTGCTTTCACGCTAATTGAAACACAAGAGAAGTTATTATCAGCAACGACGATCCTGTTTGCCAAAAGCGACAGCGACGTGGAACGACGAGCATTGCTTGCCGTAGGTTGGACGAACAGGCGCGCTGCCGAGATTGTGTTGGCCAGCATCGCAATAGGTCCGTCAGAAGTCAGAACCCATGTCTTGTTATCAACAATGATGTAGGTCTGTAGGTGAAGGGAGAATTCCCATCCTGTTGTACAGTTTTTTCATCAGATGTAACTATCCGACTTGTGGCGATTCATTGTGTAGGCATCTGATTGATGTACAGTTTATCATATTCAACCTGTTGAGTTTCAGTTTTTTACTTGTCTACTGTTCTAATATCTTCTTTTTCTTCTTCCTTTGTGCGTTAAGTAATGTTTCCAACAAAGTTTTTTTTGCAGTCTCGTCTAACTACCTCCAACAAATCATTTGCAGGAGTGCTAAAACAGCTCGCTGTTTTGGGATTTGCCGCCTCAAGTTTCATCTAGCTACCTCGAACAAATCCTTCAATCTCCATGGCTACATCGGTACTTCTCCTATTCCACCTTGTGCTCCTACTAGTAGTGTTTTTATTCTTGAGTAGAGCATTTTGCTTTCAACTAGCATGTCTAATTGCATATAAATTACTTGTTCTAGATATCAACTCAATATACTAACGAGGAGGAAATTAAAAGGAAGAGAAAGAAGCGAAAGAGAGTTGTTGTATTAGCTGTGTCTATTATGGCTATTATTGCAAACCGGTATCAACGGAGGAGACCTAGACACATCGTAGATGCTAACGAAGTTCAAGAGAGAAATGTCGAGTCCAGAAAACAAATGCTACGTAATATGTACCAGGGTTCAAATGTCTATTGCTATGACAGTTTGCGCCTAACTAAGAGATCTTTTAGTGACTTGAGTGCCATCTTACGGGAAAAGAGTGGCCTACAGGATACCTTAAATGTGTCGGTAGAAGAAAAGCTTGCAATTTTTCTGCTTATAGTAGGTCATAACACCAAAATGAGGTTGATCCGTAGCACTTATGGGTGGTCCCTTGAACCAATCAGTCGACACTTCAACGAAGTGCTTAGAGGGATTCTATTTTTAAGTCATGAGTTCATCAAGCTTCCTAATCCAGAAACCACTCTACCTGAGGATCCAAAGTGGAAATGGTTTGAGGATTGTCTAGGTGCACTAGATGGCACACATATCGATGTGAATGTTCCATTGACTGACCAAGGTAGGTATAGAAATAGGAAGCAACGAATCACCACTAATGTATTAGGGGTTTGTGATCGACAAATGAAGTTTTTGTATGTCTTTGCTGGATGGGAAGGGTCGGCTTCGGATTCACGCATACTACGTGATGCCATGTCACGGGAGGACTCATTTGTTATTCCTAGTGGTAAATACTATCTAGTGGATGCTGGATATACAAATGGTCCGGGATTTCTTGCCCCGTATCGATCTACACGGTACCACTTGAATGAATGGGCTATTCAAGGCAACAATCCATCTACTGCGAGAGAGTTATTCAACCTACGCCATGCAACGGCTAGGAATGTGATAGAGAGAACTTTTGGGCTATTGAAGATGAGATGGGCAATCTTGAGGACCAGCTCATATTTTGATTTAGAAAACCAGGTATAACATAGTAGGTATTCAATTGAAATTCAATCGTTAGTTTTAAAATTGTGTATTGACTTAGCCATATTATTCTATGCAGATTAGGATCATCCATGCTTGCTGCATATTGCATAATTTTTTAAGAGATAGACAAAGAGATATGGACGATATTCTAATACATGAAGTTGATAGTCTCATCTCTGCTGCTCCTGCTGAAAATCAAGGAGAAATGAGTCTGATTACGCATGTTCAATCAACTAATGAGTGGGGTAATTTTAGAGACACCAAAGCTAGTGAAATGTTTGTTGATTATCAAGCGACGCGTGGTCAAAGCTCATAGTTGTATGCTTCTGTTTTCTATGTCTTTGTCATTTATGAATTTTTGTGTTTTCGTTTTTTATATGTGTGGTTCTTTGATTGTAGGACAAGAAAACAAGGGGCTATGTTCCTTGGAATGATGAGATGGATAAGGTACTCCTCGATACGTTTGTGGACTATTACAATAAAGGTGATAGATGTCAGAATGGGTGGAAGTCTCATGTATACACAGCTGCTGTGAAGAATGTTTGTGAGAAGTGCAATGTCACCATTACAAAGGAAAATATTAGCTCTCGCAGCAAGACCTTTGATAAGCACTACAATATCATTAATGGTTTGTTGTCCACTAGTGGTTTTGGATGGGATTGGGAGAAGAACAAGCTCAAAGTTGATAGTGACACTGTATGGGATGAGTATGTTGAGGTAAGAAAATTTTTGTTGTTCAATTTTTGCAGTTCAATTTTTGTAATTCAATTTTTGTTCACCGTGCACTAGTCAGGCTATCTGTAAACTGTACATAGGAGTGTATATTTAAGGAAAGTGTACATAGGAGTGTATCTGTGCACTGGTCAGACCATCAATCAAATAAATTATTGTCTGGCACTTTCATACATTCATACCCACCTGTTTGTTCATATCCTTGGCAGCATTTAATTAGAGTTTTCTCTGGTCACCGTTCTGATCCTTCCGGTTCACATTCTACTTGGTTACACAGCATGCACTCGGTCGGTACAGAGCTAGACAGACATTTCACATTCGGATTGCGAGACCAGCTGCCCCCAGATTGATTAATCTTACTATATATGATTTCACCAGTGTCCCATACACACATAAGTTTAGCTTGGCTGCTTAGGCCTGTCTTGTTGGGCTGCTTAGGCCTGTACATATGAGTGTACATTTGGCTGTCGTGTACATATGAGTGTATATTTAAGTTAAGTGCAACTTGATACTATTTGTATGCTTTTAATAATACCTTGTTTTGGAGATTGCTTACCATCGTGCCATATATGTTGCACAGTTCTTATTTTTACTCCAAATTGGTCATACATGCTACTGTTGCCTAGTAGTTTATTCCATTTTTTGCAGCTTAGTTTATGTTTCAATTCCAAGTTTATTTGTTGATGTATCTTTGTAACAAATTTTTGTAGAGGAATAAGGAAGCAAAAGGATATAGACATAAGGTTGTGAAGTTTTGGGATCTACTCAGCCTAGTGTACAATAAAGACCAAGCAAATGGAGAGGGTGCTAAAACAGCAGCTGAAAGTTCAAAGGAAATGGCAAAAGAGAATGATACCGGAGGCAAGGATGCTCCATATTCTGTATCTTCCTCGAGTAGTTTAAAAAGACAAAGATCAGATGATTCATTTAACTCTATATGGTGTGATAAGTTTGACATGCTTACATCTGCATTGAAAGATGATGGTCCAAAGCTACCCTCTTCCGCTGAAGTTCTCGCCGCATTACAAGAGGTTGAAGGACTTGATGAAGACACAGAACTTGAGCTTTATGACATCCTCACCTCTAATGCACGCAAGTTTGAGTCAATGATGGCACTCCCAATGGAAAGGAGGAAGAGGTGGCTTATGATGCAGCTAAGGAAGTGAAACAACTTATATGTGAACTTAGATCTCTGTGTTGAACTGATTGTGTGAACCTGTCTTTGTGAAACTTTTGTATGCGAACTTGTTGGCTATGTGAAACTGTTGTGTGCGAACTTGATGGCTTTATGAAACTGCTATGTGAAGATTTGATGTCTTTGTAGAACTTTTATGTGCGAATTTGATGACTTTGTGAAATTATTATGTGTGACTTGCCTTTGTGGAACTGTTATTTGTGAACTTAATAGTTTCTGATAGTTGTAAATTATTCATGCTCATTTTTAAGCAGATGCAAAGTCAAGAGATCCTTGTTTGTATTCAAATTCAAATTCCGTGTGCAAAGTATCCAAACAACATCTAGAATTTAATTCTAGGAATTCAATTGCTTGTACAACCAAACAAAAATAATGGAATTGAATCACTTTCTAGTCGATTGAATTCTATATAATTCATTTCTTGGAATTTATTTCTTGGAAAAGGTTTCATTTCTAGGCATCCAAACGGGCCATAAGGGAAAACCCCTTATTTTGGTTAAACAAAAACAAGGTGATTCTCATTTCTGGAAAAAAATCCTGAGTTTGCGTGACACTTTTTATAAATTCTGTAAAACTGTGGTTGGTAATGGTCTGAAGACTAGTTTCTGGAAAAGTATTTGGATTGGTAATCTGCCTCTGTCTGTTCAGTTTCCTGTTCTTTTTGACCTGGCCTATGACAAAGATGTTACCGTTAATGAGGCATTCACATCTAATTTTGAGGCTCTTACTTTTAGAAGAAGGATTGTGGGTAATTTGAGGATTTTATTTGATGAAATTATAAGTTGTTGTAATCAGGTGTCTTTGTCTGATCAGGAGGACAAAATTATGTGGAATCTGGGAAAAAAAGGCTTCTCAGTTAACTCTATGTACAAAAAGAAAATGGAAGATCAAGTTTTGATTCCATATAAGTTTTTGTGGAAATCTAAGTTGCCTCATAAAATCAAGGTTTTCTTTTGGTTAGTTGTAAGAAACAAAATTCTTACTAAGGACAACTTGAAGAAAAGGAACTGGAATGGTTCTTTGGACTGCTGTTTCTGTGGGGTTGATGAATCTATCGATCATCTGTTCTTCCATTGCCCCATTGCGAAGTATATGTGGAGAATGATTCAAGTGGCCTTGAATTTGAGATTGATTCCGAATAGTATCAGCAACCTTTATGACAATTGGTTATGTAAACCAAAAGACAAAACTGCTAATTTGGTTTTGTTTGGTTGTGGTGCTTTATTCTGGGCTATTTGGTGCACTAGAAATGATTGGTGCTTTAGAAATAAACATTTGCTTGATCCTTCTAACATCATTTTTCTTTGCTGCTTCTGGCTGGACTCTTGTGCTACTCGTCAGAAAAAGAAGGAGCAAAAATTGGTGGTTCTAGGAAGCAAGCTAATCCGAAAGACGACAAGTGAGGCATTCGACCGGGCCTTTGGGTGGTGCCCTTTAGACAGGCGCATTTCTGGTTGATATGGAAGCTGGAACTTGGAAGATGGTGTTGAAGTTTGTTTGTCTTCTGATGGTTGGCTTGTTCAGTTCCTTTTGTGGCTTCTGCCTATCTGATTGGGTTGTAAATAAGAAAGTCTTAAGTAGATAATCGTAGGCCAAACTTCCTCGAATATCTTAGGCTCTTCACTGATCTATTTTGATAGTGTTTAGAGTCTAGATAGGGTTCTGGCCGTGCTCGATCCTTTTGGTTGGTGTGCCGCGTGGTTGCGGTTGTTTCAAACTTTCCTATTTCTTAATAAAATAGGGGGCTTCGCCCCTTCGGAAAAAAAAACACCTTCGAACCAGTCCAAATGCCACTCCTCTAGCCGTAACCCACCATGTACTAGCCACGTATGGCCACATCTAACACACACACACGTGCAACACGACATTGACCGCATCCCTTTGTCCTAGCCCTGCTTGCCGCTCAATGTCTGGCACTACGCTCCCTGTCAGCCATTGTTATCTGTGTGGCTGCTGCCCTCCATCTCCTCTACAACATACGCACGCCCGAAGGCGCTCGCGTGCAGGCTCTAGACCGCCACCTGATAGTGGCTAGTCGGTCAGGTTGTCCATTGCAAGGTACCAGCCGCCTGCCTCTATGCCAGGTTGCAGACATTGAATGCAACTATGCAAAAAGATTTTGAAGCGTTTTAAGGCTTAGAAACTTGAAAGATAGATTTAGCTTGCAACCATAACTCATGAGCGATATGTATTGAGTATTGCATTTACATATTTCATACCTACTTATTTGGTCTACATGTTTCTTGAAGATTTGAAATATATCTTATTACTTTGTCATATTTAACATCAATTATATCATTTATTTCAGGCTAAAAAATAGTTTTATCTTACTAGCCTCTCCTTTGATCTATTTCTAGATCCACCAATGCACGTGGTGACGCTGATCATTTTTTTAATGTTTTTCGCTGTTATTTGTTGCTTCATTTTCACTTTTAATTTATTGTGCACGTACTTGAAACGGGCGCAGTGGAGCGCGTCAGCCCGGTCTAGTAAATTATAATAGCCAATTAAGTAACTGAGACTCAATAAATGATCCATGTGCAAATTGTCATGTCTTGGAGCAAGTAATTCTACACACCAGCTGGTCTATATATATGAAGCCAGAAAGATCGAGGTTACTTCCATCCAACACAACAACAGCATCATCGTTAGCTAACACGAATGGAGATATTCCAACTGATGATCCTGCCTTCGCTACTCACTAGCAATGAAAACGGTCGGAAACGATCAGTAAACACTGAAACCGTTACTGTTTTCATATTTTTTTATTGGAAATGAGATCGGATAGGTAACTCTGGAACCGGAAACGATATCGGTACTATAGAAACATTGGAAACAAAAGTTCGGTACGGAAAATACGCCGGTAAAGCCGAAATTTAAATTTCGATCGGTAAACATATCAATATAATAAGTTCACAAAGATTACAAGTTCATAATATAACAAGTTTATATCACAAGTTCACATAGTTAAAGATCAACCATTCCTTGCTCTAACTATATTAAAATAATGGCTAGTTACTCAAACAACTCGATATTATAAATTATATATATATATATATATTGGGAGCACAGGGCTACCAATAGTTATAGTAACACCAGCCACTCCCTGGTCCGCGCCCAACGACCTAGATGCACGAGGTCGTGCGCGTCCCACCACCATGCACCAGGTCAAACTTTTTCACGCTCGTCAGTTAAACCTCTGGTCAAACACTGAACCCTCGTGTCGGAACATGCCATAAATTATTGTTCTATTTTTTTGCGCAAATAGCGTAAATAGTTAACAGAAATAGCGTAAATAGTTTATAGCGATAGCATAAAACCCCACTCAGACACTGGACCACGTCCACATGCATGTGCAGGCGCATGCATACATATCCTATATTTATGGTAGATTCGATAATTATGACAGATTGTGGTAGTTTCCATTGCATGTGCATAAATTTTCGAAGACATTTTCGTTTACACTGTATGCGCGCAAAATTTGAATGGCTCCATAAATATAGGATCGCTCCAATATTCATGTAACTAGGCTCGTTAGAATCAGTTTATAATATATATTGATACTAATTATGATACACAATGTAGATATTTATGCAGTGCGGTACACTGTGTAAACATCTGTTTCTTGCTGCATGCGCACAAATTTAGGAGGACAGTAATGTGCGATGAAAGGTAATGGATTGGTATGCATAGAAACAAAAAATCTTATTTAAATGCTTTATTTTCTCCATAAATATAGGATCGCTCTAACAATCATGTAGTTATGCTCGTTAGAACCAGTCTACATGGTGTATTTATTTATGCAATATGGTACATGCATAAAAATCAGGCATTCGTTTCACTGGTGGACACATCTCCATGTTCGAGAATAAAAATCTTCAGTTTTGAGCGTAAACACTTGCAGTTATGAGCGTAAATATTGATCCAACATGCATGCGGTTCTTATTTTTATACAGATATGAAAATTATCGCAACCACTAGGAACATGCATGCAGTTATAATTTTTATGTAGATTCGAAAATTATGGAAGGTCTTGTGAGTTTCCATTACATGCACATAAATTTTGAATGGCATTTTCGTTCTCATAACATGCATGCAAAAATTTAATGGCTGATATCACGCAAAGCATAAATCGTTATAGAAAGTTGCATAAGTAGCTACACTGTACATCATAATTAATGAAAAAAACCGAGTATGGGCTCAACCAAGAGCCATGTGCCGTGCTCGAATGGACCAAAACGCTCAGCAAGCCTGGTCCATTTGGAAATGATGCTCGTACATCAGTTGTGCACCCATGCAGACAGGCAATGGCGCAAGTAAGATAATGGCACGAGTGCAAGTAAGGCTACTAGGTATTAGCGCAATAGAGCTATCAGGTCATCGATTGAGGTGCATAAGTTTTTAATTTAGTAAAATTGGTATTAGTTAGGTACATGGGGAGGGCGCTAGGTCCGTGAGACCTGAAGTCACAAGGACACGGGGAGGACCCTACTGCCATCATCCTTGCAAAGTACTTGGGACTTCTAGCTACTCATGGTAAAGATTTAAAATGTGTTTAAACAACTATTCTATTTAAACAAGGTCGACCTCAATGACATATAGATATTGCAGCAAAAAACTGACACTAGCTACTCTCTACCACTTCAAAGTGGTAGTTTTGTTGTGCGTCTCCTCGCCTTGGTCCCACGCGCATCTGCTCACCCTCCAGCTACGCTCGACCGAGCTCGAGCCCACTCTCTTTTCTATTGCGCAACTATGCTAGACCCACCTCGGCCCACTATCTGCAACGCTACCACGTGTCCACGCCTATAAATTGAGGGAATAACAAAAAACGAGGCGTGAAGAGGGTTGGAACGGTGGTATTTCGAGTAAGGAGCAAAGCTCTCGTCTTCTAACCAGTGCTGCTCATGCTCATATATGTTATATGATGGAAAGACATTCATGCTGGGTCGAGCCGGTGCCACGGCCTGAAAGGCGATCCAGACATAACACGGTTCCCAGGCACGGTCGCATCACTATTAAATGGTCCGTACCTCGGGCTGGCCCACCAAACATGGCCCATTTGGTCATCTATAGTCCAGCATCTTATCTGTCATCGTTCCTGATCTCACGATGGTGGGAAAATCGATAGAAAAACTGCATCTTGTCACATCGTCACATACCTCGCCAACCCATCGTCTCCGCCTCACTCCTCGCCACATCGTCACAAGACGTATCTAGGCAAAATCCTACGTGTACCGTGAGGCACAACTGAATCCACGTTAGGTAAACTATTAGATCCACCGCGTCAACTGGGACAGCACCACCGTACGCCCAACTCGGCATTGGTTTGGCTTGATCCGTAGGCACGCTGACTACCGGTGCATGTGCTGACCTAGGGTTACCCATTCGTTTTGTGTCTGAATTTCGACCGTTTCTGAAAATGAGATTTTACTGAATTTTGTCCGAATTTCGCATTTCCCGACCAATTTACGCTTTCAAATTCAAAAATTCGGATATCTCTTTTCCCAATCGAATTTCGTCGCTTTCTGACCGAATTTTGGTGCTTTTTGACCAGGAAACGTAGTTTGGTTAGAAAAAATAAAAATTTCGGTAGGATGTTTTTGTATTTTATTTAAATCATATTGCACAATGAATCTTTACTACTCTATAAGACAGTAGTGTAGACGTCCACAATACATATGGTGCACGGTTCTGCCAGGAGTCGAGGGGACGCCAGGGCCCACCCGTCATAAGGCGAACTCGAGGCCGCACCTCACCACATTTCCCAAGCGTGCAGGGGACACCACCGCCCGTCATCCGCGCGCCGAGGATCTCCTGCCCCGCTATCAACGCCCTCCTCCATCAACGGAAGGTGGCTGAGGATCCGCCCCACCCTCCTCCCCACGCCGTCGTCGATGGAAGGTGCGATCTCCTACCCCTCTGCTCCACCATCAACGCCCTCCTCCATCCCCTTCCATTGTTGCCGCTCCGCCACCACGCCACGTTTCCCAAACGCGCAGATCCGAGGATCCACCATCAACGCCGCGCCCACCCTCCTCCCCCTCTGCTCCGCGATGACGGGGATCCGAGGCCGCCATGAACGCCCTCCTCCCCACGCCGTCGATGGCGCGCGCAGATCCAGTGGCTTCACCGTGCCCCCGCCACATCGTGACCATGGCGAAGGAGCAGGCTGGCTAGCCCTCGGTCAGCCTCAGCCCGCCGCCAGGAGAGATAAGGTAAGCCACCCACAGCCGTCGCCGCTGCCCTACTCCCGCCCCATCTCCCCACGTCCGGAGGCTTCGTGTGCGGCCTGCAGGCAGGGGGCGCCGCGCTCTTCTGCTGGCCATCCACGCCGGTGCCGCAGTGGGGGCAGCTCCGGCGAATCTACAACGGGCCCGCCCCGCTCGCGGACCTCGCCGTCGTCGCCGACCACGTCGCGGCCTACGACGCCTCCAGGAAGGTGGTCCTATGTTTTTGGTTTCTTTTGTTGGGGTAAATATGTTTTTGTCGCTGTAATTTTTCTAGATCCGCTCACTGATGTTTTGCCGCTAGATGATTCTGGTAGGGAGTCCTTGCCCTTCGAGCCCCCTTGAAAAGTATGGCCTCGACGAAGAGAAGGCGTGCAGCGAGCTCCTGAGCTTTTCCGATTACAGTGGCTCTCCATAGGTAAGAGCCCCAAAGGGTTTCTACTCGTTCCATTGATTCGATTTGTCTTCTTCCAGTTAAAATTTAGCAAAATGGATGAGGATGAGTTGATTCTGTGGTTGGATTAATCAGCGCAAGGGTACTACACAAGTAAGAGCTAGGCTTTATCTATTTCACCTTAAAAGTTGATACCTTCTGCTATGGAAACATAACCATGGTTAGAAATTTGCGAGGACTGCTAGGACACGAAAAGTCTCCTTGTCGCTTCCATTTTGTTCAAATTCCCTACAAATATAACTTCTTGGAAGCTTCAGGGTTCAGAAACTTCCCACTCCTTGGGTTTGGTAGTACTGAGTGTAGGCAGAAACCTTCATTTGTGGAAAAGAGATGAAGATTTGCTTCATATATCTTATTGTCAACTTGTCATGATTTGGAACGTATTACTAATAAACTGAGGTGTTTTTCGGGCTTGCATCCTGGCTTGATCCCATTGAATACTCTGTGAATGCCACCCTTGTTTTTGTTGCTGCCATCCTATCTCTCTTTACTTTGCAATAGTCTACCTGACACATCTACTCTAAATTTGGTTTACCAAGTATAACATACTAACATAATAATGATACTTACATTGATTTCATTATTACGTCCCAATCAACTTATCACATTTGTACAGAGTTAAAATGATACTTCACGGTACTGATTATGGAACCTATGTGTATGCCAATTGAAAAAAGATACTTTCCTACTGCGGTTCACACTTTTTTTGTCTTGCTTGAGTTTTATTAGATGGATAAATAGAGTAAGGAAATGGATAGTATTTTGTGAATTTTAATATGTGCTCTTAAAACAGATCCCAATAGATTCTACTAAAAAGTTAATTGGCATCAGCTACAAATTTGCAGAAAAGAAACCAAAGGTTAACTGAATAAAATATTCATCATTTTCAAGAAATTCTTATCCAAACATTACTTTAGTGTTGAATGAGAATGAAACAGAGCAGCTAGGTCTATTGAAGAGAAGCCATCACAAGCATCTATGTTTCTTGCAGGTTCAACAGCTTCTTCATTATAATCCCTTCCAGTTAAGTCTGCAAATCTTAAAAACAGCCAATGCCATTTGATGACAAATATAAGAAGTGATCTTTTCTATAATTGTACCCACCTGAACTCATCAAACTAAATTAATATGGATTAAAATATGAAACTCCTTTCTTCCATTCCGTAGCTTTTAGTTTTCTAAACTAATTCCAATCGCTTTTTTATAAACATATGGGCAACTGTCCATAGGTTGGTAAAATTTACTTTCTTCCATAGGACCAGAATTTGTTTTCTTGACGATGTGGCTTTCACTTTACATGAGAAAATTGTTTATATGCTGGACCCATCTATGCCCTTTCAGCTATTATAATTTTGTGCCTTCAGGTTCAAAGCTGGTCTGCCTAACCTTATTGTTGTAGCGATTTTATCCTTCACAACAAGCAATGCACTTTAGTTACTAACAGAGTAATAGAGAGAAGTAGATGATGACTCATGGACAAGCAGGGTGTTTAATCTCTAACAGTGATTGTAGCATCAAGTTTCCGAGGTAGTATAGATAATTGGGTTATATGTGAAGCTACTTAAACGCTTAGGGGTAGAATTGTATCATAAAACAGTCAAGGATCTGTGGATGGGACTATTTGGCATTGCAGGCACCTGAAGTCTATCAATGGCTGCACGTCCTTGAATTTTCTCCTCTCCACTCAAGATAAACTAAACTGCCCCCATTCAATATATTATGCATTTCAATTTTCTCATGTAAACTCAAGCCACATAATAACATACTCCAGTTTGACTGGGTCATCTAATTTCATCAAAAAATTGTTGATTACATATATTACTACTGTTGCCTTAAATTTTCATCAAACACCTAATATTTCTGTCATACTATATTCTCCTAATCAAATGTGCTACTAATCTTTTAATGACAAGATCATACTATTTTACTTTTTGCTTCATTCATCATGTACATACAAAAAAATTAGTGTCAAAAATTCGACAACAACTAACCTTTCCTTTACACATACAACCTGACATGAATTTCCATAAGCATATCTTTTCACGTAGACAACAACTAACCTTTCCTTTATAGATTACAATTCAATTCTCTACAGACCCTCTGAAAGTCGCCTAGAGGGGGGGTGAATAGGCGAAACCTGAAAATTAAAACTTTATCCCCCAACTAGATCCCTTGATTAGTGGTTAGAACAAGATATACAAATATCGGAGAATAGAAACTAAGTTCTTGCTTGAAAAGAGTATTGCTAAATAATGCGGAAGTGATAAATCAATACAACTAGTAGGTTATAGAATAACAAAGCAAGAAGCCTTAGATGAGAAGAGCACTTAGGACAAGTTCTTTCTTGCAACGTGTTGCTTCACTAAATGGGAATTTTAACTTGAAGCAACACCAAATGATATTAGCAAATAAAGGTGCAAGTAAACTTAGAGCAAGGGAAAGTAAACAAATCACAAGCAATAAACACAATGGACACGGGTGATTTGTTTTACCGAGGTTCGGCCCTCGAAGGCCTAGTCCCCGTTGAGGAGTCCACTTAAGGACGGGTCTTTTTCAACCCTTTCCCTCTCTCCCCCGATCACACAAGGATCGGCGAGCTCTTCTTCTTCTCAAGGATCACTCTCGATCCCACAAGGATCACCACAATCTTTGGTGTCTCTTGCTAGCTTTTACAAGCCTCCAAAACTTTGGAGGAAGTTCAATGGGAGTCAAAACTCCACGCGCAAATGAACACAAAGATGAAGCACACACTATCTCTCAATGAATCTCACAAGGCACTAGTGCTAAACTCAAATGAGTAGCTCTCTTTTGCTTGCTCTCTATTTTGTGGCACTTGTGTTGGTTGTAGTGGTCTAAATCTTGTGTATAGGATGGATCAATGAATATATGTGGTTGGGAGGGCTTGAGTATGTCAACTAAATGACTTGGAATGTTGCTTGGGCTCCCCCACTTTGAAGTGGCCGGTTGGGTGGAATTTATAGCCACCAACCAAAATCTAGCCGTTGGTGAAGGCTGTCTGTTCGATGGTGCACCGGACAGTCCGGTGCACACCGGACATGTCCGGTGCGACAGCCACGTCACCGAATAGCCGTTGGGGATGGAGCTGGTCGACCGTTGGAGGCTTTGTCTTCATGCGGCACCGGACAGTCCGGTGCACACCGGACAGTCCGGTGCCTCTCTGATCCTCTGCTCTGACTCTGCCGCGTGTACTGTTTACTGTCAGAGTCGACCGTTGGCGCCGAAGTAGCCGTTGCTCCGCAGTTACACCGGACAGTCCGGTGCACACCGGACAGTCCGGTGAATTTTAGCGGAGCGGCTGCCGCGCGAACCCGAGGCTGGCGAGTTCCGGAGACCGCGCTTCCTTGGAGCACCGGACATGTCCGGTGCACACCGGACAGTCCGGTGAATTATAGCGCGCCGGCTTCCGAGAATTCCCGAGAGCGAAGAGTTGGAGTTGGAGTCCTCTGGGCGCACCGGACACTGTCCGGTGCACACCGGACAGTCCGGTGCCTTCAGCCAGAGGTGCCTTCGGTTGCCTCGTTGCTCCTTTGTTGAATCCAAAACTTGGTCTTTTTATTGGCTAAGTGTGAACCTTTTGCACCTGTATAACTTGAGTACTAGAGCAAACTAGTTAGTTCAATATTTGTGTTGGGCAATTCAACCACCAAAATTATTTAGGAACTAGGTGTAAGCCTAATTCCCTTTCAATCTCCCCCTTTTTGGTGATTGATGCCAACACAAACCAAAGCAAAAAATAGAAGTGCATAATTGAACTAGTTTGCATAATGTAAGTGCAAAGGTTGCTTGGAATTGAGCCAATATATACTTATATGATGCGGATGGATTGTTTTCTTTATTTTTCACATATTGGACCACATTTGCACCATAAATTTTGTTTTTGCAAATTCTTTTGAAAATCTTTTCAAAGTCCTTTTGCAAGATAGTCAAAGGTAAATGAATAGGATTTGCAAAGCATTTTTAAGTTTTGAAAGTTTCTTCCTTTGTTCCAAAATGCTTTCCCTTTGACTAAACAAAACTCCCCCTCAAATAAATTCTCCTCTTGGTGTTCAAGAGGGTTTTAAGACATCAATTTTGAAAATACTACTTGCTCCCCCCTTTAGAACACAAAGAGATACCAATTTGAAATTTACCAATTGAAAATCATCAATTTGTAAAATTAGGGTGGTGGTGCGGTCCTTGCGGTCCTTTTGCTTTGGGGCCAATACTTTCTCCCCCTTTGGCATGAATCGCCAAAAACGGATACTTAGAATGAAATATAGGCCCTTTTAGAAATACTTTCTCCTCCTTTGGTCATAAAATAAATGAGTGAAGATTATACCAACGTTGGAGAGTGATGCGGAGCGACGGCGAAGGATGAGTAGTAGAGTGGAGTGGAAGCATTTTTCTTCGCCGAAGACTCCAATTCCCTTTCAATATACTTATGACTTGGTTTGAAATATACTTGAAAACACATTAGTCATAGCATATATCAAAGAGACATGATCAAAAGGATATATCAAATTAAGCATGATCATAGTTCTATATAACATAGATTGCTCCCCCTGAGTATGTGCATGGAGAGGAACACATATTTTGGCCTTAAATGCCAAATGCACATAATTAGGTTAATGAGAACATATCTATATTATACAAAATGTGAAGTGCATTGTGTCATATTATAAGTGTGATGCTCATGACAGTTTATGCACTTATGAAAGCATGTTGTAAACATTTCAAGCATTTTCCCTTAGGATTTCAAAGAGGCTTAAGGACCATCCACCTTTGGAACAAAGGCAGCTTATCCTCGTTACAAGGTTAAGCTTTAAGCTCTTTGACAATTAAATCACTTCATCTAGTTTCAACAAAGATGCACTAAGCAGGAATGAATTTTGGGAAATTAAACTAGGTATGAAGCAGGGATATGCATGGACATGCCTTCTCTTCCTTTTATACAAGATATGCAAAGAATATATAGAAAAGGAAGATTTAGGTACAAGTTTAAATGAAAGGAGATTGTTTTACCTTTTTGTACCTTTACATGGGAACACTCTCTTCATTGTGCATTGCCCTTAGTCTTAGATGCTTAAGACCTATACTTATTGACAATATATGGAAATATTTTGCACAAGAGAGAGTTCTACAACTAGTGATCTTTTCAAGTTATTGTTAGCACATATCAAAAAGGATCACAAGCTGCATAAAAGTATCATGAATTCTCCTTTTAACTTAGTGCATATCAAGATATCAATTGAAAGTATATACAGCACTAAGAAGCATGATTGTTGATTGAAGTTATTCAATGATCAAACAAATGATAGATGTGATCAAAAGAACAACATACACATTAGATTTTCAATTAGGCTAGGAGTAGGAGAATCCAACAAATACGCTACTTTAGAGTGAAAGACAAGTATTTTAAAGATAGTAGCATACTTTATGAGAAACTTATTCTTATGCAAGAGACTATATGAAATTACTGAGATAAAGCAATAGTCTCAACATAGTCAAGATAAAGAAGGCTCCCCCTAAAGATATGCATCAAGTATTTGAAAGAATTGAATGGATGCAATTACTTTAAAGACAAATAGAGAGAAGCATTATACATCTTGACCAAGACTCATTAAATTTGCAATAATCAACTTGAGCCTAGTATACTCAATATGAAAGGGTTTAGAATACTCACAACCACATCATGATTGTTTCGTAGAAGCAGGTGGTGTTGTTCTTGTTGTTTTCCTCTTTCATTTGAGAGTCCTCCCTTTGTAGTGGCCCTTTTTTTTCTTTCAAACTTATTGAAAATACTCAAGAAGAATGTTAGTAATACAAGGGAGTATATAGTGATGGATGATTTCTTTTAGATAGGAAATAAGCATAATTCATCATCCATAAGTCACACAGACATGAAGTAAAATCCTTAACATTAGTGCACTTTTATTTAAAAAGAGGAACATGCACTATTAAACAATTTTCTCACTCATAGAAATTTACTTCTTCATATTGAACTTTATTATCATGACTTAGAAGTGCATCAATATGAGAATGGATATAGCAAAGGCATGAATTAGATTCTAATGGACAAACGCATTTATGAATATGATATTGAATGCACACTTAGTTATTTTAGGTCCAATAAAGAATCTATTCTTCACAAGGGGAGAATATGATAATTTAGATTAATTACCCATTGAGATGGGAACCAAACTTAAGAAGATGAGTTCCATACCTTTGCTTTTACCTTTCTTCCTTTGGGTGAAGATCAACCCATGAGGCTTGTGCTCTTTCTTTCTTGTAGATTTTCATAATTGAACTCAAGAGAAATGTTAGTAGCAACACAAGCACTAGTTTCCATTTTTGTAATCATTTTGATAAGGAATGGGAAGCTAGATTACTAAAACATGGAAACTTCATAGCATGAACTAGATTATCCATAGATGATGTTATGCTTAATTTTAACTCATAAAACAAGCATAAATAATCCTTTAAGATTATGGGAATAAATCTAATTCATGATGTGGAAAGCGATAAATGAGAAAGATTCAAATCCAATTTGAGCAAGTAAAAATACATCATAAACATTTGGATTGATTTTTCTTTTCATGTTAGATTACACGCTTTCAAAGAGAAACTTATTCTCTACAAGTGAGACTATTTGGGTTACTTAGATAAAAATCATTAGTCTCACTATTCTAGTTATAGAGAGAGTTTTCCTTTTACAAGTGTCCTAAGGATTTGAATTCCTTACATGACACCTTATTCTTTTAAGAACATGAAATATCTCTCTATATCTAGAATCATGGCAATAATAACACACTTAGTGAAAATACATGCCATGAAGAACTTGCAACAATTTAAAGCATGTAGATTGCCATAGTATGGAAATGATGAATGTGCAATCTACCATATGAGAGGAAATTCTTCAAAGAATGGTAATATCAAATTAAAGACATTTAAAGAGCTTCAATTTTTCTATGTGACTACACAAGACACATGAGAAATGATATTTTAAATACTTGTACTTAAAAGATAAGTGTTACCATCCTTTGGCTTTCCTTCATGTTGTAGGCCCTGATTTTTCGCATATGATATCTCTTCACTTCCTACAACATATAATATCTTCCTCGAGATGATATGAGTTTAAGACATAGCAATTTAAAAAATAACCTTGGGTCAATCATGTATGTAGATCATTGACAATTGAGTGGACCCTCTCAAGCACACCAAGGCTTCATATCATCTCCTTCCCCTACAAAGCTTGTCAAGTATATTTTGGTACCCATCGCTTGATGGGTCCATCACGGTTAGTCAACAAAGATCTAGGAACCCAAAAGTCCTTTGTGTTAGCATTAGGTAAACTCATTACCTTTCTAGCACAAGTTGCAATTTCGGGTTGCCTAGTTACATGAGAAGTAATTGACAAGCTAGGAGTGGAAGATTTACCTATGGGACAATCCTTGCATTGATGTCCCTTCTTTCGGCATATGTAGCATAGGCGATCTTCAACTCTTGAAGATTTCTTCCTTCCTTGTTTCTTGCTAGCTACATGGTTAGTGAATATTTTCTTTTCTAACCCTATGCCTTTTTGTTTTAAATGGGGACATGATCTAAGCAAGTGTCCCTTCTTGGAGCATTTAAAACAAAGTCTATCATCCTTGTTAATAATCAAGCCATTTCTAATGTAGGGACATGACCTAATCAAGTGCCCCTCTTCAAAGCATTCACTACACCTTTTAATGTGAAGTGTGGCTTGATCATTACCTTGGATGTTACCTTTTGTGGAGGCGTGGTTGAGGCTTTTGGAGGAGGTGTTGAATTTCATCTTTTGTTTCTTCCTCTTGGCAATCCTCAAAACCTTGACATTTTCTTCAAGGGATGTAGTGCATGCCACGGTTGTTCCCGTCTCAAGCTTATTCACCATGTGATCACGGTTATCTTGAGAAGGTTGGGCAATGCATTTCCCTTTTAGTTGAGTCAAGTTCTTCTTTAGCCTCTCATTTTCTTCTTTGAGCTTTTGATATGTATCATCATTTGTTCCTGCAAATTCTAACTCAAAGGAAGATTTGCTTGTCGACAAACAACAAGCATTAGCACATGGTAATATAGTATCAATTTGAATACATGTGCACAAGTGAGGTTGTTGGGATTTTAAGTTTTCTATCACAACCTCATGAGCAATGTTTAATATGATATGATCATCCATAAGGTTTTCATGAGAACATAGAAGCATATCATATTTTTCTTGAAAAGCTAGATTTTCAACTTTTAGCTTTTCTACTTGGTCCTTAAGCAAGGTATTCCTATTTACTAATTGAGCGATACAATGTAAAGCGTTGTCATGCTCAATTGAAACAGTTTCATACCTTGGGACCAAATCAACATGAGAGCACTTTAGCTCCTCATGTTCTTTAGTCAACTCGTCAAAGTGTAGCATTTTCATGGAGAGAACTTCTTCTAGCCTTTGACGAGCTTCGCTTTGCTCTCTCGCTCTTTCTAGAAGTTTGAGCATGACCGCCTTATCTTCTTGGCTTAGGCGAGCGTAGAGTTGCACAAAGCTTCTTTCTTCCTCCTCATCCTCATTTGCGCTTCCGCTGTCATTTGCATTAGCCACACAACACATGTGGGAATCGAAATGGGAAGACAAACCTTTTGGAGAGGTGGATTCATCGTTTGGTCTCCATCGTTCATTTTCTTCTTCTTCTTTGCAAGGGTTAGTATCACAGAGACTAAAGGAAGTAGAAGCATCAAACGAACTATCATGTTTGGACTCATCAAATTTGTTTTTAATTCTAGTCCAAATATCATGCGCATCATAGAAAGATTCGTCATAGTTTGATATGAAGGCATGATAATCTTCTCTACTAATAGAATTAGTTAAGATGTCAAAAGCTAGATAGTTTAAGCGATAACATCTTTGATCCTCCTCGGAATTAATTTTTCCATTGAAATTAGAAGAAAAAATACTCTTGTCTATAATTTGTTCTAATTGTGGATCTATGGATCTAAAAGCATTTATCACACTAGTAGACCATGAGTCATAATTAGAACAATCATCAAATAATATTTCAAGAGTTACCTCCTTTTGAGTTGCGTTCGATGGAGGAGTCTTCTTGTTCTTTTGGGATCTTCTTCGAGCCATCACTTCGAGTTGTTAGACTCAAGATGAAGTGCCTAGCTCCGATACCAATTGAAAGTCGCCTAGAGGGGGGGTGAATAGGCGAAACCTGAAAATTAAAACTTTATCCCCCAACTAGATCCCTTGATTAGTGGTTAGAACAAGATATACAAATATCGGAGAATAGAAACTAAGTTCTTGCTTGAAAAGAGTATTGCTAAATAATGCGGAAGTGATAAATCAATACAACTAGTAGGTTATAGAATAACAAAGCAAGAAGCCTTAGATGAGAAGAGCACTTAGGACAAGTTCTTTCTTGCAACGTGTTGCTTCACTAAATGGGAATTTTAACTTGAAGCAACACCAAATGATATTAGCAAATAAAGGTGCAAGTAAACTTAGAGCAAGGGAAAGTAAACAAATCACAAGCAATAAACACAATGGACACGGGTGATTTGTTTTACCGAGGTTCGGCCCTCGAAGGCCTAGTCCCCGTTGAGGAGTCCACTTAAGGACGGGTCTTTTTCAACCCTTTCCCTCTCTCCCCCGATCACACAAGGATCGGCGAGCTCTTCTTCTTCTCAAGGATCACTCTCGATCCCACAAGGATCACCACAATCTTTGGTGTCTCTTGCTAGCTTTTACAAGCCTCCAAAACTTTGGAGGAAGTTCAATGGGAGTCAAAACTCCACGCGCAAATGAACACAAAGATGAAGCACACACTATCTCTCAATGAATCTCACAAGGCACTAGTGCTAAACTCAAATGAGTAGCTCTCTTTTGCTTGCTCTCTATTTTGTGGCACTTGTGTTGGTTGTAGTGGTCTAAATCTTGTGTATAGGATGGATCAATGAATATATGTGGTTGGGAGGGCTTGAGTATGTCAACTAAATGACTTGGAATGTTGCTTGGGCTCCCCCACTTTGAAGTGGCCGGTTGGGTGGAATTTATAGCCACCAACCAAAATCTAGCCGTTGGTGAAGGCTGTCTGTTCGATGGTGCACCGGACAGTCCGGTGCACACCGGACATGTCCGGTGCGACAGCCACGTCACCGAATAGCCGTTGGGGATGGAGCTGGTCGACCGTTGGAGGCTTTGTCTTCATGCGGCACCGGACAGTCCGGTGCACACCGGACAGCCCGGTGCCTCTCTGATCCTCTGCTCTGACTCTGCCGCGTGTACTGTTTACTGTCAGAGTCGACCGTTGGCGCCGAAGTAGCCGTTGCTCCGCAGTTACACCGGACAGTCCGGTGCACACCGGACAGTCCGGTGAATTTTAGCGGAGCGGCTGCCGCGCGAACCCGAGGCTGGCGAGTTCCGGAGACCGCGCTTCCTTGGAGCACCGGACATGTCCGGTGCACACCGGACAGTCCGGTGAATTATAGCGCGCCGGCTTCCGAGAATTCCCGAGAGCGAAGAGTTGGAGTTGGAGTCCTCTGGGCGCACCGGACACTGTCCGGTGCACACCGGACAGTCCGGTGCCTTCAGCCAGAGGTGCCTTCGGTTGCCTCGTTGCTCCTTTGTTGAATCCAAAACTTGGTCTTTTTATTGGCTAAGTGTGAACCTTTTGCACCTGTATAACTTGAGTACTAGAGCAAACTAGTTAGTTCAATATTTGTGTTGGGCAATTCAACCACCAAAATTATTTAGGAACTAGGTGTAAGCCTAATTCCCTTTCACCCTCGATCTATTAACGGTTTCAAAGAACACATTCATATAACGCAATTGTGCAGCAAGGGTGTGTGTATAATGACTAATCCACTGTACTGCAAACTAACAATCTAATTGTGTTGAATGCGATAACATTACCAAATAGGCAACTACAAGTGGATAAGAACTGGACAGAAAATGACTGAAAAAACTGAATACATCATGTTGTTGTTGTGAACATTACCAACTGAAAAACTGAATGTAACCTATTATTTCCTGTCTTGCTAAAGATAGATGAAGCATATTTTGTTGATATTTGCATCGTGTTTTTGTTTTCTTCTATACCCTAGCCATACGTAACAAACTACAACATCTTACACAACCCTACTTTATTCAAGGATCATGCCATCATGGTCAACTAAGATTCAGACATTTTAATTCTACTCAAAGACCATGCTCATTTATCATAAAGTTGGTGATTACTACAAACTCGTCAGAACAGGAAGTTTACCTGAAGCAAGATTTTCAGTCATTCAAGCAGAGCAACAACAGTATGTGCCCTCTGCAAAATACAAATAAAGTAATTTAGAGCACGTAGAGCCAAAATGAAGCACATCAAAGAGCAAAAGACCATTTCATCAACATATCGGCAAGAGGAGAGGAGCAAAGCATACCTTTCAGTTGTAGGTCGATTTGAGTAAAATCGATACTTGAAACATACATGTTGCAGTTTTCTAATGATAGGAGTGATCAACTGATGTTGACTCCATCTCTAAGCTTCTGCCCAAAGATGTTTGTTTCGAAGGAGGATAGAAGGGAGGCGCGAATGATGGGGCAGCGTTGTCCTTGAGTCGCTGTCCTCATTGGCCGGCGCTCAATCCATCCAACCGCCGCCGAGATTTCCTTCCCGCGAGCGGATCAAACTTGTGGCTGCCCCGTGCCGCGGCGCCGCTATTAATAAAAAAATCTGATGACGTCCTCCTTCTCCTGCTCCCTCCAACGGACTTGACCACTAAAAGCTAAGCACACCCCCGGCCATGGCGCTCGCGTCCACCTCCGCCACCGCGCCCGCTGCCGTGCTCAAGACCCCGTTCCTCGGCGCCAGGCGTGCGCTCGCCAATGCCGCCACGCCCAAGCCCGCGCCGTGCCACATGCTCCTCGCTGTCGTCGCGGCCGCCGCCAAGAAGTTATGGATCCCCGCCTTCAAGAGCGATGTCGAGTTCATCAACCTGCCCTGGCTCGACGGATCGTAAGTCTTTGCAGAGACGAGGAGGGGGGAATGGAGCTCAAAGCTGACCGTGACGCCACCTCCGCGACTTTGCAGGCTCCCTGGTGACTTCGGGTTCGATCCGCTGGGGCTGGGCAAGGACCCGGTGTTCCTCAAGTGGTACCGGGAGGCGAAGCTGATCCACGGGCGGTGGGCGATGGCCGTCGTGCTGGGCATCTTCATGGGCCAGCCGCGAGCGAAGTAGGAGGCCTATTTATTGACGGCAGGTGCACGATTTGGGGAATGCGGACGCGTGGTAATGGGGAGATGAGGAGAAGGAGGTGGCTTAGGGCTGCGGACGCGTGGACCTTCCATTGATGCGGATGCGCGATTTGGGGGCGCAGGGCGCGGACCTTCCATCCGCGCGTCCGAGGAGGCACTGGCGATGGCAGGCAGGGCAGCGCGTGGAGAAGAAAGCGCGGCGTGGAGAAAGGCAGAAAGCACGGGGACGCGGTTTTGGCAGAACCATGCACCATCTGCATCTGTGAACGCTACACTACACACTTAAGTAGTAGTAGAGATTTCTTGTGCACTTAACATTCCTGTCGCGAGCTTACTAATGATGTTTCAGTTTCCTTTTTGATAAGTGAAATAGCTCCAGCCGTGTTGGTGTTTAGTGTTGTCTAGCCATAAACATGATTAGTGGAATTGTTTCTTTGTTTGTATTTGAAGGGAAATATTTCATGTTTACTACTCTATAAGACAGTAGTGTAGACGTCCACAATACATATGGTGCACGGTTCTGCCAGGAGTCGAGGGGACGCCAGGGCCCACCCGTCATAAGGCGAACTCGAGGCCGCACCTCACCACATTTCCCAAGCGTGCAGGGGACACCACCGCCCGTCATCCGCGCACCGAGGATCTCCTGCCCCGCTATCAATGCCCTCCTCCATCAACGGAAGGTGGCTGAGGATCCGCCCCACCCTCCTCCCCACGCCGTCGTCGATGGAAGGTGCGATCTCCTACCCCTCTGCTCCACCATCAACGCCCTCCTCCATCCCCTTCCATTGTTGCCGCTCCGCCACCACGCCACGTTTCCCAAACGCGCAGATCCGAGGATCCGCCATCAACGCCGCGCCCACCCTCCTCCCCCTCTGCTCCGCGATGACGGGGATCCGAGGCCGCCATGAACGCCCTCCTCCCCACGCCGTCGATGGCGCGCGCAGATCCAGTGGCTTCACCGTGCCCCCGCCACATCGTGACCATGGCGAAGGAGCAGGCTGGCTAGCCCTCGGTCAGCCTCAGCCCGCCGCCAGGAGAGATAAGGTAAGCCACCCACAGCCGTCGCCGCTGCCCTACTCCCGCCCCATCTCCCCCCGTCCGGAGGCTTCGTGTGCGGCCTGCAGGCAGGGGGCGCCGCGCTCTTCTGCTGGCCATCCACGCCGGTGCCGCAGTGGGGGCAGCTCCGGCGAATCTACAACGGGCCCGCCCCGCTCACGGACCTCGCCGTCGTCGCCGACCACGTCGCGGCCTACAACGCCTCCAGGAAGGTGGTCCTATGTTTTTGGTTTCTTTTGTTGGGGTAAATATGTTTTTGTCGCTGTAATTTTTCTAGATCCGCTCACTGATGTTTTGCCGCTAGATGATTCTGGTAGGGAGTCCTTGCCCTTCGAGCCCCCTTGAAAAGTACGGCCTCGACGAAGAGAAGGCATGCAGCGAGCTCCTAAGCTTTTCCGATTACAGTGGCTCTCCATAGGTAAGAGCCCCAAAGGGTTTCTACTCGTTCCATTGATTCGATTTGTCTTCTTCCAGTTAAAATTTAGCAAAATGGATGAGGATGAGTTGATTCTGTGGTTGGATTAATCAGCGCAAGGGTACTACACAAGTAAGAGCTAGGCTTTATCTATTTCACCTTAAAAGTTGATACCTTCTGCTATGGAAACATAACCATGGTTAGAAATTTGCGAGGGCTGCTAGGACACGAAAAGTCTCCTTGTCGCTTCCATTTTGTTCAAATTCCCTGCAAATATAACTTCTTGGAAGCTTCAGGGTTCAGAAACTTCCCACTCCTTGGGTTTGGTAGTACTGAGTGTAGGCAGAAACCTTCATTTGTGGAAAAGAGATGAAGATTTGCTTCATGTATCTTATTGTCAACTTGTCATGATTTGGAACGTATTACTAATAAACTGAGGTGTTTTTCGGGCTTGCATCCTGGCTTGATCCCATTGAATACTCCGTGAATGCCACCCTTGTTTTTGTTGCTGCCATCCTATCTCTCTTTACTTTGCAATAGTCTACCTGACACATCTACTCTAAATTTGGTTTACCAAGTATAACATACTAACATAATAATGATACTTACATTGATTTCATTATTACGTCCCAATCAACTTATCACATTTGTACAGAGTTAAAATGATACTTCACGGTACTGATTATGGAACCTATGTGTATGCCAATTGAAAAAAGATACTTTCCTACTGCGGTTCACACTTTTTTTGTCTTGCTTGAGTTTTATTAGATGGATAAATAGAGTAAGGAAATGGATAGTATTTTGTGAATTTTAATATGTGCTCTATATGCAATTGGATTAATCTTGCTTCTGCTAACAATGCTCTGTTCTTTGTCAGTGTGATCCTCTTGCAAGTTACAACTGATATTTAGCTATCAGTAAGCTAACATGGCTTCCAAATTACAAACCCATGGGTTGTTGGCTATCGTGCTGATAGAGGAGGATTACCATCGCCAACCCGCCCATTAACGCACTCCACCCCATCAGTAAGCAACTGGGTGATGCTTCCCTTCTTCCTCATTGATTTGCTGCATAATGACGATACATATTTACTGCATAATTTTTTTCTTTAGGTTGAAGCATGTTCAACAAGTTGAACTATCTAATCCTAATGTTGAGATCCGCTTGCTTGAAGTATTTTACCACAAGATTTATAAGGTTCGTGCATGGTTTATGTGAAGTATTTCCTACATTAAAAGTCCTAGCTCTTTCTAATGCTAGATTTCTGAACTTCTAAAATTAATGTTATATTTTACCTTAAATTTGGCATTGTTAGGATGACATTTCTACGGATCATTCCACCTCATGAGAAGATACAGAACATAAATGAATAGTACTGGACATTACGAGCTGAGGAGGTTTGTATCATTTCATCTTTCTTGATGCTGACCCTTCTATCTATTCTACTGAAAAATACAATTATATTTATGAAGATTCATCTGTGATACTTATGTAAAGTTGTCTTGCATAACATTGCATCTGACAATTTTGGAACAAATCCCAGAGGAAGAGAAGAATCTTGCCCCACATGATCGATTGATTCATCTTTACCATTTCATGAAAGACCCTAACTAGAATCATCAAATTCAGAATTAGGCTGAAGTCAAGCACTTCATTCGTTGTTTTTATGTATGGTTTTGGCTAAAATTTAGGGACATCACACATATTCATTGTTTTTATTAGTCAAGAACTTCATTGCTTCAAGAATTTTATTGGTATACGGCCATTCAAAACTCCATTGACCGTGTTGTAGTACGAGTTTGGTTTTTTTCAACACTCCTGGGGAGTGGAGCTTCTACGTCACAACTGGTTCGAATTTGTGTGGAGGGACTTGCTTCATTGTGCTTCTGGTTTCTAATAGTTTTAGCATTCTCCTCCTGAAGCCTGAAGGCCTCAAGGATTCATGTAAAAGTGATATGGTGTTGTTCTAAATGTGCAAATTCAACTGGAATACCGATTGTCTCTTTTTTCAGTTTCCCTTATATATTTTTAACTTTAGGTTTTGTTGCCTTTTCCCTTTGTTTATTTCTTGTTGGACTGTAGTGTAAATATGTATTTACAGATGTGTAGGTCCTACCCATTTTGTTCCTTAGTTGAGGTTTGATTCAATTGTATTGGACCTTTGTAGGCTGCTGCTTCATGATTGAAGGTATCATCGAGTTCTGTACAAGTATTTAATCTTGAAGATGTAGAGGAAGGGATTGAAGGTATCATTGAGTTATGTGTTTAATTCGAGTAGATGTGCATTCAATGAGGGGGCGAACCATGCAGTTAATGTCGGCCCCTCATTTAGATTGCTGAGACTGAGAGAGGGAGCGAGCCATTATCGTCGACGGAATACCATGCACAAGAAAGGTCAAGCTGGTTAGGAATGACTAGAATGTATGTGTGCCTGCAGGTGGGGCGAGCAGTCAGACGATGTGTTCGATGCTCTGGCTGGAGACTTCATGAAGCCCAGGATACAGGAGGTGGATCAGCTCCTCAAGCTCGGCGTCAATGTCACCGTCTACAGCGGACAGGTATTCTGACTGATTGAACCAAACAAACTCACTGAACGAGTGACTGACGAAACTGATCCATGGTTGGCATTACCACCACAAGCTTGCCTATTTGATCTGCTTTGCTTTTTCTTGGACATATGGATCTCCTTATTGTTTGCAAATAAAATAACTTGGCCATTAGATAGTACTAACAAGTCTTTCTCTCTCTCTCTCTCTCTTGCAGCTCGACCTCATCTGCGCGACCAAAGGCACCATGGACTGGGTTCAGAAGCTCAAGTAAGTGTAGTCTCTCTGATCTCACACGCACAATGTGTACTCTGTCTAGCAGCTAGCTCTGGTCACAATTCACAACACAAGTGGCCTAGCCTCCTAGCTTACTGATCCGATGCCTCCTGCTGCTGCTGCTGCTTTTGTCATCCATCAGGTGGGACGGCCTCAACAGTTTCCTGAGCTCTCCCAGAATGCCCATCTACTGCAACAAGGAGGGGCAGTCCAGCACCCAGGCCTTTTTCAAGTCCTACAAGAACCTCAACTTCTACTGGATACTCGAAGCCGGACACATGGTAATTAACGAATGGTAACCCACGCACCCCTTTGTTTTGGTTGTTGCATTAGCACTCACATATATATCGCCGTGACCAAGCTGAGAAGGTGACGCGCCATCCACCCTGATGCATACTCACTCGTCCAGTGAGTGCATAAGCTGGAAAGAGCGTGCATTCATGCAGTTGGTGAGATATAGCTTCTTCGTGCCCACGTGCACCAGAAACGCTCCATGCATCTGCCTGTTGCTTCGCTGTCTTCTTGAATGTCTTTATATATACTGGACTTATTAGGACTAATTTGGTGAACAGGGGAATGGAGGAGCTTATGGGAAAGGAATCTCCTCGCTCTTCAATTTTGATTCCTTCTTCATAGATCTCCCTAATGGACGCCCATTTCCTCCACTATTCAACTTTAAGCAGGAAGTAAGTGATTCCAGGACAGAAATGTTTCCCATTGTGTCCCTAATTATTAGTCCTTTTTGAAAGCTTGATTACATATGAAAAATGATGTCAATTGGCCACAGGAAAATAGTGTTAATACATTCACTGTATACTTCATTTTGGTGGCATTTTACTGACACACGAATACATGATATGCATTAGTGGTAAAATCACATGCACCGAACATGTCTTGCAATGTTATATGTTGCCTGTTATGCATTGTGCCCTGCTTTTTTGCAACAACATGGTTCATTATATATGAGTGCTGCTTTCTTTCTAGATAGCATGCCTGAATGAACACACTGCTAGCATAGTAGGCCAATTCTTCAGGTGGTGATAGCTATTGGTGGCATTCATGGGGCCTGCATTGTACAGTTTGGGTAAATGGTAGGGTGGGTGATGTCGAAGCCACAAGGTGGATGAGAGATGGGTTGTTGGTAACGTGACTATCTGAAAATAAGCGCTTTGGCTTTTTTAAGGGGGTGTTTGGTTTCTTTAGTTGCCCTACTAAACTTTAGAGACTAAACTTTAGTCCCTAGAGTTTCTCTTTGCAAGGATTCATTTAGTTATACCGTTTGGCAATTTAGGGACTAAAAGTGACTAAAATTTAGATACTAAAGTTTAGGAGGTGGGAACCAAACACCCCCAAGGCCTTGTTCGACTGTGTCTGGATTGGAGTGGATTGAGGGGGGTTAATAAATCCCCTTCTATTCAATTTTGACTAGAGAGGGATTTAATCCCCTCCAACCCCCTTCGATCCAAATGCAACCGAACAAGCCCTAAGTGTGTTGGGCTGTGGCTGTAAGTTTATAGCTAGATTATGCACAAGAACCAAAAAACTTTGTGGGAAAGAAATAACTACTCTATGGATGAAGTGCAAAGATCCATACAACCAGTAACAGGCTATATTATTAGCCTTGTTCTTAGATAAGTTGTATATATAAGTTGTATGAAATGGAGGCGGCTAGGGTTATTAACATGGGGAAGGAGGAGTAGGCACTGTTGGAACAAGGAAACAGCCTCATCTCCCCAATATGACTCCCCACCACAATCCAATCCCGGTCGCCCTTCATTTCGTGAAGGCAGTTAAACTCAGTGGCGCGGTCACGTGTGTCTTGCATGATTACTTCCTTATAATCTCGACTGACGCTTTCCTTTAAACCGCATAGGTCCCTGAGCTATATAATCAAATTTGTTGTGTTCCTTTGTAGCTAGCAAACGCACCACCGGAGCTTGTCAGCAGGCTATTACCAGAGCATGCTCGACGGCATTCAGGATTCGGTTCCTTATTTGGGAGTGGACTATAGCCCGTAGGAAAATCTCGTTTTAATGTTGGGCTGCTGTACGCTGTCAGAGGGCAATCTGCATATCCCAAATCTAAGTTTTAGAACATGACCATCTTGTCGAGAAGTTGCCAGCCTTAGAAAAACCCGAGGTGGCCTCTTGTGTCCATGTTCTGCCAGTATTGTTAAGCATAGAGGGTAACTGACTGAGCTAATGTATTTTCACGTTTCATGTCTGTATCGAACTTGTACCTGTGTACCCTATACCAATCGCAGTTGATGTAATCATGTAAATGCTTCTAAACTACTTCAAGCTATCATGATGGCCAATTCGCAATTTTACAGTACACCAAACGCCCCAATAATTTCATTCTTGTTTTTTTAGGTTAGTGTGTTGGTTTGAAGACGAGGAATGGAGTGATTTATATCTGTTTTTTTATGATGGAATCATGGAATCAATGTTTGTAGGGGATGGAACCAAACCATCCGTGTTGCATGGTTTTAGGGACGAAATTGTTCATGTCCTATTTTTGTTTCAAGGGGTCAATGTTATGTTTCATGATTTTAGGGATGGAATCATTCATGTCCTGTGTTTGGTTGGTGAGTCTTTTTCCTACGTGTCATTATCTCTATACTATCTATTAAGTCAATAGTGTAGATGACGGCACTACCATGACTTTACCCTCCCCAGACCCCACCGGCAGATATGTGGCCCGTCACGACATCTATTGGTCATTCCAGTCTCAAGGCCTAAGCATGGCGGCCTTGCATCGGATGCCCAAGCCCAACATAACTAGCTTCAGTTCAGTACACCTGGTAGCTCGATAGCCCGACAATAATTAGCAACAACGACATACACGTAGAAGCGGTAGTTGAGTTTAAGTGCAGAAACAACCCAGCTCCAGCAGTGTGTAGCTAGCAGCAAGTCTCCTGAGCAGCGCAATAGATTTTTTATTGCCTCTCACTTACAAGTATAGTTGTAGTACCTGTTCATGTATGCACACACTCACACCAAAACGCACACCAACTCTCCCCTAGCGTACACAAGCAGACCATGACTCCACCCTCCCCTAGGCCCACGCACGCTCGCCAACACCCGTGTTGCCTCCCGCACCCTCCGCACGACACGCCTCAACTAGCCTCTCGCTTCTCGCATTCACGCCGATTGGCTCTCGCAACGAACTGCCTTCGCCCGCAAACCATGACCTCCACGCCAGTCGCCAGTTTTCACGCCATCCGCAACATCTATGCCATGTCAGTCGTCGCATCCCACCCGCCCACTCCACAACATACTCTCGCCCGCTTCTCCACCCGCACCAAAACACACACCAACTCACCTCTACCATACACAAGCAGACCATGACTCCACCCCTAGGCCCGCGCACGCTCGCCAACACTCGTGTCGCCTCCTGCACCCTCTGCACGACATGCCCTAGCCAGGCTCTCGCTTCTCGCGTTCGCGCTGATTGGCTCTCACAATGAACTGCGTCCGCCAGCAAACCATGACCTCCACGCCAGTCGTCAGTCTTCACGCCATCTGCAACCTCCATGCCATGTCAGTCGTCGCGTCCCACTCGCCCACTCCACAACAGACTCCCGCCCGCTTCTCCACCCGCAAGAAGGAGGGTGCCCACTTAGATAAGGTTGCATCGGCTTCTCCCGTAGCTGCCATTGCCGAATGGCGATTGGTTCCAATAATTGGTGGGAGTTTTGCTCACTAACCTAACCGGCCAACAACTCACGATCGAGTATTCGAGTGTTATCCCGCCAGACGCTCGTCCACAAGCTAATGCCTAGATGAATCTGACACTGAGGTTCCGCCTCGCCGCCACCCCCGCAACGCCATCATCGGCCTCAGGTCCGGATTTGGACCCGCAACAGTAGCAGTAGCCACCGTTGTTCCCGACCATGAGGCACCATCACTGGCGATGGCGTCGCCGACCAACGGTGAGTCTCCCCGTGACGCCCAGATGAGGTTGACGTCGAGGTTCCACCTTACCACCCAAGTGATGTTTGTTATTTCGTATATATGTTTCATACTAATTTTTTACTCTCGTGGCAACGCACGGGCACGAACCTAGTAACAATATATTCACAAATAATTTAGTGCACAAAAAGACATAAAACATAAATATGCAAATAGAAAACCGAATTTGAGTGCAACACACATCAATAGAAGGTTATAGTTGTCATATAAGTACATATAAAAGTTTTCCATAACACAGATTGCCCAACAACAAAAATTACAATCCAAAAGCAATAGTTGAATGATAATGCATCCACATATTCAGCTAGAATTATAGTATTCAGGCATGTTCGGAGCATCTAGGTGTGGGTTCATTCCATATATATTCCTATACAGCTATAAATTAAAATTAGGTAGATAATATGAACAACAAACAGATATTTAATGATGAAGGAAAACTAACACACCTGGAAGGATGTAGAAGCATATGGATTCACGTTTGTGACACCATAAATTGGTTGTCCATATGTCGAATAGATTGCGGGATGTGAGTATACCAATCTTTTCTCCATGCTCCCATACTAGGTCCCGCATTTCCACCTACATTTAAAATATCAACTAAAAACTATCAGCTTTCTAGGTAATGTAACAACTTCAAAGGTAGTCACAAAATATTTCAACTCTTTGAACTAATAAAACAACATATAACCATGCTGAATGAACGATAAACTTCAAATAGCATACAACCTTTTTTAAGTACTGCATAAAAATCTACCATTTTTAGTGTAAACCCTAAACCTTTCATACCAAATAACCATACATGGACATCCCTCTAACTATTACATCACACAATGCCTCAAAAAACAACCTTTCCCTTCACTGTGGCAGTGAATCTCGTCGGGAAAGAGCCGAATCCTGGCAACAACACGGTGGTTCCCGAGCAAAAAACAACTGTTCCCGTTGCTCCTGCCTAGCGCGCTGCTGCTAAAAGACCGAGATCTGGTGATTTCTCGCCGGAAACCACCGCTTAATCTCCGGAAACCGCCGCAAAATGATCGGGAACTGCTGTTCGCCGCCAACCTAGAACAGAGGGGACAGGGCCGTTCCTGCCTTTTCAAGGGCCCAGTGCGAAATTTAATACAGAGACCCTATCCACATACAAATATATATAATTATACATATATTATTGAATATTTGACATATAAAAATTATTATACAGTGTTTTAAAGTTTATAAGATAACATATATAAAATATAGAAAAAAACACTTACTTGTTATATGATATTATTAAAAATATCTTCTAACATTTTGTGATACAAAGTCATCGCTTATATCATCGAGATCAATCTCATCCAACAACTTTTTTTCGATATATAGAATCGCCAAGCCATTTAACCTCTCTTGAGTTATTGTTGACCATAAATAGTTCAAAAAAATTAATTTTAAAAAGCTTCTCTCTACTAAAGCAACCATCATATGTATAGTTTATAATACTCTCTCTATATCAAAATAAAATTTGTTTTGCTTCTTTAGTGGATTTATCATTATTAATATAAACATAAAAATTAAGAGCTAAACCAAATACTATTTTGAAACAGATGGAGTATTCGATAAGTAATTGAGACATTAGTTTAACAATATAAACGAGACTAGTCAATAACTCGATAGCGCATCGCTTTTTGCGTATTTGTGTCTAGAATAGATAGGTTTAACAAAAAAATGTCAGCGTCCAGTGGCTAATGGACTCTCTATTTTTTGGGACTCGGTGGGGCCGCACTGACCGCACCCCCTCAGGGCCGGACCCGAGAGGGGAGCGGAGAGTGGATGGGGAAAGTGAATGAGCGACTGTATACTCACGGGAGAGCGGCATGGGGGTGCTGGGGTGTAGAAAATTGAGTTAAATGTGTTAAGGGTTGTGTGGTAACGAATTTGGCCATAGCAGCGACCCATTTCAATTTTTTTCATACCCAAACGAACATTATTTTGAACAAGGTCTATATTAGAAGAGTACTGGGAACCTCTAGTTTTTTTATAGAAATTTTCCCATTTCAAATCAAAATGAAAAGGTTTAAATTTGGCGGTGTGTTCTGTTGCTGGTGTTCATCGAAAACGGAAAAAGTCCGATAACTACCGAGAGTCGCGCGGATTTGTACCTGGTCCCTATCATTGGTATGGCTCGATCCAGTTCGGCATGGTTGCTGGTGTTCATCGAAAACGGAAAAAAAGTCCGATAACTACCGAGAGTCGTGCGGATTTGTACCTGGTCCCTATCATTGGTATGGCTCGATCCAGTTCGGCATGGGTTCATATTATGTTTGAATAATTATCTCATTTAAGAAAGATCTATGATATATAGAAATCATAGCACCCATGGTCATTGTACCAATTACCTTAAAATTTCAAAGAGCAAAATTCAATAGGACACTTTGTGACCGAAAGCATCTAATCATTAATATGTTTGGCATTGCCATTGAACAACTCTTGTCCCACAAAATATAAAACATTAATAATGTGGTAGTGTTAGAAATAGCATTAAATAGTACCATCTACAGTTTCGTATCCCCTATTTTATACGATCCATCGAAGACAGCTTAAGAAAGCCACGGGAAGTACTTGTCGTACTTTAAATTATTTTATACTGCACTAGCGAACAGAATAAGCAATTTAATATAGACTACAACTTTAGCTAACAAAAGAAAAAAAAATTGCAAAAGCAAAGCGCTCAAATAGGCTCCAACAAGAGTATACGTACCACTATGAGGTCACGGATGCGATGTCAAAATAGTGAAGTGGACGTAATTCCCACGAGGTACTCTATTCTATTGTATTGCTAGCTCTTTAACAAGTACTACTAATGAAACCACTATTTTCTATGTATTTTTAGGTCATAGTGTTTGCCTAAAAAATATTTAGGCCTTTTTTAGTTATGAGTGAACTAAAGGACATGCAAAGGAATTAAATCCTTTCTAGTTCTCGTTAATTAAAGTTAAATAGTAAGATATTTAATCATCCTCAATTCAGATCCACTATAACCGAACAAGATCATAGGATGTTCAGACAGCTAAGCCAGTAAGCAGTGTGGCTTTATTCTCCCTGCCAAATATTGTATTGCCAATAGTGGTAGATGGCGGCAGCTGTATGTTCTTTTTCTCGCACTAACACTAATTTTTTCTCGCACTAATTTCTAGTTCGCACTAACACTAGAATTGCATATATTTTGAGCCGGAGATAGACACTATTTTCTTTAAGAAAATATAATATCAAAATACTTTAAAATAAGAACCTAGTGCTATTCGACATTAATTATGCAAACTTATATTTTGATATTAATGTTGGCTAAAATTTAGGAAGATTAATCTTCTACAACAAACATTGGTTTTTATTAACAGAAGTCTAAAGGCAGGAGAAATTCTGATACATTGACTGTTTAATTATTTGTTTAATTAGGTAACATTACAACTGTCAATGTTTCAGGTTATTCATATTTAATACTGGAGTCCACTTGAATTCACACCTCACCAACTTAACAGACATGAACGTCTTAACAACCTTATCATCAAACTCTTTATTTACGTTTTGCATTATTAAACAAACAATCTGAACTGTGGCTTTTTAAACTACATCTGCAAGGCTATATGCATACTACTTGCTTAGGCTATATCCAACAACTTTTTTATTACAGTCTCTATTTTAAACTATACTTCATAAATAATACAATTTATAATGTAAAAGTGTTTTGCACACTTATATATACGTTCTGCTGAGTACAACGCTAGAAGACTTGCTTGCCTTTAGCTTTGAATACTACATCTGACGTCTCATGTGGAGGAGACGAGTCCAAAAGATAGAGACGTCCAGTGTTCTGGACTCTAGAAAAAATAGTTATATATTTTTTATTTTTGGTCCGTTAGCATTAAATTTATACTCCTTTAAAGCATTAATTTTATATATCATGTCTGAAAATCGCCTAGAGGAAGCTGAATAGGCGAAACCTGAAAATTATAACTTTTTAAACCCGACTAGATCCCTTGATTAGTGGTTAGAACAAGATACACAATTATCGGAGTATAAAATTAAGTCCTTTGCTTGCAAAGGGTGTTGCTTTTAAAGAATGCGGAATTGACAAATTAATACAACTAATAATATGGAGAATGAAGCAAGAGGGCCTAGATAAGAAGAGCAATAACACGAGTTCTTTCTTGCAAGGCGTTGCTTCACAAAATGAGAATTTAACTTGAAGTAGCATAAAATAATATAAGCAAGGAATAGTGCAAGAGAACTCAGAGAGGAAGAAAATAAACAAATCACAAGCAATAAACACAAGGGACACAGGTGATTTGTTTTACCGAGGTTCAGTTCTCGAGAACCTAGTCCCCGTTGAGGAGTCCACTAAGGACGAGTCTTTTTCAACCCTTTCCCTCTCTCCACCGATCACCAAGACTGGCGACCACTTCTTCTTCTCAAGGATCACTAAGACCCCGCAAGGATCACCACACTCTTAAGTGTCTCTTGCTAGCTTTACAAGTCTCCAAAACTTTGGAGGAAGTTCAATGGGAGTCAAAAACTCCACGCTCAAATGATCACAAGATGTAGCACACGCTTTCTCTCAATGATTTTCACAAGGCACTAAGGTTAAACTCACATGAGTAGCTCTCTTTTGCTTGATCTCTCTTTTGTGGCACTTGTGTTGCTTGTCGTGGCCTAAATCTTGTGTATGAGATAGATCAATGAATGGAAGTGGTTGGGAGGGCTTGGATATGTCAACTATATGACTTGGAATGTTGCTTGGGCTCCCACACATTGATATGGCCGGTTGGGGTAGTATTTATTGCCACCAACCATCTTGTAGCCATTGGAGAAGGCTGCTGTCGATGGGCGCACCGGACAGTTCGGTGCGCCACCGGACGCTGTCCGGTGCGCCAGCCACGTCACCCAACCGTTAGGGTTCTGGTGGTTTCGACCGTTGGAGCTTTGTCTTCATGTGGCACCGGATAGTGAAAGGGAAATAGGGTCAAACCTTTTCCTATATGAATTTTGGTGGTTGAATTGCCCAACACAAATTATTGGACTAACTAGTTTGCTCTAGAAAAAATGTTCTACGGGTGCCAATGGTTCACAACAAATCAATACAAAGATAAAAGAAAGGGTTCAAAACAAAGGAGCAAAGTTCAATCGAAGGCAGCCCTAGTCTGGCGCACGGGATTCTCCGGTGTGCCACCGGACAGTGTCCGGTGCACCAGGGAGGAACGACTCTGAACTTGCCAGCTTCGGGAATTTGGGAGGTCGCTCCGCTATAATTCACCGGACTGTCTGGTGTAACACCGGACTGTCCGGTGTGCCAACGGAGCAACGGCTACTTCGCGCCAAAGGTCGTCTGCAGAGGACATTAAATGCGCTACAATGCGTGCCTGCGCGCGAAGAAGTCAGAGCAGGCGGCAGAAGGCGCACCGAACAGTCTACAGGACCTGTCGGGTGCACCACCGGACTGTCCGGTGGCCTAGTTGTCAGAAGCTCCAACGGTCGAACCCTAACGGTTGGGTGACGTGGCTGGCGCACCGGACAGTGTCCGGTGCGCCATACGACAGACAGCCTCCCCAACGGCCACTTTGGTGGTTGGGGCTATAAATACCCCCCAACCACCACTCTTCAAGGCATCCAAGCATTCACTACATCTCATTCAATACAAGAGCAATACACAACACTCCAAGACACAAATAAAAGCCTCCGATCGAATCAAAGTCCCCAATTCAACTCTAGTTTTTAGGACTTGTGAGGAGATCGACTTGTGTTCTTTTGTTGCTCTTGTTGCTTGGTTTGCTTTCTTCTTTCTCTCATTCTTACTCTCAAAACCTTGTAAGCGAAGCAAGAGACACCAATTGTGTGGTGGTCCTTGCGGGGTCTAAGTGACCCGTGAAATCAAGGAAGGAAGCTCACTCGGTCTAAGTGACCGTTTCAGAGAGGGAAAGGGTTGAAAGAGACCCGGTCTTTGTGACCACCTCAACGGGGAGTAGGTTTGCAAGAACCGAACCTCGGTAAAACAAATCACCGCGTCTCACTCTTCATTTGCTTGTGATTTGTTTTCGCCCTCTCTTTCGGTCTCGTTTATATTTCTAACGCTAACCCCGGCTTGTAGTTGTGCTTAAGTTTATAATTTTTAGATTCCGCCTATTCACTCCCCCTCTAGGCGACTTTCAATTGGTATCGTAGCCTGGTGCTTCATTAGAGCTTAACCGCTCAAAGTGATGTCGGGAGATCACGCCAAGAAGGAGATGGTGACCGGCGAGAAGCCCGCTACAAGCCTCGGGAAGGCTCCATCAAGGGAGTCCGGTTCCAAGGGAAAGGGAGAATCACACTCCCACAAGTCGCATCGGAGTGGCGACAAAAGGAAGAAGATGAAGAAGGTGGTCTACTACGAGACCGATTCTTCGTCCCCATCCACCTCCGGCTCCAACGCGCCGTCCGTAACTTCTAAGCGCCATGAGCGCAAGAAGTTTAGTAAGATCCCCCTACGCTACCCTCACATTTCTAAACGTACTCCATTACTTTCCGTTCCATTAGGCAAACCACCAGTTTTTGACGGTGAAGATTATAATATGTGGACTGATAAAATGAGGCATCACCTAACCTCACTCCACACTAGTATTTGGGATGTTGTTGAGTTTGGTGTAAAGGTACCATCCGTAGGGGATGAGGACTATGATTCGGACGAAGTTGCCCAAATCCGGCACTTCATCTCACAAGCCACCACAATACTCCTCGCCTCTCTAAGTCGAGAGGAGTATAACAAGGTGCAATGATTAAAGAGCGCCAAGGAGATTTGGGACGTGCTCAAAACGGCGCACGAAGGAGACAAGGTGACCAAGATCACCAAGAGGGAGACGATCGAGGGGGAGCTCGGACGCTTCATGCTCAACCAAGGAGACGACCCGCAAGCCATGTACAACTGGCTTAAAACCATGGTGAACCAAGTGCGCAACCTCGGGAGCACCAAGTGGGATGACCATGAGATGGTCAAGGTTATTCTTAGATCACTCGTATTTCTTAACCCTACTCAAGTACAATTAATTCGTGGTGATCCAAGATATAAACTAATGTCTCCCGAGGAAGTGATAGGTAAATTTGTGAGCTTTGAATTGATGATCAAAGGCTCCAAAAATATCATTGAGCAAGGTGCATCCTCCTCCGTACCCGAAGCACAACCCGTTGCATTCAAGGCAACGGAGGAGAAGAGAGAAGACTCTACACCGAGTAGGGTCCCCATCGACGCCTCCAAGCTCAACAATGAGGAGATGGCACTCATCATCAAGAGCTTCTGCCAAATCCTCAAGCAAAGGAAGGGGAAAGATTACAAGCCCTGTTCCAAGAAGGTTTGCTAAAAATATGGTAAGCCCGGTCATTTTATCGCTAAATGTCCATTGTCTAGTGATAGTGACAGGGATACCGACAAGAGGGGGAAGAATAAGGAGAAGAAGAAATATTACAAGAAGAAGGGCGGCGATGCCCATGTTTGCCGGGAGTGGGACTCCGACGAGAGCTTCACCGACTCCTCCGACGACGAGGACGCCGCCAACATCGCCGTCAACAAGGGACTTCTCTTCCCCAACGTCGGCCACAAATGTCTTATGGCGGAGGATGGCAAGAAGAAGAAGGTAAAATCAAGATCCTCTACTAAGTATGCCACTTCTAGTGATGAGGAAAATTCTAGTGATGATGAGGACAACCTGCTTACTCTTTTTGCCAATCTTAACATGCAACAAAAAAGAGAAATTAAATGAATTGATTAGTGCCATTCATGAGAAGGATGAACTCTTGGATAGCCAAGAGGACTTCCTTATCAAAGAAAATAAGAAGCATGTTAAGACTAAAAATGCTTATGCTCAGGAGGTAGAGAAAAATGAAAAATTAACTAGTGAGCTTAGTATTTGCCATGAGACTATTTCCAACCTTAGAATTGAGAATGCTAATTTGATTGCTAAGGTTGAGAAGTCAAATATTTGTGATGATTCAATTACCAATCTTAGAAATGATAATGCTAATTTGATTGCTAAGATTAAAAAATTGAATGTCTCTCTTGCTAGCCTTAGGAATGAGAATGAAAAATTGATTGCTAAGGCTAAGGAACTAGATGTTTGCAATATTTCTATTTCCAATCTTAGAGATGAGAATGACATTTTACATGCTAAGATTGTTGAATTAAATGATTGCAAACCCTGTACATCTACCGTTGAGCATGTTTCTATCTGCACTAGATGTAGAGATGTTAATGTAGATGCTATCCATGATCACCTTGCTATGATTAAACAACAAAATGATCATATAGCAAAATTGGATGCTAAAATTGCCGAGCATGAATTAGAGAATGAAAAATTTAAATTTGCTCGTAGTATGCTTTATATTGGGAGACACCCTAGCGTTAAGGATGACATTGGCTTCCAATAGGGGGACAATGTCAAGCTTAATGCCACTCCTAAAAGATTATCTAACTTTGTTAAGGGTAAAGCTCCCATGGTTCAGGATAACGAGGGTTACATTTTATACCCTGCCGGTTATCTCGAACACAAAATTAGGAGAATTCATTCTAGGAAGTCTCACTCTGGATCTCATCATTCTTTTATGTATAAGAGTGAGGCATCTAGTTCTAGGCAATCCACTCATGCTAAATTGCCTAAGAAGAAAACTCCTAAAGCATCAAATGATCATAATGTTTTATTCAAAACTTTTGATGCTTCTTATGTGCTTACTAACAAATCAGGCAAGGTAGTTGCCAAATATGTTGGGGGCAAACACAAGGGCTCCAAGACTTGTGTTTGGGTACCCAAAGTTCTTGTATCTAATGTCAAAGGACCCAAAACTGTTTGGGTACCTAAAATCAAGAACTAAATTTGTTTTGTAGGTTTATGCATCCGGGGGCTTAAGTTGGATCATCGACAGCGGGTGCACAAACCACATGACTGGAGAGAAAAGAATGTTCTCCTCCTACGAGAAAAACGAAGATCCCTAGAGAGCTTTCACATTCAGGGATGGAAATCAAGGTTTGGTCAAAGGATTGGGTAAAATTGCTATGTCACCTGACCATTCTATTTCCAATGTTTTTCTTGTGGATTCTTTAGATTACAACTTGCTTTCTGTTTCTCAATTATGCAAAATGGGTTACAACTGTCTTTTTACGGATACAGGTGTTACTGTCTTTAGAAGAAGTGATGATTCAATAGCTTTTAAGGGAGTATTAGAGGGTAAGCTATACTTAGTTGATTTCAATAGAGCTAAACTCGATACTTTCTTAATTGCTAAGACTAACATGGGTTGGCTATGGCACCGCCGACTAGCCCATGTTGGGATGAAGAATCTTCATAAGCTTCTAAAGGGAGAACACATTTTGGGACTAACAAATATTCATTTTGAGAAAGATAGAATTTGTAGCGCATGCTAAGAAGGGAAGCAAGTTGGTGTTCATCATCCACATAAGAACATCATGACGACTGACAGGCCACTGGAACTACTCCACATAGATTTATTCAGCCTGATAGCTTACATAAGCATCGGCGGGAGTAAGTACTGTCTAGTTATTGTGGATGATTATTCTCGCTTCACTTGGGTATTCTTTTTACAGGAAAAATCTCAAACCCAAGAGACTTTGAAAGGATTCTTGAGACGGGCTCAAAATGAGTTCGGCTTGAGGATCAAGAAAATAAGAAGCGACAACGGGACGAAGTTCAAGAACTCACAAATAGAAGGCTTTCTTGAGGAAGAGGGCATCAAGCATGAGTTCTCTTCTCCCTACACGCCACAACAAAATGGTGTAGTGGAGAGGAAGAATAGAACTCTATTGGACATGGCAAGGACCATGCTTGATGAGTACATGACTTCGGATCAGTTTTGGGACGAGGCGGTCAACACCACTTGCTACACCATCAATCGACTATATCTACACCGAATCCTCAAGAAGACATCATATGAACTCCTCACCGGTAAAAATCCCAATGTTTCATATTTTAGAGTCTTTGGTAGCAAATGCTTTATTCTTGTTAAAAGAGGTAGAAAATCTAAATTTGCTCCAAAGGCCGTAGAAGGCTTTTTACTAGGATATGATTCAAACACAAGGGCATATATAGTCTTTAACAAGTCCACTGGACTAGTTGAAGTTTCTTGTGACATTGTGTATGATGAGACTAACGGCTCTCAAGTAGAGCAAGTTGATCTTGATGAACTAGATGATGAAGAGGCTTCGTGCATCGCACTAAGGAACATGTCCATTAGGGAAGTGTGTCCTAAGGAATCCGAAGAGCCTCCACAAGCACAAGATCAACCATCTTCCTCCATGCAAGCATCTCCACCAACTCAAAATGAGGATGAGGCTCAAGATGATGAAGGAGAAGATCAAGAAGATGAGCCACCTCAAGAGGACGGCAATGATCAAGGGGGAGATGCAAATGATCAAGACAAGGAGGATGAACAAAATCCAAGGCCGCCACACCCAAGAGTCCACCAAGCAATCCAACGAGATCACCCCGTGAACACCATCCTAGGAGACATTCTGTAATACCCAATTTGTAAGAGACCATATAAAAAAAATTTATTTCCTTTATGTATATGTGTATATTGTATCTACTTATCATCACAAGTGAGTATCATATTTAAAGACAAATAACTAATCTAAAAGCTATACCACTAAAATATGCATCATGCTGGTTTTTCATTTTTGTGCATTTTGTGACAATGTGAAAATAATATAAAAATAAATATGTTAATACCCAAATCAGAATTTAAATCCTAAAGGAAAATTCTAGAATTAAAACAAGAGAAGAAAATACTTACATATAAGATCAAATAAATATATAAAATAATTCAATCAGGTTAATATCGGTATTTGAAATTATACAGTTGATTTAAGTATGAACTTCACACTTATAAATTCAAATTTGGCATTTAAATTTGAATTTAAAAGAGAAAATAAAAGGGAAAAGTAAAAATATAAAAGAAAAACGGGTGAAGAACCTAACTGGGCTTCGGGACCGGAATTCAGCCCATTAGTTTTCCCCCTCCGCGCAGCCCAGTTAGACTCGGCGCCACTGACTAGCGGGACCCTTCAGTCAGACCGCGGGTGGGCGCGCTCGGTCACGGGCGCCTGGCTCTTCTATCGCGCGCGCCCATATCGCACTCGCCGTCTGGTGGGGTCAGCCCGTCAGGGTCATCCCCAACCTTCATTCTATTCTAACAGAAGCGCGAGAAATCGGGTGGATCCCCTGCTGATCCGATGTGCACGGGCTTCAACTCCCTTTCGCCTAGGATAAAAAGCCATGCCGTATCCCTCATCCCTCTCCACGAATCGGGTTGCCAGACTTCTCTCCTTCTGCCCATCCATGGCGCTCGGCTTCCGGTGCCCCTGCTCCTCTTCTTTGGCGGCCGGGCGGAGCTCCCTTCATGGACGTGCCCCCTCCCCAGCCATCTCTTGCTCATCCGCCTGTGCACGCCGTGCGCCCAGAAGAATTGAGAAGGTCTGCTCGCCGCTGCGGCCACGTCGTCATCACGTCGGGTGCCGGTGTGGGCAAAGCTGCCGTTGCCGCCTCTATGCCTGACTCGGGTCCGCCGTCGACGCCTAGCGCCTTCGGCGTCACTCATGTCCCGGGAAGGGGTAAAGGGAGCATCGCCACACACTATAGAAGCTCGACGTTGACCAAATCCTATGGGAAATCACTGAACTGGAGGCAATTTCTCACCGGTGCTCATTTTCTATCGCGGATCTACCCTCATCGTGGCTGGAGCGTTCACCTGTGCAAACATCGGTAATAAAACCCTCTGGCCATTTGAGTTATCATATGGTTTCTTTTGGCATGCTCGATTTAACTAGGGAAGCCCTGATGCGGCCACTGGTGTGCGTGCCGGTGATGAGTTTGGGCGGCGCCGTCATCGTGAGTAGGTGTTAGATGGGGAAGACGGACCAGGGCCGTTCGATGGCATCGGATGGCAGGCGTTGGGCCGTGGCGTGGATAGGTGCTAAACCCTAGGATCTGGATCTAACGACGGTCGTGGCGTAACGGTTCGGGCGTGCGAGATTTTAATCCTAGCCGTCCCTGTTTGATCGGAGGGTGGTGATCATCCGATACCCCTTCATCCGATGTTTTGCAGATGAGTCCATGTACATTTATGAAATTGAACCCGCCATCCAATGTGCTGTAGATTGAGTCTAGGGTATCTTTCGATTTTGCCCCTGCGCTTTCTATATTTCATGCGCGCAGACCAGTGGCAGATGAATTAATTTCAGAAATGATTTTAATGTGAAAATAATCATTAAAACATGTTTAATTCCTAGAAAATTCATACTAGCTCCTTTTTAATCCATTCTAGTTTCTATAATTTTGTATTAATATTGTTTAATACTTAGTGTCTTTGTTTTAACATGAAAATGGTATTAAAATTTATTTCTTAGCTAATCTCGTATCAAATATATAAAACCTTAGGAAATTCGTATCTCCTTCGTTATAACTCCGATTTGATCCGTTCAAGTTGCGTTAGTCTCGTAGAAACACGTAGATTATTTTTACGCAGTGTATTCTTATGTTTGGTGTGATGTTAATTTTGTTTATACTATGTTTGTTTGTATTGCTACGACTAGCGCGAGGACACGTGACATCTGAAAAGCAAGTTGGTACCTGGATTCTCAAGTGCCAGGCAAGTTGTGCCCTTGATCACTTACTTTTCCCAGCCATGTTCTTATTAATTTTAATGATCTGCATAGGTTAATTTTGATGGGAGCCTTTATGTTACCCCAGTTTTGATTACCTCTATACCTTGTTCACCCCTGGAATATTTTTGGGTAGTACTTGCTATTGCTTTATGTGGATTGGGTATGGAGATACACTATTCAGGATTATTCTGTTATTATCTTGTTATTATTGCTGTTCATGTTAAGATCATTAAATTAATGGGAACATGGAGCGACCACCCGGGAAAACAGTGCTACCACAAGGGTTTAATGGGACGCCCTTGGCTGACTAATTAGGAAAGCTAGTGGAAGACTACCTTACCCGAAAGGGGCAAGGGCAGTAGGGGAGTGGTCAGTGTAGGGAGGTCCCTGGTTGATTTTGCTGCGATGGCGGTCCGCCAGGAATCCTGCATTGGAACTTCCTATAAACTGTAGCGGGTTTTCGGAAGCTAGTGGAACTTTGTAAAGGCCTCGTAGTGGATCCCTAGCCATTCACCTCGGTAGTGTCTAAGGGCCTTGCAAACCCAGGCGACATGGGATACATGACTTGTGGGTAAAGATGCGTAAACTCTGCAGAGTGTAAAACTAGTATACTAGCCGTGCTCACGGTCATGAGCGGCTCGGACCCTCACATGATTAACTATGGAACTTAAATTTAATTTGACATTTGCATCGCATTTGGGATTATTTTACTATTACTGTTCTTTATTATTATTAAGGTTTGGTATTTACTTACACTTAGTAATTGCTAATAAAATTTTGGCCAACTTATAAAAGCAATGCTCAGCCTTAGCCTTTATTTCATTGATCAGCCTTACACTACATGAACTCCCACCTTTGGTGAGTTCATGCCACATTATTCCCCACGACTTGTTGAGCTATGAACGTATGTGAGCTCACTCTTGCTGTCTCACACCCCCCCCCCCCACAGGAGAAGAACAGGTGGTCGAAGAGGAGCTGCCTAACACTGAAGAGTTCGATCTGATCTAGGTGGCGTTTCTCAGTCGACATTGGCGCCGACGATCCTTAGTTCGTTTTATATTTATCTTTATTTTGTAATAAGACTTCCGTTATGTAATAAGTACTCTGATGTTTTATGACATTTATCTCTATACACTCTGTTATTATATATGTTGTCTTCTCGGCGCATGTATGAGATGCACCCGGCTTTGTTCCTTAAAACCGGGTGTTACAGAAGTGGTATCAGAGGAAATGTTGACTGTAGGACGAAACCTAGATAGAAATGGACAAGCCCTTACCTACTTACCTTACTCTGATTCTTTCTATACTTATCTTGATCCTGTCTCACCTTCTACTGTTCTACTCTGATCATTCTTACCTTTTCTACTCTGAGACAAGATGGATTTCACACCTTGGAATCCCTACCCCTATGACATTTTTAAGAGGTAGGAAGCCTAAGACGAAATTAAAATTATTTTCTCTATTAAAAATGTTGGTTGATTGTTCTGATGATCAATGCCTGATTTGCTTCTTTGATTGATTGAAATAGTATAGACGGGCATCTTAGCATGTACCAGCATAAGTTAATGTATTAGCTTTAGTAGGTGACACACTAATCTACTTAGCTAATAAATCCCTAAAGTAACATGCCTCGTAATTACTCGCCTTGTCTACAATTCTTCCTTTCATACCCTGTGTTTCTAACCCAAATGGGCTACCCCTATAATGTTAGAAGAGAGCACTATAGACGTGATCCTTGGTATGTCATGGTTAAGAAAGGCAAAGACAGTTTATACACGGTGCTAAGGGAACCATAGAACTCATCAGTTCCAAAGGAGAAAGATTTGAAGTTGGAATTGCAGTAATTATCGCCACCAGACTAGCGACATTCTTAGTAGATGAGAAGTTTGTTGGTGATAACATCCGGATGGTTACAGATTTTCCGGATGTCTTTCTAGAGGAGTTATCAGGGATGCCACCAGATAGGGAGTTGAGTTCGCTATTGATCTCTTACCTGAGACTACTCCTACTCCCAAACGGTCATACAGGATGTCTGTAGAAGAGTTAAAGGAATTTAAGAAGCAATTAACAAAATTACAAGAGGTTAGGTACATTCGTCCGAGTCTTCACCTTGGAGAGCGCTGGTTCTATTTGTACAGAAGAAAGATGGATCGCAAGGGATGTGCGTGGATTATAGGACCCTTAATGATGTCACCATGAAGAACAAGTATCCATTACCTCACATTGAAGATTTATTTAATCGGATAAGAGGTGCAAGGGTATTCTCGAAGATTGATCTCCGATCGGGTTATCATCAAATGAAGATTAGGCCATCGGATATTCCCAAGATGGATTTATCGACCCGATATGGTTTATATGAGTTTATCGTTATGTCATTTGGACCAACTAATGCACCAACCTATTTTATGGATCTGAAGAATAAGGTGCATGATCTGGACAGATTCGTCGTGGTTTTCATGGACGATATTTTTATTTATTCCAAGAGTGATAGTGATCATGAGGAACATATGTGATTGGTACTATAGAAGCTTTAAGATAATCAACTCTACGCCAAGTACGGTAAATGCGAGTTTTGGATTGGCGAGGTGCCATTTCTTGGACATATCATTTCTAATGGAGGGATATCAGTGGATCCTACTAAAGTCAAGGAGATAGTGGTGTGGAGCATACCCACTACGGTTACGGAGGACCGAAGTTTCTTGGGACTTGCAGGATATTATCGGAAATTTAGTGAAGGATTCTCTAAGATTGCTAAGCCTATGACCTCACTTCTAGAGAAGAAAAGAGGATTTAAGTGGGACGAGAAGTGCCAAGACAGCTTTGATCAATTGAAGAAGAGATTGATGTCACCGCCAGTATTGGTTATGCTAGACCTGCAGAAGGGATTTGATATTTATTGTGATGCATGTGGCCAAGGCTTGGGATGTGTGCTCATGCAAGAAGGACATGTGATTGCCTATGCGTCTCGTCAGTTGCGGAAACAAGAGTTGGACTACCCCACTCATGACTTAAAATTGGCAGCCGTTGTGCATGCGCTTAAGATTTGGAGACATTATAATTGGAACCAAGTGTCAAGTGTACACGGATCATAAGAGTTTGAAGTATATATTCACTCAGAAGGATCTCAACCTTAGGCAACGCCGTTGGTTGGAGCTTATTAAGGACTATGATTTGGAAATTCACTATCACCCGGGCAAGGCAAATTTGGTTACAGATGCCTTGAGTCGCAAGGAGCATGTTCATTCAGCTATTGTTGCCCAGCTACCCGATGAAATTGTTGAGGATTTTAGAAGACTTAACCTGGTGATAGTTGCTCACGCTGAAGGAGTTGCTATTGATGTGGAACCTACCTTGGAGCAAGAAATCCGCAAAGGACAAATTGGTGAGACTAAAATACAAGAGATTAAGGATCTGATTGCTGAAGGACGAGGTCCAGCATTCACGGAGGATGAGCAAGGCACCGTATGGTTCAAGGATAGGATGTGTGTTCCTGATATTGAAAGCCTTCGTGAGACTATATTGAAGGAGGCCCATGACTTGGATTATTCTATTCATCCTAGTAGTACCAAGGTGTATCAGAATTTGAAGCAGAAGTTTTGGTGGTATGGATAGAAGAGAGATGTGGCTGCACATGTGGCTATGTGCGATGTGTGTCAAAGAGTTAAGGCTGAACACCAGAGGCCAGCTGGATTGTTACATCCACTGAAGATACCCGAGTGGAAATGGGAAGAGATTGGTATGGATTTCATTACTGGATTGCCTCGCACCCAGAAAGGATATGATGCTATACGGGTTATTATGGATAGACTGACCAAAGTGGCTCATTTCATTCCGATCAAGACTACTTATAAGTGATCTCAATTGGCTGAGTTAAATATGGCTTGGATTGTGTCTCTACATGGTGTACCGAAGAAGATCATTTTGGATAGAGGATCACAAGTTTATCCCCAGATTTTGGAAAAGTTTTCATGAGAATATAGATACGAAGTTGAATTTTAGTTTGGCCTACCATCCTTAGACTGATGGACAAACTGAAAGGACTAATCAAGTATTGAAGGATAGGTTGAGAGCTTGTGCCCTTCAGCATGGTAGTAGTTAGGACAAGAGTCTACCTTATGCTGAGTTCTCATATAATAATAGTTACCAGGCCAGTCTGAAGATGTCGCCGTTCGAGACCCTATATGGCAGGAAATGCAGGATTCCTCTACCTTGGACTAGACTAGAGGAAGACAGTTCTTTGGACCTAGAATTATTCAAGAGGCAGAAGAACAAGTCCGTATAATTCGGGAGAATTTGAGGGTAACTCAAACCAGGCAAAAGAGCTATGCGAATAATGGAAGAAGACCACTGGAATTTGAGGAAAGAAATCATGTGTACCTCAAGGTGTCACCACTTCGTGGAATGAGGAGATTTAAAGTTAAAGGAAAGTTGTCCCCTCGCTTCATTGGACCTTTCTTGATCTTAAAGCAAGTGGGTGAAGTTGCATATCAACTGGAGTTACCCGATCATCTGTCAGATGTACATAATGTGTTTCATGTGTCTCAGCTAAAGAAGTGCCTCAGGGTACCTGAGGAGCAGCTACCAATGGAGGACCTTAGTGTTCAAGAGGATTTGACTTATGCTGAGTACCCTATCAAGATTTTGGACACTTTGACTCGAGTTACAAGAAACAAGGTGATAAAGATGTGCAAAGTACAATGGAGTCACCATGGTGAAGATGAAGCCACTTGGGAAAGAGAAGAAGAGCTTCGCATAGATTTTCCCCATCTTTTCTCTAGACCTTCTTAAATCTCGAGGACGAGATTCTTGTTAAGGGGGGTAGGACTTGTAATACCCAATTTGTAAGAGACCATATAAAAAAAAATTATTTCCTTTATGTATATGTGTATATTGTATCTACTTATCATCACAAGTGAGTATCATATTTAAAGACAAATAACTAATCTAAAAGCTATACCACTAAAATATGCATCATGCTGGTTTTTCATTTTTGTGCATTTTGTGACAATGTGAAAATAATATAAAAATAAATATGTTAATACCCAAATCAGAATTTAAATCCTAAAGGAAAATTCTAGAATTAAAACAAGAGAAGAAAATACTTACATATAAGATCAAATAAATATATAAAATAATTCAATCAGGTTAATATCGGTATTTGAAATTATACAGTTGATTTAAGTATGAACTTCACACTTATAAATTCAAATTTGGCATTTAAATTTGAATTTAAAAGAGAAAATAAAAGGGAAAAGTAAAAATATAAAAGAAAAACGGGTGAAGAACCTAACTGGGCTTCGGGACCGGAATTCAGCCCATTAGTTTTCCCCCTCCGCGCAGCCCAGTTAGACTCGGCGCCACTGACTAGCGGGACCCTTCAGTCAGACCGCGGGTGGGCGCGCTCGGTCACGGGCGCCTGGCTCTTCTATCGCGCGCGCCCATATCGCACTCGCCGTCTGGTGGGGTCAGCCCGTCAGGGTCATCCCCAACCTTCATTCTATTCTAACAGAAGCGCGAGAAATCGGGTGGATCCCCTGCTGATCCGATGTGCACGGGCTTCAACTCCCTTTCGCCTAGGATAAAAAGCCATGCCGTATCCCTCATCCCTCTCCACGAATCGGGTTGCCAGACTTCTCTCCTTCTGCCCATCCATGGCGCTCGGCTTCCGGTGCCCCTGCTCCTCTTCTTTGGCGGCCGGGCGGAGCTCCCTTCATGGACGTGCCCCCTCCCCAGCCATCTCTTGCTCATCCGCCTGTGCACGCCGTGCGCCCAGAAGAATTGAGAAGGTCTGCTCGCCGCTGCGGCCACGTCGTCATCACGTCGGGTGCCGGTGTGGGCAAAGCTGCCGTTGCCGCCTCTATGCCTGACTCGGGTCCGCCGTCGACGCCTAGCGCCTTCGGCGTCACTCATGTCCCGGGAAGGGGTAAAGGGAGCATCGCCACACACTATAGAAGCTCGACGTTGACCAAATCCTATGGGAAATCACTGAACTGGAGGCAATTTCTCACCGGTGCTCATTTTCTATCGCGGATCTACCCTCATCGTGGCTGGAGCGTTCACCTGTGCAAACATCGGTAATAAAACCCTCTGGCCATTTGAGTTATCATATGGTTTCTTTTGGCATGCTCGATTTAACTAGGGAAGCCCTGATGCGGCCACTGGTGTGCGTGCCGGTGATGAGTTTGGGCGGCGCCGTCATCGTGAGTAGGTGTTAGATGGGGAAGACGGACCAGGGCCGTTCGATGGCATCGGATGGCAGGCGTTGGGCCGTGGCGTGGATAGGTGCTAAACCCTAGGATCTGGATCTAACGACGGTCGTGGCGTAACGGTTCGGGCGTGCGAGATTTTAATCCTAGCCGTCCCTGTTTGATCGGAGGGTGGTGATCATCCGATACCCCTTCATCCGATGTTTTGCAGATGAGTCCATGTACATTTATGAAATTGAACCCGCCATCCAATGTGCTGTAGATTGAGTCTAGGGTATCTTTCGATTTTGCCCCTGCGCTTTCTATATTTCATGCGCGCAGACCAGTGGCAGATGAATTAATTTCAGAAATGATTTTAATGTGAAAATAATCATTAAAACATGTTTAATTCCTAGAAAATTCATACTAGCTCCTTTTTAATCCATTCCAGTTTCTATAATTTTGTATTAATATTGTTTAATACTTAGTGTCTTTGTTTTAACATGAAAATGGTATTAAAATTTATTTCTTAGCTAATCTCGTATCAAATATATAAAACCTTAGGAAATTCGTATCTCCTTCGTTATAACTCCGATTTGATCCGTTCAAGTTGCGTTAGTCTCGTAGAAACACGTAGATTATTTTTACGCAGTGTATTCTTATGTTTGGTGTGATGTTAATTTTGTTTATACTATGTTTGTTTGTATTGCTACGACTAGCGCGAGGACACGTGACATCTGAAAAGCAAGTTGGTACCTGGATTCTCAAGTGCCAGGCAAGTTGTGCCCTTGATCACTTACTTTTCCCAGCCATGTTCTTATTAATTTTAATGATCTGCATAGGTTAATTTTGATGGGAGCCTTTATGTTACCCCAGTTTTGATTACCTCTATACCTTGTTCACCCCTGGAATATTTTTGGGTAGTACTTGCTATTGCTTTATGTGGATTGGGTATGGAGATACACTATTCAGGATTATTCTGTTATTATCTTGTTATTATTGCTGTTCATGTTAAGATCATTAAATTAATGGGAACATGGAGCGACCACCCGGGAAAACAGTGCTACCACAAGGGTTTAATGGGACGCCCTTGGCTGACTAATTAGGAAAGCTAGTGGAAGACTACCTTACCCGAAAGGGGCAAGGGCAGTAGGGGAGTGGTCAGTGTAGGGAGGTCCCTGGTTGATTTTGCTGCGATGGCGGTCCGCCAGGAACCCTGCATTGGAACTTCCTATAAACTGTAGCGGGTTTTCGGAAGCTAGTGGAACTTTGTAAAGGCCTCGTAGTGGATCCCTAGCCATTCACCTCGGTAGTGTCTAAGGGCCTTGCAAACCCAGGCGACATGGGATACACGACTTGTGGGTAAAGATGCGCAACCTCTACAGAGTGTAAAACTAGTATACTAGCCGTGCTCACGGTCATGAGCGGCTCGGACCCTCACATGATTAACTATGGAACTTAAATTTAATTTGACATTTGCATCGCATTTGGGATTATTTTACTATTACTGTTCTTTATTATTATTAAGGTTTGGTATTTACTTACACTTAGTAATTGCTAATAAAATTTTGGCCAACTTATAAAAGCAATGCTCAGCCTTAGCCTTTATTTCATTGATCAGCCTTACACTACATGAACTCTCACCTTTGGTGAGTTCATGCCACATTATTCCCCACGACTTGTTGAGCTATGAACGTATGTGAGCTCACTCTTGCTGTCTCACACCCCCCCCCACAGGAGAAGAACAGGTGGTCGAAGAGGAGCTACCTAACACTGAAGAGTTCGATCTGATCTAGGTGGCGTTTCTCAGTCGACATTGGCGCCGACGATCCTTAGTTCGTTTTATATTTATCTTTATTTTGTAATAAGACTTCCGCTATGTAATAAGTACTCTGATGTTTTATGACATTTATCTCTATACACTCTGTTATTATATATGTTGTCTTCTCGGCGCATGTATGAGATGCACCCGGCTTTGTTCCTTAAAACCGGGTGTTACACATTCATAAGGGGGTAACCACTCGATCTCGTGTTGCTCATTTTTGTGAACATTGCTCCTTTGTTTCCTCTATTGAGCCACACAAGGTAGAGGAAGCACTTCAAGATTCGGATTGGGTGCTGGCGATGCAAGAGGAGCTCAACAATTTCACAAGGAATGAGGTATGACATTTAGTTCCACGTCCTAACCAAAATGTTGTAGAAACCAAGTGGGTCTTCTGCAACAAGCAAGATGAGCATGGTGTGGTGACTAGGAACAAGGCATGACTTGTAGCCAAAGGGTATTCACAAGTCGAAGGTTTGGATTTTGGAGAAACCTATGCACCCGTAGCTAGGCTTGAGTCAATTTGAATATTACTTGCCTATGCTACTTACCATGGCTTTAAGTTATATCAAATGGACGTGAAGAGTGCCTTCCTCAATGGACCAATCAAGGAAGAGGTCTATGTTGAGCAACCTCCCGGCTTTGAAGATAGTGAGTATCCTAATCATGTGTATAAACTCTCTAAGGCGCTTTATGGGCTCAAGCAATCCCCAAGAGCATGGTATGAATGCCTAAGAGTCTTTCTTATCACTAATGGCTTCAAAGTCGGCAAAGCCGATCCTACTCTATTCACTAAAACCATTGAAAATGATTTGTTTGTATGCCAAATTTATGTTGATGATATCATATTTGGGTCTACTAACAAATCCATTTGTGAAAAGTTTAGTAGGATAATGATTCAAAAAATTCGAGATGTCTATGATGGGGGAGTTAAAGTCTTTTCTAGGATTTCAAGTGAAACAACTCCAAGAGGGCACCTTCATCAGCCAAACGAAGTATATTCAAGATATTCTCACCAAGTTTGGAATGAAGGATGCCAAGCCCATCAAGACACCCATGGGAACCAATGAGCATCTCGACCTCAACACGGGAGGTAAATCCGTAGATCAAAAGGTATACCGGTCGATGATAGGATCTTTACTCTATCTATGTGCATCTCGATCGGACATTATGCTTTTTGTATGCATGTGTGCAAGGTTCCAAGCCGATCCTAAGGAAGTTCACCTTAGGGCCGTAAAGGGAATCATGAGATATTTAGTTTATACACCTAAGTTTGGCCTTTGGTACCCCAAGGGATCCTCTTTTGATTTATTAGGATATTCTGATGCTGATTGGGCAGGGTGTAAGATTGATAGGAAGAGCACATCAGGGACTTGTCAGTTTCTGGGGCGATCCCTGGTGTCTTGGGCTTCAAAGAAACAAAACTCAGTAGCTCTTTCTACCGTCGAAGCCGAGTACATTGCCGCAGGCCATTGTTGCGCGCAATTGCTTTAGATGAGGCAAACCCTTAGAGACTATGGCTACAAATTTAGCAAAGTCCCTCTCCTATGTGATAATGAGAGTGCAATCCACATGGCGGATAATCCCTTTGAACACAGCTGCACTAAGCACATAGCCATTCGGTATCACTTCTTGAAAGATCACCAACAAAAGGGGGATATCGAGATAGCCTATATAAACACCAAAGATCAATTGGCTGATATCTTTACCAAGCCTTTAGATGAGAAAACCTTTACCAAACTTAGGAATGAGCTAAATATTCTTGATTCTAGGAATTTTGATTGATTCTTTGCACACATTGCTCATTTATATACCTTTGATCATATCTCTTTTATGTCTATGACTAATGTGTTTTCAAGTGTATTATTATGCTTAGTCATAGAATTGAAATGGAAATGGAGTATTCGGCAAAGAAGGCGCTTCCACTCAACTCCATTGGTATTTGCTGGTATTCCGCATCATTCTCCACTTTGGTATAATCTTCACTTTTATTTATGTGTTTGCCAAAGGGGGAGAAAGTTTGAACAAGGGCTTCTATTTCACTCACAAGTATCCGTTTTTGGCGATTCATGCCAAAGGGGGAGAAAGTATGAGCCCAAAGCAAAAGGACCGCACCACCACTGAATTTTAAAAATGAAGTTTTTCAAATTGATATCTTATTGTGTTCAAAAGGGGGAGAAAACAGTATCTTCAAAACTTGCAAAACCGTCTTGAACACTAAGAGGAGAATTTTATTTAGGGGGAGTTTTGTTTAAGTCAAAGGAAAAGCATTTGAAATAGGGGGAGAAAATTTCAAATCTTGAAAATGCTTCTTTCATCTTATTCATGAACCTTTGACTATTTGCAAAATGTCTTGAAAAGAATTTTACAAAGGATTTGCAAAAACAAAACCCGTGGTGCAAATGAGGTCCAAAATTTAAATAAGAAGAAAACCATCCATGCACATTTATTTAAGTATATTGGTTTCAATTCCAAGCAACCTTCGCACTTACATTATGCAAACTAGTTCAATTCTGCATTTTTATATTTTCTTTGGTTTGTGTTGGCATCAATCACCAAAAAGGGGGAGATTGAAAGGGAAATAGGGTCAAACCTTTTCCTATATGAATTTTGGTGGTTGAATTGCCCAACACAAATTATTGGACTAACTAGTTTGCTCTAGAAAAAATGTTCTACAGGTGCCAAAGGTTCACAACAAACCAATACAAAGATAAAAGAAAGGGTTCAAAACAAAGGAGCAAAGTTCAATCGAAGGCAGCCCTGGTCTAGCGCACCGGACAGTGTCCGGTGCACCAGGGAGGAACGACTCTGAACTTGCCAGCTTCAGGAATTTGGGAGGCCGCTCCGCTATAATTCACCGGACTGTCCGGTGTAACACTGGACTGTCCGGTGTGCCAGCGGAGCAACGGCTACTTCGCGCCAACGGTCGTCTGCACAGGACATTAAATGCGCTACAGTGCACGCCTGCGCGCAGAAGTCAGAGCAGGCGCCAGAAGGCGCATCGGACAGTCTACAGGACCTGTCCGGTGCACCACCGGACTGTCCGGTAGCCCAGTTGTCAGAAGCTCCAACGGTCGAACCCTAACGATTGGGTGACATGGCTGGTGCACCGGACAGTGTCCAGTGGCGCACCGGACTGTCCGGTGCGCCATACGACAGACAGCCTCCCCAACGGCCACTTTGGTGGTTGGGGCTATAAATACCCCCCAACCACCACTCTTCAAGGCATCCAAGCATTCACTACATCTCATTCAATACAAGAGCAATACACAACACTCCGAGACACAAATCAAAGCCTCCGATCGAATCAAAGTCCCCAATTCAACTCTAGTTTTTAGGACTTGTGAGGAGATCGACTTGTGTTCTTTTGTTGCTCTTGTTGCTTGGTTTGCTTTCTTCTTTCTCTCATTCTTACTCTCAAAACCTTGTAAGCGAAGCAAGAGACACCAATTGTGTGGTGGTCCTTGCGGGGTCTAAGTGACCCGGGAAATCAAGGAAGGAAGCTCACTCGGTCTAAGTGACCGTTTGAGAGAGGGAAAGGGTTGAAAGAGACCCAATCTTTGTGACCACCTCAATGGGGAGTAGGTTTGCAAGAATCGAACCTCGGTAAAACAAATCACCGTGTCTCACTCTTCATTTTCTTGTGATTTGTTTTCGCCCTCTCTTTCGGTCTCATTTATATTTCTAATGCTAACCCTGTCTTGTAGTTGTGCTTAAGTTTATAATTTTCAGATTCCGCCTATTCACCCCCCTCTAGGCGACTTTCAGATAGTCCAGTGCCGCACCGGACAGGTACTGTGCACTGTCCGGTGCGCCTCTGGTGGCTGCTCTAACTTCTGCGCGAACTGTCAGCGCACTGTAGCGTTTTTGTAGGTGTCCGTTGCAGTCGACCGTTGCGCTGGAGCCGTTGCTCCGCTGGTGCACCGGACAGTCCGGTGGCACACAGGACAGTCCGATGAATTATAGCGGAGCGGCGCCTGAGAAACCCGAAGGTGAAGAGTTCAGACTGTATGGCCCCTGGTGCACCGGACACTGTCCGATGGCACACCAGACAGTCTGGTGCGCGAGACCAGGGTTCTCTTCGGTTTCTTTTGCTCCTTTCTTTTGAACCCTAACTTGATCTTTTATTGGTTTGTGTTGAACCTTTATGCACCTGTAGAATACATAATCTAGAGCAAACTAGTTAGTCTAACATTTGTGTTGGGGCATTCAACCACCAAAATCATTTATAGGTAAAGGTTTGACCCTATTTCCCTTTCAATCTCCCCCTTTTTGGTGATTGATGCCAACACAAACCAAAGCAAATGTATAAGTGCGGAATTGAACTAGTTTGCATAATGTAAGTGCATAGGTTACTTAGAATTAAACCAATTTATAATTTTACTAGATATGCATGGATTGCTTTCTTTTATTTAACATTTTGGACCACACTTGCACCACTTGTTTTGTTTTTGCAAATTCTTTTCAAAGTCATTTGCAAGTAGTCAAAGGCATATGAGTAAAATTGTAAGAAGCATTTTCAAGATTTTGAAATTTCTCCCCCTGTCTGAAAATGCTTTTCCTTTGACTACAACAAAAACTCTCCTTGAATGAAATTCTCCCCATAGTGTTCAAGAGGGTTTTTCAAAATTTTGAAAACGCTTAATAACTTTCTCCCCTTTTTGAAACACATTAAGGTACTAATTTGAAAATTTCTTTTTAAACACGAGTGGTGGTGCGATTCTTTAGCTTTTTGCTTTGGGCTAATACTTTCTCCCCCTTTGGCATTAATCGCCAAAAACTGAGACATCTGAGAGCCCCTTTTTTATATTTTCTCCCCATATATAATAAGGATATGAGTGAAAGATTATACCAATGTGGAGAGATGGCGGAATAATGGCATAGAGTAAATAATACCGATGGAGTTGAGTGGAAGCGTTGTCTTTGCCGAATACTCCATTTCCCTTTCAATCTAAGACTAAATACAAGAAATACTCATGGAAACACATTAGTCTTAGCCTTGGCACAAGAAGAATAAGGAATATGTATATGTACCAAATGAAAGAGATATGATTGAAAGATGTGTCAATTAAGCTTTATCATAGTTCCATATAGATTGCTCCCCCTAAATATGTGCCTTGAAAGGAATACATATTTTGGCCTTAAATGCCAAATGCACATAGAGAGGTTAATGAGAACATATCTATATCATAGATAATGTGAAGTGCATTGTGTCATAATATAGGTGTGATGCTCACAACAGACTATGCACTTATGAAAGCATGTTATAAACATTTTAAGCAATTACCCTTAAGGATTTCAAAGAGACTTAAGGAACCTCCACCTTTGGAACAAAGGTAGCTTATCCTCGTTACAAGGTTAAGCTTTAAGCTCTTTAACAATAAAATCACTTCACCTAGTTTTAACAAAAATGCATTAATGCAGGAATGAAATTTTTGAGAGGTTAAACTAGGTATGAAGCAGGGATAATGCATAGACATGCTTTCTCTTCCTTTTATAAAAGATATCCAAAGAATGTATATAAGAGGAAGATTTAGGTACATGTGTAAATGAGAGGAAGTAGTTTACCATTTTGTACCTTTACATAGAGACGCTCTCTTCATTGTGCTTTGTTCTTACTCTTGGTTACTTAAGACCTATATTAAAGACAATGTATGGAAATATTTTGCACAAGAGAGAGTGCTACAACTAGTGATCCTTTTCTAAGTCATTGTTGTCATATATCAAGTAGATCACAAATTGCATAAATTTCTCCTTAATTCTCCTTTTATCTTAGTGCATATCAAGAGAGACATTTAATTGATAGTATATGAGACACTAAGCAACATAAGTGTCAATTTGAAGTTATTTAATGATCAAATGAATAACGGATGCGATCAAAAGAACAACATATGCATTAGATTACGAAATAAGCTTAAAATAGGAGAATCCAATAAATATGCTACTTTAATAATGAAAGCTACAATCCGTGATAAAAGCGATACTTATTCAACAATTTGGATTGAGTTGTAGTAGCATACTTCATGAGAAACTTGTTCTCATACTTGAGACTCCATGAGATTACTAAGAGAAGATGTTAGTCTCAATATGATCAAGATATAGAAATGGAGCTCCTCCTAAGGATGTGCATCAAGAATTTTAATGACTTGGTTAGATGCACTCTTCTTTTAAAGAAAATAGGGAAATATATTGAATATCTTGATCAAGGCATGTAATATTTGCAATAACCACTCTATGCCTGGCACTCGCAAAAATGAAAAAGGTTTAGAATACTTACAACCACACCATTGATTAATTTGAAGATCTTATTGTCTAAGTAGGTGTTGTTGTTCTTGATGTCTTCTTTTTCATTTGAGTATCCTCCCTTTGAAGTTGTCTCTTTTGCTTTTCATACTTATTGAAAATGCCCAAAAAGGATATTAGCAGCACAAGGGAGTATATGATAAATGATGATTTCTTTAGATAAGAGATATAAATAATTCATCATCCACAAGTCACACAGACATGAAGTAAAATCCTTAATATTAGTGAACATCATTAGAAAAGAGGAATTTGCACCTTCTAATATTTCTAATCAATCATAGGAAATTTACTTCTTCATATTGAATTTATTAACATTACTTAGAAGCATATCAATATGAGAATAGATATAGCAGAGGCATGAATTAGGTTCTAATGGACTAGTGAATTTATGAAAACAAGATTGAATGCACTTCTAGCTGATTTAAGTCCAATAAGGAATATATTCTTCATATAGGTAGAATATGATAATTTAGATTAAATATCAATTGATGGGAACTATTATTGATTAAAAGATGAGTCCCCATACCTTTGCCTTTACCTTTCTTCCTTTAGGTGAAGAGCAACCCTTGAGGCTTGTGTCTTTTAATAATTGAACTCACTCTCTTGTAGTATTTTCATAAGTATGCTCAAGAGATATGTCATTAGTAACACAAGCATTAGTTTTCCTTTTAGTAATTATTTTTGAAAGGAATGAAAGATAGATTACTAAAACATGGAAACTTCATAGCATGAACTAGATTATCTCATAAAACAAGTATAGATAATTTCTTAAGATTTTGGGAACAAATCAATTCATAACATGGAAAGTGATGATTGTAGAAGAATCATGTCTAATTTAAGCAAGAAGAAATACTACATAAATCATTGGATTGATTTTTCTTTTCATGTTAGATTACACATTTCCCTAGAGAAACTTATTCTCTATAAGTGAGACTACTTTACAAAACGTTAGTCTCACTATTCTAGTCATAGAGAGAACTTTCCTTTTATAAGTGTCCTAAGGATTTGAATTCCTTACATGACACCTTATTCTTTTAAGAACTTGGAGTATCTCTTTATGTCTAGAACATGGCAATAATAGGATGATTAGTGTAAAACATGCCATGAGGTACTTACAATAATTTTAAATCATGTAGATTGCCATAATATAGAAATGATGAGAATGCAATCTACCATATGAGAGGAACTTTCTCCAAAGAATGGTGACATAATTTAAAGATATTTTAAGTGCTTCCTTTTTCTAGGTGACTACACAAGACACAAGAGAAATGATAATTGAAGATACTTGCACTTAAAGGTACAAGTGTTACCATCCTTTGGCTTTCCTCCATGTTGTAGGCTTTTGATTTCCCACACAGGATAATCCTTTATTCCCTACAACATCAAAATCTTGCTCCAGATGATATGAGTTGTATATATAATAACTCAAAATAACTTTGGGTCAATCTTAAAGATATAGATTATTGTAAGATTGATAGCTTGAGTCAATATGAATTGAATTGATCCTCTCAAGCACTCCCAAAGCTTTATATCATCTCTTTCCCCTGCAAGGCTTGTCAAGCATATTTTGGTCCCCATCTCATGATGGGTCCATCAAGGTTAGTCAATAAAGATTTAGGAATCCAAATGTACTTTGTGCTAGCACTTGGTAAACTCATTACCTTTCTAGCACAAGTTGCAGTTTTGGGTTGCCTAGTTTCATATGAATTAATTGACAAGCTAGGAGCGGGATAGTTACCAATAGGACAATCCCTACATTGATGTCCTTTCTTTCGACATATATAGCAAAGGCGATCTTCATGTTTTGAGGAATTCTTCTTTCCTTGTCTCTTGCTTGCTACATGGTTAGTAAATTTTTCCTTTCTAAAACTATGCCTTTTTGTTTCACATGGGGACAAGACTTACCTAAATGTCCCTTCTTAGAGCATTTGAAACAAAGTTTATCATCCTTGTTAATAATCAAGCCATTTTCTTTAATATAGGGACATGACCTAATCAAGTGCTCCTTTTCAAAGCATTCACTACACTTCTTACTTTTCTTAGTGTGAAGTGTGGCTTGATTTTTACCTTGGATGTTACCTTGCATGGAGGCATGGTTGAGGCTTTTGACAGAGGTATTGATTTTCTTCTTTTGTTGCTTTCTCTTGACATTCCTCAGGTCTTTGACATTTTCCTCAAGGGATTTTGTGCATGCCACGATTGTTCCAGTCTCAAGCTTCTTCACCATATGATCACGGTTATCTTGAGAAGGTTGAGCAGTGCACTTCCCTTTTTGTTTTGTCAAGCTCATTCTTAGCCTCTTATTTTCTTCCTTGAGCTCTTGACATGGATTATCTTTTGTTCCTGGAAATTCTAGCTCAAAGGAGGATTTGCTTGCTGATGAGCAACAAGCATTAGCACATGATAATATAGTTTCAATTTGAATACATGTGTATTTGTGAGGTTGTTGGGATTTTAAGTTTTCTATCACAACCTCATGAGCAATGTTTAACATGATATGATCATTCATAAGGTTTTCATGAGAACATAGAAGCATATCATGTTTTTCTTGAATGGCTAGATTTTCAATTTTTAGCCTTTCTACTTGGTCCTTAAGCAAGGCATTCTTATTTACTAATTGAGCGATACAAAATAAAGAGTTATCTTGCTCAATTGAAATAGATTCATACATTTGGACTAAATCAACATGAGAGCACTTTAGTTCCTCATGTTCTTTAGTGAACTCATCAAAGCTTTGCATTTTAATGGTGAGAATATCTTCTAGCTTGTGACGAGCTTCGCTTTGCTCTCTCGCTCTTTTTAGAAGTTTGAGCATGACCACCTTATCTTCTTGGCTTAGATGAGCGTAGAGTTGCATGAACCTTCTTTCATCCTCTTCATCCTCATTTGTGCTTCCACTATCATTTTCATTAGCCACACAACATATGTGGGAATCGAAATGGGAAGACAAACCTTTTGGAGAGGTGGATTCATCGTTTGGTCTCCAACGTTCATTTTCTTCTTCTTCCTTCAAAGGGTTAGTTTCACAAGAACTAAAGGAAGTAGAAGCATAAAATGAACTATCATGTTTGGACTCATCAAATTTATTTTTAATTCTAGTCCAAATATCATGCGCATCATGAACATGTTCATCATATCTAATTATGAAGGCATGATAATCTTCTTTACTAAGAGAATTACCTAAGATGTCAAAAGCAAGATAATTTAAGCGTATACATCTTTGATCCTCCTCGGAAGCATTTTTCCTACCATAACCAGAAGGTATAATACTCTTGTCTAGAATTTGTTCTAATTGTGAATCTATGGTTCTAAAAGCATTTATCACACAAGTAGACCATGAAACATAATTAGAACAATCTGAAAGTAATATCTGAAGAGTTACCTCATTGTATTCCTTCGGAGGTGTCTTCTTGTTCTTTTGGGATCTTCTACGAGCCATCACTTCGAGTTGTTAGACTCAATATGAAGTGCCTAGCTCTGATACCAATTGAAAGTCGCCTAGAGGGGGTGACTAGGTGAAACCTGAAAATTGTAACTTTAAACCCGACTAGATCCCTTGATTAGTGGTTAGAACAAGATGCATAATTATCGGAGTATAAAACTAAGTCCTTTGCTTGCAAAGAGTGTTGCTTTCAAAGAATGGGGAATTTACAAATTAATACAACTAATAAATTTATGGAGAATGAAGCAAGAGGGCCTAGATAAGAAGAGCAATAACATGAGTTCTTTCTTGCAAGGCATTGCTTCACAAAATGAGAATTTAACTTGAAGCAGCACAAAATAATATAAGCAAGGAATAGTGCAAGAGAATTTAGAGAGGAAGAAAACAAACAAATCACAAGCAATAAACATGTGACGCCATGAATTTGGGGGTAGAATTTTTTCTTCTTTTTACTCACCAAATTCAGGCGTTACTCCCTTTTATTTTTCCGTTTCGCTCCTTCTCCCCAATTTCAAAGCAGTATAGCGACTGGTGTCCATATCGTGTGTAAACAAAACCTAAGTTGACATGGGTGTTGCATCATGTTGAATCATATTTCTTTGTCTGATGTCGTGTTTAATCCCGTGTTCGCCTCGTCTCGTTTCGGATTTTGCTTCGAGAATTGGATTCCGATCTGTGGGTGTGCGTGCCACGGGATTTTGACCCGCGGTGCGGCCCAGCCCAGCCCGGCCCGGCCTCGGCCTGCGTTTCCCTGCCCCTCCCCTTGTCTCTCTTTCCCTCATTCAATTCTCCTACGCAGTAACCTCCTCTCCCACCTCTATCTCTCCCTCCCCGTGGTGCCCTAGGTTTTGGAGACGGTGATCGCCGGATTTGGACCCCGAGGTGAGCTCCCCTCCCCTCTCCCTCTCTCTCTTCCCCTTCCCCTCCCCTTCTTCTTCCCCCGCGCGGCCTCCCTACGCGTGCCCCGCGCGGCCCTCGCGGCCTCCCCCGCGCCCCCCGGCGGCTTCTTCGCACGGCCCCCTACGCGCTTCCCCGCGGCACCACCGCGGCCCCCTGCGCGTGGCCCCCAGCACGCTCCCTACGTGCCCCCTCGGCGGTGGCCCTTGGTGCCCCTGCGCGCGCCCCGCACGGCCCCCTGCGCGCTTCCCCGCTCCCCCCCGGCGCGCTCCCTGCGCGGCCCCCCGGCGGCGGCACCTGGCAGCCCCTCGCGCGGCCCGGTGGCTCGCCCGGCCTCACGCCCCTACGCGTCCCCGCGCGGCCCGGCGGCCCCACGCCCTGCGCGCGCACCCCGGTGGCCCCGCGCCCCGACAACCCCTGCGCGTGCCCCCGGCGCGCGCAGCGCGTTCCCATGCACGCAGCCCCAGCGCGCGTGGCGATCGAACCTTGGTTTAATTAGTTTTTAAATTTAGTTAAATGAACGTGTTGCGTCGCGTGCTTTGTCGCACGACGAATTTGTTTAATTTCAGATTCTATTAATGTGCTGCGTCGCGCGCTTCGTCGCGCGACGATCCATTTTAATTTCAGGATTGTTTAATGTATGACGTCGCGCGACGTTCCATTTTAAATTCAGTTTGGTTAACGTATGTCGGCGTGCGTTTCGCCGCGCGACAATCCTTTTAACTTACCTTAATCTGTTCATAATAATTAAATATGGAACATGACTTTACCTTATGCTTAACGTGATGGCTAAACTAATACCGTTCTGTTTAGATGAGTATTTTAATCCATAATCGTATAACGTGATCGCTTCTCGACCGTAGCCTCGACCATTACTTTCTCTTTCTCGTTTAGTTGTAGGTGCGAGCCCATGCGTCGAACGTCTGTTTATTTATTGCATTCTATTGTATGGTGTACTGTTCCTTTGTATTAAAACTTGTGGAATGTATGTTTGAAACTCGTATAGATAACGGTCAGTTGGCGGAGTCCGAAGGAGTTGCAGGTTAAGACCCTAAGCAGTAGTCGGTTGGTGAAGGCAAGTGTCCCTTGACCCATCTATGTCCTACTCATTCTTATAATTCACTTCCCGCATTTACACATTTATACCTAAGGATTTACTAGCTTTTGTTTATCTTGTCCTTGTTTACCTATTTTGGTTGGGTTATTTTAGTTTAGCTATATGCTAGTGCTTCACATTAATCAATGAACATGATGAATTATCTATGATGCGCTGTTTTCCCCTTTTGATTTTGATTATGGTACTGTGACATTTAAGGGGGCTCAAGCTGTTTCTCGAGTGCCTCTCCATAATGACTGGTTTATTGGATGACCGCCCGGGAAAACAGTGCAACCATGAGGGTGGAGTGGGACGCCCTTAGATGAGTAATTAGAGGAACTGGGGTGTAGTTCGCTTCGTCGTCGTGCCGTTAATGGGGCTCGGTGTATGTGGCTCGCTCTGCCAAGGTTGGTTCGCCCCTTGGGGAGGAGTGCGGTGCATTTAGAAAACCTTACGGGCGGCTACAGCCCCAGGGAATCTTTGTAAAGGCTACATAGTGAGACCCTGCCTATTCACCTTGTTAGTGTTTAAGGGTTTGATCGGCCCGAGGCAAGAGGGAATCACGGCTTGTGGGTAAAGTGCATAACCTCTGCAGAGTGTTATGAAACTGATATATCAGTCGTGCTCGCGGTTATGAGTGGCCAAGGGAGCTCTATTTATTAGGGATACTTGATCAGTGGTATTCTTTCTGTTTGGAAAGGGTACATCGGGTTAATAACTTGGATTAATTCTAAAACATGGCTTTCTACTAGTAAGTAATAACCTGACCAACTAAAAGCAACTGCTTGACTTAACTCCACATAAAGCTAGTCCACTATAGCCAAACGGGACATATTGCTGAGTATGTTGATGTGTACTCACCCTTGCTTTACACACCAAACCCCCCAGGTTGTCCGCGTTGCAACCACTACTCAGGTGAAGATGAAGCTGTGGAGGAAGACTTCCAGGAGTTCCAAGAGTACGATGAGTTCTAGGCATGGGTTAGCGGCAAACCCCCAGTTGGCTGCCTATGTAGGCCATGTGTATCTCATTTCTTTTCCGCACTTTGATTATTGTTAAAGACTATGTGGATGTCTCGGACATCATGATATAATCGACTATTATACCCTCTTTTATGTCATTATTTTAGCACTGTTTGATGATGTCCAGTTATGTAACTGATGTGTACTTGAATTGCTGATCCTGGCACGTACACGGTTTGCATTCGGTTTGCCTTCTAAAACCGGGTGTGACATAGGTGGTATCAAAGCCGTGCTGACTGTAGGACCTCTAACCTAGAATAGAATGGTCATTCTAAGGATTATAGACCCCTATTATCACCTTGACCTTGGTATCCCTTCAAAAGTTGGTCATATCGACCACACCTATGTTCTACTGCATATATTATACCTTGTTGAAAATTTTGTTTTATTCTAATTCCTCATTTATTTATGGTCTACTTGTTGGTCATATTAGTTCTGTTCTCACTCTGATGCTTACGGTGTCTTCCATAGATGGCTTGTCTTAGACACACTGCACGGAAGTCAGTCATTCCTTTCTTGCCTTCTTGTCTCATGGAGCGTCTGCTTCGGCATCCGGTGGCTGGTTAGTCTAGCCACTTGGAGAGGCTGCATCACCGCCTGCACGAGGAGCAGGAGCATCGACGACAGGAGCTAGAGCAGCAGGGCTCTTCTTTCTCGCTTCAGCAGGAGATAAAGTCTATGAGGAGCTGCTCCCCTATGCTCCCGCTGGAGGCGCCTCCTGCACCACCACTGAGTGCCCCAGCCGCTAGAGTAGCTGCTGGAGGAGACCCAGATGACGGAGGTGGCGACAGCAGCTCGAGCCACAACACCGACCTTTCAGAGGAGCAGGAGTTGGAAGGACGGGTTGCTCGACCCATCACTCGCGACGCTGCTCGCGGGTGTCACTTCCACGACGCGCTTGACATCTTGCTACGCCAGGCACTCGACTAGCGCACTTGGTCCATAGAGTATCGCTGTGTGGTCTTCCAGCACAGTCGTGGGGTTTACCCAGACCGCTAGGAGGTGACCTGCTTGGTGCGCCGTCCGGAGAACAGTCTCTGGGGTGCGGAGGTTTGCTCAGAGCACTATTCTATCTCTAAGCGGGACTCAGCCGAGGCGGCCATGCAAGATGCTGCACAGCATGCGCTTTCGCACTACTGTTTAGTGCTCGGCGGGGTAGCTGATGGTCTCAACCTAAAGTATTACTCCCACCGTCCATCTGGCAGCACAGGAGGTGTGGTTGTCTCACCTGTCGGTGAGGACAATCCTAGGTTGAGCAGCACCGTAAACCTAGCCACTGTGCTAAACATGGAGCTGGACCATGCATTAGACGAGCTGAGTAGGGCTCGTGCTGAGATCGCCCAGCTGCGGCCTGAGCGCGCAGAGCATCGTCACCTGGAGGATGGCTCCCCCGCTCCCGTCGGGACTCAGCACCCATACCGCTCACCTCAGCGTGGACACGAGGCTTATGGCAATCCCGACTACAAGACCAAGATAAATTTAGAACCATAGATCGTTAGTATTGAGTCCTGTAATAAGTGCTTAAATATAGAAGTTATAGTCTTAGCATTAGTCTTACTCTTAGTTAGTCTTAGTTAGACATGGTAGTTTGCTTATCCTGTGCTTTTATGTTTGTCATAATGAACTATGTTGGATTTGGATCTTTGTAATGACTGTCACCAGAGTGTGGGCCCCCATACACCTTGGTTTACCTGTTAAATGTTAATAAAATTAGTTATCTAGTTGGGAAGCCCTTTTGTTCCACTTTCCTCTTTATCTGAGAAGCTATGTTGGTCTGTGTTAGATATCAATGAAGATGCTCATCTATTCAGTGTTGTGGAAGAATTCTATACTCTTTTCTTATGCTGTAAGTTGCAAGATTAGTTCTGATGTGTGATTACATTCTGCAGATGTCAGAAAACAGGCGCAGAGGAGGAAGGCATGCTCAAAAGGAGCAGGCAGCCCCGCAGGATGAGGCACCCCGACAGCAACTACCACCACCGCCCCCAATGACCATTGAGCAGATGTTCTTGATGCAGACTCAGGCAGTTCAAGCCATTGGTCAGACTCTGGCCGCCATTCAGCAGCAGCAGCCACCACCTCAGCCTCAGATGCCTCAGATGCCTAGAGACAAGCGTGCTGAATTCATGAGAGGTCATCCCCTAGTGTTCGCTCATTCTTCCGACCCCATGGATGCTGAAGATTGGTTGCGCACCATGGAACGGGAGTTGCACACCACTCAGTGTGACGACAGAGAGAAAGTTCTGTATGGTCCCCATCTGTTGAGAGGAGCAGCCTAGTCTTGGTGGGAGTCTTACCTCGCCACCCATGCCAACCTCGACACCATCACCTAGGAAGAATTCAGAGACAGCTTCTGTCAGTACCACGTTCCAGCAGGGCTGATGACAGTAAAGAAGGAGTTCCTGGCACTCAAGCAAGGGCCTATGTCTGTCAGTGAGTATCGAGACAAGTTTCTGCAGTTGTCCCGCTATGCTCCTGAGGATGTCAACACAAATGCCAAGAGGCAGTATCACTTCCTGAGATGCTTAGTTGACCCTCTGCAGTATCAGCTGATGAATCATACCTTCCCCACAATTCAGCACCTGATCGACAGAGCGATCATGACAGAGAGGAAGTGCAAAGAGATGGAGGATCGCAAGCGTAAGATTAGTGGACCTCAGCCTAGAAGCAGCAATCGTCTGTAACACCCCAGGTGTTTATATTCTGCTCGACAACGAGTACGAATTTAAGCACATAATATCAGTGGATAAAACGGATGCTAAATTTTAATCATCTTCGCCTATCGCGATTGTAATATCGCATCTGTTTTATTTATCGCGAGTTCGATATCGTTTTTATTTATCCAGGCTCTTTTTAAATTTTCGTGATGTTCGGAACAGCGTGGTTCTAAAATTCGGTGCGTCCGGTGATTATTTAAAATTCATCGCTCGCGCGAATACGAATTTGGAAGCCCGACCCACTCGGATGATTTTATCCCGAACAGATTAAGAAGAACTCGACGACTAAAATGTTCGAGGCAAAATAATCTGTATCGCGCGTTGTCCGAGAAAAATCATGTGCGAAGTTATAATCCAATTTATTCTTCGGCACACTCTATAAAATAATAAAATCAACTGTGTTTAGACATCGGATAAACTTTTATCCGAGTTCGACTAAACCAGTGTTGTCTCAAATAATGTATCAGATATTTAGTCCGCTTACGTATTGCCCAGCATAGTCCCAAAAGCTATCTAAACAAAATTTAGCCAAAATGTTTACTCGGATTTTCCGTTTCGTGATCCGAGAAAATAATGTGTGTAGCCGTTTTGCCGTATCGCGCATTGACTTTTTGTTCATCGCTAAAAAAAATCCTGATTAAAAAATATCTGATTCTTTATAAAAAGAGAAAAGAAAATCCGGAAAAAGGAAAATACCCCACGCTGCCGCCCCTCTATCCAGATTTTTTTCCTTTTGTTTCTCCAGTCATCGTTCTCATCCACGCGGGTGGGGGAAAGAAAAATTTGCCGCCGCTCTGAGAAGAAGATTCCACCGCCCCAGCCGTCGTTATCCCCAGCCGAGCTTCTTCTTTTCCCCAGCACGCTGCACTTCTCTGCTCCAGCTCGGTCTTTGGCTGCCTGCGCGCTCCTTCTTCCTCCTCCTCTGTCGTGCCCGTCTGACTCGGATTCCAGTGCCCAGCCATGGAACTCCCATGCAAGCTGCTGCGCCGTCGTCCTCGTTCAAGTCCCCTACCCGCATCCAGCCATGGTGCCCGGCCAGAATTCCCCGTCTAGCTCGCGGAGCTCCTAGCTCGCTCCTACGCTCGCCGATGGCGGTCCCATCTGCAGGCGGTTGAACTCCCAGGCCGGCGTTCTGCCTCCGGCTCTAGTGGCCACGCGCGCTTCGTGCGCGCCTCTCTGACCCTGACGCCGCCATCTCCCACCTCCGTCCAAACCACTGCGACGAGCTCCTTGCTCCCCGCGCGCCTTTCCTTGGAGCTGGGCTCTTCACTGGCGCACACGTCTTGCTCCAGCTCACGCTGTTTTCCCCAGCCGCGCCCATGCCGAGTCCCTCTCTGTCCGTGTCATGATGCCGCTCTTACTTCCTTCCTGCTGCAGCTTGCTCATGGCGTCCAGCTCCTGCCGGCCTCTGTGATTCTCAGCACCCAGCCCCAGCTCGGATCCGCTGCGAGCTCACCGGACCACCATCGCTATGCCCGTGGTTTTTGAAGTTTGCGCAGACTTGGCCGCGTCTGCTCGTCATCACTATGGCGCGCTCGCTCCTCGTCCATCAGGCATCGGCGTGCTCGCGTTTACCGTTGAGTCGTTGAACTCCATCCTTGCTCGACTCCCAAGCAAAATCCCTGATCCGCATCCTGCTCGCCGTCGATTTCTCACGCCTGTGACCGCGGCGCTCGCGCCTCAGATCCCCGTCGCCACGCCATTATTTTTGTCAAATAGAATTGTCGTGCTGACACGTCAATGTCATGATTTGACTTTGCATTGCGGCTGGTCGGCGATCTTGTTGTTGTCATGTTCACTCCAACTCTGCCTCTACGTGATCGCCTCCGATCACCGCTGCAATTTTAGAAGTTCGAGTGAAGAAGTGGAACTCGCGGGGCGCTTGCCAGGAACTCGACTAGAGGCATGAACAAGAATCACGGTTGCTTGGAATTTTAATTGAATCGGTAACCGTTCTCTAGTTCTCTATTTCTTTAATTGATTGAGTCGATGGATTGAATAAATTAATGTGCTAGTGTGATGCTCACTAGGTGCTCGATAAATTGTGTGAGTCACAGAACTCTCGTCGACTTCGCAGTTCTCGCGATTATCGAGCCAGATTCAGTTATGGCGAGTTATTTCGCTATTCCAGTTAATTAGCTAAATTGGTGGACTGAGTAGGATATTAGTAGGCATGTGTGATGATAAAATATTTTAATCACTTATAAAGATGTGGTGTAAGGTGAAATTAGTAACATGAAAAATAAATTAATAAATTCAAACGTGGGGCTAGTAAATGTTATTAAGGTTGCTTTCGATAGATTTGGTTTATTGCAGTTAGTGTTACGCTTGAGTAGTCATGATACTCTTCGTTAGAAATTGATTAAATGCCCTAAATAAATATCTAACATTACCAAAATGAGTGGAAGTGAATAATATCGATAAGTTTATTTATGTTAGAATTGAATCTAGCTAAGTTAAAATAATATGTCTAGTAGAAAGTCGGAGCCTGAGTCGTTGTTGTTTTTGTGAAATTCATGGCGGGTTAGATCTTTGGTTGTTTAGAAGGTTGTTTTGAAGAACTCTATGATGTTTGAATTAGATTTGATTAAGCTAGAAAGGCACGGCTATTGCACTTAGTCGTACGTCGAAACTCGTGTCTCTGTATGAATGGTACAACGCCTCGCCGCTAGGTATTTAATCCGCTATCGTGTAGCACTAGTTAGATTTATGATATTCCTGTCTATATGCATTCATGTGCATAATGTATTTCATTTAGATACGTTGATTAACCATGTGATGCAGAAGACGAACCAAGTCGACCCCAAGCGTGGGCTACTCCGTATGGTGATGCTGATGGACGAACCTGCCTGATCAAGTGCTCGGACAAGGATGATTGTCAAGTGGTCGTCGTCTAACAAACACTAACCTAGTGTTCTTCCAGGCAAGCCCCAGTGCATTTGCCCCTTCCTTGTGTTTTAAATGCTTTTTCACCTTATCTGATGCATTAGGTGATAGGAGTTGTGTGATAGCCAATTGATGCATTACCATTCCTTGGAAACTCCTTAATCCTGGTTTTATAAAAAGAACTGATAATGCTTAGCCCTGCTTAGAAACTGAAAAATCATTTGTTTTCAAAAGAATGATTGTGGAACATTGGTTATGGGCCTTTCATTTCAAAAATCAAAGCAAACTTATGGTGATGATTCCACTTCAGCCGGAGTGGGTTCATCATTCGGAAAAGAGTACCCCTGTCGGGTACCAAAAATGGGAAAATGGTTTGAATACATCTAGACCAGACGCTGAGCAGACAAGGTCGCCCGTCTATGTCGATTAAGGACCGTTCGATGTAGGCCTGTTGTGGTGGAGACTTTGCAACTAGCCACATGCTCCGGTAAGCCTGAACCTGGCTATTCCATACGTGAAAAGACAACTGCGCACTAGGCGTGGGAGATGGTGGGAGTAGCATGTACCCCCCTGGCTAGAGGCTGGATGGAGGAGTACTGTGCTCCCGGGTAGCGCGGACCGGTTCACGTTGTGGAGGATCTGTGGGAACGGTTGACATATGCAAGGGTTAAGTGCTACATATGTCGTGTGGTTAGGGATCCCCAGCTGGGTATAATCGGTTCAAATCGTCGTTGCTCCTCGGTCATGGAGACTCTACCCTCCGACCACTCATCGTAGTTCATAAGTGAAACATGATTGTGGTTGGTTAAAAGAAAGCTAGATCAGGACAAGTGAATGCTCTAGATTAGGCAAATCTAGATTCAGGAAAAGTACTTAACTTGTGAAGTAAAATTTTGGCATAAGAATGCACTACTAGTAAGCTCTTCTGCAAAATGAGTCTTTGAAATTTGGTAAGCCTTACCTTGATTCCTTCAACCAGCATATCCTTGAGAGTCTTTTCTTTAGTCAGGTAAGTCTTGCTGAGTAATTCCGTACTTAGGGTTTTATTCCCTGTTGTTTTTCAGGACATAACTTTGTGCTGCGGTTGATGGTGTTAAGTACCGGTGGGCTCGGCCTTCTTATAAGTCTAAGTAACTCTTCTATACTTCTTATTGAGGATGGTCACTTGAGCTAGCATATATTTCAAACTTACAAAAAGTTTTGCAATATTTAAAAGTGAAATTCTTTTGTAACCACTCCAATAAATACAATGTAAACTTGTTGTAACTTGTAAAATTTGGTAATAAGATTTTCGCTGCAAAATTGTTGGTGTCTGATTTGTGTTTACCTAATCCTGAGGTCCTGGTTGTTAGTGGTTTATCCGAGGTTCTTGGGGCACTCAGACGGATCCTGTTAAGTTATTTGGTGCACATGCATAGCCGTCTAAGGTCTTTGAGACAAGGGCAGGTGCATGTGGGCCCAATAACTTGGGAGGTTCTGCCACATCGCCCGCGCTTCTCGGGCAACCCACCTCAGCAGTTCAGGCAGAACCAGCGCCCACCTCAGCAGCAGTAGTTTCAAAGGCAGTACGCTCAGCACCAGCAGCAGAATCGTCAGAACAATCAGTCAGGAGGAGGTCAGTTCTAGAGGCAGAATCAGCAGGCACCTCGTCTTCCCGCCCCAGCAACCCAACAGAGCAGTCAGGCAACACCAGTTCAGGGTGGAAGCAGAACATGTTTCCATTGTGGAGAGCAAGGCCATTAGGTGATGCAATGTCCGAAGAAGGCAACCCAACAGCAGTCAGGCCCCAGTGCCCCAGCAAAGCAAAATGTGTCTCAGCCTGGAGCAGGCAACCACTCTCAGCCACACTACAACCATGGGAGACTGAACCACTTGGAGGCTGAAGCAGTTCAGGAAACCCCCGGCATGACAGTAGGTATGTTTCCAGTCGACTCCCATATTGCAGAAGTGTTATTTGATACTGGAGCAACACATTCATTTATTACTGCATCATGGGTACAAGCACATAATCTTCCAATCGCTACCATGTCAACCCCCATCCAAATTGACTCAGTCGGTGGTAGAATTCGAGCCGATAGCATTTGCTTGAATGTAAGTGTGGAAATAAGGGGGATAGTGTTTCCCGCTAATCTCATAGTAATAGGTACTCAGGGAATAGATGTCATCCTAGGGATGAATTGGCTAGATAAGTATCAGGCAGTTATCAATTGTGATAAGAGGACAATCAAGTTGATGTCCCCACTAGAAGAGGAAGTGGTGATCGAGTTAGTCCCGCCTGAGCCAAGGAAGGGAAGTTGTCATTAGATGGCTATTGATAGCAAGGAGCCAGATTCACTCGAGATTATCAAGGTTGTGTCCGAGTTCCCAGATGTGTTCCCAGAAGACTTACCAGGCATGCCACCAGAGCGGAAAGTTGAGTTTGCTATAGAACTTCTTCCTGGCACCGCCCCCATTTCTAAAAGAGCCTACAAAGTATCTGGACCAGAGTTGGTTGAGCTTAAGAAGCAGATTGATGAGCTGTCAGAGAAAGGTTACATTAGGCCAAGCACCTCGCCCTGGGCTGCCCCTGTCCTGTTCGTGGAGAAGAAAGATGGCACCAGAAGGATGTGTATCGATTATCGAGCTCTGAATGAAGTCACAATCAAGAACAAGTACCCCTTGCCCAGAATAGAAGATCTGTTCGACCAGTTGAGAGGAGCTAGCGTGTTCTCAAAGATAGATCTGAGGTCAGGTTATCATCAGCTCATGATCCGACCCTCAGACATTCCGAAGACGACATTCATTACCAAGTATGGGTTGTATGAGTTCACTGTGATGTCTTTTGGTCTAACGAATGCACCAGCCTTCTTCATGAATCTGATGAAAAGTGTATTCTGGTGGTATTTATTGATGATATTCTTATATATTCTCAAAGTAAAGAAGAGCATGTGAATCATCTGAAGATGGTATTGCAGAGATTGCGAGAGCACCAGTTGTATGCAAAGTTGAGTAAGTGCGAGTTCTGGATCAATGAAGTCCTATTCTTGGGTCACATAATTAACAAAGAAGGATTGGTCGTGGATCCAAAGAAAGTGGCAGACATTCTGAACTGGAAAGTGCCAACGGATGCTCGAGGAATCAAGAGCTTCATTGGAATGGCTGGATATTATCGGCGATTCATTGAAGGGTTTTCGAAGATTGCGAAACCGATGACAGCTTTGCTAGGCAACAAAGTTGAGTTCAAATGGAACCAGAAATGCCAAGAGGCCTTTGAAGCGCTGAAAGAAAAGTTGACTACAACGCCTGTCTTAGTCTTACCTGATGTGCACAAGCCCTTCTCGGTGTATTGCGATGCTTGTTACACTGGTTTGGGATGCATGTTGATGCAAGAGGGAAGAGTTGTGGCTTACTCGTCCCGACAACTAAAGGTTCATGAGAAGAATTATCCAATCCATGACCTAGAGTTGGCAGCAGTGGTTCATGCACTGAAGACATAGAGGCACTATCTGTACAGAGAGAAGTGTGATGTCTACACAGACCATAAGAGTCTGAAGTACATATTCACTCAGTCGGAGCTAAATATGAGACAACAAAGATGGTTAGAGTTGATCAAAGACTATGAATTGGAGATTCATTACCATCCAGGCAAAGCGAACATAGTGGCAGATGCTTTGAGCAGGAAAAGTCAAGTCAACATGATGGTCGCTCATCCAATGCCTTATGAGTTGGCCAAAGAGTTTGACAGGCTGAGCCTCGGATTTCTGAACAATATGCGTGGAGTGACAGTTGAGTTAGAACCCACCTTGGAGCGAGAAATCAAAGAAGCACAGAAGAATGATGAGAAGATCAGTGAAATCCGGCAGCTGATTTTAGAAGGCAGAGGCAAAGATTTTTGGGAAGATGCACAAGGTGTGATATGGTTCAAAGACCGTTTATGTGTTCCCAATGTCCAGTCTATTCGAACGTTGATCCTCAAGGAAGCTCATGAGTCAGCTTATTCTATACACCCTAGAAGTGAGAAGATGTATCAGGATCTGAAGGAGAAATTCTGGTGGTACGAAATGAAAAGATAGATTGCAGAGCATGTGGCTATATGTGACAGTTGTCAAAGGATCAAGGCAGAGCATCAGAGGCCAGCTGGATTGTTGCAGCCGTTGCGAATTCCTCAGTGGAAATAGGATGAAATTGGAATGGACTTCATAGTCGGATTGCCTCGCACTTGAGCCGGCTACGATTCCATTTGGGTAGTAGTGGACCGCTTAACCAAGTCAGCCCACTTCATACCCGTCAAGACCAACTACAACAGTGCAGTATTGGCAGAGTTGTACATGTCCCGGATTGTTTGTCTTCATGGTGTGCCAAAGAAGATAGTGTCAGACAGAGGAACACAGTTCATCTCTCATTTCTAGCTGCAGTTGCATGAAGCTTTGGGTACACATCTGAACTTCAGTTCAGCTTACCATCCGTAGACAGATGGCCAGACTGAAAGAACTAATCAAATCCTCGAAGACATGTTGAGAGCTTGTGCATTGCAAGATCAGTTCGGATGGGACAAGAGGTTACCCTACGCAGAATTCTCCTATAACAACAGTTACTAGGCTAGCTTGAAGATGTCACCATTTCAGGCGCTTTATGGAAGGAGTTGTAGAACTCCGTTGCAATGGGATCGACCTGGAGAAAAGCAAGTGTTTGGGCCAGACATTCTGCTCGAAGCCAAAGAGAACATCAAGATGGTTCGGGAGAATCTAAAGATAGCACAGTCAAGGCAGCAAAGTTATGCAGACACAAGAAGGAGAGAGCTAAGTTTCGAAGTCAGAGATTTTGTCTATCTGAAAGTATTGCCTATCAGAGGAGTCAGAAGATTCGGAGTCAAAGGCAAGCTAGCGCCCCGCTATGATGGTCCGTATCAAATTCTCGCAAGGCATGGAGAAGTGGCCTATCAGCTTAGTCTGCCAGAAGGCTTGTCTGCAGTGCATGATGCCTTCCATGTGTCTCAGTTGAGGAAGTGTCTACTTGTGCTAGAAGAGCAGTTGCCAATGGAAGGTCTGGAGATCCAGGAGGACCTGACCTACATAGAGAAGCCAGCGCAAATTCTTGAGACTGCAGATAGAGTCACCCGGAGGAAAACTATCAGAATGTGCAAAGTCAGATGGAGTCACCACTTTGAGGAAGAAGCAACCTGGGAGCATGAAGATGATCTGATGGCCAAATACCCTAAACTCTTTGCTAGCCAACCTTGAATCTCGAGGGCGAGATTCTTTTAAGGGGGATAGGTTTGTAACGCCCTGAATTTGGGGGTAGAATTTTTTCTTCTTTCTACTAACCAAATTCAGGCGTTACTCCCTTTTCTTTTCCCGTTTTGCTCCTTCTCCCCGATTTCAAAGTAGTATAGCGACTGGTGTCCATATCGTGTGTAAACAAAACCTAAGTTGACATGGGTGTTGCATCATGCCAAATCATATTTCTTTTTCTGATGTTGTGTTTAATCGCGTGTTCGCCTCGTCTCGTTTCAGATTTTGCTTCGCGAATTGGATTCCGATCTGTGGGTGTGCGTGCCATAGGATTTTGACCCGCGGTGCGGCCCAGCCCAGCCTGGCTCGGCCTAGCTCGGCCTGGCCTCGACCCGCGCACCCCTGCCCCTCCCCCATGTGCGCGCACCCCCTCCCGTTGTCTCTCTTTCCCTCATTCAAAATTTCCCGCGCAACAACCTCCTCTCCCACCTCTCTCTCTCTCCCCGTGGTGCCCTAGGTTTTGGAGACGGTGATCGCCAGATTTGGACCCCGAGGTGAGCTCCCCTCCCCTCTCCCTCTCTCTCTTCCCCTTCCCCTCCCCTTCTTCTTCCCCCGCGCGGTCTCCCTGCGCACTCCCCTGGCGACCTCCGCGCGTGCCCCTGCACGCCCCTCCGCGAGCGCCCCGTGCGGCCCTCACAGCCTCCCCCGCGCCCCCGGCAGCTTCCCCGCGCGCCCCCTGCGCGCTTCCCCGCGGTGCCCCCGCGTGGCCCTCGTGCCCCCCACCGGCGCGCTCCATGCGCGGCCCCCCACGGTGGCCCTTGGCGCCCCTATGCGCGCCCCACGCGGCCCCTGCGTGCTTCCCCGCGCCCCACTGCGCGGCCCCCCGATGGCTCGCCCGGCAGCTCGTCCGGCCCCACGCCCGCTCGCCCGGCCTCGCGCCCCCGCGCGGCCCGGCGGCTCGCCCCGCCCATCCACGTCCGGCGGCCCCGCGCCCTACGCGTGTGCCCCGGTGGCCCCACACCCTGACAGCCCCTACGCCTGCCCCGGCGTGGCCTCGCGTGCCCCCAGTGCGCGCAACACGTTCCCATGCGCGCAGCCCCAGCGCGCACGGCGATCGAACCTCAGTTTAATTAGTTTTAAAATTTAGTTTAATGAACGTATTGCGTCGCGCGCTTCGTCGCGCGACGAATTTATTTAATTTCATATTCTATTAATGTGCTGCGTCGCGCGACGATCCATTTTAATTTCAAGATTGTTTAATCTATGACGTCGCGCGTCCTGTCGCGCGACGTTCCATTTTAAATTCAGTTTGGTTAACGTATGTCATCATGCGTTTCGCCGTGCGACAATCCTTTTAACTTACCTTAATCTGTTCATAATAATTAAATATGGAACATGACTTTACCTTATGCTTAACGCGATGGCTAAACTAATACCGTTCTATTTAGACGAGTATTTTAATCCATAATCGTGTAACTTGATCGCTTCTCGACCGTAGCCTCGACGGTTACTTTCTCTTTCTCGTTTATTTGTAGGTGCGAGCCCTGCATCGAACGTCTGTTTATTTATTGCATTCTATTGTATGGTGTACTGTTCCTTTGTATTAAAACTTGTGGAATGTATGTTTGAAACTCTCCGAAGGAGTTGCAGGTGAAGACCCTGAGCAGCAGTCGGTTGGTGAAGGCAAGTGTCCCTTGACCCATCTATGTCCTACTCATTCTTATAATTCACTTCTCGCATTTACACATTTATACATAAGGATATACTAGCTTTTGTTTATCTTGTCCTTGTTTACCTTTTTTGGTTGGGTTATTTCAGTTTAGCTATATGCTAGTGCTTCACATTAATCAATGAACATGATGAATTATCTATGATACGCTGTTTTCCCCTTTTGATTTTGATGATGGTACTGTGACATTTAAGGGGGCTCGAGCTGTTTCTCGAGTGCCTCTCCGTAAGGACTGGTTCGTTGGATGACCGCCCAAGAAAACAGTGCAACCATGAGGGTGGAGTGGGACGCCCTTAGTTGAGTAATTAGAGGAACTAGGGTGTAGTTCGCTTCGTCGTCGCCGTTAATGGAGCTTGGTGTATGCGGCTCGCTCTGCCAAGGTTGGTTCACCCCTTGGGGAGGAGTGTAGTGCATTTAGGAAACCTAACGGGCAGCAAAAGCCCTAGGGAATCTTTGTAAAGGCTACGTAGTGAGACCCTGCCTATTCACCTTGGTAGTGTTTAAGGGTTTGATCGGCTCGAGGCAAGAGGGAATCACGGCTTGTGGGTGAAGTGTGCAACCTCTGCAGAGTGTTATGAAACTGATATATCAGCCGTGCTCGCGGTTATGAGCGGCCAAGGGAGCTCCATTGATTAGAGATACTTGATTAGAGATGTATGGTTTACAGGTGGTGATGAGGATGATGATTTTGGTTATGACTATGGTACTGGTAAGTGGTATTCTTTCCGTTTGGAAAGGGTACATCGGGTTAATAACTTGGGTTAATTCTAAAACATGGCTTTCTACTAGTAAGTAATAACCTGACCAACTAAAGCAACTGCTTGACTTAACTCCACATAAAGCTAGTCCACTACAGCCAAACGGGACATATTGCTGAGTATGTTGATGTGTACTCACCCTTGCTTTAAACACCAACCCCCCCTCCCCCAGGTTGTTCGCGTTGCAACCACTGCTTAGGTGAAGATGAAGCCATGGAGGAAGACTTTTGAAAGTCGCCTAGAGGGGGTGAATAGGCGGAATCTGAAATTTATAAACTTTAAGCACAACTACAAGCCGGGGTTAGTGTTAGAAATAAAATCAAGTCCGAGAGAGAGGGCGAAAACAAATCACAAGCAAATGAAGAGTGTGACACGGTGATTTGTTTTACCGAGGTTCGGTTCTTGCAAACCTACTCCCCGTTGAGGTGGTCACAAAGACCGGGTCTCTTTCAACCCTTTCCCTCTCTCAAACGGTCACCTAGACCGAGTGAGCTTCTCTTCTCAATCAATCGGGACACTAAGTCCCCACAAGGACTACCACACAATTGGTGTCTCTTGTCTTGATTACAATTGAGTTGGGAACAAGAAAGAAAGAAGAAGAAAAGCGATCCAAGCGTAAGAGCTCAAATGAACACGGCAAAACTCTCTCTTCTAGTCACTATTGCTTTGAGTGGATTTGGAACTTGGAGAGATTTCGATTCGCTCTAATTGTGTCTTGTATTGAATGCTATATCTCTTGTATTGAATGTGTTGGCTGAAAACTTGGATACCTTGAAGTGTGGTGGTTGGGGGGTATTTATAGCCCCAACCACCAAAGTGGACGTTGGGAGGGGCTGCTGTCGTATGGCGCATCGGACAGTCCTGTGCGCCACCAGACACTGTCCGGTGTGCTAGCCATGTCACCCAACCGTTAGGGTTCGACTGTTGGAGCTCTGGCAAGTGGGGCCACCGAACAGTCCGGTGGTGCACCGGACAGTCACTGTTCACTGTCCGGTGGGCCTTCTGGCGCTGCTCTGACTTCTGCGTGCGTAGGCGCGCACTGTTCACGTTCACTATAGACTTTTGCAGACGATCGTTGGCGTAGATAGCCGTTGCTCCGCTGGCACACCGGACAGTCCGGTGTTACACCAGACAGTCCGGTGTTACACCGGACAGTCCGATGAATTATAGCGGAGTGGCTCCCCAAATTCCTGAAGCTAGCAAGTTCAGAGTGGATCCTCCCTGGTGCACCGGACACTGTCCGGTGGCACACCGGACAGTCCGGTGCGCCAGACCAAGGTAGTCTTCGGTTGTCTTTTGCTCTTTTTATTTGAACCCTTTCTTGGACTTTTTATTGGTTTGTGTTGAACCTTTTGCACCTGTAGAACTCATAATCTAGAGCAAACTAGTTAGTCCAATAATTTGTGTTGGGCAATTCAACCACCAAAATCATTTAGGAAAAGGTTTGACCCTATTTCCCTTTCAATCTCCCCCTTTTTGGTGATTGATGCCAACACAAACCAAAGCAAATATAAAAGTGCAGAATTGAACTAGTTTGCATAAGGTAAGTGCAAAGGTTGCTTCGAATGAAACCAATAATTATTTTTACTAGATATGCATGGACGTTTTTCTTCTTATTTAAAATTTTGGACCATGCTTGCACCACAAGTTTTGTTTTGCAAATTCTTTGTAAAAATCTTTTCGAAAATCTTTTGCAAATAGTCAAAGGTATATGAATAAGATTGAAAGAAGCATTTTCAAGATTTGAAATTTTCTCCCCCTGTTTCAAATGCTTTTCCTTTGACTTAAACAAAACTCCCCCTCAATGAAATTCTCCTCTTAGTGTTCAAGAGGGTTTTACAAAATTTTGAAGATACTTTCTCCCCCTTTTTGAAAACACATTAAGATACCAATTTGAAAACTTCATTTTTTAAAAATCATTGGTGGTGGTGCGGTCCTTTTGCTTTGGGCTAATACTTTCTCCCCCTTTGGCATGAATCGCCAAAAACGGATACTTGTGAGTGAAATATAAGCCCTTTTTATTTCTCCCAATGGTAAGCAAATAAATATGAGTGAAGATTATACCAAAGTGGAGAACGATGCGGAATACCGGCAAATACCAATGGAGTTGAGTGGAAGCGCCTTCTTTGCCGAATACTCCATTTCCCTTTCAATTCTATGACTAAGCATAAGAATACACTTGAAAACACATTAGTCATAGACATAAAAGAGATATGATCAAAGGTATATAAATGAGCTATGTGTGCAAAGAATCAATCAAAATTCCTAGAATCAAGAATATTTAGTACATTCCTAAGTTTGGTAAAGGTTTTCTCATCTAAAGGCTTGGTAAAGATATCGGCCAATTGATCTTTGGTATTAATATAGGCTATCTCGATATCCCCCCTTTGTTGGTGATCTCTCAAAAAGTGATACCGAATGGCTATGTGCTTAGTGCGGCTGTGTTCAACGGGATTATCCGCCATGCAGATTGCACTCTCATTATCACATAGGAGAGGGACTTTGCTAAATTTGTAGCCATAGTCCCTGAGGGTTTGCCTCATCCAATGTAATTGCGCGCAACAATGGCCTGCGACAATATATTCGGCTTCGGCGGTAGAAAGAGCTACTGAGTTTTGTTTCTTTGAAGCCCAAGACACTTGGGATCTCCCCAGAAACAGACAAGTCCTTGATGTGCTCTTCCTATCAATTTTACACCCTGCCCAATCAGCATCGGAATATCCTAATAAATCAAAAGAGGATCCCTTGGGGTACCAAAGGCCAAACTTAGGTGTATGAACTAAATATCTCAAGATTCTCTTCACGGCCCTAAGGTGAACTTCCTTAGGATCGGCTTGGAATCTTGCACACATGCATACGGAAAGCATAATGTCCGGTCGAGATGCACATAAATAGAGTAAAGATCCTATCATCGACCGGTATACCTTTTGATCAACAGATTTACCTCCCATGTCGAGGTCGAGATGCCCATTGGTTCCCATGGGTGTCTTGATGGGCTTGGCATCCTTCATTCCAAACTTGGTGAGTATATCTTGAATGTACTTTGTTTGGCTGATGAAGGTGCCTTCTTGGAGTTGCTTGACTTGGAATCCTAGAAAATACTTCAACTCCCCCATCATAGACATCTCGAATTTTTGTATCATGATCCTACTAAACTCTTCACAAATAGATTTGTTAGTAGACCTAAATATGATATCATCAACATAAATTTAGCATACAAACAAATCATTTGCAATGGTTTTAGTAAAGAGAGTAGGATCGACCTTGCCGACTTTGAAGCCATTAGTGATAAGGAAATCTCTTAGGCATTCATACCATGCTCTTGGGGCTTGCTTGAGCCCATAAAGCGCCTTAGAGAGTTTATAGACATGGTTAGGGTACTCACTATCTTCAAAGCCATGAGGTTGCTCAACATAGACCTCTTCCTTGATTGGTCCATTGAGGAAGGCACTCTTCACGTCCATTTGGTAGAGCTTAAAGCTATGGTAAGTAGCATAGGCAAGTAATATACGAATTGACTCAAGCCTAGCTACGGGTGCATAGGTTTCACCAAAATCCAAACCTTCGACTTGTGAATACCCCTTGGCCACAAGTCGTGCCTTGTTCCTTGTCACCACAGCATGCTCATCTTGCTTCTTGCGGAAGACCCACTTGGTTCCTACAACATTTTGGTTAGGACGTGGAACTAAATGCCATACCTCATTCCTTGTGAAGTTGTTGAGCTCCTCTTGCATCGCCAGCACCCAATCCGAATCTTGAAGTGCATCCTCTACCCTGTGTGGCTCAATAGAGGAAACAAAAGAGTAATGTTCACAAAAATGAGCAACACGAGATCGAGTGGTTACCCCCTTATGAATATCGCCGAGGATGGTGTTCATGGGGTGATCTCGTTGGATTGCTTGGTGGACTCTTGGGTGTGGCGGCCTTAGATCTTGTTCATCTTCCTTGTCTTGATCATTGGCATCTCCCCCTTGATCATTGTCCTCCTCTTGAGGTGGCTCATCTTCTTGATCTTCATTTTCATCATCTTGAGCTTGATCCTCATCTGGGGTTGGTGGAGATACTTGCATGGAAGATGATGGTTGTTGATCTTGTGCTTGTGGAGGCTCTTCAGATTCCTTAGGACACACATCCCCAATGGACATGTTCCTTAGCGTGACACACGGAGCCTCTTCATCATCTAGCTCATCAAGATCAACTTGCTCTACTTGAGAGCCGTTAGTCTCATCAAACACAATATCACAAGAAACTTCAACTAGTCCAGTGGACTTGTTAAAGACTCTATATGCCCTTGTGTTTGAGTCATAACCAAGTAAAAAGCCTTCTACAGCCTTAGGAGCAAATTTAGATTTTCTACCTCTTTTAACAAGTATAAAACATTTGCTACCAAAGACTCTAAAATATGAAACATTGGGCTTTTTACCGGTGAGGAGTTCATATGATGTCTTCTTGAGGATTCGGTGAAGATATAACCGGTTGATGGCGTAGCAAGTGGTGTTGATCGCCTTGGCCCAAAATCGATCCGAAGTCTTGTACTCATCAAACATGGTTCTTGCCATGTCCAATAGAGTTCTATTCTTCCTCTCCACTACACCATTTTGTTGTGGCGTGTAGGGAGAAGAGAACTCATGCTTGATGCCTTCCTCCTCAAGAAAGCCTTCAATTTGAGAGTTCTTGAACTCCGTTCCGTTGTCGCTTCTTATTTTCTTGATCCTCAAGTCGAACTCATTTTGAGCCCGTCTCAAGAATCCTTTCAAAGTCTCTTGGGTTTGAGATTTATCCTGTAAAAAGAATACCCAAGTGAAGCGAGAATAATCATCCACAATAACTAGACAGTACTAACTCCCGCCGATGCTTATGTAAGCTATCGGGCCGAATAGGTCCATGTGGAGTAGCTCAAGTGTCCTGTCAGTCGTCATGATGTTCTTGTGTGGATGATGAACACCAACTTGCTTCCCTACTTGGCATGCGCTACAAATCCTGCCTTTCTCAAAATGAACATTTGTTAGTCCCAAAATGTGCTCTCCCTTTAGAAGCTTGTGAAGATTCTTCATCCCAACGTGGGCTAGTCGGCGATGCCAGAGCCAACCCATGTTAGTCTTAGCAATTAAGCAAGTGTCGAGTTCAGCTCTATTAAAATCAACTAAGTATAGCTGACCCTCTAACACTCCCTTAAATGCTATTGAATCGTCACTTCTTCTAAAGACAGTAACACCGACATCCGTAAAAAGACAATTGTAACCCATTTTACATAATTGAGAAACTGAAAGCAAGTTATAATCTAAAGAATCTACAAGAAAAACATTGGAAATAGAATGGTCGGGTGATATAGCAATTTTACCAAGTCCTTTCACCAAACCTTGATTTCCATCCCCGAATGTGATAGCTCTTTGGGGATCTTGGTTTTTCTCATAGGAGGAGAACATCTTTTTCTCCCCAGTCATGTGGTTTGTGCACCCGCTATCGATGATCCAACTTGAGCCTCCGGATGCATAAACCTACAAAACAAATTTAGGCCTTGTTCTTAGGTACCCAAATGGTCTTGGGTCCTTTCACATTATAAACAAGCACTTTGGGTACCCAAACACAAGTCTTGGAGCCCTTGTGTTTGCCCCCAACATATTTGGCAACTACTTTGCCTAATTTGTTAGTAAGCACATATGAAGCATCAAAGGTCTTAAATGAAATGTTATGATCATTTGATGCAATAGGAGATTTCTTTTTAGGCATTTTAACATGTGTAGAACGCCTAGAGCTAGAAGCCTCATTCTTATAAATAAAAGCATGGTGAGAAACAGAATGAGTCTTCTTAGCATGAATTCTCCTAATCTTATCCTTAGGATAACCTGCAGGGTATAAAATATAGCCCTCGTTATCCTGAGGCATGGGAGCCTTGCCCTTAACAAAATTAGACAATCTTTTAGGAGGGGCATTAAGCTTGACATTGTCTCCCTGTTGGAAGCCAATGCCATCCTTAATGCCAGGGCGTCTCCCACTATAGAGCATGCTACGAGCAAATTTAAATTTTTTATTTTCTAGTTCATGCTCGGCAATTTTAGCATCTAATTTAACTATATGATCATTTTGTTGTTTAATCATAGCAAGGTGATCATGAATAGCATCAGCATTAATATCTCTACATCTAGTACAAATAGAAACATGCTCAACGGTAGATGTAGAGGGATTGCAAACATTTAATTCATCAATCTTAGCATGTAAAATAGTATTCTCATCTCTAAGATTAGAAATAGAAACATTGCAAACATCTAATTCCTTAGCCTTAGCAATTAATTTTTCATTCTCACTCTTAAGGCTAGCAGGAGAGGCATCCAATTTATCAATCTTAGCAATCAAACTAACATTATCATTTCTAAGATTGGTAATTGAATCATCACATACATTTGATTTATCAACCTTAGCAATTAAATTAGCATTCTCAATTCTAAGGTTAGAAATGGTGTCATGGCAAGTGCTTAGCTCACTAGTTAATTTTTCACATTTTTCTACCACTAGAGCATAAGCATTTTTAACCTTAATATGCTTCTTGTTTTCCTTAATAAGGAAGTCCTCTTGGCTATCCAAGAGTTCATCCTTCTCATGAATAGCACTGATCAATTCATTCAATTTCTCTTTTTGTTGCATGTTAAGATTGGCAAAAAGAGTAAGCAAGTTATCCTCATCATCACTAGAATTATCCTCATCACTAGAAGTTGCATACTTAGTGGAGGATCTAGATTTTACCTTCTTCTTACCGTCCTTTGCCATGAGGCACTTGTGGCCGACGTTGGGGAAGAGAAGACCTTTGTTGATGACGATGTTGGCGGCGTCCTTGTCGTCGGAGGAGTCGATGGAGCTCTTGTCGGAGTCCCACTCCCGGCAAACATGGGCATCGCCACCCTTCTTCTTGTAGTACTTCTTCTTCTCCTTCTTCTTCCCCCTCTTGTCGTTATCCCTATCACTATCACTAGACAAAGGACATTTAGCGATAAAGTGAACGGGCTTACCACATTTGTAGCAAACTTTCTTGGAGCGGGGCTTGTAGTCTTTCCCCCTCCTTTGCTTGAGGATTTGGCAGAAGCTCTTGATGATGAGCGCCATTTCCTCGTTGTCGAGCTTGGAGGCGTCGATGGGGACCCTACTTGGTGTAGAGTCTTTCTTTTCTTCTTCCGTCGCCTTGAATGCGACGAGTTGCACCTTGGATGTTGAGGTGGCGCCTTGCTGAATGATTTTCTTGGAGCCTTTGATCATCAATTCAAAGCTCACAAATTTTCCTATCACTTCCTCGGGAGACATTAGTTTGTATCTAGGATTACCACGAATTAATTGTACTTGAGTAGGATTAAGAAAAACTAGTGATCTTAGAATAACCTTGACCATTTCATGGTCATCCCACTTGGTGCTCCCGAGGTTGCACACTTGATTTACCAAGGTCTTTAGCCGGTTGTACATGGTTTGCGGGACTTCTCCTTGGTTGAGCATAAAACGACCGAGCTCCCCCTCGATTGTTTCCCTCTTGGTGATCTTGGTCACCTCGTCTCCATTGTGTGTGGTTTTGAGCACATCCCAAATCTCCTTGGCGCTCTTCAACCCTTGTACCTTGTTATACTCCTCTCAACTTAGAGAGGCGAGGAGTATAGTGGTAGCTTGGGAGTTGAAGTGCCGGATTTGGGCAACCTCGTCTGAATCATAATCTTCATTCCCCGGCGATGGTACCTATACCCCAATCTCAACAACATCCCAAATGATAGTGTGGAGTGAGGTTAGATGGTGCCTCATTTTATCACTGCACATATTATAATCTTCACCATCAAAAACGGGTGGTTTGCCTAATGGGACGAAAAGTAAAGGAGTACGTTTGGAAAAGCGAGGATAGCGTAGGGGGATCTTACTAAACTTCTTGCGCTCATGGCGCTTAGAAGTGACGGACGGCGCATCGGAGCCGGAGGTAGATGGCGACGAAGAGTCGGTCTCATAGTAGACCACCTTCTTCATCTTCTTCTTCTTGTCGCCACTTTGATGCGACTTGTTGTGGGAGTGTGATTCTCCCTTTCCTTTGGAGCCGGACTCCCTTGATGGAGCCTTCCCGTGGCTTGTAGCGGGCTTCTCGCCGGTCATGACCTCCTTCTTGGCGTGATCTCCCGACATCACTTTGAGCGGTTAAGCTCTAATGAAGTGCCGGGCTCCGATACCAATTGAAAGTCGTCTAGAGGGGGGGTGAATAGGCGGAATCTGAAATTTATAAACTTTAAGCACAACTACAAGTTGGGGTTAGTGTTAGAAATAAAATCGAGTCCGAGAGAGAGGGCAAAAACAAATCACAAGCAAATGAAGAGTGTGACACGGTGATTTGTTTTACCGAGGTTCGGTTCTTGCAAACCTACTCCCCGTTGAGGTGGTCACAAAGACCGGGTCTCTTTCAACCCTTTCCCTCTCTCAAACGGTCACCTAGACCGAGTGAGCTTCTCTTCTCAATCAATCGGGACACTAAGTTCCCACAAGGACCACCACACAATTGGTGTCTCTTGTCTTGATTACAATTGAGTTGGGAACAAGAAAGAAAGAAGAAGAAAAGCGATCCAAGCGTAAGAGCTCAAATGAACACGGCAAAACTCTCTCTTCTAGTCACTATTGCTTTGAGTGGAATTGGGACTTGGAGAGATTTCGATTCGCTCTAATTGTGTCTTGTATTGAATGTTATAGCTCTTGTATTGAATGTGTTGGCTGAAAACATGGATACCTTGAAGTGTGGTGGTTGGGGGGTATTTATAGCCCCAACCACCAAAGTGGCCGTTGGGAGGGGCTGCTGTCGTATGGCACACCGGACAGTCCGGTGCGCCACCGGACACTGTCCGGTGCACCAGCCACGTCACCCAACCGTTAGGGTTTGACCGTTGGAGCTCTGACAAGTGAGGCCACTGGACAGTCCAGTGGTGCACCGGACAGTCACTGTTCACTGTTCGGTGCGCCTTCTGGCGCTGCTCTGACTTCTGCGCGCGCAGGCGCGCCCTGTTCACGTTCACTGTAGCCTTTTGCAGACGACCGTTGGCGCAGATAGCCGTTGCTCCGCTGGCACACCGGACAGTCCGATGTTACACCGGACAGCCGGTGAATTATAGTGGAGTGGCTCCCCAAATTCCCGAAGCTAGCAAGTTCAAAGTGGATCCTCCCTGGTGCACTGGACACTGATCAGTGGCACACCGGACAGTCCGGTGCGCCAGACTAGGGTAGCCTTCGGTTGTCTTTTGCTATTTTTATTTGAACCCTTTATTGGACTTTTTATTGGTTTGTGTTGAACCTTTGGCACCTATAGAACTCATAATCTAGAGCAAACTAGTTAGTCCAATAATTTGTGTTGGACAATTCAACCACCAAAATCATTTAGGAAAATGTTTGACCCTATTTCCCTTTCAACTTCTAAGAGTTCCAAGAGTATGAGTTCTAGGCGTGGGTTAGCGACTGTAACGCCCCGAATTTTGCAGTTGAATTTTTTCTTTTCTTTACTCGCCAAATTCGGGCGTTACCTTTTCTTTTTCTTTTTCCCCTCGCTAGACCTTGACCTTTTCCAAAGTTTTAGCGGGATTCGGTTTGGAATTCCCGTGTAAAGAAAAACCCTAGAGTTGTTTTATGTTGTTTGATGCACCATGCCGAACTATGCATTCTTTGATTGTTTGAAAGTGCAAATGCATTCATCTAGAAAGATCGGATTTCGAAAATAAGGAGAAAACCTTTTCTTTCTTTCTTTTTCTTTCTCTCTCTCCTCTTTTTTCTCTCTCTCCCGCATCGTGGGCTGTCTCTGGCCGGCCCAGCCGCCCCCTGCGCCCCCCTTTGGGCCCAATAGGCCCAGCCGCCCCCCCCCCCTCCTTTTTTTCCCAAATTCCCTCTCCCTCTCCCTCCCTCTCTCTCTCATTCTCTCCCTAGCCGCCACCCCTACCCCCTGCCCTAGCGCCGCCCCTAGTGCCGCCCCTGCCCAACCGCCGCCCTCGCCGTCGGCCGCCCGCCCCGGTGAGCCCCCCCTCCTCCCTCTCCCCTCTCCTCTCCTCTCCCCTCCCCTTTCCCCCAGCCGCCCGGCCGCGCCTGGCCCCTGGCCGCGCTCCCCGGCCCGCCTGGCCGCGCCCCCGGCCGCCTGACCGCGCCCTGGCCGGCCCCGGCCGCGCCCAGCCGCGCCCAGCCGCGTCCCCGGCCGCGCCCAGCCGCGCCCCCCGGCCGCGTCCCCGGCCCGCCCTCGGCCGCGCCTGGCCCCTGGCCGCCCGCCCAGCCGCCCCCTGCCCGCCGGTTCGGCCGCGCCCCTGGCCGGCCCAGCCGCTCGCCCAGCCGGCCGGTTCAACCGCCCCCGGGCCGGTTCAACCGCCCCGGCTCAGCCGCCCCTTCCCCTCCGCGCTCGGCCGCCCCTGCTCGGCCGCCCTGCCCCCGGCCGGTTCAACCGCCCCTAGGGCCGGTTCAACCGCCCCCCCCCTGTTTTTTTATTTTTTTTATTTTATTTTATTTTAGTTTACTTTCTGTGATCATGGTTATTTTATTTTAGGTAGGCTAATCTTTGTTCATGCTATGGAAAATAGGAAGTTTAATTTAGAATTTCGCTACGCCAGTTGATTCACGTAGTTAATTGTTTATCTCATTCAATGTTGATCAACTTAAAATGATTAGGTTTCCATTAGTGTATATAACAGAATTCTTTTGCTAAGAACCAATTGTAACTAATTATTAGTGCATAAGCTTTAACCCCTGCGAGACCCTTTCCCCGTTTCTTTCTAACCATAACAAATGCGATATCGAATGTCATACTTGATGCATATTCGCTTTACTTGTTACCTTGTATGGTGTACTGTTCTTTTGTATTAAATATGTGGATGTATGTATGTTTGCGCTCGCATAGAGAACGATCCGGTCGAAGAGCCCGAGGAATTCGCAGGAGAAGCCCCTGAGCAGCAGTCGGTTGGTGGAGGCAAGTGTCCTTTGACCTATCTCTGTCCTATTCATTCTTTAATTCACCTCCCGCATTACACATTTATACCTAAGGATTGACTAGCTTTTGTTATCCATGTCCTTGTTTACCTACTTGGGTCGGATTATTACTGCTTAGGCTGATGCTAATGCTCAACTCTAATCAATGAACATGATGTGATTATCTATGATACGCTGTTTTCCCCTTCTTATTTATGATTATATTTGTGACCTTTAAGGGGACTCGAGCGGTTTCTCGAGTGCCTCTCCGTAAGGACCTGTTCAATGGATGACCGCCCGGGAAAACAGTGCAACCATGAGGGTGGAATGGGACGCCCTTAGCTGAATAATTGGAGGAACCGGGGTGTAGTTCGCTTAGCCGTTGTGCCGTCAATGGGGCTCGGTGTATGCGGCTCGCTCTGCCAAGGTTGATTTGTCCCTTGGGGAGGAGTGCGGTACATTTAGGAAACCTAACGGGCGGCTACAGCCTCGGGGAATCTTTGTAAAGGCTACGTAGTGATGCCCTGCTGGACCACCTAGGTAGTGGTCAATGGGGAGTCGCTCTCTCCGGGCAGAAAGGGAATCACGGCTTGTGGGTAAAGTGCACAACCTCTGCAGAGTGTTATGAAACTGATATATCAGCCGTGCTCGCGGTTATGAGCGGCCAAGGGAGCTCCAGAGATTAGTGATACTTGATCAGTGATACTTTGGTACAGGTGGCAATGAGATTGATGGTTCTGACTATGATTATGGTATTGGTAAGTGGTATTCTTTCCGTTTGGAAAGGATACATTGGGCTAATAACTTGGGTTAATGTTAAAACCTGGCTCTCTACTAGTAAGTAATAACCTGACCAACTAAAAGCAACTGCTTGACTTATCCCCACATAAAGCTAGTCCACTACAGCCAAACAGGATACTTGCTGAGTATGTTGATGTGTACTCACCCTTGCTCTACACACCAAACCCCCCCCAGGTTGTCAGCACTGCTCAGGAGAAGATGAAGCTGTGGAAGGAGACTTCCAGGAGTTCCAAGACTACGACGAGTTCTAGGTGTGGGTTAGCGGCAACCCCCAGTCGGCTGCCTGTGAAGGCCGCGTTATCTACGTTTCTTTTCCGCACTTTGATTTATTGTAAGAACTATATGGACGTCTCAGACGTATGATGTAATCGACTATTATTTCCCTTTTAATACTATTTGAGCACTGTGTGATGATGTCCATGTTATGTAAGTGCTGTGTACGTGAATAACTGATCCTGGCACGTACATGGTTCGCATTCGGTTTACCTTCTAAAACCGGGTGTGACATAAGTGGTATCAAAGCCGTGCTGACTGTAGGACCGCTAACCTAGAGTAGAATGGTCGTTCTAAGGATTATAGACCTCTGTCACTGCCTTGACTTTGATATCCCTTCAAAAGTTGGTCCTACTGACCGAACCTATGTTTTACTATATATTATACCTTGCTGAAAATTATGTTTTATTCTGATCCTTCATTTATTTATGATTCATTATTTGCTGGTCATATTAATTCTGTTCTCACCCTTTTGCTTGCGATGTCTTTTGTAGATGGCTCGACTTAGACACACTGCACGAAAGTCCGTCATCCCCTTCTTACCCTCCCGCCTTGCTGAGCGTCCGCTTCGCCGTCCCGTGGCCGGACAGTCCAGCCACTTGGAGAGACTGCACCACCGCCTGCATGAGGAGCAGGAACGTCGACGACAGGAGCAGCAGGGCTCTTCTTTCTCGCTCCAGCAGGAGATAGAGTCTGTGAGGAGCTGCTCCCCTGTGCTTCCTCTGGAGGCGCCACCTGCACCACCACTGGGCGCCCCAGCTTCTGGAGTAGCTGTTGGAGGAGATCCAGACGACGGAGGTGGCGACGATAGCCCGAGCCACGACATCGACCTCTCTGCTAACCATGAGCCGGAAGGATGGGTTGCTCGACCCATCACTCGCGACGCTGCTCGCGGGTGTCACTTCCACGACGCGCTCGACACCCTGCTACGTCGGGTACTTGACCGGCGTACTTGGTCCATCGAGTATCGCTGTGTGGTCTACCAGCATAGTCGCGGGGTCTACCCGGACCGCTGGGAGGCGACCTATTTGGTGCGCCGTCCGGAGAACAGTCTCCAGGGCGCGGAGGCTTGCTCAGAGCACTATTCTATCTCTGAGCGGGACTCAGCTGAGGCGGCCATGCAGGATGCTGCACGGCGTGCGCTTTCGCACTACTGCTCGGTTCTCGGTGGGGTAGCTGACGGTCTTGACCTGAAGTATTACCCCCGCCGTCCATCTGGCAGCACAGGAGGCGTGATTGTTTCACCTGCTGGTGAGGACAATCCTAGGTTGAGCAGCACAGTCAACCTAGCCGCCGTGCTAAACACGGAGCTGGACCATGCATTAGACGAGCTGAGTAGGGCTCGTGCTGAGATCGCCCTGCTGCGGGCTGAGCGCGCGGAACGTCGTCACTTGGATGATGGTTCCCCCGCTCCCGTCGGGACTCAGCACCCGTACCGCTCACCTCGGCGTGGACTCCAGTCTTATGGCAATCCCGACTGCAAGACCAAGATAAATCTAGAACCATAGATCGTTAGAGTTGGATCTTGTAATTAATACGAAATATATATGCATAGAAGCTTCAGTCTTAGCGTTAATCTCTGTCTTAGTTAGTCTTAGTTAGACAGGGTAGTTTGCTATATCCTGTGCATTTATGTTTGTCATGATGAACTATGTTTGGTTTGGATCTTTGTAATGATTGTCACCAGAGTGTGGGTATCCCCTGCATTTTGGTTTACATATTATGTTAATGGAGTTAGTTATATAGTTGGGAAACCCTTTATTCTACTTTCCTCTTTATCTGAGAAGCTGTGTGGTCTGCGATGGAGATCAGTGAAGATGCTCATCTGTTCAGTGCTGTTGGAGAATTCTATACTCTTTTCTTATGCTGCAAGATTTGCCAGATCAGTTCTGATGTGTGGTTGCGTTCTGCAGATGTCAGAGAACAGGCGTAGAGGAGGAAGGCGTGCTCAGCAGGAGCAAGCCGGTCAGCAAGATGAGGCGCCCCAGCAGCAGCTGCCGCCCCCGCCCCCGATGTCGATCGAGCAGATGTTTCTGATGCAGACTCAGGCAGTTCAGGCCATCGGTCAGACTCTGGCCGCCATTTAGCAGCAGCAGCAGCAAGCTCCACCCCAGCCTCAGATGCCTCAGATGCCCAGGGACAAGCGTGCTGAGTTCATGAGAGGTCATCCCCCAACGTTCGCTCACTCTTCTGACCCCATGGATGCTGAAGATTGGCTGCGCACTGTGGAGCGGGAGTTGCATACCGCTCAGTGTGACGACAGGGAGAAAGTCTTGTATGGTCCCCGTCTGTTGAGAGGAGCAGCCCAATCATGGTGGGAGTCTTACCTCGCCACCCATGCTGACCCCGACACCATCACGTGGGAAGAGTTCAGAGGTAGCTTTCGTCAGTACCATGTGCCTGCAGGTCTGATGACAGTGAAGAAGGAGGAGTTCCTGGCCCTTAAGCAAGGGTCATCATCTGTCAGTGAGTATCGAGACAGGTTTCTGCAATTGTCTCGCTATGCTCCTGAGGATGTCAACACTGACGCCAAGCGACAGTACCGTTTCCTGAGAGGCTTGGTCGACCCTCTGCAGTATCAGCTGATGAATCACACCTTCCCGACATTCCAGCACCTGATTGACAGAGCAATCATGACAGAAAGGAAGCGTAAGAAGATGGAGGATCGTAAGCGCAAGATCAGTGGACCCCAGCCTGGAAGCAGCAGTCGCCCTCGTTTTTCAGGCAATCAACCTCAGCAGTTCAGGCAGAACCAGCGTCCACCTCAGCAGCATCAGCAGCGTCAGCAGTATCAGCAGTTCCAAAGGCAGTACCCTCAGCATCAGTACCAGAACCGTCAGAGCAATCAGTCAGGAGGTCAGTTTCAGAGGCAGAATCAGCAGACACCTCGTTTTCCTGCCCCCGCAACTCAGCAGAACAATCAGGCAGCACCAGCCCAGGTTGGAAACAGAGCATGTTTCCACTGTGGAGAGCAAGGCCACTGGGTGATGCAATGCCCGAAGAAAGCAGCCCAGCAGCAGTCAGGCCCCAATGCCCCAGCAAAGCAGAATGTGTCCCAGCCTGGAGCAGGCAACCGCCCTCAGCAGCGCTATAATCATGGAAGATTGAACCACTTGGAGGCTGAAGCAGTTCAGGAGACTCCCGACATGACAATAGGTATGTTCCCAGTCGATTCCCACATTGCAGAAGTGTTATTTGATACTGGAGCAACGCATTCTTTCATTACTGCATCATGGGTAGAAGCGCATAATCTTCCAATTACTACCATGTCAACCCCCATTCAAATTGACTCAGCTGGTGGTAGAATTCGAGCTGATAGCATATGTTTGGGTGTAAGTGTGAAAATAAGGGGGATAGCGTTTCCCGCTAATCTCATAGTAATGGGTACTCAGGGAATAGATGTCATCCTAGGGATGAATTGGCTAGATAAGTATCAGGCAGTTATCAGTTGTGATAAAAGGACAATCAAGTTGGTGTCCCCACTAGGAGAGGAAGTGGTGACCGAGTTAGTCCCGCCTGAGCCGAAGAAAGGAAGTTGTTATCAGATGGCTGTCGATAGCAGTGAAGCAGACCCAATTGAGAGTATCAAGGTTGTGTCTGAATTCCCAGATGTGTTTCCAAAGGACTTACCGGGTATGCCACCAGAGCGGAAAGTTGAATTCGCCATAGAGCTTCTTCCTGGAACCGCCCCTATCTTTAAGAGAGCTTACAGAATATCCGGACCCGAGTTGGTTGAGCTTAAGAAGCAGATTGATGAGCTGTCAGAGAAAGGTTACATCCGGCCAAGCACCTCGCCTTGGGCCGCCCCTGTCTTGTTTGTGGAGAAGAAAGATGGCACAAAGAGGATGTGTATCGATTATCGAGCTTTGAATGAAGTCACGATTAAGAACAAGTACCCTTTGCCCAGAATAGAAGATCTGTTCGACCAGTTGAGAGGAGCCAGTGTGTTCTCCAAGATTGATCTGAGGTCAGGTTATCATCAGCTCAGGATCCGACCTTCGGACATTCCGAAGACGACATTCATTACCAAGTATGGGTTATATGAGTTCACAGTGATGTCTTTTGGTTTGACCAATGCACCAGCGTTCTTTATGAACTTGATGAACAGTGTATTCATGGATTATCTCGATAAGTTTGTGGTGGTATTCATTGATGACATTCTGGTTTATTCTCAAAGTGGAGAAGAGCATGCAAATCATTTGAGGATGGTATTGCAGAGATTGCGAGAGCACCAGTTGTATGCAAAGTTGAGCAAGTGTGAGTTCTGGATCAGTGAAGTCCTGTTCTTGGGTCACATAATCAACAAAGAAGGATTGGCTGTGGATCCGAAGAAAGTGGCAGACATTCTGAACTGGAAAGTGCCAACGGATGCTCGAGGAATCAAAAGCTTCATTGGAATGGCAGGATATTATCGGCGATTCATTGAAGGGTTTTCGAAGATTGCGAAACCAATGACAGCGTTGCTAGGCAACAAGGTTGAGTTCAAGTGGACCCAGAAATGTCAAGAGGCCTTCGAAGCGCTGAAAGAGAAGTTGACAACAGCGCCTGTCTTAGTCTTGCCTGATGTGCACAAGCCCTTCTCTGTGTACTGTGATGCTTGTTACACAGGTTTGGGATGCGTGTTGATGCAAGAGGGAAGAGTTGTGGCTTACTCGTCCCGACAGCTGAAGGTTCATGAGAAGAACTACCCAATCCATGATCTAGAGTTGGCAGCAGTGGTTCACGCACTGAAGACATGGAGGCACTATCTGTATGGACAGAAATGCGATGTTTACACAGACCACAAGAGTCTGAAGTACATATTCACTCAGTCAGAATTGAATATGAGGCAACGAAGATGGTTAGAGTTGATCAAAGACTATGAGTTGGAGATTCATTACCATCCAGGCAAAGCAAACGTAGTGGCAGATGCTTTGAGTAGAAAGAGTCAAGTCAATCTGATGGTCGCCCGTCCGATGCCTTATGAGTTAGCCAAGGAGTTCGACAAGTTGAGTCTCGGATTTCTGAACAATTCGCGAGGAGTCACAGTTGAATTGGAACCTACCTTGGAGCGCGAAATCAAAGAAGCGCAGAAGAATGATGAGAAGATCAGTGAGATTCGACGACTGATTCTAGATGGCAGAGGCAAAGATTTTCGAGAAGATGGAGAAGGCGTGATACGGTTCAAAGACCGCTTGTGTGTTCCCAATGTCCAGTCTATTCGGGAGTTGATTCTCAAGGAAGCTCATGAGACAGATTATTCGATTCACCCTGGCAGTGAGAAGATGTATCAGGATCTGAAGAAGAAATTCTGGTGGTATGGAATGAAGAGGGAAATCGCAGAGCATGTGGCTATGTGCGATAGTTGTCGAAGAATTAAGGCAGAACACCAGAGACCAGCTGGATTGTTGCAACCGTTGCAGATCCCTCAGTGGAAATGGGATGAAATCGGTATGGATTTCATAGTCGGATTGCCTCGCACTCGAGCCGGCTACGATTCCATTTGGGTAGTAGTGGACCGCTTGACCAAGTCAGCCCACTTCATACCTGTCAAGACCACCTACAACAGTGCAGTATTGGCAGAGTTGTATATGTCTCGGATCGTTTGTCTTCATGGTGTGCCAAAGAAGATAGTGTCAGACAGAGGAACGCAGTTCACCTCTCATTTCTAGCACCAGTTGCATGAAGCCTTGGGCACACATCTGAATTTCAGTTCAGCTTATCATCCGCAGACAGATGGCCAGACCGAAAGAACCAATCAAATTCTTGAAGATATGTTGAGAGCCTGTGCGTTGCAAGATCAGTCCGGATGGGATAAGAGATTGCCTTATGCAGAGTTTTCCTATAACAACAGTTACCAGGCCAGTTTGAAGATGTCACCATTTCAAGCGCTTTATGGAAGGAGTTGCAGAACTCCGTTGCAATGGGATCAGCCTGGAGAAAAGCAAGTGTTTGGGCCAGATATTTTGCTTGAAGCTGAAGAGAACATCAAGATGGTCCGAGAGAATCTGAAGATAGCGCAATCGAGGCAGCGAAGCTATGCAGACACAAGAAGAAGAGAGCTGAGTTTTGAAGTCGGAGACTTTGTCTATCTGAAAGTGTCACCGATCAGAGGAGTCAGAAGATTCGGAGTCAAAGGCAAGCTAGCACCCCGCTACATTGGTCCGTACCAGATCCTCTCAAAGCGTGGAGAAGTGGCTTATCAGCTCAGCCTGCCAGAGAATTTGTCTGCTGTGCATGATGTCTTTCATGTGTCTCAGTTGAAGAAGTGCTTGCGTGTGCCAGAAGAGCAGTTGCCAGTGGAAGGTCTGGAAGTCCAGGAGGACTTGACCTATGTTGAGAAGCCAGCTCAGATCCTTGAGGTTGCAGACAGAGTCACCCGAAGGAAGACCATCAGAATGTGCAAAGTCAGATGGAATCACCACTCTGAGGAAGAAGCAACCTGGGAGCGTGAAGATGATTTGATGGCTAAGTACCCAGAGCTCTTTGCTAGCCAGCCCTGAATCTCGAGGGCGAGATTCTTTTAAGGGGGATAGGTTTGTAACGCCCCGAATTTTGCAGTTGAATTTTTTCTTTTCTTTACTCGCCAAATTCGGGCGTTACCTTTTCTTTTTCTTTTTCCCCTCGCTAGACCTTGACCTTTTCCAAAGTTTTAGCGGGATTCGGTTTGGAATTCCCGTGTAAAGAAAAACCCTAGAGTTGTTTTATGTTGTTTGATGCACCATGCCGAACTATGCATTCTTTGATTGTTTGAAAGTGCAAATGCATTCATCTAGAAAGATCGGATTTCGAAAATAAGGAGAAAACCTTTTCTTTCTTTCTTTTTCTTTCTCTCTCTCCTCTTTTTTCTCTCTCTCCCGCGTCGTGGGCTGTCTCTGGCCGGCCCAGCCGCCCCCTGCGCCCCCCTTTGGGCCCAATAGGCCCAGCCGCCCCCCCCCCTCCTTTTTTTCCCAAATTCCCTCTCCCTCTCCCTCCCTCTCTCTCTCATTCTCTCCCTAGCCGCCACCCCTACCCCCTGCCCTAGCGCCGCCCCTAGTGCCGCCCCTGCCCAACCGCCGCCCTCGCCGTCGGCCGCCCGCCCCGGTGAGCCCCCCCCTCCTCCCTCTCCCCTCTCCTCTCCTCTCCCCTCCCCTTTCCCCCAGCCGCCCGGCCGCGCCTGGCCCCTGGCCGCGCTCCCCGGCCCGCCTGGCCGCGCCCCCGGCCGCCTGGCCGCGCCCTGGCCGGCCCCGGCCCGCCCTGGCCGCGCCCTCGGCCGCGCCTGGCCCCTGGCCGCCCGCCCAGCCGCCCCCTGCCCGCCGGTTCGGCCGCGCCCCTGGCCGGCCCAGCCGCTCGCCCAGCCGGCCGGTTCAACCGCCCCCGGGCCGGTTCAACCGCCCCGGCTCAGCCGCCCCTTCCCCTCCGCGCTCGGCCGCCCCTGCTCGGCCGCCCTGCCCCCGGCCGGTTCAACCGCCCCTAGGGCCGGTTCAACCGCCCCCCCTGTTTTTTTATTTTTTTTATTTTATTTTATTTTAGTTTACTTTCTGTGATCATGGTTATTTTATTTTAGGTAGGCTAATCTTTGTTCATGCTATGGAAAATAGGAAGTTTAATTTAGAATTTCGCTACGCCAGTTGATTCACGTAGTTAATTGTTTATCTCATTCAATGTTGATCAACTTAAAATGATTAGGTTTCCATTAGTGTATATAACAGAATTCTTTTGCTAAGAACCAATTGTAACTAATTATTAGTGCATAAGCTTTAACCCCTGCGAGACCCTTTCCCCGTTTCTTTCTAACCATAACAAATGCGATATCGAATGTCATACTTGATGCATATTCGCTTTACTTGTTACCTTGTATGGTGTACTGTTCTTTTGTATTAAATATGTGGATGTATGTATGTTTGCGCTCGCATAGAGAACGATCCGGTCGAAGAGCCCGAGGAATTCGCAGGAGAAGCCCCTGAGCAGCAGTCGGTTGGTGGAGGCAAGTGTCCTTTGACCTATCTCTGTCCTATTCATTCTTTAATTCACCTCCCGCATTACACATTTATACCTAAGGATTGACTAGCTTTTGTTATCCATGTCCTTGTTTACCTACTTGGGTCGGATTATTACTGCTTAGGCTGATGCTAATGCTCAACTCTAATCAATGAACATGATGTGATTATCTATGATACGCTGTTTTCCCCTTCTTATTTATGATTATATTTGTGACCTTTAAGGGGACTCGAGCGGTTTCTCGAGTGCCTCTCCGTAAGGACCTGTTCAATGGATGACCGCCCGGGAAAACAGTGCAACCATGAGGGTGGAATGGGACGCCCTTAGCTGAATAATTGGAGGAACCGGGGTGTAGTTCGCTTAGCCGTTGCGCCGTCAATGGGGCTCGGTGTATGCGGCTCGCTCTGCCAAGGTTGATTTGTCCCTTGGGGAGGAGTGCGGTACATTTAGGAAACCTAACGGGCGGCTACAGCCTCGGGGAATCTTTGTAAAGGCTACGTAGTGATGCCCTGCTGGACCACCTAGGTAGTGGTCAATGGGGAGTCGCTCTCTCCGGGCAGAAAGGGAATCACGGCTTGTGGGTAAAGTGCACAACCTCTGCAGAGTGTTATGAAACTGATATATCAGCCGTGCTCGCGGTTATGAGCGGCCAAGGGAGCTCCAGAGATTAGTGATACTTGATCAGTGATACTTTGGTACAGGTGGCAATGAGATTGATGGTTCTGACTATGATTATGGTATTGGTAAGTGGTATTCTTTCCGTTTGGAAAGGATACATTGGGCTAATAACTTGGGTTAATGTTAAAACCTGGCTCTCTACTAGTAAGTAATAACCTGACCAACTAAAAGCAACTGCTTGACTTATCCCCACATAAAGCTAGTCCACTACAGCCAAACAGGATACTTGCTGAGTATGTTGATGTGTACTCACCCTTGCTCTACACACCAAACCCCCCCCAGGTTGTCAGCATTGCAACCACTGCTCAGGAGAAGATGAAGCTGTGGAAGGAGACTTCCAGGAGTTCCAAGACTACGACGAGTTCTAGGTGTGGGTTAGCGGCAACCCCCAGTCGGCTGCCTGTGAAGGCCGCGTTATCTACGTTTCTTTTCCGCACTTTGATTTATTGTAAGAACTATATGGACGTCTCAGACGTATGATGTAATCGACTATTATTTCCCTTTTAATACTATTTGAGCACTGTGTGATGATGTCCATGTTATGTAACTGGTGTGTACGTGAATAACTGATCCTAGCACGTACATGGTTCGCATTCGGTTTACCTTCTAAAACCGGGTGTGACAGCGACAAACCCCCAGTTGGCTGCCTGTGTAGGCCGTCTGTATCTATGTTTCTTTTCCGCACTTTGATTATTGTTAAAGACTATGTGGATGTCTCAGACATCATGATGTAATCGACTATTATGCCCTCTTTTATGTCATTATTTTAGCACTGTGTGATGATGTCCAGTTATGTAACTGATGTGTACGTGAATTGCTGATCCTGGCACGTACATGGTTCGCATTCGGTTTGCCTTCTAAAACCAAGTGTGACAAAACACAAGGGACACGGGTGATTTGTTTTACCGAGGTTCGGTTCTTGAGAACCTAGTCCCTGTTGAGGAGTCTACTAAGGACGGGTCTTTTTCAACCCTTTCCCTCTCTCCACAGATCACCAAGACCAGCGAGCTCTTCTTCTTCTCAAGGATCACTAAGATCCTGTAAGGATCACCACACTCTTAGGTGTCTCTTGCTAGCTTTACAAGTCTCCAAAACTTTGGAGGAAGTTCAATGGGAGTCAAAACTCCATGCTCAAATGATCATAAGATGTAGCACATGCTTTCTCTCAATGATTCTCACAAGGCACTAAGGTTAAACTCACACGAGTAGCTCTCTTTTGCTTGATCTCTCTTTTGTGGCACTTGTGTTGCTTGTGGTGGCCTAAATCTTGTGTATGAGATAGATCAATGAATGGAAGTGGTTGGGAGGGCTTGGATATGTCAATTATATGACTTGGAATGTTGCTTGGGCTCCCACACATTGATATGGCCGGTTGGGGTAGTATTTATAGCCACCAACCATCTTGTAGCCGTTGGGGAAGGCTGCTGTCGATGGGCGCATCGGACAGTCCGGTGCGCCAGCCACGTCACCCAACTGTTAGGGTTCTGGCGGTTTCGACCGTTGGAGCTTTGTCTTCATGTGGCACCGGACAGTCTGGTGCCGCACCGGACAGGTACTGTGCACTGTCCGGTGCGCCTCTGGCGGCTGCTCTGACTTCTGCGCGAACTGTCAGCGCATTGTAGCGTTTTTGCAGGTGTCCGTTGCAGTCGACTGTTGCGCTAGAGCCGTTGCTCCGCTGGCACACCGGACAGTCTGGTGGCACACCGGACAGTCCGGTGAATTATAGCGGAGCAGCGCCTGAAAAACCCGAAGGTGAAGAGTTCAGACTGTACGACCCCTGGTGCACCGGACACTGTCCACCGGACAGTCCGGTGCGCCAGACCAGGGTTCTCTTCGGTTTCTTTTGCTCCTTTCTTTTGAACCCTAACTTGATCTAACTAGTTAGTCTAACATTTGTGTTGGGGCATTCAACCACCAAAATCATTTATAGGAAAAGGTTTGACCCTATTTCCCTTTCAATGTCTCGTGAGTCACGTATGAAATGCGTAGCTCTCTTTCTCTTCGCTGCTTCTTGTCTAACAATAGATTTAATAGGCTGTTACTCCATAGATGGTCCATGAGAAACCACTCAAGCCCAAACGACATAAGCCACACACAATGTAACGTTTTCACATAGTACTACCTCACTAGATTAAAGAGGACGAGCGACCGAGTGAGCTATTAAAAAAGTGGTCGGGCTGCCCTCGCTTCTCGCCAAACAATGAGTCCAATAAACTGGTACAACATAGATGGACCATAAGAAACCACCTAAGCCCAATATGATGACAGGAAGTCATATGTAGCGCAATGCTTTCACATAGTACAACCTCACTAGCTAAAGAAGAACGAGCGAGCTAAAAGAAAAGATTGAGCTCCTTTTAACTTATAGCTTTCTTTACCTTTTGGCTAAAACAAAGTGCAATATTTGCTCTTATCAATTTAATATATGATATATGGACCATATATTCATTTTTATATTAAATTTATTATTTTATAGATATTAAATATGATTATGTGTTGTCACAGTGCATAGATATTGTACTATATGGTTTTCTATTTGTGTTTCTTGAGGTCTCTCGGAACCACTTCAAAAGGTCTATGTTTAAAGAGAATCACTCATAAGTATCTAAACATTTAAAATACCAACTGATTTAGTTGGAGTTTAGAAGATCGCTTCTCCATTCACACTAGTAGGTAAAAGTTAAAAACATATTTTACTCTGCTTTTTTGTTTTATAGATTTTTATCTTTTTTTATATCTCTTAACATATAATGAATTATATAGCTTAAAATGTAATATATTGGTAGAGTTAATAATGACGTACATCTATATTTTTTTAAAAAATTTGTCATAAGTTTTAGTTGTTTCATTGTACGTCGAGAAGATTTTATCGAAACCTTATTAAAGATAAGGTACATTCACTCGTAGCAATTACTACTATTAAGTGCAGTCCTACCAAGAAAAATGGATTTTATAATCTGTAGTCATCGTGCCAACTGCCAAGTGACTTAAAGTTCATTTGAATTAATCTCTCACCAACTTAACAGACGTGTAACACCCCGTCAAACTCGTGGACCAAGATAAATTGATCTAGACCAAACAAGTTTAATTCAAAGATTCTTTCGAGATAGGCTTCTGAAAAAAGATGCACCTTATTGATATAAATACTCTAATAAGTCTATTAAGTCTTGGACCAGAATATCATCATCCACTAGGTCAGAATATCATAATCCACCTCCTTAGAAGACTGACATCCTCGTCAGTCAACCCCAAGCCAAGAACCCTCTCTTGACCACGTCTATGTGTCGAGTATCGTATATGACATGCCATTTGACCACTCTAGGTTTACATACGCCATGCGCCATATGCCCGGACCTCTAGCCCACATACGCCCATGAACCTATGAGGGTCGGCTTTGATACCATTTATAACACCCCGTCCAACTCCCGGACCACCGGTACTTACTCCTGGCGGCCCTAGATCATAGACCATCCTCTATAGACTAACACGAGTCTTTTGTGCGCGCTTTATCCTTACTTGTGCGCACCCAAAAAAACCTTTCCGGTCGATCACCCATTTCAAGTTTGCTCCAGGTCAAAGACACTTAACCCAAATGTTCTTCTGAGGTAGACTTTCGAAAAAAAAGATGCACCTTATTGATATAAGTACTCTATTAATTCTATTAAACCTTGACCTAGAATATCACCATCCACCAGGTCAGGATTTCACAACATGTGTAGAATAAAATTTGATAGGGGTTGATTAGTTATTTATTCAATTTAAATAAATGGATTCTAAAATCCATGATAAACACTATGTTTAAATTCATGTAAGAGATTGGATCATTTAATTAATGGTGACTGTAAAAATGTAAGAGATTGGGTCATCTTAAATAAATTCTAAAATCCAATAGAAAATAGACATGACAGCCTTAACAACCTTATCGTTGAACGTCGCTTTTAAACAAGCGATCTGATCGACCTGAACGTTATTAAATTAACAAACGATCTGCACGACGCCGGCTTTTTAAAACCAAAGCTTAATTATTTCACATGAGCTATTCTACTCTGTCACAGTTGATTAATTGCCTTAATGTGGTAGCCTCACGCTTCACGCGGACAGAAGGCTTTGCATGCATGCTACTATTACATCTCACTCTCACGTCTCAGTCTCACGTGGAGCAGAAGTCTAGTCGGTGCCACATAATAAATATCGTAATAAATATGGTTAAAGCTAGAGCTGTTCAGTATTATATTTCTTATTTACGTGTCAGGAGGTCTCTCGGAACCATACTGAGCGTCTTTGTCAAAGAGAATCACGAATAAACTTCTCAGCTTTAAAATACCAACGAGTATAATATCATACGTTATTACGTCACACAATCATATTTGATAATATTAATTGGGTGAGCTAGACTTTACTACAGTATATTGGTTGAGCCATACATGGGGACCAGTAAATCAGCAGTATGGTAGACCCCTAAAAAATACCATAAAAATATATTTAATATCCAAGTGAAAATATAATCTAGCTACCAGATATTAAATTTAAAATAACAAATATTACACTTTATCTTAGCTTTTTTATAGCCCACGTGATCGCTCACAGCGTGTGGCTTCCTATCGATTCGGCTTGAGTGGTTTCTCACACCCATCTGTAAGGTAATGTTGGGGGCCTTTTTCTTCCGAAGGTCCTCAAAAACTTGATTAACCATTTGTTTTCAGCATGATATAGATTATTAAAATGAGCTTTAGATTCAGGAAGGAAGTTTCTCCTCATAATAAAGGCATACGAGGTAAAGATATAATCTGAATGTGATAAGAATGAACGCTAAAGCTATGACCAGAGAATAACAGCTTCAGCTTATAATGGTGATGAAGACTGAACATGATGCTGGCCAAAAGGGAAAAAGACTAGTTAGTCTTTAATGGTTTATGTTATGATCATAAGTAAATGTTAGGGACATAAATGTACTTTTACTCGGGCTGCGTCCCATGTCTATAAATAGATGAATAGTAGCACCGGATTGTTCATGCTAAATTGTATTCACTCTCACGTCAGCACCTTCGAGCAAGCCGAAGGTATTAATGTAATACGAATTTTGTTAATACTTACCCATGTTCTTTGAAATGCAAGTATGAATGAATTAATGAGTTACATTCACTATTTTCATCTCTTTGTACTCTGGTTTATCTATAAGATGATGAAAACATGTTCTTTATAACCTTCGTTTGATTATCATTATATCCTTGGAGAGATAATGTTTCGGAAGACGAAAGTCCTTAATTTTACAATTGTGTTGCCTTGTTCTAGATTCACAGAACAAGTGACCAACATTGGCGCCTACCTCTCTGGTGAACTCACTTCTACAAACCTTCGGCAAGCACTCGCCTTCGTCATGCCGCCAAAGAAGGCAATAGCGCCAGGGGCTGCCCTGCAGCCACTGGACACCAACCAAGAGACACTCTCACTGAGATAAGCTCGGAGCCAGAAAAGGAAGGCTACCAACCCAACGCTACAGGAAGAGGAGTTGGACCAGGAAATCAGAGACCTAGAAGCTATATATCAACAAGTACAGAGGAAGAGAGAGAGGATGCTTCGGCTAGCCGAACTTCAGAGGAAGATCGACGAAGCTGCTAAGGAAATGTGCCACATCACTCAAGATGATCAAGGACGAAGGCCTTAACACAGAGAACTTAGTCAAGAAAGTCCAATCAACAATGATAGATGGTATGTTGACTTACCATGGTAACTTTGTTTTCGATGATGCTTCTACTCTAGCAGTAGAGTTACAGGCTACACTATGGCCACCATCTTACAAGCCACCAACAGCTCCCCATGTACGATGGGCACTTGAAAGGGAAATGTGCCCTTGGACCATTTCCAAAATGTTTTGGTGATTAAGTGCCCAACACAAATTGAGTGAGTAATTATGTGCCAAATGATGGATGAAGTGCAAATCAACACTAAGGTATGATTCTAGACTTAGTACATTGGTTTTAGTGTACTAATATATTTGTCTAAGTGCTGGAATCAGAGAAAAGAGAAAAAGGAAAAGACTTGGCTGAAGTAGCCAAGACTCAGCGCAGTCTGGCTGTCCGGTGGTGCACCGGATAGTGTCCGGTGCGCCAGGCCAGCCTCCGGTGAACAGGCCACTCTCGGGAACTGACGGCGGTGTACGGCTATAATTCACCGGACTGTCCGGTGAGCCGTCTGCGGCGAAGTCGTCGCTCTCGGGAATCATTCAACGGCGTACGGCTAAAATTCACCGGATGGTCCGGTGAGACACCGGACTGTCCGGTGAGCCAACGGTCGACTGTGCAACGGTCGGCCGCGCAATCCGTGCGCGACGCGTGGGCGCGCCAACGGTCGGCAGGGGGCACCGGACTGTCCGGTGTGCACCGGACAGTGTCTGGTGCGCCAACGGCTACAATTCTGCAACGGTCAACTGTGCTATTTTTGGAAGGAGATCTGCACCAGACTATGAACAATACCTGTCCGGTGGTTCACCGGACTGTCCGGTGCGCCACCTGACAGAAGGCAAGAATTGCCTTCCCAAATTGCTTCCAACGGCTCCTAGCTGCCTTGGGGCTATAAAAGGGACCCCTAGGCGCATACCCAAGCATTCCTTGATCATCTCTAAGCACCAAGACTCCATTCTCACGCTTTTGATTCTTTGTGATAAGTGACTTGAGCTCTAGTTGAGTAGAGAACTCCCCGCATTGTGTTGTGAGCTCAAGTTGTGGCTTGTGAGCGTGTTTGTGTTCGTGTTTTGAGTCTTGTGTGTGTTGCTCTCCCCTCCCTTACTTCTGTGCTTCTTTGTGATCATCAATTGTAAGGGCGAGAGGCTCCAAGTTGTGGAGATTCCTCGCGAACAGGATAGAGTAAAAGAAAGGAAAACACCGTGGTATTCAAGTTGATCATTGGATCACTTGAAAGGGGTTGAGTGCAACCCTCGTCCATTGGGACGCCACAACGTGGAGTAGGCAAGTGTTACTTGGCCGAACCACGAGATAAATCACCGTGTCTCTTGTGCTTGTTTTCTTCGTGACCATTGTGTTTCACAAGAGCTTGGTCCTTAGCCACTTGATTCTATTGAGCTAACACTTAATCAAGTTTTGTGGCTACAGTGTTTGATTTTTACATGATCACCTATTCACCCCCCCTCTAGGTGCTCTCAATTGGTATCGGAGCCGTTCTCTTCACACAAGGGACTAATCGCCCGAAGAGATGGATCCTAAGGGAAAGGGGATGGTGGTCAACGACAAGACAAAGGAGTCCATCATTAACGAGCCAAGAGATGATAAGCCCTCGGACTCTGGCTTGAGTCATAAGAAGAAGGACGGGAAGAAGAAGAGGCGCATCAAGAAGATCGTCTACTACGACAGCGACGAGTCTTCTTCTTCCCGAAGAAATGACGAATACGAAGAGAAAAAGAAACCAGTTAATTTGAATTTTTCTATTGATTATTCTCGTATTCCGTTTAATTCCAATGCTCATTTACTTTCAATTCCACACGGGAAACCTCCGCACTTTGATGGAGAAGACTACCCATTTTGGAGTCACAAAATGCGTAGTCACCTATTCTCTCTCCATCCAAGTATTTGGGAGATTGTTGAAAACAGAATCCTTTTTGATAGTACTGACAACCCCGTTTTCATTAATGAGCAAATCCATAAAAATGCACAAGCTACCACTGTTTTGCTAGCATCCTTGTGCAGGGACGAGTACAATAAGGTGAGCGGCTTGGACAACACTAATCAAATTTGGGACACCCTCAAGATCTCTCATGAGGGGAACGACGCCACCATGATCACCAAGATGGAGTTGGTGGAAGGCAAACTAGGGAGGTTCGCAATGATCAGGGGAGAGGAGCCAACGCAAACGTACAATCGGCTCAAGGCCCTGGTCAACAAAATCAGGAGCTATGGAAGCACGAGATGGACCGATCACGACGTCGTCCAGCTCATGCTCAGGTCCTTCACTGTTCTTGATCCTCATCTTGTGAATTCAATCCATGAGAATCCTAGGTACACAAAGATGACGCCCGAGGAAATACTCGAAAAGTTTGTAAGCGGGCGTATGATGATCAAGGAGGGAAGATATGTTGATGAGGCATTAAATGGCCCAATGCCTATCTACGAGCCTCAAACCGTTGCTCTCAAAGCAACAAGCAGCAGGGAGGCGCTACCAAGCAACGTGGCGCAAGTTGAGGCGGCCGAGCTAAACGAGGAGGAAATGGCCCTCATCATCAAGCGCTTCAAAACGGCGCTAAAAGGACGCAAGGAGCATCCTAACAAAAGCAAGATAAAGGGAAAGCGCTCCTGCTTCAAGTGTGGTAAGACTGGTCACTTCATTGCTAACTGTCCCGATAATGATAGTGACCAGGGACAAGAAAAGAGCGGGAAGAGGGAGAAAAAGAAGTCCTACAAGAAGGCGAAGGGCGAGGCGCACCTTGGCAAGGAGTGGGATTTGGATTGCTCTTCGTCCGACTCCGACGACGAAGGACTCGCCGCCTTGCCTTCAACAAGTCGTCTCTCTTCCCCAACAAGCGCCACACCTGCCTCATGGCAAAGGAGAAAAAGGTAAACGCTCGAGATACCTCTACGTATGCTTCTTCAAGTGATGATGAATCTAGTGATGATGAAGTAGACTACACAAGTTTATTCAAAGGTTTAGATAGAACTAAAATTGATAAGATCAATGAATTGATTGATGCTTTAAATGAGAAGAATAGATTGTTAGAGAAACAAGAAGATATTTTATATGAAGAGCATGATAAATTCATTAGTGTGCAAAAATCTCTTGCTTTAGAAGTAAAAAGGAATGAGATGCTTTCCTCCGAATTATCTACTTGTCATGAAACTGTGTCTAGCTTAAGAAGTATTAATGATGATTTAAATGCTAAGCTAGAAGTTGTTAATAAATCTAGTTCTTGTGTAGAGCATGTCGTTATCTATAATAGATGTAAGGATTTTGATGTTGATGCATGTGTTGAGCACCTTACTTCTATTACAAAATTAAATGGTGAAGTGGCTAGTCTTAATGCCCAACTTAAGACTAGCAAAAATGACTTTGATAAACTAAAATTTGCAAGGGATGCCTATACTATTGGTAGACACCCCTCTATTAAGGATGGGCTTGGCTTTCGAAAGGAAGCCAAGAACTTAATAAGTCAAAGGGCTCCCATTTCCGCTAAGGAGAAAGGGAAGGCCCCTATGGCAAATAGTGCTCAAAGAAATCATGCTTTCATCTATAGTGATAGAAAGTTTTCTAGAAATGCTCATAGGAGTTATGCTTATGATTCACATGCTATGATTGCATCAAGTTCTTCTTTTGTGCATGGTAGAAATATGCCTAGGAAAAATGTTGCTCATGTGCCTAGGAAAGTTTGTAATGAACCTTCTACAATTTACCATACTTGCAATACTTCTTTTGCAATTTGTCATAAGAATAAGAAAGTGATTGCTAGGAAATTGGGGGCCAAATGCAAAGGAGACAAGACTTGCATTTGGGTCCCAAAGACTATTATAACTAACCTTGTAGGACCCAACAAGAGTTGGGTACCTAAAACCCAAGCCTAAATTGCCTTGCAGGTTTATGCATCTGGGGGCTCAAGCTGGATTATCGACAGCGGATGCACAAACCACATGATGGGGGAGAAGAAGATGTTCACCTCCTACGTTAAGAACACGGATTCCCAAGATACAATCATATTTGGAGATGGGAATCAAGGCAAGGTCAAAGGCTTAGGCAAGATAGCCATCACTAATGAGCACTCTATCTCTAATGTATTTCTAGTAGAGTCGCTAGGCTATAATTTGTTGTCTGTTAGTCAATTGTGCCACATGGGTTATAATTGTCTATTTACAAATGTAGATGTGTCTGTCTTTAGAAGGAGTGATGGTTCACTAGCTTTTAAGGGTGTACTAGATGGCAAACTCTATTTAGTGGATTTTTCGAAAGAGGAGGCCGATCTAGATGCATGCTTAATTGCTAAGACTAGCATGGGCTGGCTGTGGCATCGCCGTCTAGCACATGTTGGGATGAAGAACCTTCACAAACTTCTAAAGGGAGAACATGTGTTAGGTCTAACAAATGTGTTTTTCAAAAAAGATAGACCTTGTGCAGCTTGTCAAGCAGGCAAACAGGTGGGAAGCGCTCATCACAGCAAGAATGTGATGACCACATCAAGACCTTTGGAGCTACTTCACATGGACCTCTTCGGACCCGTCGCCTACCTCAGCATAGGAGGAAGTAAGTATGGTCTTATTGTTGTTGATGATTTTTCCCGCTTCACTTGGGTATTCTTTCTGCAGGATAAATCAGAAACCCAAGGGACCCTCAAGCGCTTTCTAAGGCGAGCTCAAAATGAGTTTGAACTCAAAGTGAAAAAGATTAGAAGCGACAACGGGTCCGAGTTCAAGAACCTTCAAGTGGAGGCGTTTCTTGAGGAGGAAGGAATCAAGCACGAGTTCTCCGCTCCCTACACACCACAGCAAAACTGTGTGGTAGAGAGGAAGAACAGGACGCTTATAGACATGGCGAGGACGATGCTTGGAGAATTCAAGACGCCCGAGCGGTTTTGGTCGGAAGCTGTGAACACAGCTTCCCACGCCATAAACCGGGTCTACCTTCATTGCCTCCTCAAGAAGACGTCGTATGAACTTCTAACCGGTAACAAACCCAACATGTCTTATTTTCGTGTATTTGGGAGTAAATGTTACATTCTAGTGAAGAAAGGTAGGAATTCAAAATTTGCTCCCAAAGCTGTAGAAGGGTTTTTGCTAGGTTATGACTCAAATACAAAGGCGTATAGAGTCTTCAACAAATCATCGGGTTTGGTTGAAGTCTCTAGCGACGTTGTATTTGATGAAACTAATGGCTCTCCAAGAGAGCAAGTTGATCTTGATGATATAGATGAAGATGATGTTCCAACGGACGCAATTCGCACCATGGCGATTGGAGATGTGCTACCACAGGAACACCAAGTGCAAGATCAACCTTCTTCCTCAACAATGGTGCACCCCCCAACTCAAGATGATGAATAGGTTCCTCAAGAGGAGGCATGTGATCAAGGGGGAGCACAAGATGACCAAGAAGAGGAGGAAGAAGCACCACGGGCCCCTCCAACTCAAGTTCGAGCGACAATTCAAAGGAATCATCCCGTCGACCAGATCTTGGGTGATATAAGCAAGGGAGTAACTACTCGCTCACGTCTAGCTAATTTTTGTGAGCATTACTCTTTTGTCTCTTCTATTGAGCCTTTCAGAGTAGAAGAGGCCTTGCTAGATCCGGACTGGGTGTTGGCCATGCAGGAAGAGCTCAACAACTTCAAGCGAAATGAAGTTTGGACACTGGTGCCACGTCCCAAGCAAAACGTTGTGGGAACCAAGTGGGTGTTCCACAACAAGCAAGACGAGCACGGGGTGGTGACACGAAACAAGGCTCGACTTGTCGCAAAAGGTTATGCCCAAGTCGCAGGTTTGGATTTCGAGGAGACTTTTGCTCCTGTGGCTAGGCTAGAGTCGATTCGCATTTTGTTAGCCTATGCCGCCCACCATTCTTTCAGGTTGTTCTAAATGGACGTGAAGAGTGCTTTCCTCAACGGGCCAATCAAGGAGGAGGTGTACGTGGAGCAACCCCCTGGCTTTGAAGATGAACGGTACCCTGACCACGTGTGTAAGCTCTCTAAGGCGCTCTATGGACTTAAGCAAGCCCCAAGAGCATGGTATGAATGCCTTAGAGATTTTCTAATTGCTAATGCTTTCAAGGTTGGGAAAGCCGATCCAACTCTTTTCACTAAGACTTGTGATGGTGACCTATTTGTGTGCCAAATTTATGTCGATGACATAATATTTGGGTCGACTAACCAAAAGTCTTGTGAAGAGTTTAGCAGGGTGATGACACAGAAATTCGAGATGTAGATGATGGGCGATTTGAACTACTTCCTTGGGTTCCAAGTGAAGCAACTCAAGGACGACACCTTCATCTCTCAAACGAAGTACACGCAAGACTTGCTCAAGCGGTTCGGGATGAAGGACGCCAAGCCCGCAGAGACTCCAATGGGAACCGACGGACATGTCGACCTCAACAAAGGAGGTAAGCCCGTTGATCAAAAGGCATACCGGTCTATGATAGGGTCTTTAATTTATTTATGTGCTAGTAGACCGGATATTATGCTTAGCGTATGCATGTGTGCTAGATTTCAATCCGACCCAAGGGAGTGTCACTTTGTGGCCGTTAAGCGAATTCTTATATATTTAGTTGCTACGCCTTGCTTCGGGATCTGGTATCCAAAGGGGTCTACCTTTGACTTAATTGGATATTCAGACTCCGATTATGCCAGGTGCAAGGTTGATAGGAAGAGTACATCAGGGACGTGCCAATTCCTAGGAAGGTCCCTGGTGTCTTGGAGTTCTAAGAAACAAACTTCTATTGCCCTATCCACCGCTAAGGCCGAGTACGTTGCCGCAGGACAGTGTTGCGCGCAACTACTTTAGATGAGGCAAACCCTCTGGGACTTTGGCTATAATCTGAGCAAAGTCCCACTCCTATGTGACAATGAGAGTGCAATCCGCATGGCGGATAATCCTGTTGAACACAGCCGCACAAAGCACATAGAAATCTGGCATCACTTTTTGAGAGACCACCAGCAAAAGGGAGATATCGAAGTGTTTTATGTTAGCACCGAGAACCAGCTAGCCGATATCTTTACCAAGCCTTTAGATGAGAAGACCTTTTGCAGGCTGCGTAGTGAGCTAAATGTCTTAGATTCGCGTAACTTGGATTGATCTATAGCATACATGTGTTCTATGTCTTTGATCATGTTCCTTTATGCATTTTATTGCTTATCTATGGTGCTCAAGTTGTGCAAGGGATCCCCGGACCTCACAAGTCCATGTGTGAATGATGCACGTATTTAGGGGGAGAAATGCTACAACTTGACACTTTGAGACTAATCATGTGCTTGAGTTTACTTAATTTAGTCTCAAAGGTGGATTTAAAGGGAAAGGAGAACTTGGACCATGTAAGACTTCCACTACACTCCGATGAGAGGGCAATTTACTCCAAGTTCATCTCCATGCTCTTATTGCCATTTTACTCTTAATTGACGATTTTGGTGAGGCAATGGGGTTTAAGGGCCAATAATGATCCCGTTTTGGTGCTTGATGCTAAAGGGGGAGAAATTAAGGCCAAAGCAAATGGATCAGCTACCACCTGAGAATTTTGAAAATAGTAGAGTTAGAACTTTTGTTTTGTCAAAATACTCTTATGTGCAAAATTTGGCCTCTTATGGGGAGAATGTAGGATTATGGGAAAAAGGGGGAGTTTTTGGCTCTTGATCAATTTTTCTCATGGAATACCTCTCTTTATGCCTAAACAAGGGTGTTTGACTTAGAGATAGGAAAATGAGTTTGATTTCAAAAACAAACCAAGTGGTGGCAAAGAATGATCCAAATATGCCAAATTTGAATCAACAACAATTCTTGTTCTCAATTGCCTTGATGTTGCACTTTTTTGTTTCTTTTTGATGTGTTGGCATAAATCACCAAAAAGGGGGAGATTGAAAGGGAAATGTGCCCTTGGGCCATTTCCAAAGTGTTTTGGTGATTAAGTGCCCAACACAAATTGAGTGAGTAATTATGTGCCAAATGATGGATGAAGTTCAAATCAACACTAAGGTATGATTCTAGACTTAGTACATTGGTTTTAGTTTACTAATATATTTGTCTAAGTGCTAGAATCAGAGAAAAGAGAAAAAGGAAAAGACTTGGCTGAAGCAGCCAAGACTCAGCACAGTCTGGCTGTCCAGTGGTGCACCGGACAGTGTCTGGTGCGCTAGGCCAGCCTCCGGTGAACAGGCCACTCTCGGAAACTGACGGCGGTGTACGGCTATAATTCACCGGACTGTCCGGTGAATTTTAGCCATACGCCGTTGAACGATTCCCGAGAGCGACGACTTCGCCGCAGACGGCTCACTGGACTGTCCAGTGGTGCACCGGACTATCCGGTGAGCCGTCTGCGGCGAAGTCGTCGCTCTCGGGAATCGTTCAATGGCGTACGACTAAAATTCACCGGACGGTCCGGTGAGACACCAGACTGTCCGGTGAGCCAACGGTCGACTGTGCCAACGGTCGGCCGCGCAATCCGCGCGCGACGCATGGGCGCGCCAATGGTCGGCAGGGGGCACCGGACTGTCCGGTGTGCCAACGGCAACAATTCTGCAACGGTCGACTGTGCTATTTTTGGAAGGAGATCTGCACCGGACTATGAACAGTACCTGACCAGTGGTTCACCGGACTGTCCGGTGCGCCACGCGACAGAAGGCAAGAATTGCCTTCCCAGATTGCCTTCAACGGCTCATAGCTGCCTTGGGGCTATAAAAGGGACCCCTAGGCGCATGGAGGAGTCACCCAAGCATTCCTTGATCATCTCTAAGCACCAAGACTCCATTCTCACGCTTTTGATTCTTTGTGATAAGTGACTTGAGCTCTAGTTGAGTAGAGAACTCCCCGCATTGTGTTGTGAGCTCAAGTTGTGGCTTGTGAGCGTGTTTGTGTGCGTGCTTTGAGTCTTGTGTGTGTTGGTCTCCCCTCCCTTACTTCCGTGCTTCTTTGTGATCATCAATTGTAAGGGTGAGAGGCTCCAAGTTGTGGAGATTCCTCGTGAACGGGATAGAGTAAAAGAAAGGAAAACACTGTGGTATTCAAGTTGATCATTGGATCACTTGAAAGGGGTTGAGTGCAACCCTCGTCCATTGGGACGCCACAACATGGAGTAGGCAAGTGTTACTTGGTCGAACCACGGGATAAATCATTGTGTCTCTTGTGCTTGTTTTCTTCGTGACCATAGTGTTTCACAAGAGCTTGGTCCTTAGCCACTTGATTCTATTGAGCTAACACTTAATCAAGTTTTGTGGCTACAAGTGTTTGATTTTTACAGGATCACCTATTCACCCCCCCTCTAGGTGCTCTCAGCACTCAGATCCGAAGCAGTTTCTAATGAGCTACGAAGCAACCATATCCTCATATGGGGCAACACAGCTGTCATGGCGAAATCCTTCGTCATGGCGGTCAGGAGTGTAGCTCAGACGGGGTACTCTTCCCTTCACCTGGGAATGATCACGACATGGCAAAAGGTGAAGGACATGCTGGTAACCAGCTTTCAGGATTTCCAGACCAAGCCAATGACTGCCCAAGCACTATTCCAATGTACACAAGACCATGAGGAGTACTTGCAGGCATATGTCCGAAAATTCTTGCGACTCAGAGCCCAGGCGCCAACGGTGCCTAATGAGATCGTCATTGAAGCTATGATTAAGGGGCTCCGGCCAGGACTGACAGCGCAGTGTTTGAAAGGGAAATATGCCCTTGGGCAATTTCTATAAGTATTTTGGTGATTAGATGCCCAACACATCTTAATTGAATCCTTGTGTGCTAAATGTGGGAAAGTGCAAATCAAGGCACGAGGTATGTTTCTAGACTTGTTTTTGAATACTAATGTGTTTTGTCTAATTGCTAGAAACAGTGACAAAAGAAAGGGAAAAGAAATGGAAAAGACTTGGCTGTGTGCAGCCAAACTCCAGCTCGGCCTGGCACACCGGACTGTCCGGTGGTGCACAGGACAGTGTCCGGTGTGCCAGACTGGTCAATGGTGAAGTGGCAGCTCTCAGAAATCGACAGAGTTGTACGGCTATAATTCACCGGACTGTCCGGTGGTGCACCGGACTGTCTGGTGAGTCATCCGCGATGAACTCGTCGCTCTCAGGAAAAGGAAAAGGCGACGTGGCTATAATTCACCGGACTGTCCTGTGGTGTAGTGGACTATCCGGTGAGCCAACGGCGCCAGCACCAACGGTCAGCCGCGTGATCAACGCGCGACACGTGGCTCGCTCCAACGGTCGGCTGGGTGCACTGGACTGTCCGGTGTGCACCAGAAAGTGTCCGGTGCGCCATCTAGCCTAGAGGAGCAACGGTCGGCTGTGCCCGATTTGGAAGGAAATCGCGCACCGGACATGCTACAGTGGCTGTCCGGTGGCGCACCGGACTATCCAGTCCACCACTCGACATAAGGCAAGGATAGCCTTCCATGTTGATCTCCAATGGTTCCTCGCTGCCTTGGGGCTATAAAAGGGACCCCTAGGAGCATGGAGCAGGACACCAAGCATTCTCCAAGCATACTAAGACATCCAGACTCCGCTCCCACGCATTTGATTCATTGTGATAGTGATTTGAGCTTCATTTTGAGTTGTGAACTCCCTGTGTTGTCCTTTGAGCTCAAGTCTTGACTTGTGTGCGTGTGTGTGCTGTGGATTGAATCTTGTGTGTGTTCCTTTTCCCTCCCTTACTTCTGTGTTTCTTTTGTGATCATCACTGTAAGGGCGAGAGGCTCCAAACTATGGAGATTCCTCGCAAACGGGAAAATACTCTAAAGGAAAAGACCGTGGTATTCAAGTTGATCATCGGATCACTTGAAAGGGGTTGAGTGCAACCCTCGTCCATTGGGATGCCACAACATGGAAGTAGGCAAGTGTTACTTGGTCGAACCATGGGATAAAAATCACGTGTCTTTTGTGTTGCTCTCTCTGGAATTGTTGTGTTCACAAGAACTCGCTTCAAAGCTACTTAGTCGCACTAACACTCTAATAACTAAGTTTTGTGGCTATTTAGTGTTTGATTTTATAGGATCACCTATTCACCCCCCTCTTGGTGCTCTCAATTGGTATCAGAGCCGTACTCTTCACTTAAGGGACTAACTACCCGAAGAGATGGATCCTAAGGGTAAGAGGATGGTGATTAACGACAAGGAGAAGGAGTCTCTCTTCAACGAGCCAAGAGACGACAAGCCTACCGACTCAGGCTCGAGTCACAAGAAGAGAGACGGGAAGAAGAAGAGACGCATCAAGAAGATCATCTACTACGACAGTGATGCATCTTCTTCTTCACCAAGGGACGATGACGACTCTTCGTCAAAGAAGAAAATGGTTAATCAAAACTATTCATTTGATTATTCCCGTATTTCGTACAATTCGAATGCTCATTTGCTATTAATTCCACTTGGGAAACCCCTACATTTTGATGGAGTAGACTATTCTTTCTAGAGTTATAAAATGTGCAGACATTTATTTTCTCTCCATCCTAGTATCTGGGAGATTGTTGAAAACGAAATGCATTTTGATAGTACTGACAATCCTATTTTCATAAATGAGCAAATTCATAAAAATGCCCAAGCTACTACTGTCTTGCTAGCTTCACTTTGTAGGGATGAATATAATAAGGTGAGTGGCTTGGACAACACTAAGCAAATCTGGGACACCCTCAAGATATCTCATGAGGGAAACGACGCCACTATGATCACAAAGATGGAACTAGTGGAAGGCAAGCTAGGGAGGTTCGCGATGATCAGGGGAGAGGAGCCAACTCAGACCTACAATAGGCTCAAGACCCTGGTCAACAAGATTCGAAGCTATGGAAGCACAAGATGCACGGATCATGATGTCGTCCGACTCATGCTAAGGTCATTTACCGTAATCGACCCTCATCTTGTGAATCTTATTTGTGAAAACCCTAGGTACACCAAAATGACGCCCGAGGAGATCCTCGAAAAGTTTGTAAGCGGGCGCATGATGGTGAAGGAGGCGCGTTACGTGGACGACGCGCTAAACGGACCACTGCCCATCTACGAGCCGCAGCCCGTTGCTCTCAAAGCAACAAGCAGCAAGGAGGCGCTACCAAGCAAGGTAGCTCAAGTGGAGGCTACTGGACTCAATGAGGAAGAAATGGCGCTCATTATCAAGCGGTTCAAGACCGCGCTCAATGGACGCAAAGAGTACCCCAACAAGAATAAAACAAGGGGAAAGCGTTCATGCTTCAAATGTGGTAACACTGGTCATTTTATTGCTCAATGTCCCGATAATGAAAATGATCAGGCACAAGAAAGACATGGGATCGGAAGAAGGAGAAAAAGAAGAATTACAGGAAGGCGAGGCGCACCTTGGAAAAGAATGGGATTCAGACTGCTCCTCGTCCGACTTCGACGATGAAGGTTTAGCTGCCTCGGCCTTCGACAAGTCTTCACTCTTCCCCAACAAATGCCATACTTGCCTCATGGCTAAGGAGAAGAAGGTACGTATTCAAGATTCCCCTAAGTACTCTTCTTCTAGTGATGAGGAATCTTCTAACGATGAAGTAGATTACACTGACTTGTTTAAAGGACTAGATAGAGCTAAGGCAGACAAAATTAATGAATTAATCGATGCTCTCAATGAAAAAGATAGATTGCTAGAAAAGCAAGAGGATATTTTGTATGAGGAACATGACAAGTTTGTTAAGGTTCAAAAATCTCTTGCTTTAGAAGTTAAAAGGAATGAAATGTTATCCTCTGAGTTATCTGTTTGCCATGAATCTGTCTCTAGCTTAAAGAATTTAAATGAGGAATTAAGTGCTAAGCTAGAGGAAGTTAATAAAACTAGTTCATGTCTAGAGCATGTTGTTTGTAATAGATGCAAGGATTTTGATGTTGATGCCTATGATGAACATCTTGCTTCTATCACTAAATTGAACAATGAGGTGGCAAGTCTTAATGCTCAGCTTAAGACTTGCAAAGTTGAATTTGATAAACTAAAATTTGCTAGGGATGCCTACACTATTGGTAGACACCCCTCAATTAAGGATGGGCTTGGTTTTCGAAAGGAAACCAAGAACTTAACAAGTCAAAGGACTCCCGTTCTCAACAAGGAGAAAGGGAAGGCCCCTATGGCTAGTAGTGCTCAAAGGAACCATGCCTTTATTTATGATAGGAAAATTGCTAGTCATTCTCATAAGAGTTATGATCATGCTGCTTATGATTCACATGCTATGTTCGCCTCTAGTTCAACTTTTGTTCATGGTAGAAGTAGGCCTAGGAGAAATCATGTTGTGTCTCATGCTCCTAAGAAAATGTGCAATGGACTGTCTACTATTTATCATGCTTGCAATACTTCATTTGTACTCTCATGTAAGAATGCTAAAGTAGTTGCTAGGAAGTTGGGATCCAAATGCAAGGGAGACAAGACTTGTATTTGGGTTCCAAAAGTTATTGTGACTAACCTTGCAGGACCCAACAAGAGTTGGGTACCTAAAACCCAAGCTTAAATTGCCTTGCAGGTTTATACATCCGGGGGCTCAAGCTGGATTATCGACAGCGGATGCACAAACCACATGACGGCGAAGAAGAAAATGTTCACCTCCTACGTCAAGAACAAGGATTCACAGGATTCGATCATCTTTGGAGATGGGAACCAAGGCAAGGTCAAGGGATTGGGAAAGATAGCCATCACATCCTAGCATTCTATCTCTAATGTGTTTTTAGTTGAATCGCTCGGGTACAACTTATTGTCTATAAGTCAATTATGTAACATGGGTTGTAATTGTTTATTCACAAATGTAGATGTATCTGTCTTTAGAAGAAGTGATGGTTCATTAGCTTTTAAGGGTGTATTAGATGGCAAGCTCTATTTAGTTGATTTTTCGAAAGAGAATGCCGATCTAGATGCATGCTTAATAGCTAAGACTAGTATGGGCTGGCTGTGGCATCGCCGTCTAGCACATGTTGGAATGAAGAACCTTCATAAGCTTCTAAAGGGAGAGCATGTGTTAGGACTAACCGATGTCTGTTTTGAGAAAGATAGACCTTGTGCAGCATGTCAAGCAGGGAAACAAGTGGGAAGCACTCATCACAACAAGAACGTGATGACAACATCAAGACCACTGGAGCTTCTTCACATGGACCTCTTCGGACCCGTTGCCTACCTCAGCATCGGGGGAAGTAAGTATGGTCTTGTAATTGTTGATGACTTTTCCTGCTTCACTTGGGTGTTCTTTTTGCAGGACAAATCAGAAACCCAAGGGACCCTAAAACGCTTCTTAAGGAGAGCTCAAAATGAATTTGAGCTAAAGGTGAAGCAGATAAGGAGCAACAATGGGTCCGAGTTCAAGAATCTGCAAGTTGAGGAGTATCTTGAGGAGGAAGGCATCAAGCACGAGTTCTCCGCTCCCTACACCACAGCAAAATGGTGTAGTAGAAAGGAAGAACAGGACGCTAATCGACATGGCAAGAACGATGCTTGGAGAGTTCAAGACGCCTAAGCGGTTTTGGTCAGAAGCTGTGAACACAGCCTGCCACGCCATAAACCGGCTCTATCTGCATCGCCTTCTCAAGAAGACCTCCTACGAACTCCTTACCGGTAACAAACCCAATGTCTCTTACTTTCGTGTATTTGGGAACAAATGCTACATTCTAGTGAAGAAAGGTAGACATTCTAAATTTGCTCCCAAGGCAGTAGAAGGGTTTTTACTAGGGTATGACTCAAATACAAAGGCGCATAGGGTCTTCAACAAATCATTGGGATTAGTTGAAGTCACTAGCGATGTTGTATTTGATGAGACTAATGGCTCTCCAAGAGAGCAAGTTGATCTTGATGACATAGAAGAAGAAGAAGTTCCGACGGCCGCAATGCGCACGATGGCGATAGGTTAGGTGCGACCACAGGAACAACAGGAGCAAGATCAACCATCTTCCTCGACAATGGTGCATCCCCCAACTCAAGACGATGAATAGGTAGCTCAAGAAGAGGGGCAGGATCAAGGGGGAGCACAGTAAGAACAAGTGATGGAGGAAGAAGCACCACGGGTCCCCCAAACTCAAGCCTGAGCAACGATACAAAGACATCACCCTGTTGATCATATTCTGGGTGACATCAGCAAGGGAGTAACTACTCGCTCACGATTAGCTAATTTTGTGAGCATTACTCGTTTGTCTCTTCTATTGAGCCTTTCAGGGTAGAAGAGGCATTGCAGGATCCGTACTGGGTGTTGGCCATGCAGGAAGAGCTCAACAACTTCAAAAGAAATTAAATGAAGTTTGGAGCCTGGTGCCACGTCCAAAGCAAAACGTTGTGGGAACCAAGTGGGTGTTCCATAACAAGCAAGACAAGCACGGGGTGGTGACAAGAAACAAGGCTCAACTTGTGGCAAAAGGTTATGCCCAAGTCGCAGGTTTGGATTTTGAGGAGACTTTTGCTCCTGTGGCTAGGCTAGAGTCAATTCAAATTTTATTAGCCTATGCTGCTCACCATTCTTTTAGGCTATTCCAAATGGACATGAAGAGCGCTTTCCTCAACGGGCCAATCAAGGAGGAAGTATACGTGGAACAACCCCCTGGCTTTGAGGATGACAGGTATCCCGACCACATGTATAAGCTCTCTAAGGCGCTCAATGGACTTAAGCAAGCCCCAAGAGCATGGTATGAATGCCTTAGAGATTCCTTAATTACTAATGCTTTCAAGGTTGGGAAAGCTGATCCAACTCTTTTTACAAAGACTTGTGATGGTGATCTCTTTGTGTGCCAAATTTATGTCGATGACATAATATTTGGCTCTACTAACCAAAAGTCTTGTGAGGAGTTTAGCAGGGTGATGATGCAAAAGTTTGAGATGTCGATGATGGGCGAGTTGACCTACTTCCTTGGGTTTCAAGTGAAGCAACTCAAAGACGACACCTTCATCGCCCAAACGAAGTACACTCAGGATCTTCTCAAGAGGTTTGGGATGAAGGACGCCAAGCCCGCAAAGACACCGATGGGAACTAACGGGCATGTTGACCTCAACAAAGGAGGTAAGTCTATTGATCAAAAGGCATACCGATCCATGATAGGTTTATTACTTTATTTATGTGCTAGTAGACCGGACATTATGCTTAGTGTATGCATGTGTGCTAGATATCAATCCGACCCTAAGGAATGTCACCTTGTGGCCGTTAAGCGAATTCTTAGGTATTTAGTTTCTATGCCTTGCTTTGGAATCTGGTATCCAAAGGGGTCTACCTTTGACTTAATTGGATACTCAAACTCCGATTATGCTGGGTGCAAAGTTGATAGGAAGAGTGCATCAAGGACGTGCCAATTTCTAGGAAGGTCCTTGGTGTCCTGGAGTTCCAAGAAACAAACATTTGTTGCCCTATCCACCGCTAAGGCCGAGTACGTTGCCGCAGGACAGTGTTGCGTGCAACTACTTTGGATGAGGCAAACCCTTCGGGACTTTGGCTACAATCTGAGCAAAGTCCCACTCCTATGTGACAATGAGAGTGCAATCCGCTTGGCAGATAATCCTATTGAGCACAGTCGCACTAAGCACATAGACATCCGGCATCACTTCCTGAGAGACCACCAGCAAAAGGGAGATATCAAGGTGTATCACATTAGCACCGAGAACCAGCTAGCCAATATCTTCACTAAGTCTTTAGATGAGAAAAGGTTTTGCAGGTTGCTTAGTGAGCTAAATGTCTTAGATTCACGTAACTTGGATTGATCTATAGCATACATGTGTTCTATGCCTTTGATCATGTTACTTCATGCATTTGCATCATTTGTTATCTATTTATGGTGCTCAAGTTGTACAAGTGATGCCCGGACCTCACAAGTCCATATGCAAATGGTGCACATATTTAGGGGGAGTGTGCTACAACTTGATCCCTTTGAGACTAATCTGTTTGGTTGAGAACACTTGTTATAGTCTCAAAGGTACATTGAATGGGAAAATGGACTTGGACAACGCAAAGACTTCCACTGCACTCCGGTATTAGTGTATTTAATTCCAAGTTCATTCTTATGCTCTCATTGCCTTTTTACTCTTAATTGACATTTTTGGTGAGGCAATGGGGTTCAAGGGCCAAAAATGATCCCGTTTTGGTGCTTAATGCCAAAGGGGGAGAAATTAAGGCCAAAGCAAGCAAATGGATCAACCAACCACTTGTGAATTTTGATAGAGTTAGAATTTTTGATTTGACCAAAATACTCTTATTGCAAAATTATTGTCTCTTGTGGGAGAGAATTTTAATTATGGGAAAAGGGGGAGTTTTGGGCACTTGATCAATTTCACTCTTGGAATATCTCTCTATGTGCCCAAACAAGCGTGTTTTGACTTAGAGATAGGAAAATGAATTTGATTTGCAAAAACAAACCAAGTGGTGGCAAAGAGTGATCCAAATATGCCAAATCATAAGCAAAAATAATTTGGTCTTCAATTGCATTGATGTTGCAGCTCTCTTTTGTTGCTTTTTAATGTGTTGGCATAAATCACCAAAAAGGGGAGATTGAAAGGGAAATATGCCCTTGACAATTTCTATAAGTATTTTGGTGATTAGATGCCCAACACATCTTAATTGAATCCTTGTGTGCTAAATGTGGGAAAATTGCAAATCAAGGCACGAGGTATGTTTCTAGACTTAGTACATTGTTTTTGAATACTAATGTGTTTTGTCTAAGTGCTAGAAACATTGCAAAAGAAAGGGAAAAGAAATGGAAAAGACTTGGCTGTGTGTAGCCAAACTCCAGCTCGGCCTGGCACACCGGACAGTGTTCGGTGCGCCAGGCTGGTTAACGGTGAAGTGGCAGCTCTCGGAAATCGACGGAGTTGTATGGCTATAATTCACCGGACTATCCGGTGGTGCACCGGACTGTCCAGTGAGTCATCCACGATGAACTCGTCGCTCTCGGGAAAAGGAAAAGGCGATGTGGCTATAATTCACCGAACTGTCCGGTGGTGCACCGGACTGTCCGGTCAGCCAAAGACGCCAGCGCTAACGGTCGGCCGTGCGATCAACGCGCGACACGTGGCTTGCTCCAATGGTCGGCTGGGTGCACCGGACATTGTCCGGTGCGCCATCTGGCCCGGAGGAGCAACGGTCGGCTGTGCCCGATTTGGAAGGAAATCGCGCACCAGACATGCTACAGTGGCTGTCCGGTGGCGCACCAGACTGTCCGGTGTGCCACTCGATATAAGGCAAGGATAGCCTTCCATGTTGATCTCCAACGGCTCCTATCTGCCTTGGGGCTATAAAAGGGACCCCTAGGCGCATGGAGCAGGACACCAAGCATTCTCCAAGCATACTAAGACATCCAGACTCCGCTCCCACGCATTTGATTCATTGTGATAGTGATTTGAGCTTCATTTTGAGTTGTGAACTCCCTATGTTGTCCTTTGAGCTCAAGTCTTGACTTGTGTGCGTGTGTGTGCTACGGATTGAATCTTGTGTGTGTTGCTTTTCCCTCCCTTACTTCTGTGTTTCTTTTGTGATCATCACTGTAAGGGCAAGAGGCTCCAAAATATGGAGATTCCTCGCAAACCGGAAAATACTCTAAAGGAAAAGACTGTGGTATTCAAGTTGATCATCGGATCACTTGAAAGGGGTTGAGTGCAACCCTCGTCCATTGGAACGCCACAATGTGGAAGTAGGCAAGTGTTACTTGGCCGAACCACGGGATAAAAATCGCATGTCTCTTGTGTTGCTCTCTCTTGAATTGTTGTGTTCATAAGAACTCGCTTCAAAGCTACTTAGTCGCTAACACTCTAATAACTAAGTTTTGTGGCTATTTAGTGTTTGATTTTATAGGATCACCTATTCACCCCCCTCTAGATGCTCTCAGTGTTTTGCAAGGAAGCCACCACAAACCCTGGAGAAGCTTCTCTAGAAGATGGATGAGTATATCCGAGCTACCAATGATTTTCGCCAGAGAAGGGAGGAAGCTTACAGGTATTCTGAGATGACTAGGGGCTTCAGAGGAAGACTCCACCCCAGACATGTTAGAACAATCCACAATACCAGCACAAATGATGATAGGATAAATCATACTCAGAGCAGCCAGCAAAGCTCACAACCTTCGGGAATGCAGCAAACCTCTTATAGGCCACCAACCCCAAGAGGCGAGGGGGGAAGCCTTGGAGGGAGGTTTGGCACTCAGCCCAGGAGATTGTTCTGCTTATTCTGTGGGGAGGATAAGGGACACACAACAAGGACATGCCAAGTCACGATCCAAAAGCAGAAGGAGATCGCTGAAGCCGAAGCACGGCAGAATCAGCCGAAGCAGGTCTTGCATACTGCTTCATGCTATTCATCATATATCCCTTAATACGTGGGCAACCAGCAACCCACGACATCAGTTGCTTTGGCAAGTCATTCTCAAGTTGCATGGGCTTAGTTACCATCACCACCACCTTCACTACCGCCTACATTGGTTCAAAATCAGCAGCCAGAAGGGCATCGCTAGGCGCAACAACAGTGCGACACTCGGGAGGAGTCCGAAGCTCGCACAGTCAATAGCATTGTGCCCGAGTCGACATATTTATTAAAACAACCTAGGGGTTTGATCAGAAAGTTTCCTAATTCAATGTATTTTTACTTTTTTGCCTTTATATTTCCCTTCCAAAAGATAATAAGGAGTTTTAACCTTCGGCCTGATGTAATAAATTTGTGGTTACACCATCGAGTGTAACAAAAAAGGTGAAGAAGTTGTAGCGGGTTTTCTGAAGCTAGTGGAACTTTGCAAAGGCCTCGTAGTGTTACCCTGCCTCGCTTCTTTGGTAGAGGTGCTTGGGAAGTCGCTATCCCTTGGCATATGGGTAATATGACTTGTGGATAAAGATGTGCAACCTCTGCAGAGTGTAAAACTGGTATATCAGCCATGCTCACGGTCATGAGCGGCTCGGACACTAACATGATTAATTTATGCAATTAAATTCAATTTGTCATTTGCATCGCTGTAAACCCCTAAAATTTGTATAAGGTAAAAAATAATAAAATGAATAAATACATGGATTTACATAAAAGTGTTTTGGGAATTATGTATTTTTCCTTTTCTTTGTGCATACTCACTTAAGAGAAATAAAGCAGTCAAATAACAAATAAATAAATATAGAAATAGGCATCTCATGCTAAATTTTTCTTGTATGTTACATTTGTATCCAAATGTATGAGACAAGTTTAAGTTTGAAAAAAATAGAATTTAAAAATAGAAAAGGAATTAAGAAAATGAGAGAGGGAATTTTAATGAAACCATTTATTCCTCCCATAAATAAATAATAAGGAAAATAATAAATAATAATATTGAAAATAGTAGAGTCCATATTTATATTAGTATTAATTCTGACACTTGGGAGATTTGAAATTGGAATTTTGAATTTGAACTAAATTTGGAGGAAGAACTCTGAAATAAAAAGAAAAGATCAAACCTATGAGCCTCGTGGGCCGAATCTACACCAGCGTCGTTCTCCCGCCGGAATCCTCGCTGTTCGTTGCAACTAACCCCCCTAATCCTGCACTGATCTCGGGGTCGAGCCGGCCATGGGCGTACCCATCCCTAGCTATAAAACCGAATGTCGTACCCTCTCCATTGTCACTTTGTTGTGGCCACTTCTCTCCTTTGTCCAACTGCCGCAGTGCGCCCAATAGATTTTGGCGCTCTCTGGTGTGGACCGCCGCATGGATCCGATCGCCAACCCGCTACTTTCCTCGCCGTCTTTGCGCTGGCAGCAACTACCGCCGCAGCCAACTCCGGCTTCACGGACTCCAACCCAATCTGTCGTCGTTGTTCTTGCTCGGGAACAACGATGGGACCTCGGCAGGCGTTTCTGAGGGATCACGGGGGCGCAAGGAGGCTACCCCTACCACCAAGTCAGGAAACGGATGATCAAAGCTCTGGTAATTTCTCGCCATGGCACCAACATCGCTAAGAAATTGCCCTCACCGTTGGCTGGCTAACAGGTTGCGAGATTCGCGGTAGGGAGTCCCTCAAGCAGTTTCCATTCATTCCTTGATCACGTTGCACCAGTTGGTGTGTGGGTAGGACATCGGATCGTGCGGATGGGCCAACTCCGGCGGGTCACGCCGCCGCGTGGGAATTCCGTGTCGCTGGCATGCGCGCCTGAGGTAGGGGGATGTACCAAGACCGTGGATCTGTGTGTGGACAGCACAGATTAAAACGTGAGATAACCCTGCGCTCGGAGTTAATTCGGGTTGCTGGATCGGATACGGACGGGTGGGATTAGATTCCGTTTATTTAAAATCACGGTCGTCGATCACTGAGTGGATGGCCATTAGCGCGTACCGGTTCGGGAGCATGGGATTCTAATCTGAACCCATGTGTCGCGATCGGACGGCTCACAGTTAACCATACCCCTTCGACCGGGGTAAATTGCAAAAGAACCCCTGACTTTATTCTGAATTAACCCGCGATCCGCAGTTGCAGTGCGCTGGGTCTCGGGATTCTTACGTGGTGGCCCCTGGCTTTTGGTTTATTTACGCGCGCAGTCCAGTAACCAAGGAAATTGAGAAAAACAATATAGAAATTGATTTTTTTAATACAAAAACAATTCTAGAAACTTGTAAAATTCATATAAAATTCATTTTAACTTCTTTTTAGCCCATTCTAGTTCCTATAATTTTGTAATAATATTATTCATCACATAGTGTCTCTGGTTTGACATGAAAACTGTATTAAAATTATTCTCTTAATTAATCTTGTATCAAATACATAAAACCTTTGGAAATTCATAACGTCCCCATTTTAACTCTAAATTGACCCATTCTAGTTGCGTTAGTTTTATAATAAAATTATCTACACTTTGGTAACCTTATTTTATCATGAGACATGTTGTAAATAATTAATTTGTTTATCCTATGTTAATTGGATTAATCTATGTCTATTGGATTAACTTCTTTAATATTAATATATCATTCTGATCTAATGGTTATAATTTGACTAAGATGATCTTTAATCAAATAATGACTTAGATTAAAGTTGAGATAATTATTTATAGAATAATCTATCATATGATTTACACTAACCAATTTATAATATAGTTCAATATTTTAATCACATAGATCTTCTATAGATCATAACTCCTTAACCATAACTCCAATTTTAGTAGTTCTCGAACCTACGATCTCGTATCAACACATAGATTATTATTATGTAGTTTGTTCTTATGTTTGGTGTGATGTTAATTTTGTCTATATTATGTTTGTTCGTATTGCTACGACTAGCAGTGAGGTCACGAGGATCTGAAGAATCATCCTGGTACCTGGAATCTCAAGTCCCAGGCAAGTTGTGCCCTTTATCACTTCTTTTTACCCACTCATGTTCTTATTAATCATAATGATATGTATATGTTAATTATGATGGGACCCAATAGGTTACCCTAGTTTGACTATCTTTTGTTCACCACTGATATTTTGGGTACTACCTGTTATTGCTTTATGTGGTTTTGGGTATAGAGATACACATTATTCATGATTATACTTTTATTATCAGTTGTTATTTACTGTTTATGTTAAGATCATTATGTTAATTGGAACATGGAGCGACCACCCGGGAAAACAGTGCTACCACAAGGATGGTATGGGACGCCCTTGGCTGACTAATTAGGAAAGCTAGTGGAGGACTACCTTACCCAAAAGGGGCAAGGGCAGTAGGGGAGTGGTCAGTGTAGGGAGGCCCTTGGGTTGATTTTGCTGCGATGGTGGTCAGGCGAGGAGTCCCTGCATTGGAGCTTTCTAGAAACTGTAGCGGGTTTTCTGAAGCTAGTGGAACTTTGTAAAGGCCTCGTAGTGTTACCCTGCCTCGCCTCCTAGGTAGAGGTGTATGGGAGTCGCTATCCCTTGGCAGATGGGTAACATGACTTGTGGGTAAAGATGCGCAACCTCTGCAGAGTGTAAAACTAGTATATCAGCCGTGCTCACGGTCATGAGCAGTTCGGACCCTCACATGATTAATTTATGGAATTAATTCAATTTATCATATGTATTGCATTGAGGGTGTTGTTATCACTTTTGTTCTACTACTTAATTGGGTTGGTATTTACTTATACTTAGTAACTACTAATAAAATTTTGACCGACTTTAAAAGCAATGCTTAGCTTCAACCATCCTCTTTGGTAAGTCTTACACTTCACGTGAGCTCCCACCTTCGACGAGCTCATGCCCATTATTCCCCACAACTTGTCGAGCGATGAATGTATGTGAGCTCACTCTTGCTGTCTCACACCCCCACAGGTCAATAACAGGTACCGCAGGATGAGGCGCATGGAGGATGCTGTGATGAGCTTGTGAGAGGTCTAGATCGTCGTCTCCTAGTCAGCTTTGGGTTGCTGGATCGTTGTCTCCTTATGATGTAATTATTTATTTATTTTGTACAGAACTCCTATTATATAATAAAGATGTGACATTTGTTTCTGTACCACTATTCATCATGTGTGTGAGACTTGGTCCCAGCACACCTGGTGATTATTTCGTGCCCAGGTTTTGGACCCCTAAAACTCAGGTGTGACAGAAGTGGTATCAGAGCAATGTTGACTGTAAGACAAAACCTAGATAGAACTGGATAACCCTTACTTACTTATCTTTGCTACTCTGATTCTTTCTAAACTTTTCTTAATCATTTCTCATCCACTGCTGCTTTACTCTGATTACTCTTACCTTTTCACTTCTAAAAACAAAAGTGGATTTCACACTTTGAAATCCTGTACCTAATGTGACTTTTAGGAATAGGAGACCTAATCTTAGGAACAAAAACAAAACTATTTTTTCTAGTTATCTGTGCACTTGAATGTTTGTTCTTATGATACATGTCTGATTTGGATCTTTGATTGAGTGTGATGAGTTGTGGAGTAATGTCCATAATTGCATCTGCATATACACCTAGGCATAAGGGAGAATATTTATAAAATAACTAGACAACACATATTATCCCCCATTAGAAATATATCTAGCTTAATAGATCCATCTTATCTTAAAATATTCTCTTTTGTCTTAATAGATTCTTCTTATCTTGAGGGATTCATATTATCCAAACCACTTGACTTATCCCGCAATGATCATGATCTAACCCAAATTAGATCTTATCTAGTCCGAGCTAGTCATACCAATCTAACTTAGATCTGATCTAATGTGATAGATCAATCTAACCTAACAAAGTCTAACCTCAAGTTGAGCTAATCTAAATGTAAGTTGCTTAACAAGAAGGATAATACTGATGAAATAAATGAGACTCTACTCCTATAAAATATGTTTTAGTTTAATTCACTCTACACTAAATTAAGAACGATAAACCAACTCGGCCTTATGCAACTACCTTACCCATCCGATGGTTGCATAACCACTCTGTTTTAACCTATCAGAGACTCTGACCTACCTACACCATATAATCCATCCTGTTTCAAAAGACTCTAACATATCCTAACACTATTTATCCTACCCTATTAGATCTATCACCTAACTAGTCTATAATAGTCATATCGAATCCTATCTAATCTATTATGATCAAACCTATTGTGTGTCACTCAAACATGATTGGATAATACTGATGAAATAAATGAGACCCCACTCCTATAAACATGATTAACCTAATCTGGTTCCTTATACCAGCTCAGCCATATACAAGTACTTGACTTATGCGTTGGATTGCAAAATCTGTATAGACCAACATAAAATTATAAGCACCCAAGATTTTCAACTAACATAATTTATCCTACTCACATCTACCTACTTGTCCCTAAATAAATTAAACAGATCTTAACTAGTTTAATCTAGTCATACCAACCTAATCTAGATTCTATCTAATCTATTATGATCTAATCTAGAGTCAGTTACTTAATGCTGATGCAAAAGATAAGGCCATACTCCTAATTCACTTAAGCCTAGATTTGTGACTTAGATCAACTCGGCCAACTTGGCCATACACCAACGACCTACATCATGTAGTCTATCTCATCCATATCTATCTTAACCATATTCCTCAACTGTGGGGGACAGATATCCCCCCGGTCCACTAGAAGGCAAGAAGGCCTCACGGAAGACCCTAGGCCCATTATTCCGCGAGGCCGTCCCTTCGTGGGCCAGGGGAGGAACTTTCAACAGAGCGGATCAACACAAGAACGGATCGACTTGAGCCCGTATGGTTCGCCAAGCTTAAATGCTATCTGCAGCATTGATCCGACTTTCCCGAGTGGCGCCCTCAGACGTCGGAGCCGAAGGATTATGAGTCGGCGAGATTATAGGAAGATAAACTCAGTCGGTTCACTATTACATAGGAATACGTGGTTATCATATTTGCATGTAACGCCCCACGGTCGAATATATAAGGCCTAGGGAGCACCCCCTCAGAACGGATCTCATCTTTCAGCCATACATCCAACTCTCTGGTATCCTTCATACTAGAGAACTCTCTTGTAATCCACCACATAAAGTACTCACACCAGGACGTAGGGTGTTACGCATCTTCAAGCGGCCCGAACCTGTACAAAACTGTCCACTATCTCTCGTGCGTCAAGCGTGAACCATCGAGCTACAGTCAGTAACACCGTCCTACTCCAAAAAGCACCTCAAGGGGCAACCCCGGGTGCGCGGTTGGACCCAAAACACCGACAGCTGGCGCGCCAGGTAGGGGGTGTGTTACTGATCCAAGCTAGCTCAATGGCCGTCACTTTCCAGCACAAAGTCAGCCTTTGCCCTGGGTCCATGTTCTGCATTGGGACCATTTCATCCATAGCAGATGAGGAAGAAACTCTGCATCGCATCGCGGATTTGCCAGAGAGAAAGTCTTCCTCAACAATCTCTGGAAAAGTCAGAGCAAAGCAGGAAAAAGGGCAACCTCTGGCACTCCGAGCAAAGACCACCTTCAGCAAGCTAGGAGCTGAGGGTCCGTCTACCCAGAGAACTCCGCTGTCCACCTCTTCGATGGAAGAATGGACACGGATCACAAGGAAAAACGAGGCGAACAAGGTGAAGGATTGTCAAATCGCTCTTCTGGAACCTCCACCCTCAAAGGAGAACAAGAAGAAGCTCGTTACAATGACGGTTCCATTCTATCCCGATGTCCTCTTCATCGGGAGAGTAGAGTCGTCTCCCATCTCCAATGATGAGCCAACTGTGCCCGGGGAAGAACCTCCTCAACGAGAAGCCCGTCGACGTAGGAATTGGCGCTGAAATATCCGACGACATCATACGGCCGGAGAGCGTGATCCAGCACATCCCGTATCACGAGACGAAATCTCGGAGGTAGGAGAAACTTTGGACGAACGGGTCTTCAGGGAAAGGAGGAATTCCCGACGACACGACCGTCGGCAAGCTCAAGAGCAAGCTGAGCAGGAAGCAAGACAACGTGGGAGAACCCTCTTCTCAGACGAAACCTGAACCCCGACTTCGCCCGAGCCATGAACACGCCGAGTGAAGTTGGCGGAGTGTTGGCTCGGATAGTCGACGGCCTCCCTCGAACTCCGGATGCCGAGGGCTATCGGTGGCTGCTCACTCGGGCGGCGAATCATCTTCTACCTCTCGCTCATCTGCCGAGTTACCTACGGCACGCCATCAACAGTTGGCGAGACGCTCAGAGCTCCATCAACGCTTCGCGCGAGCAACGGCACGAGAACGAGATCCGGCGCCGAGAAAAATACGATCAGGATCATGGTGTCCCTGCGTGGAGTCAGGCTACCAGAGTTGAGTTGGCAACAGCTTCAACCAGCGGCACAACCCGAGGATGGTCGAGGCACCACGACAAAAACTCCCTCCCTGGGACAGACATCATCATCACCGACAGGAGGACACGTGTGGGGTATCGGCGCTCACTCCATGTCTTAGGGCCATTCAGTGGCCCCCTAACTTCAAGGTCTCCAACGCCTAAGCAGGATCCGGGAGGCTGGCTCGCCGTCTACACCACCGCTGCCCGGGCCGCTGGGGCGACTGAAGACGTGATGACCGCATACCTGCCCATCATCCTTGGGCAAGATGCACTGCAGTGGCTACGGCACCTACCCCGACACTGCATCGACGACTGGAGCGGCTTCAGCCAGCGCTTCACCGCCAACTTCCAATCCCTCTCCGACAAGCCGGCATAGCCATGGGACCTCAAGACCATCAAGCGCCGAGGGAATGAGACTCTTCGCTCATACCTCAAAAGATTTCAGACCATGAGGAATCGAATCCCCAAGGTTGCGGAAGCAGCAGTGATCGAGGACTTCTACCGGCTTTCCTCCGAACCATACTGCAGAAGGCGCCGACTACCTTCGAGCAGCTGTTCCGGGAAGCCGACCTCTACATCACCGTCGACGAACGGGCCCAGGACCTCATCGGAGGAGCAAAGCCTGCACCAGCGGCACCATGATGCGACACGAACCAATAACCCGACAAACGGAGAGAGAAGAGGCCTCAAGAGGAAGTCCACGCCGCCGGACCACCCACCTTTCGTGCCCGAGGAGGACCACGCGGGGGCGAACGAACACTGGACGACATCCTCGACGCCCAGTGCCCGTACCACAAGGACATGCGCCACACCCTCCAGAACTGCAGGGATTTCAAGCACTCCGTTGGGCACGGACGACCCTTCCAACCTCTACCACCTCCCCCACCTCGAGGGGCGCCCGGAGAACCTCGACAGCCCCAACAACCGCAAGGGGGAGGAGGCGGAGCGTTCCCGCGCATCGACGGGGAAGTCAACGTCATCTTCGGCGGACATGGGTCACAGGAAAGCAAGAGACAACAGAAACTCAACGACCGTCAGATACTGGTGGTGACCACTGGTCCTCCCGCTCCGTATCAATGGTCCGAGCACCCGATCACCTTCACTCGGGCGGATCAGTGGCTCAACTTCGATCACCCGGGCAAGTACCCGCTCCTCGTCGATCCGGTGATCCGAGAAAGCAGGATAAAAAAGGTACTAGTGGATGGGGGAAGCAGCATCAACGTCACCTTCCCCCGGACGCTCCAAGTCTTGGGAGTTCCCCTCAAAGAGCTCCATGAGTCGGACATTCCTTTCTTTGGCATCGTGCAGACTGAAGGAGAATATCCACTGGGACACATCTACATACCAGTCACCTTCGAAACTCCGAAAAATTACAGAACCGAGTTCCTGAGGTTCGTGGTGGCAAACTTCGACTGCGGGTACAATGCCATCATCGGCAGGCCAGGATTGGCAAAGTTCATGGCCATTCCACATTATACGTACATGATATTGAAGACGCCAGGACCGCAAGGAATCATAACTGTGCGCGCTGACTTCCAAGGCGCCGCAGAATGTTTCCGAGTGGTCATTCAGGTGGCCCATTCCACCAAACCGTCAGCGACTTCTACTGCGCAGGCGATCTCAAAGCCTGAGGAAGACCTCATGGTGCCTACGAACGAGGCTCAAGCTGTGACCTCTATGCGGCCGACCGAAAAAACCAAGAGAATCAACCTCGGGTTCGCCGATGAGCGCATGACCGCCATCATCAGTTCTAGCCTTGGTGATAAATAGGAAAGCGCGCTCGTCCAGTTCCTGTGAGATAACCGATACGTATTCGCATGGCAACCTGCGGATATGTCAGGAGTCCCGAGAGAACAGGTCGAGCACAAATTGAAGGTCTACCCCCAGGCGAGGCTGATCCGACAAAAATTACATCGCTTCACACCCGACAAGAGAGAAGCCATCCGTGCGGAGTTGGCTCGCTTGGTCGCGGCCGGATTCATTAGAGAAGTGTTACACCCTGAGTGGTTAGCAAACCCTGTTCTTGTACTCAAAAAAGAATAGAGTGGATTGGCACATGTGCGTCGACTATACGGATCTCAACAAACACTGTCTGAAGGATTCCTTCGGACTTCCCAGAATAGATCAGATGGTAGACTCAACCGCTGGATGTTCTATGTTGTCTTTCTTGGATTGCTACTCCGGGTATCATCAGATCAGCCTGGCAAAAGAAGACAAAGAAAAAATAGCATTCATCACCCCATTCGGAGCCTTCTATTATACCTCCTTGACGTTTGGCCTCAAAAACGCTGGAGCAACTTACCAGAGGGCTATTCAGACATGCTTAGCCAACCACTGGGGCAAGCGTGTGGAAGCCTATGTGGATGATGTGGTGATCAAGACAGAAAACTCAGAAAAATTCATTGAAGATTTATAGATGGTCTTTAACAGTCTACGGCGATATCGATGGAAGCTTAATCCTGAAAAATGCGTCTTCGGAGTACCAGCAGGAAAATTGCTCAGGTTTATTGTTAGCCACAAGGGAATTGAGGCCTGTCCAGAAAAGATCGAGGCTATCATGAGAATGGAAGCACCGCGATCACAGAAGAAAGTACAAAGACTTACCGGATGCATGGCAGCCCTAAGCAGGTTCATATCAAGGCTGGGAGAAAAAGGCCTACCGTTCTATAAGTTGCTTAAGAAGGTAGACAAATTCTAGTGGACTTCAGAGGCTCAGGAAGCTCTAGACGCACTGAAGAAATTCCTGACAACACCACCAGTGCTAAAACCGCCACGCTGAGTCAACCGGCTGAAGATCTTCTGTTATACATCTCTTGCACGACTCACGTGGTGAGCACCGCGTTAGTAGTCGAGCGAGCAGAAGAAGGACACGCGTACCCAGTGCAACATCCTGTCTTTATTATCAGTGAAGTCCTGGGTCCCTCGAAGAAGAAATACCCTCAAGTTCAGAAACTATTGTATGCAGTACTTCTAACTGCACGCAAGCTCCGTCACTACTTCGATGACCACAAAGTCATAGTAGTCACTGGATTTCCAATAGGGGATATTATCCACAATAAAGAAGCCATCGGAAGAATAGCCAAGTGGGCCTGTGAACTGGGAGCTCATGACATTGAGTTTCGACCTCGCATTGTAATCAAGACTCAAGCACTAGTGGACTTCGTATCAGAATGGACCGAGCAACAAGTGCCCGATAACCCGGAGATTGCAGAAGTATGGCGAATGTATTTCGATGGCTCGTTGAAGCTATAGGGGGCAGGTGCAGGGATCCTCTTCATCGCACCTGGAGGTGAACAACTCAAATATGCTCTTCAATTGTTATTCCCAGCGTCCAATAATGCAGCAGAGTATGAAGCTTTGATTCATGGACTGAACATTGCCATATCACTGGGCATCAAGAGACTGATGGTATATGGGGACTCCCTGGTGGTCATAAATCAGATAAACAAAGAGTGGGATTGCTCAAATGACTCCATGGGGAAATACTGCTTCGCCGTCCGAAAGCTGGAAGACAAGTTTGAAGGTTTGGAATTTCATCATGTGGAGAGAGACCGCAACACGGCAGCTGATGCATTGTCAAAACTAGGATCCAATCAGACTTAGGTCCCGCCTAGAGTTTTCGTCCAAGAAGTACTGCACCCGAGCATTTCACTAGATCGGGTAGAGGAATGCAATATTCTGAGCCAACCAGAGTCAGATTCTGATGACTAGAGGGAGCCAATCATCAAGTACATAAAGAATGAGGAGGAGCCGGATGACAAAAATGCAACAGAGCGCATTGCAAGGCAGTCAGCTCATTATACTCTCATTGGGGAAACACTATATAGAAGGGGCGCATCAGGAGTCCTCATGAAATGCATTCTTTCAGCTACTGGGAAGCAACTGCTAGATGAGGTCCATGTTGGGCAATGCGGGATACACGCAGCATCCAGGACTTTCGTTGGGAAGGTCTTCAGGTCTGGTTTCTACTGGCCGACGACAAAGAGTGATGCCGTCGAGTTAGTCCAGAGGTGCGAAGCTTGTCAGTACTTATCAAAACAGCAGCATCTACCAGCACAGCAACTGCAAACCATACCCGTAACCTGGCCGTTCGCGTGCTGCGGACTGGATATGATTGGACCTTTCAAGAAAGCTCAAGGAGGATACACTCATGTACTGGTTGCTATCGACAAATTCACTAAGTGGATAGAATTCCAACCCATTGCTTCTCTAACTTTAGCTAAGGCAGTGGAATTCATACAGGACATAATATTCAGGTTCGGGATACCGAATAGCATCATAACCGACCTGGGATCCAATTTCACAAGCTCAGAGTTCTTCGATTTCTGTGAACAAAAAAGCATTCAGATCAAATATGCCTCAGTGGTGCACCCAAGAGCCAACGGGCAAGTAGAAAGAGCCAACGGGATGATATTGGAGGCGCTCAGAAAGAAAGTCTTCGACAAGAATGAAAAGTTCGCAGGAAAGTGGATCAGAGAGTTGCCATATGTTGTCTGGAGCCTGAGGACTCAACCTAGCCGAGCTCTGCATGGAAACACTCCTTTCTTTATGGTCTATGGTTTGGAGGCAGTGCTACCCGCTGATCTCAAGCTTGGGGCACCGAGATTAATCTTTGAAAGCATAGCAGAAGCTGAAGCTACTAGACTGGAGGATGTTGATATACTAGAAGAAGAACGATTGAATACGGTGATTCAGTCAGCCCGGTATCAGCAAACTCTAAGGCGCTATCGTGATAAGGCCATACAGCATCGATCCTTCGCCGTGGGAGATCTCGTCCTTCGCCGAATTCTAACGGGGGAAGGACGGCACAAATTGTCACCACTATGGGAAGGACCATTCATAGTAGCAGAGGTCACTCGGCCTGGGTCATATCGTCTTACTCAAATGGACGGCACGGAAATTGGGAACTCATGGAATATAGAACATCTCAGGAAATTCTATCCTTAGCTAGACTTCAAGAGCTACTGGGACGACATTGTATTCTGTAAATTGGTAAACACATCATCAATAAAAAAGACTTCATTCTCAAAGGAACTCAAGCTGTTTATCGTTAATCTGCATACTTACTCGACTCAGGGTGACCACTATACCCTACTAACGGAGCAATCGGCTTAAGTCGGCAATAACTTAAGGCGGTGCGACATGCTCACGCTTACTTAACTCGGGGTGACCACTATACCCTACTAACGGAGCAATTGACTTAAGTCGGCGACGACTTAAGGCGGTGTGACATGCTCACGCTTACTTAACTTGGGGTGACCACTATACCCTACTAACGAAGCAATCGACTTAAGTCGGCGATGACTTAAGGCGGTGTCACATGCTCACGCTTACTTAACTCGGGGTAACCACTATACCCTACTAACGGAGCAATCGACTTAAGTCGGCGATAACTTAAGGCGGTGTGACATGCTCACGCTTACTTAACTCTGGGTGACCACTATACCCTACTAACGGGGCAATTGACTTAAGTCGGCGACGACTTAAGCCAGTGTGACATGCTCATGCTTACTTAACTCTGGGTGACCACTATACCCTACTGACAGAAGCAGTCTGTTTAAATCGATAGTACTTAAGTTAGTGCAGCGCGCTCACATCTACTCGATCCAACATAAGCACGTTTGCGATTACTCATCTTAGGGCGATCTCTATGCCTCGCGATATAAGAAGAAGTTTCAAAATCATCACACTGCATTTACTTCCACAATTGTAACCACTGTTGGATTCTAACAATAGGAAAATAATAATGGCATTCAGCACTGAAAACACTTTCTGACAGAATATTCAAGCACACTAACCACATACACAATGCATTCAGTGTTTCTACTTAGTAATGTTCTTCTCAGGAGCGACCGATGAAGAAGGGCGACTCGAAGAATCAGGAGCAGCATTCACATCTGCGACTATGTCGTCAGGGACAATAACATCGGATCTCCTCATCAAGATTCGCCCCGCGTGAATGGCTTTGTCCATAGCCTTGTCGCGCTGGGCCTTCAGAGTAGCAGAAGCGTCTTCAGCAGCCTTGATAGCCAGCCGAGCAGCTTCTAGCTCCTGGACAACTGATCTTTTGGAAGCACGCAGATCCTTGATGATGGAATCTTTACTCGACACCAATTGCCTAAGACGAATCATATCATCCAGGGACTCTTGTAGCTTGTAACGATGATTATCCAAATACTCCATGGTGAAACGATGGCTCCTCTCCAAGATAGTCAAAGAATTGCTGGCATCGCGATACAACTTGTCGAGGTTGTCACGAGAAGTTGCAAGGGCACGTTTTTGCTCCTGCAGACAAGAATCAGCTCTCAAACGTCAAACAAGCATTAAGAACATAGCAGAGAAAGCCAAGTAAAGCTTAATTCATTGGCCACCTTTTCAGAGTCAAGCTGAGCACTGAGAGAGGAATTCAACATGTTGGCATCATTCAGAGAAGCAGAAACCCAAGCCAAGTCTGTCTGACCTTGAGAATATTTCTCCTCAAGATCAGAGTACCGCCGGGCCATATCTAGCAGGAAACAGTTAAACAAGGGTATTCAGTCAAAGAGCAGATCAATCAAGTAGCCAAGGAGAAAACAAAGGGCACTAACCAGCATTTGCCATCTCCAAATCAGTTACCCGCTGCTGAAGCAGCACTAGATTCCAATGTGTTAGAGACATAACTCTTTCTGGGACAGAGGCACCCTGCGATCTCAACTGACCGGCCATCTCGTCAACCAAAGCCTAACATGGAAAACAAATGAGTACAAAGGCATTATTTCACCCGAAGTATAGCCAGATCGGGAAAAGTCAAATTACTTGGAGATTGGAGAAGAATGAAGGAAGCCCCAAGTCATGGGAAGTCTGTTAGTGACTTGACGAAGGATTATCAACCAAGGCAATCTGCAGAGCATCATTGGGGACCAACTCAGCATCACCAGCAGAAATCAAAACTCTATCATCAGGTGCGCCGGACTCTAAGGCGACTTCCTGACCCAAAGCACGCGCTGCTGCCATGCAATCAGAATGTGGAGGAGAAGACCCAACATGGACATCCATGGAAGTATGAGAAGGGGAACCCGCTCGGACACCCTCGGGGGCTGGGTCATAGCTCGCGCTGCCCACCCGAGCCAGATCATTACTGGCAACACCCTCGGGGGCTGGGTAAATGCTAGCGCCATCCTTGGGGAACAGGTTCTCTGTAGCAGCCACCTCTAAGGCTGATGGATTTTCAACCACTTCCATGGAAACAGAGCAATTTAGATCAGCCTCTTGACTCTTAAGACCATGCTCCAAGGTTGATGAGGCACGAGACACTGCTCGGGATGACTCTAACCCGACACCAGACATATCAGCACAGACTTCCATCATTCCACCATCTATCGACTCGGACAGCAGATCTTTAGGGACCATATCTTCGAGAGTCTGATCAAAATTTGCCAGAGACAATTCTTGCAGACCAACGAGAGCAGACAAAGCTGGAGAAGGAACACCACTACTCGCCCCACTGACTATATAGCGCCGATTGTTCTTCCGAAGTAAGGGGATTTCCTCCTCCTCTTCCTCATCCTCGTCAATAATACGAGCGGCACACCCATTGGGATCAGCTCTGGCCGGGTTACACCCATTGGGTCAGCATCATCAAGGTTACACCCATTGGGGTCAGCATCATCAAGGTCACACCCATTGGGGTCAGCTCCAGTAAAAATTAGCACTGGCACGTCCTCGGCAGCAGGAGCAGAAGGGCCGGCATCCTGATTCAAGCATGACACTCGCCGAAGCCGTCTCTTTTTCTTTTTCTTCCCCTCAGTAGGAGAAGCTGGATGACTGGCTTGGTGAGGACGCTTCGGGCAAATGCTATCAGATCTTTGAATGTCCAAAGTTTTTCCAGGCTCTGGGATAGTTACAACAACTAGTGTTTCAGCAGGGACCGAATCAGAGGAATCCTCGGCCAACATATCCAGCATAGCACTTATTTCTGCGTCGCTCGGGTTTATAGGCATCTCAAAATGAACATGCCTCTCATCATTGGGGATTTCACCAAGCGAATCAATAAAAGCCTCAACCCCTCGGGAGATGGTCGCACTCTAAGGCCCAAAACACTGTCACCAGCTGGAGGATTTGACACAAAACTGATGAAAGTCTTGGGAGGAGGCAGATTCTAGGCAGAATACGCAACAGGAGCACCGATATTTGACACCTTGCCTCTAAGAATCATCTCAAGACGGCTTACCAGATCCACAGCAGGAATCCTTCTGTTGGTAACCCGGGTTGAGTCAGTGATACCACGATACAGATAATCTGGGTACGCTCTGTCCTTCAGTGGCTGAATGTTCTTAAAAACAAAATTGGCAACCATAGCTTCAGCAGTCAGGCCTTTCTCCTTCAACAAACCAACCTCGGCAAGCAGAACCCTAGCCTCAGCTATCTCCAAGTCTGTGGGGGATTCAGTCCAACTTGAAGCGCGAACATCCGGCTGTCTCCCTTACCGAGGGGGGAGAGAATTCCTATGATTCTCCAGGATAAACCATTCCAGGCGCCATCCTTTGATGCTGTCCTTGAGTGGGATGTCGAGGTACTCTGTCTTCCTCCCACGGCGCATTTCCAAACTCGCACCACCCATGAGCTGGTGCTGTCCCCCGGCCATCCCAGGCCGACAGTGATACAAGTATTTTCACAAGCCAAAATGTGGCAGAACACCAAGGTAGGCTTCACACAAATGAACAAAGACGGAAACTTGTAGAATAGAATTGGGATTCAGATGAGTTAGATTCAGATGATAGAAATCAAGGAGACCGCGAAAGAAAGGAGAAATAGGGAGAGCAAGGCCACGGATGAGAAAAGGAATATAAATAACGGACTCGTGGGTGTCTTCTGTCGGGACAGTGACCCCACGGCAGATCCGCCAAGAACAAAGTTCCTTCGGAGGAAGAACTCCGACGGAGACAAGATGAAGAAGGTCGGACTCAGAAACAACAGACATGTGGTTACCTGCGAAAGGCAACTGGCTGCTGGGATCGATGGGAGGAATAGTCGCGGCAGATGAACTCTGATTTTTCTATTTGGGCACCATCTCAATCTCGCTGATGAACTCCGAGTGATTACAAGAAAACAGAGAAGGTCTGGATGCAAGTCTGTTAGTGACTTGATGAAGGATTATCAACCAAGGCAATCTGCAGAGCATCATTGGGGACCAACTCAGCATCACCAGCAGAAATCAAAACTCTATCATCAGGTGCGCCGGACTCTAAGGCGACTTCCTGACCCAAAGCACGCGCTGCTGCCATGCAATCAGAATGTGGAGGAGAAGACCCAACATGGACATCCATGGAAGTATGAGAAGGGGAACCCGCTCGGACACCCTCGGGGGCTGGGTCATAGCTCGCGCTGCCCACCCGAGCCAGATCATTACCGGCAACACCCTCGGGGGCTGGGTAAATGCTAGCGCCATCCTTGGGGAACAGGTTCTCTGTAGCAGCCACCTCTAAGGCAGATGGATTTTCAACCACTTCCATGGAAACAGAGCAATTTAGATCGGCCTCTTGACTCTTAAGACCATGCTCCAAGGTTGATGAGGCACGAGACACTGCTCGGGATGACTCTAACCCGACACCAGACATATCAGCGCAGACTTCCATCATTCCACCATCTATCGACTCGGACAGCAGATCTTTAGAGACCATATCTTCGAGAGTCTGATCAAAATTTGCCAGAGACAATTCTTGCAGACCAACGAGAGCAGACAAAGCTGGAGAAGGAACACCACTACTCGCCCCACTGACTATATAGCGTCGATTGTTCTTCCGAAGTAAGGGGATTTCCTCCTCCTCTTCCTCATCCTCGTCAATAATACGAGCGGCACACCCATTGGGATCAGCTCTGGCCGGGTTACACCCATTGGGTCAGCATCATCAAGGTTACACCCATTGGGGTCAGCATCATCAAGGTCACACCCATTGGGGTCAGCTCCAGTAAAAATTAGCACTGGCACGTCCTCGGCAGCAGGAGCAGAAGGGCCGGCATCCTGATTCAAGCATGACACTCGCCGAAGCTGTCTCTTTTTCTTTTTCTTCCCCTCAGTAGGAGAAGCTGGATGACTGGCTTGGTGAGGACGCTTCGGGCAAATGCTATCAGATCTTTGAATGTCCAAAGTTTTTCCAGGCTCTGGGATAGTTACAACAGCTAGTGTTTCAGCAGGGACCGAATCAGAGGAATCCTCGGCCAACATATCCAGCATAGCACTTATTTCTGCGTCGCTCGGGTTTATAGGCATCTCAAAATGAACCTGCCTCTCATCATTGGGGATTTCACCAAGCGAATCAATAAAAGCCTCAACCCCTCGGGAGATGGTCGCACTCTAAGGCCCAAAACACTGTCACCAGCTAGAGGATTTGACACAAAACTGATGAAAGTCTTGGGAGGAGGCAGATTCTAGGCAGAATACGCAACAGGAGCACCGATATTTGACACCTTGCCTCTAAGAATCATCTCAAGACGGCTTACCAGATCCACAGCAGGAATCCTTCTGTTGGTAACCCGGGTTGAGTCAGTGATACCACGATACAGATAATCTGGGTACGCTCTGTCCTTCAGTGGCTGAATGTTCTTAAAAACAAAATTGGCAACCATAGCTTCAGCAGTCAGGCCTTTCTCCTTCAACAAACCAACCTCGGCAAGCAGAACCCTGGCCTCAGCTATCTCCAAGTCTGTGGGGGATTCAGTCCAACTTGAAGCGCGAACATCCGGCTGTCTCCCTGACCGAGGGGGGAGAGAATTCCTATGATTCTCCAGGATAAACCATTCCAGGCGCCATCCTTTGATGCTGTCCTTGAGTGGGATGTCGAGGTACTCTGTCTTCCTCCCACGGCGCATTTCCAAACTCGCACCACCCATGAGCTGGTGCTGTCCCCCGGCCATCCCAGGCCGACAGTGATACAAGTATTTCCACAAGCCAAAATGTGGCAGAACACCAAGGTAGGCTTCACACAAATGAACAAAGACGGAAACTTGTAGAATAGAATTGAGATTCAGATGAGTTAGATTCAGATGATAGAAATCAAGGAGACCGCGAAAGAAAGGAGAAATAGGGAGAGCAAGGCCACGGATGAGAAAAGGAATATAAATAACGGACTCGTGGGTGTCTTCTGTCGGGACAGTGACCCCACGGCAGATCCGCCAAGAACAAAGTTCCTTCGGAGGAAGAACTCCGACGGAGACAAGATGAAGAAGGTCGGACTCAGAAACAACAGACATGTGGTTACCTGCGAAAGGCAACTGGCTGCTGGGATCGATGGGAGGAATAGTCGCGGCAGATGAACTCTGATTTTTCTATTTGGGCACCATCTCAATCTCGCTGATGAACTCCGAGTGATTACAAGAAAACAGAGAAGGTCTGGATGCAGAAAAGCAGGGCTAGGGCTCAGAATGCAGAGGCATGCGACGGCGAAGTACAAATGAGGTTTTCCCGGGCCAGATGCCATTTCTAAAAGTGCCCAGTCACCACTCGGTCGTTGTTTCCATAAACGCCGACGTGGCCTAATACAACTCAGCTGTTATTTCTAAAATGCTGACGTGCCAAGTCATCACTCGGCTGTTATTTCCAAAATGGTCGATGTGGCCTAATGTAACTTAGCTATTATTTCTAAAACGCTGACGTTACCAGTTATCACTCGGTCGTTATTTCTAAAACACCGACGTGACCCGTTATCACTCGGCTGTTATTTCTAAAACGCCGACGTTGCAAGTAATCGCTCGGCCGTTATTTCCAAAACAACAACGTGGCTCAAAAGGACTCGGCTGTTACCTCTAAAACGCCGGTGTCGCAAAAAGAACCACTCGGTTACCATCTCTAAAAATACTAACAGTAAATCAGTCGTTTTTTCTCTACGAATATGTAGGCAGATCTAAAAAAACAACTCAATGATTCCAAGTCATTACTCAAGCATTACTTCCGAGAACAACGGCTATGTTAAAGCATAAACACGATTCATCGACCGACTGAAAAAGGAACGGCGACAAAGCAAAGAAACACTGAATGGGATGAAGTCTTCTTCATTATAAAAGGAGGGGGAGTATTACCAAACTTAAAAAACAACTCATTATGAGTCGGTTTTCTCCCCACTATTCGATACATTACACTACTACATTACATTTCACTACACTATACTACTAACTACCACTACATTATTCTACTAATACTACTTCTACTACTACCTATCTATACTAATACTTAAACCAATGGCGCTTAGCCACTGGCCTTGTTGTTGCCCCTGCCGCTGTCGTCGCCGTCGTCGCCCTTGCCGCTGCCGTCGCCGCCGTCACCCTTGCCGTCACCTTTGCCATCGCCACCGTCGCCCTTGCCGTCACCTTCGCCGCCGTCGTCGTCGCCATCGTCGTCGCCTCCGCCGTCGTCGTCGCCCTCGCCATCGCCGCCACCGCCGCTCTCCTCGGACGAGTCCGAGGAGTTCTCCTCGTCCGAGGAGACCTCCGACTCATCCGAGCCCTCGAGCCCGACGCGCTCGACGGCCTGGATGTAGCTCCACACCTCCACGGCGATCCTCTGGGAGTCGTCTGAGTCATCAGACGACGCCGGGGGAGAGGCAGGGATCGGCGACCCCTCGGACTCGGAGGAGAACTCCTCCTCCGAGTACTCAGAATCGCCGAAGTCCTCCGAGGGAGGAGTCGGCTCGCGTTTTTGCTTATCGCCGAAATGGTGTGAAGAGCTCCTGCCTTTCTTGCTCTTGCGCATGGCGGAGTAGAAGAAGAAGAAAAGAGAATAAGCAACAAGCGGCAGTAAGATATGTGAAGATGACGGAGAAGCAAGCATGCTATTTATAGAAGAAGAAGGCAACTGCTCACCTCCTATCACGGCCACTGAACAGTCACAAAAATTCAATATGCAATTCAAATCGTCTGGAAACACGTCAGGCGGCTGGCGCCGTTTCACGTAACACGGCACCCATTGGGACTCAAGTCAACTGCATGGATGATATGATTACACTCGTGGTCACATCGAGTTACTACTCAGGGACAGTTCGCTAAATGCTCAGCGCACCAAGCCGTCCCTTGCCCACACCCATTGGGGGGGACGTCTAGGAATTTTCAATAGATTTTCCCAAGCAGTCGCATCCATACAGTATACGCAATGAATACGTCAAGACAGAAGGAAGATATCAATGGAGATCAAAGGAAATCCAAAAATAGCCGATGAAGTACAAGTCTAATCAACAGGAGCAGTAAAGCACAGAGCGAAATAATGACCAGCCAAGGGCCATCTACCGGATGTCCAATCCATCGCCGATCAAGTAAATTTCAAGCCAGTGCATGGTCATGCCATATTGATGATCACAAAAAGACAAAACTATATGCTGATCTCTAAAGCATAAACTGAGGAGACAATGCTGATCTCTAAGGCATGAGTCTAAATCGAAGACAATGGTTTTTGAAAAATCATGGAATGAAGACCTTTGAGTGGATTATTTTCAGTAATCCACTCAAAGCTCGGGGGCTACACCCATTGGGTGCACCTCCGGTGCACCCAATGAATCATGAGATCCCGAAGAACAAGTGCTAATCTCTAAAGTATAAGCTGGTGATAAAATGTTGATTTCTAAAGCATCTGTCTAAGTCGGAAACTATGATTCTTAAAGAAGTATGAGATGAGGACCTTTGAATGGATTATTTTCAGTAATCCACTCAAAGCTCGGGGCTACACCCATTGGGTGCACCTTCGGTGCACCCAATGAATCCTTAACCCCTGAGAGCAAAGCGTCGACCTCTAAGGCACGAACAGAGTACCGATCACTGAAGATTAAAAGCAAAAAACTGAAGAACGAAGCCAGAAAAAGATGACAGAAGACCATTCTTACCAAGTTACTCGGAGCTGGAGGTAACAACTCAATAGACATGTTTCAAAATCGCAAGATGGACCTGGAATCTTTGGGCCGATTATTTCAAAATCAGCACAAAGATTGGGGGCTTGTGGGGGACAGATATCCCCCGGGTCCACTAGAAGGCAAGAAGGCCTCACGGAAGACCCCAGGCCCATTATTCCGCGAGGCCGTCCCTTCGTGGGCCAGGGGAGGAACTTTCAACAGAGCAGATCAACACAAGGACGGATCGACTTGAGCCCATATGGTTCACCAAGCTTAAATGCTATCTGCAGCATTGATCCGACTTTCCCGCGCGGCACCCTCAGACGTCGGAGCCGAAGGATTATGAGTCGGCGAGATTATAGGAAGATAAACTCAGTCGGTTCACTATTACTTAGGAATACGTGGTTATCATATTCGCATGTAACGCCCCACGGTCGAATATATAAGGCCTAGGGAGCACCCCCTCAGAACGGATCTCACCTTTCAGCCATACATCCAACTCTCTGGTATCCTTCATACTAGAGAACTCTCTTATAATCCACCACATAAAGTACTCACACCAGGACGTAGGGTGTTATGCATCTCCAAGCGGCCCGAACCTGTACAAAATTGTCCACTGTCTCTCGTGCGTCAAGCGCGAACCATCGAGCTACAGTCGGTAACACCGTCCTACTCCAAAAAGCACCTCAAGGGGCAACCCCGGGTGCGCGGTCGGACCCAAAACACCGACATCAACTCTGAAGAATTACACTAACCTCAAATCAATGAGACCAAGACCGGAGAATAAAAGATCAACATCAACAAGGAAGGATATAACAGTCAAAGCGAATCTCGAGATGAATCAAGACTTAAACATTTTGGATAAAGTCTTTTCCTCGCCATAATCTTTCTTACCTTAACCTGTCCAGCTTATATTTTACATAATAAGTAGCTGGATACCTATGCTCTCCTAATCACCCACTATTGATTATAAAAAAATGAGACTCAGGATTTTTTATATATAGACGAAAAAACGAACTACAAACCAATCCTTCTTTATCCCTTTTCTTACAAATCTCGAGGACAAGATTTCTGTTAAGGGGGTAGGATTTGTAAAGCCCTAAAATTTGTATAAGGTAAATAATAATAATAAAATAAATAAATAAATACATGGATTTAAATAAAAGCGTTTTAGGAATTGTGTTTCCCTTTTCTTTGGGCATACTCACTTAAGAGAAATATAGCAGTTAAATAATAAATAAATAAATAAATATAGAAATAGGCATCTCATGCTAAAGTTTTCTTGTATGTTGCATTTGTATTCAAATGTATGAGACAAGTTTACGTTTGAAAAAAATAGAATTTAAAAATAGAAAAGGAATTAAGAAAATGAGAGAGGGAATTTTAATGAAACCATTTATTCCTCCCATAAATAAATAATAAGGAAAATAATAAATAATAATATTGAAAATAGTAGAGTTTATATTTATATTAGTATTAATTCTGACATTTGGGAGATTTGAAATAGGAATTTTGAATTTGAATTAAATTTGGAGGAAGAACTCTGAAATAAAAAGAAAAGATCAAACCTATCAACCTTGTGGGCCGAATCTACACCCCTCGGCCCACACCCTCGGCCGCTCGGCCGGTCATCCGTGCTCTGCGCCCGTGTTTCACACTTCGTGTCTCTGGGGCGGGCCCCAGTTGCCAGATTCATCCTCAACCAAATCGCGGGGGCTTAGGGCTGATGGCCCAATAAAACCGAGCGTCGTTCTCCTGCCGGAATCCTCGTTGTTCGCCGCAACTGACCCACAAATCCTGCGCTGATCTCAGGGTCGAGCCGGCCATGGGCGTACCCATCCCCGGCTATAAAACCGAATGCCGTACTCTCTCCGTCGTCACCTTGCCGAGGCCGCTTCTCTCCTTTGTCCAGCTGCCGCAGTGCGCCCAATAGATTTTGGCGCTCTCTGGTGTTGTGGACCGTCGCATGGATCCGGCCGCCAACCCGCTACTTTCCTCGCTGTCCTCGCGCTGGCGACAACTACTGCCGCGGCCAACTCCGGCTTTGCGAACTCCAACCTGATCCACTGTCGTTGTTCTTGCTCGAGAACATAGATTGGACCTCGGCAGGCATTTCTGAGGGATTACGAGGGTGCAAGGAGGCTACCCCTACCACCAATTCGGGAAACAGATGATCGAAGCTCTAGTAATTTCTCGCCATGGCACCAACATCGCCAAGAAATTGCCCTCACCATTGGCTGGCTAACAGGCTGTGAGATTCACGGTAGGGAGTCCCTCAAGCAGTTTCCATTCATTCCTTGATCACGTTGCACCGGTTGGTGTGTGGGTAGGACATTGGATCGCGCGGATGGGCCAACTCCGGCGGGTTGTGCCGCCGCGTGGGAATTCCGTGACGCTGGCATGTGCGCTGGAGGTAGGGGATGTACCAGGACCGTGGATCTGTGTGTGGACAGCGCAGATTAAAACGTGAGATAACCCTGCGCTCGGAGTTAATTCGGGTCGCTGGATCGAATACGGACGGGTGGGATTAGATTCCGTTTATTTAAAATCACGGCCATCGATCACTGAGCGGATGGCCGTTAGCGCGTACCGATTCGGGAGCGTGGGATTCTATTCTGAACCCTTGTGTCGCGATCGAATGGCTCACAATTAACCGTACCCCTTCGATCGGGGTAAATTGCAAAAGAACCCCTGACTTTATTCCGAATTAACTCGCGATCCGCGGTTGCTGTGCGCTGGGTCTCAGGATTCTTATGTGGTAGCCCCTGGCTTTTAGTTTATTTACGCGTGCAGTCTAGTAACCAAGGAAATTGAGAAAAACAATATAGAAATTGATTTTTTAATACAAAAACAATTCTAGAAACTTGTAAAATTTATATAAAATTCATTTTAACTCCTTTTTAGCCCATTCCAGTTCCTGTAATTTTGTAATAATATTGTTCATCACATAGTGTCTCTGGTTTGATATGAAAACTATAATAAAATTAATCTTGTATCAAATACATAAAACCTTTGGAAATTCATAACGTCCCCTTTTTAACTCTGAATTGACCTGTTCTAGTTGCGTTAGTTTTGTAATAAAATTATCTACACTTTGGTAACCTTATTTTATCTTGAGACATGTTGTAAATAATTAATTTGTTTATCCTATGTTAATTGGATTAATCTATGTCTATTGGATTAACTTCTTTAATATTAATATAGCATTCTGATCTTATGGTTATAATTTGACTAAGATGGTTTTTAATCAAATAATGACATAGATTAAAGTTGAGATAATTATTTATAGAATAAAGTCTCATATGATTTACACTAACTAATTAATAATATAGTTTAATATTTTAATCACATAGATCTTATATAGATCATAACTCCTTAACCATAACTCCAAGTTCAGTAGTTCTCGAACCTACGATCTCGTAGCAACGCATAGATTATTATTATACAGTTTGTTCCTATGTTTGGTGTGATGTTAATTTTATCTATACCATGTTTGTTCGTATTGCTACGACTAGCAATGAGGTCACGAGGATCTGAAGAATCATCCTGGTACTTGGAATCTCAAGTCCTAGGCAAGTTGTGCTTATGCCCTTGATCACTTCTTTTTACCCACTCATGTTCTTATTAATCATAATGATCTGCATAGGTTAATTTTGATTGGACCCAATAGGTTACCCTAATTTGACTATCTTTTGTTCACCACTGAATTTTAGGGTAGTACCTGCTATTGCTTTATGTGGTTTTGGGTATAAAGATACACATTATTCATGATTATACTTTTATTATCATTTGTTATTTACTATTCATGTTACGATCATTATGTTAATTGGAACATGGAGCGACCACTCGGGAAAGTAGTGCTACCACAAGGGTGGTATGGGACGCCCTTGGCTGACTAATTAGGAAAGCTAGTGGAGGACTACCTTACCCAAAAGGGGCAAGGGCAGTAGGGGAGTGGTCAGTGTAGGGAGGCCCTTGGGTTGATTTTGCTGTAATGGCGGTCAGGCGAGGGGTCCCTGCATTGGAGCTTCCTAGAAACTGTAGCGGGTTTTCTGAAACTAGTGGAGCATTGTAAAGGCCTCATAGTGTTACCCTGTCTCGCCTCCTAGGTAGAGGTGTATGGGAGTCGCTATCCCTTGGTAGATGTGTAACATGACTTGTGGGTAAAGATGTGCAACCTCTGCAGAGTGTAAAAATGGTATATCAGCCGTGCTCATGGTCATGAGCTGCTCGGACCCTCACATGATTAATTTATTGAATTAAATTCAATTTGTCATATGCATTGCATTGAGGGTGTTGTTATCACTTTTGTTCTACTACTTAATTGGGTTCGTATTTACTTATACTTAGTAACTGGTAATAAAATTTTGACCAATTTTAAAAGCAATGTTCAGCTTCAACCATCCTATTTGGTAATCCTTACACTTCACTTGAGCTCCCACCTTCGGCGAGTTTATGCACATTATTCCCCACAACTTGATGAGCGTTGAACGTATGTGAGCTCACTCTTGCTGTCTCAAAGCCCCCACAGGTCAAGAACAGGTACCGCAGGACGAGGCGTATGGAGGATGTTGTGATGAGCTCATGAGAGGTCTAGGCCGTCGTCTCCCAGTCAGCTTTGGGTTGCTAGATCGTTGTCTCCATATGATGTATTTATTTATTTATTTTGTATAGAACTCCTATTATATAGTAAAGATGTGACCTTCATTTCTGTACCACTATTCATCATATGTGTGAGACTTAGTCCCAGCACACATGGTGATTATTTCGCGCCCGGGTTTTGGACCCCTAAAACCCGGGTGTGACAATCGCATTGTGGTTTATTATTAATTTGATCTATTATTACTCTTGTTTGGTATTTACTTACATTTAGTAACTGCTAATAAAACTTGACCACTTATTAAAAGCAATGCTCAGCTTTAACCATTATTTGTTGATCAGCCTTACACTTCACATGAGCTCCCACCTTTGGTGAGTTCATGCACATTATTCTCTACAACTTGTTGAGCTATGATCTTTTGTGAGCTCACTCTTGCGATATATAAACCCCTCACACAGGTGAAGAGCAGGTGGTCCAAGAGGAGCCGCCCTATAATGAGGAGTAGAGTTGATCTACGTGGCGCCTCTTAGTCAGCTTGATGGCGCTAAGAAATAATATTTAGTTCATTTTATTGTTATCATTTATTTTTATAAGACTTCTGCTATGTAATAATGATATTTGTGACATTTATCTCTATACACTTTGTTATTATATGTGATGTTCTTCTTTGGCACACATACGAGACGCACCCGGCTTTATCCCTTAAATCCGGGTTTGACACAAAATAACTAAATACATTACACCATATGATGACATGATCCTCCACAACCATAGTTGACTAGGAGACGACGGTCTAGACCTCTCCGAACTCATCTGCATAGTAGTCCTTCTTCGGCGGTACATGTTCTTGATCTGGTGTGATTACAGCAAGAATGAGCTCCCATATGGTCATCGCTCAACAAGTCTGGGTAAAAGTGTAGTGTAAGGCTTACCATGGATGTGGTTGAGGCTGAGCATGGCTTTTAATTAAGTTAGTCAAAATTTTATTAGAAATTACTAAGTATAAGTGTATACCAACCCAATAATATAAATGATCATAAATAAAAAAAATGCATGGAATGCATTGCTTGAAAGGTTAAGTTTAATTCCATAATTTACTGATGTGAGAGTCCGAACCGCTCTTAACCGTGAGCACGACTGATATATCGGTTTTATACTCTATAAAGGTTGCACATCTGTAACCATAAATCGTGTCCCTTTTTCGCCTCGGGTTGTACGGACCCTTAAACACTTCCAAGGTGAGTTGGCGAGGGCACACTATGAGGCCTTTACAAAGTTACACTAGCATGAGAAAATCCGCTACGGTTTTAGGCTAAAGGAAGCATAAGCCTTTTTCTACGGTATGTAACCCCATCGTAGTAATTACAGTCAGCACAATGCTTGTAGCATACTCCCCGCTTGCCCCTTACGGGAAATGATTATGTCACATTAGTTTTCCTAATTAATTGGCCAAGATCATAGCCATATAGTCTTGTGGTAGCACTGTTGTCTCGGGTGGTCGCTCCATGTTACAATTACCAAAATGATCTTATCATGCATAATAATAAAGCCAACAATAGTAATAAGGTATGATCATAATTTAGATATAATATTAATCCAAAAATCAGGAAGAGCAATAGCAAGGCTACCTAATAATTATTTGTATGTAAGGTATAGGGTGAACAAATTAGTTAACCTATTAGGTTCCATCAATTTAACCTAACTACGCAGTGGTGATTAATAGGATTATAAATATTATGTCACACCCGGTTCTAATGGGCAGAGCTGGGTGCATAGCATATGTGTGCCAGGATCTATTTCCACACATATGTTGATGTTACAAGTGTAATATATCAAAAGAACAATGCATAAAAGCGTAAATAACGATTATATTAACATATTACACTTCGAACAAAAATAATGTCTTAACCTTTATTTATCAAAGTACAGCGAAACATGGACATCCATCCACAGGAAGATGACCGGGGGTATCACTAGACTAGCATCCATGGAGTTCAGCATCATATCTTCATCTGCAACTTCTGATCAAAATTTAAGCAAGGGTGAGCTCACTTATGGTCAGGGCTCAGCAAGTGGGGGAAAAACTAATGCAAGTTTAACAAGGTGAGGCTAAGGTTGAGCAGTAAGCATTTTAGTTGGTCAACATTTTATTAACAACACCTGTCTTACTAATAAGTGTGAATCCCAAGTATTCCCATTAGACAAAGGTATAAGAGTATATCAAAACACTTAAGTGAAACCACTTAAGGAAACCATTGGCGGATCATCAGATCTCGATTTATTTCCATCTTCAAGTTCAATTATCATGTGAGGAGTCTAGGCTGCTCTTAACTGTGAGCATGGCTGATACATCAGTTTTACACTCTGCAGAGGTGGCGCATATTTACCCATGAGTTGCGATTCCCTTCTAGCCCAGGTTAGCTATACCCGTATTCACTTCCGAGGTGAATGGCTAGGGTCTCACTACGAGGCTTCTCCCTAGAGTCCTCATTACACAAATGCTGGAAATGGTAAACTGCATAAGGTACACCTACCGTAACCAACTTATAGTCCAGACTACAGGGTAAAGCTTTGGGAACTATGCCTGTATCCAATCTGCCTGAGCCAGAACTATAAGAGCTTGCCAGATGCCCCCGTTCCGGTCCACCATGACCAGCACCCAACATAATACTTCCCTAGTTATTTAGCCAAGACCAGAGCCATGATAGTTCTCATGGTAGCACTGTTTTCCCAGGTGGTCACTCCATGTTCCAATTAATATGCAATAATCTTGTTTAACCATCGGGTTAACAACAATAATGTAAACTTACCATTTGGAACATTAATATCATAAGCGGGAGTGACTGCATAAAGTTAAGTTGTAGCAATAGCATAGCTACGAAGGTAAAGTATAATACCCAAGTTTGATCAAGGAATATGGTAGAAAAGGTTAGGTGTATCCGAATAGGTAACCCATCAAATTATGCATATATATATATATATATATATATATATATATATATATATATATATATATATATATATATATATATATATATATATATATATATATATATATATATATATATATCGAAGAATTAACTTTATTAAATGTATTGTTTGGGATCAAACAGAGTATGCAGAGGGAGAAGTCCACTTGCCTTGCTTATTGAAAACTTGAGGTTCTTCCACGGATCGGAATAGATATTGATTCTTAACTACTAGATCAACCACTGAATATCACACAAACAAACAAGAAGAACAAACACCACTCAATAACATACACCATTCACCATACGAAAAGCTAAAAGAAAGCCTAACGAAAAGAGTGTTCGTTTTTCAAAAACATCGCAAGTAATAGTTATAATGAGAGGGTATTCTTTTCAAAAATGTGTAATCTATACTTTATAAAACAAGACATGAGCTTAAAATATCTTAATTAAAATATACAAATATTAGGTTCACCAAATTAATCTTTTATAAAACGTCATATGTGATATGTCTAAGATTAAGGGTTTATAAGATGATAAAACAAGTTATAACAATATTAAACCTTTTTAACCTTGTTAGAAAAGATATATGTTATATATCTAAGATTAATGGGCTACGAAACACGCTATTAGTTTTTAGAAGCATTATGGAACATCTTATAAATCATTGTTAAACATTCACTTATGATAAACTAAGATATAAGTCTAAATAGGTTTTATGTGGAAAGATCATTATTATTAAACACTTATTTTATGAAAAGCTAGGTTATAGGCCTTAAGTGGATTTTCATGTAAAAGATAATGAACAAATAACTATCTTTTAATTTCATTAGAAAACACATAGCCTATATTATTATATTTGAAGTCAATATATAAATTAAAGTTTTAAGTTATAAAAGAACTTAAACGCTTGTTACTTTATTTTATCCTTTAGGAAAAACTAAGTGACTCGTATATAATGTGAACTAAATTCTATGAAATCATTAATCATGTCATGAATCTAGTTAAGAACAAATTGACTATAGGTTTGATTAATAAATTATGATAAAGGATAATTAATCTATTAATTATCTTTAATTCTATTGTAGGAACAAATGATCTAATTCATTAGAAAGGAAATTATGTATAAACTATCATTTTAGTTATGATGGTGTGAACACTTAATTAAGCCATTATATCATTATTAGAAAAGTTATATGACATATTACTATTGTAAAGCATATAATTATGGATACTTAAATATGAGACTAAATGAGTTTTATGTGAAGGGATAATAAATGATTATCATTCTGTTTTTATTAAGGAACATATGGTCTACATATTCTTTTAAGTTTTCTATTTAATATGGCTATACTTAAACATCTATAACGAACCTTGTTAAATCAAAAACATGATATCTATTAAAAAGGTCATTTTAAAGTTAGAAACAAATTATCTAATTCTTTAGTAAGAAACCTATGTTTACCAATATAACTATCAATTTCTTTATTAGAAAAGTATGAGTGCCTAGTTAAATCATTTTAACATTATTATAAATTCTACTATTTCGGTTTTCTCCTTTCTTTTCTAGATAGAAATTATACGTATAACTAAAAAATGTTTATTTAATTCTTCTAACATTAATATACTAAGAATTAATGTAAATTACTAATTGGACTTTAATAAACTACTCTTGGTTATCATGACATAAATAAGCATTTTACTATTCTAAATAATTAAGTGCTATACTTATGAATACTATACTTATCAATACATTTATTATGAATAGTAAAATATATATATTTTCATTCGACCGGAAATACGTGGCTTAAATTCCTATTTCAATTTCTTATATCATTAAAATTATACTTATACCAATACTAACTGATTATCGCTCCACCACTAAAGCGAAATTAATTATAAACATTTCTAGTATTAAAATCACTGAAGTAGTGAATAGTGACTGTATTCATTTTTAGAATTATAAAATCATACACATATTTAAAATATTATCGCGGGGTTCAATTTTGGCTACATGTATACATCGAAATCTCTAAAACCATACATGAATCGCCAAATCGCATCAATATTACAACAATAATTCACAAAATTCATAAATTAATTCAAAACATGCTTTAGAAAACAAATCAACGTTTTGGGGTTGTCTTCAACCTTGGGTGAACGAACGACGGCGAACAGGCTCGAGCGCGCGACTAGGCAAAGGCACAGCGGGATCGGCGAACGACAGACAACGCGTAGGCATGGGCGGAGCTGTGTTGAACGACAGATGGGCATGGACGGTCCGACGACGAATGGCGAGCTCCGGCGAGGTGGCACGGCTCTGGCGACACCGTTCGACGGCGAGCAAGAGAGTGAGAGAGAGGGGCGAGCTCGGCTGTGGGAGGGAGAGTTCTGTGGGCGCAGTTGTCCAATTTATAGAGGAGGAGATGGGACGGGAGAGGGCGCCGGGGAGGGAGAAGAAACGGCGACCATGAATTCCATTGATGGCCATCAACGGAGCTTCAATGAGGGAGAGGAAATGGGGGAGGAAAGAGAGAAACGACCGCGGGGTCTTCGGTGTGGGAGGTAGGGCGTCGCGTGCGTGCTCGGGGTCGGCTCTGCTGGCGCTCGGCTCGCGTAGGGTCGTGGCCGGTCGGGTCTTCGGTTGCCTAGTGCGCGCGGCCTGCGCGCTAGGCTGGCATGGCAGGGCGGTCCTAGGCACGCGGTCGGGTGCAGGGCGCTGCTCGCGTCTTCGGTCGGGCACTGGGCGGGTGCACGCTCTTGGCGCGGGCTAGCAGGAGCGACGCGGAAGAGAGCAGGGAGGAGGAGAGAGAAGGAGGCGGGTGGGAGAGAGAGAGGAGTAGAGGGCGGCGACGGCCTGGGAGGATAGGGCGCGCGGCGGCTAGGGTTAGGTGTTGGGCCCCTAGTGGGCCGATTAGGTTAGGGTTTGTTTGTTTTTTTCGAATTTCCTTTTTAGTGTAACAAATATATATATATACTCTCTAAAAATTATAATAAATTCAAAAATAATAGTTTATAATCTAAAATATATAATTTTCAAATAGATTCCATTTAAATCAGACAGGTGTCACAATAAAACAATAAAAGTGAGATTTTTACAAATAAGTATATACAAAATGATTAACAATATCAAAATACATGGTTTCCTAAATATTTTTATTTTTGGACCAATAATTATTATATTATTTACTAGAATTTTCATTTAAGAAGAAATGCTATTAAATATTCAAAAACCAATCCTATGCAATCAAAGATTATTCCAAATGCAAATAAATGACACACTCTTAAAAGAAAATTCATTACAATAAATATCATTAATAACTAAATGTATTATTTTTATTTAATGATTTTTATAGTGTTACATATTATTAGGTCAAAGAATGTGATCAAGGACACAACTTGCCTTCTGTGAGCTCTTGCTCTGACCCCTTAACCTACTACTGCTATGCTTCGGGTTCATCGGTTACTTGCTCGTCTAATCGCAGCATCACAGTCATACAACTTAGAGCAAAAAATTAACATCACACCAAACAAGAGATCAAACTGCATAATAATATTTTATGGCCTAGGACGAAACCATAGGTTCGAGAACCAATAAAATTAGAGTTAAAACGGAGAAATTATGAATTATCTAAATTTTCCATATTTTTATTTATTTAAATCAACGACTATGGACTGTGGGTCATATTTTCTAAAAGCTCAAGGTCTATTTCGTAAAATTATGGACCTATCTATGTTAATTCTTGAACTGCTAGGATGGCGGGTTGCTTTTGGGATTCCTCGGGGTCTCTTTAACATTTAAAACGACCTCAACGGCTTTACGTACTTGCTTCCTTGGTCGATGGATCCGAGATCAACGGCCTCGATTAGATCCCCTTCATTCCGAACCGATAAGCGGCGCTGCCCACCGTATCACAGACCGACAATCTAGATTCTAAGATAGTCTCGCCCTAATTCTTTCCCTCCGATCAGATCTCGATGATCCTGATTTAAAGTGACGAAGAGGTATTTCTTCATCTAAGCTCAGTCGTTGCGTTGGCTGAATATCCAAGGGCCGAGCGCCTATCCCTTTCCTCCCGAGCTACCCACAGCGGCGATGAATAGGGCACCGCTGCGGTGTCTCGCCAGAGACACGTGATCGGATCCTCCCGGTCCCTATTCCCTAGTCCCTACGTAGATTAGCGATGCTACAGGGCGTGTTCTTACCTAACACTATGGTGTACATTCGCCTAGCCACAACGGGAAGTGGCTCTACGGTGGTGAGTCCACACCGATGTGGAATCCTGGCCTCCTAGTCGTTCCTCCTCGCAAAATTGGACCACAACCCACTTTGGTGGGTGTTAGCGAGCGCACCGTAGCACTTCCATGGACGCGGCGGTGGCATAGCCCAGATTTGGATCGCGGCAGCCTTTTCCCCAGTCCGCTCCCCCCTCTATGGTCTTTAGCCCAAGTGTCCTTCTCTCTCTCTTTTTATTTCAAATCCAATTCTGTTTTGAAATTCAAACATAAGTTCAATTGCATAGATCAAAAACCTAGCATGATATGCAAATATATTTATTTGGTCTTTATTTAAAGAACATTTCATTCATGAAAAATGCACACAAACTAAATCAAATTCCTAAATTATTCTTTCTTATATTGATAAACTACATAGAGGCTAGAATACCCTTTTTATTGGTGTTTACAAAAACTTGCAAAAACTAAGACAAAAAATGAAACCTAAAAACACACACACACACACACACACAGAGAGAGAGAGAGAGAGAGAGAGAGCTAGAGGGTAGTGGAACCGACCACAATCAAGATCCCAGCTAAGGCTAGCGACCCTAGACTCTTAGCATCAGCCATAACCCAACACTCTATTTTTTCAAGGAAGCTCCTCTGAAGTCTTCCCAATGAAGGAGGTTCCCCATTAAAAACCACCCTGTTACGATGAAGCCCTAAACACCATGTCCCAAGGATGAGGACGTTGTTAAGCCCCTTTTTTCTATTTTTGTGTACGTGAAGACACACTTGTCTTCACCATTCTGTGAAAGATGGACCATCAACAACTGCAGTTAAGTGACCCAATCCAAATGGGGCTAAGATACTATGCCAAAACTAATGGGAAAAGATACAAGTGATGAGGAGGAGCTAGATTGTTTCCTACTCTTAAACAAATAAGGGCAAACAGACGAGTGTGGTAAACCTCTCTTCTCTAAAATATCAGCAGTCCAACATTTATTCTTCATTGCCAAGCAAAGAAATAATTTGCATTTTGGCGGAGCCTAGGTTTTCCAATGTCTTTTCCATGGATCAAATGTGGCTGATTCTACAAATAAGATTTGATAACATGATTTTGAGGAAAATTTCCCTAATGCTTCATGCCTCCAAATATGTTGATCAAGATCTTGTGATAATTGAACCTCCCCAATGATTCCCATAATAACGGGTATTGTTGTAAACCATTAGAGAAAGAGGAGTCCTGATATCATTGACCCACTAATAATTATTAAGAGCCTGTGTCACAGTTCTAGTAGATTGGGATCGTTTTCCCACCTTGGCTACCACATCTAGGGTAAGGTCCCTGACTTCATTCCCATTTAACCAATTATCAGTTTAGAAGAGAGTGTTGTCCCCATTCCCAATAATAGATATCATAGAATGTGCAAACAAATCATTAACATGTCGATGCACAGGTAATTTTCGATCTTGCCAAGGTTTGTCCGGATCGGTTTTTTCCAGCCTTAACCACTTTGCTTGCAATGCCCAACTTTTAACTTGCAGGTTAGGGATCCCAAGACTCCTAAGACTAATAGGCTTTATAACAGTGTCCCAAGAAACTAGACAGCTGCCACCATTAACCACCTTCCTTCCTTTCCAAATAAATCCCCTTCTAATTTATCGTGATTATTTTAATATTGTCATTTAGGATTTTCTGTAAGATCCACTTATGTCATTTTTGCTATAATGTAAGCTTGTTGTGTCATACTCACAATGCCACTTCAAAAAGATGTCAGATCCCAACAAAATTGATTAGATTATCACAAGATAGGTATGGTGATCAGTATTAGTAGAGTTGAAGTGGTATAGACAAAAGTAATGGGACTAGTAACCAAAAATGTTGCTTATGCGATTGCAATGAAACAATTAATTAAGGGCATGTTTGGTATGGCTCTGTTCCACCTTGGAGCAACTCAGCTTCAAAACTTTATGGTGGAGCAACTCTAACGTGGAGTTTTACTAGTGTTTATGTGATATCTTGGCCCAAATGGATGGTGATATCCTGACCTAATACTTAATAGAATTAATAGAATAGAATACTCATACCACCAAGGTGTATTTTATTTTTTGGAAGCTTATCTCGAAAGAATTTTTGGGTCGAGCCTGCTTGGTCTAAAGAAATTTTGGGATGGGTGACTGACCGAAAAGTTTTCTCGAGTACACATGAGTGAGGACAAATTGCATAAAAAAGACTCATTGCATTATTGAAAAGATGGAAAGAAAAAGAAAGGAGATAACATTGGCAAGGAACAAAAGAGGTAGTCATTCTTTCCTATGCCTCTCTCTCATTGCCTTGCAAGGCAATGCAAGGTAGGCAAAGTGACGCTCAGTCTATGTCGTATCACAGTTGCTCGCTCTAGTTAGCAGGCAAAGTTCCATGTGGCACTGACATGAAGTCATCTAGGTGGAGACCATAGCTTGTGCTGCAGCCGGATGCACCAGCATCTACTCTGTAATGTGTCAACATGTTGCACGCACAATTTCCCCCCGCCTAACTCTGTGTGTGTTCAACACCAATACGTGTAGGTTACTTCACCTAAGATTGTAGCTATTACCCACCTCAACATTCCAAGCTTCTGGCGGCTTTGCTGATGTTTTCTATTTCCTATTTCTATATATAATGGTATATTCCTCTATCCTTGCTTCTCTCACTTCGTCCCATATCATATATATATTCGTATATTTGGTATCGCCACCAAGATATAAACCATTCAATAATATTGAACATGCATGCTAACAGCTTGGTGATGGCGCCTAATTAATTGGAGGGTACCTGCACTGCAGTGACAGAACCAAATAGAAATAGATGATGTAATGGGAACAATTTGGAAACATCAAGAAAGGACCTCGAACTATGTGCTGTAGTAAGCCGGATTACAATTACAAACCCAAAAAAAATGAGGCACCTCCACATTTGTTTCTCTTTCTGTATAGCAGTGCAACACTGTGAGCTAATGTTGAATAATAAAAACCAATTTGAGACCAACACTCTTTGGGACCAAGTGGATGGATGGTACGGTTTGATGTTCAGGACCATGCAACACTACCGCTGGAAGCTAATTAACAACACTCGCACAACGTACGATCGGATTGGCATGTTGTCAAACAGCACAGCACGTAAGATGCAGATCTCTTTACCATGGTCCCTATATTCTTGTTCAACAGATTTGTTAGATAATGTAGCCATTATAATGAGAGCGCTCCGGTAAATTATTTAGCTGAACTGGTGAAACCTAAACTTGAACTGAAATGTTGCTACTGCTGAAACCCAAACTGAAACTGAAATGTTGCAAACACTCTGGACTTGTAGTGTGCTACTACTGTTATTTGTTTTGCTAAATGCTGCTACTGCCGAAATGGATGGTGTCGTGGACTTGTATTAGAGGTGGTAATGGACTCTAGATTTTACACTACAAACTTTTTGCATTAAAATCAGATTGGGATCAGACCCTATTCTTACTCATTTTTGAATTAAAATTATTCAAGTGCCCTAACTTCTTATGAATGGGCATTTGGATCATGATCTATTACCACTCCTACTTGTAATGTGTTGCTGAAACTTAAACTGACTAAGGGTTTAGTTTCTAAGGACTAATTTTTAGTCCCTCTATTTTATTCCAAAGTTTCTAAACTACCAATTACAGAAATTAAAATAATATTTTAGTTTCAGTATTAGACAATTTATGGACTAAAATAGAATAAATTAGAGAGACTAAAAATTAGTCCATAAAAATCAAACACTTTCAAAATTGGCACATGTGTTGCTGAAACTAACTGAATTGTGGAGTTGTGTTGCTGAAACTGAAACTGAGGTGCTGGGTCAAATAACAACGCTTTGTCATTACGTTAGTAACTTGAACATAGCATAGTGGTTTGTCGTTGCATGGTATTACTTGAGTTGCTATGTTTGGTTCGTGCCTTTGCAGTCTTTTTTTTTTTTTGCATTTTGTTGCATTACTATAGAAGATGTGTCCTTTTGTGAACAATGTAAATAATTTTTTGTATAATCCTCTGAATTTTTTTTATTTCAAATAACTAGGACCAAATTATGACTCTATGTCATGTTTTACTATTTTTTAACCACTATTGGTATTTATTTATTTGGCTTTGAAAGGCATTTAAAGCATAGAAATTAGTAAATACTAAAAAGTGACATCTTTACATGAAGCATGTCTGTAACAGTTATATGAACACTTGGTATACTTTGGAAGCAAAAACGTAAACAAAAGAAAGAACTATAACTCAAACTGTGAAGTTATAGTTGAATGTTACGAAACATAGTGAGAGATGTGTCTATTTGTGAAGTACCTATATTTAAACTTTTGTGTAATTCTCTGAATTTTTTATCTCAAACAACTAGGACCAAGTTATGACTCCATACCAAGTTTCACTATTTTTTTACCACATTTGTTATATTTATTTGGCTTGGAAAGGCATTTAAACCATATAAATTAGTAAATAATCCAAAAAAGAACATCTTTACATGAAGTAAGTTTGTAACAGTTACATGAACACTTAGTATACTTCTGAAACAAAAAATAAACAAAAATAAGAAATATAGCTAAAACTATGAAGTTATAGTTGAATGTTACGAAATGTAGTGAGAGATGTGTCTATTTGTGAAACACCTATATTCGTACTTTTGTGTAATTCTATAAATTTTTATCTGAAACAACTAGGACCAAGTCATGCCTACATACCAAGTTTCACTATTTTTTGACCATATTTAGTATTTATTGCTTTGAAAGGCACTTAAAGCATAGAAATTAGTAAATGATAAAAAGTGACATCTTTACATGATTTACATGAAGTAAGTCTATAACAATATTAGATGAACACGTGGTACATTTTAAAAGAGAAAACGTAAACAAAAGTATGAAATATAGCTAAAAAACGTAAACAAAAGTAAGTTTGGAATGAGATGGCGTGCCATCTCTTGTGTACTACTGGTGTTCGACGTGCTGGGATTCAATCCGTTTCGTTTGCGTCGTTTGCCTTTTTTTGATTTTTTGGAATAATAGCCGAAGAGAGGTAGGGCCTCTTTATTTAGTTTTTTTTTTCTAACGAGGAATCTAGCTGTGTAATGAATCTAAATATTATGTAGATTACATACGAAAAAAGATAGAGTGTCTAAAGGGTTCAGAACCTAGAAAGCGATGAATTCCTACTATCTACTACCCGACCGATTATGTATTCATGTTGATTTTTTTCAGACGTTTGGCAATTTATAGTAGTTTTTGATGGCCAGAAACTAAAAAAACCTAAACAAACAAGACCGTAATAGCAGCCCACGAAACAAGCTACCAAGACACATTTTGACGGAAGTGGCATGGAAGGAGCTCACTGATGGAAGTTCCGTTACAGAAGGCGAAAACTGAAATTAGAAGTTGCAACGAGAAGAGAGTCTAAAGTAAAGGGGAGAGATGTAAAAAATGCTTGGAGATGTTGCCCGTACTAGCTGGCAGAGCTTTTTGGAACGAGAGTATCCCTATAACTGGGCTTCGTAAAATTATTATCCTGAATGAAGCAATTACATTTCTAGTATTATAACACCCGCAGCTTTAGTATTTTGTGCTCCTCGCTGGGTTTAGCCGTTGGTAAGGGTCATCATCCATAACCGGAGCTCAGTAACGAAGGAGGTGGCCCAGTTATGGGGATACTCTCGTTCCAAAAAAACTCGTGGTAGAGCGCGCGGCCGGCACCCGAGGTCGGGACGGGCAGGTCCCGAGATAGGCGGATGGTGCCGTTCTTGAGGTGCGCGTCGCCCAGCAGCCTCACGCTACTGAGGGTGAGCGAGGTGTAGTCGAAGCGCAACGCAGCGGCGGGGCCGAGGTCAGCGAGGAGGAGCAGAAAGAGGTGGAGGAGGATGGGCGCAGCAGCGGCTCTGGCCATGGCGGCGGACGCGAGCGCCGGCATTGGCTGCACGCATTAGGCGCGCAGCGTGGGTGCTGCTTCCTGGCCCGTGAAGCGATCCGGAGCTGGGACTAGAATGGCAGGGAGGAGCTGACAACTGGTGCTGCTCATCGCAGCAGCCGTCGTCACCGACGCCACGTGACCACCGTGATAACAGGTGCTACTCATCGCAGCAGCCGCCGTCGCCGACGCCGCGTGACCGCTCCTCTTATTCCATGCTCGCCGTGACGTGCTCGTCGATGATGTGGATGGCCTCGCGGAGCCGCCTCTCGCTTCCAACGCCAGCGAGCCGCATCGCATTCCAGACGACGGTGGTCAGGTGGAGCATGCGCGCGAAGGAGATCTTGGCGGCGACGACGAACGCCTCGAAGAACATGCCACGGCCGAGACCGAGCGTGCTGTCCACCGTGCACTAGCAGCTGGGGAGATGGAGGCGCCATATGATCTGTTCTGATCTGGAGTTGAGGATGGGGAGGCGGCGCACGGGCCGGCGCGTGCACGTCGGTGCTGTCGTGGTCGGTGCAGCGAGAGAGGAGAGCATTAGTTTAGGGAGCTTATCGCTTGCCATTACAGTGTTAAATAGTTAAATTCAATTAAGATGCTAGAAGTCTAAAGGTGTGGCTGTTATAATACTAGAAATACAATTACTTCATTCGGGATAACAATTTTGTGAAACCTAGTTATGAGAATACCTTCCTTCCAAAAAGCTCTAGCTGGCAAAGGCCATGTGCTTCACGATGGGCAATGGCTGCCAGTGTTTTTCAAGAGTTTCTATGATGTGTATATGTGAACTTTTGGACAAACAATAAAAGATTCCACTATCTTATGGATCCGAGGAACGACTCATTCAACTAACGCCATTCAACTAGCTAATTCAAAATTCAAATAAGGGGAGGCGAAACACAATTAAGGTAAGAAGCGGTCTATATAATAAGTATACACAATTGCATCTATATTTGGCCTCACCCATCATACGTGGATCTAAATAAAGATTTGTCCAAAATATCATTATGTTAGTTATTGATTCTCATGCATCAGATATTTCTTGCCTTGAGCTAATTACACATCTATAATCAAATAGATGTGGGCTAGCATGGTGGTTACGCTTGGCCACATAGCCTATGGCCATGGGAATAACTATAGCTAGCTGCACAAAATTAAAGTTGCTACCTAAAATGATTGAAGCCACGTGCTAGTTATCTAATCTAATCTCATCATCACATGTAGGCTTGGAATCCGATCAAGCTCCTTGTTAGGACTTCTTGATTCCTGCGGCTTTCCTCATGTTTCCTAATCCTATATATACATATCCCTCTTCGCTTAGCTTCTCATTGACTCCATATCTTTCTATCGGGCTGGCGCCCTAACTATTGAACTGACACTGGAGCAGTATATATATGGCCTATTTGCAAGAATGTCTTATTAACACATTCTAAAAATAAATTCTTGTTGCCACATTTCGATGATTGGTGTGCATTAAGCTGCAAGTTCAAAGCTAGGATAATTTAAAACCTAACAATGCACATCACACGCACAACAGTAAACAAGGACATTTCTGACGGCTTAGGCTGTCGAACATAAGCCATATACCGTCGAACATTACTTATTTCTGACGGCCTAAGCCGTCGGAAACCAATGTTCGATGGCATGGCTCCATCGGTTCTATAAGGTCAAAAATAAGGTTATCTCCGACGACAACCGTCATAGATACACTTGGTTGTCGGCATTTAAACCAAGTAAGAGCCGTGTCAATGTCTAGTGGGTCCCACTACATTGATATTTAAAATGCCTGCATGTGGACCATTGGAGACAATGTCTGTGGGGGCTCACTGGACACCGTCACGACCATTACCCGATTTAACTACCGATGGTCCCTAGAGGCCAATAGAGATATATTATGTCCGATAGCCGCCATCGGACATAACCATATTTTCGACCTTCTAGAAATGATGGACCCTTGCCATCGGGCATAAGCCCTAAGCCATCGGATATATGTAATGTCCGATGGTTTATGGCTTAGGCCATCGGAAATTTTTTGTTTTACTGTTGTGATGGCAAACTAGTTAGCAGTCTAGAGTTGAAAAGTTGAGATCTCTATCTCTATGCCAACGAGGACTACTTGAAACCCGGATTTGAGTCTCTAATCCAACTAGCAAACATGTCCAGTAGTTATACACACACTAGTACAAAACCTAAATCTCTCATCCACATGTCTTGGTTAACTCGGCACCAGAAGCAACAACAGGTATCAACTAGGGCTTTAATGTCCTGACTTCTTTCCTGATTCCTCTTATACCCAAGCATTGATCGACATCTAGCTTTCATTCTCCTTTGTCTAATGTCCACCACAATTCCACATATGCTAACACGTTTCAATGTATTGTAACGAGATATTTTTCTTTCATTTCGCCAAGAGTTAGTAAAAATGGAACTGGCTAGCCACCTATATATTTAAGTGAAGTTGGTGCAGTATATATATATATATATATATATATAGATATCTTTGGAATTTCATATTTACCTATACATGCATGTAGTTAATGCATTTTATTTTCGATCGAACGCTGCATATCATTATTATATGACATTAGAGGATTAAAGACATAGCTGCATTAGGGTCTCTATGCAAAATGGTGGGTGGTTTAAAAACCACATGCATGTATGGTTCTTCGGGAGTCAATGAGCCAAAGGTACGGTCCAAGATGTCATGACGTACATAGAGACCTTTCCTCAGCTTTGATGTCTAATATCATAGACCGATCGTCATGGAAAAACTTGTAGCCCAGGCTTATGTTTTCAACCTAATTAAAGTCTAACAAAGTGCTTTACTAGGATAGCCTAGTAGAAGAGAAAACATAATGTCATTGACAAGCCTTTTATGTGGGCCAAGAGAACAAGGTCTTAGGTGCCCCATTCTATACAATTTTATGGATGCCGCCCATTATGGGTATTTGGTCCTTAAGATGTCCAGGTTGGCCAGTATTATCTCTGTCCTAGACGACCACTTTGACACCATCAAAGTCCTAGAGAGGCTCCATGACATCTTCTAGTGAACTGGTGAGGTGACCAGAGGGGTGTGAATGGGAGCCACAAAAAATTCTCCACTTGAGAGAGCACCGTGACTTTATCCTAGATTCAAATTAAACCCCAAGGGACTCCAAAAGTAGTGTAGCACTGTGCAAATCAACAAATTGTCGATTGACTGCACCAAAATGCTAGAAGTGAACCAACTCAAATGTCTATGGAAAACTAGAAGCAGAACTGCAGAGGAGGACAAGCGGTAGGGCCACTCTGACTGCCGGTAGTGCCTGACAGTGGCAGTGCTGCGCAGGTGAGTGACAGTGCCACACCTCAAAACCTGCACAGAATCCTCTTAAATTTCATAGACAGTAAGTGCAGAGGTATAATACCCAAAATTTAGGAAAAAATGATGATCTTGGAATTTATGAAGTCTAAGTGATTACTTTTCTTATTATTGCATATCAATAATACTAGACTTGATTAAAACAACTAATGACTAAATAGATAAATAATAATAATAATAATAAATATATGCCATATCGATGTTTTTGTACTACTTCATTTGCACCTGCATTTAAGTTTGTTGAATTTGAAAATTTGAAATTGAAATGAAACACAAAAAAGAAAAGAGATGAACAATACAAAAAAAGAAAAAAAAAGACAAAGCCGCCTTGGCCAGAAGCCACCCAAACTGGCTCAACTCATCCCCTATGCAACCCGCGCAAGCCCACCTCCTTACAGCAGCGCTCGACGCCGATAATAGGGTCCCCCGTGTTAGCCGCTCACCCCTCTCCCACCGGTAAGCATCAGGCATGTGGACCTCGGCGCTTGCGTTCACTCCTGTCCGCCTGGCAATAACCACTGATATCTACTACTCCATAAGAGGGTAAGGAGGGCGTCCACACCTCACCGCGGCTCCGCCCTCCCCACCCCGCTAACCTCGCTACCACCGCGCACGCCCCCGTCTTTGTCTCCCACCCGCTAATCTCGCCGCGGTAGTGCGTCCTCCGCCCCACCTTCCCGAAAATGTCGTCGCCCCCGTCACCACGCTGGCAGGCACCGCGACGCGCAGATCTCGCTCTGGCTCCTCGCCGACACAAACCACACGCGCGCCCTCGACCCATGGCATCCCCAAATCCCGCCCCCGGTTCCTCTCCCTTCCTGTTCGCGGACGATGTCGTCACGCGTCGACGTTCGCATCCCCAAATCCCCGGTTTCTCTTCCTTCCTGTTCGCGGGCGGCGCTTCCGCGCGTCGACGTTCGTGTCCCCAAATCCCACCCCGGTTCGGCGCTTCCCCACATCGAGGCGCCACACCATCGCCGTCGGTCCCGATAGCGTTGACAGCGCGTGGCCCCATCGTTCGCGAACCAACCTAGCCAAGGATGCCCTGCCGCTGATGGACAAGGACTTGGAGTCGGAGGAGAGCCTGTGGAGTCTGTAAGAGCGGTGGCGCAGCGTGCACACCGTGTCGCGGGACCTCACGGAGAAGCGGAGCAGGTTCGATGCGTTCAAGGCGAACTCTAGGCACATCGACGAGTTCAACAAGAGGAAAGACGTTCCTACAAGCTCGTCCTCAACAAATTCGTGGACCTAACGCAAGAGGAGTTTGTCAGCAAGTACACGAGCGCCAAGGTCATCGACCTCGACTCCGAGGCTGCCGCTGCCAGGCTTCCAAGTGACGTGTGTGTGTCGTCCAGCGACGAGTCGCCGCCGCAACTGGCCGCCTCCGCTGTGAATACCATCGTCACCACCGTGAAGGACCACTGAGCCGTCATCGCCGTGAACGTCGTTAATTTATTCTGTATTGCAGACTGGAGAGACCACAGAGCCGTCACTGCCGTGAAGGACCAGGGGCAGTGCGCCAGCTGCTGGGCCTGGGCGCGATATCATTTCTTTGCTTGTTTTACAAGATCCATTTTGATGGTGGCCGTGTAGTCTTAGCTGAGTGATGGCTTGTTTTTCATAGATCTGATCTGAGTTTGTCATGATGTCGTGCGACGATCTGTTTGTCTGAGTTTGGAGACAGGTTAGTATTCTGTTAGATCCAATGGTTCATTGGTTTTGTCACTTGGACATGGATTCAGTGGTTTCAGGCTCAATTGTTCATCTCCTGTTGTGGTACCATCAGAAACAGATACTGCAGTCGTAGCCTGCATACCAGGTGAATTGTGTGGAGACCTTTGGTCCATTCTTATGTAAACTACTGATCTCGCTTGTGGCCTTCTGGTTGTTTGTCCTTCTTAAACTTCAGATGCAAGGAGGGACACTAGCCGTATGTTTGAGAGACACTAGCCGTGCAGCACAATCAGATGCAAGGAGGGACACTAGCCGTCCTTCTTAAACTTCAGATGCTGATCTCAATTTTTTCACAACAAGGACATTAGCCGTGCAGCACAATCTTACGGTGTCTAGAGCATGAAAGCTCCATTTTTTCACAGCATGTGCTTTTATTTTATGGAGGAGGCGTATGTTTTTACCACCTACTCATGAAGGCTCCAATTTTCATTAGTGCATACCCTTGCTTTGTAGTTTTCATGGGTGGTACATGCATTTTCTTCCACTAAATATCTTGGCTATACATTGTTGTATAACTGCCTATTGAGACTGCCTTTTTATTTGAATGTAACAGGGACCCTTTTGTAATCACCTTGTTCTTTGCTTTGTCCTTTGAATGGGTAAAGCTAGATCAGCTCTAGCTGATGATAAGTTGCAAAAGTCTGTCATGTTGTGGATTTATCCTTGCTTATTGTTTAATTACTAATCACTATATTTTCATTTCTGGTAGCACAGGAACACCAGTTGGAATAAAAAATGGAGAAAGCAGCTCAGAATGAAGCTCTGTTTTGTTTTTTCACAGCAACCAGGTGCAACTAGATTAATTAATCTCACACATGAGATAAAGCTTAAGAAACATGGTCTTTTGCCTTCGCACAATCATTTTAGTGGATCAAAGATATGTGATGATCAAACCAAATCAACTCCAAATTCAGATATGGGTTCTTTGGATTCTGACCTTACCAACAAAAGCTAGAAGACATCTTATGGCTTGACTACAGAAGTTTGTTCTAACTCCTAAACGGTATGTTCTTTTATGACTGCTGAAAGTACAGAATGACATATACTATGTGCAAACTTTTGTCGTTTCTTACTCTCTGCTTGCACTTCATATAAACAAATTCATGGTTGTAGTTCTTGTGTTTCAACTTACTGCAATGTTATATTTGAAAAAAAAATTATTATATTCCTTTCCCTGCAGTATTCCATGATAACCTCTATTTCTTCATTAGGCACCTCAATTTTTTTGGCCATAATGCTAATTATTTTTTCTGAAACTCAATGCTGGATATTTACACCAGCATTTTCACGCTTAAAAAATGGCATTCAAACAACCTATCAATCCAATACCATGCCTAAAATGAATAGTAAAACTATAACTATAAGAGGTTTCATTGTGCAGACGTCCCACTCCTTTCATCCCGTCGAGGGTGTCGAACAACGAACGTGTCCGATTGTTGGTCGTCTTTGCTGCTGTGCAGCTCGGAGTTGTATGGGCTGCATAGATCGATGGATTCCTAGTAGGATCGGATCTTAAGGACCTCTATCTATTTTGTTCATCTGACAAATAAGTTTAGACAGTTCCTAAATCACTGAAGGAGCTGCATCAAACAGAGCTTGACTATATAAAAATGTTGAAAAGTTATAAAACAATTTCAATTTTTCTTCTAAATAATAAATAGCTCTCCCTCTATAAAAAGAATTTAGAGCTGACATTAGCTTCGGTCCGTGCCAAAATTGAAACCGAATAAGCCATCAAGGTATTGTGGCTTTGGATCTAGCCCTTAAGCATGGTCTCTTAGAACTGACATTAGAACTGACATTAGCTTCTAATCTCAGGATACACTCAGTAATCTATATTTTATAATAATAATTTGTACAGGCACTTACTAGATGTTGAATGATATCCTCAGCTGCATGTGAAGTCCTATAGATATCATCTGGAGCCGCATGCCTACCTGGTTTACTGGCCAATTCTTCTGTCAAACTGGCCTCCAAATCATGAGAAGAAACTTCTGTTTGATAAGTAGACCTGCCAGTAGTTGGATAGTCTATTTGTACACCATCTTCCTGCAGTGCAAAGTAAATCGAGATATATGTCATAGCCAATGGATTAGAAGTTCAGTAATGAATAATTAAAAGGTTAAAATGACTTTAGTAACAAGCATCTCCACAGAAATATCGCTCTTGCTACATGCCTCGTGTTCGTTGGCAACTTCTGTGTTTTTGCACAAACCAAGTGAGGAGCCTCTGGGTTGCCTTTCGTATGCATGATCAGGCAAGTTTGGTTCAGGATCAAGAACATGGTCTGCTACTCTGGCACCCATATTTGGGGTCCTCCTGTCAATTTCACTTCCAGTAGAGTTCTCATTGGTCATCAGAACCTCGGAAGAATCATGCACTAATGATGGTTCACCCATCACAATATCTGGTGACCCTTCAGATTCATCATCTGTGCATTTAGCATTTGCTGCACCTCCAGGAAATAAATGTTTCTCCAACTCTGAAATTCAATCTTGGTGAGTCTGAGGCAAATGACTTTCTGGAGGGTGAACCTTCATTGAACCTTTTTGTTCAGTATTGCTTCTTAAGGACCTAACTCCAGGAATGGAGTTACCGAGACTAACTCTACCCTTCCTTGTTTCTTTAAGCCCTAAGGTCTTCCAGATAAATGCTTCCTCTTCAGATTCATCCAAATCTTGGATCGAGGTCAATAAATAAGCCAAATCATCACGACCATCCTTCTCAGCTAATGAATTTGTAGATATGGAATTTACATTAAGCAAATTTAAAAAGTATAGATAATGGCAAACTAATTTAAACAAATGTTGTTTAACCTTCTTTTCTTGAAACATCTGAAATAGCTTCACCAGATCGTGAAGGAACAGACTGTTCATTTTTGTCAGCAACAGCATGCATAACATCCTATGAGAACTGAGATCCTGTCATAGTTGCTGTTTGGGAAGCCAGTATCTCAATGGGATCTTGAGTAGTAGCATCCTCAGTTACTTTGAAACTGCGGAATGATTTTCTCCTGTTCATTAACAGGAGTAATCATGGATTAGGTCATATTTCATCATGGATTCTTTTGAGCACATTGCAGGTAGGTTGAGAGAATGTTAAGTACAGAAAAAAGCAAGTCTAATGTTTCCACTTTGTCTGCCTCAACCAGTAGCAATAACACGAGGAATAAACCACGTGGGTGCAAATACATCCAAACAGACATGTCGCGTGACACAAGCAAACAGAGAATCCAAGCAACCTATGATTTTCTCAGACTATCTTGTAAATAGTCCTCCTTCCTAAGCAATAATACCTAATTGTTCACTCACAGAATATAGAAAGAGATAAGCAGCATACCCACGCAAACCAGGCTGTCTAATGGGTTCGTCTAAAGGATCAAAAATCAATATGCGCTTTTCTGCCTCTCCATTTAGCCATTTGATCTCATCCTCAGCTTCTGCAATGATGAACCTTTATTAGTGCATTGCTTAATGAAGATCAATGAATTAGTGTAAATGATAAAAGTGACCTTCAAGCCGATCTAAGGCCATGAAGAATGCGACTGGATCCGAAATATTCAATAACTTAGATCGATCCACAACAGGCACCGCTTTGCTGCAAAGAAAACAGCATCAAGACAAGTCAAATTAACAATATTCACAGCTCACACTGCTCCTGGAGTTCTATAGGAAGATAACAGCCTAGCGAACAGCTTGCCTTCCAGTGTCCTTCGTAGTGAACCGAGCCCGTTTGCGATCCAGTGCTGCCCTTCTTCCCTGTTGCCCTTTGCTGACATTTGTGGGGGGCATGGCTTTCATTGCATCATCATGGTAGAGAGTCTAGATGTCCTTGTGCTCCTTCAGCACCATTGCAGCCTGCTTAACCAGCTCCTCAGACCCTTTCTACAAGGTGCTCACCATTTACTGAATAGTATTTTGCAAAAATCATTATAACCAAATAGTTAAACATATTGTCAGTCGACATCTTGGCAAAAATCATTATAACCATTTACTTCACTAATGGAGATCTCTCAAGTGCTTGGTGGAGGTATTCATACATTGGTTGAACACAATCTTTACCTTTCAGCCACTAAGGCGGCAGGATCAAAGATCATACTTGCAATAAACTTTTGGTTGCACTAAAGATTTTATACTGCTGAGATAAATAATGTTCTAGTAAATATGCTGATACGTAGGTTCCAATCCTTTTGGAATTTTATGCTTCTCCTATCTGAAATGTCGCCAAGTCAGGCTTACAATACTACATACTGTGAATCTATAGCAAACTATGTGCTAGTAGGTAGCATATAAGTTATAATTGCCTTGTGATTCTAGACTATTTTAAATTATTCTGAGTTAATTCATGACTTTGTTGCACCTCATTAGTGTTGCAACTATTGTGGCTGTAGGCAATGCCACTGAAGTTCAAGCTACAAAAGATGAAGACAGGAGCGTAGCTCTTTGAGCCTTTGAACGATGGTGCACGCCTCTTCCACCCCTTATCTTTTTTCCTTGAGCTATAGTTTCTTGAGCATGAACCCTATATATTTGTATAGCACTGTTTCATGATCAGTCAGGAGACAGTACCATTTAACATCTGGTAGAAATCTGAGCTATCATTTCTTGAGTATGAACCCTATTTTTTTACTTTGTAGTGTTTTCTTGTGATCAGCCAGTTCCATTTAACATATGGTAGAAATATGTATCCGGGTGACATTCCCATGCCATTTTTCTAAAATTGGATCTTCGATGCTATTTTTCTAATGGTACAGATCTATTTTTTCCCAACTCGGAACTGAAGCACGCTTCCTCGACTTCCTTTCTCGGCTCTCACAACCCTTTCCCCTCCCCTCGCTTCCAACTATTGGAACTGAAGCGTATAGGCTCTGAGGAGAAGCAAGACTAAATAAGGTCAAGATCTTGGGCTAACAAGGCTGCTATTGTGGGCTCTGAGGAGAAGCATCATATTCTTCCATGATTACTCTTGGTGGTATTATAAGAGGTTTTTTAGTTGCAGTTGTTTTGAGGATACATATGCACAGATACTTGCATATATGCTCTCACCTCGCAGTTCCTTTAGTTTTTAAGTAATTTGGGTTTGATATTGTCTTCCTAGGCATTTTTGAATGGAGAGGAGAAAAGTGATATCATTAAGGAAGCTTAACTTGGGAGGGAATACAAAGCACCTTGACTCTTTGAGAAATGAACAATTGTCTTTTCTTGGGCTCTTGGCAAAGGTACACTAATATTTTTAGCATTGTTTTACCATAGATAAGAAATTGTATTTCAGTATACGTGAGCTTATTAAATGGAACAATTATTTTGGCACATTTTTGTTGCTCTGTCACTTCTCAATCATATATAAGAGTAGAAGCATTCATGAGTTTTTTCATACCAATTTCAATGGCATTTACTTCACTGAATGCAACCTTATTTTTGTTGCCTAATCAATTCTAACAAAAATTAGAAATATGTAAATGTTATATCTCTTCTCTCTTTTGTTTATCAATAGATTTTGATTCTAAGCAAGAGCAGCAATCCATTTGAAGGATGATGCCAACGAATGGCCAAAAGCCACCACAGCACCTTGCTTGAACAAAATTCAAAATAGTTCTGAAGTTGGATATGGTTACTTATTCTCTGATGTATGTAGGAATAGTTCTTTAGTTAGTTATTGATTGGAAATTTCAAATTACATTTGTACCAGGTAACTGGACTTTAGGTGCATTGCACTCTGAATTCAGAGAACGACAATGTTATTTCTTATATTGTTATGAGCAGATTGATTTGTTCATTGCACATGAGAAAAAACTTGGAGCATGTGTCATAAATAGTTAGGTTTTTGAATGGGTACATACGTTATGCTTTATCGAAAGAATAACTAAGTTGGATATGCTTTGTCCTTAAATTATGTATCCAGCAGTTGGACAACTGGATTTGGCTGAATGTTATCATATATATACACTTGCTACATCATCTTGTTGTTGACGGGTTCCCTGTGTTCAAGTTTTAGCCCAATAAATAGTTCAAATGCTTGCTGCTACTGGATTAGTAGAGCTTACAAGAGTTCATAAACTGAGCAAGTGATGGGCATCTGATTATATCCTCTTCTATCCTTTTTCAGGCAATCTGCTATGCAGAGGGCACGCCAACTAATGAGGTGCTCTACTTATCTACATTATTATTACATCCCTCTAAAGTTGTATCTTCAGAAGTTCACATCGACAGTATTTGCTTCCTCTTGCCATACTTACCCATCATGGCCCATGGGATGTCTATCTTATCATGTCGTCTTCAAAGAATGGCATCATGTTAACAAAAATGAATGAGAAATCAGTCATTTCTAATGGAAAGGCAGTTACTTACTGCTGATCTGGTGGCAATTTCTGCTTACTAGCATATGTTTCAATAATCTTTAGGCATTGTCAAATGTTTCTATCTTATGTCCTGATATAATCAAGTGCATGATAACCCATGTCAAGTTCATCATGAAATATGGGAATATTGAATTTTGAATTGATCTTATGTAATTGTTATCCTTCATATAAGAAATAATGGTTTTTTTGTCACTGCCTTTGAGTTTCAAAATTTAAGACACTTGTTGGCTATTTGCTTGAGTACAACAGATTTCTTAACTGTCGAAGCTTCTTGCTTTAGCACAAAAGATTTCTTAACTGTCGAAACTTCCATACCAACCCTATGCGCCCTTATGAAATTGCTGTGAAAATAATGTTGTTCTAATATTTAACAGCTGTATATTTTAGTAAAAAAAGGTCATAATAGGCACTCACAAAAATAAATAAATAAATATGCTTACAAGTTCCCCCTATTTCCTTTTATTAGTCACGCTTTCTTGAAAAGGTCGCAAGCTCACACTTGTTTGGCTCTATAACACTTCTTGCGAAAAGTGGGAATCTTTCTCTAACTGAATTAATGTTAGAACAGAGCCGAACAAGTTTTTGCTTTTATGCGACTTCAAGAGTTGACAAAGGTTTAATTTCTGAGCTCCAGAATAGAACTGGAGAGTTCTTTCTGTAGGTAAGCCTATACACTGGGACTGAAAAGCCAGGTTTTATTTTCAGGCTATTTTTAGCAAGTCATTTTTGTATTAGAACTTTCCTCAAGATAGAATGTGGCAATTGCTGTATTACATAATGGAACATTTGTCCTTGTGAGGGATGATGGGAACTGAGACACTTCACTGGTCCAGTTAATGAATGTAGCATAGAGGTTCCTGGTGTTTTAAATGTTCAAAGGCTTCAGCAGTTGCTTCTCACCTTGGCTACTCTAATAAAAAGGGTAAGTTTGCCCTTGCTTTCTTCTTAAACACTTACTGTAATTACAGAGTGCATTGATTTGGAGTGTCTCCCTCTTTGATGTAGGAACTATGTGACTCATCTGTTCTGGTGATTGGATATATAATGAAAAAATCCCGTGAGGAAGACTTCGCAAGGGCAAGTTACTTTAGAGTTTAGAGTGTAAATGAATATTAACAACTACTTATGTATTGGGTAACAGCATGAACATCATGCTTTTTCATCTTGCTTACTTACAGAGATGTGGTTCTATGACCGTTGCCGTGTACGGAGACGAGGACAAGCCAGCGCTTATAACGTACCTAGATGTAGCTCTGAATTGTAAGTGTTGTCGATCGAAGATTTTTTTCTGATTTACTGCTAAGACTTAACATTGTTTATATCTCGCTGCTTCCTATTGGCTTGGGCAGACATGTCCTGTTTCCAAGGATTTTTCTTCTGCCCGGAAGTGGCGTCTTTGCTTCTACACAACTTCTGTGTCTACCACATCAATCCCCAGGGGCATGAGGTCAGTGATGCTGGTTCAATCCCTGTGACAAGGTGTGTTGCGTCTGTATTTCGAGTTGGTTACTTACATGATCTTTGCTGTGTGGCTTTTGTTAAGAGTCCTACAGATGGGAGCAGCTCCAATGTCGTCAGATGTGCTGGTGCCATCTGTTGCTGATCTCGCTGATCAAGTCGCATATGTGCTTGATTTCTTCGGGTATCGTATCATGACATGGCATTAGTCCTAATGCATGGCTTCTTCATTCTTGAAAACTGGAGGCATAGTGGGAGGAGGCGATGTCGGCCAGTACCAGCTCTACGATGACCTCCAAGCGCGACTGGAGGCAGAAACCGTCGGGATGGCCTTTCTGGTGAGTCGCTCATGCTCCTGTGTTCATGTCGTGTGATGACCATGTGTGCCAAGATGAGTGGTTGACCTCCATGTGGCAACGGATCCGATGCTGTGGCACAAGGTGGCCGTCGTCTCCGGTAACCCACCTTTTTTCTTCACTCTTTCCGTCCTCTCCCCCGCCCCCTTCTTCCTGGAATCCTCTTTCCTCAATCAGACCACCGAGATGAGTGGTTGATTTGAGCAGGGGTTGCCACTTTGGGGCTCAGCACCTACGGTGCGCACATGTTCTGCCCCAAGAACCCCACGTACAAAGAGGTAGATGAAGTTCTCCATCATCCACATCCCTCTACGGTCTCCGATTCGTTCCTCCCAATTTAGCGATTTGCTTTGTATAATTTGTTGTGAATGGTTTTGGTAGGTTTGGCACACGACGTCCCTGTACCATCTCCTCATCATGCTTTATTTCAACAGGATTTAAATATGAGATATAGAGTGATTGATGTACATCACTTCACTAATCGTGAAATCTGTAAAAGGTGAAACTATTAGCCATATATGATATGCATAATCCGTGTGGTAAACATTATCAATATCGCACAAATTATTTCTAATGGATTTTGCATTATCATAGTGATTGTTGTCGTTCCGTTTCTATGTTTTATATAATTTTTTTACTCCTGTCGCAACGCACGGGCACTCACCTAGTAATCACTGAAGCGTGGGACCCCATAGTAATCCCCTTTGCCGCGTGCCTCAATGACAAACTCGCTCGCGCATCGATCGCCTAAACTGAAACCACGAATCACGCGATTTCGTCACAACCACCCCATCCGCGAGCTGGCTGATCTACGCGGCCTCCAAGGCTATATAAGCCACATTCCCTGCCGTCCAAGGGCGCACCCACCGGGCTCCAAGCAAGACGTAGAGAAGAGAGGGAGATGTAGACCCGCCACCACAATTCCTTGTCTACATGTCCGTCCGGCGACCAAGGGTTGGTGGCAGAGAATCGTCGGGGTGTGAGTACCGCATTCGAAAGGGTTGCGGGCACATGGGAGCATGGATTTCCTAGAATTCATCACCAGCGCTTAGGCGCCACTACGAACCCCCTCCACACCGAGGGTCGACTCCATTGCATCGCCTACACGGATAAGTTCCTGGCCGTCACGTTCGCATACCCCTGCTCGTCGCGTAGAACCATTCGGATCTCAGTGGGGAGGCCTAGTGGTCGTGTTGGGAATCCTCCTGCGAGGGCGCCGCCGCTGCTCGCGTCATGACGGGATGTTGGCCGCTAGCCGTTGATTGGTCAGTAGACGGTCCTGGATAGATCGCTGCATGGATTATGTCGAGACCGTAGATCCGGGATCTGGTGGCTAGAAATGCATACCCCTTCAAATAAAGCGCTAATCTAATCTAGTCCTTAGATCCGAGATCAGATGGCCTAGGTCGTGCGCGTGTCGCTAGCCGTGGCAAATTTGTTAAAGAGATCTCGTGTGCTTATGGGGAATCAACCTGCATTACTGAAAGGGAAATATGCCCTTGGGCCATTTCTAAAGTGTTTTGGTGATTAAGTGCCCAACACATATTCTCTAAGTGTTAAATTGTGTCAAAGATTGAAGAAGTGCAAATCATGGAACAAGGTATGTTTCTAGACTTAGTACATTGATTTGGGTACTAATGTATTGTGTCTAAGTGCTAGAAACAGGAAAAAAGAAGTTGGAAAAGAGTTGGCTTTGTACAGCCAACTGCTGCTCGATCTGGGTGCACCGGACTGTCCGGTGGTGCACCGGACAGTGTCCGGTGCGCCAGACCAGTCTCAGTGAACAGGCCACTCTTGAGACTCGACGGCGGCGTACGGCTATAATTCACCGGACTGTCCGGTGAGTCGTCCGCGGCGAAGTCATCGCTCTCGGTAAAAGCTCAACGCCGTACGGCTAAAATTCACCGGACTGTCCGGTGGTGCACCGGACTGTCCGGTGAGCCAACGGTCGACTGCGCAACGGTCGGCACCGAAATCGGCGGGCGACACGTGGCCCGCACTAACGGTCGGAAAGGGGCACCCGATTGTCCGGTGTGCACCGGACAGTGTCCGGTGCACCAACTGACGCCGAGGTGCAACGGTCATCTATGCCAGAAAAGGAAGGAGATCCGCACCGGACCGCCTACAGTGGCTGTCCGGTGGCGCACCGGACTGTCCGGTGCACCACCCGACAGAAGGCAAGAATGACCTTCCTTGTTGATCTCCAACGACTCCTTGCTGCCTTGGGGCTATAAAAGGGACCCCTAGGCGCATGAAGGAGTCACCCAAGCATACTCTAAGCATTCTAAGTCTTCCACACTGCGTCTCCGCGCACTTGATCGACTATGTTAGTGATTTGAGCTTCGTTCTAGTTGTGAACTCATTGTGCTTCATTTTGAGCTCAAGTCTTGGCTTGTGTGCTTGTGTGTTGCTGCGGACTTGTGTGTGTTGCTTCCCACCCTTACTCTTGTGCTTTCACTGTGATCTTTGTTGTAAGGGCGAGAGACTCCAACTTGTGGAGATTCCTCGCAAACGGGAAAAAGAGATAAGCAAAGAAAAGCCGTGGTATTCAAGTTGATCATTGGATCACTTGAAAGGGGTTGAGTGCAACCCTCGTCCATTGGGACGCTACAACGTGGAGGTAGGCAAGTGTTATACTTGACCGAACCACGGGATAAACCACTGTGTCCCTTGTGTTGTCCTTCTCTTTGATTATTTGTGATTGGCAAGAGCTCGCTCTATAGCCACTTGGTTCTATTGCACTAACATCTTTATAACCAAGCTTGTGTCTATTTAGTGTTGAATTTTACAGGATCACCTATTCACCCTCCCCTCTAGGTGCTCTCAATTGGCATCAGAGCCGTTCTCTTCAAGTAAGGGACTAATCGCCCGAAGAGATGGATCCTAGGAGAAAGGGGATGGTGGTCAACGATAAGGAGAAGGAGTCCATCTTCAACGAGCCAAGGGACGACAAGCCCACTGACTCTGGCTCGAGTCACAAGAAGAAGGACGGGAAGAAGAAGAGACGTATCAAGAAGATCGTCTACTACGACAGCGACGAATCTTCTTCTTCACCAAGAGACGACGACGAGAAAAAGAAACCGGTTAACTCAAAATTTTCATTTGATTATTCTCGCATTCCATTCAACTCTAATGCTCATTTGCTATCTATCCCTCTTGGGAAACCTCCACACTTTGATGGAGAAGGCTACTCTTTTTGGAGTCACAAAATGCGTAGTCACCTTTTCTCTCTCCATCCTAGTATTTGGGAGATAGTTGAGAATGGAATGCAATTTGATAGTACGGATAACCCTGTATTTATTAACGAGCAAATCCATAAAAATGCACAAGCTACCACTGTTTTGCTAGCATCCTTGTGCAGGGACGAGTACAACAAGGTGAGCGGCTTGGATAACGCCAAGCAAATCTAGGACACCCTCAAAATATCACATGAGGGAAACGACGCCACCATGATCACCAAAATGGAGTTGGTGGAAGGCGAGCTGGGAAGGTTTGCGATGATCAGGGGAGAGGAGCCAACACAAACGTACAACAGGCTCAAGACCTTGGTCAATAAGATCAGGAGCTATGGAAGCACGAGATGGACGGACCATGACATCGTCCGACTTATGCTCAGGTCTTTTACTATTATTGACCCTCATCTTGTGAACCTCATCCGTGAAAATCCCAGGTACACAAAGATGACGCCCGAGGAGATACTCGGGAAGTTTGTGAGCGGGCGTATGATGGTCAAGGAAGCAAGATATGTTGATGATGCATTGAACGGCCCAATGCCCATCTATGAGCCCTAGCCCGTTACACTCAAGGCAACAAGCAGCAGCAGTGAGGCGCTACCTAGCAAGGTGGCACAAGTTGAGGCTGTCGGGCTAAATGAAGATGAGATGGCCCTAATCGTAAAGCGCTTCAAGACCGCATTAAAAGGACGCAAGGAGCATCCTAACAAGAACAAGGCAAAGGGAAAGCGCTCCTGTTTCAAATGCGGTAAGACTAGTCATTTTATAGCAAATTGTCCTGATAGTGGCCTGTTCACCGAGACTGGTCTGGCGCACCGGACACTGTCTGGTGCACCACCGGACACAGTCCGGTGCACCCAGACCGAGCAGCAGTTGGCTGTACAAAGCCAACTCTTTTCCAACTTCTTTTTTCCTGTTTCTAGCACTTAGACACAATACATTAGTACCCAAATCAATGTACTAAGTCTAGAAACGTACCTTGTTCCATGATTTGCACTTCTTCAATCTTTGGCACAATTTAACACTTAGAGGATGTGTGTTGGGCACTTAATCACCAAAACACTTTAGAAATGGCCCAAGGGCACATTTCCCTTTCAATCTCCCCATTTCTGGTGATTTATGCCAACACATCAAAAGGCAACCAAAAGAAGTGCAATATCATGGCAAAGGAGAAAAAGGTAAGCATTCGAGAAACCCCTAAGTATACTACTTCAAGCGATGATGATTCTAGCGATGATGAAGTAGATTATACTGAATTATTTAAGGGTTTAGATAGAGCAAAAGTAGATAAAATTAATGAGTTAATTGATGCTTTAAATGAAAAGGATAGACTCTTATAAAAGCAAGAGGATATCTTGTATGAAGAGCATGATAAGTTTGTAAGTGTGCAAAAGTCTCTTGCTTTAGAGGTTAAAAGGAATGAAATGTTATCTTCTAAATTATCTGCTTGTCATGAAACTGTGTCTAGCTTAAAGAGTGTTAATGATGATTTAAATGCTAAGCTAGAAGTAGCTAATAAATCTAGTTCATGTGTGGAACATGTTGTAATTTGCAATAGATGCAAGGATTTTGATATTAATGCTTGTAATGAACATCTTGCATCCATTACTAAATTAAAAGATGAAGTGGCAAGTCTTAATGCCCAACTTAAGACTTGCAAAAGTGACTTTGATAAATTAAAATTTGCTAGGAATGCCTACACTGTTGGTAGACACCCCTCAATTAAGGATGGGCTTGGCTTTCGAAAGGAAGCCAAGAACTTAACAAGCCAAAGGGCTCCCATTCCCAACAAGGAGAAAGGGAAGGCCCCTATGGCTAGTAACATTCAAATAAATCATGCTTTCATTTATGATAGAAAATTTTCCAAGAATGCTCATTATCATAGGAGTTATGATGCTTATGATTCACATGCTATGATTGCTTCAAGCTCTACTTTTGTGAATGGTAGAAATATGCCTAGGAAAATCATGTTTTGCATCATGTACCTAGGAAAATGTGAAATGAATCTGCTACTGTTTTCCATGCGTGCAACACTACTTTTGTACTCACATGTAAAAATAAAAAAGTGGTTGCTAGGAAGTTGGGGGTCAAATGCAAGGGAGACAAGACTTGCATTTGGGTCCCAAAGGATATTGTAACTAACCTCGTAGGACCCAACAAAAGTTGGGTACCTAAAACCCAAGTGTAAATTGCCTTGCAGGTTTATGCATCCGGGGGCTCAAGCTAGATTATCGACAGCGGATGCACAAACCACATGACGGGGGAGAAGAAGATGTTCACCTCCTACGTCAAGAACAAGGATTCCTAGGACTCGATCATCTTTGGAGATGGGAACCAAGGCAAGGTTAAAGGACTAGGAAAGATAGCCATTTCATCCGAGCATTCCATATCCAATGTGTTCTTAGTTGAATCGCTCGGGTACAACTTATTATCTGTCAGTCAACTATGTAATATGGGTTATAATTGTCTATTTACCAATGTAGATGTGTCTGTCTTTAGAAGGAGTGATGGTTCATTAGCTTTTAAGGGTGTACTAGATGGCAAACTCTACTTAGTTGATTTTTTGAAAGAGGAGGCCGATCTAGATGCATGCTTAATTGCTAAGACTAGCATGGGCTGGCTGTGGCATCGCCGTCTAGCACATGTTGGGATGAAGAACATTCATAAACTTCTAAAGGGAGAACATGTGTTAGGTCTAACCAATGTATTTTTCGAAAAAGATAGACCTTGTGCAGCTTGTCAAGCAGGTAAACAGGTGGGAAGCACTCATCACAGCAAGAATGTGATGACCACATCAAGACCTCTGGAGCTACTTCATATGGACCTCTTCGGACTCGTCGCCTACCTCAGCATCGAGGGAAGTAAGTATGGTCTTGTTATTGTTGATGATTTTTCCCGCTTCACTTGGGTATTCTTTTTGCAGGATAAATCAGAAACCTAAAGGACCCTAAAGCGCTTTCTATGGAGAGCTCAAAACGAATTTGAGCTCAAGGTGAAAAAGATAAGAAGCGACAACGGGTCTGAGTTTAAGAACTTACAAGTGGAGGAGTACCTTGAGGAGGAAGGAATCAAGCACGAGTTCTCCACTCCCGACACACCACAACAAAACGGTGTGGTAGAGAGGAAGAACAGGACGCTTATCGACATGGCGAGGACGATGCTTGGAGAATTCAAGACGCCCGAGTGGTTTTGGTCGAAGGCTGTGAATACAGCTTGCCACGCCATAAACCGGGTCTACCTTCATCGCCTCCTCAAGAAGACCTTGTGTGAACTTCTAACTGGTAAAAAACCCAACATTTCATACTTTCGTGTATTTGGGAGTAAATGTTACATTCTAGTAAAGAAAGGTAGAAATTCCAAATTTACTCCCAAAGCTATAGAAGGGTTTTTGCTAGGTTATGACTCAAATACAAAGGCGTATAGAGTCTTCAACAAATCATCGGGTTTGGTTGAAGTCTCTACCGACGTTGTATTTGATGAAACTAATGGGTCTCCAAGAGAGCAAGTTGATCTTGATGATGTAGATGAAGATGACGTTCTGTCACACCCGGATTTTAGGGGTCCAAAACCCGGGCGCGAACATAAACACCAGGTGTGCTAGGACCAAGTCTCACACATATGATGTATAGTGGCACAGGATCGAATGTCACAACTTTATATATAACAGGAGTTCTATACAAAATAAATAATTACATTATAAGGAGACAACGGTCCAGCAACCCAAAGTTGACTGGGAGACGACGGCCTAGACCTCTCACGAACTCATCGCAGCATCCTCCAAGCGCCTCATCCTGTGGTACCTGTTCTTGACCTGTGGGGTGTGTGAGACAGCAAGAGTGAGCTCACATACGTTCATCGCTCAACAAGTTGTGGGGAATAATGTGCATGAACTCGCCAAAGGTGGGAGCTCACGTGAAGTGTAAGGCTTACCAAAGAGGATGGTTAGAGCTGAGCATTGCTTTTAAAGTTGGTCAAAATTTTATTAGCAGTTACTAAGTATAAGTAAATACCAACCCAGTTAAATAGTAGAACAAAAGTAGCAACTTCACCTGCGATGCAATGCATATGACAAATTGAGTTTAAGTTCCATAAATTAATCATGTGAGGGTCCGAGCTGCTCATGACCGTGAGCACGGCTAGTATACCAATTTTACACTTTGCAGAGGTTGCGCATCTTTACCCACAAGTCGTGTATCCCATGTCACCAGGGTTTGCAAGGCCCTTAGACACTTCCGAGGTGAATGGCTAGGGATCCACTACGAGGCCTTTACAAAGTTCCACTAGCTTCCGAAAACCCGCTACAGTTTATAGGAAGTTCCAATGCAGGAATCCCTTGCAGGACCGCCATCGCAGCAAAATCCTCCCGAGGGCCTCCCTACACTGACCACTCCCCTACTGCCCTTGCCCCTTTCGGGTAAGGTAGTCTTCCACTAGCTTTCCTAATTAATCAGCCAAGGGGTCCCATTCCTCCCTTGTGGTAGCACTGTTTTCCCGGGTGGTCGCTCCATGTTCCAATTAACATAATGATCTTATCATGAACAATAAATAACAACTGATAACAAAAGTGTAATCATGAATAGTGTATCTCCATACCCAAAACCACATATATCACTAGCAAGTACTACCCAGAAAGTTCAGTGGTAAACAAGGTATAAAGATAGACAAACTAAGGTAACCTATTGGGTCCCATCAAAATTAACCTATGCAGATCATTATGATTAATTAGAACATGAGTGGGTAAAAAGAAGTGATCAAGGGCACAACTTGCCTGGGCCTTGAGAATCCAGGTACCAGGATGATCTTCAGGTGACACGTGACCTCACTGCTAGTCGTAGCAATTCAAACAAACATGGTATAGGCAAAATTAACATTACACCAAACATAAGTACAAACTGAATAATAATAATCTACGCGTTGCTACGAGATCGTAGGAACAAGAATCACTAAATTTGGAGTTATAGTTATTTAGTTATGAATTTCTGAAGTTATTAAGCACCTAGAACAGAGTAATTCAAATGAACAATTTTGCTTCAAGTTTCTTGGCTAAACAAAGGTACTAGGTGATAAATAATATTAAAACAAAATTATTGCAACTGGAATGGGTCAAAAAGGAGCTAAAATGAATTAGTTATGAATTAAATAAGTTTCTGGATTTATTTTAACACTAAAAATCATTTTCTAAATCATTTTCTATGATTTTCCTATCCACTGGACTGCGCCTCAATTAAACAGAAGCGCAGGGGGCTCGGGGATAAAATTCCTAAGACTCTGGCAACAGACGCCGAGGACGGCGGGTTGATTCGGAAAAACGACAGGGTCTCTTTTATAAAACCACCAGCCGAAGGGGTATGGGCCGATCGTGGCCGTTGGATTAGACACCGAGCGCCCAGATTAAATCCTTATTCAAGCGAACCGGTACTGAATCGCATCCGTTGGATCCGAATCAAACGGTGGGGATTTTATTACTCTAGACCTATCTCTGTCCGTCCGATCCAGATCAACGATCCAGATTGAAACGCGGTGAAAGGGTACGCGGGATCTAATCAGGGCCGTTCATCAAGATCTAACGGTGTCTGCGTTTCCCCCCCCCAATCACTCCGCCAGCGACGGCGGCGCCGCCCGATTTCACGGCGAAGCTTCGCCGGGGAAATCCCAATCAACCGTTCCAGTGCCCCAGAGCTAAATTGATCGGTGCTACACGACGAGGTGGACGAGGCGAGCATAGAGGAGAACTTCTTACCGACGATGCAGTTGTAGAACGCCCCGGCCACGGCAAATGGCGGCCCCGCCGCGGTGTTAGATCTCCGGTGAGAAATTGCCCGCGCAAACAGTCCGAAGTCCGCCCGAAGATGGTCCTCGCGCCTTCCCCGATCGACGGCGATGCTCCACGCCCACCCGCGGGCACCGATTGACGGCGTGTCGCGGGATTCACGAACACAGACCGCGGCGGCGCAGCGGAGGCGGCAAGAACTTGGCGCCCGACTTGAACTCGTGAGCTATACAAGAGGAGGGGAGTACCGGTCCTCGACCAACGGCTTTATAGCCCCGGGAAGTCCGACCATGGAGCCAGCAACCTCCCCGCGCGGAATCCGCCGATCTCGGCGAGAGATTTCCGCCCGCGAGCCGCGTTCCGTTGGGAACGAATGCCCTGACCAAGGGGGCCCACGCGTAAGTGATACCGGTTTGTGCGGGTGGCGATGGAGTGGTGGCTGACGATGCGGCCCACCCGGCAGCCGCAGAGAAGGGGCAGCGCGGTCGTGGGCTGAGAGGGAAATGGGCAGTGGGCCGAAAGGTGAGAGCTCGGCCCAAGCGAGGTTTTGGTCTTTTTTTTTCTTTTTATTTTCTATTTTCTTTTATAGTTTCCCTTCACTTTTGAGTTCAAATTTCAAAATCAAATTCTTTGGTAAATTCTCCTTAGATTGAAAGTATAACTTGTAAACTCTAGTCTTACTTTTATTTATACTTTTTATTTTGTATATACTTTCCTTTTCTTCTTATTTTCAAAACCCAAATTCCAATTCAAATCAAACCAAGTTTTAAATTCTAAATTTTAAATTTATGCACCAGATAAACTTTCACATGATGCACCATTACTACATAGTATTTCTTCATTTATTTTATTATTATATTAACTAAGTAATGTTTTCAACATGAAGTACACACACCACATTATTATTTGAGTGTGTAGTTGGATTAAAGGTATATTCAAAAGTTCTCCCCTTGTTTTGATAGGAACATTTTTTCCAATGTCCAATCTTTATTATGATTTATTTTAACCATCGTTATTTTATTATGATCATTTACCTTTAAAAAGGGTGAATTATAAAGTTTAATTATTTATCAATGGTACTTTGCTCAGATTTCTTCTACCAATCCCAAATTCAGAATTTGGGTGTTACAAATCCTACCCCCCTTAAAAATAATCTCGTCCTCGAGATTTGTAAGAAAAGGGATGTATACTCATATTGATCTCGGAACATATGCACAAACAAAGGAATCTCGGCATGAGGCATAATTTTAACAAAACATAGGGTCAATAGACCTTACTATTATTACTAAAATAGTAAAATACTAACTAATAGCTGAACTAATATTTAGGTCTTACAAATAGTAAATATATATATATATATGTATCTATATCTATGTTTATCTCTCTATTCTTGTTGCTCGTTGACTTCTTCACCGACTACTTCATCTTCAACTGGCTCTTCTTCTTGAATTTCAAGTTCACTGGGTTCAGCTTCTACTTCTGCATGATGGGCATATCCCCGGTTGATAGATAGGGGCTGACTCTTTCCTGCCGAGGCTTGTCCTTGTTTCATCGGAGCCGGTGTAGTATAGGCAGCTCTGTTGGGACAGTAGTTGGCGTAGTGTCCCGGTTGTCCACACTTGAAGCATGTCCTGATGGCGGTTGTGTTGGGAGCAACGGTTCCTACTGGAGTGCTTGCTTTCGGAGGAGCAGTTGGTGTCTGTTGAGTTTGTTGTCCGGAATTGCCACTAGCTGGTGTATTGGGAGTGGTAGTATAGCGAGGACGGGAACTACTTCCAGCCTGCCCTTGGTTGACAGCCTTTCTTTTCTCTCCAAATATACTCCTCTTGTTTTCTACAGCAATAGCTTTGTCAAGTAGCCTTTGAAAGGATGGGAATGTGTGCGATACCAGTTGATATTGCAAGGGTCCAATCAAACCGTCCAGAAAAAGCTCCTGCTTTTGCTCATCATCTTCTACATCTCTAGGAGCATATCGAGATAACTGGATGAATTTGTCCCTGTATTCGCTGACGGACATATTTCCTTGCTTGAGGGATAGAAACTCCTTCCTCTTAATCTTCATGAGTCCAGCAGGAATATGGTAATTTCTGAATTGTGTGGAGAATTCTTCCCAGGTAATTGTATCGGCAGCAGCATGAGCTGCACAGTACGCATCCCACCAATCCGCAGCGGGACCAGCAAGACGACCTGATGCATAGAGTACTTTCTCTCTATCCGAGCACTGAGCTATGTTGAGCATCTTCTCTATGGACTTTAACCAGTCATCTGCTTGCAGCGGATCTGCGGAGTTGGAGAAGGTTGGTGGTTTGTGGCTCATGAATTCCCGGTGCTTGTCCCGGGGTGGAACTGGTGGTGGAGGTGGAGGCAATGGCACCTGTTGCTGTTGCTGCTGTTGTTGAAGTTGTTGTTGCAGTTGCTGTTGTTGTACCCTTCTCTCTTGGCGTATCTCTTCCCGCTCTTGGCGCATTTCCCGACGTGCATCCTCTCTTTCCTGGTGCATTTCTTGGCGTTCTTGCTGCATTTGGGTGCGCATATCTGCCATAGTGTCCGCCATTTGCTGCATCATTCTCATTTGAGCTGCGACTAGTGGATCAACTCCGCCTGGTGGAGGATTAGGAGGATTCATCTCTGCTGGCTGTGGTTGGGGTTGTCGATTAGCAGGTAAATCAATTCCACCACCCCGCCTGGTATTGACCATCTAAGTTAGAAGCATATGGTAAGATAGCTTTGCAAGGGAATCATTTAGTAAACAGAATGAATAAGCTAATGGTTGGTGATGTACTGAAACTTCTTTGGTAGGGCTGGGCCAGATATTCTATGTCAAGACTAGGGTAATTAGTTGTACGAGGTGAATGTCCAAAGGTAAGATAGAATATGTCAAGATGAGATAGATACGGAATACTAGTTACCTCTTTAATGGGGATATTCTAGATTGTCTAGTTATTTTATAAATACTATCCTTTATGCCTAGATGTATACGCAGATGTAATTGTGGACATTACTCCACAACCCATCACACTCAAACAAAGATCCAAATCAGACAGGTATCATAAGAACAAACATTCAAATACATAGACACTTATAAAAATAGTTTTGTTTTTGTTCCTAGGATTAGGTCTCCTATTCCTAAAGGTCACTTCAGTCACAGGATTTCAAAGTGTAAAATCCACATTTGTCTTTTAGAAAGAAAAGATAAGAATAATCAGAGTAAAGCGGAAATAGACGAGAAAAGATTAAGGTGAGTTTAGAAAAGAATCAGAGTAAGATAAGTAATGAATGGTTGTCGAGTTCTACCTAGGCTTCGTCCTACAGCCAACATTCCTCTGATACCACTTCTGTCACACCCGGATTTTAGGGGTCCAAAACCCGGGCGCGAACATAAACACCAGGTGTGCTGGGACCAAGTCTCACACATATGATGTATAGTGGCACAGGATCGAATGTCACAACTTTATATATAACAGGAGTTCTATACAAAATAAATAATTACATTATAAGGAGACAACGGTCCAGCAACCCAAAGTTGACTGGGAGACGACGGCCTAGACCTCTCACGAACTCATCGCAGCATCCTCCAAGCGCCTCATCCTGTGGTACCTGTTCTTGACCTGTGGGGTGTGTGAGACAGCAAGAGTGAGCTCACATACGTTCATCGCTCAACAAGTTGTGGGGAATAATGTGCATGAACTCGCCAAAGGTGGGAGCTCACGTGAAGTGTAAGGCTTACCAAAGAGGATGGTTAGAGCTGAGCATTGCTTTTAAAGTTGGTCAAAATTTTATTAGCAGTTACTAAGTATAAGTAAATACCAACCCAGTTAAATAGTAGAACAAAAGTAGCAACTTCACCTGCGATGCAATGCATATGACAAATTGAGTTTAAGTTCCATAAATTAATCATGTGAGGGTCCGAGCTGCTCATGACCGTGAGCACGGCTAGTATACCAGTTTTACACTCTGCAGAGGTTGCGCATCTTTACCCACAAGTCGTGTATCCCATGTCACCAGGGTTTGCAAGGCCCTTAGACACTTCCGAGGTGAATGGCTAGGGATCCACTACGAGGCCTTTACAAAGTTCCACTAGCTTCCGAATACCCGCTACAGTTTATAGGAAGTTCCAATGCAGGAATCCCTTGCAGGACCGCCATCGCAGCAAAATCCTCCCGAGGGCCTCCCTACACTGACCACTCCCCTACTGCCCTTGCCCCTTTCGGGTAAGGTAGTCTTCCACTAGCTTTCCTAATTAATCAGCCAAGGGGTCCCATTCCTCCCTTGTGGTAGCACTGTTTTCCCGGGTGGTCGCTCCATGTTCCAATTAACATAATGATCTTATCATGAACAATAAATAACAACTGATAACAAAAGTGTAATCATGAATAGTGTATCTCCATACCCAAAACCACATATAGCACTAGCAAGTACTACCCAGAAAGTTCAGTGGTAAACAAGGTATAAAGATAGACAAACTAAGGTAACCTATTGGGTCCCATCAAAATTAACCTATGCAGATCATTATGATTAATTAGAACATGAGTGGGTAAAAAGAAGTGATCAAGGGCACAACTTGCCTGGGCCTTGAGAATCCAGGTACCAGGATGATCTTCAGGTGACACGTGACCTCACTGCTAGTCGTAGCAATTCAAACAAACATGGTATAGGCAAAATTAACATTACACCAAACATAAGTACAAACTGAATAATAATAATCTACGCGTTGCTACGAGATCGTAGGAACAAGAATCACTAAATTTGGAGTTATAGTTATTTAGTTATGAATTTCTGAAGTTATTAAGCACCTAGAACAGAGTAATTCAAATGAACAATTTTGCTTCAAGTTTCTTGGCTAAACAAAGGTACTAGGTGATAAATAATATTAAAACAAAATTATTGCAACTGGAATGGGTCAAAAAGGAGCTAAAATGAATTAGTTATGAATTAAATAAGTTTCTGGATTTATTTTAACACTAAAAATCATTTTCTAAATCATTTTCTATGATTTTCCTATCCACTGGACTGCGCCTCAATTAAACAGAAGCGCAGGGGGCTCGGGGATAAAATTCCTAAGACTCTGGCAACAGACGCCGAGGACGGCGGGTTGATTCGGAAAAACGACAGGGTCTCTTTTATAAAACCACCAGCCGAAGGGGTATGGGCCGATCGTGGCCGTTGGATTAGACACCGAGCGCCCAGATTAAATCCTTATTCAAGCGAACCGGTACTGAATCGCATCCGTTGGATCCGAATCAAACGGTGGGGATTTTATTACTCTAGACCTATCTCTGTCCGTCCGATCCAGATCAACGATCCAGATTGAAACGCGGTGAAAGGGTACGCGGGATCTAATCAGGGCCGTTCATCAAGATCTAACGGTGTCTGCGTTTCCCCCCCCAATCACTCCGCCAGCGACGGCGGCGCCGCCCGATTTCACGGCGAAGCTTCGCCGGGGAAATCCCAATCAACCGTTCCAGTGCCCCAGAGCTAAATTGATCGGTGCTACACGACGAGGTGGACGAGGCGAGCACAGAGGAGAACTTCTTACCGACGATGCGATTGTAGAACGCCCCGGCCACGGCAAATGGCGGCCCCGCCGCGGTGTTAGATCTCCGGTGAGAAATTGCCCGCGCAAACAGTCCGAAGTCCGCCCGAAGATGGTCCTCGCGCCTTCCCCGATCGACGGCGATGCTCCACGCCCACCCGCGGGCACCGATTGACGGCGTGTCGCGGGATTCACGAACACAGACCGCGGCGGCGCAGCGGAGGCGGCAAGAACTTGGCGCCCGACTTGAACTCGTGAGCTATACAAGAGGAGGGGAGTACCGGTCCTCGACCAACGGCTTTATAGCCCCGGGAAGTCCGACCATGGAGCCAGCAACCTCCCCGCGCGGAATCCGCCGATCTCGGCGAGAGATTTCCGCCCGCGAGCCGCGTTCCGTTGGGAACGAATGCCCTGACCAAGGGGGCCCACGCGTAAGTGATACCGGTTTGCGCGGGTGGCGATGGAGTGGTGGCTGACGATGCGGCCCACCCGGCAGCCGCAGAGAAGGGGCAGCGCGGTCGTGGGCTGAGAGGGAAATGGGCAGTGGGCCGAAAGGTGAGAGCTCGGCCCAAGCGAGGTTTTGGTCTTTTTTTTTTCTTTTTATTTTCTATTTTCTTTTATAGTTTCCCTTCACTTTTGAGTTCAAATTTCAAAATCAAGTTCTTTGGTAAATTCTCCTTAGATTGAAAGTATAACTTGTAAACTCTAGTCTTACTTTTATTTATACTTTTTATTTTGTATATACTTTCCTTTTCTTCTTATTTTCAAAACCCAAATTCCAATTCAAATCAAACCAAGTTTTAAATTCTAAATTTTAAATTTATGCACCAGATAAACTTTCACATGATGCACCATTACTACATAGTATTTCTTCATTTATTTTATTATTATATTAACTAAGTAATGTTTTCAACATGAAGTACACACACCACATTATTATTTGAGTGTGTAGTTGGATTAAAGGTATATTCAAAAGTTCTCCCCTTGTTTTGATAGGAACATTTTTTCCAATGTCCAATCTTTATTATGATTTATTTTAACCATCGTTATTTTATTATGATCATTTACCTTTAAAAAGGGTGAATTATAAAGTTTAATTATTTATCAATGGTACTTTGCTCAGATTTCTTCTACCAATCCCAAATTCAGAATTTGGGTGTTACACGTTCCAACGGCGCAATTCGCACCATGGTGATTGGAGATGTGCGACCACAGGAACAACAAGAGCAAGATCAACCCTCTTCCTCAATGATGGTGCATCCCCCAACTCAAGATGATGAATAGGTTCCTCAAGAGGAGGTGTGTGATCAAGGGGGAGCACAAGAAGACCTAGCTATGGAGGAAGAAGCACCACGGGCCCCTCCAACTTAAGTCCGAGCGACGATTCAAAGGAATCATCCCGTCGACCAGATTCTGGGTGATATAAGCAAGGGAGTAACTACTCGCTCAAGACTAGCTAACTTTTGTGAGCATTACTCGTTTGTCTCTTCTATTGAGCCTTTCAGGGTAGAAGAGGCCTTGCAAGATCCGGACTGGGTGTTGGCCATGCAGGAAGAGCTCAACAACTTCAAGAGGAATGAAGTTTGGAGCCTGGTGCCACGTCCCAAGCAAAACTTTGTGGGAACCAAGTGGGTGTTCTGCAACAAGCAAGACGAGCACGGGGTGGTGACACGAAACAAGGCTCGACTTGTGGCAAAAGGTTATGCCCAAGTCGCAGGTTTGAATTTCGAGGAGACTTTTGCTCCTGTGGCTAGGCTAGAGTCTATTCACATTCTATTAGCCTATGCCGCTCACCAGTCTTTCAGGTTGTTCCAAATGGATGTGAAGAGCGCTTTCCTCAACGGGCCAATCAAGGAGGAGGTGTACGTGGAGCAACCCCCTGGCTTTGAGGATGAACGGTACCCCGACCATGTGTGTAAGCTCTCTAAGGCGCTCTATGGACTTAAGCAAGCCCCAAGAGCATGGTATGAATGCCTTAGAGATTTCCTAATTGCTAATGCTTTCAAGGTTGGGAAAGTCGATCCAACTCTTTTCACTAAGACTTGTGATGGTGACCTATTTGTGTGCCAAATTTATGTCGATGACATAATATTTGGTTCTACTAACCAAAAGTCTTGTGAGGAGTTTAGCAGGGTGATGACATAGAAATTTGAGATGTCGATGATGTGTGAGTTGAACTACTTCCTTGGGTTCCAAGTGAAGTAACTCAAGGACGGCACCTTCATCTCCCAAACGAAGTACACACAAGACCTGCTCAAGCGGTTCGGGATGAAGGACGCCAAGCCCACGAAGACACCAATGGGAACCGATGGACATGTCGACCTCAACAAAGGAGGTAAGTCCATTGATCAAAAGGCATACCGGTCTATGATAGGTTCCTTGATTTATTTATGTGCTAGTAGACCGGATATTATGCTTAGCATATGCATGAGTGCTAGATATCAATCCGACCCAAGGGAATGTCACCTTGTGGCCGTTAAGCGGATTCTTAGATATTTAGTTGCTACGCCTTGCTTCGAGATCTGGTATCCAAAGGGGTCTACCTTTGACTTGATTGGATATTCAGACTTCGATTATGCCGGGTGCAAGGTTGATAGGAAGAGTACATCAGGGACGTGCCAATTCCTAGGAAGGTCCCTGGTGTCTTGGAGTTCAAAGAAACAAACTTCCGTTGCCCTATCCACCGTTGAGGCCGAGTATGTTGCCACAGGACAGTGTTGCGCAACTACTTTGGATGAGGCAAACCCTCCGGGACTTTGGCTACAATCTGAGCAAAGTCCCACTCCTATGTGACAATGAGAGTGCAATCCGCATGGCGGATAATCCTGTTGAACACAGCCGCACTAAGCACATAGACATCTGGCATCACTTCCTGAGAGACCACCAGCAAAAGGGGGATATCGAGGTGTACCATATTAACATCGAGAACCAGCTAGCTGATATCTTCACCAAGCCTTTAGATGAGAAAAGGTTTTGCAGGTTGCGTAGTGAGCTAAATGTCTTAGATTCGCGTAACTTGGATTGATCTATAGCATACATGTGTTTTATGCCCTTGATCATGTTAATTTATGCATTTCAATCTATTTGTATTCATTTGTGGTGCTCAAGTTGTACACATGATCCCCGGACCTCATAAGTCCAATTGCAAGTGATGCACTTATTTAGTGGGAGGCATGCTACAACTTGACCCTTTGAGACTAACCTTTGTGTTTGAGTTTCCATGATTTAGTCTCAAAAGTGAATTGAAAGGGAAAGGTGAACTTGGACCATGCAAAGACTTCCGCTGCACTCCGGTAATAACTCCAAGTTCGTATCTATGCTCTTATTGCCTTTTTGCTCTTAATTGACAATTTTGGTGAGGCAATGGGGTTAAAGGGCCAGGAATGATCCTGTTTTGGTGCTTAATGCCAAAGGGGGAGAAATTAAGGCCAAAGCAAATGGATCAGCTACCACTTGTGAAATTTCGAAAAGAGTAGAGTTAGAACTTTTTGATTTGTCCAAAACACTCTCATTGCAAAAATTGGTTTCTTGTGAGGAGAATTTATGACTATGGGAAAAAGGGGGAGTTTTTTTGGCTCTTAATCAATTTTACTCTTGGATTATCTCTCCTTGTGCCAAAACAAGTGAGTTTGTTGTAGAGATAGGAAAATGAATTTGATTTGCAAAAACAAACCAAGTGGTGGCAAAGATTGATCCAAATATGTCAAAATCTGTGGAAAGACAATGTGTTCTCTTTTGCATTGATATTGCACTTCTTTTGGTTGCCTTTTGATGTGTTGGCATAAATCACCAAAAAGGGTGAGATTGAAAGGGAAATGTGCCCTTGGGCCATTTCTAAAGTGTTTTGGTGATTAAGTGCCCAACACATATTCTCTAAGTGTTAAATTGTGCCAAAGATTGAAGAAGTGCAAATCATGGAACAAGGTACGTTTCTAGACATAGTACATTGATTTGGGTACTAATGTATTGTGTCTAAGTGCTAGAAACAGGAAAAAAGAAGTTGGAAAAGAGTTGGCTTTGTATAACCAACTGCTGCTCAGTCTGGGTGCACCGGACTGTCCGGTGGTGCACTAGACAGTGTCCGGTGCGCCAGACCAGTCTCGGTGAACAGGCCACTCTCGGACTAGACGGCGGCGTACGGCTATAATTCACCGGACTGTCCGGTGGTGCACTGGACTGTCTGGTGAGTCGTCCGCGGCGAAGTCGTCGCTCTCGGGAAAAGTTCAATGGTGTACGGCTAAAATTCACCGGACTGTTCGGTGGTGCACCGGACTGTCCGGTGAGCCAACGGTCGACTGCGCAATGGTCGGTAGCGAAATCGGCGGGCGACACGTGGCCCGCACCAATGGTCAGAAAGGGGCACCGGACTGTCCGGTGTGCACCGGACAGTGTCCGGTGCGCCAAATGACGCCGAGGTGCAACGGTCATCTGTGCCAGAAAAGGAAGGAGATCCGCACCAGACCGCCTATAGTGGCTGTCTGGTGGCGCATCAGACTGTCCGGTGCGCCACCCGACAGAAGGCAAGAATGGCCTTCCTTGTTGATCTCCAACGGCTCCTAGCTGCCTTGGGGCTATAAAAGGGACCCCTAGGCACATGGAGGAGTCACCCAAGCATTCTCTAAGCATTCTAAGTCTTCCACACTCCGTCTCCGCGCACTTGATCGAGTGTGTTAGTGATTTAAGCTCCGTTCTAGTTGTGAACTCGTTGTGCTTCATTTTGAGCTCAAGTCTTGGCTTGTGTGCATGTGTGTTGCTGCGGACTTATGTGTGTTGCTTCCCACCCTTACTCTTGTGCTTTCACTATGATCTTTGTTGTAAGGGCGAGAGAATCCAACTTGTGGAGATTCCTCGTAAACGGGAAAAAGAGATAAGCAAAGAAAAGCCGTGGTATTCAAGTTGATCATTGGATCACTTGAAAGGGGTTGAGTGCAACCCTCGTCCATTGGGACGCCACAATGTGGAGGTAGGCAAGTGTTATACTTGACCGAACCACGGGATAAACCACTGTGTCCCTTGTGTTGTCCTTCTCTTTGATTATTTGTGATTCACAAGAGCTCGCTCTATAGCCACTTGGTTCTATTGTACTAACATCTTTATAACCAAGCTTGTGGCTATTTAGTGTTGAATTTTATAGGATCACCTATTCATCGCCCCCTCTAGGTGCTCTCAATTACACCAGTATTCAAAGATCATCGTAATCAAGTCCTAGAATTCAGGGAATACACCCTATGCTTTGTAGAAATCATATCAGCGACCCAGAATCATTGGATAATTGAAAATTTAATCTGGAAAAATGATTTTTGATATAAAATTAATCAAAAAACATAGATAAATCATAACTATTGTATTTTAACTCCAATTCTAGTGATTCTCAAACTACGATTTCACTTCGACGCGTAGAATAATATGATGCAGTTGGTTTTATGTCTGGTATGATGTTAATTTTGACCCTACACTATTTATTTGTGTTGTTGCATGTAGATGAGCAAGTGACCGAGGAACCCGAAGCATCACAGATTAAAGATTTTGAGCTGGAGCTCGCATTAGGCAAGCTATGTCCTTGATTACATTCTTTAACCTAATAATGATTCAGTTAATCACCTTTTCATAGTTAGGTTAAGCTGATGGGACCTAATAGGTTACCCTAGTTTTGTATACCCTACACCTTACAAATAGATGGATTAATGATACTTATAATTCATGAACATGTTCCATTATGATTTATTGTTGTTGGTTTTCTATTATTGTTCATGATAAGATCATTGTGTTAATTGGAACATGGAGAACCACCCAAGAAAACAGTGCTACCACAAGGGTGGTATGTGATGCCCTTCACTAACTAATTAGGAAAGCTAGTGGAGGACTACCTTACCTGAAAGGGGCAACCGCGGTGTGAGGATCTACCATTATAGGGAGGTTTAGGGTCGATCATGTTGTGATAGCTTTTCAAATGAGGGATTCCTATATCACCCCCTTCTCACAGAAACTGTAGTGGGTTTTCTAAAGCTAGTGGAACTTTGTAAAGGCCTTATAGTGGGACCCTGTCTTGTCTCCTCGGTAGAGATGAATGGGATTTCTAGACCCCTTGGTAAATGGGTAACACAACTTGTGGGTGAAGATGTGCAACCTCTGTAGAGTGTAAAACTGGTATATCAGCCGGGCTCACGGTCAAGAGTGGCTTAGACCCCCACATGAGTAACTTATGGAATTAAACTTAATCTGTCATTTGCATTACATTATGTGATTTATTATAATTGTGATCTCTTATTTAATTGGGTTGGTGTACACTTATACTTAGTATTTGCTAATAAATTTTTGACCAACTTATTAAAAGCAATGCTCAACCTTGACCATTATTTTGTTGATAAGACATACTACACATGAGCCCCCACCTTAAGTGAGCTCATACACAATATTCCCCACACTTTCTATAATCGCACCAGGAGAAGAGCAAGTACAACTAGAGAAGGATTATTACGACGAGTTCGATGAGATCTAGGCATTGTTTCCTAGCCAAATATTAGTGCCATGGAGATAGTATCTTAGTTCGAGTTATTTTAATATCAGTTATTTTGTGAAGACATTCCCCTTTGCAATAAATATTATGGCATTCGTCTCTATTTACTGAGTCATTGTATGTGTGGATGTTTATTTGGAGCAAATATGAGACGCACCCGGGTTTGCCCTTAAATCCGGTTGTGACAAGAGGGAAAGAAGATGTTTCGTGAAGTTTAATTGAGACAAATCAAAACTACGCAAACTAATTCAAAATCCCCATTGATTGGGGTTTTGTTGGGGTTTCTCAAACAAACTCAAAACAAAGTGAACTCAGATAATGACCACAAACTGCTCAAACTTAGTGTTTGCAATGGTCAAAAGATTGACTTCCACCCTAAGGAAATCCCCAACACAAACCACAACTCAAGAAATCAAAGATTCTCACTGGAATCAAAGGATATGGGATCGAATGCAGAGACGAAAACAAATCAAAACTGCAGCAAGAACAAACTGAGCACTTGATTTAACAAACGATGGACTGCATGTGGTTATGACCACACTTTCTCACAATATCTGGAGTACACAGATGCGAAGAACAAAAACACCCGTAGATCTCAGGGCTAAAACTACTGCAACCTAGATAGTGGAAAACTAGGGTTTTCTAAACAAGTGCCTAATGAGAGAGCCAAAAGAGATAGCTACACACAACAGAACTCTCACCTATTTATAAGAGGTTATTTCACTAGTCTAAACTACCCCTAGATACAAAGAGCATGTCCACTTAATCGAGGTGTTGGGGACTTGTTCTCAAATGCTATGAATTAAGAACAAGGCAACACAGAAAAAAGTTAATGATAAATACCCTTCGTCCTTCGAAGCGTTATTTCCCTTAGGATATAACGATCTTCAGACGAAGGTTATGAAGGACATACCTTCATCATTGCAGTTTATATTAACAATAAGGAGACGCATATGAAACATGAGAGAATGAGTAATCACATAACATTATTACGTGTTCTTATTATATAATCATGGAAGAATAAAAACAATGTTGAATTACATTTGTACCTTCGGCTTGACAGAGGACAAAGGTACCAGCGTGATGCACGAGTGAGTACAAGTCAGCGTGAACAGTACGGGGGTACTGTTCATCTATTTATAGACACAGGACACAACCTGTGACGAATTACAATTATGCCCCTCATAAAAGTTTACAACATTGACTCAGACCTTTATGGATTAAAAGGTCATTCTATCTCTATGTCGGTTTGTAACGCCGAAGCTTCATGAAGAGGAACCTTCGGCCATCTCCTGGGGACAACTTCAGCCGAAGCTGCTTCTCCGTGTAAGACCTTCGGCGCAACGAAGCATGGCCCCAACAGTAGCCCCTTTCGCGGCGCTAGATCGTTTTTCGTAACGAGCTTGATCCGTGAAAAAAGCCTCTTAAGCTTCGGGAAGCCGAAGGTCCAAAAAACACCTTCCCTGAGCTCGTTGCCGAGAAATGATTCAATTTCCGAGCGCGTGTCGGGCCCACCTTGCAGCGAGTGCAAGTGACTGCCCGCCTGGTGTAAAAATCCTGGCGCTTCGCCTTCTTACCTGCAGCACTATATAAACAGACGAGTAGGTGTGAAGTTACCCCAGCATTCATTGCTATTTGCACTGTTTTGCTGCCAAAATTTTTAACTATAGCCGAAGCTTGATTCTCAGAATCGAACGAAGGTCCATCTCGAAGTCTGCTTCGTCAGAAAGAAAGGCTTCGGGAGAAAAAGAAAAAAGTATTCAATTTAATTTCCCCAAACTCAGAATCAAATGGCCAGAGTGCGATCTACTGCCAGGGTTGAGCGTGAAGGAGACGAAGCTGAAGGTTCGGAGACTGTTCCCATCTCCGAAGCAATGCAACGATCCGGACTAGTAACTGCGGAAGAAATCCCCGCTGCTGAAGCAGACCCGACAGCTGCCGAAGGAGAAGAAGAGAACATTGAAGAAACTGATTCCGAAGATGATTATCGCATTGCCATGCCCAGTAAGCCCAGCCACTTGGACTTCGGAAAGTCGACCGTTTCAAAGGCTGATCTCTCCAAGATGGTAAAGTCAGGTTATTTTAGTGAAAATCAGAAGAAACTACTTCGCTTCGGGGGAGAAGAGACTACCCCGAAGCCAGAGAAAGACGAGATAGTCATTTTCAAGAGCTTTTTAAAGGCTGGGCTGAGATTCCCCCTTCATGGAATTATTGCAGATGTATTGAAGAAGTTTGGTATTTACTTTCATCAGTTGACTCCTAACGCTATCGTTAGGCTTAATGTCTATATCTGGGCCCTCCGAAGCCAGGCAGTGGAGCCGTTTGCCGACAGCTTTTGTCGAGTCCATGAACTGCATTACCAGACAAAAGCCAGAAAAGATGGATTGCATGATAACTTTGGTTGCTACAATTTTGCCTACCGGAAAACCACAAAGTTTCCTGTTATCAGCTACCGAAGCAAATGGCCGGCAGGCTGGAAGTCAGAGTGGTTTTATGTGAAGGTTGACGAAGACGAAGAGAAGTTGGTACAAAGCCCACTTGAATTAATCTTCGGAGAAACAAGACCACGATGCCACATGACATTAGAAGGTCCCACCTGGGCTGCACTGGGTGAGTTTAAAATTATTTCAGAGCATATCAGTACCAGGGATCTGGTTCAAGAGTTCTTGGCCTTTAGGGTTTTCCCTACTCTAAAAGAATGGGAAATGCCGAAGCTAGAGGGGGAGAAGAAGGAAGGAGAACTTGTCCGGCTTCCTTACCATTTCAAGTTCAAGAAATACTTTAAAAAACCTTGCCAAGAGTGGCTGGACACAGTTGAGGTAATGTGTAATGAAATTCTTGGGAATTATTCGAAAAAAGAAGATCAACTGATGACTGCGGCCTTCGGCACCCGTCCGAAGCGAAGGCTGAACCGAGTGTTTGATGCCCTGGGTCTCGAGTACCCTGACTATGAACGGTTGAATAAGGGTGCTGAGGGCCAAAAAAGGAAAAGAGTGGCCGAGACTTTGAACAAAGATGAGGAAGAACCACCAAAAGAGAAGAAAATTCCAAAGAAGAGAAAAATATCATCTCCAAAGCGAAAATTATCCGATGAAGAGGGGACTCCTGCACCACCCTCTACCAGCGACGTGGAGGAAATCTTAAAGGTAATGACTGAACCCCTGCCCGCGAAGCTAAGTCCATTAGGGCCTCGACTGACGAAGCTTTTTCGAAAGGTGGAGAAGCCGGAAAAAACGAAGACAACCAAAACAAAGAGGCAAAGAATTATTGCAGTGACCGAAGTTATTGACAAGACGCCACCGAGGGCTTCAACTCGGAAAACGCCAGCGGTTGAGGGCACAACAAATGTCGAAGTCGCACCTTCGGAGGTCGCGGCTACCGAAGCCGCCTCAGCCGAAGATTTGAACTTAGAAACTACAATTGAAGACATCGACAAAATTTTGCTAGACATGGCCGCAGAAGAAGCTGCCACTGCTGCTGAAGAAACCATGGCCACAGTGCCTGGAAAGGGAAAGGAAATAGCCGAAGATACTTCGGAAGACAAAGCCTACATATTTCAAAATTTAGTTGGGCAAGAACTGTCGAAGGCCGAAATAGAAGAGCTTAAAGACTATGCCAAATCTTGCGGATATAAGCCAGGAGCTCTTCTTTTCGGAGGTGTCGACGATGAAAAATTAGGCTGCATCCGAGATCAAACTGGAGCCAAGGTCATCGGTACTCTATCAAAGAGTATCGGTTTTCCGAAGCTAGAAACAGATATCAGCCGCTACCGACGACAACATATCGTTGGTAGTTTATTTTATTCCAATTTCAAGGTAAACAACTTTTCTCTGACTTTTATTGTTTTTAATAATGAAAATGTTCCTAACGAAGGTTGTTTATGTGCAGAGCATGCTACTGAGCAAAGCTTTGAAGATGCAACAAGATCTAGAGGATAAGAAACACGAAGCTATAATTGAAAATCTAGAGAGCAAGATAAAAGAGCAATCAGCTATTATCGAAAAGAAAGACTTCGAACTCCAAACAACTGAAGGGTTATTGGCAGAAACTGAAGCTAAAGTAGCAGAATTGAATTCGAAGCTCCTCTGCCAATCAAAACAATTTGAACAAGAGAAGCTAGAGCTTAATTCAAAACTTGAGGCCGAAGTCCAAATCAGCTCAGACTTGAAGAAATCATTAACAAGCCTTCAAGACAAATGTTTGAAATTTAGCAATAACTGTATTCAACAATTAAAAAAGATCTTTTACTCAGTTGGAGCCAGCAGTGGGAAGTTCGCCCCTTCAGCTGAAAATTTGCCAAGAACCTTCGAACATATTGAAGCTGAAATTGATGAGCTTGACGAAGTTATAGCCGGGCACGGTGACTTCTGTGCCTGGGTAGCTTCTCGGGGCACTGCTGCAGCGTTCCTAAAGGCCGGCTGTGATCATGGAAAAATTGTCAACAGGCCTAATTTCACTCTATCTTCGTCAATGCTAGACGATATTCCTGACCTCGCCCGAAGCATTTCAAACAGATTTATAAAAATGATATGGACAAAAGGCGGGCGAGAGAAGGCTGGAGACGAAGCTCGAAGTCATCTTGAACCAGTAAGAAATGATACCTTGTGCTTACCTTCTCCTTCACACTTGATTTTTACTCACAATACCTTGATTCATGTAGGATGACAAAGCTGAAACTGATACTTAAAGAATATGCCGCCGAAGCTGAAGCCTGACGAAGATTAGTAGGAGTAGACTAGAAAAACTCAAGAGACTTTTGTAACAACTTTTGTAAACACAGCTAAACTGCTCTTAATGAACTTTGTTCATACCTTGTAATATATCCTTACCCTTCCATTGAGGTGCTTTGATGTGGACGAAATTAATATTTTGAGCCGAAGGCGAAAAAACACCTTCCCTTCTTTTCGTACACAACGAAGCATAAAAGACCGCCTCTTCTTTTTTGCCGAAACCGTTCTTTTTTATACACAACGAAGCATAAAAGACCGCTTCTTCTTTTTTACCGAAACAACCACTTATGCCATGAATGAATGTTTATGAATGCAAATGCTATGATGTAATGTGATGTGCAAATGAATATCCAAACACATATCCGAAGCCATAACCTCAGCCATTATTTTCTTAGAAACAATCACACATTAGCTCTGCATTCCCTTAGGAACGACTTTGGAGCTTCTTCGCCTTTTACTTTCGGCGGTATCAGCGTTGACTTTTCGCTGTAAGCTCTGCATTCCCTTAGGAACGTCTTTGGAGCTTCTTCGCCTTTTACTTTCGGCGGTATCAGCGTTGACTTTTCGCTGTAAGCTCTGCATTCCCTTAGGAACGTCTTTGGAGCTTCTTCGCCTTTTCAGTTTCGGCACTCGATGGTGCGTTCTCAGCTTTTACATTTACATTCTTTGGGGGATTTTGCTCTTATAAAACTAAAAAGGAAATTACATATGATGGCCCCATTAAAAACCTTTCTCCCCCTTTAGAAAGGAAAAGGGTGCCGTGAAAAAGAAAAGAAAAAACATAAAAAGTTACATCAAGTTATACATAATATCGCCGAAGCTCATCCGCATTCCAAGATCTTGGAATTTCGTTGCCGTCCATGTCCTTCAATCTGTACGAACCAGGCCTTGACGAAGATACTACTAAGAAAGGTCCTTCCCATTTCAACTGTAACTTGCCCACTGTGTCTGGGTTGGCCACTCTCCGAAGCACCAAGTGTCCCGGCTCAATATTTTTTAGGCGGACCTTTCTATCTCGCCATTTGACTGTTTCAGCTTAGTATTTATTGATATTCTCCACAGCTTGAAGCCTGATCCCTTCTAAAGCATCTTTTTCCACAAAACAGGCATCTTCAGGACCTGATTCTGCCGAAGCTACTACTCTTATTGATCCAGCTTTAGCTTCTTCCGGAGTTATCGCTTCGTCACCGAACAATAACTTGAATGGAGTAAAGCCTGTAGACCTTGATGTTGTTGTATTGTGGCTCCACACCACTTTGGTTAACTGATCTGGCCACTTTCCCCTGGGTTGATTGAAGATTAACTTCATTATTCCTGTCATTATAATGCCGTTGGCCCTTTCAACGAGCCCATTTGACTTCGGATGCCTGACTGATGCAAAATGGATCTTCGTACCAATTTGATCACAGAAATTTCTGAAAGCTTCGGAGTCGAACTGCGTTCCATTATCCACAGTGATGGCCTTCGGTACCCCGAAACGACAGACAATATTCTGCCAGAAAAACTTTTGGACAGTGGCCGAAGTTATTGTGGCTAATGGCTTCGCCTCAATCCATTTAGAAAAATACTCCACAGCCACTATAACATATTTTAGATTCCCTTGAGCCGGTGGTAATGGACCTAACAAGTCAAGGCCCCACCTTTGCAATGGCCAGATGGGTTGTATCAGCTGTGTCAAAGACGAAGGTTGCTTTTGATCTCTTGCACATTTCTGACAACCTTCGCACTTTTGAACTAACTCCGCTGCATCTGAAGCTGCCTTCGGCCAATAAAACCCTTGGCGGAAAACTTTTCCAAGTAACGGCCTAGATCCAATGTGGGATCCACACAGGCCTGCATGTATTTCTTTCATCAACTCTATGCCTTCGGTTCTAGATAAACACTTGAGCAGCGGAGCGCAAACTCCATGTTTGTACAACTCCCCTTCTATCATGACATATGGACAAGCTCTTGCCTCTATCCTTTTATTATAAGCTTCGTCATCTGAAAGGAACTTGCCCTGAAGGTAAGAGATGATCTCAGTTCTCCAATCTTCGCTATAAACAGGAGATATGTTGAGGACTGCTCTTTCAAGGAGCTCCACCGAAGGTGCCTTTATTGTTTCGAAGAATACATCCGAAGGTAACGGCAGCCCCTGTGCTGCTGACTTAGCTAACAAATCAGCATGCTCATTTTGTCCTCGAGGGATATTCTTGACAGAAAATCCTTCGAAGGAGGCTTCGATCCTTCGGACCGTGTCTAGATATTTTTCAAGCTTCGGATCTTTAGCCTTGCAACTTTTGTCGATATGACCCGAAACAACCTGGGAATCAGTTTTAAGAATCGCCCTTCTGATTCCCATTGCCTTTAATTTCCGAAGGCCCAGGAGCAGAGCTTCGTATTCAGTAATATTGTTTGTACAGCTGAAATCAAGTCTTGCCGCATAACAAGTTTTAACCTTGGATGGTGAGATCAACACAGCTGCTGCTCCTGCTCCGAAGGTTCCCCAAGAGTCATCACAAAACACTGTCCACACTTCGGCATCTTTATTTGCTTCTTCGTCCTGAGCCCCTGGCGTCCAATCGGCAATGAAATCTGCCAACGCTTGAGACTGGATCGAGGATCTATGCACATAATCAATGTAAAATTCATTGAGCTCTGCGGCCCATTTTCCAATCCGTCCAGTAGCTTCTCTATTTCTCATGATATCCTTCAACGGCTGCGAAGAAGGAACAGCAATATTGTATGCTTGAAAATAATGCCGAAGCTTCCTGGATGCCATTAAAACGGCATATAATACCTTCTCCAGCTCTGTATAATTTTTCTTTGATACACTAAGGACTTCAGATACAAAATACACTGGAACCTGCTTCTTGACTTGGCCATCAAGCTTCTCCTGGACAAGTGCCGCACTTACTGCCGAGTGCGAAGCTGCCACATATAACAACAAAGGAGCCCCTGGTGTTGGTGGAGTTAATGTTGTTAGATCTATCAAATATTGCTTCAGCTCTTCGAAGGCTTTTTGTTGGCTTGGTCCCCATTGAAAGACTTCAGCTGACTTCAGCACCTCGAAGAATGGTAAATTTCTTTCTGCTGACCTGGATATGAATCTATTGAGAGATGCCAGCCTCCCTGTCAATCTTTGGGCCCCCTTTCTTGTAGTTGGCGGCTCCATTCGAAGTATAGCTTCAATTTTATTTGGATTAGCTTCAATTCCCTTTGTTGAAACCAAGCATCCAAGAAATTTCCCCTTCTTTACTCCGAAGACACATTTTTCTGGATTCAGCTTCAAACCAGCTTGTCTGAAACTGGCGAAGGTCTCCTGCAAATCAGCAATATGATTTTCCTGCTTCGTGCTTTTTACAATGATGTCATCAACATAAGTTAGCACATTTCTGCCTATCTGAGACTGGAGGACCTTCGCAGTCATTCTGCTGAAACTTCCTCCAGCGTTTTTTGAGCCCCTCAGGCATCCGAAGATAGCAATATGTGCCACTTGGGGTTATGAAGCTAGTCTTCGGCTCATCTTCCTTCTTCATCCAGATTTGATGATAGCCTGAGTAACAATCTAGCAGACTCATGAGCTCTGAAGAAGCTGCTGCATCAACTAAAGAGTCTATCCTTGGCAATGGGAATTCGTCCTTCGGACAAGCCTTGTTGAGATCTGTGAAATCGATACACATTCTCCACTTGCCATTGGCCTTCTTCACCATAACAGTGTTAGCTAGCCACTCTGGGTACTTTACTTCTCTGATAACTCCTGCACTGAGGAGTCTTTTTACTTCATTGCGAGCCCCTTCGGCTTTATCATCAGACATTTTCTGAAGCCTCTGCTTTCGGGGTCTGAAAGATGGGTCAACATTGAGCGAATGTTCAATAACATCCCGATTTACTCCACAGAGATCATTAGCTGACCATGCAAAAACATCTTTGTTGTTGAACAAAAACCTTATCAAGGTTTTCTCCTGGTCTTCGGATAATTGCGAGCCCAACAGCACCTTCTGCTCTGCTATGTCCTCACACAATAGCATGGGCTTCGGCTGATCTGCTGAAGCTGCCTTCTCCCTTCTGAACTTGTACTGTTCACAAGCTTCAGCTCCATCTATGTTATGGATTGCTTTGGAGTCAGTCCAGCTTCCTTCGGCCCTTCTAGCAGCTTCCTGGCTTCCATGAATAGCAATAGGCCCTTGGTCCGAAGGTATCTTCATGCAGAGGTAAGCTGGGTGAAGAATTGCTTCGAAGGCATTGAGAGTACCGCGACCAATGATAGCATTGTAAGGATACTCCATGTCAACAATATCAAACACAATTTGCTCAGTCCTTGTGTTGTTAACAAATCCGAAGGTTACTGGCATGGTAATCTTCCCAAGTGCTGCAATCTGCCGTCCTCCGAAGCCACAAAGAGGGTGCGTAGCATCATGGACCTTGTCTTCGGGCTCTTGCATTTGTCTGAAGGCCTTAGCAAATATGATATCAGCTGCACTGCCTGTATCAACTAAGACATTGTGGACCAGAAATCCTTTGATCACACAAGAGATAACCATGGCATCATTGTGAGGATAATCCTTAAGCTGAAGGTCTTCCTGGGAGAAAGTGATTGGAATGTGGGACCATTTTGACTTGATGAAGGGTCCCTGTACTCCAACATGCTACACCCTTCTCTGAGCCTCCTTCTTTTGCTTCTTGTTAGCCGGCTCTGAGCAAGAACCGCCTGTTATCGGGAGCACCAGCTTCGAAACCGAAGCAGCTTCAGCTTGATTGTTGAACGAAGCTATCAGCTCAGAAAAGTGGAAGTGAGTTCACCGGAGGTGGGCGCCAATGTTGGGGACTTGTTCTCAAATGCTATAAATTAAGAACAAGGCAACACAGAAAAAAGTTAATGATAAATACCCTTCGTCCTTCGAAGCATTATTTCCCTTAGGATATAACGATCTTCAGACGAAGGTTATGAAGGACATACCTTCATCATTGCAGTTTATATTAACAATAAGGAGACGCATATGAAACATGAGAGAATGAGTAATCACATAACATTATTACGTGTTCTTATTATATAATCATGGAAGAATAAAAACAATGTTGAATTACATTTGTACCTTCGGCTTGACAGAGGACAAAGGTACCAGCGTGATGCACGAGTGAGTACAAGTCAGCGTGAATAGTACGGGGGTACTGTTCATCTATTTATAGACACAGGACACAGCCTGTGACGAATTACAATTATGCCCCTCATAAAAGTTTACAACATTGACTCAGACCTTTATGGATTAAAAGGTCATTCTATCTCTATGTCGGTTTGTAACGCCGAAGCTTCATGAAGAGGAACCTTCGGCCATCTCCTGGGGACAACTTCAGCCGAAGCTGCTTCTCCGTGTAAGACCTTCGGCGCAACGAAGCATGGCCCCAACACGAGGGGAAAATAGACCAACTCCTAGGATATGCATCTGACGTCCACATGCTCCACATGTAGTTACTTCACCTCGACGCACCCTTCGTGATGACGCCATGTGTCAGTCGCCTCCTATTCCCACCAAAATCACACCGTCGAGTTTTGAGGCCCAAACTTGGCGAGATGAGCCCTCCGGGGTGCGGGTGGATTTTAGGCTCATCCACAAAAACCTCCACGAGTAGCGAAACCTCCATGAGTAGCATACTACATATGCGTCCCCACATCTAGGACATGTGTCCCATCAGTCCTTGATCGTGCTAGCGACATGATCCGATTTGCCACATCCTCACGCTGGTGCATGTCCCAAGTGCCAGCCACTAGAGCTGGTCACTCGTCTTCTCCAGTCCCTCGATTAAGGCCCAGTGCTTGTCCTTCGTTGCTCCTATCCCATCTGCACAAGCTTGCATGATCTTCACCTTCACCGTTGACCACCGTCATTGTATTGCACACCTACAAACTACAAGCTGATAGACATGGTTGCACAACAAAAGCTCTCATACACTAGTTAGTCTAAGAATCACACAAATGCACTACCCATGTTGACAATCACTCATCATCAACCTGAACTACAAGGGATACATCGACCATTTGTTCACATTCTTCCCCTTGATGAGTGCATTGTCAACACCACCATGTGAACACTCAAATCAGCAAAGCTTGGCCCCCAAAGAAATCAGCAAAGGAAAAAACACTTAAATGACCAAAAGCCAAGAACAGACCATCCAAAGTGAGCAAAGCTTGGCCCCCAAAGAAATAGGCAATGACTCAACATGACCAAGCAAAAAATGGCTAGTCCTCAAGAAGAGGCAAAAAGGGGCTCAACACCACTAGCCAGCAGAAGAAATGACGAATCAAAGTTAGTTCCTCTAGAAAGAGGCAAAGGCTCAACGCAACTAGCAAAAGCACCCAAAAGCTCAAAATCTTCCCTTGACAAAAACATCTTCCCCTGAAACACAACTCAAAACCTCATAGAAAGCTAGACACCCTCAACAAAAATATGTATAAGAGAAGAACTCCCCAAAGCTTGTGCGATGTGTGTAGTAATAAATCCATGTGCTAATAGATGCTCAAACTGATCATATACACTAGATATGTAAAGAATAAGCATTTCATTCAGTTTTAAGCATGTCAAAAGAGAAGTTCACCACTAAAACAACATTGGACATATGTAAGAAGGAAATTAACCAAGTGCTAGTCAAAGGTATACAAGGTGAACTACCCCAAACAACGATCACTCATCATGCCAAAAATAGATGTGAAAGTTATACCAATTGAAAATTTTCAAGATTATTGGAATTTGCAGTGGATCACAAATTTCACTAAAAAGCATGTGACTGCGAGAGGTTGTAAGCATTGTCAAAAGCTAAAGTTCTTAGAATGGTCTCTAAGAAAATGAAAGTGGACGTTGATGTGCTTGGTCTTAGAATGCAGCACATGATTTTTGGAAAGACTGATGGCACTAATGCTACCACAAAGTAGAGGCACGTGCAAAAACTCTAAGCCAAAATTTCGCAAAGTAGCCATCATAAAAAACAACTGTGAGCAACATCTAGCGACAGCAACATACTCAGCCTCTATGGTAGACTGGGCCATGCTAGACTGTTTGTGAGAAGACCAAAAAAATCAGGGAGGAACCCAAAAACTGATAAGTCCTAGTCATGGACATGCGATCCAAGCGACATCCCACAAAATCAACATCCAAATAACCACACAAAGACAGGACACATGATGAGGAATACCATAAGCCAAACTCAGGAGTAAAACGAAGGTATCAGATGATCCGTTTGACCACCTGCTTGTGGGAAGTATGTGGGGATGCCTGGAACCGAGCATACAGGCACATAGCGAAATGTATGTCTGGTCTTATCACCATCAAGTACAGGAGGGAGCCAATCATGCTCCTGTACTCCTTCTGGTCCACGGGCTCATCATCCTCATCAGCATCTAAAGCCATCATGGTGGACATGGGCGTTGAGAAAGCCTTGGCCTCACCCATGTCAAACTTCTTCATGACATCCTTGGTGTATTTATCACGGTCCACAAAAAGTCCTATCTTGGGTCTGCTTGATTTGCAGCCCAAGGAAGAAGTTGAGCTCTCCCATCATGCTCATCTCAAACTCCATGTTCATAGTATCTAAAAACTTGGAAACAAGCACTAGTAGAAAAGAGCTCATAGCCTGCGGCACCCATAAATTATCACTGGCGGTTTCAGTTACCGCGCGCCAGTAAAAAAACGAGGCGGGCCCGGCTTTGGAACCGCCAGTGGAAACACATTTCCACTGGCGGTTATCTTAACACAACCGCCAGTGGAAATAGGATGTTTCCACTGGCGGTTGGTGTAACATAACCGCCAGTGGAAAACCAATTTCCACTGGCGGTTGGTGTAACCGAACCGCCAGTGGAAATACCCTATTTCCACTGGCGGTTGTGTTAAGATAACCGCCAGTGGAAATTGGTTTCCACTGGCGGTTTTTCAAGCCAACCGCCAGTGAACTGTCTGTTATAAATAGCTCTCTTCTTCCCCCGACAGTGAACTGTATGCTCGCAGCCAGCTTCCATTGGAGGCGATTTTGGAGGTCCAGATTTCAAAAAATATAAGGGGGGAGGTTTTGCTCTTCATTTCTTCGAAGAAGGTGGATAAGAAAGGTTGGTTTATGTTTCTTTGTCAATTTTTGTTCATTCTTGCTCAATTTTAGCCACATTTTGGATCTAGGGTTTTACATGTGAGAGAGAAGAGTATAGCTAGGTAATTTTCTCTATTTCCTCAAATGAGGTTGCTTAAGATGGTTAGTTTTTGTCTATTCCCTCTCCTTTTTCATGTTTAGTTATCAAATAAGTTTATCCATAACACATATTTAGTTGCTTTATGAATGGTGAATGTGTTGTATGGAAGGTTGGTTTAATTATGTTTCAATTGTCAGTTATTGTTTATTTTTGCTCAATTTTAACTACATTTTGAAACTAGGCTTTCACCATGTGTTAAAGATAGGTTTGGGTATTAATTTTTTTTGTTTATTAGTTGCTAGGAAAGTTTGGCTTATGTTTCTTTTGCCAAATTTTGTTCATTTTTCCTCCATTTTAGCCACATTTTGGATATAGGGTTTCACCATGTGTTAGAGAGTAGTCTAACTACTTTTATTGGAAGAGATAAAGTAGTCTAACTACATTTGAGAGAGATAGAGGAGAGAGAGAGGAGAGAGAGAGAGGATAGAGAGAGAGAGGAGAGAGAGAGAGAGGGTTTCACATTTTAGCCACATTTTTGGATATAGGGTTTCACCATGTGTTTTATGTTACTTTTTTACAGGTGGTGATGGAGAGGACATCCTGGATGTATAACTTATCAAGGCTAGATCCATCATACATATCCGAGGTCCATAGGTTTATTGATGTCGCTACGAACCATGCTTGGAGAACAAAGACAAAACACATATATTGTCCATGCATGGACTGCAAAAATGCTGCTGTATTTAATGACACAGAACAAATCATATCTCATCTGGTATGCCGAGGATTTATGAAGGATTACACAATTTGGACAAAGCATGGAGAGGGTAGCTCTTCGCCTTATACGACTGGAAACCCTGAGAACATCGACGACAGATTTCAGTTCGTTCACGAGACACACCAACCTCTTCCACAGAGCGAACATGTAGTGCAAAATGTTACTGATCATGGTTACGCTGGAGGAAATGAACATGATAGACCTCATGTTCTGCCAAGTGTTATGGATGAGGAAGATGCAGAGTTGCTAGAGGCAATGTTGCGTCGTCATACAGATCAATCGATGTTCTTAATGAAAGGTATGGAGTCCCTGAAGAAGGCAGCAGAAGAGCCTTTGTACGACGAGTCTAAGGGTTGTACCAAAGAGTTCACGACGCTCCGGTCTGTGCTAAAGCTGTTGATGTTAAAAGCTAAATATGGTGTGTCTGATGCTGGCTTCGATGCGTTCTTGAGTATTATCGCAGACATGCTTCCAAAGGAGAACAATGTGCCTGCTAACACGTACTATGCAAAGAAACTAATCAGTCCGCTCACTATGGGTGTGGAGAAGATCCACGCGTGTAGAAATCACTGTATCCTTTATCGAGGTGATGATTATAAAGACTTGGAGAGCTGCCCAAAGTGCGGTGCAAGTAGGTACAAGACGAATAAAGACTATCGAGAGGACGAAGAGTGTGTTGCATCCGTGTCTAAAGGGAAGAAGCGAAAGAAAGCCCAAAAAAAGACTTCAAAATCCACGAGCAAAGAAAAAGAAGAAGTAGACTATTATGCGCTCAAAAAGATTCCTGCTTTGGTGATGTGGTACCTCCCCGTCGTCGATCGATTGAGGTGTTTGTTCGCTAATCCTGAGGATGCCAGACTTATGAGCTGGCATGCTTCTGATGAGCACAAAAACGATGGGAAGCTTCGACATCCAGCCGATGGGAAGCAGTGGCAAGATTTCAATGACAACCACCGAGACTTTGCCGATGAACCGAGAAATGTTAGGTTCGCACTGAGTACTGATGGAATGAACCCATTTGCTGAGAGGAGCAACAAGCATAGCACATGGCCGGTGATCCTCACCATATACAACCTTCCTCCATGGTTGATGCAGAAACGGAAGTACATTTTGCTAACCATCCTTATTTCTGGACCTACACAACCTGGAGTTGACATGGATGTATTTTTGGAGCCCTTAATGGAGGATATGAAAATATTGTGGGAAACGGGTGTTCAAATGTTGGATGAGTATCGTAAAGGTTCATTCACGCTGAGAGCAATTCTTTTTGTTACGATCAACGATTACCCTGCTCTCTTCACATTATCAGGCCAGTTTAAGGGAAAGGTTGGTTGCACAGTATGCATTGATGGAACTGCTTACGTATCCCTTGCTGCATCTAGGAAGATAGTTTACATGAGGCACAGATGCTTTTTATTGGAAGGACACAGGTACCGCATGCGAAAGATGGATAAGTACTTCGACAATAATGGTGAACTACATTCTACTGCTCCATCGGGTAACAATAGAGGTCATAGAGTTTTTGAAATAGTCAGGAATATCAAGTTTGTTTTCGGGAAGAAGACAAAAGACGGAAAAACAAGGAAGGATGCTAAACCATCTTCGGGGGCTATATTCAAGAAGAAGTCTATTTTCTTCGAGTACTTGCCTTACTGGAAAGAGTTAGATGTGCGGCATGCGATCGATGGTATGCACGTTCAGAAGAACGTGTTTGAAAGCATAATGGGCACCTTGCTAGACATAAAGGGCAAAACAAAAGAAGGGCTCAATTCACGCATGGACTTGGTAGATTTAGGCATAAAAAAGGAACTACATCCCGTTCTTCAAGAAAATGGGAAGTACCATCTCCCAGCAGCAAGCTACAATCTCAATGTAGATGAGAAACATGCGATGTGTGTTTGGCTCAAGAATTTGAAAGTCCCATCCGGATTCTGCTCTAGCATACGGAGTATTGTGTCAATGAAAGACCTGACAATCACCAACTACAACTCACATGATTGCCATGTCATGCTGACTACATTCCTACCTATTGCCATCAGGGCTATAAATCCTTTGTTTTTAAAGATGGCAATCACACGGTTGTGCTACTTTTTCAACAGGATTTCACAAAAGGTAATTGGCCGTGATGAGTTGGCATCTCTTCAGGAATTCGCAGTGGAGACAATATCACAGTTTGAGATGTGTTTCCCTCCATCGTTCTTTGATATTATGGTGCACCTTGTGGTGCACTTGGTGCCACAAATAGAAGCATTGGGTCCTATGTACTTGCATGAAATGTGGACGTATGAGCGTTTCATGTCAATACTGAATGGCTATGTATCAACCCGTGCTCGTCCCGAGGCATCCATGATAGAGGGGTACTGTACCGAAGAGGCCATTGAGTCCGGAGGTCCATTCTGCAATAGTATCCTAAAAGACCAGGTTGCAATAGGTCTGCCTCCGTCACGACACGAGGGTAGACTGTATGGAAGCGGGAGGATGGGACGGAAATCTTTCATCCCACCGGATTACGATATAGTACTTGAGGCACATCAGAGCATCCTACATCAGCTAACGATAATGGAGCCATTTATCCAACAACACATCAATGAGCTTCGCGAGCAAAATCCTGGGCATACGGATGATTGGGTAATGAAGCAACATAAGCAGCGGTTCAACACATGGCTAATGGTGAAGGACATTCCACGTGGAGAAACAATAGAAGAACAAACCATCAAGGGCTTGGCATCTGGACCATCACGCCAGGTCACAACATGGCAAACCTATGACATTAGTGGATTCACATTTTGTACCAAGTCCAAGGACAAAAAGAGCATGTCACAAAACAGTGGTGTTCGATGCGAAGCCATAGATGATGAAACTGGTGAGATTATTACATATTTTGGCTTTATTGAGGACATATGGGAACTAGACTATGGTACATTTCAGATCTCGGTTTTCCGATGTCAATGGGTTGAAGACAAACATGTCACGGTAGACAACTATGGGGTCAGAGTTCTTGATCTAAGTAAGGTAGGTTACAAAGATGACCCATGGATCCTTGCTAATCGTGCTGCACAGGTCTTCTATGCTGAACAGATCATTTCTAACAATGAGAAGAAAAGCACCGACAAACCGAAGCATGTAGTTTTTCCTGGAAAACAACAAGCTATAGGAGTTGATGGTGTATCTGATTTAGAGGATTTTAACCAGTTCAATGACATGTCTCTTTTCATAGACCATCCAACCAAGATAAGGAACGTTGAGCGAAGCATCCCACGCAATTCAATGCCCTGGGTACGCCACGATGGACAAGGCAGAACAATAGCTCCCTAGATTATATAGTTGTCATGTAATTGATTATTGTTAGGACATGTCATGTAATTGATTATTGTTAGCGACAAACCGAAGCATGTAATTTTACACGACTTTCTAGAGAGGAGAGGGAGAGGGAGAGAGAGCTATTGTTGCCAATGCGCTCGGAGCAGGTCCAGCACTTACCGTCTGTGCGGATGCAGCACTTTGCACATCGAGAATGCCCGTTCTTGCACTGATTTTACACAGAGCAGAGCATCATGCTGGAGCCTACCGATCAATATGTACTGTATATATACATGCATGGTAATCTGACTTGCCATGAAAACTTCGCACTGGAAGGGTAGGCAGCAGATGTCACACTCCAGCGCGTCCTTCTCCATGGATAGTGTCACAGTCGCCTCTTCCTCATCCTCCAACCCCGCCTCTTCCTCATCCTCCACCACCACCTTGGCTTTCTTTGGAGTGCCGCCGTCATGGTTTATCACCTAGAACGAGGTAAAATAAAAGCAGGGAGGACTATTCGACTAATATATACATATCAGGCAGTAAGAAACAAGCATCTTCAAAGAACATGTTGTAAAAGAACTTGGAAAGATGTTTACCAGATCTGATACTTGTGAAAGAACTTCACACCAATGGTGATGAGAGACGCGAAGCCATGAGACGACGTAGTATTTAAACACTACAAGAACGGGCATTCTAGTGACAGAGGAGGGAGAGAGAGGGAAGAGAGAGGAGGGAAAGAGGAGAGAGAGAGGAGAGAGAGAGAGGAGAGAGAGGAGAGAGAGAGGAGAGAGAGAGGATAGAGAGAGAGAGGAGAGAGAGAGGGAGAGGGGAGAGAGAGGAGCTAGGGAGAGGAGAGAGAGGAGAGAGAGGATAGAGAGAGAGAGGAGCTAGGGAGAGGAGAGAGAGGAGAGAGAGAGGGAGAGATAGAGGAGGGAGAGAGAGGGAAGAGAGAGGAGGGAGAGGGGAGAGAGAGGAGGGAGAGGGGAGAGAGAGGAGAGAGAGGAGAGAGAGAGGGGAGAGAGAGGGGAGAGAGAGAGAAGTAATATATAAATATATATATTATGTATACTAAATATATATATTTATATATTTAATATGTACAAAAATTTATATACTTAATGTATGAATATACAATAAAAAATAATATACTAAAAACATTTCTACTGGCGGTTGACAATGAAAACCGCCAGTAGAAATTAATTTTTACTGGCGGTTGTCGATGAAAACCGCCAGTAGAAATGGCCTCCACAGTCTGTGGATGGCATTTCTACTGGCGGTTCTCTATGGCAACCGCCAGTAAAAATCATTTCTACTGGCGGTTGTCATAGAGAACCGCCAGTAGAAATTTCTCCTATATAAAGGAGCACGCTCGGGGCCGAAAATTCGCTAAGTCATTGGCGCCCTGTCTTTCACACTTCCCGCCGTCAGGCTGCCAAAATTTCGCCCGACGATTTTCTCCGCCGTGCGCCGCCGTCGTCCACGCCGCCGTCCACGCCGTCGTCCCCGCGCCGTAGGTAAGTTCTTCTCTCTCTCTCTCCCTTTCTTCGACTATGATTGCTCGGGCATGCACGCGCCGCCGCCGCCGCCGCGCGTAAACCCTAAGCCTAGGAAGAGTGAGAGAGTGAGAGGGAAGAGAGAGGAAGAAGAGGGAAGAGAGGGAGAGGGTTTAGGGTGTAAACCCCCTGCGCGCGTCTCTGCAGAGAGTGATCGAGAGAGAGGGAGAGAAGAGAGAGGAGGGAGAGGGAAGAGAAAGGAGAGGAGAGAGGGAAAGGGAAGAGAGAGGAAAGAGAGTGGAGGGAGGGAGAGAGAGAAGAGAGAGGAGGGAGAGGGAGTGTATATATAGGAAAGAGAGAGAAAGGAGAGGGAGAGGGAAGAGAGAGGAGGGAGAGGGAGAGAGATAGAGGGAGGGAGAGGAGGGTGAGAGAGAGAGAGAGGAGGGAGAGGAGAGAGATAGAGAGAGGGAGAGAGATAGAGGGAGAGGAGAGAGATAGAGGGAGGGAGAGGAGGGTGAGAGAGAGAGAGGAGGGAGAGGAGAGAGATAGAGAGAGGGAGAGGAGAGAGATAGAGAGAGGGAGAGAGATAGAGGGAGAGGAGAGAGATAGAGGGAGGGAGAGGAGGGTGAGAGAGAGAGAGGAGGGAGAGGAGAGAGATAGAGAGAGGGAGAGAGATAGAGGGAGAGGAGATAGATAGAGGGAGGGAGAGGAGGGTGAGAGAGAGAGGAGGGAGAGGAGAGAGATAGAGAGAGGAGAGGAGAGAGATAGAGAGAGGAGAGTATTCATACAATACTTATTTTTATTCATATGTGTGTTCATATGTGTTCAAATGTATGTGTTCAATATATATATGTGTTCATATGTGTTCAAATGTATGTGTTCAATATATATGTGTGTTCATATGTGTTCAAATGTATGTGTTCAATATATATATGTGTGTTCATATGTGTTCAAATGTATGTTGAATATATACATTGTAATTTTATCCGTCACAACTCGATAATATACGTATCCGATCCGATCCGAATTCGATATGAACTCGATAATTTCCGTACGACTCTCCCTCTCTCCCTCTCTATACGTCCTATGCGACTCTCCCTCTCTCCCTCTCCTCGTCCTATACGACTCTCCCTCTCTCCCTCTCTATACGTAACTCGATAATATCCATACGATTCTCCCTCTCTCCCTCTTTATACGTCCTATGCGACTCTCTCCCCGTCCTACACGATACTATACGACTATACGATTCGGGTTTTGGGTTAAGGGTTCGGGTTTTGGGTTAGGGTTAGGGTTAGGGTTAAGGGTTATAGTTAGGGTTAGGGTTTACGGGTTTTGGGTTAAGGGTTCGGGTTTTGGGTTAGGGTTAGGGTTAAGGGTTTAGGGTTAGGGTTAAGGGTTATAGTTAGGGTTAGGGTTAAGGGTTAGGTTTTAGGGTTAGGGTTAGGGTTTTGGGTTAAGGGTTCGGGTTTTGGGTTAGGGTTAGGGTTAGGGTTAAGGGTTATAGTTAGGGTTAGGGTTTAGGGTTAAGGGTTCGGGTTTTGGGTTAAGGGTTCGGGTTTTGGGTTAAGGGTTCGAGTTTTGGGTTAAGGGTTAGGGTTAAGGGTTTAGGGTTAGGGTTAAGGGTTATAGTTAGGGTTAGGGTTAGGGTTAAGGGTTAGGGTTTAGGGTTAGGGTTAGGGTTAGGGTTAAGGGTTCGGGTTTTGGGTTAAGGGTTCGGGTTTTGGGTTAGGTTTAGGGTTAAGGGTTATAGTTAGGGTTAGGGTTAGGGTTAAGGGTTAGGGTTTAGTGTTAGGGTTAGGGTTAGGGTTAAGGGTTCGGGTTTTGGGTTAAGGGTTCGGGTTTTGGGTTAGGTTTAGGGTTAAGGGTTATAGTTAGGGTTAGGGTTAGGGTTTAGGGTTAAGGGTTCGGGTTTTGGGTTAAGGGTTCGGGTTTTGGGTTAAGGGTTCGGGTTTTGGGTTAGGGTTAGGGTTAAGGGTTTAGGGTTAGGGTTTAGGGTTAGGGTTAGGGTTAAGGGTTTAGTGCCTGAGGATGTATTTAATTATACTATTTGTTAATATGAATTTAATTATTGCTTACGTTAATATGTGTTAATATGTATTTAATTATTGCTTATGTATTTGTATATATATAGCTCAATGAGTTCTCCGATCAAGGACCAAGATTTAGTGCCCGAGCACATGGACAAGAGTGTTGCTCAAGAACAATCCAGCAGTGAAGGATATGAAACGCCTAGCGACCCTTTTCCTACCACTAGCATAGATAGGGCCGCTCTCCGTGAGTTGCAACGTAACCCTACTTATGATCCACAAGAAGCTGAGGTAAAAGTACGCATCTTTAGCTTCGTATGTGTACCCTACTGATTTCACATGCATGATCTCTTGTGCATTTTATTACATGAATAGGAGGTCGTGTCTGAATTTCGTGCGATACTCGAAGAAGCCGTGGCACGAAACGAAGACGTACCGGAGCCGACCCAAGACGCACCGAAACAGACCAAGACAACAACCGAGACGTCAAGGAAAAGGAAGCAGAGCGATCGAAAAAGAGGTGACAGGGGGCTGAACAAGTTTCCCGACAAAACATACAAAATCTCAGACGTGAGCCCGAAAGGTCAGCCCCTAGCTCCAGAAGAGGCACTACCTAAGTTCCGGAATGCACTTGGGTTTTTAGTTAGAGATAATCTTGACATAACAATACGACAGTGGAGAGATGTGCCAGATGATGTCAAGAATCAAATATGGAATAAGCTATTAATGAGGTTCGTTCTGCCTCGGGGTTCAGAAGAACTCGTGAAGGAATACACGATGAAGCAGCTTGCAATCAATTTCCGAAACTGGAGGTCTGAGATGAACACAAAGTTTGCAAAGAAAGGTCTGGACCCGACCAAAAAATATAAAATCTCAGCAGGTCAGTGGGCAGTATTTCTAGAGCAGAGGAGCAGCCCTGATTTCTTATCTCTAAGTGAGGCAAATTCAGAACTATCAAAGAAGAACAAGTACCGCCACCACCTAGGCACAGGTGGTTACAAGCGTCAGGTTTCTAAATGGAGACAAGAAGACGCCGAGAAGAAGGCCGCAGGGTTGCCGACGCTGTCCGAGCAACTTGGTGAAAGGGCGGCAAATTGGCTCCGTGCTAGAAAACCAAGGGAAACCGAGACCGGTGTATCTTTTGATGATCCCATTGTCGAAGAAGCGGCAAAAAACATATATACAATGGCAGCTAAGCAGAACGAAGGAACTTTTAAGCCACAAAGGGAAAGAGACATCCTAACGGCTGGTCTCGGTAACCCTGAGCATCCTGGCCGTGTACGAGGAATCTCGTCTAAGGAAGGATGGAAGGAAGGATTCGGACAACAGTGGGAAGGTCTGTACAGGAAACGTGATCGATACAAGGAAGAGATGGCGGATTATTTTAAGGAGGAGGCCAAGAAAGAGTTCAAAGCCATGATGTCTCAAATGCTATCGAATCCTCCTCCAGAATTGATGCAACAGTTGGCGAGTGCGATGTCTGTTCAACAGATGACCACTCCACAAATACAAATAATTCCAGCAGCTCAACCGCCGGCTTCCACAGATTGTACGACATTACCAAGCTCTGTTGCTTCAACGGGAAATAAGGACCGTTATCCAGTTGATGACATCACAAGGCCTGTGGCGTGCACACTGGTTATAAGATATGGTATTAACAATAAACGTACAAAGAAAGTAGCCACAGGCCTTGCGATCCCAGGACGTAAGTTCCATGGAAACGATATTCCAGATGATTATTGCAAAGTAGAAGTGACGTCGGTCGTCCAAGGATCCGAGGACGACATGCTAGACATCCCTGGGCCCGAAGGTATCGAGAAACTTGGACAAGCTATCAATAATTTTATCCTTTGGCCTCGAAGGGATGTCGATTTGCTTGATTGGTCGAATTCGTCGCAGGCGTCGCAGGCCCAACCGTCTCCGCCTTCTCAAATTTTTGCTCCTATTGTACATCCATCATCCTCACCTCCTCAAACTTCACATGCTGCTCCTCATCCTTTTTCTGACCCACCGTCTCCGCCACAAGCATCACCATTCAGGGCTCCACCACCTTCTCCTCCCCATCCTCTTGGTGACCCACTGTCTACGCCACCATCAAGGGATCCACCTTCTCCACAACCATCAAAGGATCCAAGGCCATCAAAGAAATCTAAACTTCCTATTCCAAAATTGGTGTCCCCGTATCAGAAAAAGAAGAGTAAAGCTACTACTGCTGGCACAGCTCGGTTTTTGAAAGGGATTGGACGGAGCCTCACGTCACAAACTGTTGATTTGGCCAAGCACGAGGAGTCTGCAAAAAAGGCTGAGGCAATGGCCGCAAAAATAAAGAAGCCAACTAAGGCAGATTACAAAAACGTGCCTAAAAAATATGTGCCGGGCAGACCTCTGCTACCTCTTGAGAAACTAAGAAAGGTCCCGGCTGGTGTTAAAAGGTTGCATGACTGGTACATGCGGGCATCATCGGTTGGCATCGACACCATCAGTGTGCATATACCAGACCATGCTTTTATTGGTTCGGACCAAAAGGCCGTTGTTACATTCGAGGACATGTGGTTAATGATGAACCTTCAGAGACTCGACATGCAACTTGTAACGATGTTTGCATTGTAAGTGTCGCTCATACTTCCACATATGTGTGTTATTATTAGTGAGTTGTATAAAATTTCAATATCTGACATGCACGTGTGACTTGCAGAATGCAACATGATCAGCAGGAGATTCTTTACGGTACCAAGCCCAATGCTAGTGCCAGTAAAAGGGTTGGGTATCTCAACCCAATACTTATATCCGAGGAAAGCCACACTTTTAGAATCGGGAAAGACAACGATGAATTACGGGGAAAGACGGACGAAGAAGTTGAGAAGCGTATAAAGGATATGAAGAAGGATTTTGAAGCTCGATACGCCACCTATATAGGACATGCAATGCTTCAATTTCAAGACAGGGAAGCCATAATAGCCCCGTACAACTTTAAGTAAGTGTGATTTTGCATAAATAAAATCAATAATTTCAATACACATGCATCACAAATTTGATTCGTACAGGGACCACTGGATATGCTTCCTCATTTATCCTAAGGTTGGAAAGGTGCTGGTGCTCGACTCCTTGAACTTCGACCCTTCGACATATGCAGAATTCCTCAGCACCTTAGAGCTGTAAGCCTTTTCTAAGCATGCATACTTTTATCGATTAAAATTTGAGAATAACATGGTGATTCTATTTGAGATCACAGGGCTTATAGATTCTATAAGATGAGAGGTGGAAAGTACGACCTGTCGAAAAAAGGCGTGCCACTAGACATCCATCATCACTGGCCGGTAAGTATGTGATTTTATGAATACATATCATACACAATGTTGCAACTAAATAACCAATCTCCCGTTATGTAGTGCCACAAGCAACCACAAGGATCGGTCCTATGTGGATTCTATGCGTGCGAGTTCATGAGAGTGAACGGGCGATACATCACGAACCCTGACAAGGTATTATTAGTAATAGTCAAGTATGTATTTATGTCATTAAAGATGCAAATGTGTTATTATTGAGTATAAATAGATGATGTTTATAAAATTCCTTTACAGCAATTTCAACGAGGAAACCCGGAGAACTTGACCGAAGCTGCATTGTATGGCATAGTCGAGGACCTCTGCACATTCATATTGAAAGAGGTCATTCCCGCAGAAGGAAAATATCACGATGCTTCCGGGACATTAGCTTTGCCAGAGTTCAGAATACTAACAGAAATTAGTAGATTATCTCTTAGCCGAGATAGTTATTAGAGCTTAGGTGAAAACTTATGATGTATAGAATGCATGAAGCATATATGGTTGTAAACAGAATACTTTGATGTATATAAATGTATGATAGAATTTAATTTCATGTTGCTTTCAATATCAATATAGATCTATATATATATATGTTTGTGTGTGTGTAAATAAATATATATATAATTCAGTATTGTTTGAAATTTTGAAAAAAGGCGGGAAAACTTCCACTGGCGGCTAAATAAAGAAAACCGCCAGTGAAAAGTGCATTTCCACTGGCGGTTTGCTTTATAAAACCGCCAGTGGAAATGCATTTCCACTGGCGGTTTTCTTTATTCAGCCGCCAGTGGAAATGCACTTTTCACTGGCGGTTCCTTAAGAAAACCGCCAGTGAAAATGCACTTTTCACTAGCGGTTCCAAAATAACCGCCAGTGGAAATGCTGATTTCCACTGACCCCTAGCACTGGCGGTACTGAAAAACGCCTGTGTAAATAGGTTTAGAACTGCCACTATAGAGCTTCTGTGTACTAGTGAAGAGCACGAGAAGAACCACCAAAGATGATATCATCCATGTAAATCTGAACCAACAAAGAGTTTTATCAACATAGCCCATTTTAAAACCCTTTGCAAGCAAGAAAGTTTTCAAACGGTCATACCAGGCTTTAGGGGCTTGTTTCAAACGGTACAAAGCTTACATGGTTTGGAAACTTGGGACTCTCAAAACCATGAGGTTGCCTAACATAAACCTATTTCTCTATATACCCATTCAAGAAAGCACTTTTGACATCCATTTTAAAAAGTTTAAAACCCTTTGAAGCAGCAAAGCCAGAAGGATTCTAATGGCTTCTAAACGGGCAACAGGGGCAAATGCTTCCTCATAGTCTATACCCTCTTTCTAGCAAAAACCTTGTGCTACCAACCTTGTCTTGTTTCGAACTATCAACCCATCCTCGCTTTGTTTGTTTTTGAAATCCCATTTTGTACCGATGGGATGATAGTTTGAAGGAGGTGGCACCAAAACCCAAACCTAGTTCCTCTCAAAATTTTCATGCTCCTCATGCATAGTATTGACCTAGTTAGGATCAGACAAAGCGTGTCCAACATCATGGGGCTCATAATAGGCAACAAAAGCAGATTAAGCAAAGTGGGACATCTATTGATACCAAGAGCGTGTGACTCGCTCATGAAGGTCACCAATAATCTGTTGAGGAGGGTGATCACACTGGACGTGGTGTGGAGCATCTCTCAACACTCTTTGGCTCGAGCAGTCCCGAAGTCGTGGAAGAAGTCATGTTGGGTCCGTCATCCGAAGTTTTGGATGTAGGCTCAACTAGGGCATCCAATGGATTTAGCTCAGAATCATCGCAATTGGAGTCATCGCGCTCCTCTTCCACAAAGATGGTCTCACCCACCTGATCTGGACCTGCATGCTCAAAGACAGGGGATGGACTAGGCAAAGTCTCATCAAAAGTCACCTCACAGGTCTCCATGATACAGTTAGTCTCAAGGTTAAGAACATGATAAGCATGAGTGTGTACAACATAACCAAGAAAAATCTCGTGAGAAGACCGTGGCTCAAATTTGTTTATACAAAGCATCTACAGCCAAACACCCTAAAATGGTAAACCATGGGTGGTCGTCCAAATCGCACCTCATAAGAAGTTATGTTCAACAAGGCTCAAAGAAAGATGTGATTGGACACATGGCAGTCCTAGTTGATCTAGAATAACATGAAAGCGACATGCGGCATAGGGAAAATCATAGAGCGTCTACAAGAAAAAAATAAAAAAACTAAGAGCACTAATATAATAATTATAATAAAAATGACTCTAATATGAAACATGACTTTATCACACCATTTGGTTGTATCTAGAAATCCTTTCGCTTACTACAATAACGTCCAGATTATGCAGATTTAAAGCTTAAATCTCGTAGAATGAGTTTTCAGACACACGATATCCGATGCCCTCAAGTATTTGTAAATAGTGCAACCAACTATTAAATTCGAAAACCTATCTCGCTCGACAGTTGTCATCCCAAATACAAGATTTTTGTGTGCTCCCTTGCGGTACTATCTCTAATAAGGATTTAGAAGTCAATATAACACCACCATAAGTGATGCCCATCAGCAGCCACTACCTCACTTGTGATAACACTGATGTCCCACACCTCGAGCATCCCTAATGCTGATTATAGACATCTGGCAGGAAATATTGTCTCTGATATATGTAAAAAGCTTATTATGAATGAATATCTATATTATAAATAAAATTTAGAAAATAGACTCATTAGCATGCAAAACACTCATTCTAATAATAAAAACCTTCTACTCTACTCATATTGATAAACTATTATAAGTAAATCACATCTATACATGTAAACTATCAAGTAAATTTAAGCTTAATTACGTATAAATAAAAAACACCACCATCATTCTTAAGCTAAAATACCATAAATTTTGCTATGAATAAACCATGAAATAAGCTATAATAGAAATAAAAGATGTGAGGAAAAAATGCTAACTAGTATAACCCTAGGATGGATGAAGGAATGAAATTATTGTCACAAATCACTAGAGCAAAATTGGGCATGAACTCTTCAATGAGCAATAATAGAGAGTTTTAATTCAAATAGTAGCAAGAACAGAGGCTAATGGCTTGGGCTATGAGAGGATAAAGTTGGATCTATAGCATGGATATTTAATCTTCACTGGTAACTCAGATCAAGTCTCGAATTGAGCCACCAACCAGGATTAAAAGTGTGTGAGATCTCTAATCCTAGTTGGTAGATCCAGCCAATAATAAACATCAACTATTAGTTTCGGTTGGAGCTACCCACTAGGACTAAAGATCTTCTCTACGATAGTTTGCAGTAGTTGTTGGACTTAGGACTAATAGTGACATTAGTTCTGGGCCTCAATACAACTCAGACTAAAGGTAAAATTCAAAGGTCCATTTTTAAATCCATCTAGATAAATGGCATCACCTTTGTTCTTCATTATTTTTTTGACGTCACCGCAAATGCTAATATATGTCGTAGGAATCATGGAAGGACCTATGTGCGAGATACTTATAGTTAAATTTTAGGCCAAAACTAATAAATATATATTACAATTTTCCATGTCGTAGGAATCATGGAAGGACCTATGGATCATTCTTACTCTCTCCTATTTATCGGATTGTGATAGTAGTTACAAAAATACTTTATTACAATTTTCCATCCCGACACAGATTTTTTGCCTTATTTTTGTTGGATTTGTGTTTAGTTGAAATTCTCTCTCTCATTTGTTTATATTCTAACACAATATTTGTATAGATATCAATTAGGGCAATTTAAGTTTAATTTATAAAATGATTGATTAATTTAAGTTTACTTTACAATTAGGGCAATTTAATAAAAAATATATCACTATTGTAGAGGGGCTTTAGACCCCTATGATATAGTATGAGTTGAATAAGAACCGGTACTGAAATAAACATCAGTATCAGTTCTAATTATCGGGGCTATAGGGAAAGTATTAGTATCGGTTTGTGGCTTTAACCAAGATTAGTATACTTTTTTAGTACCGGTTGGATCTATCAACAGGTACTAATTTCTCGAGCATAAATTACTATTCTTAATGGCTCCAACTAGTACTAAAAATTTCATTTAGACCCTGTTCCAATCTCGCGAGATAAACTTTAGCAGCTTTTTTTAGCTACTTTTAGCCATTTGTAATCTAAACAGGAGAGCTAATGGTGGTAATTGAAGCTAAACTTTAGCACTTCAATTCATATAGCTAAAGTTTAGCGGAAGCTAAAGTTTATCCCGTGAGATTGAAACGGGGCCTTAGTATCATCAGGTAACACCAACTTGTACTAAAGTCGGAAGAGCCTTTAATACTTGTTGATGGTAAAAAATAAATTCAGGCTCCGTGAATCAAAATTGAGGGCATAAGTCGTTTGCTTTGCTCTATTGAAAAGATGGTGTGATGCTAGTTCTATGTCCTATCACAGAGGCTCGTTTTTGTTAGCAAGCAAAGTTCCATATAACGCTAACAGGAAGTCTTTCTAGGTGGATACGCTAGCTTGTGTTGCAGACGGATGCACCATCTACTTTGTAATATGTTAACAAGTTGCACGCACGATTTTTCCCTGCCTAACTCAGTGTCTATTCAACACCGATACATGCAGGTTACTTCACCTACAATGGTAGCTATTACCCACCTCGAAGTCCGCGGCTTTCGGCGGCTTTGCTGATGTTTCCTATTTCCATAATGAATTGTTCCTCTATCCTCTTGGCTTGTCTCTCGTTTCCTTCCATATCTTAGTGGTCACCATATGATGTTCTAACATTTGTAAGGATGATAACGTAGAGGTTATTAGAAACGGAACAACATGCTTTGCTTCCTTCAAGTGAAGTAGGACACTCTTTCTCGCCCTATGTCCCTCTCGGTATATGTGTTTGGGAATGCCGACGAGGAGTGTATAACTATTTATATGTACTCCCTCCAGTGCAGTAAAGATAGTCGTTTAGGACATGATTGTGCATACCAAAGAGTGATTAATTATTATAGAGTTTTCCCTGTTTGCCCCTATTAAATAAAGATATGGGTGCATTAATATCACTAAAACAATCAGGCTTGATTGGTTGCTGCAGTAGCTCCAAGGCATTCTAGACTGGAGGTCTCAAGTTCGATTCCTCTTAAATGCATCTATTTTTGTGCAATTACTAGGGGCAACAACGTCCAAATCCCAGACCCACGCGCGCTATGACTTCTTTTTGTGCACGCTCGGTCACGCGCAGGATGACTTCTTTTACTGCACCGGAGGGAGTAAGTCTCCCAGAGTTCAATACAACCGACAATGAGATATCCATGGCTATCAATGTCAAGATGGCGTATGAACCGACAATGATATATTGAGTGGATGCGCACATGAATCGACAGTGGCACTCATGGCACACCACAACTAGGCCTGTGTAGACCTAATAATGAATTGTTGAGTACTACTACGTACCTGTCCAATACACACCTGATCGTCTGCTATTAACAAACCCGAGAATTCTTATTGCCATCACATTTCTCACAAACCAGAACACATCATATTCCCTTCTTATATATATATATGGTGGATTGACAGTGATTAGAGTGTATTTCTTTTCTGCTCTTTTTTATAATAGGACGTTTAATTTGGATCCATTCATTTTATAGAAATTAGAATTTACTTAATAAAGTAACTTATTTAGCTTGCAATTTGATATTCCACCACTTTTCAAAGTTCATATATAAGACCGTATTAAATTAATGGGGTGAAGGATGACTAATAATTTTATATATCAGTAGAATATGTTTCTACTTTGCAACTTATATGATGCTCTTTGGCTCACTCTTCTACAGTAAAAATGTAGCATATAAATATATTCAATATCTTGCAAATAATAGTATACAAATATATTTTGCATAAAACCCTATTAGCTTAATTAATATGTGCCTAAATTGCTATTATTAGAATGGAATTCAATTCTAAGGCTCCAAACAAGGCCTCAGAGAAATTTAGATTGTTTGATAAAATCAGGCAAAAAATACACCACATAATCTTTAGATACAACCATGTATGCACATCCACCAGGTTAAGTCATGCAGTTCAATGCGTCACAATCAAACTGCTAATATATTGATATGCTTCTGCATTACATATAGCAGTTGCTGGAAATCAAGGTATACATCAGTAGTCCACCAACCTTAAGTAGTCCTAAACCTTTTATATATATATATATATATATATATATCTCTACTACTAATTAAGTACCTATTGTAGACGTTCACAGCCAACCGTGGTGCACGGTTCTGCCGCATCCAGACCGTCCAACCCGCATCCAACGCCCCTGACGCATCCCGCGTCCCTCCCGCACTCGTCACACCTCGCGTCACACCTCGCCCAGCGCCTCGCCCCCGCAGCGCATCGCCCGCCGGTTTCCCACCCGATTTTCCCGTCCCATCCGGCTGTCGGCTCCCCTAAACCCTAGCGTCGCCTCCACCATCCCCACCGCCTCCAGCGCGTCACCGCCAGAGCCCGCACGGTGAGCTAGGATCTACGACTCCCGCAGGTTTCTGGTGCGTGGTCGTCGTAGGAGGCCAGATCGAGGGTCCTCATCGCCGTCGGGCATGGATCTACACCCCCTCGACGCGGCGCTCGGCCTCCTCTCTACTGGCACCCGTCCTTGATTGGCGGCGGCGCCACCTCGACCCTCCCCCGCGGTGTGGAATCTCGAGCACGGACAGCAGACCACCGGCAACAAGGTGGCCGAGGACCGGCGGCGGGCTGAGGTGTTCCGCGACAACCTCCGGTACGTGGACACGCACAACATGGAGGTGGACGCCGGGCTCCACGGCTTCCGCCTCGGCCTCACTCCACAACTTAACACCCGGCTCCGGCGACTCGCCCCTTCCTCCACTGGTGCATCCACCATTCCACCTACCCCACCCCCACAACCCGCTCGCGCGGCTGTCCAATGGCGGGAGGCGGGGCGTCGTCGGCGTGGGGCCTGAGCCCGGCGCTGGTGACCGCACTGGTGGCGCTGCTTGGGCTCGGCCTCGCCGCCTACATCGTCGGCCCGCAGCTCTACTGGCACGCCGCGGAGGCGCTCACGGCGGCGGCCGCGTGCCCCGCCTGCTACTGCAACTGCGACGCGCGCCCGCTCCTCGACCTCCCGGAAGGTGCGCCTCCGCCCCCCTCGCTGCCTCCTCAGATCTTGGCGCTCCGCTCTTTTTTTTAGATCCGACCGACGCGATTGGATCTTGTCTTCAGCACGTAGCATGAACTCAACATCACGGTATCACACGGATCAGTCTTCAGCACTTACAAACTCGGTATATAAGACCATGAAGCCTCCTGTTAGACAAAGGCACATTTGAGAAGTTATGTTTTGTACACCTCAGTAACCAAAGACACATTTGTTCCTTCGTTTCCGAAGTGTCCAGGCCCCTAGGATGATGAGGAAATTAATATCTTGTTGCGATTGTCCATTGATCTTCTCATTAGCTCTGGTCCACCAGTCCACAAAAGGAGCATCATTCATCATCGCCTCCAGATTTCGCGGCCCAGCCCAATTCTGGAGGTAGAACCAGAATTGCTTTGCAAGCACGATAGTGAGCGAACAATCAATTGTTTCCTCAGTGGACACTGAACTGGATGTGCAAGTCCCTGGCAGGACGATCTGCTGTCCAGCAGCGCTTGTGTACCACAATCCACATTAAAGAAGCGACAATCATTTTGTTCTTTGAAGAACTACTGAAGTTGCTTCAGCGATGAAATGAACCGGAGAAATGTTGCATCCATAAATTTAGTGTTTAGACTATATTAGCTCCCATCAACCTAACATAATATAATCTGGGGAGAGCTGCCACATTCAGCTGCTAAGCTTTCGAAGCTAACAATTGCAGCAGTTTTTTTCCTTTTTATGTGCAGAAAAGCTGCATGCCTTTTCATCGAAGTGAGAAAAAAACAAACCAATTGTGCAACAGACCCCCCCCCTCCCCCCAACCCACTCACCCACACACAACTGAACAACACACAACAACAGCACTGTGACTCAGCACCTGGAAATCTGGCAGATTCAAACTACAATTTTCACTGCTCCTTAGTAAAAACAAATCAACCAAATTTGACTAAACACTATATCTTTCAATTCTCTTTGCTCCTTGTCATTTGATTCTTGAAGCAGCAGCAGCCTTCCAAAGCTTCAGGGACATCAATGAACTGATACAAGATACTATCGAGTTGAAGAGGAGGCAGATGACAGTAGAAAATGGGCTAAAAGGGATGCAGGGCAGGTACTCAGAGCTCAGCGTGCATTTCGCTGATGAACCTTAAGAACCGAGCGCCATGGAAATCATAGGAATCAATGAGAGAACTAAAGCATTTCTCTGTTCTTTTGTGCTGCCCTTGTCTGTACTGCAAGCAGTGCTTACGCAGCAGCAGCGATTTAGGAGTTAGAATTGGGTTTTGCTGTGCGCAAGACATATATATTATACGGTCAGTGGATGATACTTCGGTTCGGCATCTGGGTAATGGTAACACGGCGTGCGGATTCGGATATCTGCGATCAGCCGGCCTACCCATGCCCCCCTTTTTTGGTCTCACAAGCAATATTAGCTTGCTTGCTCAAATTTCAAGAAAAAAATATCTTGGTTTAGTAGAACTCAGCTTGTAGGGACAGTTAGACAAACAAGATGGAGCTGAACAGATTACATTATGCACTAGCACTACCATTAATAACAGGCTCATGTTGTATTGTTATTGTTAATAGTTATTACTAGATGCAAATATCATGTGTTTATGACTACTAAAATTAGAATCTACCTGCTGTGGGTTTTCATTGTTTGTGCTGTTGTAAGTTGTAACCTGTAAGTTGATCCGGTCAGTCAAGTGTCAAACTGTCCTACACATCCTACAACTTGAATAAGAGCCTCGAGTGTGCTCCAAAAACTATAGCTGAATCATTACCCTGAAAGGGTGTCTAGATGCTAACCAGGGGACATAAAAAAAAACCTTCATTCATTGTCTTCTCCCTTTATTAGTATTTATTCATGTCATATGCCACTGTCTTCCAGAATGGTTTCAGCTTGCAAGTGATGTGTCATTTGTTCCTTTTTGTTCTGTGTGCATTTTTTATGTTATGCGCAACTGGCATTCCAAGCAATGCCGAGAGCTAGACAACAATAAAACCATTTCTCAAAGTAGATCTTTACCATTATGCCATGATATATTCAAATCATTTTCTCAAGAAAGGTAGGGGTCTGGTTATGTCTTTGGTTGAGACAGACGCTCAAACATGACAAAGTGGAGTTGTTTTGAACTGTTGGGGACTTGTTCTCAAATGCTTCGGATTAAGAACAAGGCAACATAAAAAGTGTTAAATGTTAAAGTCCTTCGTCCTTCGAAACATTATACCCCTTCGGGAAATAATGATTTTGGGATGAAGGTTATAAGGAACGTACCTTCGTAAATATAATAAGTAATGACGAAGGATTCATATAAAGTGTGAAATATAAACATCAACATGGAATCATTTCTATTTTATTAACATGGAGAAATAGAAATGATTTCAAATTACAAATGTACCTTCGGTCCTGAGAGAAGGTAAAAAGTACAAGCGTGACGCAAAAAGCCAATGCCCAGTCAGCGTGAACAGTACGGGAGTACTGTTCATCTATTTATAGACGCGGGACGCAGCCCACGTAAAATTACATCCATGTCCACTACATTTGTTAATGACTTATGAAAATCTGTCGAGGCCCACGTAGTCTTTTCATCTTTAAGTCGGTTCCCCTTTCTGGTGACGAAGCTTCCCCACGCACAGCTTCGGCTGCGCTCATGCTTCGTCTGGTTCAGGCTTCGTCCTGGCCGTGCTTCGTATTCATAACTCTGAGTCCGAAAATACCTGTTCACATAATCCACTTGGAAAATATTGTCAAATCATGTTTTTGAGGACCTTCGGAGGACGAAGGCCCCCAACAGTAGCCCCTCGCAATATTAATTTGTTAATAATAAATTCAGATTGCGATATGGACGAAGGCCTTGAGCCGAAGGTCCGAAAAAACACCTTCCCTTTGCTAGAATAGCAACCTTCACTGACAAGCGGGACCTTTCAATTGTCAACGCCCTGGGCGTATAAATAATATCGCACCGCAAACTCATTTGGTACGCACACTTGCCATCTGCTTCGGCCCACTAAAATTTTTAGCTCTTGCACTAAGATTTGCTGGTCTTTTTTGATTTTTAAGCTTCGGCCTCGGGAACAATTTTTTAGCGTTTCCGAAGATGTCTGAAGGCAAGAAGATCCCTGCTGAGACGAAGCTGAGTCTTGAGGAGGAGAAGAATCTGGGGTTCCTGATAGCGATGGCAGAGACGAATACAGAGAAAATCACCAAGGAGATTCTCGAAGGTTTGTCCGAAGATACTGGTGACAGCGACAGCTATGATGTGGAGAGTGGTGGTGAAGAGGCCAAAGATCGCCCATGGCGGCCAAGCCACACGGTTTTCGGGAAAACTACTATCAAGCAGAGCCATATTGATAATATGAGGGGGCGGTACTTTCGAGATTTATCTATTGTGAGGGCTGACGCTGGAGAAAAGACTTCTCCCACCCCCGAAGAAGATGAAGTTGTGATTTTCCGAAGCTTTCTCAAAGCTGGGCTTCGATTTCCCCTGAGCAACTTTGTTGTCGAGGTACTGAAAACATTTCAAGTCTACCTTCATCAACTTACTCCCGAAGCTATCATAAGAATGGGGATTTTCGTCTGGGCTGTAAGAAGCCAAGGTTTGGAACCAGACGCTAAAAGCTTCTGCAACATTCACGAGTTATTGTACGAGACGAAGCCCTGGGGTAAAGAGCAATATCACAACAATTTTGGGTGCTACAGCTTCGGCGCCCGCTCCGGGTCAAGCTGCCCTGTGCCGACCTTTCGGAAGAGGTGGCCCGGAGCCTGGATGACTGAATGGTTTTATGTGAAAAATGACCTAACAGCGCAAGATAATGTCAAAAGTATCATTATGCACCCAATCTGGCAACGCTTCGGACTCCGAAGGCCGAAGGTTGAAATGGATGAGGCAGCCGAAGAATGCCAAAGAGCCTTCGGTGTAGTTTGCTCCTTTATTGGGACAAGGGACTTAGTCCAAGAGCACATTGCCTTCAGGGTATGGCCACTTGCAGATAAATGGGAAATGCCGAAGGATACTATCAAAGAGTCCGACGAAGGCGGACTGGTCAGACTGAAGTACACATTCAAATATGCAGATAAATTTATTGAACCTGATGACGACTGGTTGAAAAGCATTGAAACATTAAGTGACGAACTGCTTGGGGCATATTCGAAGGCTGAGAACACTGCGTTATCAGCAGCCTTCGGAGGCCGAAAAAAGAAGAGACTCAACCGGGTGTTTGATGCAGTTGGGTTCTTCTACCCTGATTATCGTTATCCCATTCGAGGGCAAAAAAGGAAAAACACAACCTCTGCAAAAAAAGAGGCTGCAACTGCTCCTAACGAGCCAGAACCGAAAGGAAAGAGGATAAAGGTCCTCGCACACCGGCCACGCCATATTGAACCAGCTTCGGTGCCTGAGTTCACCGGAGAAACTTCTTCGGCCGCCGAAGCTGAACAGCTAACCGTGCTGCCGGAAATTGCAGAGATGGCCGAAGCGCCATCCACAGAAAAAATGAAAGAAGCGAAAAAACCGACTAAGGAAAAATCATCAGAAGTTTTGAGTCCTGCAGCAAATGTCGAAACAGCAAAGAACCAAAAGGGGCCAACGGTGACCCCAAAAAGGAAAAGAATGGTAAACGTACTAGATGTCTTGGAGACAATTAGATCTTCAAGCACAACTCCGAAAAAGAGTGTTGAAATTGCTGAAGCTTCTACTGAAGCTTCAACGCGACAGGCTGAAGCTGAAGCTAGGCCTTCAGAGCCCTTCAAGGAGCAAACTTTGGAAGCCGAAGCAATAAAAATACCAGATCCAGTTTTAGTTGAAGAAACTGACACTGCCATCCCCGAAGCGGCTGCCAGCATGTGCGACTACATCATACGACATGCTTCGGGGAAAAAACTATCTGAAGAAGAAACTCATGAAGCTAACCATTATGCGAAGGAGCTAAAATATCCGAAGGGGGCAGTAATATTCAATGGGACGAATGAAGATGACTTCTTATACTGCCTGCCTGACAACAAAGAGCTATCTGTCTGCCGAGAGATGGCCAGGAGTATTGGTTTCCCGAAGCTTGAATCCGGATTGTGCGCCATGACGAAAGAAGATCTCGCAGACAGCCTTGCGTACAACAGCCTAAAGGTATGAGAGTTAAACGCTTGAAAAAACCCCCTCTTTTTTTTCTTTTCTTTTAACTCATTTCTTTTTTCTTATACGGATTCTTTTTTCGTATAGGGCCTGATCCTAAGCAACGCACTAAGAGCCCAAAAGAGCGCCGAAGATGAAAGCTATGAAATTGCGTTTAATAATTTACGCTCCGAAGTTATCAAACTGAGAAACGAAGCTTTGGAAAAAGATAAAATTCTGCTTACACTGGTAGATAAAGTGAAGAAAGACGAAGTTGCTTCAAAGGCCCAGGCCGAAGCTCAAAAACGCGAGATTAAAGATCTTCAGAAACAGCTGGCTAGAGCTAAAGAGGAGCGCGTGCTTGAGGAAACAAAACGAGAACTCAGTGATCATATGGTCAACAAATTGGAGTTAAGAGTTAAAGAGCTTCGTGCATCTCAGGGAAAATGTTATGTTAAATCTATAGAGTGCGTGAATAAAATTAAAACCAGCTTCGCCAGCGTGGGTGCCTTTTCCAGCGAAGAGAATTTCTCTCGAGGCAATCCCGAAGGTCCATTGGAATGGATTAGTCACGAAGCAGAAGCCTTCGAGGAGATCCTGAGCAGTCGCGGTGATATCTGTGCTTTTTCGGGCGCCAGAGGAATTGCTTCTGTCTTAGAGAAAAAAGGTTGCGAGCATGTAAAATTTCTAGCTCAGTCCGAAGCTACCTTATCTTGCGAAGACATCAAGGACCCCTCGGCCGAAGCAAGCGTGGTTGGTGGCAAATTTTTTACTGATATCTGGAACGATGGCGGCCGAGGGATGGCACAAGAAATTATCCAAAGGAGCGAAAGAGGCATCCACGATGCTAGGAAAGTGGCAGAAGCTGCCGAAAAAAGTACGGAGCCCGAAAAGCAATTAGGTATTAATTAGTCGTTCTTATTGTGTTGTAATTTTTGTTTCAAATTCTGCTCACAGTTTGTAATAATAATGAAGAAATGTTCTCTTCCCTCAGAAGTTGCTGGGTCGACTGCCGACCCCCACACAAAAGTGGACGATGAAATTAAAGAAATGGCTGAAGCTATTATGGACAAAGTTGTTGATCAACTTCTAAATGAAGCCGCCGAAGCAGTACTAAAAGAAGACTAGATGCTATTTAGAAAAAACATTTAAATTGTGATCTATGTAATATTTCGTACATTTGGATGTAATATACAAGTTTCTTTTCATTATTCAATTCTTTACGATGCATGAAACTCTACCTACATACCTTTTTGAGCCTTCGGCGAAAAAACACCTTCCCTTCTTTTCATGCTTCGTGAAGAAGACATTCTTCGTTAAAATCATTCTGATGAATCACATCCATGCTTCATGAAATCATTATCCGAAGCTATACTCCGAAGCTATACAATCTCAATATTGATCTGATAAAGCTCACCCATGTTTCATAAAAATATTCTCCGAAGCTGTATTCCGAAGCTATACAATTTCGATGTCACTTTCTCAAAGCATCCTTTCGAAGGTTGAGAGTGTCACCTTCTTTTGCCAAATGCAATATGATGTATGATGCTTATGCTATGCAAAATGATGTGATGATGTTATGCTATGCATGTGACATTTGTTCCGAAGATACACATAAAATATATTCGTAAGCTCTGCATTCCCTTAGGAACGTCTTTGGAGCTTCTTCGTCTTTTACTTAGACGATCTCAGCGTTGACTTTTCGCTGTAAGCCTCCCTTAGGAGCTTCTTCGCCCTTTACTTAGGCGGTATCAGCGTTGACTTTTCGCTGTAAGCCTCCCTTAGGAGCTTCTTCGCCCTTTACTTAGGCGGTATCAGCGTTGACTTTTCGCTGTAGGCTCTGCATTCCTTTAGGAACGACTTCTGAGCAGAAAACTTACACTGCGCTCCCTTTGGAACGGCTTTTTGTGACTTCACAAACTTACTCTGCGTTCCTTAGAACGACTTTCTGTTACTCCGAAGGATTTTTAATTCGAAGGTCCTCCTTGGTAGCGGAAAAACTTTTAAGCTTCAGCAACTTAAGCTTGTGGAGCAAATAGATCTTCCTCGTGGAAAACAACGAAATTATTACATGAAAACTATCAATGTTTTTTGCTTCACAGAAAATAAAACTGAATAGGAAAGACTGCTATCAAAGGTAGGATATGTGTCAATAAATGTGCTTCGACTCTGGCACAGTGCTGTTGACTGTGCGAGCTTCGGACTGCTCTCTGAAGTCCCTCTGATGTGGAGCGTATTGACTCCCTTCTGGCTGTTGACCTTGCTGCAATGGAGGTGGGGGCGGAAGCTGTTGCCAGGAAGCTTGAGGTTGACTTGCCGAAGCTACAGAAGCTGCAGGGTGGTTGTCTATGTATTGTGGGATATAAGGCGGATGATACGAAGCAGTATGCATGACCTGCTTCGGCTGAGCTTGTTGAGATGCAGCTTCGGCAATTTCCTTTTGCTTCTGGATTGTAATATGGCACGACCTAGTGGTATGGCCCTTGCCTTCTCCACAGAACAAGCAAAACAGTCTCCTTGGCTGATCTCCGAATCTTCCGCCGAAGCCCCTGGCGCCTCTGCCTCTTGGAGCTGGTGGCCGGAAGGAAGTTTGTTGTTGCCCCGAAGCCTGTGAGGAGCACTGCGGTCTGTTCTGCTGACTCCCCTTATCATCATTCTGAGTGTTGTGGATGGACCGGACATGCCTCGGGTAGTATCTCCCTCCGAAGCCCCTGGTCATTTCAGAAAATCTGAAGGACTCCTCCCTTCTTTGGCGAAAGTCATTGTCAGCCCGAATGTACTCATCCATCTTTTGGAGCAGTTTCTCCAAGGTCTGAGGAGGCTTCCGAGCAAAGTATTGAGCTGCAGGTCCAGGACGAAGCCCCTTAATCATGGCTTCGATAACAATTTCATTGGGCACCGTTGGTGCCTGCGCCCTCAATCGTAAGAACCTTCGGACATACGCCTGAAGGTATTCTTCGTGATCCTGAACACACTGGAACAATGCTTGAGCTGTGACCGGCTTCGTCTGAAATCCTTGAAAGCTGGTCAGTAACATGTCCTTCAGCTTCTGCCATGAAGTGATTGTTCCTGGCCGAAGGGAGGAATACCAGGTCTGAGCAACATTCCTGACGGCCATAACGAAAGACTTCGCCATGACTGCAGCATTGCCCCCGTACGAAGACACTGTTGCTTCGTAGCTCATCAAGAATTGCTTCGGGTCGGAGTGGCCGTCAAACATGGGAAGCTGAGGTGGCTTATAGGATGGAGGCCAAGGTGTAGCCTGCAGCTCAGCGGACAGAGGAGAAGCATCATCAAAAACAAAATTTCCCTGATGGAAATTGTCATACCAGTCATCTTCGTTGACGAAGCCCTCCTGATGAAGGTCTTTCTGATGAGGCCTTCTGTTCTGCTCATCGTGAGTAAGATGGCGAACTTCCTCAGAGGCTTCGTCTATTTGCCTCTGCAACTCAGCTAGGCGGGCCATCTTCTCCTTCTTCCTCTGCACTTGTTGATGTAGCATCTCCATATCCCTGATTTCTTGGTCTAGCTCTTCTTCCTCGAGCGTCGGGCTGACAGCCTTTCTCTTCTGGCTTCGGGCCTCCCGCAGAGAGACGGTCTCCTGGTTGTGGTCCAGCGGTTGCAGTGCTGAAGCCCCAGTCGCTAAAGCTTTCTTCGGCGCCATAGCTTCCGAAGGTGTTCAAAAAAGCTCGAAGTGGAAGTGAGTTCACCGGAGGTGGGCGCCAATGTTGGGGACTTGTTCTCAAATGATTCGGATTAAGAACAAGGCAACATAAAAAGTGTTAAATGTTAAAGTCCTTCGTCCTTCGAAACATTATACCCCTTCGGGAAATAATGATTTTGGGATGAAGGTTATAAGGAACGTACCTTCGTAAATATAATAAGTAATGACGAAGGATTCATATAAAGTGTGAAATATAAACATCAACATGGAATCATTTCTATTTTATTAACATGGAGAAATAGAAATGATTTCAAATTACAAATGTACCTTCGGTCCTGAGAGAAGGTAAAAAGTACAAGCGTGACGCAAAAAGCTAATGCCCAGTCAGCGTGAACAGTACGGGAGTACTGTTCATCTATTTATAGACGCGGGACGCAGCCCACGTAAAATTACATCCATGTCCACTACATTTGTTAATGACTTATGAAAATCTGTCGAGGCCCACGTAGTCTTTTCATCTTTAAGTCGGTTCCCCTTTCTGGTGACGAAGCTTCCCCACGCACAGCTTCGGCTGCGCTCATGCTTCGTCTGGTTCAGGCTTCGTCCTGGCCGTGCTTCGTATTCATAACTCTGAGTCCGAAAATACCTGTTCACATAATCCACTTGGAAAATATTGTCAAATCATGTTTTTGAGGACCTTCGGAGGACAAAGGCCCCCAACATGAACATTCAGTGTCCTTAACCATACCGTCCAGTTTGTGATTACTGTGCTTTAGCTGAAACTGGCACCTTCCCATGTTTTCAGATTGTGCTAAACACTTCAAAGGGGTCAAGAGTCGCGCATCCGGTGAAGAGACAGAAAAGAGTTTCACAGAGCTGCTTGTAGAAGAACTAAAACAGAGAGAAGAGGAGGCAACACAAGCTCAGCAAGAGGCCGATGTTAAGTTGCTCGAGGCCAAAAAGTTAGCTTCACAGTATCAGAAGGAAGCTGACAAATGCAGCTCAGGCATGGATACCTGTGAAGAAACTAGGGAGAACTCAGCGGAAGCATTGGTCCAACAAAAGAAACTGACTTCTTTGTGGGAGCGAAGGGCTTTCTTTCTCTATTTTACTATTCTTGCCGCTTTCTTTCTCTATTTTACTATTCTTGTGTGGTTTGTCTTTACTTAATTCTGGTGGTATTATCTGATCTAAATGATGTTTTATCCTCTCTCTCTCTCTCTCAAAAGGACAGGTGGGCCATGGCCAACTTGCACTACATCTGAACGATTGCACTACATTCTTCGCTCCTCTCTTCCCGCACTGTTCTCGGAATCGTTCTTCTCCTCCGTGCTGTTCTTGGAATCGAAAGGTGGGAAGCGCAATGAGCAACGAGTTGTAAGTTTGTCCCCCTCTCCCTTCTTTCCACCTCTTATTTTTCATCGCGCTGGGATGCTGAATTTACGAGACCATTGTGGGTTTTTGGCATCAGCTCGTATGATTTTCTTGGAAACAGCGACCACGTTGTTTTCAGTTATAGGTATCGATAATATTGAAGAAAAAAAATCTATGTTGCTTTTGTTTGTGAGACATCTTCATGGACCATCATGATAACTATGCCTTGCAGACAGCAAGGAAAGTCACATCTTGGTGTGCTTGATTGTGATTCAGGTTCTATTTCATTGCTTGACATCCCTTTCTCTGATTTATCTGATGTGGTATGTGACAAAATCTTCATTGCCACTTTGAAAACTTGAGGTGTATATGTTTCTTTCGTGACCTATATTGTCTTGTTGCTTGCTTGATCTAGCAGGTTGCTGCAGATGATTACTTCTATATTGAAGGTGCTTCTGCGAGTATTCCACAGTCGATTGCTAAGGTTTATCAGATATCAGATTCACAGTTTTGTTTATATGTTGATGATGTGCAGTTTTGTGTATTGTTTATCAATTGGTGCATTAATTGTTTCATCCAGGTGACATTAAATGAAAGCAAAACCAAAGTAGTCAATTTCTCAATAGCCTGGTCGTCCTCACCAGACCTCGTACAATATAGACTTTTCTTCAGCACACCAGAACTTGTTGAGTTCCCTACATCCAAGCCTGGCCAGAAAGCTTATGCCTATTTCTACCCACCATCAAATCCCAATTTTCAAGGTTTGCCTAATGAAAAGCCTCCTTTGCTTGTCAAAACACATGGTAAGTGAGTTATTCAAACCTTATGTACGTTGCTTGAAATAATTATTCGGTTTGATCCCCCTCAAAAGAACTATACATGTATTCAGCTTAAGTGTTCTCTTAGATTTTACAAAAATAAATGATTTTTGCTAAGTAGGTTTGAAATTCTTTCTTTTCAGATGAAAATCACAGAATGCTTTGACACTCTAAATTTTCAGGAGGACCAACTGCTGAAACACGTGCAATTCTGGACCTCAGTGTCCAGTATTGGACAAGTAGAGGGTGGGCATATGTCGATGTCAACTATGGAGGAAGCACTGGTTTGTTCTTAACTTTGACTGTTTAGGCTAAACCCTTTATCTTCAGTGATACTCCAGGGCATTTAATACTATTGAACTTTGTTGACTGACAAACTGAAGGTTATGGAAGAGAGTATCGGGAGAGACTATTGAACAAATGGGGTATTGTTGATGTTGATGATTGCTGTGGCTGTGCGAGATTCCTGGTACATCATTTGAGCAATGATTCTAATGCAGAGTTGGCATTTTAACTTTGAAGGTGATAAGTAAATCACCTTAATGCTTGATTCTTGGTACATTCTTTTCATATTTGAGGAATCAACATGAATTATGCAGTCAGACAATACCCCTTTCATTCATGGTTATGAGGAATCATCCATTTTTTGTGTGGCGTTGATAAACTGGTAATCAGGAACGTGCACAGGATGTTAGTTATGTTGTGCTTAGATGCCATGTCTCTTTTGGCACTAAAGTTTGGTTGGTGTGGTTAGCAGGAAAGCAATAGAGTGGGTGTTGATGTTTTGTACTACTACTTCCGAACCTGAAAAAAGCTTCTTGCAATGGCACAGGGAAGTAGCATTGTGATTGTAGTCGTCGAGTCGGACCGCGGAGATGATGATGGGCTTTCTGAGGCACTTATGCTTGGCGTAGGCTGCAAGTAAGTTGCGAAGCATTGACACTATATTTGAGTTTACCGCTCTATTTGTAATCTAATTTTTTATCCTTGTAATCATTTTCATAATTTTTGTAATATGGCAGAATCTGGTCAACCTTTTGATGGATTTCTTGTAATTTTTCGGGTAAGAAAATATGCCCGAACATTGTTTAATAATGAGATGGGTCCAAACAATTATATCGGTGTGTCTGAAGCCCTAAATTTCAATAGCGCCCTCTGTTCCTTCTATTTTGGAATAGCTACTACTGAGTATGTTACATAAAATTTGTTATCTTAATGCCAGGAGCGTATTTGATCCACGCCATATGCACATTTCCATCCAAGGAAGTGTAATTTATTTGAATCGAGAAAGAGGGCACATGTAATAAAATTCAATATTACTATTTTACATCATTTACTCCAGTCACCTACTATGTTAGTTTTAATTATGAGAATATGCTCTATTTTGCAGCATTGACATAATTCTCCAAGGGAAGAAGCGGTTTGACATGAATCCTCCCGTCGATCCCTTCGAAACTAAAGTGAGGTGCCCTGTGATTTAGCTCTGACTCTAGGGGATCACACTAGGTGTTTGATGTGGTGCAAAGAAATTCGCACAGGTATTTGTTACTAATATTAATTCTGTAAACTACAAAGTATTGGATATGTGCATGCTTAAGTTGCATTGTCTGAGTCTTGTTCTAGATACACAAGCAGTCAACCATATACATGGAATCCGTAGCATAGCTATTTATCACTAACTTGTCACTTGGGAGCATTGAATTAAATATCTGTGTTTGATATATCGGGTTCTTCTATTCTTCAACCCTGGGCATGCCCACCCATCCATACTGAGTACTGACTCCTACTTCGCGCATTGCCAGAGTGAGCTGCAGGACACATGGTTCGCACCAAATTCTCCATCCATAGATAACAAGGTACACACCATTTTTTAGCACACGATCTGTATTTTAGCCTTAGGTGCTGCTTTGGCTGAGATTGTAGAGTTCCAGAAAATTGCAGAGGTGGTAGGTGACTGTTACAGATTGATTCGAGAATACGAGGTGAATATGCAAGGCTGAGGATGTGGCAAAACGTCATGAATTTGTTTCATCTGCTTACCTCCCTCCCATCTTGTTTAAGTAACCCAATCCACCACATTTGCTGCAGGATTTTAATGTTGGAGATCACATAGACGTCAAGCTTATTGAAGTTGGTGCAGATGGTGGCTGTATGCCAAGTCAATGAATCTGATCAATGAAGGGTAAGTATTTCTATTTCTTAATACATTGGTTGATCATTAAATACTAATGTATTTCCTTTTTGTAAAATCTCTATTTCTTAATACTATAAATGCTATTTTCCTATCTATTTTTCTTCATCCATTATCTAACCATTTTGAATGCAGCCATAGATGAACTTACCGCGTTTAAAGAAAAACCTTCTGAAAATGTTCTGTCAAGAGTTTCTTGGCAGAAAGAAGAGGTTGTCAAAGAGCCATCTGTTGGTTCCTTCAGAAACTTGTTACTTTACCACCCAGGTACTTAGTTACAGCTATCCTTTCGTATAATTATTAATTAAGCATCAGTTTTCACCCTAAATGGTTATATTGCACATTGCAGTCAACTGTATCTTTGGCTTTGCCATCTAGAAGTGATAATCTACAATTTTATGTGCTGCAGCATGTGTATCAGTTGATGAAGATGGGGATCGCATTTTTATCTCTGACAGTAACCATCATAGGATCATCATTAGCAACAGCAATGGGATGATTTTAGATTATGTAAGTATGACTTGCTGTTCTCTTGAGTTCCAATTTTATTTATATGAACAGAAGGTTTGTAGCCATGCGGAATGATGAATTGGCATTTTCCCCTTTTGCTTTGTAGTCAGCCAAATTTTTGCGCCCAGCTTCATCATTTTATCACGCTGCTGAAGACTATCAATTTATTGTAGATTCAGAGGTATTGTCCTTAGTAGATTGCCTTTTCTTATTCTTCTTGAATTCTTCACAACATAAATACACCTTTTCACTGGTTAGATGTTTCTTACATTTCATATTAGATTAATAAAACTGGGAAGGTGTTTGGAAATATAGGAATCTTTGTCTGAAGTTATAAGGTTTGATTATCCTTTATTGTGAAGATCGATGACTATTTAGAACACTGTAGAATTATCTCATTTACCACTTCCTAATTCTTTTTTTGCAGAATCATGCTGTCAGAAAAGCAGATTTGGGAAGGACTTTACAAACAGTTTATCCAGTCTTCAATAAAAGTAATGGCATCTGGAGCTGGATTACCGATAAGCTTGGTATGAGAAAAGAAGCTACTCCAACTATTCAAGATTTTCATGCAGACTCCATGCCACTTCCATGGCATTTGATTAGAATTTTCATTAGAATTTTCGTGGGAGGGAGATTGTTTTGTTAACAATTGAAATTCTTCGGGATCTCATATTCATAATGTGTACACGGTCGCAGCGCACGAGCACATACCATAAGCTGTGGACTAATCTAGATTGTTTGGATTAGCTCTAGATTTAGGAGATAAGGACGGCAAACCAGTTACAACATCTATCATTTACAAATGTATTCTTGCACTGGTGTGCTTTTAAATCCAAGCAGACTGTTATTTTTGATTATTTGATTAAGTTTATAAGTTATCGTAATATCATATGTCCCGTTGCAACGCACGGGCACTCACCTAGTATATATATATATATATATATATATATATATATATATATATATATATATATATATATATATATATATAGTAAGGCTATTGGGAGTTCTGGGCTTCCAAATATATGGTGGAAGCCTCAACCGCTTCCTGCACCACCCGACCAGACCAGCCCGAGCTGTCCCCTGCACCACCTGACCAGACCAGCCTGGCCGCCTCCACCCCCATGCACATATCCCTGCATGTGCATCTTTTGTTTTCATTTGCATGCACAACAAAATTGGAAGCCATGCACATAAATTTAGGAGATGGATTGACATGCATAAAAACAGAAAATCTGTTTTGAATGTTTTATTCTGTCCATAAATATAGGATCTCTATAACAGCCATGCAACTAATCTCGTTACAAATATTTTATGATATATACTAATACAAATTATGCTACACGGTGTAGGTATTTATGCAACACGGTACGCCTCATAAAAAATTAGTATCCTGTTGCATGTGCACAAAATTAAGAAGGCAAAAATGTATGTTCAGAGGAAATGAATTGACATGTATGGAAACAAAAAATCTGATTTAAATGCTTTATTTCAGCCATAAATATAGGATCTATACAAATAGCCATACAGCTAGGCTCGTTAGAACCAATTTATGATATATACTGATGCTAATTATGCTACACGGTATAGATATTTATGCAGTGTGGTACACCGTGTAAAAAAACAGTTTCCTATTGCATGCACACAAATTTAGGATGTCAAAAGAATGTGCGTTGAAAGGAAATAAATTGGCATGCACGGAAACCAAAAAAATCTAATTTAAATTGTTCATTTCGTCCATAAAAATAGGATCTCTTTAACAGCCATGCAACTAAGCTCGTTAGAACCAGATTATAACATATACTGACACTAATTATGTTACACGGTGTAGATATTTATATAGTGTGGTATACCGCGTAAAAAAATTGTTTCCTACTGCATGCGCACAGATTTAAGATGGTAAGAATGTGCGTCGAAAGAAAATGGATTTTCATGCATGAAAACAAAAAAATCGGATTTAAATGATTTATTTCGTCCATAAAAAGGATCTATGTAACAGCCAGCCATGCATCTAAGTTCATTACAAACAATTTATGATATATATTGATACTAATTATGTTAAAGGTATTTATGCATTACGGTACACTACTTAAAAATTAGCTTGCGGGTCACTGTTTGGACACATATACATGTTCGATCGTAAAAACCTTTAATTTTGATTGTAAAACCTCTCAGTTTTGATCGTAAATACCGAGCTAACGTAAATGTTAGAAACCTCATACACGCACTGGTTAGATAACGAGAAAATGCGTACAAATCTATAAACGTTTGCGTAAAATGTGAATATAAATATCATAAACAGACAATAGTTGGAAGGGTAGCTATTGACCAAAATATATGTCGTAAACACCTATTGACGTTGGCATAAATACGTATATAGAGAAGCATAAAAACACGCCGTCACAAACGCCCTAAGGGAGCCATCACCCGCCGCACGCGCCTCTAGGATCCGACGCTGCTCGCGTCTAGGGGAGGCCGCCGTCGCATCTCGCCCTAGGGAAGTCCACCGGCATCGATCCCATCTCAGATGTGTTGCCTGTGACGGCGCCACGTCCGTCCACCAACCGCGAACTCGTCGTCCGCTCGCCGCGGACCCCTTATGTCCACGCCGGAACTGCCGGTCGCGCGTCGGCCAGAGCCGTGCCCCGTCCACATCGGATCCCGCCAGACCTGCGCGCTCGCATGTCGGGCATCGCCGTCGTGGTCCGCCCACACGTGTTGGTTCCGTCGTCGCGCAACCATTGCATCCGCCGCAGCCCCATGGCGCCCGGTGAACCACGAGATCGGGCGCGGGCGGATGGGACCAGCAGCGGGAGCAGGTTCTTGCATGGTCGCCACGCCGGCGGCAGCCGCCGCGCGCTCGGCCAACGACGCCTCCACTGGATCCGCCAGCCCGCAAGGCCACCGTCACGCGTTCGGCCAGCGCCGCTCGCGCCAGATCTGCCTGCCCGCAACCGCTGTCGTGTTGGATCTGCCCGCCCGCAACCGCTGCCGCGCTGGATCCGCCCGCACGCAACATTTGCCACACTGAAACCCTAATTCATGGTGGTCTCGGGTAGCTTTTATAGACGACTCAAGGTCTGGTCTGTTTGAGGTGGTGTTGCTGAATCGAAAGGTGGGTCGGGTCAAGGCTTCTAGTCACTTTTTGGAAGCCCAAGACTCCTAATAGATAAACTATATATATATATTAACACCAAGATATAAACCATTTAATAATATTATCTCCGTTCTTAAATATTTGCCACCAATATTTCATTTTGAACTAAAACGCGAAAAATAAAAAAGAACGGAGGACTGAACATGCATGCTAACAGCTTGGTGATGGCACCTAATTGGAGCTAGGGTACGTGCAGTGATAGAACCAAATAGTTGATGCAAGCCCATGGGAGTTTGGAAACATCAAGAAAGGACCTCGAACAACTATGTGTTGTAGTAAGCCGGATTAGGATTGGGACCAAGTGGATGGTACGGTTTGTTCATCAAGATGTTCAGGACCATCTCTACCGCTGGAAGCTAATTTACAACACTAGCACAACGTACGATCGGAATGGCATGCGATTGTTTGTTTGATGCTGTCAAACGGCACGTAAAATGCAGATATCTTTACCGGTCTTTATCCATGGTCACCAGCTTGTTCAACACATTTGTCAGATAATGTAGCCCATTGAGAGCGTTCCGTAGTACCCTGTTTGGTTAGTCAACGGACTAAAGTTTAGTTCCTACCCTGTTTGAATGTAGTGATTAAAAGTATCCAGAACATATTAATGACTCATAAGAAGACTAAAATGCTCCTTAACATTCTTCCACCATTAGTGTAACTAAAATAAATGATTGACAAAAAGTGAAATTAATATGGTTTAGTCTCTTTTAGTCGTCTCTTGAGAGACTAGAGACTAACACCGTTTAGTTCTTATTTTAGTCCCACTATTTAGCTATTTAGAGACTAAATGAGACTAAAATAAAGGAACTAATCTATAGTCTCTCAAACCAAATGAGACCTAAACATCATTTCTAGCTAGGAAAGCAAGTTTTTCTTTTTCCTTGGCTATATTGAGTTGACCCAAAATTTTCGACTAATTATTTCGTTTCCATGTTGGATCGACAGTCACAATCTAGAGTGAGTGTGTAATTTTTGCAAATGCTGTGATTAAGAGATTTTTACAATGCTTGGAAATGTTGCTTGTACTAGCTGGCAAAGGCCATATGCTTCACGATGGGCAATGGCGGGCAGTGTTTGTTTTTCAATAGCTTATATGACGATGTATGTAAATTTTTGGAGAAACCATACAAGCTTTCACTTTCTTATGGATGGGAGGAACGACTCGTTCAACTAAGGTCATGTTTGGAACTACCCAGTTTTTAAGAAATTAGTTTATATAAATTAGGTAAGAAACTGGTTTATATAAATTGAGGTGGTTTCATACATGCCAATTTATACCTCGGTTTATATAAATTGGATTCTCAGTTTCTTAAAAACCAAGAAGCTGGTCTCTTCTAGCTAAAAAATAAAAATTGGTTTCTTAAAAACTGGATTGTTTCAAACAGGAGCTGTTGGGGGCCTTCGTCCTCCGAACGTCCTCAAAAACATGATTTGACAATGTTTTTCAAGTGGATTATGTGAACAGGTATCTTCGGACTCAGAATTACGAACATGAAGTACGGTCAGGACGAAGCCTGAACCAGACGAAGGGGGATTAAAATGGAGGACGGGCTGATTACCAAGCTCCATGAAGGATGGTGCACAGCCGAAGCTGTGTGCAGGGAAGCTTCGTCGCGATAGCAGAGAGGGGAACCGACTTAAAGATGAAAAGACTACTTGGGCCTTGACAGATTTCCATAAGTCATTGGCAAATGTAATGGACATGAATGTAATTTTACGAGGGCTGCGTCCCGCGTCTATAAATAGATGAACAGTACTCCCGTACTGTTCACGCTGATCTGGCATTTTTACTTTTGCGTCATCCGTGTACTTTTGTCTTTCTGCAATCCGAAGGTACACTTGTAATTTGAAGTCATTTCTATTGATATACGATAATAAAATAGAAATGACATGATAATAAAGTTTAAATGTTTATATTACTTTTAATGTTGCTCATAAGTCCTTCGTCATAACTTGTCGCACTTACGAAGGTATATTGTTTGTGACCTTCGTCCGGAGTACATTATATCCTGAAGGGAAATAATGTTTCGAGGGACGAAGGACCTCATCATTTAACACTTTTTATGTTGCCTTGTTCTTAATCCGAAGCATTTGAGAACAAGTCCCCAACATTGGCGCCCACCTCCGGTGAACTCACTTCCATTTCGAGTTTTTCGATCACCTTCGGAAGCTATAGACCCTCGCTATGGCGCCGAAGAAAGCTTCAGCGACTGGGGCTGCAGCACTGCAACCGCTGGACCCCAACCAGGAGACCGTCTCTCTTCGGGAGGCCCGAAGCCAGAAGAGGAAGGCCGTCAGCCCGACGCTTCAGGAGGATGAACTAGACCAAGAGATCAGGGATATGGAGATGCTTCATCAACAGGTGCAGAGGAAAAAAGAAAAGATGGCCAGGCTAGCTGAGCTGCAAAGACAGATAGACGAAGCTTCTGAAGAAGTCCGTCATCTTACCCACGATGAGCAGAACCGAAGGCCTCAACAAAAAGACCTTCGTCAGGAGGGCTTCTTCAACGAAGATGACTGGTATGACAATTTCCATCATGGAAATTTTGTTTTCGATGATGCTTCTCCTCTGTCCGCTGAGCTGCAGGCTACACCTTGGCCTCCGTCCTATAAGCCACCCCAGCTTCCCATGTTTGATGGCCATTCAGACCCGAAGCAGTTCTTGATGAGTTACGAAGCAACAGTGTCTTCGTATGGTGGCAATGCTGCAGTCATGGCAAAGTCTTTCGTTATGGCCGTCAGGAATGTTGCTCAGACCTGGTATTCCTCCCTTCGACCAGGAACGATCACTTCATGGCAGAAGCTGAAGGATATGTTGTTAACCAGCTTTCAAGGATTTCAGACGAAGCCGGTCACTGCTCAAGCCTTGTTCCAGTGCACTCAGGATCATGAAGAATACCTTCAGGCGTATGTCAGAAGGTTCTTGCGTTTGAGGGCGCAAGCACCAACGGTGCCCAATGAAATTGTCATCGAAGCCATGATCAAGGGGCTTCGTCCTGGACCTGCAGCTCAATACTTTGCTAGGAAGCCTCCTCAGACTCTGGAGAAGCTGCTCCAAAAGATGGACGAGTACATTCGTGCCGACAATGACTTTCGCCAAAGAAGGGAGGAGGCTTTCAGATTTTCTGAAATGACCAGGGGCTTCGGAGGAAGATTTTATCCGAGGCATGTCAGGTCCATCCACAACTCCACTCAAAATGATGATAAGGGGAGTCAGCAGAACAGACCGCAGAGCTCCTCACAGGCTTCGGGGCAACAGCAAACTTTCTTCCGGCCACCAGCTCCAAGAGGCAGAGGCGCCAGGGGCTTCGGCGGAAGATTTGGAGATCAACCAAGGAGGGTATTTTGCTTATTCTGTGGTGAAAACAAGGGCCATACCACCAGGATGTGCCATGTTACCATCCAGAAACAAAAGGAGCTAGCAGAAGCTGCAGCGCAACAGGGCCAGCCGAAGCAGGTCATGCATACTGCTTCGTACCATCAGCCTTACATCCCGGAATATGTGGGCAACCACCCTGCAGTTTCCATAGCTTCGGTGAGTCAACCTCAAGCTTCATGGCAACAGCCCCCGCCCCCACCTCCGCTGCAACAAGGCCAACAGCCAGAAGGGAGCCAATATGTTCCGCACCAAAGGGATCTCAGAGAGCAATCTGAAGCTCGCACAGTCAATAGTACTGTGCCAGAGTCGAAGCACATTTATTGACAAATATCCTACTTTGATAGCAGTCTTTTCCGTTTAAGTTCTATTTTCTGTGTAATAAAGAACATTTCAGTTTTCATGTAATAGTTTCGTGGTTGGTTATCAGGAAAACCTATCTTCTCCACAGGCTTAAGTTGCTGAAGCTTAAAAATTTGCGGTAACAAGGAGGACCCTCGAATTATTAAAAATCCTTCAAAGCAACAAAAAGTCGTTCTAAGGAACGCAGAGTAAGTTGCCGAAGTTACAAAAAGCCGTTCCAAAGGGAGCGCAGTGTAAGTTTTTTGCTCCAAAGACGTTCCTAAGGGAATGCAGAGCATACAGCGAAAAGTCAACGCTGATACCGCCTAAAGTAAAAGGCGAAGAAGCTCCAAAGACGTTCCTAAGGGAATGCAGAGCTTACAGCGAAAAGTCAACGCTGATACCGCCTAAGTAAAAGGCGAAGAAGCTCCAAAGACGTTCCTAAGGGAATGCAGAGCTTACAAATATATTTTGTGTGTATCTTCGGAACAAACGTCATTTGCATAACATAACATCATCACATCATTTTGCATAGCATAAGCATCATACATCATGTTGCATATGGCAAAAGAAGGGGACACAGTATCAACCTTCGAAAGGACGCTTTGAGAAAGCGAAAATTGTGTAAAGTCACGAGGGAATACAATGATAATCTTCGGAATACAGCTTCGGAGAATGTTTTCACAAAGCATGGACGTGCTTCATCAGAGTAATATCGAAATTGCACAGCTTCGGAGAATGTTTTCACGAAGCGTGGACGTAAGTCATCAGAATAGTTTTAACGAAGAATGTCTTCTTCACGAAGCATGAAAAGAAGGGAAGGTGTTTTTTCGCCGAAGGCTCAAAAATGGTATGTATGTAGAATTTCATGCATCGTAAAGAATTGAATAATGAAAAGAGACTTGTATATTACATTCAAATGTACAAAATATTACATAGATCACACTTCAAATGTTTTTTCTAATAACACCTAGTCTTCTCTTAATACTACTTCGGCAGCCTCATTTAGAAGTTGTTCAACAACTTTATCCATGATAGCTTCGGCCATTTGTTTGATTTCGTCATCCTCTTTTGTGTGAGGGTCAACAGACGATCCAGCAGGTTCTGAGGGAAGAGAATATTTTTGCATTACTATTACAAACCGCGAGCAAAGTTTGAAATAAAAATTACAACACAATAAGAGCGACTAATTAATACCTATTTGCCCTTCGGCAACTTCTGTCACTTTCCTAGCATCATGGATGCCTTTTTCACTCCTTTGAATAATTTCTTGCGCCATTTCTCGGCCGCCGTTGTCCCAGACATCAGTAAAGAATTTGCCACCAACCATGCTTGCTTCGGTCGAGGGGTCTTTGATGTCTTCGGAGGATAAGGCAGCTTCGGACTGAGCTAAAGATTTTATATGTTCACAACCTTTCTTCTCCAAGACAGTAGCAACTCCCCTGGCGCCCGAAAAAGCGCAGATGTCACCGCGGCTACTCAGGATTTCCTCGAAGGCCTCTGCTTCGTGACTGATCCATTCTATTGGACCTTCGGGATTGCCTCTTGAGAAATTCTCTTCACTGGAAAATGCGCCCACGCTGGCGAAGCTGGTTTTAATTTTCTTTACGCATTCCATGGATTTTTCGAAGCATTTTTTCTTAGAAGACTGAAGCTCTTCCACGGTTGCTTCCAAATGATCAGCCCATTGGTCGCTGCATTCCCGTCTTGTTTCTTCAAGTATGCGTTCTTCTTTCGCCCAGGCCAATTGCTTCTGAAGATCTTTAATTTCGCGTCTCTGAGCTTCGGCCTGAACCTTTGCAGCAGCTTCGTCCTTTTTATTTTGTCTACTAATGTAAGCAGAATTTTATCTTTTTCTAGAGCTTCGTTTCTCAGTTTAATAACTTCTGAGCGTAAATTGTTGAACGCAATTTCATAGCTCTCATCTTCGGCACTCTTTTGTGCTCTTAATGCGTTGCTTAGGATTAAGCCCTATACGAAAAAGAATCCATATAAGAATAAAAGAATGAATTATGTATTAAAATTTTTTTTTCAAGCGTCTAATTCCCATACCTTTAGGCTATTGTACGCAAGACTGTCCGCGAGATCCTCCTTTGTCATAGCACATAATCCAGCTTCGAGCTTCGGGAACCCCATACTTCTAGCCATCTCTCGGCAGACAGATAGTTCTTTATTATCAGGAAGGCAGTACAGGAAGTCATCTTCATTTGTCCCATTAAACACTACTGCCCCCTTCGGATATTTTAGCTCTCTGGCATAGTAGTTGGCTTCGTAAGTCTCTTCTTCAGATAATTTTTTCCCCGAAGCATGTCGTACGATGTAATCGCATATGCTGGAAGGAGCTTCGGGGGCGGCAGTGTCAACTTCTTCAACCAAATTTGGTTCTGATATTTTTGTTTCCAAAGATTGTTCCTTGGTGGGCTCTGAAGGCCTAGCTTCAGCTTCAGGTTGTTGCTTCGAAGCTTCGGCAACTACAGCTTCGGTAGACACTTCAGCAACTTCAATAGTCTTCTTTGGAGTTGTGCTTGAAGACTTAATTGTCTCCAAAACATCTAGCACGTTCACCATTCTTTTTCGTTTCGGGGTCACCGACGGCCCCTTTTGATTTTTTATTGTTTCGATATTTGCTGAAGGACTTAAGATTTCCGATATTTTTGGCTCTTCAATCTTCGGTTTCTCTGCTTTTTCTGCTGAAGGCGCTTCAGTCTTTTCTTCCATCTTCGGCACTGGAGCTGGTTCTGTAGCTTCAGAGGCCAAAGAGACTTCACCAATAAATTCTGGCACTGTGGCCGGTTCAATAAAACGCGCTCGGTGAGTGAGCACCTTTATCTTTTTCCTTTGCAGCGCTGGCTCGCTAGTGGCACTCGTGGTAGCTTCTGTCGCAGGAGAAGTATTTTTTCTTTTGCGACCCGACACCGGATAGTGATAGTCAGGGTAGACAAACCCGACTGCGTCAAATACCCGGTTGAGCCTTTTCTTCTTTCGGCCTCCGAAGGCTGCTGATAACGCAGTGTTCTCGGCCTTCGAGTACACCCCAAGCAGTTCGTCACTTAATGTTTCAATGTTTTTCAACCAGTCGTCATCAGGTTCAACAAATTTATCCCCGTATTTGAATGTGTATTTCAGTCTGACCACACCCTTTTGATGGTCTCCTTTGGCATTTCCCACTTTCCTGCAAGTGGCCGCACCCTGAAGGCAATATGTTCTTGAATCAAGTCCCTTGTCCCAATAAAAGAGCAGACTACGCCGAAGGCTCTTTGGCATTCCTCGGCTGCTTCATCCATTTCAACCTTCGGCCTTCGTAGTCCGAAGCGTTGCCAGATGGGGCGCATAATGATACTCTTGACATCTTCTTGCGCTGTTAAGTCATTCTTTACATAGAACCATTCAGTCATCCAGGCTCCGGGCCACCTCTTCCGAAAGGTCGGCACAGGGCGGCTTGACCCGGAGCGGGCACCAAAGCTGTAACACCCAAAGTTGTTGTGATATTGTTCTTTCCCCCAGGGCTTCGTCTCATATAACAACTCATGAATGTTGCAAAAGCTTTTAGCATTTGGTTCTAAACCTTGGCTTCTCGCAGCCCAGACAAACATCCCCATTCTGATGATAGCTTCGGGAGTAATTTGATGAAGGTAGACTTGAAATGTCTTCAGGACTTCAACAACAAAGTTGCTTAGGGGGAATCGAAGCCCAGCCTTGAGAAAGCTTCGGAAGATTACGACTTCATCTTCTTCGGGGGTGGGAGAAGTCTTTTCTCCAGCATCAACCCTCACAATAGATATATCTCGAAAATACCTCCCCCTCATATTATCAATATGATTCTGCTTAATGGTGGTTTTCCCGAAAACCGTGTGACTTGGCCGCCATGGTCGATCTTCGGACTCTTCCCCACCACTTTCTACATCATAACTGTCGCTGTCACCAGTATCTTCGGACAAACCTTCAAGAATCTCCTTGGTGATTTTCTCCGTATTGGTCTCCGCCATCGCTATAAGGAACCCCAAGTTCTTCTCTTCGTCGAGACTCAGCTTCGTCTCAGCAGGGATCTTCTTACCTTCAGACATCTTCGGAAACGCTAAAAAACTATTTTCAAGGCCGAAGCTTCAAAATCAAAAAGATCAGCAAATCTTAGTGCACAAGAGCTAAAAATTTAGTGGGCCGAAGCAGATGGCAAGTGTGCGTACCAAATAAGTTTACGGTATGATCTTATTTATACCCCCAGGGCGTTGAAAATTGAAAGACCCCACTTGTCAGTGAATGTTGCTATTCTAGCAAAGGGAAGGTGTTTTTTCGGACCTTCGGCTCAAGGCCTTCGTCCATATCGCAATCTGAATTTATCATTAACAAATTAATATTGCGAGGGGCTACTGTTGGGGGCCTTCGTCCTCCGAAGGTCCTCAAAAACATGATTTGACAATGTTTTCCAAGTGGATTATGTGAACAGGTATCTTCGGACTCAGAATTACGAACATGAAGTACGGTCAGGACGAAGCCTGAACCAGACGAAGGGGGATTAAAATGGAGGACGGGCTGATTACCAAGCTCCACGAAGGATGGTGCACAGCCGAAGTTGTGTGCAGGGAAGCTTCGTCGCGATAGCAGAGAGGGGAACCGACTTAAAGATGAAAAGACTACTTGGGCCTTGACAGATTTCCATAAGTCATTGGCAAATGTAATGGACATGAATGTAATTTTACGAGGGTTGCGTCCCACGTCTATAAATAGATGAACAGTACTCCCGTACTGTTCACGCTGATCTGGCATTTTTACTTTTGCGTCATCTGTGTACTTTTGTCTTTCTGCAATCCGAAGGTACACTTGTAATTTGAAGTCATTTCTATTGATATACGATAATAAAATAGAAATGACATGATAATAAAGTTTAAATGTTTATATTACTTTTAATGTTGCTCATAAGTCCTTCGTCATAACTTGTCGCACTTACGAAGGAATATTGTTTGTGACCTTCGTCCGGAGTACATTATATCCTGAAGGGAAATAATGTTTCGAGGGACGAAGGACCTCATCATTTAACACTTTTTATGTTGCCTTGTTCTTAATCCGAAGCATTTGAGAACAAGTCCCCAACAGGAGCTAAGCTAATTCAAAATTCAAAGCAATATATATGGCTTATATGGAGAACGTCTTGATAACACATTCTAAAAATAAGTTCTTGTTGCCATAATTCTATGGTTGGTGGCGCACTAAGCTGCAAGTTCAAAGCTAAACACAATACAAAACCTGACAATACACATCAGACACAATAGTAAACATGGATATTTTCGATGGCCTAAGCCGTCGCATATAATCCCTATACCGTCGAACATTACTTATTTCCGACCTATGTTCGACAGCATGGCTCCGTCGGTTGTAAAAGGTCGGAAATAAGGTTATCTCCGACATTAGTCGTCAGAGATACACTTTGTCGTCTGCATTTAAACCGAGTAATGACCATGACAAATGTCCAGTGGCCCCCACCAAATTGTCATTTAAACTATATGCATGCAGGTCGTGGGAGATAACGTCTATGGGGCCCACTGGACGCCATCATGGCCATTACTCGATTTAACTGCCGACAGCCCCTAAAGGCCATAGGAGATATGTTATGTCCTAAGCTTATTTCCGACCTTTTAGAACTGATGGACACTTACCGTCGGGCATAAGCCCTAAGCTGTCGGACATAGGTATGTTTGACGGTTTAGGGCTTATGTCCGAAGGCTTAAGTTGTCGGAAATTGTTGGTTTTATTTTTGTGATGGCAAACTAGTTAACAGCATAGAGTTGAAAAGCTAAGATCTGTAGATCTATGCCAATAAGGACTATTTCAAACCAGCATTTGAGTCTCTAATCCCACTGATAAACATGTTCAGTAGTTATGCACACACTAGTACAAATTATAAATCTCTTATCCACATGTCTTGGTTAACTCGGCACCAGAAGACAAACATGTTTAGTAGTTATGCACACACTAGTACAAATTCTAAATCTCTGATCCACATGTCTTGGTTAACTCGGCACCAGAAGCAGGAACAGGTATAGACTGCACAACTAATCACCCTTGTGTTGAATAGTTGGAGCTAAAGTTTATCAGTTCCATGCTAAGTCAGATCAAGAGATCAACCAAGGCTTTAATATCCTGGCTTCTTTCCTGATTCCTCTTATACCCGAGTGTTGCTCCACATCTACCTTTCATTCTCTCTTGTCTAATGTCCGCCACCATTTCACATATGCTAACACGTTTCAATGTATTGTAACTGTATATTTTCTTTCATTCTGCCAAGAGATATAGTAGAAATAGAGCTGGCTGGCCGCCTATATATATGTTAAAGTGAAGATGGTGCATTGTATATACACAGAGAGATCTTTGGAACATCACCACCAACCATATCATTATTGTACGACTTAGGGCTGGTTTGATAGCAATAGGACAAAAAACCTATGGAAATAATCCACCAACAAGATTTAAATGGCACTTCAATTTCTTTGGATGATTTCCCCCACTAGGGTATTTTTGCCTACCATCCTTTGGCAACCAAGTATTTGAGAATATCTCGCTCGGCCAAAGTAGTAGAGATAGGTGGAAAACGTGGCAGCTTGGTTCAGCCAGTGTACTACTATATGGTTGTGTTGCTATAAAACATAGCAGCTTCGCTCGGCTAGAGTACTACTATATTGGATGGTCGTGTTGCTTGGTTTGGCCAAAGTAAACTGAAGCAAACTGAAGTAGAAAACTGGTTGGTCATGCTGCTTGGTTCATCCAAGCATAGTTTAAAAAAATACTTCAAAAAATTAGAAAAATATCAAACAAAGTAAACTAGAGCATAATAAAATGATTCATCCATCATCACATCACACTTTATCCATCATCACAATAGTTTGTCAAGCAAACTAAAGTAGTAAAAGACAGTAAAAGCATCATTAGTAGCAAACTGAAGCAGCAACAACAGCAAACTAAAGCATCAACGAAGCTAATCCATCCATTAAGGTCATCTCCATTCACACAAATAGATAGACAATAGAACATAAAACTGTAATACAAGTCTCTTCATTAGGAACTTTGGGATTTAATTCTTTTTTCACAAGCTTCATGTGGACTGTCGTTGCATTTTTCTTCTCCATGTCGACTTCATGTGTTGCTTTCACTTTGCACTCTACAAGTAACACCAATTGACACATATTTAGTTTACATGGTTACACAAACCAAGTACTATAGCATCTTGCATGGTCATGATTTGTTTTTGATGTAAGCAACTATAGTATTCAACAAGATGGCATTCATGTAAACCATGCCCAACAAAACACTGAGTCAGGCAAATGGAAGACAACTGGTATTTTATAATTTGAACCAACATTTTCTCTATTGTTTCATTACTAGATAAGAAACATTTTCCATGAAATTAACAGGATTATAAGCATAATGGTATGACCAGTAAGCAAATCAACATATCCTTTAAGTAAAGGATAATCACTTCCATGAGATCATAATGGCATTGCTAATGCAATTATTGGTACTAAATTAGGTGCAATGTGCTAGTGAGCAGTGGATCAAAAATAGTGGTAAGTATCGATGTCCACCAAATTGTACTAGGTTTTTTTGTGCTTCTAAACTATGCTGCTAGGGATAGTGAAAGAATAATAAAAAATACATCCATGCCTCGCATCCATGCCTCGCGTCACTACACACTACTTCTAAGCAACCTACAATTAGCACCAAAGAAGAAATTAGATGTTTGTACTCCAATGTACCACAATTACTAGTTTAATAAGGGCAATGGTATTAGAGTAGGGACATACTTAATTTTGCGCTTGAGCCAAATTTCTCTAACATCATGCTCTGTTGTTGCTAAGAAAACCTCTCTATTTATTGCCGATTCAAAAAGCACCAAAGCGTATGATTTGTCCTTGGCTGTTAATCCATCCATTCCTTTCAATTCAACCTGACAATTGCTAATGGAAAATTGTTCCTCCTGTCTCTTCTGATCTTTAAGAGTTTCAAGTGTTTCTGTAGTTTGGATCTTTTTAAACTCCACATAACTTTCAAGAGCTAATCCAACATGGCTTTGCTTACGCTTTCTCCCACTGCCACCTTCTCTCTGGCTTGATTCTTGATTAGATGGGACAAATTGAGCTTCAGTGTGTTCATTAGTATTGACTGGAACAGATTGAGCATTAGTAGACAAATTGAGCACACTTGTGGTTTCTTGTCCATCCAAATCAAGTGAATTAGTACTCAAGGGATTGAGACTTTGTCTAGAGACACTCCTAGATGGAGTTGAAGGTGGAGAAAGATCAACAAGAGTTGATGTGAAATTTAACTCTCTAGTAGCCACACTATCTATACAAAATGTAGCAAAAGTATACTCTGTTGTGAGGACTACTGGTCAAGAAATTAAGAAATTAAGAACAAGTGAGAAGAAAAAACCTAGGGTAGTTTCTGTAACTATACTGACAATCTGCTAGTACTCCATACAACTAGTTATATCTTTCAGAAAATAGAGACACTAGTTATATTAATTCTTAGCTAGTATTCAATTTGTACAGTTCTAAACATGCAATGGAGAATTGGATTGGTATGTTGTGGAACAACAGGACAAAAATAAGCAGCCAGCTCATCACAAAAATAAACAAAATGTTGAAGTATACACACACGCACCTTCATATAGCCCTTCTAAATTGTAAAGAAGAGGGAATGGCCTGTTGCAAAACTTTGACACCTTTGGGTGAGCCTATTAAATGCAACATGAAATGTAATTTGTTTTTAGTAACAAAAGTGAACATATTGAATGCACAAAGATGGAATTGTACAAAGAAAGTTTGCTTACATGAATCATCCTTGGCCAAACTTCTGGTTCAGCTAGTACCATGCATAGGGTGTCATTCCAACCAAGCCCACATTCTTTTCTTGAATCCCTTATTGCCTTGTAGTATCCTTTAAGATCTCTCTCCTCTTGCAGTTGTTGTTTAGAGAAATGAGCTAGAGGGAACTTTTCATTGAACTTGGTAGTGATACTATTCCATCCATCATGATTCCAACCATTTTGACCTTTGAATTTTGGATTATCTTTGTGATCATGCATCACATCGACTAAGCCTTTCTCGTACACATTGTTCCAAATCATCCTTTCTCAAAACTAAAATTGTGGAAATAATAGTACATAACTAAGCAACTTTAAGTTCATAAGTAATATTTGTACATAACCAATGAACTAGGCAACTAGCTACATGACAAACTACAAACCATAAAGACTTCATAAGTAATAATAGTAGGCATCCCACATCTAGCTATTGTAGGCATCCCATTATAACATCTAGCTATCGTAGGAAGCCCACATCTGAAGAGCGATCTGATCTCTTAGAGCGCTTCCATCACTTGATCTGTGTCATTGAGATAGTTGGTATCTCCCTCTGGAACATCAACATATTGACTTGGAGAGATGTAATCTGGTTGGTTGTCAAGCCATATTTCGTCTCCATTTTGCCCCCTAATTATGTTGTGAAATGCAACACTTGCAGCTGCGATCTTGATTTGGTTCTCTATGGGATGAAATGTGCCTACTTTTAGAATCGGGAACCTTTTCTTTAGAACACCGATGGCCCTCTCTATATGGTTACGGAGAATTGCATGGCGGTGGTTGAACAACTCTCTGTAGTTCGCATAACCACTTTGTGATGAACGACGCCTCCTAAACTCGTTGAGATGGTATCAAACCCCTCTATATGGTGCAATGAAGGATGACGTATTTGCATAACCACCATCTACTAGATAAAACTTTCCTTCTGGCACACTAAATCCTTTGCTAATAGCAGATCGAAGTGCCCCTGCATCTGAGGCTGACCCCTCCTATCCACATGAAACAAATGTCAAATTGAGGTCGAAGTCGCAGGCTACCATAACATTGTGTGAAAGAGTTCCTTTCCTATTTCTATATGGAGGGGCCCTATGTTCTGCTATGGTGATAGGTATATGTGTACCATCGATTGCACTAATGCAGTTCTGCAAGGAAGAGAATAAGGAAAGATATTGAGGCCATGTGGCAAACTGGCAATGAAAGGGAAACACTTAAGCGAATTGTGTGTTTGGAATTGATAGCTCACCTGAAAAATGGCATGAACCTAGAATCTGTTGCGATTTTGGTATGAGTGTGGATAGAGCTAGGAAGCTTCACAAAACGCTGAGTTAGTGTGGGAACAAGATCAAATACTTCAGATATTTTTCTATAGATAGTCTCTCCACTATGTTAAAAAGCCTTCTGCAGCATTTGGTTACTAGCATTTGTGGGAGATCATGTACATGAACATCCCAAGCTGCTCCTCAACCGTAACTTCTCGTGTGTCTCGTAGTAAATTTTCTCTTCTAAGAAAATTAGATGTGGTTTTGAATATTGTTGGCTCCATTCTGAACTTGGATTTGCACCAACTCTCATGTCCTTCAAGAATTTCTCTAACCTTTTTAGCGCAAGTGAGTGAGGAGGTGTGGATGGGCTCTTTCTCTTCTGAGAGGTATGTAATTATAGCAGGGCGAATAACAAAGAACAACTCATCGTCGTCTTCTTCCTCATCTAACAAAAATTGTCTAATTTGCTTCTCCCAAGAACCCATATCTAGAGAAGTGGAGATAGCTCTTATAAAGATCTTAAACATGCAAAACATGGAGATATGCGTTCACATGAACTGTTTGGCTGGTACACTGAATTATGATTTAAAAATTATATTATATACAAAAATCATATAAATCAAACATGGTTAAAAATAGAACTTTTATGCAGAAAAATTAACTGAAATACAATCTTTTTTAACTAATTGCACTTAAAATGGATGACTAGAAAAAAATACAAGTGTTGTTGTACAGTAGAGGAGAAACAAGAAATAGAATCTAGCAAAACTAGCCCAAACATTTTAGATTCTCATGTCCAATACTTTATAGCGTTTGACTACGTTTCTTTGTAGTCGGACATGAATTAGAAACAAACCCACTGTCCAAACAGAACCTAAGCCACAGTTTGAACATTTTAGATTCTGAGAATCCAAATAGGAAAAAATTATCTGCTCTTACTATCTTATACAGGTGGTCTAGATTTTATAGAAATTTTATCTCACAGATATAGAGAACCTCAAAATCTAATGAAATTGTTGTAGTCATTTCTTTTCAGATTCTCAAAAACTGACATGGTCCAAAATGGTACCTCAAGTTGGTGGTATTTCCACGAAATGCATCAAGGTCATCACAACAGCTAGCATTTAGTGTGTCAAGGTCATTGTGTTTTTCTCTGCAAGATTTTCTAACTCTCGTGTAGAAAAACTACCACTGATCTGCAGCTAGCTGGATCAGAGAGGCAAACTAGAAGCAAACGATGATGCAGGTCGGCAGCTCCCCAAACCAAACCCCCACCAGTGACCAGACAGAGGCTAGTAGGCCACGACCCCACCCACCGCCACAACTCCCTAGTCCCCAAAGTCCCCTCGGAGGCTAGACCAGACACTTGAAGCTGAAGAAATGCAGACACGTCAAGTATCACAACTCCAAAGCAGGATCATACCTTGTCAAGGGGAAGGGGACGACGTCGCAGAAGACGGCGGAGCCGAGCGTCGAGGAAGAGATCCTAAGGCTAGGGTTAGCTGTGTTGGGGAAGAACTCTTGAGGCTAACATTGCTATCGTGGGAAGATAGTCAGAAGAATCACCTAGCCTTAGGAGGCCAGGGCTGTTTCCAACCAAAAAAGGTTTTCTCTGGACGAATATCAGTCTGGTGATGGGCTTCCTGTTGGGGACTTGTTCTCAAATGCTATGAATTAAGAACAACGTAACACAAAATGTTAACTGTTAATGCTCTTCGTCCTTCGAAGCATTATTTCCCTTAGGATATAATGATCTTCAGACGAAGGTCATGAAGGACATACCTTCGTTAATTGTGATATATGTTAATAAAAGAAGAAGCATATGAAATATAAGAGACACCATAAACAATCATATAACATTATTAACTCATTCTCATTATATTACCATGGAAATACAGAAATAATATTGAATTACAAATGTACCTTCAGCTTGATAGAAGGTAAAAGTACGAGCGTGACACACAAGTGAATACAAGTCAGCGTGAACAGTACGTGGGTATTGTTCATCTATTTATAGGCACAGGGCGCAGCCTGTGTGAAATTACATTTATACCCTTTACAATCGATTACAATCATGACACAAACTATCATGGGTCAATCTGTCTTTTCATCTTTAAGTCGGTGCAACCCTTCATCTTAAGCATATCGTTATACCGAAGTTCCCTGTAATGTAGCTTCGATGTTATTTGCGTGCTGATCTTCCGAAGGTGTTTCTTCTTACAGGACCTTCGGCTACGAAGCAGACACCTAACAGTAGCCCCTTAGTGGTGCTAGATTGTTTTTCGTAACGAGCTTGTTCGTGAAAAATTGTCGTAGGCTTCAGAATGCCGAAGGTCCGAAAAACACCTTCCCTAAGCTCGTTGCCGAGAAACGATTAAAATAATCCAAGGACAGGGTTGTCCCACCATGCAACAGGTATGCACGATTTGCCGATTAATCTTGCACGCACCATGGTCCACCATTCAGTGAGTGCGGGTGATTGTTTAGCGGGTACGGGCAACTTGACGATTCACCTTCACAGTTGCAGTGCTATATAAACAGACAGGTAGGTGTGAAGTTACCACAGCATTCATTGCCATCGCACTATTGTGCTGCTGAAAAATTTATCTGTAGCCGAAGCTTTACCATCACATTCTCAAACAAAGCATCGTTTTGAACTAGCTTCGTCATAAGAGAGAGCTTCATTAGAACTACAAAAATCATCAACTTTCATAAAAACTGTAAGGAATTCAACGCCTGATGGCTAGAGTCCGTTCAACCGCTAGGGTGACCCGCGACGGAGAAGAGGCCGAAACTACAGAGACTGCTCCGATCTCTGAGGTGATGAAACAATCGGGAATGGTTGTGACAGAGGTAGCTGCTGAGGAAGGTGCACCTGCTGCCGAAGCTGAACATGCTGACATTGAAGAAGATGTTGTTGATGAAGAAGAGGAAGATTATAATACTCTCATGCCAGCCAAACCCAGTCACTTGGACTTTGGAAAATCTACCGTTTCTGAGGCTGACATGCCTATGATGGTGAAGCTAGGATACTTTGGAGAAGCTGAGAAGAAGCTGATTCGCTTTGGCGGAGAAGAAACCATTCCGACACCGGAAAAAGGTGAGGTAGTAGTCTTCAAGAGCTTCTTTAGAGCGGGATTGAGGTTTCCTTTGAACGAAATGATTGGAGAAGTTTTGGAAAACTATGAGATCTATCTTCATCAGCTGACTCCTAACGCTATCGTTAGGCTCAGCGTTTTCATCTGGGCACTCCGAAGCCAAGGAATGGATCCAAATGCCGAAGCCTTCTGTCGAGTGCACGAGCTTCACTATCAGACGAAGGCCAGAGAAGATGGTCTTCATGAGAATTTTGGTTGTTACAACTTCGCTTACCGCAAAGATATGAGGACTTCGGTGGTTAGCTATCGCACCAAATGGCCGACTGGTTGGAAAAATGAGTGGTTTTATGTGAAGGCCGATGAGAAGAAGAGGGAGAAGCTCAAGACGCTGGTACTGGCCCTCTAAGCTTAAGCTACGGGTTGACTAGGCCGTTGTGCCGTATGGAGCCGGGGTCACCATGCCTACAAGCTGTGGCAGAATTTTGGGTGGTAGCCGAGCAGATTGGCACCAGAGATCTAGTCCAAGAATATCTGGCTTATAAGGTGTTCCCGATGCTGAGTGAATGGAAAATGCCGAAGCTAAAGGGGACAAAGGAGAAGAATGAACTTTTGCGACTACCTTATAAGTTCAAATTCGAGAAACTATTCAAGGGGCCATGTCAAGAATGGTTAGAAATGATAGAAACCTTGTGCAACGAAATTTTGGAAAATTACACTAAAAAAGAAGATCAGCTGATGACTGTAGCCTTCGGCACCCGACCGAAGTGAGGGTTGAATCGGGTGATGGATGCCCTGAATTTTGAATATCCTGACTAGGAGCAATTGAACAAGGGTGCCAAAGGGCAAAAAAGAAAAAGGATTGTTAGCGTTCTGAGTAGACAAGCTGCTAGAATGGTGAAAGAAGATGAAGAAATTCTGAAGAGGAGAAAATCGAGCCCTGAATCGAAGGTAGCTGTTCCGAAGAAGAGGAAAGCTACGGCTCCGAAGCCAAAAGCGACTGAGATAGAGGAAGAGACTCCTTCAACACCTTCTGCTGCCGACGCGGAAGAAATTCTAAAGGTAATGACTGAATCTTTGCCTATCAACCTAAGTCCACTGCGGCCACATCTGACGAAGCTTTCACAGAAGAAGGGGAGCCCTCGGTAGCGAAGAAGTCTACTGGGCCGAAAAAACGGAGGATTATTATTGTGATTGAAGCCATTGAAGAAACACCACCGCCGGCCTCGGCGACAAAGATAACGCCTGCTGCCGAAGATGACGCAGCTACCGAAGTTGCCCCCACCCCCACCGAAGCTACAACTGCCGAAGCTGCAACGGCCGAAGATACAAATCTTGAGGGCACATTTTCTGATATTGATAAAATGCTTTTGAATATGGCCGCGGAAGAAGCTGCTGCAGCCGCCGAAGAGACCCTAGCCACAGTGCCTGGAAAAGAGAAGGAAATCGCCGAAGATACTTCGGAGGAAAAAGATTTCAATTTTCAAAATATAATTGGTCAAAAGATGTCTAAGGCTGAGAAGGAAGAGCTGAGAGATTATGCAATATCATGTGGCTATCAACCAGGAGCATTGCTCTTCGGCGGTATTGACGACGAAAGCTTAGGATGCCTTCGAGACCGAACTGGAGCGAAGGTTATCAGTACTCTATCGAAGAGTATTGGTTTCCCGAAGCTTGAGGCCGACATCAGTCGCTACCGATGACAGCATATCGTTGGTAGTTTATTCTATTCTAATTTCAAGGTAAAAACTTTACTTCGGCTTTTCATTTTTTAACGACGAAGGTGTTTTCTGACGAAGGTTGTTTTTGTGCAGAGCATGCTATTAAGTATAGCCTTGAGAATGCAACAAGACCTTGAAGACAAAAAACATGAGGTTATAATTGAAGGCTTAGAGAGCAAAATAAAAGATCACGTAGCTGCTCTTAAGAAGAAGGATTTTGAACTTCAATCAACGGAAGGCTTACTGGCGGAAGCCCAAGCTAAAATTGCCAGATTGAATAGTGAACTCCTCACAAAGACATAAAGCTTCGAACAAGAAAAGCAGAAATTTGATGCGAAGTTTGAGGCTGAAGTTGAAAAAAGTTCAAATTTACAGAAATCATTGAAAGAGCTTCAAGATAAATGTCTAGACTTCGACAACCGATGTGTGCAGCGGTTGAAGCAGGTCTTCAACTCAGTTGGGGCCAGTTCTGAGAAGTTTGAACCTTCAGTTGAAGACCTGCCAGGGACCTTCGAATATATTGAGGGTGAAGTTGATGCTCTTGACGAAGTTATAGCTGGGCATGGCGATTTCTGTGCCCTCCTAGCTTCTCGAGGCATAGGTGTTGCCTTCATGAAAACTGGTTGCACGCATGGGAAAATTGTCAATAGACCTAACTTCAGCTTATCACCAGCAGATCTGATTAATATCCCCAGCCTAGCTCAAAGCATAGGAAATAGATTCATAACACAAATCTGGACAAAGGGCGGGCGAAACTTAGCTGGTGACGAAGCTCGAAGCCACCTCAAGCCGGTAATAAATTCATACAAGATGCTTCCCTTCTCCTTGAAACTTGAGTTTACCTTATAACGCTTTGTTATGTACAGGATGACGAAGCCGAAGAGCAATGATCCAAAGCTTGGCGGATGGTGATGAAGCTGAAGATACTACTATGAAAAACTCTAGAGAAATTCTTGAATTATCGTTGTAAAAAATATTGTAATTTAAGAATCAGATACTACTCTATAAATTTGTGCATACCTTGTAATATATTTTTACCTTTTCCGTCCATGTGTGAATTGCTTTGATGTGGATGAAACTTGTATTTTTTGAGCCGAAGGCGAAAAACACCTTCCCTTCTTTTCGTACACAACGAAGCATAAATTTGCTTCTTCTTTTTTTCTTGCTGAAGCCTTGTCATTGAAGCCGAAGCAACTGTCTACACTTCTGTGATATGATGATGATGATCCTACGAATGTCTAAATGAATGTATATGAATGCAATGAACGATGTGATGTATTGTGCAAATGAATGTCCAGACACATGCTTACGAAGCCACATCAAAACTCTGCATTCCCTTAAGAATGACTAAAATCTCTTTGCCGTTTATTTTTCAGCTGCACCGCTTATTTTTCGGTGTAAGTTCTGCATCCCCTTAGGAACGTCTTTTGAACTTCTTCGCCTTCTATTTCTGTAATGCCCTGAATTTGGGGGGTAGAATTTTTTCTTCTTTTCTCTCACCAAATTCAGGCGTTACTCTTTTCTTTTCTCGTTCTCTCGCTAAACCTTGACCTTTTCCAAAGTTTTAGCGGGGTTCGGTTTGGAATTCCCGTGTAAAGAAAAACCCTAAATTACTTTATGTTGTTTGATGCACCATGCTGAACTATGCATTCTTTGATTGCTTAGAAATGTAAGTGCATTCATCTAGGAAGATCGGATTTCGAAAAGGAGAAAAACCTTTTCTTTCTTTTTCTTTTTCTTTCTCTCTCTCCTCTTTTTTTTCTCTCTCCCGCGCCGTGGGCCGCCCCGGCCGGCCCAGCCGCCCCCTCCTTTTTTCCCCCCAACCCCTCTCTCTCTCCCTCCCCCTCCCCCATTCCCTCTAGCCGCCGCCCCCCTGCCGCCGGTTCGGCCGCCGCCCGTCGCCGCTCGGCCGCCCCATCCCCGGTGAGCTCTCCCCTCCCTCTCCCCTCCCCTCTCCCCTCCTCTCTCCCTGTCGCTCGGCCGCCCCCTTGGCCGGCCCAACCACCGTTCGGCCGCCCCCAGCCGCGCCCCCTGCGCGCCCTGCTCGGCCACCCCCCCGCCAGCTCGGCCGCCCCCCGCCAGTTCGGCCGCCCCTGCGCGCCCTGCCCAGCCGCCCCTGCCCCAGGCCGGTTCAACCGCCCCCCTTTTTTTATTTTTTTATTTTATTTTATTTTATTTTTCTTTCATTACTGTTATATATTTTATTTTAGGCAGGTTAATCATTGTTCATGTTATTGAAATAGGAAACTTAATTTAGAATTCCGTTACGCTAGTTGATTCATATAATCAATTGTTTATCCAGTTCAATGTTGATCAACTAAAAATGACTAGGTTTCCATTAGTGCATATAACTAAATTCTTTTGTTAGAACCAATTGTAACTAATCATTAGTGCATAAGCTTTAACCCCCCCCCCCCCCGCGAGACCCTTTCCCGTTTCTTTCTAACCATAATGAATGCGATATCGAATGTCATACTTGATGCAGATTTACTTTATTTGTTCCCTTGTATGATGTACTGTTTGTTTCCCAATTTGAATGGATGAATGTATGTATGCTTGCAATCACATAGAGAACGATCCGGTCGAAAAGCCCGAGGAACTCGCAGGAGAAGCCCCTGAGCAGCAGTCGGTTGGTGGAGGCAAGTGTCCTTTGACCTATCTCTGTCCTATTCATTCTTTAATTCACCTCCCGCATTACACATTTATACCTAAGGATTGACTAGCTTTTGTTATCCATGTCCTTGTTTACCTATTTGGGTCGGTTTATTATTATTTAGCTTCATGCTATTGCTCAAACTCTAATCAATGAACATGATGAGATTATATATGATACGCTGTTTTCCCCTCTCTTATTATGATGTTATACTTGTGGCTTTTAAGGGGGCTCGAGCGGTTTCTCGAGTGCCTCTCCGTAAGGACCTGTTCTATGGATGACCGCCCGGGAAAACAGTGCAACCATGAGGGTGGAATGGGACGCCCTTAGCTGAATAATTAGAGGAACCGGGGTGTAGATCGCTTAGCCGTCGTGCCGTCAATGGGGCTCGGTGTATGCGGCTCGCTCTGCCAAGGTTGATTCGTCCCTTGGGGAGGAGTGCGGTACATTTAGGAAACCTAACGGGCGACTACAGTCCCGGGGAATCTTTGTAAAGGCTACGTAGTGATGCCCTGCTGGGTCACCTTGGTAGTGATCAATGGAGAGTCATGATCTCCGGGCAGAAAGGGAATCACGGCTTGTGGGTAAAGTGCACAACCTCTGCAGAGTGTTTGAAAACTGATATATCAGCCGTGCTCGCGGTTATGAGCGGCCAAGGGAGCTCCAGTGATTAGTGGTACTTGATCAGAGACATTTTGGTTTACAGATGACAATGAGGATGGTTATGATTATGCTTATGGTAATGGTAAGTGGTATTCTTTCCGGTTGGAAAGGGTACTTTGGGTTAATAACTTGGGTTAATGCTAAAACCTGGCTTTCTACTAGTAAATAACAAACTGACCAACTAAAAGCAACTGCTTGACTTACCCCCACATAAAGCTAGTCCACTACAGCCAAACATGATACTTGCTGAGTATGTTGATGTGTACTCACTCTTGCTCTACACACCAAACCCCCCAGGTTGTCAGCATTGCAACCACTGCTCAGGAGAAGATGAAGCTGTGGAAGGAGACTTCCAGGAGTTCCAAGACTACGACGAGTTCTAGGTGTGGGTTAGCGGCAACCCCCAGTCGGCTGCCTGTGAAGGCCGCGGTTATCTACATTTCTTTTCCGCACTTTGATTTATTGTAAGGACTATATGGACGTCTCAGACGTATGATGTAATCGACTATTATTTCCCTTTTAATACTATTTTGAGCACTGTGTGATGATGTCCATGTTATGTAACTGCTGTGTACGTGAATAACTGATCCTGGCACGTACATGGTTCGCATTCGGTTTACCTTCTAAAACTGGGTGTGACAATTTCGGCAGTATCACCGTTGACTTTTCGGTGTAAGTTCTGCATTCCCTTAGGAACATCTTTTCAACTTCTTCGCCTTATATTTCGGCGGTATTTGGCTCTGCATTCTCTTAGGAACAACTTTTGAGCAGAAAACTTATGCTGCGCTCCCTTAGGAACGACTTTTTGTAGCTTCGTCGTGCTCTGCATCCCCTTAGGGACAACTTTTGAGCTTCTCCCTGGGTTTTTTTTTATCTGCACTCGATGGTGCCCGCTCAGATGTTACATTTTACATTCTTTTGGGGGATTTTGCTCTCGTAGAGCTGAATAAGAAAAGAAAAATTACAAGCTATGGCCCCATTAAAAAACTTTCTCCCCCTTTGGAAAGGAAAAGGGTGCCATAGGAAAAAATGAAAAAAGATTACATCAAATTACACATAATATCGTCGAAGCTCATCCACATTCCAAGATCTAGGAATGTCGTTGCCGTCCATATCCTTCAACCTGTAAGAACCGGGCCTTGATGAAGATACCACCAGAAAAGGTCCTTCCCACTTCAGCTGTAGTTTTCCTACTGTGTCCGGATTAGCCACTCTCCGAAGCACCAAATGCCCTGGCTTGGTATTTTTCAACCGAACTTTTCTGTCGCGCCATTTTATTGTTTCGGCTTGATATTTATTGATATTTTCCACAGCCTGAAGTCTGGTCCCTTCTATAGTGTCTTTTGCCACATGATAATCAGCTTCGTCTTCTGTCGAAGCTGTTGTTCTTATTGACCCCGCTTTAGCTTCTTTTGGGGTTATAGCTTCGTCACCAAATAATAACTTGAATGGCGTAAAACCTGTTGATCTTGATACAGTCGTATTGTGGCTCCAGACCACTTTAATCAAATCATCTGGCCACTTTTCTCTGGGCTGATTAAAGATTAGCTTCATTATTCCTGTCATTATAATACCATTTGCTCTTTCGACAAGTCCATTTGACTCTGGATGTCTGACTGACGCAAAATGAATCTTTATGCCAATTTGATCACAAAATTCCTTGAAAGCTTTGGCTTCAAACTGTGTTCCGTTATCCATAGTTATAGCCTTCGGCACGCCGAAGCGACAAACAATGTTTTGCCAGAAGAATTTCTAGACTGTGACCGAAGTTATTGTGGCCAAAGGCTTCGCTTCAATCCACTTGGAAAAATATTCTACAGCCACCACAACATATCTTAAATTGCCTTGTGCTGGTGGAAGTAGACCTAACAAATCCAGGCCCCATCTTTGCAATGGCCAGGTTGGCTGTATTAACTGGGTTAGCGACGAAGGTTGTTTCTGGTCTCTTGCACATTTTTGACAATTTTCGCACTTTTGAACTAGATCTGCTGCATCCGAAGCTGCCTTCGGCCAATAAAATCCTTGTCTGAAGACCTTCCCCAGCAAAGGCCTAGACCCAATGTGAGATCCACACAAACCTGCATGTATTTCCTTCATCAGCTCTATACCTTCGGTTCTCGATAAACACTTGAGAAATGGAGAGCACACTCTATGTTTGTATAACTCCTCTTCTATTATCACATACGGTCTTGTTCTTGCCTCCATTCTCTTATTATAAGCTTCGTCATCTGAAAGACAATTACTTTGGAGGAAAGATATAATTTCAGTCCTCCAATCTTCACTATGTACCAGAGAAATAGTAAGCACTGCTCTCTCCATGAGTTCAACCGAAGGTGCCTTTATTGTTTCAAAAAATACTTCCGAAGGTAGAGGGAGCCCCTGGGCCGCCGATTTGGCTAGTAAATCTGCGTGCTCATTTTCACCTCTTGGGATATTCTTAACAGAAAAACCATCGAAAGAAGCCTCCAACCTTCGAACTATATCCAGATATCTTTCAAGCTTCGTATCTCTTGCCTTGCTACTTTTGTCCACATGGCCAGAAATAACTTGAGAATCAGTCTTTAAGATGGCCCTTCTTATTCCCATTGCCCTTAGCTTCCGAAGCCCCAACAGAAGTGCTTCGTACTCAGCAATATTATTTATGCAACTGAAATCCAGTTTGGCTGCATAACATGTTTTGACTTTTGAAGGTGCCACTAGGACCGCAGCCGCTCCTGCACCGAGGGTTCCCCAAGAACCATCGCAGAACACTGTCCAAGCTTCGACGTCTTTGTTTATTTCTTCTTCGTGAGCCCCTGGCGTCCAATCAGCGATGAAGTCTGCTATCGCATGGGACTGAATTGAGGATCTATGCACATAGTCAATGGTGAATTCATTGAGTTCTGTAGCTCATTTCCCAAACCTTCCAGTAGCTTCTCTATTCCTCATAATGTCCTTCAGAGGCTGTGACGAAGGAACAATTATGCGATATGCTTGAAAGTAATGTCGAAGCTTTCTGGAGGCCATTAACAAAGCATATAGCACCTTCTCCAATTCTGTATAATTTTTCTTTGATAGACTTAGAACTTCGGAGACGAAGTACACTGGAGCTTGCTTTTTGACTTGGCCATCTAGCTTTTCTTGTAGAAGTGCGGCACTTACTGCAGAATGCGAAGCTGCAACATATAAGAGCAATGGAGCCCCTGGCGAAGGTGGAGTTAATGTTGTTAAATCAATCAAATATTGCTTCAACTCTTCGAAGGCTTTTTGTTGAGCTGAGCCCCATTGAAAGACTTCGGCTGACTTTATTATCTCAAAGAAAGATAGATTTCTTTCTGCTGATCTGGATGTAAATCTGTTTAATGATGCTAATCTACCTGCCAGCCGTTGAGCTCCTTTCTTTGTGCTTGGCGGTTCCATACGAAGGATAGCTTCAATCTTGCTTGGGTTAGCTTCAATTCCCTTCGTTGATACTAGACAGCCAAGGAACTTGCCCTTCTTTACCCCAAAAACACATTTTTCTAGATTCAACTTCAAACCAGCTTGCCTAAAGTTGGCAAATGTCTCCTGCAAATCAGCAATGTGATTTTCTTGCTTCGTGCTTTTGACTATGATGTCATCGACATAAGTCAGTACATTCCTGCCTATTTGAGAATGAAGGACTCTGGCTGTCATTCTGCTGAAGCTTCCTCCAGCATTTTGAAGGCCCTTAGGCATCCGAAGATAGCAATATGTGCCACTGGGGGTTATGAAGCTAGTCTTTGGCTCATCTTCCTTCTTCATCCAGATTTGGTGGTAGCCTGAGTAACAATCTAGTAGACTCATGAGCTCTGACGAAGCTGCTGCATCTACTAGAGAATCTATTCTTGGCAATGGGAACTCATCTTTTGGACAAGCCTTGTTAAGATCTGTAAAATCAATGCACATTCTCCATTTACCATTGGCCTTCTTCACCATAACAGTATTAGCTAGCCACTATGGGTACTTGACCTCTCTGATAACTCCAGCACTAAGAAGCCTCTTCACTTCGTTCCAAGCACCTTCAGCTTTGTCATCAGACATTTTCCGAAGCCTTTGTTTTCTTGGCCTGAAAGATGGATCTAGATTAAGTGAATGCTCAATGACATCTCTGTTGACACCGCAAAGATCATTGGCTGACCAAGCAAAGACATCTTTGTTGTTGAATAGAAATCTTAGCAAATTCTTTTCCTGCTCTTCGGATAACTGAGACCCCAACAGTACTTTTTGTTCTGCTATGTCTTCACATAGGAGCATAGGCTTCGGCTGATCCACTGAAGCAGCCTTCTCTCTTTTGTATTGATACTGCTCACAGGCTTCGGCTCCATCTATGTTATGAAATGCCTTTGATTCTGTCCAGTTTCCTTCGGCCTTCCTGGCAGCTTTCTGACTCCCATGAACAGCAATGAACCCTTGTTCCGAAGGTATCTTCATGCATAGATATGCTGGATGAAGTATTGCTTCGAAAGCATTAAGTGTCCAAAGATCAATGATTGCATTGTAGGGGTACTTGAGAGCACCTAGAGGGGGGGTGAATAGGTGATCCTGTGAAACTTAAAACTTAAGCCACAAAACTTGGTTAATCGTTAGCACAACAATTGCCAAGTGGCTAGAGAGGAATCTCAACAAAACACAATAACCACAAGAAATCAATCACAGAGATGACACGGTGGTTATCCCGTGGTTCGGCCAAGACCAACGCTTGCCTACTCCACGTTGTGGCGTCCCAACGGACGAGGGTTGCAATCAACCCCTCTCAAGCGGTCCAAAGACCCACTTGAATACCATGGTGTTTTGCTTACTTTTTCTCAATCCCGTTTGCGAGGAATCTCCACAACTTGGAGCCTCTCGCCCTTACACTTGAAATTCACAAGAAGCACGGAGCAAGGGAGGGATTAGCAACGCACTCAAGACAAGAAATCACAGCAACACCACGCACACAAGTCGCAACGAGAGCTCACAACACAACTCAATGAGTTCACCACTCAACTAGAGCTCTAATCGCTATCGCAAAGAATCAAAGGCGCGGAATCGATGTCTTGGTGCTTAGGAATGCTTAGGAGATGCTTGGTCTACTCCTCCATGCGCCTAGGGGTCCCTTTTATAGCCCCAAGGCAGCTAGGAGCCGTTGAGAGCAATCTAGGAAGGCTGATCTTGCCTTCTGTCGACTGGCGCACCGGACAGTCCGGTGCACACCGGACACTGTCCGGTGCTCGATTTCCTTCCATAAATGGCACAGTCGACCGTTGGTAGACTGAGAGCCGTTGGCGCACCGGACATGTCCGGTGCACACTGGACAGACCGGTGCCCCCTTCTAGCCGTTGGCTAGGCCACGTGTCCCGCGCAGATCGCGCGGCCGACCGTTGGCCCTGCCGACTGTTGGCTCACCGGACAGTCCGGTGCACACCGGACAGTCCGGTGAATTATAGCCGTACGTCGACGATGAATTCCCGAGAGCGACGAGTTCGCCTATGAACGGCCCACCGGACAGTCCGGTGCACCACCGGACAGTCCGGTGAATTATAGTCGTACACCGCCGTCGAAGTCCCGAGAGCAGCCTTTTCCCTCGAGCCAGCCTAGCGCACCGGACACTGTCCGGTGCACCACCGGACAGTCCGGTGCACCCAGACTAAGCAGATTTTGGCTGCTCGAGCCATCTCTTCTCCAACTCGATTTTTTCTGTTTCCAGCACTTAGACACAATACATTAGTCCATAAAACAATGTACTAAGTCTGAGAAACATACCTTTATCCTTGATTTATACTTTGTCCACCTTTTTACAATTAGGCACTTGTGTTGGACACTAAATCACCAAAATACTTAGAAATGGCCCAAGGGCACATTTCCCTTTCAATCTCCCCCTTTTTGGTGATTTATGCCAACACAACATAAAGCAAGTAGAACAAGTACAAAATCACTTCAAATAAGAACTCAAATTATTTTGATTCAAATTTGACATATATGGATCACTCTATGCCACCACTTGGTTTGTTTTTGCAAATCAAAACTCAAATTCCTATCTCTAAGTCAAAACCACTTGTAGAGACATAAAGATAGGTTTTCCAAAGAAATTTGATCAAGGATTTCAAAAACTCCCCCTTTTCCCATAATCAACACTTCTTCCCACAAGAGGCCAACTTTTGACATAAGAGACAATAAGAGAGTTTTGACAAACCAAAAGCTCTAATCTACTATTTTCAAAATTTCTCAAGTGGTAGCTGATCCATCTATTGATTTGGCCTTTATTTTCTCCCCCTTTGGCATCAAGCACCAAAACGGGATCAATCTTGGCCCCCTTAACCCCATTGCCTCACCAAAATCTTCAAATAAGAACACATAGGCAATAAGAGTATAAAGATGAACTTGGAAAAGTTACTCTTTTCATCGGAGTGCAGTGGAAGTCTTGCATGGTCCAAGTCCACCTTTTCCCTTTCAATCCTCCTTTGAGACTAAAACAACCAAACTCAAGTACATGGTTAGTCTCAAAGGGTCAAGTTGTAGCACAGCTCCCCCTAAATATGTGCATCTCTTGCAAAAAGGACTTGTGAGGTCCAGGGAGTGTTTGTACAACTTGAGCACCACAATAAGCAACAAAATGCAGAATGAACATGATCAAAGGCATAAACACATGTATGCTATAATTCAATCCAAGTTCCGCGAATCTAAGATATTGAGCTCACTACGCAGCCTGCAAAAGGTCTTCTCATCTAGAGGCTTGGTAAACATATCGGCTAGCTGGTTCTCGGTGCTAACATGAAACACTTCGATATCCCCCTTTTGCTGGTGGTCTCTCAAAAAGTGATGCCGGATGTCAATGTGCTTTGTACGGCTGTGCTCAACAGGATTTTCCGCTATTCGGATAGCACTCTCATTATCACATAGGAGTGGGACTTTGCTCAGATTGTAGCCAAAGTCCCGGAGGGTTTGCCTCATCCAAACTAGTTGCGCGCAACACTGTCCTGCGGCAACGTACTCGGCCTCAGCGGTGGATAGGGCAACAGAGGTTTGTTTCTTAGAGTTCCATGACACCAGGGACCTTCCTAAGAATTAGCACGTCCCCGATGTACTCTTCCTATCGACCTTACATCCAGCATAGTCGGAATCTGAGTACCCAATCAAGTCAAAGTTAGACCCCTTTGGATACCAGATCCCGAAGCAAGGCGTAGCGACTAAATATCGAAGAATTCGCTTCACAGCCACTAAGTGACACTCCTTAGGATCGGATTGAAATCTAGCACACATGCATACGCTAGGCATAATATCCGGTCTACTAGCACATAAATAAAGCAAAGAACCTATCATGGATCGGTATGCTTTTTGATCAACGGACTTACCTCCTTTGTTGAGGTCGGTGTGTCCGTCAGTTCCCATCGGCGTCTTTGCGGGCTTGGCATCCTTCATCCCAAACCGCTTTAGCAAGTCTTACGTGTACTTCGTTTGGGAGATGAAAGTGCCGTCCTTGAGTTGCTTCACTTGGAACCCAAGGAAGTAGTTCAACTCGCCCATCATCGACATCTCGAATTTTTGCGTCATCACCCTGCTAAACTCTTCACAAGACTTTTGATTAGTAGAACCAAATATTATGTCATCGACATAAATTTGGCACACAAAAAGATCACCATCGCAAGTCTTAGTAAAAAGAGTTGGATCGGCTTTCCCAACCTTGAAAGCATTAGCAATTAAAAAGTCTCTAAGGCATTCATACCATGCTCTTGGGGCTTGCTTAAGTCCATAGAGCGACTTAGAGAGCTTACACACGTGGTCGGGGTACCGTTCATCCTCGAAGCCAGGGGGTTGCTCCACGTACACCTCCTCTTTGATCGGCCCGTTGAGGAAAGCGCTCTTCACATCCATTTGGTACAACCTGAAAGAATGGTGAGCGGCATATGCTAGCAAGATACGAATTGATTCTAGCCTAGCCACAGGAGCGAATGTCTCCTCAAAGTCCAAACCTGCGACTTGGGCATAACCTTTTGCCACAAGTCGAGCCTTGTTCCTTGTCACCACCCCGTGCTCGTCCTGTTTGTTGCGGAACACCCACTTGGTTCCCACAACATTTTGCTTGGGGCGAGGCACCAGTGTCCAAACTTCATTGCGCTTGAAATTGTTGAGTTCCTCCTGCATGGCCAACACCCAGTTCGGATCTAGCAAGGCCTCTTCTACCCTGAAAGGCTCAATAGAAGAGACAAAAGAGTAATGCTCACAAAAATTAACTAATCTTGAACGAGTAGTTACTCCCTTGCTAATATCACCCAAAATTTGGTCGACGGGATGATCCCTTTGAATCGTCGCTCGAACTTGGGTTGGAGGTGACTGATGTGCTTCTTCCTCTTCAACTTGAACATCCTGTGCTCCCCCTTGATCATGCGCCTCCACTTGAGGTACCTGTTCGTCATCTTGGGTTGGGGGATGCACCATAGTTGAGGAAGATGGTTGATCTTGCTCCAAATGTTCCTGAGGCCATACATCTCCAATCGCCATGGTGCGTATTGCGGCCGTTGGAACGTCTTCTTCATCTACATCATCAAGATCAACAACTTGCTCTCTTGGAGAGCCATTAGTCTCATCAAATACAACGTCGCTAGAGACTTCAACCAAACCTGATGATTTGTTGAAGACCCTATACGCCTTTGTATTTGAATCATAACCTAATAGAAACCCTTCTACAGCTTTGGGAGCAAATTTGGAATTCCTACCCTTCTTCACTAGAATGTAGCATTTACTCCCAAATACACGAAAGTACGATACATTGGGTTTGTTACCGGTTAGCAGCTCATATGAAGTCTTCTTGAGGAGGCGGTGAAGGTAGACCCTGTTGATGGCGTGGCAAGCCGTGTTCACGGCTTCCGACCAAAAGCACTCGGGGGTCTTGAACTCTCCAAGCATAGTCCTCGCCATATCAATGAGCGTCCTGTTCTTCCTCTCTACCACACCATTTTGCTGAGGTGTGTAGGGAGCGGAGAACTCGTGCTTGATCCCCTCCTCCTCAAGGAACTCCTCCACTTGAAGATTCTTGAATTCGGACCCGTTGTCGCTCCTTATCTTCTTCACCTTGAGCTCAAACTCATTTTGAGCTCTCCTTAGGAAGCGCTTGAGGGTCCCTTGGGTTTCAGACTTATCCTGCAAAAAGAACACCCAAGTGAAGCGGGAAAAGTCATCAACAATAACTAGACCATACTTACTTCCTCCTATGCTCAGATAGGTGACGGGTCCGAAGAGGTCCATATGCAGCATCTCCAGAGGTCTTGACGTGGTCATCACATTCTTGCTGTGATGTGCTCCTCCCACTTGTTTACCTGCTTGACAAGCTGCACAAGGTCTATCTTTTTCGAAATGAACATTGGTTAGACCTATCACGTGTTCTCCCTTTAGAAGCTTGTGGAGGTTCTTCATCCCCACATGTGCTAAGCGGCGATGCCACAACCAGCCCATGCAAGTCTTAGCCATTAAGCATGCATCTAGACCGGCCTCTTCTTTTGCAAAATCAACTAAGTAAAGTTTGCCGTCTAGTACACCCTTAAAAGCTAGTGAACCATCACATCTTCTAAAGACAGACACATCTACATTTGTAAATAAACAATTATATCCCATATTACATAATTGACTAACAGATAGTAAATTATATCCACGACTCTCAACTAAAAACACATTAGAAATAGAATGCTCATTTGATATTGCAATCTTGCCTAAACCTTTCACCTTGCCTTGGTTCCCATCACCGAATATGATTGAATCTTGGGAATCCTTATTCTTGACGTAGGAGGTGAACATCTTCTTCTCCCCCGTCATATGGTTTGTGCATCCACTGTCGATAATCCAGCTTGAACCCCCGGATGCATAAACATGCAAGGCAAATTTAGGCTTGGGTCTTAGGTACCCAACTCTTGTTGGGTCCTACAAGGTTAGTCACAATTTCCTTAGGGACCCAAATGCAAGTTTTATCACCCTTGCATTTTGCCCCTAATTTCCTAGCAACTATCTTCCTATCCTTTCTACAAATAGCAAAGGAAGCATTCAAAGCATGATAAATTGTAGAGGGACCATTCATAACTTTCCTAGGAGCATGAACAAAATTCTTTCTAGGCACATGATGAATATTTTTCCTAGGCATATCTCTACAATGCATATAGGAAGAACTGGAAGCATACATAGCATAAGAATCATAGGCATGTGAATCAAAAGCATTACAACTCCTATGAGACTGTCTTCTATCATTGTACATAAAAGCATGATTCTTTTTAGTACTACTTGCCATAGGGGCCTTCCCTTTCTCCTTGGCAGAGATGGGAGCCTTATGGCTTGTTAAGTTCTTGGCTTCCCTCTTGAAGCCAAGCCCATCCTTAATGGAGGGGTGTCTACCAATCGTGTAGGCATCCCTAGCAAATTTTAGTTTATCAAAATCACTTTTGCTAGCCTTAAGTTGGGCATTAAGACTAGCCATTTCATCATTTAATTTTGCAATAGAAGCTATGTGTTCACTACAAGCATCAATATCAAACTCTTTACATCTATTGCAAATAACAACATTTTCTACACAAGTTGTTGATTTACTAGCTATTTCTAACTTAGCATTCAAATCATCATTAATGCTCCTTAAGCTAGAAATTGTTTCATGGCAAGAAGATAATTCACAAGAAAGCATTTCGTTTCTCTTAACTTCTAAGGCATGAGATTTTTGTGCTTCTAAAAATTAGTCATGTTCTTCATATAACAAGTCCTCTTGTTTTTCTAAAAGCCTATTCTTATCATTCAAGGCATCAATTAATTCATTAATTTTATCTACCTTGGTTCTATCTAGGCCCTTAAATAGACATGAATAATCTATTTCATCCTCATCACTAGATTCGTCCTCACTTGAAGAAGCATAAGTAGAGTCTCGAGTACATACCTTCTTCTCCCTTGCCATAAGGCATGTGTGACGCTCGTTGGGGAAGAGGGATGACTTGTTGAAGGCGGTGGCGGCGAGTCCTTCATTGTCGGAGTCGGAGGAGGAGCAATCCGAATCCCACTCCTTTCCTAGATGTGTCTCGCCCTTTGCCTTCTTATAGTTCTTCTCCTTCTCCCTCTTGTTCCCTTGGTCCTGATCACTATCATTGTCGGGACAGTTAGCAATAAAATGACCAAGCTTACCGCATTTGAAGCATGAGCGCTTCCCCTTGGCTTTGGTCTTGCTTGGCTGTCCCTTGCGACCTTTAAGCGCCGTCTTGAATCTTTTGATGATGAGGGCCATCTCTTCATCATTATGTCCGGCCGCCTCAATTTGTGCCACCTTGCTAGGTAGCGCCTCCTTGCTTCTTGTTGCCTTAAGAGCATGGGGTTGCGGCTCGTTGATCGAACCATTCAAAGCGTCGTCCACGTACCTCGCCTCCTTGATCATCATTCGCCCGCTAACGAATTTTCCAAGGACTTCTTCAGGCGACATTTTGGTGTACCTGGGATTCTCACGAATATTATTCACCAAATGAGGATCAAGAACGGTAAAGGACCTTAGCATCAGTCGGACGACGTCGTGGTCCATCCATCGCGTGCTTCCGTAGCTCCTTATTTTGTTGATAAGGGTCTTGAGCCGGTTGTATGTTTGAGTTGGCTCCTCGCCCCTTATCATCGCGAACCGTCCAAGCTCGCCCTACACCAACTCCATCTTGGTGAGCAAGGTGACGTCGTTCCCCTCATGAGAAATCTTGAGGGTGTCCCAGATCTGCTTGGCGTTATCCAAGCCGCTCACTTTGTGGTATTCATCCATGCACAATGAAGCTAGAAGAACAGTAGTAGCTTGTGCATTCTTATGAATTTGTTCATTAATGAACATGGGACTATCCGAACTATCAAAGTGCATTCCACTCTCTACAATCTCCCATATACTAGGATGGAGAGAGAATAGGTGACTACGCATTTTGTGGCTCCAAAATCCGTAGTCCTCCCCATCAAAGTGTGGAGGCTTGCCGAGTGGAATGGAGAGCAAATGTGAATTTGACCTTTGCGGAATACGAGAGTAGTGAGAGCACCTAGAGGGGGGGTGAATAGGTGATCCTGTAAAACTTCAAACTTAAGCCACAAAACTTGGTTAAGTGTTAGCACAGATAATGCCAAGTGGCTAGAGAGGAGTCCCAACAAAACACAATAACCACAGAAGATCAATCACAGAGATGGCACAGTGGTTTATCCCGTGGTTCGGCCAAGACCAACGCTTGCCTACTCCACGTTGTGGCGTCCCAACGGACGAGGGTTGCAATCAACCCCTCTCAAGCGGTCCAAAGACCCACTTGAATACCACAGTGTTTTGCTTTCTTTTCTTTATCCCGTTTGCAAGGAATCTCCACAAATTGGAGTCTCTTGCCCTTACAAGTATATGATCACAAAGAAGCACAGAGTAAGGGAGGGAAGCAACACACACAAATCCACAGCGAAATGCGCACACAAACGGCCAAGAATCGAGCTCGAATGACTATCTCAAAGTTCTCACTAGAACGGAGCTCGAATCACTTAGAATCACAAACGAATGCGCAAAGAATGAGTGTGGATGATCAAGAATGCTCTAAGGTTGCTTGGATGTCTCCTCCATGCGCCTAGGGGTCCCTTTTATAGCCCCAAGGCAGCTAGGAGCCGTTGAGAGCAAATCTGGAAGGCTATCCTTGCCTTCTGTCGTCGGGTGCACCGGACAGTCCGGTGCACACCGGACACTGTCCGGTGCCCAATTTCTTTCCTTAAACAGCGAAGCCGACCGTTGCAGACCGTTGTAGATCTGGGAGCCGTTGGCGCACCGGACATGTCCGGTGCACACCGGACAGTCCGGTGCCCCTTTCCGACCGTTGGCTCGGCCACGTGTCTCGCGCAGATTGCGCGGCCGACCGTTGGATCGTCCGACCGTTGGCTCACCGGACAGTCCGGTGCACACCGGACAGTCCGGTGAATTTTAGCCGTACGCCGTCGGCGAATTCCCGAGAGCGGCCTCTTCGCGCCGAGTCAGCCTGGCGCACCGGACACTGTCCGGTGCACACCGGACAGTCCGGTGTGCCAGACCGAGCTGAGTCTTGGCTGTACACAGCCAAGTCTTTTTCTCCTCTTTTCTTTTCTTCTTTTTTTCTGTTTCTAACACTTAGACAAGTATATTAGTACACAAAACCAATGTACTAAGGTCTAGAAACATACCTTTACTCTTGATTTGTACTTTGTCCACCATTTTACAATTAGGCACCTGTGTTGGGCACTAAATCACCAAAATACTTAGAAATGGCCCAAGGGCACATTTCCCTTTCAATCTCCCCCTTTTTGGTGATTTATGCCAACACAACATAAAGCAAGTAGAACAAGTACAAAAACACTTCAAATAAGAACTCAAATTATTTTGATTCATTTTTGACATATATGGATCACTCTATGCCACCACTTGGTTTGTTTTTGCAAATCAAACTCGAATCTCTATCTCTAAGTCAAACACACATGTTGAAGCATAAAGAGAGTCATTCCAAAAGAGATTGATCAAAGATTTCAAAAACTCCCCCTTTTTCCCATAATTACTACTTCTCCCCACAAGAAGCCAACTTTTGATAAGAGAGACAACAAAAGAGTTTTGACAAACCAAGAGCTCTACTCTACTATTTTCAAAATTTCTCAAGTGGTAGCTGATCCATTTATTGCTTTGGCCTTTATTTTCTCCCCCTTTGGCATCAAGCACCAAAACGGGATCAATCTTGGCCCTTTAACCCCATTGCCTCACCAAAATCTTCAATTAAGAGCAAATGGCAATAAGAGTTCATGAGATGGACTTGGAATAAGTTACCCTCTCATCGGAGTGCAGTGGAAGTCTTTCATGGTCCAAGTCCACCTTTTCCCTTTCAATTCTCCTTCGAGACTAAATCAAGCAAACTCAAGCATATGGTTAGTCTCAAAGGGTCAAGTTGTAACACATCTCCCCCTAAACATGTGCATCACTTTGCAACAGACTTGTGAGGTCCAGGGAGTGTTTGTACAACTTGAGCACCGTAATAAGCAACAAAATGCAGAATGGACATGATCAAAGGCATAAACACATGTATGCTACAATTCAATCCAAGTTCCGCGAATCTAAGACATTTAGCTCACTACGCAGCCTGCAAAAGGTCTTCTCATCTAGAGGCTTGGTAAAGATATCAGCTAGCTGGTTCTCGGTGCTAACATGAAACACTTTGATATCTCCCTTTTGCTGGTGGTCTCTCAGAAAGTGATGCCGGATGTCAATGTGCTTTGTGCGGCTGTGCTCAACAGGATTTTCCGCTATTCGAATAGCACTCTCATTATCACATAGGAGTGGGACTTTGCTCAGATTGTAGCCAAAGTCCCTGAGGGTTTGCCTCATCCAAAGTAGTTGCGCACAACACTGTCCTGCGGCAACGTACTCGGCCTCAGCGGTGGATAGGGCAACGGAGGTTTGTTTCTTAGAGTTCCATGACACCAGGGACCTTCCTAAGAATTGGCACGTCCCCGATGTACTCTTCCTATCGACCTTACATCCAGCATAGTCGGAATCTGAGTACCCAATCAAGTCAAAGTTAGACCCCTTTGGATACCAGATCCCGAAGCAAGGCGTAGCGACTAAATATCGAAGAATTCGCTTCACAGCCACTAAGTGACACTCCTTAGGATCGGATTGAAATCTAGCACACATGCATACGCTAAGCATAATATCCGGTCTACTAGCACATAAATAAAGCAAAGAACCTATCATTGACCGGTATGCCTTTTGATCAACGGACTTACCTCCTTTGTTGAGGTCGGTGTGTCCGTCGGTCCCCATCGGAGTCTTTGCGGGCTTGGCGTCCTTCATCCCAAACCGCTTCAGCAGGTCTTGCGTGTACTTTGTTTGGGAGATGAAGGTGCCGTCCTTGAGTTGCTTCACTTGGAACCCAAGGAAGTAGTTCAACTCGCCCATCATCGACATCTCGAATTTCTGCGTCATCACCCTGCTAAACTCTTCACAAGACTTTTGATTAGTAGAACCAAATATTATGTCGTCGACATAAATTTGGCACACAAAAAGATCACCATCGCAAGTCTTAGTGAAAAGAGTTGGATCGGCTTTCCCAACCTTGAAAGCATTAGCAATTAAAAAGTCTCTAAGGCATTCATACCATGCTCTTGGGGCTTGCTTAAGTCCATAGAGCGCCTTAGAGAGCTTACACACGTGGTCGGGGTACCGTTCATCCTCAAAGCCAGGGGGTTGCTCCACGTACACCTCCTCCTTTATTGGCCCGTTGAGGAAAGCGCTCTTCACATCCATTTGGTACAACCTGAAAGAATGGTGAGCGGCATATGCTAGCAAGATACGAATTGATTCTAGCCTAGCCACAGGAGCAAAAGTCTCCTCAAAGTCCAAACCTGCGACTTGGGCATAACCTTTTGCCACAAGTCGAGCCTTGTTCCTTGTCACCACTCCATGCTCGTCTTGTTTGTTGCGGAACACCCACTTGGTTCCCACAACATTTTGCTTGGGACGAGGCACCAGCGTCCAAACTTCATTGCGCTTGAAGTTGTTGAGTTCCTCCTGCATTGCCAACACCCAGTCCGGATCTAGCAAGGCCTCTTCTACCCTGAAAGGCTCAATAGAAGAGACAAAAGAGTAATGCTCACAAAAATTAACTAATCGAGATCGAGTAGTTACTCCCTTGCTAATGTCACCTAGAATTTGGTCGACGGGATGATCCCTTTGAATCATCGCTCGAACTTGGGTTGGAGGTGCCGGTTGCGCTTCTTCCTCCATCACATGATTGTCTTGTGCTCCCCCTTGATCACACGCCTCCTGTTGATGAACCTGTTCATCGTCTTGAGTTGGGGGATGCACCGTTGTTGAGGAAGAAGGTTGATCTCGTTCATCTTGTTCCTGTGGCCGCACTTCTCCAATCGCCATGGTTCGTATAGCGGCCGTCGGAACATCTTCTTCATCTACATCATCACAATCAACAACTTGCTCTCTTGGAGAGCCATTAGTCTCATCAAATACAATGTCGCTAGAGACTTCAACCAAACCCGATGATATGTTGAAGACCCTATACGCCTTTGTATTTGAATCATAACCTAATAAAAACCCTTCTACAGCTTTGGGAGCAAACTTAGAATTTCTACCCTTCTTCACTAGAATGTAGCACTTGCTCCCAAATACACAAAAGTACGATACATTGGGTTTGTTACCGGTTAATAGCTCATACGACGTTTTCTTGAGGAGGCGATGAAGGTAGACCCTGTTGATGGCGTGGCAAGCCGTGTTCACAGCTTCCGACCAAAAGCACTCGGGGGTCTTGTACTCTCCAAGCATCGTCCTTGCCATATCGATCAGCGTCCTGTTCTTCCTCTCTACCACACCATTTTGCTGAGGTGTGTAGGGAGCGGAGAACTCGTGCTTGATGCCTTCCTCCTCAAGAAACTCCTCCACTTGAAGGTTCTTGAATTCGGACCCGTTGTCGCTCCTTATCTTCTTCACCTTGAGCTCAAACTCATTTTGAGCTCTCCTGAGGAAGCGCTTGAGGGTCCCTTGGGTTTCAGACTTATCCTGCAAAAAGAACACCCAAGTGAAGCGGGAAAAGTCATCAACAATAACTAGACCATACTTACTTCCTCCTATGCTCAGATAGGCGACGGGTCCGAAGAGGTCCATATGCAGCAGCTCCAGAGGTCTTGACGTGGTCATCACATTCTTGCTGTGATGTGCTCCTCCCACTTGTTTACCTGCTTGACAAGCTGCACAAGGTCTATCTTTTTCGAAATAAACATTTGTTAGACCTATCACGTGTTCTCCCTTTAGAAGCTTGTGAAGGTTCTTCATCCCCACATGTGCTAAGCGGCGATGCCACAGCCAGCCCATGCAAGTCTTAGCCATTAAGCATGCATCTAGACCGGCCTCTTCTTTTGCAAAATCAACTAAGTAAAGCTTGCCGTCTAGTACACCCTTAAAAGCTAGTGAACCATCACATCTTCTAAAGACAGACACATCTACATTAGTAAAAAGACAATTATATCCCATATTGCATAGTTGACTAACAGATAGCAAATTGTAACCAAGAGACTCAACTAAAAATACATTTGATATTGAGTGCTCATTAGAAATTGCAATTTTACCTAACCCTTTTACCTTGCCTTGATTCCCATCACCGAATATAATTGAATCTTGGGAATCCTTATTTTTGACGTAGGAGGTGAACATCTTCTTCTCCCCCGTCATATGGTTTGTGCATCCGCTGTCGATAATCCAGCTTGAACCCCCGGATGCATAAACCTGCAAGGCAAATTTAGGCTTGGGTCTTAGGTACCCAACTCATGTTGGGTCCTACAAGGTTAGCACATATATCCTTAGGGACCCAAATGCAAGTTTTATCTCCCTTGCATCTTGCCCCTAACTTCCTAGCAATTACCTTCTTACCCTTTATACAAATTGCAAAGGGAGCATTGCAAGCATAATAAATGGTAGAAGGTTTGTTCACAACTTTTCTAGGAACATGAGCAAAATTTCTCCTAGGCATATGCACAACATTTCTCCTACACATATCTCTATCATGCTTATAGGAAGAACTAGAAGCAAACATGGCATGAGAATCATAAACATGTGAATCAAAATCATTATAACCATTTCTAGCATGTCTCCTATCATTATACATAAAAGCATGGTTCTTTTTAGCGCTACTGGCCATAGGGGCCTTCCCTTTCTCCTTGGCGGGAATGGGAGCCTTATGGCTTGTTAAGTTCTTGGCCTCTCTCTTGAAGCCAAGACCATCCTTAATTGAGGGGTGTCTACCAATCGTGTAGGCATCCCTTGCAAATTTTATTTTATCAACTTCACTCTTGCTAGTCTTAAGTTGGGCATTAAGACTAGCCACTTCATCATTTAGTTTTGAAATTGAAACTAAGTGTTCACTACAAGCATTAACATCAAAATCCTTACACCTAGTGCAAATTGTAACATTTTCAACACAAGAGTTACTTGCTACTTCTAGTTTAGCAGTTAAAACATTAATTTCACCTTTTAAAGAAGAAATGGTTTCATTACAAGTAGAAAGTTCACAAGAAAGCATTCCATTTCTTTTAACTTCTAGAGCAAGTGAATTTTGTGCACTAACAAATTTATCATGCTCTTCATATAAAAGGTCTTCTTGTTTCTCTAAGATTCTATCCTTTTCATTTAAGGTATCAATCAACTCATTAATCTTAGCTATCTTAGTTCTATCCAATCCCTTGAATAAACTAGAGTAATCAATTTCATCCTCACTAGATTCATCATCACTAGAAGAATCATAAGTATTACCATTACGAGTGATTACCTTCTTTTCCCTTGCCATGAGGCAAGTGTGATGCTCGTGGGGGAAGAGAGCCGATTTGTTGAAGGCAGTGGCGGCGAGTCCTTCGTCGTCGGAGTCGGACGAAGAGCAATCCGAGTCCCACTCCTTTCCAACGTGTGCTTCGCCTTTGGCCTTCTTGTAAACTTTCTTGTTCTCTCTCTTCCCATTTTTCCCTTGCTCCTGGTCACTATCATTTTCGGGACAGTTAGCAATAAAATGACCAACCTTACCACATTTGAAGCATGAGCGCTTCCCCTTTGTCTTGGTCTTGCTTGGCTGCCCCTTGCGACCATTTAGCGCCGTCTTGAATCTCTTGATGATGAGAGCCATCTCTTCATCATTGAGCCCGGCCGCCTCAACTTGCGCCACCTTGCTAGGTAGCGACTCCTTGCTCCTTGTTGCCTTGAGAGCAATGGGTTGAGGCTCGTGGATTGGACCGTTCAACGCTTCGTCGACGTATCTTGCCTCCTTGATCATCATCCGCCTGCTTACGAATTTTCCAAGTACTTCCTCGGGCGTCATCATCGTGTACCTGGGATTCTCACGAATATTGTTCACGAGATGAGGATCAAGAACGGTAAAGGACCTGAGCATTAGGCGGACGACGTCGTGATCCGTCCAACGCGTGCTTCCGTAGCTCCTTATTTTGTTGATAAGGGTCTTGAGCCGGTTGTACGTTTGAGTTGGCTCCTCTCCCCTTATCATGGCGAATCGTCCAAGCTCGCCCTCCACCAACTCCATTTTGGTGAGCATGGTGATGTCATTCCCCTCGTGTGATATCTTGAGGGTGTCCCATATTTGCTTGGCATTGTCCAAGCCGCTCACCTTGTTATACTCTTCCCTGCACAAAGACGCTAAGAGAACAGTAGTAGCTTGTGCATTTCTATGAATTTGTTCATTTATATGCATGGAATTATCCGAGCTATCAAACTTCATTCCATTCTCTACAATCTCCCATATGCTTGGATGAAGAGAGAATAAGTGACTACGCATTTTGTGACTCCAAAATCCGTAGTCCTCCCCATCGAAGTGTGGAGGTTTGCCAAGAGGAATGGAAAGCAAATGTGAATTCGAACTATGTTGAATACGAGAATAATCAAATGAAAAGTTCGAATTGACCGTCTTTTTGTAGTCGTTGTCGTCGTCCTTTTGGGAAGAAGTAGACTCATCACTATCGTCGTAGTAGATGATCTCCTTGATGCGCCTTGTCTTCTTCTTCTTCCCATCCCTGCGCTTGTGGCCCGAGCCCGAGTCGGTAGGCTTGTCATCCCTTGGCTCGTTGAAGATAGACTCCTTCTCGTTGTTGTTGACCACCATCCCCTTTCCCTTAGGATCCATCTCTTCGGGCGATTAGTCCCTTTGTGAAGAGAACGGCTCTGATACCAATTGAGAGCACCTAGAGGGGGGTGAATAGGTGATCCTGTAAAACTTCAAACTTAAGCCACAAAACTTGGTTAAGTGTTAGCACAGATAATGCCAAGTGGCTAGAGAGGAGTCCCAACAAAACACAATAACCACAGAAGATCAATCACAGAGATGGCACAGTGGTTTATCCCGTGGTTCGGCCAAGACCAACGCTTGCCTACTCCACGTTGTGGCGTCCCAACGGACGAGGGTTGCAATCAACCCCTCTCAAGCGATCCAAAGACCCACTTGAATACCACAGTGTTTTGCTTTCTTTTCTTTATCCCGTTTGCAAGGAATCTCCACAAATTGGAGTCTCTTGCCCTTACAAGTATATGATCACAAAGAAGCACAGAGTAAGGGAGGGAAGCAACACACACAAATCCACAGCGAAATGCGCACACAAACGGCCAAGAATCGAGCTCGAATGACTATCTCAAAGTTCTCACTAGAACGGAGCTCGAATCACTTAGAATCACAAACGAATGCGCAAAGAATGAGTGTGGATGATCAAGAATGCTCTAAGGTTGCTTGGATGTCTCCTCCATGCGCCTAGGGGTCCCTTTTATAGCCCCAAGGCAGCTAGGAGCCGTTGAGAGCAAATCTGGAAGGCTATCCTTGCCTTCTGTTGTCGGGTGCACCGGACAGTCCGGTGCACACCGGACACTGTCCGGTGCCCGATTTCTTTCCTTAAACAGCGAAGCCGACCGTTGCAGACCGTTGCAGATCTGGGAGCCGTTGGCGCACCGGACATGTCCGGTGCACACTGGACAGTCCGGTGCCCCTTTCCGACCGTTGGCTCGGCCACGTGTCTCGCGTAGATTGCGCGGCCGACCGTTGGACCGTCCGACCGTTGGCTCACCGGACAGTCCGGTGCACACCGGACAGTCTGGTGAATTTTAGCCGTACGCCGTCGGCGAATTCCCGAGAGCGGCCTCTTCGCGCCGAGTCAGCCTGGCGCACCGGACACTGTCCGGTGCACACCGGACAGTCCGGTGTGCCAGACCGAGCTGAGTCTTGGCTGTACACAGCCAAGTCTTTTTCTCCTCTTTTCTTTTCTTCTTTTTTTCTGTTTCTAACACTTAGACAAGTATATTAGTACACAAAACCAATGTACTAAGGTCTAGAAACATACCTTTACTCTTGATTTGTACTTTGTCCACCATTTTACAATTAGGCACCTGTGTTGGGCACTAAATCACCAAAATACTTAGAAATGGCCCAAGGGCACATTTCCCTTTCAAGTAGTCAAAAGAAAAGTTCGAATTAACTGGTTTTCTTCTCTCGTAGTCATTGTGGTTGTCATCCTTTTGGGAAGAAGTAGACACATCGCCGTCGTCGTAGTAGACGATCTCCTTGATGCGCCTCGTCTTCTTCTTCTTCCCTTCTTTCCGTCTATGGCTCGAGCCGGAGTCGGTAGGCTTGTCGTCCTTCGGCTCGTTGACGAAGGATTCCTTCTCTTTGTCGTTGATCACGATACCCTTCCCCTTTGGATCCATCTCTTCGGGCGGTTAGTCCCTTTGTGAAGAGAACGGCTCCGATACCAATTGAGAGCACCTAGAGGGGGGGTGAATAGGTGATCCTGTGAAACTTAAAACTTAAGCCACAAAACTTGGTTAATCGTTAGCACAATAATTGCCAAGTGGCTAGAGAGGAATCTCAACAAAACACAATAACCACAAGAAATCAATCACAGAGATGGCACGGTGGTTATCCCGTGGTTCGGCCAAGACCAACGCTTGCCTACTCCACGTTGTGGCGTCCCAACGGACGAGGGTTGCAATCAACCCCTCTCAAGCGGTCCAAAGACCCACTTGAATACCACGGTGTTTTGCTTACTTTTTCTCAATCCCGTTTGCGAGGAATGTCCACAACTTGGAGCCTCTCGCCCTTACACTTGAAATTCACAAGAAGCACGGAGCAAGGGAGGGATTAGCAACGCACTCAAGACAAGAAATCACAGCAACACCATGCACACAAGTCGCAACGAGAGCTCACAACACAACTCAATGAGTTCACCACTCAACTAGAGCTCTAATCGCTATCGCAAAAATCAAAGGCGCGGAATCGATGTCTTGGTGCTTAGGAATGCTTAGGAGATGCTTGGTCTACTCCTCCATGCGCCTAGGGGTCCCTTTTATAGCCCCAAGGCAGCTAGGAGCCGTTGAGAGCAATCTAGGAAGACTGATCTTGCCTTCTGTCGACTGGCGCACCGGACAGTCCGGTGCACACCGGACACTGTCCGGTGCCCGATTTCCTTCCATAAATGGCACAGTCGACCGTTGGCAGACTGAGAGCCGTTGGCGCACCGGACATGTCCGGTGCACACCGGACAGACCGGTGCCCCCTTCTAGCCGTTGGCTCGGCCACGTGTCCCGCGCAGATCGCGCGGCCGACCGTTGGCCCTGCCGACCGTTGGCTCACCGGACAGTCCGGTGCACACCGGACAGTCCGGTGAATTATAGCCGTACGTCGACGATGAATTCCCGAGAGCAACGAGTTCGCCTGTGAACGGCCCACCGGACAGTCCGGTGAATTATAGCCGTACACCGCCGTCGAAGTCCCGAGAGCAGCCTTTTCCCTCGAGCCAGCCTGGCGCACCGGACACTGTCCGGTGCACCACCGGACAGTCCGGTGCACCCAGACTGAGCAGATTTTGGCTGCTCGAGCCATCTCTTCTCCAACTCGATTTTTTCTGTTTCCAGCACTTAGACACAATACATTAGTCCATAAAACAATGTACTAAGTCTGAGAAACATAACTTTATCCTTGATTTGTACTTTGTCCATCTTTTTACAATTAGGCACTTGTGTTGGACACTAAATCACCAAAATACTTAGAAATGGCCCAAGGGCACATTTCCCTTTCAGTACTCCATGTCAACAATGTCAAACACAACCTGTTCAGTCCTTGTGTTGTGAACAAAGCCAAAGGTTACCGGCATTGTGATTTTGCCAAGTGCTACAATTTGCCTTCCTCCAAAGCCACATAGAGGATGTGTAGCATCATGAATCTTATCCTCTGGTTCTTGCATCTGTCTGAAAGCCTTAGCAAATATGATATCTGCTGCACTGCCTGTATCAACCAGAACATTATGGAGCAAAAATCCCTTAATGACACAAGATATGACCATAGCATCATTATGAGGGTAATCTTTGAGCTGAAGGTCCTCCTGGGTGAAGGTGATTGGGATGTGGGACCATTTTGACTTGATGAAGGGTCCCTGCACCCCAACATGCTGCACCCTTCTCTGTGCTTCCTTCTTCTGCTTCTTGTTAGCTGGCTCTGAACCTGAGCCGCCTGTTATCGGAAACACCAGCTTCGTAGCCGAAGATTCTTCGGCTTGGTTGTTGAATGAAGCCATCAGCTCGAAAGTGGAAGTGAGTTCACCGAAGGTGGGCACCAATGTTGGGGACTTGTTCTCAAATGCTATGAATTAAGAACAAGGCAATACAAAATGTTAACTATTAATGCTCTTTGTCCTTCAAAGCATTATTTCCCTTTGGATATAATGATCTTCAGACGAAGGTCATGAAGGACATACCTTTGTTAATTGCGATATATATTAATAAAATAAGAAGCATATGAAATATAAGAGACAACATAAACAATCATATAACATTATTAACTCATTCTCATTATATTACCATGGAAAGACAGAAATAATATTGAATTACAAATGTACCTTCGGCTTGATAGAAGGTAAAAGTACAAGCGTGACACACAAGTGAATACAAGTCAGCGTGAACAGTACGGGGGTACTGTTCATCTATTTATAGGCATAGGGCGTAGCTTGTGTGAAATTACATTTATACCCTTTACAATCGATTACAATCATGACACAAACTATCATGGGTCAATCTGTCTTTTCATCTTTAAGTCGGTGCAACCCTTCGTCTTAAGCATGTCGGTATGCCGAAGTTCCCTGTAAGGTAGCTTCGGCGTTATTTGCGTGCTGATCTTTCGAAGGTGTTTCTTCTTACAGGACCTTCGGCTACGAAGAAGACCCCCAACACTTCCAAACACACACATGGACAAACCCAAGGAAATAATTTGTGTGGACTTTTTCTCCAGAGAAAAGGCCGGGAAAATGATGGGTTTTTGGGCTACCAATCCAGCCCTTATAGATCAGACTATCAGAGGATTAAAGACCATACGCATGATATGTCAACATATCAACCATATCATTATTGTAGCTCTATGCAAACTAGTGGGTGGTTTAAAAACCACATGCATGCATGGTCCTTCGAGAGTCAGTGAGCCAAAGGTAGTGTCTAAGATGTCATGATGTACGTAGAGACATTTCCTTGGCTTTGATGTCCAATATAATACCGCATGGTCGGTCGTACCTCATGGCAAAACTTGTAGCCCAGGCTTATGTTTTGAACCTAATTAAAGCCTAACAAAGTACTTTACTATAGCCTATAGGACGGCCTAGTAGAAGAGCAAACACATACAAATCTTTTACGTGGGCCAAGTGATCAAGGAGGTCATGGAATCCAGGATTTAGATATTAAAAAACTAACTCTTGCTTGGGAAGTATTTTTTCAAGTTATTTTTAGTTTAAGCTTTACTATAGGGGGAGTCCCTAAAGTATTCCTTTTATTTCTTTGTATAAATATGTTACAGATTACATTTTCATGTTACAACATTTGCATCCAATGTCTGACATTTTCAGCTATCGTATCCCATATCTTGTAGGTGTTAAGGTTTGGCTCTTATACGAACATGGTTTTACACAGTTGAGTGGTCGGGGGAGTATTTTCAAAGATCCATCCATTCCTGCATTTCCAAATGCACCACATCATTGTGACCATTGTCTCCATAAACCAGGGTTTTGCAAGCTTCCTTCGCATATAGTGAACTGTAATGTGTGGATTCAAGGATTGGGTTGGCGTGATCCCGACTAGTTCCCAGCATCTCTTGGCGAATCCACATTTCAGAAAGAGATGATCCCATGTTTCCTCTTTCTGTCGTATGCAATTTTCACATGTGTAAGAATCTAGGTCCATATTCCTTCGCCTAAGCAATGATTTGGTGTTCAATTTGTCATGGAGGAGTAGCCAAAAGAACAATTTTTGTTTAGGCTGGCATTTTGTTTTCCATATCACAGAAAAAGTGACTGGCACTACGGGGACTTTATATATGAGTTCATATATCTTTTGAGATGAGTACTTGCCTGCCACACTAGCACATCTCCATCTCTCTTATGTGTCGGTCAGTTCTGTATTTTGAAGCATTGTGACCAGCGAAAGCTTTTAGGAGTAAGCTTGTGCAAACAGTGGTATATGGAACAAATCCTCTACCAAGGGTGTCATTTTTGCTTAGCTTAGAGTTATATCCTTGTTCACTTCTTAGGAGAAAAGTTGTGGGTACCTTAGGCGAATCGTTGTGTCGCTCCATTTATCTTGCCAAAGTCGGACTATGCTCCCATTGTCTATTTTAACTGTGGCTACTTTTAAGAGGGAGGTCCTCACATGGGACTTGTTGTGTCCAGGAGGGCACGACCTATTATCTATGCTAGTCTCATTGATGTAGCTCTCTTGACATTGTCTTCTTGTTCGTGCATGGCAATACACCTGGTATGGCAGATTGCTCCACATACCCGGTATGCATGTTGTTGGGGGTCTCCTTCTCTGCGGAAGGTCCTCAGGATGAAGAAATCATTTGTAATTCATTTTAACAAAGATACATCAAAGGAACTGAGTGCCGAAGCTGTAACAGACATGCAGAAAAACCAGCGAAGCTTCGACAAGGTTTAAAGCTTTGGCTTAAGATGATCACGAAGGTCATACATGAAATCAAGCCAGCAATGAAAAGACCTATTTATCCTTGATATTTGTATTAGAGCAATGTATAGATATCAAGGTCATAATTGTACTTTTGCTTGGGCTGCGTCCCATGCCTATAAATAGATGAACAATACCCCCATATTGTTCACACTTTTATTTGGAAGGTTGTATTTGTATTTCCTCCTTCGAGCAAGCTGAAGGTACAAATGTCATATGCATATTGTATCACTTTATTAACATATAAAACAGATATCGTCTCTATTCTGACATGTAATGTGAAATGAATGCTTGTTATAATATTACATTGTAATATTATTCATATGATTAGGGCCCAATTGCTGTACATGGAAGCCAAGAGGCTGCCAGAAGAGCCAAAGGAAATTGGACAGATTCCAGGGCTATTCACAACATAGACGAAGTTGAAGCTCACCAGCAGCACAAATACATAAGAGATAAAGCAACTTCGAGGGGCTAGCCAAAGTCCATGCTTCTGTGTGAAGACATAGCCGAACAAAAAATGTTGTTTAGATCCTAGTTATCTGAGGAACAAGAGAAAAACTCTATCAAAGTTCTTATTCAACAACAGAGATGTCTTTGCATGGTCAGCCAATGATCTTTGTGGTGTCAATAGAGATATCATCGAACATTCCCTCAATGTAGATCCCACCATCAGGCCAAGGAAGCAGAAGCTTTGAAAGATGTCTGATGATAAAGCCGAAGAGCATGAAATCAAGTTAAAAGACTTCTAATTGCTGGAGTAATCAGAGAAGTGACATATCCAGAATGGTTAGCCAATACCGTAATGGTAAAAAAGGCCAACGAGAAGTGGAGAATGTGTATTGATTTCACAGATCTCAACAAGGCATGCCTAAAGGATGAGTTTCCTCTGCCTAAAATAAACTCCCTTGTAAGTGCGGCAACTACTTTGGTGCTCATGAGTCTCCTAGACTGCTACGTAGGTTATCATCAGATTTGGATGAAGAAGGAAGATGAGCCTAAGAGAAGCTTCATAACCCCCAGTGGAACATATTACCATCTTCGGATGCCTGAGAGGCTCAAGAATGTTGGAGCAAGCTTCAGCAGAATGACATCCAAGGTGATGAGTACCCAAATTGGAAGAAATGTCTTGACATATGTTGATGACATCATAGTCAAATGTATGAAGCAAGAAAATCATATTACTGATTTGCATGAAACATTTGCCAACTTTAGGAAAGCTGACCTTAAGCTGAACCCAAAAAATGTGTCTTTGGAGTAAAGAAGGGCAAATTCCTTGGTTGCTTGGTATCAACAAAAGGGATCGAAGCTAACTCGAGCAAGATAGAAGCCATACTTTGAATAGAGCCGCCGAAGTCAAGAAATGATGCTTAGAGATTGACAGGAAGGTTGTCATCATTGAATAAATTTATCTCAAGATCAGCCGAGAGGAATCTACCGTTCTTTGAAGTGCTAAAGTCAGCCGAAGTCTTTCAATGGGGACTAATTCAACAAAAAGCCTTTGAAGACTTGATGTAGTATCTTATACAATTAACAACCTTAACTCCACCTTCATCAGGAGCTCCACTGTTACTGTATGTAGCTGCCTCACATTCTACAGTCAGTGTAGCGCTGGTCCAAGAAAAGCAGGACAGGCAGACGAAGAGACAAGTCCCAGTCTACTTCGTCTCCGAACTCTTGAGTCCATCAAAAATAAATTACACAGAATTGGAAAAAGGTACTATATGTCGTGTTGACGGCTTCTAGGAAGCTTCGACATTATTTTCAATCTTATCATATAATAGTACCTTCGTCCCAACCCTTGAAAGGCATCATAAGAAATAGATAAGCCACAGGAAGGGTTGGCAAATGGGACACAGAGCTGAATGAATTCACTATTGACTTTGTCCACCAATCTTCGATCCAATCTCAAGCACTAGCAGACTTCATTGCTGATTGGACGCCAAGGGCTCATGAAGAAGGACACTTGATAGATGAAGAAGCTTGGGCATTGTTCTGTGATGGCTCATGGGGAACCTTCGGCGCAGGCACAACAACTATTTTGATTTCACCATAAAAAATAAGAACCTGCTATGCGGCCAGGCTGGAATTCAAGTGCACAAATAACATAGCAGAATATGAAGCAGTGTTATTAGGGCTTCGAAAGCTTAAGGCCATGGGAATAAGAAGGGCGGTACTTAAGTCTGACTGTCAAGTAATTACAGGTCATGTTGACAAAAGCAGCAAGGCAAAGGACCATAAACTCGAAAAATAACTTGATACAGTCCGAAGGATGGAAGCCTCCTTCGAAGGATTTTTGGTAAAAAAATATCCCAAGAGGGGATAATGAACAAGGGGACTTGCTAGCTAAGTCAGCAGCACAGGGGCTCCCTCTCTCCCTAGAAGTGTTCTTCGAAACTCTCAAAGCACCTTCGGTTGAGCTCATGGAAGGGTTGTACTCACAATATCACCTATTCATAGCGAAGATTGGGGAACAGAAATTATATCCTTCCTCTAGGGCAACTACCCTTCGGATGATGAAGTTTACATAAAAAGGATGTAGGCCAGAACAAGGCCATATATGATCATAGAAGGGGAATTGTTTAAACAAGGGGTCTGCTCCCCACTGCTGAAATGCTTATCCAGAACCGAAGGTCAAAAGTTGAGAAAGAAATACACTCAGGAATATGTGGAGCTCATACTGGGTCTAGGCCACTCCTAGGCAAGGTCTTTAGACAAGGTTTCTACTGATCGAAGGCTACTTCGGATGCAGCAGACCTGGTGGGAAAATGTGAGAATTGTCAAAAGTGTGCCAGGGATCAAAAGCAATCATCATATCTAACACAACTAATTCTACCCACTTGGCCATTGTAGAGATGGGGACTAGATTTATTGGGACGACTACCACCAACCTAAGGAAATCTAAGATATATTGTAGTAGCAGTGGAGTATTTCTCAAAATGGATCGAAGATAAACCACTAGCTACAATAACATTAGCCACAGTCCAAATTTTTTTCTAGCAAAATATCATCTGTCGGTTTGGGGTGTCGAAGGCCATTACAGTTGATAATGGAGCATAGTTGGACTCCAAAGCATTTAAAACTTTCTGTGATTAGATTGGAACAAAGATACATTTTTCGCATCGATAAGACACCCAAAGTCCAACGACTTAGTAGAGCGAGCAAATGAAATCATTATCACAGAAATAATGATGTCAATCTTTAATCTGCCAAAGGGAAAGTGGCTAGATGAATTAGTAAAGGTGGTGTGGAATCATAACACTGTGGTTTCAAGATCAACGGGTTTCACTCCATTTAAACTCCTGTTTGGCAATGAAGCAATAACTCCGGAAGAAGAAAAGATAGGATCAATAAGGACTCTAGCTTCGGCGGAGGATGAGGATACTTTCAAAGTGTCAAAAGACTCAATAGAAGGGGTCAGGCTTCAGGCAATTGATCATATTAATAAATACCAAGCCGAAACAGCAAAATGGCGAGACAAAAAAGTCAGATTAAAGAACATTAAGCCAGGGCATTTGGTGCTTCGAAGAATAGCTAAACCAGAAACTGTAGGGAAGCTACAGCTCAAGTGGGAGGGCCCCTTCTTGGTAGTATTTTCATCAAGACCAGGATCATATAGATTAAGAGATTAAGAGACATGGAAGGGAATGATATTCGAAGGTATTGGAAGGCAGATGAGCTTCGGAGATACTATGTATAACAATCATGTAATTTTTCTTTTCCTATGGTACCTTTTATCCTTTCAAGAGGGGAGAAAGGTTTTTAATGGGGCCATAGGTTGTAATTTTTATTTTCTTTTCACAACCCTATTCAATACAAGGGCAAATTTCCCCCACATGTAAAGTGTAAAAAGCTAGGATTATACCATCAAGTGTAAGATATGAAGAAGCTCCAAAGTCATCCCTACGGGGATGCAGAGCTAAGATACCACCTAATAAAGGTGAAGAAGCTCCAAAGTCGTCCCTAATAGGATGCAGAGCTAAGATACCACCTAATAAAGGTGAAGAGACTCCAAAGTCGTTCCTAAGGGGATGCAGAGCTAAAATACCACCTAGTAAAGGTGAAGAGACTCCAAAGCCGTTCCTATGGGGATGCAGAGTCTATGTGCATGTTTGTGTGTGAATTTCGCTATCTTCGACATGCATTTGCATATTACATCACATCATACTTCGCATTTATCAAAGCATTCATTAGACATTTCTCGCTTCATTGCACCATGGCATTTCGCATAAGAAACTAACGTGAAGTCTAAAATGCTTCGTTGTGAACGAAAAGAAGGGAAGGTGTTTTTTGCCTTCGGCTCAAAAATGGCAAGAGTGGTTTTGTCCACAGCAAATCAAGTAACTGCAAAAGAAAGATAATATTGCAAGGTAGTTATAAATGTTTACAGAGAAGATGTTACATTCTTCGACAAATTTTTTGCCAGATATAATGTTTTCTCTTTAGAAAAAAGATCTCTAGGAGCATCTTTCAGGACTATTGGAACAATCACAAAACAGCTTCGGAGCATTCTTCAGGACTATCAGGATATGCTTTGGATCATCAATCTTCATTAGCTTCACCCTGGAAGCAACATTGTATCAGAAATATGTTGTGATACACACGAACAAGCATGCCCAGCTAAGCAGGAGAATTTTTATACCTTATCAATTAGTGCTCGAGCTTCATCTCTAGTAGCCTCCCAACCACCCTTTGTCTAGATTTGAGTGATAAATCTATTTCCTACGCTTCTAGCCTCAGCTAGGATGTTGTCCAAGTCTGATGGCGAGAGGCCAAAGGTTGGTTTGTTGATAGTTTTTAAGTGATTGCATCCAGCCTTGGCAAAAATGGCGACCATTCCGTGGGCAGCCACTAGTGCACAGAAGTTACCATGGCCAACTATGACTTCGTAATGATCATCAATTTCCTTTTCAACCCATTTGAGTGCTTTTGGAATATCTTCGGTAGAATGATTGGTCTCTTCGGATGTAGCCCCAACAGAGTTAAAAATGCTTTTCAACCGAGAAGATCACTGGGTTGCAAAACCAAAGCATTTGTCCCGAAGTGTTTTCAGTGCTTCGCAGAGTTTAAAATTTTTTTTGGTTTCGGCTTTGACTTTCAGGTTTAATACTTCAGCTTCACGGTTGAACCGGCTTGTGCTGTCTTGTAAGGTTGATTTTGTTTTTTCTAGCTCCTTGTTCAACTCTTCAATTCTTGTGTTTTGATCTAAAATCTAAATGCTTTGTTTCTTGCTTCGGAGACGGGCTTCACCGAGAGAGTCTTCGGCAATATTGAGCAGGGAATCTTTTTTTCCTTTAGAGAATTCTCAAGAGTTTCAATCTTCTTCTCCAAATCATTGATAATGAACTCATTTTTCTTATCTTCACTTTCTTATTGCAATTTTAAAGCTTTGCTCGGTAGCAAACTCTATGCAAATATGAAGCTACATTAGGTTCCTATTCTTAAAACCTTAGAGCGAATAGAATGAAGGAAAAGAATTAAAAATCATACCTTAAAATTTCAATAGAACAAGCTATCGGTGATGTGTTGCTTCCTGTAATTGCTAATATCTCTCTCAAGCTTCGAAAATCCGATACTCCTTGATAGGCGTTGGGGGTCTTCTTCTCCACCGAAGGTTCTCAAGACGAAGACATCATCGGCAAAGTCATTCTGAGGACTCTCTCTCTCTGCCAAAGGTCCTCGAGACGAAGATCTTGTCTGGAAGCAACAATGGTGAGTATCAAAGCTGTCACCAGCTTCGGCTTAGACCAAACCGAGGAGGAAAAGGCTAGCTAGTCCCTAGTGATTTATGTTACGATTATGAACAAATGTTAAGGTTATAAATGTACTTTTACCCAGACTGCGTCCCATGCCTATAAATAGGTGAACAGTATCCTCGTACTGAGTGTTAGAGTAATCAGAGAGGTAACATATCCAGAGTGGCTAGCCAATACTGTGATGGTGAAAAAGGCTAATGGGAAGTGGAAAATGTGCATTGATTTTACGGATCTCAACAAAGCGTGTCCGAAGGATGTGTTCCCCTTTTCCAAGAATAGAATCCCTTGTGGATGGAGCAGCCACTTCGGAGCTCATGAGTCTATTGGATTGCTATTCAGGCTATCATCAAATCTAGATGAAGAAGAAAGATGAGCCTAAGACAAGCTTCATAACCCCTAGTGGGACCTACTGCTACCTTCGGATGCCCGAGGGGCTCAAGAATGCCGGAGGAAGCTTCAGCAGAATGACTGCCAAAGTCCTTAGCTCTCAGATTGGTAGGAATGTTCTGACATATGTCGATGACATCATAGTGAAAAGCACAAAGAAAGAAAATCACATTGCCGATTTACAAGAATCATTTGCCAATTTTAGGAAGGCCGGTCTCAAGCTCAACCCAGAGAAATGTGTCTTCGAGGTGAAGAAGGGGAAATTTCTTGGCTGACTTGCATCAACAAAGGGAATTGAAGCAAATCCAAACAAAATAGAAGCTATACTTTGGATCGAGCCACCAAGCATAAGAAAAGGTGCTCAGAGATTAATAGGAAGACTAGCATCCCTCAACAGATTCATCTCAAGATCAGCATAGAGGAATTTGCCATTCTTAAAAGTGCTAAAATCAGCCGAAGTCTTTCAATGGGGACCAACTCAACAAAAGGCTTTCGAAGAGCTGAAGCAATATCTAATAGAATTGACAACATTGACTCCACCTTCGTCAGGAGCCCCATTGCTACTGTATGGCTAAGCGAGGAAGCAAGTCCCAGTGTACTTCGTCTCTGAATTACTTAGTGTGTCAAAAAGAAATTACACAGAGCTGGAGAAGGTATTATATGTTGTATTGATGGCCTCAAGAAAGCTACGACATTATTTTCAGTCATATCATATTATAGTACCTTCGTCTTAGCCTATCAAGGACATTATAAGGAACAGAGAGGCCACAAGAAGAGTTGTGTGCTGCAGAACTGAATGAATTCACTATTGATTATGTTCACAGGTCTTCGATCCAATCCTAAGCGTTAGCAGACTTCATTGCTGATTGGACGCTAGGGGCTCAGGATGAAGAAAGCACAAACGATAACGAAGCTTGAACAGTGTTCTGTGATGGGTCATGGTGGACCTTCGGCGTAGGTGCAGCTGCTATCCTAATTTCACCATCTAAGATCAAAACTTGCTACGCAGCCAGATTGGAGTTCAACTACACAAATAACATTGCAAAGTACGAAGCCCTTCTCTTGGGCTTCGAAAGCTTAAGGCAATGGGAATAAGAAGGGCAGTCCTCAAATCTGATTCACAGGTTATCATAGGCCATATCGACAAAAGCAGCAGAGCAAGAGATCCAAAGCTTGAGAACTATCTGGATACAGTCCGAAGAATGGAGGCCTCTTTCGAAGGTTTCTCAGTGAAGAATATCCCAAGAGGAGAAAATGAACACGCAGATATATTAGCTAAATCAGTGGCACATGGGCTCCCACTCCCTTCAAAAGTATTCTTTGAAACTATAAAAGCACCTTCAGTCGAACTCATGGAGTGAGCGGTGTTAACAATCTCACCAGTAAATAGCGAAGATTGGAGGACTGAGATTGTATCTTTCTTGCAAGGCAACTATCCTTCGGACGACAAAGTTTGCATAAAAACAATGCAAGCCAGGACAAGGCCTTACATGATCATAGAAGGAGAATTGTATAAACAAGGAGTTTGCTCTCCATTGCTGAAGTGTTTCTCTAGAGCCAAAGGCCCAAAACTAATGAAAGAGATACATGCAGGGCTATGCGGAGCTCATATTGGGTCTAGGCCTTTGCTTGGAAAAGTTTCCAGACAAGAATTTTATTGGCCGAAGGCAGCTTCAGATGCAGCGGATCTAGTTCAAAAATGTGAAAGCTGCCAGAGGTGTGCCAGAGACAAAAAACAACCTTCATCTTTAACTCAGCTAATCCAGCCTACTTGGCCATTACAAAGATGGGGCCTAGATTTATTAGGCCCCCTTCCACTAGCGCAAGGTAACCTAAAATAAGTTGTGGCAGCAGTGGAGTATTTTTCAAAGTGGATCGAAGCTAAACCTCTAGCTACAATCACTTCGACCACGGTCCAGAAGTTCTTCTGGCAGAATATTTTTTGCCGGTTCGGTGTGTCGAAGGCCATCCGGTTGATAACGAAACATAGTTTGATGCTGAAACATTCAAAGCTTTTTGTGACCAAATTGGTACAAAATGCATTTTGCATCTGTGAGGCATCCAGAATCCAATGGACTTGTAGAACGAGCTAACAGAGTTATTATAACAGGAATAATGAAGTCAATCTTCAATCTACCCAAAGGAAAGTGGCCAGATGAATTGGTAAAAGTGGTATGGAACACAACACTGTTATCTCAAGGTCAACAGGATTTACCCCATTCAAGCTTTTATTCGGTGATGAAGCAATAACACCGGAAGAAGCAAGAACAGGCTTAATAAGGACCTCAGCTTCGGCAGAGGACAAAGATGATTGTAAAATAACAAAAGACACCATAGAAGAGACCAGGCTTCGAGCAATATATCACATCAATAAATATCAGGCTGAAATAATTAAATGGCAAGACAGAAATGTAAGATTAAAGAACATCAAGCCAGGACACTTGGTGCTTCAGAGAGTGGCCAACTCGGATACAGTGGGGAAGCTTCAGCTTAAGTGGGAAGGTCCTTTCTTGGTGGTGTCTTCGTCAAGACCTGGATCATACAGGTTGAAAGACATGGACGACAATGATGAGCTTCAGAGATATTATGTGTAAACTTTATATTTTTTTTTACTTTTCCCAATGGCACTATTTTCCTTTCAAGAGGGGAGAAAGGTTTTTAATGGGGCCATAGGTTGTAATTTTTATTTTTCTTGTGCAGCCCTGTGCAATACAAGGGACAACTTCCCTCACATGTAAAATGCAAAGATCTGGGGTTACATCATCGAGTGTAAAAAAGTATGAAGAAGCTCCAAAGTCGTTCCTAAGGGAATGCAGAGCTAAAATACCACCTAAGTGAAAGGGGAAGAAGCTCCAAAGTCGTTCCGAAGGGGATGCAGAGCTTAAATGCCACCTATGTCAAAGGTGAAGAAGCTCCAAAGTCATTCTTAAGGGGATGCAGAGCTTACCTCCAAAGTCGTTCCTAAGGGAATGCAGAGCTAAAGTACCACCTAAGTAAAAGGTGAGGAGACTCCAAAGTCGTTCCTAAGGGGATGTAGAGTCTAGGTGTGTATTCGTGTGAGTTTTTTACCTTCGGCATACATTTGCATACTTCATCACATCATCTTTTGCATTCATACAAACATACATTAAGCATCTGTAGATTCATCATCATGACATAAAGCATAAAGCATTAACAGGAAAGGCGAGGGTTTCTGCCTCCAATGAGAAAACACTTCGTATATACGAAGATGCTTCGTCTCAAATTGAGAGCACCTAGAGGGGGGTGAATAGGTGATCCTGTGAAATTCAACACTAAATAGCACAAACTCGGTTTATGAAATGTTAGTGAATTCAAACCAAGATGTAATGACAAGAGAGAAGTGACTTCTTCACTCAATTGCTCTTCATAAAGTGAGTATTGAACTTAGAGCAATTATCGAGTGAAAAGAAGATCGCACAAGAAAGCAACAAGTGACACGGTGATTTTTATCCCGTGGTTCGACCAAGTAGAACACTTGCCTACATTCACATTGTGGCGTCCCAATGGACGAGCGTTGCACTCAACCCCTTTCAAGTGATCCATTGATCAACTTGAATACCACGGTTTTCTTCCTTATAGTTTTTTTCCGTTTGTGAGGAATCTCTACAAGTTGGAGCCTCTCACCCTTACAACGTTGATCACAACAAAAGCACAAGAGTAAGGGAGGGAAAGAAACACATGCAAGAATCGCAGCAATCCCACGCACACAAGTCAAGACATGAGCACACAAACACGGTGCAGGGAGTTTACAACTCAAGAAGTGATCAAATCTCAAACACGATGATCCGATTGCGTGGTTGCAGAGTCTAGGCATCTTAGGATGTTCAATGGAGGCTTGGCGTTGTGCTCCATGCGCTTAGGGGTCCCTTTTATAGCCCCAAGGCAGCTAGAAGCCGTTGGAACTCCATTTGGAAGGCAATTGTTGTCTTCTGCTAACTGGCGCACCGGACAGTTCGGTGCACCACCGGACATGAACAGTACCCGATTTCTTTCCTCTTCTAGCGAAGCCGACTGTTGAGCCTTTGGTCCCCTTGGCGCACGGGGATGAAAGTGGTAATCTAAACTGTTAGAACAAATTTAATATTTTAAAATAGATATGTATAAAATTTGATGTTGATCTTTTCTTATGTTATCAAGCACATTAGTACAAATGTGAATAAAATATTACATAAATTGTTTTATGTATTATTTGCTCCCTACAACACAAAAAGTTGAAAAAATTACCGAATTTGTTTCCGAATCCATACTGAAGTTTATATCTATTATTTGAGAAAATATAGGATGAATTTGAGGTTTACCTTTTATGAATCTTAACAAGTTGGATGTTAAAAACAAGAATACAAATTTGTATTGTATATTATATATTCTATTTATTCGCAAATGACTAAAAAACTGATTATCAAATAAATACCGTTTCTGACCGTTTTCATCCCTAGGCGCACCGGACACATGTCGTCCGCTGATCGTGCTGCAGACCGTTGGCTTGGGAGCTGTTGGCTCACCGGACAGTCCGGTGTGACACCAACAGTGCGGTGATTTTTAGCCACGGCGCCCTCGCCAATTCCCGAGAGCAACGAGATTGCTGGTGGACCAGCCTGTGCACCGGACACACCGGACAGTCCGGTGCACCGAAGGCTGGTGCAAGTTTGGCTAGACTTAGCCAAAACTTCTCCAATCCAATTTCCTTTGATTTAACAAGGTTCCTAGCACTTAGAGAAAATATGTTAGTTCCAAAAACAATTCACTAAGGCTAGAGACATACCTTGATTCTTTGATTTGCATCTCTCAACCACTTAGCACATATTAATTACAATAACATGTGTTGGACATCTAATCACCAAAACATTTATAGAAATGGCCCAAAAGCACATTTCCCTTTCAATCTCCCCTTTTTTGGTGATTTATGCCAGCACATTTAAAAGCAACTTAGAGTGTAATATCATTCTCAAAGAGTGCAAATTTAAGATAAGTTTATCTCACATAGGATTTTGCATATTTGGATCACTTTTGCCACCACTTGGTTTATTTTCACAAAACAAATTCTTTTTCCTATCTCTATATCAACAACTCTTGCTTTGGTGAATTTAGAGATCTATCGAAGGTAAATTTGATCAAATGCCAAAAACTCTGCCCCTTTCTGATAGCCAAAATTCTCCCCCATAAGAGACCAATTTTTGCAATAAGAGGATTTTGGACAAGACAAAGATTCTAACTCTACGATTTTTGAAATTCACAAGTGGTTGGCTGATCCATTTGCTTTAGCCTTAATTTCTCCCCCTTTGGCATTAAGCACCAAAATAGGAGACCTTTTGGGCCCTTTAACCCCATTGCCTCACCAAAATGTCAGATAAGAGCAAAAAGACAATGAGAGCACAACAAAGAAATTAGGACAAGATACATTTTACCGGAATGCAGTGGAAGCTCTTTCTTTGTCCAAGTTCACTTTTCCCTTTCAAGAGTACTCAAAAAAATAAGTTAGTCTCAAGGGAGTCAAGTTGTAGCACATCTCCCCCTAAACATGTGCATCATTTGCAATTAAAGACATGAGTGCTTAAAGTAACATGATCAAAGGCATAGAACACATGTATGCTATAGATCAATCTAAGTTACACGAATCTAAGACATTTATCTCACTATGCAACCTGCAAAACCTTTTCTCATCTAAAGGCTTGGTGAAGATATCGGCTAGCTGGTTCTCGGTGCTAATATGATAAATATCAATATCTCCCTTTTGCTGGTGGTCTCTCAAGAAGTGATGCCGGATGTCTATGTGCTTAGTGCGACTGTGTTCAACAGGATTATCCGTCAGGCGGATTGCACTCTCATTGTCACGTAGGAGTGGGACTTCACTCAGATTGTAGCCAAAGTCCTGGAGGGTTTGCCTCATCCAAAGTAGTTGCGCGCAACACTGTCCTGCGGCAACATACTCGGCCTCAGTGGTGGATAGGGCAACAGAAGTCTGTTTCTTAGAGCTCCAGGACACCAAGGACCTTCCTAGAAACTAACAAGTCCCTGATGTACTCTTCCTATCAACCTTGCACCCGGCATAGTCAGAATCTGAATATCCGATTAAGTCAAAGGTAGACCCCTTTGGATACCAGATCCCGAAGCAAGGCGTAGAAACTAAATATCTAAGAATTCGCTTAATGGCCACAAGGTGACATTCCTTAGGGTCGGATTGAAATCTAGCACACATGCATACACTTAGTATAATATCTGGTCTACTAGCACAAAGATAAAGCAAATATCCTATCATAGACTGGTATGCCTTTTGATCAACGGACTTACCTCCTTTGTTGAGGTCCAGATGTCCGTCCGTTCCCATAGGTGTCTTTGCAGGCTTTGCATCCTTCATCCCAAACCTCTTGAGCAAGTATTGAGTGTACTTTGTTTGGGAGATGAAGGTTCCTTCCTTGAGTTGCTTCACTTGAAATCCAAGGAAGTAGTTCAACTCGTCCATCATCGACATCTCGAACTTTTGCATCATCACCCTGTTGAACTCTTCACAAGACTTTTGATTAGTAGAACCAAATATAATGTCATCGACATATATTTGGCATACAAAGAGGTCACCATTGCAAGTCTTAGTAAAGAGCATAGGATCGGCTTTCCCAACCTTGAAAGCATTAGAAATGAGAAAATCTCTAAGGCATTTATACCATGTTCTTGGGGCTTGCTTAAGTCCATAGAGCGCCTTAGAGAGCTTGTAGACATGGTCGGGATACCTGTGATCCTCAAAGCTAGGGGGTTGTTCCACGTATACTTCCTCCTTGATTGGTCCATTAAGGAAGGTGCTCTTCACGTCCATTTGAAACAACTTAAACGAATGGTGAGCAGCATAGGCTAATAATATTAGAATTGATTCTAGCCTAGCTACAGGAGCGAAAGTCTCCACAAAATCCAAACCTGCGACTTGTGCATAACCTTTTGCCACAAGTCGAGCCTTGTTTCTTGTCACCACACCGTGTTGGTCATGCTTGTTGCGGAACACCCACTTGGTTCCTACAACATTTTGCTTTGGACGTGACACCAGGCTCCAAACTTCATTTCTCTTGAAGTTGTTGAGCTCTTCCTGCATGACCAACAACCAGTCCGGATCCTGCAAGGCTTCTTCTACCCTGAAAGGTAAGCATGAGCGAGTTGTTACTCCCTTACTGATATCATCCAGAATCTGATCCACTGGATGATTTCTTTGATTTTTTGTTCGGACTTGAGTTGTTGGAACCCGTGATGCTTCTTCCTCCATATCTTATTCTTCATGTGCTCCCCCTTGATCCTTCCCCTCTTCTTGAGGTACCTGTTCATCATCTTGAGTTGGGGGATGCACCACCGTAGATGAAGGTTGATCTTGCTCTTGTGGTTCCTGTGGTCGCACATCACCTATCGCCATTGTTTGCATTGCGGCCGTCAGAACCTCATCTTCATCTACATCATCAAGATCAACTTGCTCTCTTGGAGAGCCATTAGTCTCATCAAATACAACATCGCTAGAGACTTCAACCAATCCTGATGATTTGTTGAAGACCATATACGCCTTTGTATTTGAATCATATCCTAGTAAAAAACCTTCTACTGCTTTGGGAGCAAACTTTGAATGCCTACCTTTCTTTACCAAGATGTAGAATTTGCTCCCAAATACACGAAAGTAGGAGACATTTGGTTTGTTACCGGTTAGGAGTTCGTAAGATGTATTCTTGAGGAGGCGGTGCAGGTAGAGCCAGTTTATGGCATGGCAGGCTGTATTCATAGCTTCCGACCAAAACCGCTCAGGCGTCCTGTATTCTCCAGGCATCGTCCTTGCCATGTCAATTAGCGGCCTGTTCTTCCTCTCTACCACACCATTTTGTTGTGGTGTATAGGGAGCGGAGAACTCGTGCTTGATGTCTTCCTCAAGATATTATTTGACTTGAAGGTTCTTGAACTCAGATCTGTTATCGCTTCTTATCTTTTTCACCTTTAGCTCAAATTCATTTTGAGCTCTCCTTAAGAAGCGCTTTAGGGTTCCTTGGGTTTTAGACTTATCCTACTAAAAGAACACCCAAGTGAAGCGGGAAAAATCATCAATTATAACAAGACCATACTTACTTCCCCCGATGCTGAGATAGGCAACATGCCCGAAGAGATCCATGTGTAGGAGTTCCAGTGGTTCCATAGCTTTGAATTTTGTTGACAAGGGTCTTGAGCCTGTTGTACATTTGTGTTGGCTCTTCTCCCCTTATCATAGCGAATCTCCCCAGCTCACCTTCGACCAGTTCCATCTTGGTGATCATGGTGGCGTCATTACCCTCGTGAGAGATCTTAAGGGTATCCCAGATTTTCTTGGCATTGTCCAAGCCACTCACTTTGTTGTATTCATCCATGCATAGAGATGCTAGCAAAATAGTAGTGGCTTGGGCATTTTTATGTATTTACTCATTTATGAATACAGGATTATCAGTACTGTCGAAATGCATTCCATTTTCAACAATTTCCCAAATGCTAGGATGGAGGGAAAATGAGTAGTCCTCTCCATCGAAGTGTGGGGGTTTTCCAAGTGGAATAGAGAGTAAATGGGCATTCAAATTGTAAGAGATGCGAGAATAATCAAAGGAATAATTTTGATTAACCATTTTCTTTTTCGATGAAGAGTCTTCGTCGTCATCATCCCTTTGTGAAGAAGAGGAGGCGTCGCTATCGTAGTAGATGATCTTCTTAATGCACCCCTTCTTCTTTCCATCCCTCTTCTTGTGATTCGAGCCTGAGTCAGTGGGCTTGTCATCTCTTGGCTCGTTGAAGAGGGACTCCTTCTCCTTGTCGTTAATCACCATCCTCTTACCCTTAGGATCCATCTCTTCGGGCAGTTAGTCCCTAAATGAAGAGTATGGCTCCGATACCAATTGAGAGCACCTAGAGGGGGGTGAATAGGTGATCCTGTAAAATTCAACACTAAATAGCACAAACTCGGTTTATGAAATGTTAGTGAATTCAAACCAAGATGTAATGACAAGAGAGAAGTGACTTCTTCACTCAATTGCTCTTCACAAAGTGAGTATTGAACTTAGAGCAATTATCGAGTGAAAAGAAGATCGCACAAGAAAGCAACAAGTGACACGACGATTTTTATCCAGTGGTTCGGCCAAGTAGAACACTTGCCTACTTCCACGTTGTGGCGTCCCAATGGACAAGGGTTGCACTCAACCCCTTTCAAGTGATCCAATGATCAACTTGAATACCACGAATTTCTTCCTTATAGTTGTTTTTCCGTTTGTGAGGAATCTTCACAAGTTGGAGCCTCTCACCCTTACACTATTGATCACAACAAAAGCACAAGAGTAATGGAGGGAAAGAAACACACGCAAGAATCACAGCAATCCCACGCACAAAAGTCAAGACGTGAGCACACAAACACGGCGTAGGGAGTTTACAACTCAACAAGTGCTCAAATCTCAAACACGATCCGATTGCGTGGTTGCAGAGTCTAGGCATCTTAGGATGTTCAAGGGAGGCTTGGTGTTGTGCTCCATGTGCCTAGGGGTCCCTTTTATAGCTCCAAGGCAGCTAGGAGCCGTTGGAACTCCATTTGGAAGGCAATTGTTGCCTTCTGCCGACTGGCGCACCGGATAGTCTGGTGCACCACCGGACATGAACAGTACCCGATTTCTTTCCTCTTCTGGCGAAGCCGACCGTTGAGCCTTTGGTCCCCTTGGCGCACCAGACACTGTCCATTGCACATCGGATAGTCCGGTGTGACCAAGTGACCGTTGGCCCTAGCCACTTATCATTCGCTGATCGCGCTGCTGACCGTTGGCTTGGGAGCTGTTGGCTCACCAAACAGTCCAGTGTGCCACCAGACAGTCCGATGATTTTTAGCCACGGCACCCTCACTAATTCCCGAGAGCAGCGAGTTCGCTGCTGGACCAGCCTGTGCACTGGACAGTCCGGTGCACCGAAGGCTAGTCCAAGTTTGACTGGACTTAGCCAAAATTTCTCTAATCCAAATTCCTTTGACTTAACAAGGTTCCTAGCACTTAGAGAAAATATGTTAGTTCCAAAAACAATTCACTAAGGCCAGAGACATACATTGATTCTTTGATTTGCATCTCTCAACCACTTAGCACATATTAATTACAATAACATGTGTTGGACATCTAATCACCAAAACATTTATAGAAATGGCCCAAAGGCACATTTCCCTTTCACAAATAAAGTTTTGTTGTATATGAGAGCCGATCTTTGATTTTGCTCAAAAGGTGCTTGATGTGAACGAAAAGAAGGGAAGGTGTTTTTTGTAATCAGCTCAAAAAGCTACGAGCATTGGTTTCATCCACAACAAAGCAGACGACACACGAATGAAAGGTAAAATAGCATTACAAAGCATTTACAAATGTTTACAACTGTCCGATCACACTCAATTACAATTCTTTGTCAAATAATACACTTTTTTCACAAAGAACTTCCAAAAGTGTTTCTACAGATATTAACAAAGGGAACTTCCAAAGTCTTCTTCAATGCTTCAGGTCTAACTTCGGCTCACTAGCTTTTGGCATCGTCACCCTGAAGAATGACAAAGGCAAGGGTATTGAGGAATATGGTAAGAAAAAATATAAAATAAAAGTGTAAAGGTAAAGAGATTTTCTATACCCTGTTGAGGAGGTTTCGAGCTTCGTCTCCAGCCAGCTCTCGGCCACCCTTCGCCCATATTTGGGTGATAAATCTATTGCTGTGACGAAACCTTCCAAGTCATTAGGCCCACCTACAGTTGTCCTTGTCTAACGGACCTTGGACAACCCTGTAGATGTACATAATTACTTGACAAGTTCGGTATCTGTATCCTTTTCCTCGCCCAAGAGCATTTCACCCGTCACGCAGATATTACAACACATCGGAGGAACGAATAAGCGGAAGCAAATTACAATAACTTAATTTATATTTATCCAAATGTAGAGAGTGTGTAATTATTACATTACCAGGTTATAAGAGTGTATAGAGTAATATTATTACAGACTGGGGAGGCAAAAACTCCTCCCACATAAAAGTATATTGTTTTTCAAAAGGGAGGCCAACATCCTCCCGCAACCACTTCACTGCTGAGGTTCGTCCTTGGGCACCACCTTGGAGCAAAAATAGCAAAAGTCTGATGTTTCCCCACCTACAACAACATGGGTTCGAAAACCCTGAGTACGAAGTGTACATTCGCAAGTCTTACCCGTCAAAAGAAAGACTCTCAAGGATATGCTGGCTTAAGGGAGTCAAGGAGAGGCTTAACCAAGAATCAAGACTCTGTTTGCAAAAATGCTTACTAATAGTGGATCCTTAAAAATCCAGATTTATTAGCAAGTTAAGTCATTACCTGTTACTAGAGTTCTTTCTACCCTAGTTCAAGCACTTGGCCTATACTAGCCATCCTTTTATCAACCCCTTTCTGTTCCGTGGAATGTTACGTGTAGGGCAGTGACCAAGTCTTCATATCCGAGAAGTAACGGTGATCCGAATTGATTAATACCCAGCTGGGGATCTCCAATCACACGACATATGTAGCACTTAACCCTTGCATATGTCAACTCGCCACCGGGGTTCTTAAGACCAGACCGGGTTCACGCCAACCGAAAGCACAGATACACCACCGTCCAGCCTCTTGCCACGGAGGGTACACGCTACTCTCGCCATCTCTCCACTACCATTGTGTGTTGGCCTTTCTGGTATTAGTCTGCCCCAGGCAAAGCTTACCCATGATGAGGCATGTGACCAGTTAAAAGGTCCTCGATCAGCAAGCCTACATCGAGACGGTCCTTAATCGACTCAAACAGAGACACTACACCGAGACTCTCTTCTCGTGCAAGTCACTCGTCCGATCTCAGCTTTATCATTTCAAACCCAAAGTTTGGTACCTGGCAGAGGTACATCTTTTCCGATGTTGAACCCATCACGACCATGATGGATCCACCAGCAAGTTTTATTTTTGAAAACATCCCATCCACTGTGAAGCATCACCTTTTGTTTTAAAATAAAACCTTTGTTTTTTTCTAAAGCAGGACTAAGCATCAGAAGACCTTTTAATAAAACAGGTAATCAAGGAATGGTAAACAGTTTCAAGGAAGGAAATGCAGCAATTGGTTTAACACCCAACTCCTATCACCTAATGCATCATTCAAGTGATAAAGAGTTTTAAACAACAAGGAGGTGGCAAATGCACCAGGGCTTGCCTTGTGTTGTAGGAGAGTCAGGCTCTATTCCACAAATATCAAAATAAAAACAGTTCCCGGCAGGTGGATTTTCTATTGATGGAGCAGTCTCCTCTTCTTCAATAGTCACTTCTTCTTCGTTTTCTATATATAACCATATATAACCATGAATGCTCATGTGATGCTTATGAAAATGCAATGATAATAAAGATATACCAAGTTGTATCTTGAATACAACTTTCATTCACGGTGCACCAGGGAAACTAGGGTTCCTGGAGTTAGTACTTCATTTTCATAAGGCAGATACTACCTAGAAGACTAGGGTTTTGGGTTTGGGGATCAAACACTGTCCAAATCATGTCAAACTTCAACCAAGGTTTCTAAGTACTATATTAGACTTATCTAAAAAGTCTTGTGATTTTTGGAGTCACCAAGTACTCTCTAAAATTCCAAAGGTATATGTTTAAGCTCTTTTAAATACTGAATAATTCTTGGTTTGGGCTAAAAATCTTGGAACTATTTTTGTTAAATACTAGAGAAATTTAGGAGTCCAACAAAATTGGTCTCATATTTTTATCATTTTTCTATAATTTGCTATCAATTTCCTAAGTCTGGCAGGAAAAGAAAAAGAGAAAGTATGAATAGTAACTGGCTCAATTTAGCCCGATACGGCCCATGCCCAGGTGAAACGCGCCCGCGCGCGCGCCCGCATGGCGAATCGCACAAAGACCCCTGGCGGTTTGAATAACTGGTTAAGAGTCATGCGCACTATTTACTCGTGTCACTGACATTTACACCGAGACCCTTCCCTTTCTGTTTCTTCACAGTGTGTCTCCGGTGACGAGTGTGTCTCCGGCAAGCCGGTACTGGCCGAAGAACGCAATGACCGGCGCTCCGGTGCGGCTGACACCCAATTCTACCTATAACGATCATAACCCCTCAATCAATTGCAAGATTCCAGCTCATAATCGTTCTGTCCAAGGTGGCGATGGAAACCGGAGAAATCTTAATGTGTTCTGGGTGATTCAAGGCGGTCTAATTCAATCGGATGGTTCTGTGAGCAACAGGGGACATGAGGGAGGCTAGAACATCCCACAGAAGAGCACGAGCTAACCTATAGACGCCTGGCCACGGTGAGGTATTCATGGGTGCGGAAAACCGATTTGGGGAGAAAGAGGAATTAGAGAGCTATGGTCGCTAATCGGAGGAAGGAGCGAGTGCTTTGGCTTCGTGATTACCTAACAGAGCTAGCGGTGTGCTTAATTTATAGTGTTCAAGAGCGGTGGCTCCCAATTTTGGAATGGCGCGCTGACGGTCGGAGAGGAAGAAGATCACTGGTGGCTTAGTCGTGGCGCTTGCCGGTGCAACGATTCTAAAGTAGTGAGTCTAGGCATGTAACGGTTACTACCATGCGGTAAAGAGCTACGGTGTGGCATAAGTAAGGTCGCCAGAGCACCACGGCGACACCGGTGGTCCGGCCACAAGCGCAGTTGATAAGCTTCACCCCGCGACCAAATCCACTTCCCCACGAGATCTTTTTACTTCCCCGTTGATATCCACTGCAAGCCTAGCACGAATCACGGCGACCGGCACGAATCCGGGTGCAAGGTCACCGGCGGCGAGGGGGTGAATCTGAAGATCTTTTGCGCACTGTACCATGGCCAACATCTTCAGTGGTTCTGACAGCGTGATCTGTGGAGCCCTGTTCTCCATTTTCTATGTAACAACTTAGTAATCTCCCTGTAACAAAGTTATTGATCTATAATCCATCTTCAATTTTGCTATAGCAACCTTGATCATTCACTTTCTCAATCGAGCTTGAATCAGGTCTAAAGTTCATCAAAATTGACTGTCAGATCCATTTCAGGTTTCAGTGTTGACTGACAGCCCAACTTTAAACCTATTTATCCCCCATTTATGTACAACACTAGTGCTTAGTTGCTTAACAAAACTTGTACCCCTAACATAGCTTTACAAGTTTTCTATATTTATCTAGAGCAAAATCCTTAAGAATTTTGAGATATAGAGCTCCAAAGTTGACCCCATTCAACTGAATTCAGACTTAGGCTCATAGAGTTCATGGGGTACTTTTTGCAAATAAGTCCAAACTTCATCATTTGACTTTGAAATCCTCAAAAGTGAAAAGTACTTGATTTGTAATGTTCTAGTACTTTGACATTTGCACTTTGGTCCAAAAGTGCACAAAATTTACATCTACCCCCCTAGGGTTTTCATTAGGGTTTCTAGGGTTTGTTTTTAGGGTTTTGGGCACATTAGGGTTTTGATGCCACCAAAGTCCATCAAATGTGATGCCTTATGATCATTTCTCAGGTCTTTGGGGGTTTTAACTTATTTGGGCTTCACTTATATCCATAAGCCCAATTTAGGGTTAAGCACTCATCAAGTCACATCAGTACAATTTAGTTGAAATTTTTACATAGTGAATGCACTCTAGGTGTAACAAACACATGATATGCCAATGTTCATGATGTTATGGTCAAGTTTTAGTGACAGTAACACCAGAGGTGTTACAATTGCCTATGCTTCTGGCTTCAGCCGGAATATCAATTAGGTCAGATGGCGACAGACTGGAGTTTGGCCTGTTGATGGCTCTTACATGATTGCATCCAGCTTACATGAAAGCAGCAACCGTACCACGAGAAGCCACTAGTGCATAGAAATCACCGTGGCCAGTTATGACTTCATCGAGGACGTCAACTTCTTTTTCAACATATTCAAGAGCTTCGAGAATATCTTTGGTAACTTCTTCAGATACGACTCCGACAGAATTAAAGATCCCCTTCAGCCGAGCAATATATTGAGTACCGAAACCAGCATTTATCCCGAAGATTTTTGACTATTTCGCTCAGTTTAACATTCTTTTCAATTTCTGCTTCAATTCTCGCATTCAGCGCCTTGGACTCGCGATTGAAGCGATCCGAGTTCTTTTCCAAAAGTGTCCGAGCTTCTTCCAGCTCTTTGCTCAATTTTTCATTTTGAGAATGCGCTTCGGTGATTGAGCCTTCGGCTGAACGCAGCAGGCTATCTTTTTCCTTCAAAGAATCTTCAAGTTTTTTAATCATATCTTCAAAGCCTTCGATAACAATTTTATTTTTTCTATCTTTGTCATCTTGCTACATCTTCAAGGCCTTGCTCGGCAACAGACTCTGAAAAACGAATTAAAGTTAGAATACTTAAATTGGCACAAAGATACCAATAATGAGTTGTAAAAGAATCTTACTTTAAAGTGTGAGTAAAACAAGCTTCCAATAATATGTTGTCGTCTATAGCAACTGATGTCCTTTTCTAGCTTCGGGAATCCAATGCTCTTTGATAAAGTGCTTATGATTTTAGCCCCGGTGCGGTCGCGAATGCATCCTAAAATCTCTTCATTGACCCCGCCGAAGAGCATGGATCCGGGCTGGTAGCCGCAGGATATCGCAAACTCCTTTAATTCTGATATGTCCTCTTTAGAAAGTTGTTGTCCACCCAGGTGCCGAAGGTCGAAATTCTTATCTTTCGAAGAGGTTTCTTCAATTCTCTTTCCCTTATCAGAAGGTGTTGCGACTACATATTTTTCAGCAATCACATCCGATATCAGTTTGTCGATTTCCGACATTGTGGTTGCAAGATTATCGGCCTTCGGCTCCGGCAGTATCTTCAGCATCGACGGACATAATAGCTTTATCCGCCGAAGCTGGGGGAAGGGTCTGTTCAATAGCTTGCATCACATTCATCATCCACCGTTACTTCTGTCCCCCCGGCTTTCCCCTCGGTAGCTGAAGCAGTTTCCTTTGACTGCAAGAGGTTAGTCAGATCTAATCTTAGAGGACTTAGCATTGTGAATGGGATGGGTTCAGTCATTACCTTCAAAATTTCTGAAACCTCAGCAGCAGAAGGCGAAGGACCTATAGTCTTCTCTGGCACATCTTGTACCTTCATCTCCACAGAAGATATCCTGATGAGTTTTTGTTTCTTTGGAGCCGAATCCATTTGGCTCCGATAGAGTTTTTTTGCTTCTTTAAAGCTTTCTAGTCTTCCTTGACTGATCGGATGGCCTGTCTATTCAGAATGCTGACAACTCTTTTCCTTTTAGCTCCTCCAGCCCCTTCATCAAGTCTCTTGTAATCAGGATACTCAAAATTCAGAGCGTTCATCACACGGTTCAACCTTCATTTTGGACAGGTGCCGAAGGCAGCAGTCATCAATTGATCCTCTTTCTTCATATAATTTCCAAGAATTTCATTGCGCATAGTTTCTATTAATTTTAGCCATTCATTGCACGGTTTGCTGAATCTTTTCTAAAACTTAAACCGGTAATGAAGCCGAACAAACTCATACTTTTTCCCTTCTTTCTTCTTCGGCATTCCCCAACCGCTAAAGGTCGGAAATGTCCTGTTCACCAAGTATTCTTGCACTAAGTCTCTAGTGCTGATGTGCTCAGCCACGACACTAAACTCCACTTTGGCCAACTAGCAAGGAGACCTCAACTGCATATTGCACAATGGTCGAGTCATGCCAAAGTTCAATCTCAACAGACTCATCACCACGCTCATGAGCTTCTCCCTTTTCTTCTCGTCAACTTTCACATAAAACCACTCGTTTGTCCACCCAGTCGGCCATTTGGTGCGGTAGCCTATCACAGGGCCTTTGTGTCCTTCCTGTATGCAAAGTTGTAGCATCCGAAGTTCTTGTGTAGGCCATCGGCTCTTGCCTTCGTCTGATAATGAAGCTCGTGCACCCAACAGAACCCTTTGGCGTTGGCACTTTTTCCTTGGCTTCAAAGAGCCTAGATATACACGCTAAGCCTAACAATGGCGTTGGGGGTCAGCTGGTGAAGGTAGATTTCAAACTTTTTCAAAACTTCACCTATCATCTCATAAAGGGGGGACCGAAGTCCTGCCCTGAAGAAGCTCTTGAAGACTACAACTTCATCTTCTTTCGGCTCTGGAATCATCTCCTCTACAGCAAAATGAACCAGTTCATCATCATTTTCTCCAAAATATCCTAGCTTCTTCATTAGAACTAGATCCTCAACTTTAATTGTGGATCTTCCGAATTCAATATGGTTGGGCTTAGTCGGACATAGGATAGTATCAAAATCCCCACTTTCATTTTCACTCTCAGCCTCAGCCACGGTCTGTTCAGCTTCGGCATTAGTAACACCTTTGGCAATAGTTTCTTCCTGCACAACCAACCCAAAACGCCTCATCATTTCTGAGATGGGAGCTGTCTCAGTCGTTTCAGTCTCATCTCCCTCGCGGGTCACCCTAGCGGTTGATCTCACTCTAGCCATTTTGTTGTTCAGACTCTAGCAAATGAAGTTACGCTTGAGCGGTGAAATGCTTGGTCGAAGCGTAATGCAGAAAGCTTTAGCTTCGGTGAAAATATTCAATAGCACAACGGCGCAATAGCAATGAATTTTGTGGTAACTTCTCACCAACTTGTCTGTTTATATAGCCCTGCAGGAGAAGAAGGCGAACCGCCAAGACGCTCGTGCTGATTGATTGGTGGACCAGTAAGTGCTATGAATATTTTATTTGTTTTTTATAACAAGCTCAAGGAAGGTGTTTTTTGAACCTTCGGCATTCCGAAGCCTTCGTACTTTTCGCGGATAGAGCTCGTTATGAAAAAAAATGATCTAGCACCGCGAAGGGGCTACTGTTGGGGGTCTTCTTCTCTGTCGAAGGTCCTCAAGACAAAGACATCATCGGCAAAGTGATTCTGAGGACTCTCTCTCTCTCTGTCCAAGGTCCTCGAGACAAAGATCTTGTCTAGAGGCAACGATGGCGAGTACTGAAGTTGTCACCAGCTTCATCTTAGACCAAACCGAGGAGGAAAAGACTAGCTAGTCCCTAGTGATTTATGTTACGATTATGAACACATGTTAAGGTTATAAATGTACTTTTACCTGGGCTGTGTCCCGTGCCTATAAATATGTGAACAATACCCCCGTACTGTTCACGCTGGATTGTAATTGCTCTCACGTCAGCACCTTCGAACAAGCCAAAGGTATCAATGTAATGTAAATTTTGTTAATGTTCATGTATACATTATGAAATGCACATATGAATGAACCAATGGTTTACATTCATTATCTCTATATACTCTTATTCTCATGAATGATGAAGGCATGTCCTTTATGACCTTCGTCTGAAGATCATTATATCTAAGAGGAGATAATTCTTTGAAGGGCGAAGGTCCTTAATCCTTAACTATTGTGTTGCCTTGTTCTTAATTCACAACATTTGAGAACAAGTGACCAACAATAGGGTGTTTACGATTTTTGCAGCGGCGCGATCGGGGATACATTCCAAAATTTCCTCGTCCACACTGCCAAAGAGAATGAATACAGGCTGGTAACCGCCAGATACAACAAATTCTCTCAGCTCCGAAATGTCCTCTTCGAAAAGCTACTGGCCACCCAAGTGTCATAAGTTGAAGCTTTTACTTTCTGAAGAGGCTTCTTCAGTGTTCTTTCCTTTTTGATGCCAAAGTTTCAGGTGCAATCACCCCCTCGATATTCCTCTCAGGCTCCACACTAGTAATAATTCTATCAATTTCTGATAAGATGGTCCCGAGAGGACCGCCACTACTTTCGGCCTCTCAAGGCGCTTCAATAGCTTCGTCAGCGGTAGAGGGGGCAATTCTCTTCTGTATTACCAGTTGGGGGTATCGAGGATGGATCTCATCATAGTAATCATGTGATGCTTCTTCTGGGCATTCCTCCCCCCAGCGTCGAAGGACCCTTTTCGGTTCTTGCTTCGGTGACTTCCCTAGCACCTTTTCCTTTGGATGTAACAAGCTGGTTAGCTCCGATCCTAGAGGATTTAGCATGGCGAAAGGCAAGGGTTCAGTCATTACCTCTAGGATTTCTGTCACGCCAATGGAAGATGTCGAAGGAGTTTCAACAGTATGCTTTAGTGGAGAAGACTTCTCTTCCTTAGAGCGTTTGATTCCATAGTTTTTCGTTTCTTGGATACCGAAGGTTTCGGCATCATCTTAAGAATTTTAGTTTCTCTGGAAACCTTTGGTCTTTTTGGTAACTTCTTCTTTTTATCCTTCTCGATGGATCTCATTTCATGTCTTTTCAGAATGCTTACAACCCTCTTCTTCTTTACTCCCCCAGCCTCTTCGTCAAGTCTGTCATAATTAGGATATTCGAAGCCAAGGGCGTCCATCACTCGATTTAATCTTAGTTTCTCCTGAGTGCCGAAGGCAACAGTCATCTACTAGTCTTCTTTCTTAGTATAGTTCCCAAGAATTTCATTGAACATTGTTTCGATCACTTCTAGCCATTCGGCACAAGGGTCGCTCAAGCTTATTTCCTTCGTTTTCCTCTCCAGCATTCCCCATCCGCCTGATGTCGGGAAAGTTTTATTTGCCAGATATTCTTGCAGTAAATCCCGAGTACTAATGTGCTCGACCACAACTATGAATTGAACCTTAGCTAACTGGCATGGGGAGTCGAGTTGCATATTGCACACTGGTCTTGGCATGCCGAAGCTCAGCTTTAACGGACTCATTACTATACTCATTAGTTTTTTCCATCTTCTTCTCATCAGCCTTCACATAGAACCACTCGTTGGTCCAGCTAGTAGGCCATTTAGTACGATATCCAATCACTTGGTCCTTCGTGTCCTTTCGATAGGCGAAGTTGTAGCATCCAAAGTTCTTGTGGAGGCCGTCTGCTTTGCCTTTGGTCTGATAGTGGAGTTCGTGCACTCTGCAGAACCCTTCGGCATTAGCACTCATTCCCTGACTCCGTAGAGCCCAAATATATATATATTGAGTCTGACTACGGTGTTTGGAGTGAGTTGATGAAGATAAATTTCAAATATTTTTTTAAGACTTCACTGATCATCTCGTACAGAGGAAACTGAAGCCCGGCCTGGAAAAAACTTTTGAAAACTATAACTTCATCATCCTTTGGCTCCGGAATTACTTCGTCCCTAGCAAATCTTATCAGTCCATTGTCATTATTCCCAAAATACCCAAGCTTCTTTATTAAAACTAGGTCCTCTGCTTTTACAGTAGATTTTCCAAATTCAACATGACTGGGCTTGCTTGGACTCAAGATACCATCGTCTTCCTCATCATCACTACCAGCTTTAGCACCAACATTTCCAACTTCGGCATTAACACTACCTTTCTCTGGAAAGGGTCCTTCTCCCTCTTGAACAACCAATCCATAATGCCTCATAACCTCCGAAATTAGAGCTGTCTCAGTGGTTTTGGTCTCTCCACCCTCATTTGTCAGTCTAGCAGTAGTCCTAATCCTAGCCATTTGAGTTCTTAAGATGAAGCTAACTTTCGATTGTTTTGATGCTTGTTCGAAGACCAGTTGACGAACGCACAGAGCACAACATAACTTTGGCTTCAGTAAAAATTTTCAGCAACACAACGATGCGATAGCAAGGTATGCTGTAATAACTTCTTACCAACCAATCTGTTTATATAGTCCTGCAGGTGAAGAAGGCAAACTGTCGCGCCACTCATACTGATTGATCGGTGGACCAACGCAGGCCATAACTTTTTATTCGTTTTTAATAACAAGCTCAGAGAAGGTGTTTTCAGACCTTCGACATTCAGAAGCCTTCGTGTGTTTTGTGGATCGAGCTCATTATGAAAAAAATACCTAGCACCGGGAAGGGGCTACTGTTGGGAGTCTCCTTCTCTGCCGAAGGTCCTCAGGATAAAGAAATCGATTGTAATTCATTTTGACAAAGATACATTAAAGGAACTGAGTGCCGAAGCTGTAACAGACACGTAGGAAAAGCAGCGAAGCTTCGGCAAGGTTTAAAGCTTTGGCTTAAGATGATCACGAAGGTCATACATGAAATCAAGCCAGCAATGAAAAGACCTGTTTATCCTTGATATTTGTATTAGACCAATGTGTAGATATCAGGGTCATAATTGTACTTTTGCTTGGGCTGCGTCCCATGCCTATAAATAGATGAATAGTACCCTTGTACTATTCACGCTTTTATTTAGAAGGTTGTATTCGCATTTTCTCCTTCGAGCAAGCCAAAGGTACAAATGTAATATGCAGATTGTATCACTTTATTAACATATAAAACATATATCATCTCTATTTTGACATATAATGTGAAATGAATGCTTGTTATAATATTACATTGTAATATTATTCATATGAAAATGAAGACCTATTCTTCATGACCTTCGTTCAAGATCCATTATCTTTGAAAGAAGATAATGCTACGAAGGACGAAGGTCTTTAACGTTTAATATTTGTGTTGCCTTGCTTTTGATTCACTGCAATTGAAAGCAAGTAACCAACATGGGCGACTACAGAGACTCCGATGCCGAGGCTCCTTGTAGCGGCGCCTAGGGGACCCATGGGGTAGAGTCGGAGGACACTAATGGTCGTATGTGGCTATGCCCTGACCTGTTGTTAGACACTCTTTCATCCCACTAGTGTGTTGTGACGTCATCCGAGATGGTGCGTGCGTGTGCGGCGACGTGCCTTATCGTGGCTGGCGCGGGCTAACAGTGTCGGTCTTGCCTCCACGTCAGCTAGGGTATAGGCGTGCTCCTGCCATGCGCATGACACGAGGATATGGCACTGGGGCCCACCAGTGTACTAACCCCCTTCGTTGGCCTTTGCTTCTCGGCCTCGCTGAGTTGCTCAACAAGATTTGTTTGTTTAGTCCATCTCGTAGAGTTGCTCGGCATGACATGGTGAGCCGATGCACCTCGCTAGGTTGGCTGGTAGGACTTTGGTCGGTCGGTCTGCCTCATAGAGTTGCTCACACGGGACCTTGGTCAGCCGGTCCGCCTCGTAGAGTTGTTCGGTGGGAGTACCCATCAAGCTTCTATGATGTAAACTCTTGGAGAAATAATGAAAGTTTTCATTATATTACTCTTTCAACTAAAATAACTCAAAATTAAAAAAAGAGCAAGATAATTAAAAATTCAAAGAACGGCAAGGCAAAGCACAAAATGCAAGAAGGGCAAGGCCAATGGGGGAATAACTAGCTAGCTGCAACAAAATTAAAGTTGCCATCTAAGATTGAAGCCACGTTCTAGTTATCTAACCTAATCAAATCATCTCATGTAGACTTCGAATCTCATCAAGCTCCTTATTAAGGTTCTGTTTGGTATGGCTCCAACTTCAAACTCTAGACTGGAGTTAAGTGGAGCCAGCCAAACACCTTAACTCTACGTTTTATTGGAACAACCTAACTCCATGGAGTTGGTGTTGCTCTAGTTCATTTTTAATCTGAAGTTTGGAGTACCCCTTTTTCAGCTCCAAACTATTCCAAAATATACGTAGATACAGAGTTCGTATTATTTACCCACCAATACAATGGATTACACAAAAAAATGTTTCATTTCTTTATGATTCAACCCTATTCTTTTCTTTCTTCCTGCAAACGCCGATTCCCCAGTGCGCTCCCTCGAATTCCACTACTCAGGCATGCACCGCCGTCCCGCTGCGCAGCACGCGGGACCGTGAGGCCTGACGCCGGCGTGTCCTACGCGCCCCACGCCAAGGCGTATGCACCGCAGATTCCAGCGCATGGGCGAGCGCGGCCCTCGCCGTGGCGGTCACCTGCTTGCGATCTTGTGGCCCCGCCTAGAACTTGCTTGCGTGCGTGACCAGACTAGCAGCCAATCGCGTCTCCTCTAGTTGCTTTGCGTGCATGAGCAGAATAGCGTAGCAGGCTAGCAGTCATCGCCTCTCCTCTATAGGTGTCGTGCTTTACTGGTGTGCATTTTCTTTTCAGTTTTTTCATCCTCTGATAGCCAAACACCTCTTCCCAACTAGCTCCAAGCCTCCAACTCCATATAAAGTCTGCTTCACCTAAAATTCTAGAGTGGAGCAAAATTATAGGGTCTAAGGCTGTCTCCAGCAACGTCCTCTAAATTCTATCCCCTAAAGGAATATTCTCTGTCCTTTACAGCACACTCTAAAAGATTATGTCCTCTATATATTCTCTGTCTCCAGCAATGTCCCCTAAATCCGGTCCTCTAAAGCTACAGTAATAACAGACTTTCTTTTTTCCATTGATTTAGTTTTTTTATTTGTTCACATTTTAGTTTTTACACAGAATAATCTCTATTTTATAGAACCAAACAACTAAATGATTGTAGCTAGAAAAGAACTTTCATATTGAATAGATAATTTGACTATGAATATCTGCAAGGAATTCTCCTGACTGACCTTCTCGAGCTCATCCTGCTTTTCCATTATGAAATCATCAAGTTAGGCAAAACCAAAACAAAAGAGATTGGATACAAGCAACGAAACCCTAACCTGTGCAGGAGCACAACAATCGTTGAGCTATGCTTTGTCTTCCTTGAGTTCGCTGACCAAATCTTACATGGCTGCATCATCAAAATAGAACAAAAAATTTGAAGTCTGCAAAAAGAACAAGCGCTTTGCCCCAAAACCCTCCCTCCTATCCCATCGGCTCCAGGGACGAATCCAGAAGCTTCTAGACGCTGCTCTGAGCGGGATCGACGATTTTTGTTGCAGATCGAAAGCACACGACGCCATCCTGTTGGGGTGTCGGTCTTCTGCGTCGTCATGACCACGTAGTCACACGCCTCCAGGTGGACCCCCAGCTCGAGCACGACCGCCGCAAAGTTCTTCCTCGTCATCTGCTTCGTCGCCGCTGCCGCGGAGATTGAGCGAGGCAAGGAACCGAGCGTTGCTAGCGGAGATTGGGGGCTTGTTGTGCATGGATTGGATGGGGATTCGAGGGAGCGTGCACAGCCAAGGAAGGAGAAGTTTCGCCAAAGCAGGCAGACTCGCCTTCGTCGGAGAAGAACCCCGAAGACGATGTGCTGCACGACGGGCGCGAGAGGGTTCTAACTTCCGAGCAAGCGCGGGAGCGAAAGGGAGGAGACGGCGCGAGAGTGATAGCGGGCGGTAGCGTGACCGCCACATTTGGAGGACGACGAAGGCACGCTATATTTTAGCGAAGGTTTTACCGTGTGTTGCTGGAGTCGTAGCGAATGTCTCCATCCGCTATATTTAGCGTACAGATCCATTTACCGCTCCTTGCTGGAGACAGCCTAAGACCTGTTGATTCCTGCTGCTTTCCTCATGTTTCCTATTCCTACATATGTGGACATGTTCCTCTTTGAGTAACTTCTCATTGCCTCTGTGTCTTTCTATGGTCTATATGCAGGAACGTCTTGTCAACACATTCTAAAAATAAATTATTATTGCCACATTTTTGATGGTTCATTGCTAAGCACAATTCAAGACCTGACAATGCACATCAGAGAGGTGACATAATTAAAAACCAGGAAGCTCAACGCCATGGCACTAAATGATATTTAGAAAATAGACTCATTAGCATGCAAAACTCTCATTATAAAAATAAAAGTTTTTACTCGATCTATACTCATATGGATCAACTACTGGGAATAAACCACATTTATATACAAACTATCCAGTAAGTTTAAGCTCAAATATTGTATAAATAAAAAAAACTCCGCATTATTCCTAAGCTAAGGTACCACAAATTTATCTATGAATAAACCATGAAGTAAGCAATAATAGAAACGAGAGATGAGAGGATAAAATGTTAACTAGTAGAACTTTAGGATGGATGGATGAATGAAATTATCATGGCAAATCATTGGAACAAAAACTAGGTATGAACATTTCACCAAGCAAGAATAGAGAACTTTGATTTGAATGGTAGCAAGAACAGAGGCTAATGGCTCGGGCTATAGGAGAGAATAAAAGGTGGATATATAGTGTAACACCCACTTTGTAATTTGCTGGAAATAATACCAATAGAGAAACAATTTCTCTTTATGTGAGTTTGATCTTTATGCATCATCCCATGTGAACACCATATTCAAAAGCAAATAATTAATAAAAAAATATATGCCATTAAAATTTTGCATCATGCTGGGATTTTCTTTTGTGTGCACATGGTGACAAAATAAAATAATAAATGTGACAAGAAAAATATTAAAGTCCAAAGTGGAATTTAAAAATCCAAAAGGAATTGTAGAATTTAGAAAAGAGAAGAAAATAAGAATTTTGTGGATAAAAATGAGTAAATAAAAATATATTGTTCCTCCACTAGAAGCTTGAATTTGTACACTTGACACAATGTTGAAATTAGTATTCAAAATTCAAATTTAAATTCAAAATAGTTAAGAATAAAAGAAAACAAGAAAAGAAAATAGAAAAAAAAACAAAAAGAAAAAGGAAAACTAGCTAATTGGGCCGCAGGACTGGTTTTGGCCCACCTCCCCGTTGTCTCCCGGCGACCCATCTCCTTCGCGTTCGCGCGCCGACAGGTGGGCCCGGATTGCAGCCTCCGCGGGCGCGCGCGTTAAGTCAGCCATCGGCCACTTACTCGCTGTCGCTGGGGCCCCACTGGTCAGCACCGTTTCCCCTCTCAGCTGCCGTTCACTCAGCTCTCTGAGCTTGGGCCCCGCTTGTCAGGACCGCGCCTCGCCGCACCGTGCGGATCGCAACGATTTCGCGCGAGAAGCTCGCCGGAGATCACGTAGCCTTGCGGACCATCCGCGCCGGTCTTTGGGCAAGGCCATAAATACATACCCCAGGCACCCCGTGCCCATGTTCGTCGTTGCCGCACAGAGAAACCGTGAGGAGTCGAGTGTTGTGTGCCGCCGCGAGTAATCCTTGCAAAGCCGTCGATTCGGTCCTCGGTGGGGTGTCCGCGGGCTTCATCTGGCCGGTAGGGAGGCATCCGTGGCAATAGCACTCGGAATCCGTCGCTGGCATCGCCGGAATTCCTCACCGTACTTCATCTTCCGCTGCGCGCCGCGGGCAGGAGACTTTCGCCATTTAATCGAGGTACTAACGCCATCCACGTGTTCGCATTATTGTTCAGTAGATTTAGCGTTAGCTAATTGAATTTTGGACGACCCTAGCGCGTGGAATTGTTCGTCGGCGTTCATCGTCGCGGCGGGGTAGCGCGGTGCCGCCTGGGTGCGCTCGGGTTAGGGAAGAATCACGTGGACCGTGGATCTCACGATATACGGCCGCGATTAGATCCTGGGTAACGATTCCGACTCGGGTAGCGGTAGCCGTTGATCTAGATCCGAGGGTTGCGGCAAGATCTCGGCTTCATTAAATTCGAGTCGTTGGATATAGATCAGAGCGCTCGTGACGCATACCGGTTCGGGTTGGTCAGATTTAATCTGGGGCGTCCGTTCCTAATCTGACGGCTAGGATCATCGGATACCCCTTCGGTCTGGATATTTTTCTAAAGAACCCTCGGACTTTAGTGAAATCAACCTGCCGTCCTAGATCACTGTGCGCTGTGTCTTAGGAGTTTTACTCCGTGGCCCCTGCGTTTTCCAGGATTTGAGGCCCAGTCCAGAACATAATAAAATCAGGGAAAATGAATTATAAATAGATTTTTATTAGGAAAATAATTGCTAGAACTTCAATAATTCGTAGAAAATGCATATGAACTCCAAATTACTCCATTCCACTTTCTAAATTTTTGTAATTTAATTCTCTATCACTTAGTGTCTCTGTTTTATCATGACAACAGTAAGAAAATTAATCCCACACTTAATCCTATTTTAAACACATAAAACCTTTGGAAATTCATAACTTAAATTCTATAACTCCAAAAATTATGATTTCTGTCCCTAGAATTTTATTTTAATATGTAGAACATTTCTGTGTATTTGGTTTATATGTTTGGTGTAATGTTAATTTCTCTATATGCACTGTGCTTGTTTGTATTGTGGCGAGTAGAAGAGCCCGTTGCTGAGGACCCTGGTGAGCAGCAGGTTGAAGTAGCTGAGCAGGAGCTCATTGAAGGCAAGTTGTGCCCTTGACCACTTTTTACCTAATAATGTTCTTTAATATCACTTATCCATGCATAGGTTAATTTTGATGGGACCCAATAGGTCATCCTAGATTGTTTATCTCTTTACCTTGTTTACCCCTGAATCACTTGGGTAGTTTGCTATTGCTTTACATGGTTTTGGGATAATCATTTATTACCTCTATGTTCCAATTCTTTTTGTTATTCTATTTATGTTCATGTTGAGATCATTAATGCTAATTGGAACATAGAGCTTAACTTGAGTAACACGTGCCACCACAAGGGTTTAATGGGACGCCCTTGGCTGATTAACTAGGAAAGCTAGTGGAGGTCTACCTTACCCGAAAGGGGCAAGGGCAGTAGGGGAGTGGTCAGTGTAGGGAGGTCCTTGGTTGATTTTGCTGCGATGGCGGTCAGACAAGAACCCTGCATTGGAACTTCCTATAAACTGTAGCGGGTTTTCTGAAGCTAGTGGAACTTTGTAAAGGCCTCGTAGTGCTACCCTGCCTCGCCTCCTCGGTAGAGGTGTATGGGAAGTCGCGATCCCTTGGCAGATGGGTAACATGACTTGTGGGTAAAGGGTACAACCTCTGCAGAGTGTAAAACTGGTATACTAGCCGTGCTCGCGGTCATGAGCAGCTCAGGACTCTCTGATGTTTAAATTATGGAACTTAAATTCAATTTTGTCATTTGCATTGCATGGGTTTATTATTAATTTGTTCAATTACTTTACTTAAGGTTTGGTATTTACTTACACTTAGTAACTGCTAATAAAAGTTTGACCAACTACTTAAAAGCAATGCTCAGCTTTAACCCCTGTCATTGATTAGCCTTACACACCACATGAACTCACACCTTTGTGAGTTTATGTCCACTGGTTCCCCACAACTTGTTGAGCTATGATCATGTGTGAGCTCACCCTTGCTGTCTCACACCCCCCCACAGGAGAAGAGCAGGTGGTTCAGGAGGAGCCACAAGGCGAGGAGTATGATCTGATCTAGGTGGCGTTTCTCAGTTGACATTGGCACCGACGATCCTTAGTTCGTTTTATCTTTATTATTTTATTTTGTAATAAGTCTTCCGCTATGTAATAAATACTCTGATGTTTTATGACATTTATCTCTATACACTCTGTTATTATATATGTTGTCTTCTTGGCGCATGTATGAGATGCACCTAGCTTTGTTCCTTAAAGCCGGGTGTGACAGAAGTGGTATCAGAGGAAATGTTGACTGTAGGACGAGACCTAGATAGAAATGGACAAACCCTTTCCTACTTACCTTACTCTGACTCATTCTATACTCATCTCATCTTGATCTTGTCTCACCTTCTGCTAATCTACTCTGGTTAATCTTATCTTTTCTACTCTAAGACAAGATGGATTTCACACCTTGGAATCCTACCACTATGATCTTTTTAAGATATAGGGAACCTAAGACAAAATTTAAAACTACTTTCTTTAAAAATGTTGTTTGATTGTTCTGATGTTAAATGTCTGATTTGCTTCTTTGATTGATTGATATATTATATATGGACATCTTAGCATGTACCACCATAAGGTATTGAATTAGCTATGGTAGGTAAAATATTAATCTGCTTAGCTAATAAAATTCCCCAAAGTAACCTGATTTGTAAATATCTGCCTTGTTTACTATTTTCTTACCATATGTATCTAACTCAGATGGTCAATACCAGGCGGGGTGGTGGAATTGATTTGCCTCCTAATCGACACACTCGGTGGATATACAGACGACCCCAGCCACAGCCTGCAGAGATGAATCCTCCTAATCCTCCACCAGGCGGAGTTGACCCACTGGTGGCTGCTCAGATGGCGGTGATGTAGCAAATGGCGGACACTATGGCTGATATGCGTGCCCAGATACAGCAAGAACGCCAGAAGATGCGTCAGGAAAGAGAAGATATACGACAGGAGTTGCGCCAGGAGCGAGAGGAGATACGCCAGGAAAGGAGGGCGCAACAACAGCAGCTGCAACAGCAAATGCAGCAGCAACAGCAACAAGTACCACTGCCTCCACCTCCACCACCACCAGTTCCACCCCGTGATAAGCATAGGGAGTTCATGAGTCATAAGCCACCTACATTCGCTAGCTCACCTGATCCACTGGACGCGGATAATTGGCTGAAGTCCGTTGAGAAGATGCTGAATATTGCACAATGCACTGACCGAGAGAAGGTTTTATATGCTTCTGGACGTCTGACAGGTCCTGCTGCTGACTGGTGGGATTCATATACTGCTGCCCACGATGCTGCTGATACTATCACTTGGGCAGAGTTCAGTACACAGTTCCGGAATTATCATATACCAGCTGGATTAATGAAGATTAAGAAGAAGGAATTTCTGTCGCTGAAGCAAGGAAGTATGTCAGTCAGCGAGTACCGCGACAAGTTTATTCAGTTATCCAGATATGCCCCTGATGAAGTTGCTGAAGATGAGAGGAAGCAGGAGCATTTTATTGAAGGACTTAATGGACCCCTGCAGTATGCTCTAGTGGCACACACATTTCCATCATTTCAGAGGCTGCTTGATAAGGCCCTGGCTATTGAACACAAGCGTGTTCAGTTGGGAGATTTGAAAAGAAAGGCTATATCTCAAGGACAAGGAAGCAGCAGTGTTCGTCCTCGCTACAGTTCACCTTAGGGTACACCAGTTCGCACTGGCGGAGGCCAGCGCCCAGTTCAGCAATCACCACTGAGGACTCCACCTCCTCGACAGGCTACCCCCACTGGCACCCCGACGAAGTTTTCAGGACAGAGTCCAGGCACTACTTGTTTCAAGTGTGGGAAGACTGGTCATTATGCAAATGTCTGCCCATAGAGGATTGCTACTACTCCAGTTCAGAATAGGCAGCAAACTCCAGGATCTGGCAAAGGATATTCTACTGCCAAGGTTAATCAAGTCAGCGTTGATGCTACTACGGATGGTGGGGACATCGTACTTGGTATGTTTTATGTTAATGCAATTCCTGCAACCATATTATTTGATTCTGGTGCTACACATTCATTCATGTCTGCTAGATATGCCAACACAAATGAAATACCACTGCTAAATATGAGAAAACCAATGATAGTAATTACACCTAAAGGGCCTGTTGAGGCGAATCAAATGACACGTAGATTGACATTGACCATTATGGGTAGAGAATTTGGAGCTACTGCTATAATATTAGAGTCAAGCAGTATAGATCTGATCCTGGGTATGTCATAGCTAAGAAAGGCAAAGGCCGTTATAGCATGTGGTAGAGGTACCGTAGAACTCACTACCACTAAAGGAGAAAGATTTCAAGTTAATATTGCAGTAACCTCCTCATCCATGCGTGCAATGTTCTTTATACCTGAGGAGTTTGTTGGTGACAACATCCGGGTGGTTAGAGATTTTTCGGATGTCTTTCCAGAGGAGTTACCAGGGATGCCACCTGAGAGAGAAGTTGAGTTTGTTATTGATCTCCTACCTGGAATCGCCCATATTTCTAAACGGCCATATAGGATGTCCGTAGAGGAGTTGAAGGAACTTAAGAAGCAGTTAACTGAGTTACAAGAGGCTGGGTACATTCGTCCGAGTTCCTCGCCGTGGGGAGCACCGGTTCTGTTTGTACAGAAGAAGGATGGATCGCAGTGGATGTGTGTAGATTATAGATCTCTTAATGATGTTACTGTGAAGAACAAGTATCCGTTGCCCCGTATTGAGGATCTATTTGATCAGATGAGAGGTGCTAGAGTATTCTCGAAGATTGATCTCCGATCGGGTTACCATCAGATGAGGATTAGACCATCGGATATTCCCAAGACGGCTTTCTCGACTCGATATGGATTATATGAGTTTACTGTTATGTCATTTGGATTAACCAATGCACCAACATATTTTATGAATTTGATGAACAAGGTGTTTATGGAGTATTTGGACAGATTCGTCGTGGTATTCATCGACGATATTCTTATCTATTCCCAGAGTGATAGCGATCATGAGGAACATCTGAGATTGGTGCTACAAAAGCTATGAGATAACCAACTATATGCTAAGTTCAGCAAGTGCGAGTTTTGGATTGGCGAGGTGCCATTTCTTGGTCAGATCATATCCAATGGAGGAATATCAGTGGATCCTGCTAAGGTTAAGGAGATAATGGAGTGGAGAGTACCCACTACAGTTACTGAGATTCGAAGTTTCCTGGGACTAGCAGGATATTATCGGAGATTTATTGAAGGATTTTCTAAGATTGCTAAGCCTATGACTTCGCTTTTGGAGAAAGGAAGAGAATTTAAATGGGACAAGAAGTGCCAAGACAGCTTTGATCTATTGAAGAAGAGGTTGATGTCGCCACCAGTATTGGTTATGCCAGATCTACAGAAAGGATTTGATATTTATTGTGATGCGTGTGGCCAAGGCTTAGGATGTGTGCTCATGCAAGAAGGACATGTGATCGCCTATGCTTCTCGTCAGTTGCGGAAACATGAATTGAACTACCCCACTCATGACTTGGAATTGGCAGCCGTTGTGCATGCACTTAAGATTTGGAGACATTACATTATGGGAACCAAGTGCCAAGTATATACGGATCATAAGAGTTTGAAGTATATATTCACTCAGAAGGATCTCAACCTTAGGCAACGTCGTTGGTTGGAGCTTATTAAGGATTATGATTTGGAGATTCACTATCACCCGGGCAAGGCAAATTTGGTTGCAGATGCCTTGAGTCGCAAGGAGCATGTTCATTCAGCTATTATTGCCTAGCTACCCGATGAGATTGTTGAGGATTTCAGGAGACTTAACCTGGGGATAGTTGCTCATACTGAAGGAGTTACTATTGATGTGGAACCTACTTTGGAGCAAGAGATCCGCAAAGGACAAATTGGTGATGCTAAAATAAAAGAGATTAAGGATCTGATTACTGAAGGTTGAGTTCCGGAATTTACCGAAACTGAGTAGGGCATTGTATGGTTCAAGGACAGGATGTGTGTTCCTGATATTAAAAGCCTTCGAGAGACTATTTTAAAGGAGGCCCATGATTCGGACTATTCTATTCATCCTGGTAGTACCAAGATGTATCAGGATTTGAAGCGGAAATATTGGTGGTATGGATTGAAAAGAGATGTAGCTGCGCATGTGGCTATGTGTGATGTATGTCAAAGAGTTAAGGCTGAACACCAGAGGCCAGCTGGATTGTTACATCCACTGAAGATACCCGAGTGGAAATAGGAAGAGATTGGTACGAATTTCATTACTGGATTGCCTCGCACCCAGAAAGGATATGATGCTATATGGGTGATTGTGGATAGATTGACTAAAGTGGCCCACTTTATTCTGGTGAAGACTACTTATAAAGGTTCTCAGCTAGCAGAGTTATATATGGCTCGGATTGTGTGTTTGCATGGAGTACCAAAGAAGATCATGTCTGATCGAGGTTCACAGTTTACCTCAAGATTTTGGAGAAGCTTTCATGAGAATATGGGTACAAAGTTGAATTTTAGTACGGCTTATCACCCTCAGACTGATGGACAGACTGAAAGGACTAATCAAGTATTGGAAGACATGTTGAGAGCATGTGCCCTTCAGCATGGAGGAAGTTGGGATAAAAGTCTACCTTATGCTGAATTCTCATACAATAATAGCTATCAGGCCAGTCTGAAGATGTCACCTTTTGAAGCTTTATATGGGAGAAAGTGTAGGACTCCTTTGTATTGGGATCAGACTGGAGAAAGACAATTCTTTGGGCCTGAACTGATTCAAGAAGCAGAAGAACAAGTCCGTATAATTCGAGAGAATTTGAGGGTGGCTCAAACCAGGCAAAAGAGCTATGCTGATAATAGAAGGAGACCACTGGAATTTGAAGAAGGAGATTATGTGTATCTCAAGGTGTCACCACTTCGTGGTATGAGGAGATTCAAAGTCAAGGGCAAATTGTCCCCTCACTATATTGGACCATTCTTGATCTTTAGGCGAGTTGGGGGAGATGGCATACCAACTCGAGTTACCGGATAGTCTATCGGATGTGCATAACGTGTTCCACGTATCTCAACTAAAGAAGTGTCTCCGTGTCCCTGAGGAACAGTTACCAATGGAAGAGCTCAGTGTTCAGGGTGATTTGACTTACACGGAGTATCCGATCAAGATTCTTGACACATTGACTTTTCAATAATACCAACTTTGTAATTTGCTGGAAATAATACCAATAGAGAAACAATTTCTCTTTATGTGAGTTTGATCTTTATGCATCATCCCATGTGAACACCATATTCAAAAGCAAATAATTAATAAAAAGAATATATGCCATTAAAATTTTGCATCATGCTGGGATTTTCTTTTGTGTGCACATGGTGACAAAATAAAATAATAAATGTGACAAGAAAAATATTAAAGTCCAAAGTGGAATTTAAAAATCCAAAAGGAATTGTAGAATTTAAAAAAGAGAAGAAAATAAGAATTTTGTGGATAAAAATGAGTAAATAAAAATATATTGTTCCTCCACTAGAAGCTTGAATTTGTACACTTGACACAATGTTGAAATTCGTATTCAAAATTCAAACTTGAATTCAAAATAGTTAAGAATAAAAGAAAACAAGAAAAGAAAATAGAAAAAAACAAAAGAAAAAGGAAAACTAGCTAATTGGGTCGCAGGACTGGTTTTGGCCCACCTCCCCGTTGTCTCCCGGCGACCCATCTCCTTCGCGTTCGCGCGCCGACAGGTGGGCCCGGATTGCAGCCTCCGCGGGCGCGCACGTTAAGTCAGCCATCAGCCACTTACTCGCTGTCGCTGGGGCCCCACTGGTCAGCACCGTTTCCCCTCTCAACTGCCGTTCACTCAGCTCTCTGAGCTTGGGCCCCGCTTGTCAGGACCGCGCCTCGCCGCACCGTGCGGATCACAACGATTTCGCGTGAGAAGCTCGCCGGAGATCACATAGCCTTGCGGACCATCCGCGCCGGTCTTTGGGCAAGGCCATAAATACATACCCCAGGCACCCCATGCCCACGTTCGTCGTTGCCGCACAGAGAAACCGTGAGGAATCGAGTGTTGTGTGCCGCCGCGAGTAATCCTTGCAAAGCCGTCGATTCGGTCCTCGGTGGGGTGTCCGCGGGCTTCATCTGGCCGGTAGGGAGGCATCCGTGGCAATAGCACTCGGAATCCGTCGCTGGCATCGCCGGAATTCCTCACCGTACTTCATCTTCCGCTGCGCGCTGCGGGCAGGAGACTTTCGCCATTTAATCGAGGTACTAACGCCATCCACGTGTTCGCATTATTGTTCAGTAGGTTTAGCGTTAGCTAATTGAATTTTGGACGACCCTAGCGCGTGGAATTGTTCGCCGGCGTTCATCGCCGCGGTGGGGTAGCGCGGTGCCGCCTGGGTGCGCTCGGGTTAGGGAAGAATCACGTGGACCGTGGATCTCACGATATACGGCCGCGATTAGATCCTGGGTAACGATTCGGACTCGGGTAGCGGTAGCCGTTGATCTAGATCCGAGGGCTACGGCAAGATCTCGGCTTCATTAAATTCGAGCCGTTGGATATAGATCAGAGCGCTCGTGACGCATACCGGTTCGGGTTGGTCAGATTTAATCTGGGGCGTCCGTTCCTAATCTGACGGCTAGGATCATCGGATACCCCTTCGGCCTGGAAATTTTTCTAAAGAACCCTCGGACTTTAGTGAAATCAACCCGCCGTCCTAGATCACTGTGCGCTGTGTCTTAGGAGTTTTACTCCGTGGCCCCTGCGTTTTCCAGGATTTGAGGCCCAGTCCATAACATAATAAAATCAGGGAAAATGAATTATAAATAGATTTTTAATAGGAAAATAATTGCTAGAACTTCAATAATTCGTAGAAAATGCATATGAACTCCAAATTACTCCATTCCACTTTCTAAATTTTTGTAATTTAATTCTCTATCACTTAGTGTCTCTGTTTTATCATGACAACAGTAAGAAAATTAATGCCACAATTAATCCTATTTTAAACACATAAAACCTTTGGAAATTCATAACTTAAATTCTATAACTCCAAAAATTATGATTTCTGTTCCTAGAATTTTATTTTAATATGTAGAACATTTCTGTGTATTTGGTTTATATGTTTGGTGTAATGTTAATTTCTCTATATGCACGGTGCTTGTTTGTATTGTGGCGAGTAGAAGAGCCCGTTGCTGAGGACCCTGGTGAGCAGCAGGTTGAAGTAGCTGAGCAGGAGCTCATTGAAGGCAAGTTGTGCCCTTGACCACTTTTTACCTAATAATGTTCTTTAATATCACTTATCCATGCATAGGTTAATTTTGATGGGACCCAATAGGTCATCCTAGATTGTTTATCTCATTACCTTGTTTACCCCTGAATCACTTGGGTAGTTTGCTATTGCTTTACATGGTTTTGGGATAATCATTTATTACCTCTATGTTCCAATTCTTTTTGTTATTCTATTTATGTTCATGTTGAGATCATTAATGCTAATTGGAACATAGAGCTTAACTTGAGTAACACGTGCCACCACAAGGGTTTAATGGGACGCCCTTGGCTGATTAACTAGGAAAGCTAGTGGAGGTCTACCTTACCCGAAAGCGGCAAGGGTAGTAGGGGAGTGGTCAGTGTAGGGAGGTCCTTGGTTGATTTTGCTGCGATGGCGGTCAGACAAGAACCCTGCATTGGAACTTCCTATAAACTGTAGCGGGTTTTCTGAAGCTAGTGGAACTTTGTAAAGGCCTCGTAGTGCTACCCTGCCTCGCCTCCTCGGTAGAGGTGTATGGGAAGTCGCGATCCCTTGGCAGATGGGTAACATGACTTGTGGGTAAAGGGTACAACCTCTACAGAGTGTAAAACTGGTATACTAGCCGTGCTCGCGGTCATGAGTAGCTCAGGACTCTCTGATGTTTAAATTATGGAACTTAAATTCAATTTTGTCATTTGCATTGCATGGGTTTATTATTAATTTGTTCAATTACTTTACTTAAGGTTTGGTATTTACTTACACTTAGTAACTGCTAATAAAAGTTTGACCAACTACTTAAAAGCAATGCTCATCTTTAACCCCTGTCATTGATTAGCCTTACACACCACATGAACTCACACCTTTGTAAGTTTATGTCCACTGGTTCCCCACAACTTGTTGAGCTATGATCATGTGTGAGCTCACCCTTGCTGTCTCACACCCCCCCCCCCACAGGAGAAGAGCAGGTGGTTCAGGTGGAGCCACAAGGCGAAGAGTATGATCTGATCTAGGTGGTGTTTCTCAGTTGACATTGGCGCCGACGATCCTTAGTTCGTTTTATCTTTATTATTTTATTTTGTAATAAGTCTTCCGCTATGTAATAAATACTCTGATGTTTTATGACATTTATCTCTATACACTCTGTTATTATATATGTTGTCTTCTTGGCGCATGTATGAGATGCACCTGGCTTTGTTCCTTAAAGCCGGGTGTGACATATAGTGTAGACATTTAGTGTTGGTGACTTAGTTTGGGACTAAAGGTCATTCATTAGTCCCAGACTGAGCCACTAGCCAAGACTAAAGGTGTGTGAGACCTTTAATCCTAGTTAGTGGCTCCAACCGAGAATAAACATCAACTTTGCATCCTGGTTGGAGCCACCCACAAGGACCACTACAATAGTTTGCAATAGTTGTTGGAAATAGGACTAATACTAACATTAGTTCTCTACTAGTGATTTAAATCCATCTAGATAAATGGTATCTCCTTTCTTTCTTCATTATTTTGTGATGTCAAATGGTAATAATTGTCATCATAAGAACCCCAAAGTAACCTATGTGCTAGATAATGTTAAAGTTTAGGCAAAACTGATCAATATGGATTATCCTTAATCTGTCCCATTTACTCATAATCTAACAACACAAGATTCATATAGATACTATCTTTTTTCTTATCTAGTCGTGATAGTAGTTACAAAATACAATAATATAATTTTCCATCCAAACACAGATTTTCCCTTATGTGTGTTGGATTTGTATTTAATTGAAACTCTCTATCTCTCTCATTTGTTTATATTCTAACACAATATTCATATAGATATTGTCTATTAATGTTGATGATTCTTAGACTTCACTAAGTTGATGGCAAGAAGTTTCTGATTTTCTTTTAAACTTGTAGTATATGTCTCCTTATTAAATGTGTCTCATCAGGGTTGCGTGGAGGATTCGAAGTAATTGTAACAAACGAATCAAAAGGTCTAAACACCTGACTTCTATGGTTGTAGACTACTTTCTGAAATTATGTTTAAGTTATTTCATTCTAGATACATTTAGTCAAATTAAGGGAATTTAGCATATTATAGTTGTGTTTAGCCAATCTCTAAAAATTTAGCAGATTGTAGTAAATCTAAGTGAACTTAGTAAATTATACCTTTAGTTTTACAAATTTAGTTAGTGAAACCGTACTATGTGAATTGTAGTTACTCAATCAGACATATCTAATCTATTTCAACTTGTTTATTTTACGATCTTGAGTAAATATAGCAAATCAATATCACATCCCTCCATCAGTGGCACTGGAAGCTACGAACGAGGTTATTTTCTTACATTTCAATAGCTATATTAGTTTGGTTACATATAATGTTATATATAAGCATTTGGTTGTTCTTTATTGTAGGATGATTTGCCTACATCATCAACAATATATTCGCTTCTGGTGGCAGCGGAGACAGCTGCAACAATCCCTAGTGACCGTGAAATTTATTCCATCTGTATTAGTTTGTGGACTTTGTTCTTTACTTGAGACTCTGTATTAGTTTGTTTTCTATCGTATTGTATTGCTGGCTGATTTATGGACTTGTTGAATGAAGGGAACAAGTTGAATGGAAGAACTTGTCAAATTGAGTTAATTTGTTGAAGTTGTGTTGATTGTGGTGATATATGTGTTTGAAGTTGTATGTAATATGATATTGTGTGCATGAAACTATATGTATGTGGTTGTGGTGATATGTACATGATATATGGTGTGTATGTGAAATGAATGTAAAATTGGAGAAAATTTTAGTTTCCTACATAGAATAATTTTTGGCGGACCGGTGAAAATTACCGCGACAGAAGAATTTTCGGTGGCACACAAAACTGCATAACATTACAACACTAATTTTTGGCGGCCAGACCCGGGACCATCGAAAATAACCGCCGACGGGTTAATTTTGGGCGGCCACAGCACTGCCGCCGAAAATTACCAAGTTTCGACGGAGCCACTGAAAATAAGCTTTATGCACGGCGAATAAGGTATTTTTATGGGAAAGACCTTATTTTCGGCGGCTTTAGCCACAAAAAATTGCATGTTTTACTGTAGTGTAGGCTTTAGTACCGTTTATAGACAAAAACTAATAGTAAAGGTCTCTCTATAGTACATGTTCATACAACGGGGACTAATGATTGAGGCCTTTAGTTCTGAATGCTATGTACCGTTTGGGAATCCGGTACTGTAGCCAGTTCCTAGCCGATATAGATAGTCATTTCTCTGGCAGTGAAATATAATCCAATCTTTAAATTTTATAGTATAAAATATAGATCCTATTATCACCCCTACTGATGGCACCATAGCCATGATGCCTGTGTGGACATAATACACTCGGCTGCTATTAATTAACAAACCTGAGAATTCTTATTGCCATCACATTCCTCACAAAATCGAATACATCATATTCGGATATTCCCATCCTGGTGGATTGATAGTGACGAAATTTTAGATTGTTTGAAGAGAAATCAAACAGAAAGTATAACCTTTGTTAGGTACAACCATGTATGTACATTCATTCGGTTAAGCCATGCAGTTCAATGCGGCACAATCATAATGTTGATACGCTTTCTGTGTTGTAAATGTAAAAGTTACATTACATACAGCAGTGGCTGGAAATCAAGGTATATCAGTAGTCCACCAACCTTCAGTCTCGTACCACCATTGCATTTATAGATTGGTACGTACTTTGGTATATCACCAAGATATAAACCATTCAATATTGAACAAAGGCATGAAATTCCATTGATTTTGATTCATTGATAGCACCATTATTCCTTATACATTTGCACTTGTCAAAGAGCGGATGCATGCAATGCGTTTTGATGTTGCATACTCCGATCCATACGGACCACGCAACGAGACAAGAACTAACGGATGCGTACGTGTTAAGAAATAGGAACTAGAATGCGAACAGCAAATAAAGGTGCCACTTCAAAGAGTGGTCTATATATAGTTTACTAGTTAGCGTACATTTAATTTGTGAGCCCTAATCGTTTGATAAAGGTGCCACACTTTAGATAAGAATATGGTAGTGGAAACTAAGGGCTAGCAATTCCAACAGTTTAGGTATAAATCCTAGCTAGCTAAATTTGGAGTATTGAAGGCTGTAAAAAGTATAGAAAAGTTTATACATAAGAGTTGGATATGGCCATATGGGGAGTCGGCTCGCTTTTGCTCTAAGCGTTGGCTGAATGGTAAGACCACCGCTGATGTTACTCGAAATCACTACCGGAATTCGCGCCTTTACCGAGTGCCGGTGGCTTTGCCGAGTGCTTTTTATCGGGCACTCGGCAAAGCAGGCTTTGCCGAGTGCCGCACTCGGCAACGTCCTGCGCTCGGTAAAGAGCTAGTTTACCGAGGGTAGGACACTCGACACAGCCGAGCACTCGGCAAAGACTTCTTTGCCGAGGGTCAAGCACTCGGCAAACATGGCTCTCGGCAAAGGGCCGTTAGTGGCCGTCTACAACTGACGGCCGTCAGTCTTTGCCGAGTGTCAAATATCTGGCACTCGGCAAACATAGTTTTTGCCGAGTGTCCTCTGTAGACACTCGGCAAAGAATATTTTTATTTTTTTTATTTTGGTCACCAAAATTTTTGTGGTATGTTTCTACACTATGTAGACCTACATGTACCATTTTGGGACAATTATAACAGTTTTTTCTATAGCTAGTACATTTAGTTTGTTTATTTGAATTTCTTCGGAAAATTCAGATTTGAACCGCAGGTCACTCGAAACTTGGAAAATCGTGAATGCAAAAATGATATCCATGCTACATAACACAAGTTACGACCGATTTCAGGAGCGAACCGGAAACTTCGAGCACCATGCTCACTCAACATGACCGTAAACTTGCCATCCAGGTGTTTAAAAATTGTATAAAACAGAAACAAAGTCAGAAAATCATGAACCCTGTCCACGTGTCATGATATCATATGTAGAGGCTGTGATAAAAATTTGAAAAAGTTTCGAGAAAGCTGTAACGCACTATGTGTACAAACCTAAGAGATCCACATTGAAACTCTATGATTTCATGTGTGGTTCTCTTAGGTTTCTACACATAGTGTCTCACAACTTTCTCCAAACATTCTAAATTTTTTATCACAGACTCTACATATGATATCATGACAGGTGGACAAGTTTCATGATTTTCTAAGTTTGTTTGTGTTTTATAAATTTTTTAAACAGCTCTATGGCAAGTTCACGGCCATGTTGAGTGAGCATGGTGCTCGAAGTTTCCGGTCCGCTCCTGAAATCGGTCGTAACTTGTGCTATGTAGCATGGATATTATTTTTGCATGCACGGTTTTCCAAGTTTCAAGTGACCTGCAGTTCAAATCTGAAATTTCCGAAGAAATTCAAATAAACAAACTAAATGTACTAGCTATAGAAAACACTGTTATAATTGTCCCAAAATAATACATGTAGGTCTATATAGTGTAGGAACATACCACAAAAATTTTGGTTGGCAAAATAAAAAAAAATAAAAATGTACTTTGCCGAGTGTCCAAAGAAGACACTCGGCAAAGACTTCTTTGCCGAGTGCCCCCAGGGTGGCACTCGGCAAAGATGTGTAAGTTAATCTTTGCCAAGTGTCAGATGATATACACTCGGCAAAGGATCCTTTGCCGAGTGCCACCGATCTGGCACTCGGCAAAGTTTATTTTGAAAAAATAAAAATGTACTTTGCCGAGTGTCCACCGATCTGGCACTCGGCAAAGACTTCTTTGCCGAGTGCCACCGATCTGGCACTCGGCAAAGTTTATTTTAAAAATTAAAAAAAACTTTGCCGAGTGCCAGATCACGGGCACTCGGCAAAGAAGGCGAATATACTCGCCCGCGGCTTTCTTCCTCCTCCTTTCTCTGCTCTCGCTGTCTCCTCTCTAATTCTCTACCGCCGCCTCCCTGCGCGCCCGCCGCCGCTCCGCGCCATCGCCGGCTTGCCGCCCGCCGTGCCGTCGCCGGCCGCGTCCGCCCACGCCAGCGCCCGCCGCGGCCGCCGCCCGCCTTGCCCGTCGCGGCCGCCCTCGCCAGCGCCCGCGCCCGCGCCCGCCACGGCCTCCCTCGCCGGCGCCCGCGCCCTCGCCGGCGCCCACGCCCGCGCCCTCACCGGCGCCCGCCCGTCCGCCCACGCCCTAGTGAGTGTATTAACCGCTTGATTTAGTGTTGTCAAATTTGTAGAAGAATTTTTTTGGCTATTCACACCTACATGCTATTTGGTATGACATGTCACATCTACATGCGCTAGGGCCCATGCCATTTAGTATGATCTAGTTGATAGTCAGTGTATCCTTTTGTATTTGATAATACTTCATGGTACACATTGTTTGTGCATGTTTGGCTATAGGATTGATGCACATACTGAATAGTGGCGTCGAGTACCCTGTAGCCTAAGTCATGTCAACAACATGCTTGTTAGTCCTAAAATGCTAAATCTTACACATTTCATGTGTTGTACCTAAGAATTATCTGATAAGCTAATGTTATGGACTTGTCATTAGGTCTTTGAGATGTGGGGCCTCAAACTCGGGGTCGCATTGCCCTTGGTGGGTCCCATCACATCCTTTTGTCTCAATATAAGATTACACTTAGACTTGTTAATTAAGCTCCTTATTCCTACAAGTGCTTTTCAGGCCCTGAATAGTTAGAGGCTTAGATGATCTTATGATGTTAGGCCAAGGACTTTAAGGACCTCGAGGCTAGCAAAGAGCCCCTAACGTCTAAGTGTCACCGAGTGCTCTTGGGGGCATTGCCCTAAGAACTTGTACTCTTCGCAGCGCTCTATGTCCCAAGAGGCCATGGGGACTTAGACTCATGATCATCTTAGGAAACTTAAGGGTCCTAGGGGCTTGAGCTGCTCATAAATATCCTAGGGGGAAAGGGGCCTCAAGGACTTTGATTATCTAAGCCTAGGACATCTAGGGCACTATGGACACTAGTTCTTATAGCAAAATAGGGCTCACTGGATGTCAGGTCTCTTAGTGGTTCTTTGAGACTTAGTGGTGTGGCATTTCCTTTGGGTGCCTCAATATCGAGTTACCCAGTATAAAGTCTCTTCCGTGGTTGGGGCCAAGAGAGGTCCGCTGAGCATGGTGCCTAGGGGTGGTGGTCCCACTAGGTGGGTCCCATGATAGATTCATATACTCGCCCGCAGCTTTCTTCCTCCTCCTTTCTCTGCTCTCGCTGTCTCCTCTCTATCGCGCCCACCGCAGTAGATTAGGAAAAACCATGAGCTTCTCGATACCTCGATTAAAATCGTCGTCCTCGATGTGGGTCTACATCATTTCTATCTCATTGATGCTTTTGTAGGTTACATGCTTACATTTGTAATTTAATTTGTAAAAGTCAGACTTGGAATCGAGTGCCGGTGATGTGAATTTTTTGTTGACAGGCATGTATTTTTTGCAGAGGTCTTCCTAGCCGCTGCGGGTCTGCCTGCACCGCGTCGCGTCGCAACTGCACCGACCCGCCACAGCCCCACTAGCCTGACTCCACCGCCACCCTAGGTATAACCTCTATTTCCGCATCATGGTCGTAGATCACGTAACCCAGTTAGGCGTCTCCCGTTCGAAAGAGATACGGTGTAGATATGCAGATCTTTGCATATCTACAAATGTATCAGTTTCGAATTGTCCACATTTTTTGGACAGCCCGCGGTTGCATAGATGGTGTTAGTTTCCATGCTCTACTCCGGTCCGAGAAAGAGTTTCGGCGTCACCTCCCTGTTGTTCTCCGAACAGTACACTCTCCCTGCCAGGACGTGTATCCGGAGAACAGCGGGGAGGTGCTGCCGAAATTCTATCTCGGATCGGAGTAGAGCATGGAAACTAACTCCATCTACGCAACCGCGGGTGGGATTAGGACCTATCCTCACCTATTAGAAGGTAGGAACGTAGTGTACATGCATTACATGTCTATATTAAACTATACTCGGTTATATATGTTAGAGGATGGAGGACCGTGAGTGGATGTACACGGGCCGCGTTCGACGTAATGATGTCACCCCAGAATGGATTAGGAAGACCGATGCTTTCGTGGAACGGGCATATGGCGAAGCTGCTAAAGGAGCTAGCCTAGTCCCTTGTCCGTGCAGCAAATGTGACAACCGGAAAAGAAAACCAAAGAAGGCCATGGTAGAACATATTTGGAAGAATGGATTTACGCCGGACTATACTCGGTGGATCTTCCATGGTGAAGCGCATCGCACGAGAGAGGAGGTGGTGAGACAACGCGTCGAGGATTACGATGCTGATGCCGGGGTAGCAGACATGTTGAACGACTATCACGAGGCACAGTTCGCCGAAGGACGTACGGAGGACGAGCCAGAGGCGACCGCAAAGGCATTCTACGACATGTTTGACGCGGCACAGAAACCCCTTCACGGCAAGACAAAGGTTTCTCAACTGGATGCCATTGGGCGTATAATGGCGTTCAAGTCGCAGTATAGCATGAGTCGAGACGCCTTCGATGGTTTGTTGACAGTTATTGGTAGCCTACTTCCGGAGGATCACGTTCTGCCAAAGAGCATGTACGAGGCACAGAAACTCCTTCGTGCACTCAACATGACGTATGAGCAGATACATGCTTGTCCGAAGGGCTGCGTCCTATTTAGGAAAGAACACACTGAGGCAAAGTACTGTCCGAAGTGTAAATCGTCTAGGTTCATGGAGGTAGACTCTGGTGATGGACAGAAGAGGCAGCTCGACATCCCCGTGACAATCCTACGCCACCTTCCGTTCATACCGAGGATCCAGCGTCTATACATGACAGAGGAATCCGCGAAACAGATGACATGGCACAAAAAAGGCAAACGATACAATCCTGACAAGATGGTTCACGCATCCGATGGTGAAGCATGGACCCACTTTGATGCCACTCACCATGAGAAAGCCAAAGAGGCTCGACATGTTCATGTTGCGCTAGCCACAGATGGGTTCAATCCCTATGGAATGACCGCTGCCCCATACACATGTTGGCCCGTGTTCGTTATCCCCATTAATCTCCCCCCCGGCGTATGCTTTCAAAGACAGAACATATTCGTGTCGTTGATAATTCCTGGACACCCGGGGAATAAAATGGGCGTGTACATGGAGCCTTTGATTGATGAATTGGTCCGTGCTTGGGAGGAAGGGGTATGGACGTACGACCGAGCTACGAAGACAAACTTCAAAATGCATGTTTGGTACCAGTACTCCATGCATGACTTTCCGGCGTATAGGCTATTTTGCGCCTGGTGTGTTCACGGTAAGTTCTCATGCCCAGTTTGCAAGGAAGCTCTTAGGTTCATTTGGTTGAAGAAGGGTGGAAAATATTCGTCATTCGATAAACATCGACAATTTCTCCCTCCTGACCATGCATTCCGACTAGACATCAAGAACTTTACGAAAGGTGTCATGGTGACAGACCGCCCACCTGCAATGATGACTGGTGCCGAAGTTCGCGAACAAATAGATGGTCTCGTGGCCAACCCAGAAGGTGGTTTTGTGGGATATGGTGAGCAACATATGTGGACACATAAGTCGGGCTTGACTCGGCTCCCCTATTATGATGACCTGCTCCTTCCACACAACATTGACGTGATGCACACTGAAAAGAATGTCGCCGAGGCACTTTGGGCAACAATTATGGAGATTCCTGATAAGTCAAAGGATAACGTAAAGGCAAGAGTGGATCTGGCAGAGTTATGTGATAGACCAAACCAAGAGATGAAGCCGCCTAGTGGTGGTAAGACATGGAGAAGGCCTAAGGCCGATTTCGTCCTAAGCAGGGCCCAGAGGAAGGAAGTACTACAGTGGATCAAGATGTTAATGTTCCCTGATGGGTATGCAGCTAGCCTTAGTAGGGGGGTGAACTTATCTACTCTGCGAGTCTTAGGGATGAAGAGTCATGACTTCCACATATGGATTGAACGAATTCTTCCGGCGATGGTTCGAGGCTATGTCCCTGAGCATGTCTGGCTAGCGCTTGCAGAGTTGAGCTATTTCTTCCGCCAGCTTTGTGCAAAAGAGTTAGCTCGGACCATGATTGCAGACTTGGAAAGGATGGCACCCGTGTTACTGTGTAAGCTGGAGAAGATCTTTCCACCCGGCTTCTTCAATCTGATGCAGCATTTGATTATTCATCTCCCGTATGAGGCACGAATGGGGGGGCCCATGCAGGGACGTTGGTGCTATCCAATCGAGAGATGTCTAAAGAGTATCCGAAAGAAATGTAGAAATAAATGCAAAATCGAGGCTTCCATTGCAGAGGCATACATACTGGAGGAGGTGTCAAACTTCACAACAACTTACTATGGTGACAAACTGCCGAGCGTGCATAATCCACCCCCTCGTTACAATGATGGCGGCAATGAATCGAACCTCAGCATTTTTCGAGGGCAACTCGGAAGCGCGAGTGGTTCGACCACCAAGACCCTGAGACATGAAGAGTGGCGCCATATCATGCTATATGTATTGACCAACCTTGAAGAGGTGACGCCATACATGGAGCAATTCCTTCATGAATTCTGGCGTCGATCAAGGGACCCAACTCCACAGGAATATGATACCCTTCTTAGAAAGGGTGCGGGAAATGGATTGCCCGATTTCATTTCCTGGTTTAAACATAAGGTACGTGCTTAGTTTGTTATTCCAAGTTGCTCTTACGTGCGAATAATATAACAATCTAGCGTGTTTGAACTTGTAGGGCCAAAGAGAGCCGTCTATGAGTGCCGAGTTGAGACAAGTAGCCAATGACTTTGCCTATAGGGTCAGGAAATTTTCTGGGTATGACGTCAATGGATACCGTTTTCGCACAACAAGCTACGACCAAAGTCGGCCCAATCGAAAAACCACGTGTTCTGGAGTCTTTACGCCCGGGCTTGACGAGGTCGAGTATTATGGAAGAATTGAAGAAATATATGAACTCATTTTTTATGGTTCCAAACCTCTTACTCCAGTGATATTCAAATGTCATTGGTTTGACCCTGAAGTTACGAGACGGACACATTCTAATCTTGAGATAGTCGAAATTCGACAGGATTCCACCTTAACAGGAGACGATGTCTATATTGTGGCCCAACAGGCCACACAAGTGTATTATCTTCCATATGCGTGCCAAACGAAACAACATCTTAAGGGTTGGGATGTTGTGTATAAGGTATCACCGCAAGCTAAATTACCTATTCCAAACGATGAAGATTATAACTTAGACCCGGACACATATGACGGAGAGTTCTTCCAAGAAGATGGGCTCGAAGGGCAATTTGAGATAGACTTAACCGAAGCGATCGGAATGGAAGTAGATATTGAAATGGTTGTTGATGACGAGGATGATGAGGTGCAAAATGAGAATGACTTAGAAATACTTGAAGGCAATGCCAATGACGAAATTGCGCCTTCAGATGATGTTGACTATGAAATGGTTGATAGTGATGATGACACTTATGATCCGGCTAACCCGGACACATATGAAGATTATTTTTAATCGATGTAATGCTATACTTCATTTATTTTGCATATGTTTCTAAATACATATTTTTTTATCTGTGCTTAATTGTTTACTCTTAATTGCAGGTTGTTGGACAAAGATGGTGGGCGGTGGGACGAGGACGAGGAGGGGGAGGGGGAGGGGGAGGAGGAGCACCCGTAGGACGGAGGAGGAGGCGTAGCAGGACGACGCCGTACAGTAGCAGGTGGAGCAGCAAGCCGCTGTCGATGCGGCACAGCAGGACGACGACGATGCGGCGCAGCAGGACGACGACGACGACGACGCCGCTCAGCAGGACGTCTCAGGTTCTGGCTCCTCAGGTTCGAGGAGTATCTACCTGCGAGGTCCCGCGAGCCTACCTAAGCGACCCATACTTCGTGATAGACGTCCGCTGATACGACCCGATGGAGAGAGGTAGGTAACTTTAGATGTTGTTGCTGCTTTTTCATATTATATGTTCAAATTAATAATAGAAACTAATACTTCATCTTAATCACTTCGACAGGTCTTGGATGGTTTTGGAGACTGCAGGGGGTCACGGCCGCAACCCCAATGGCATCCTCGGCCTTCTATGCCGGGAACACTTCCCTGGACTTGTCGAGTACACCGGAGTGACGAGCCCAGCATACACCTTCGACCACTACGCCGTCGCCCCCGATGCAGTAGATCGGGATGGCAGACAATTCAACAACAAGGCGGAGCGGGTCAAGCAAGAGCTGTGGGTAAGTCTTCCTCGCACTATATTGTTTAATAAGTCGCATTTGTTGCATATTCTTGAAATAATGTATGGATACATCGTCTTTGTATGTAGGATTTCTTCAGGTGCGATGCTGGATACGAGGCCAGGGCGGATGTGGTGTCTACGACGTGCTGTAAGAAGCTCGTCGTGGACATGCACTACGAGGCGCGCATCCAGGCCATCGTCACTTACCACGGCTCCGTCCTTGGGGAGAAGGTGAACAAGAAGGACGCCCGAACCATGTCATTGACTGCGGACCAGTACTTGCAGGTAAATACAAAACTTTATTATTGGTACTAAATATGCTTATTCTTATCTTCTGATATGCGGTGTACTTATATTTTTTAGATGATTCCTCATTGGTGCGCCGCGCATCCTGAGTGCTGGGAGAAGATGGTGCAGAGGTGGTGCTCGGCTGAGTGGGACGAGGCGCACAACGCTAGCCGGGAACGGCGTTTGCTGATGCAAGGTCCCTCCCACCATCAAGGCAGCCGCAGCCTGGGCAAATACGCGGAAGCATGGGTACGCGCTCTTTTTTATTTAGGTATATAACTTTCGATTAGACATGATTTCTAACCATATCGTTGGTTTTCTCGCACTCGGCGGCACATGGTGGCGCGCCTTGCTCCACGTTCTCGGCATATGCCATGGCCCACAAGGGGAAGGCGACGTCCGACGTCACCTACAACCCGGATGACAGGCCCGAGGCGTACACCAACCCCGCCATCCACAGCCGACTCAGTGAGTACACCGCCATGGCCAAGGAGGTCCATGGGCCAGATTACGATCCGAGGACCGAGGACATCGACAGAGATGTCCTCATGAGGGTCGGAGGAGGCAAGAGGCATGGGCGGTACTGGATTGCCGACGGGGCAATCGACTCGTCCTCCACTCCCACTCTCTCTCAGGTGCGAGCAAGGAGCACGAGCGCGAGCCCAGCCATACGACCTCGGCAGGACACCTCACAGCATCGTATCCAGCAACTCCAGGTTATTCCTTATCTATTCATCGTTCATTGATTTTTATATATCTTCTCTTTGCATTATCGTAACATTAGGGCGAAATATTACAGACTCAGCTAGATGATGAGAGGAGGCAACGTGAGGAGCTGGAGAAGAGGATGGCGGAGATGTTCGCGTACATGCAGAGCCTTGGCGCCGCACAGGGTCATGCTCCACCACCTCCGTTGTTCCCTGCAGCTGACCCTACAGAGTTCACTACTCCTGTGAGTATCAAAATTTTAGTACTGCATGATATTTATTCATATGTTCTCACACATATAATCTCTTCTCTGTGCAGGGTCAATCGGCGGCGTCGAACAACCCTCATGCTTCGTCCAGCCCTTCGCCGAACCACTCCAGATGCCCACCTCGTTGATGATCTGTTTTGTGATGATCCAGACTTACCTTTATGAGTGTTGGTGATGTTAGTTAAACTTTATCTTGTGAGATACTTGGTGATGTTAGTGATGACGCAGACTTATATCTGTTTTGTGATGATCCTTACTTATATTTGTGAGACTTTAGTGAGACTTTGTGATATATATGGTGTTGATGATAAATGTGTTCATTCTGTGATGTGATTGATATATAATGTGATGTGAATCATATATATCTTTTGTTTGTTTGGATGGAACAACAAAAGCAAATAAAAAAGGGACATTCTGGTCACTTTGCCGAGTGTAACACTCGGCAAAGGGGCGCTTTGCCGAGTGCTATGACCATGGCACTCGGCAAAGAAGACAACCTGGGAACCGGTAAAGCCATCTTTGCCGAGTGCTGACAATGGCACTCGACAAAGAAGGAAACCTGGGAACCGGCAAAGACATCTTTGCCGAGTGCCATTGCCAAGGCACTCGGCAAAGAGACTGGCAAAGGGGCCCACTGGAGGGTTCTTTGCCGAGTGCCTGTCCAACAGACACTCGGCAAAGAAGCTCCTTTGCCGAGTGCCTACTAGAGCTCTCGGCACAGGGACTGGCAGTGGGGCCCACTGGGTCAGTCTTTGCCGAGGGCCACTCGAGCAAACACTCGGCAACATTGACCTCTTTGCCGAGTGCCACAGACGGCACTCGGCAAAGGATCCGTCACCGTTACTTGGCACCGTGACGGTGACTTTTATTTGCCGAGTGCCGTTTGGCACTCGGCAAAGTCTTTGCCGAGTGCCCGACAAATAGTACTCGGCAAAGAGGCTGTTGCCGATGTACAGTTTACCGATCGTTCTTTGCCGAGTGTAACACTCGGCAAAGCATTTGCCGAGTGTAAATTTGCCTTTGCCGTGTGTCTGAGACACACGGCAAAGAAGCTGATTCCGGTAGTGAATCTGACAAAAATGGTCGACTGTCGAAAGTAGAACAGCTGTGTCTCACTCTAGATGTGTTGGTAGATATATGTCCAGCTGGACCAACAACACTACACCGTTGTAGCTAACGACGCTCGCCCAGCTGTGGCAAACGGCACGTAAAATGCAGATCATTTAATTTTACCCATATCTTCATCCATGGTCACCCCGCTTGTTCAACAGATTTGTACCCACTAGTTAGTAAGCGGAATTATCGGTAGGGAAAGGAAATCTTTCTCTTTCCAGGTTTATATTGAGTTTGACCGAAATGAACTTTCAACTAATTCTGTTTCAATGGCGAATCGATAGTGAATAGCTAGAGTGTGCGAATTTCGCTTTGCTTTTTTTAAGAGATTTTACAACTCGATCGAAATCGTTAATGCTAGGCAAAGGCCATGTGCTTCACGATGGGCATTTGTCGGGAGTGTTTTTTTTTGTCAAGAGCTTCTATGATGTAAACTCTTGGAGAAACAATAATACGAGCTCCCGTTATCTTATGGAGGAACGACTCGTTCAACTAGGCTAACTCAAAATTTAAAGAAAGGCAATGTGAGACATTAAGAAGTGACCTAATAAAATTGATCTTTACATACGTACCCAAGTTCATTTTTATCTGGCCTCACCCAACATACATGGATCTAAATAAAGATTTACCTCAAATATTATGATATGTTTATGTTAGTTACTGATTCTCAAGCATTAGATCTGTCTTGCCCTAACCTAATTACACATCTATGATAATATAGAGATAATGTAGGATGTGGGCTATCATGGTGATTGTGCTCACATGGCATAACCGATTGAAGCTGAGAAGGGCTAATGGGGAATAACTAGCTAGCTGCATAACAAATTAAAGTTGCCAGCTAAGAATGATTGAAGCCACGCCCACTAGCTATCTAATCTAACTCCACCATCCCAGGGTAGACTTGGAACCTGATCAAGCTCCACGCTAGGACTTCTTCATTGCTGCTGCTTTCCTCATGTTTCCTATTCCCATATATGTGTACATATTCCTCTATGACGTGTTCTCGTTACCTCCAACTTTCTATGGGGTTGGCTAACTATTGAATTGACCTTGGAGCAGTATATATGGCCTATATGCAGGTACATTTTATTGGAGCACTAAAATTAAAGTCTTGTTGCCACATTTTGATGGTAGGTGGCTCATTAAGCATTAAGATGGAAGCTAGGCCACCGAATATATATATATATATATATACTAGGTGTGTGCCCGTGCGTTGCTACGGTATCTTAAAATTTAGTTCAAAATAGTGATGCAAAAATAACAGGTGCACGTGACAAGCAATAGTCAAATGCTCGAATGATGTTGATCCAAGAATAACCTTAACATTAACATGTGACTAAACAAAAAGAAACAGAGACATATTCCAAAAACATTATCTGTATACCATTGTAGATTAAAACGTGGGGCAAGAGAACCAGTCACGGCAGTTGCTACCAGATCTCTTAATGATCCCACGAGACAACCCTTTGTTTTCCCATCTCCTAAATCAAAGTTTGCAACTAATACAACACAAGAAGACAGTTTTACGTGCCTAATACATAGTTTGCAACTTATAACAAAAGCACTTAAACCATTGTGTAAACACTATTATATTTTGGACATAATAGTAAGTACATACATGAAAGTACAGTTCTAATCTCCCAGTAGTATTTTCTCTATTGTTTTTTCTCTGAAAACAATGACAAGAAGATTACCAGGCCACGTTTGAGAACTATGATAAACGACTTGTCCAACTTTAATACCAGTTTCCTCCCATGTTTCTCATCTCGCTGCCTCTTGTTTATACTCATAGAGAAGATAATGATCTTATTAGCTAAAGCTATAGCCAAAGAGGATGATGGCCTTGCAATTGCAAGTGAGGAGTTCTTAGCTTCTGATGGCCTTGCAAGAGGTTTTTACATCTACAGTAAGAACAGTAGAGTTGCGAGGTATAGTTAGTACCTCTGTTCCTGCTATGCCCATTGCAAGCCCAATATCTGCTTCATGCAAAGCTGGAGCGTCATTGGTACCATCGCCTGTCACAGCAACCACCTCCCTGAACATATCTTGCAGGTTTTTCACAAGGGTATGCTTGTCAAGCGGCAGAGAACGAGCCATAACCTGCCAGTGTCAAAAGGTACATACAATTGAGAGAATTGATGGTAGATATGAGAAAACTGATGAAAATCGAATTGGACCTGGATCTTAGGTATCAGGTCCCTCATCTCCTCTGGGCTTTTGTTTTTGAACTCTGGCCCTTCTATCGCTACACCGCCGTCAGTCAGTATGCCACACTCTTTGGCTATAGCTTTAGCTGTATTGATGTTATCACCAGTCACCATTCGTACCACGCTACTTGCATCTGGAAGTCTCTTGCTACACTGCGTTTGGCATGCCTCAAAAGGTTTACCTTAGTTAGTTTGCTTAGCTGTATTAAATACTTCTCATAATCCTCAATCTGAAAAATAAGATCAGGGATACATTTGGTTTCTCTTCTAATTTCGGCGAGATGAAAGGAAAACAGAAAAAAAAGTTAAAACCACAGTTATAGAAGCCATGCGCATCAATGATGTATGTAGAAAATGAAAAGGACCTGTTGAAACACAAAGTCAAAAAGGGGAGCGGTGAGCATTTTGCAAGTTACTTCTGCCAGTTTCTGAAACTTGAGGCTTGGAATGGATTGTCTATAGCCTTTAGGTGCAATCTGGGACTTTGACATGCGAGTTAAAAGCTTGTAGAACTTGACAGTCAATTTCAGAAAATGTTCTGCTTGAGTATCTGAGAATGCAAAGCTCAAATCAGGACACAAATAAAAACAAAACCAAATGGACATATTATATGCTGTTTCATGTAGTTGATTTATAGAAAGTAGTCGTCCCTGGGTGTCGGCCGAAGATACCGTCCTCGCCGCGCCTCACCGATGCACATGACAGCAGCTGCCGCGGACTTCCACACTGTTCCTCCGCCTCTGTGGGGTCCCCAAGTGCGAAGGCAGCCCCGCTACGCTGCGTCGGTCGGATTGAGAGCGAGGCTGGCATGGTGTTGGGTGCGGGGGCATCGTGTCTAGTCGTCCCCCGTGGCGACGATTTTGGTGTTGCCGAGCTCCCGCATCGCGAGTGCCTCCTGTGACGCGAGGATAGCGGCGTGTTAGTAACAACAGTGATTATGAAAACAGTGATTATGAAGGGCATCGTGAGTAACAACACAGTAAACAATGATTATGAATCAAGCTAGTAGATATATAGGGTGAACCAAGAACCGTCAAGTATGAGCATGTTTCCAGGGATAGCCAAATGTTATCAAATCCTTGTACAATAAAAACATATAGATCAAACGAGTAGATATTATGTGCGAACATGTATGGCATACTTTTTGGTGTTCTCTGACTCACGCTTGTTGTGGCAAGGCCACGCTTGTTGTAGGACTTTATCCTTCATATCTTTAAACTCTTTATCTTTAGAGTTCAATGATCCGTCTTTCTCAAGAAGCAGCTTCACAAGGTCCTCCTTTGATAGGTCTAGGTCTTCTAAATCTGAATTAGAAAATGCAATTCGTTTAGTTCTCCTCTTCCTGTTAGACTTGGATACATAATCAAGTGAACCTGCTTCCTATGCCTTCTCGGTTCTAGGCACATTATTGGCTTCACTTGAAGCTTCAGTACTTGCTCCAACACTTCTATTAACCTCATCATATGTGTGTTTGTTTGTAAAATGCATAGTTAAGTTTACTCTAAATTAAACATATATTTGCAAAATGCATACAGAAACAGATGGATGAAACAAAAAATCATAGCTAAAATGAAAAGGTTGCCATTTACTGCTAGCTAGCATATTTCGGATGCCTCAAGGTCAGGCTCACCTCACCTGTCAGTGACAAAAGTCAGCATGACTTCGACTGCAGAGAAATCAATCCCTACTCACCCAAGAAGCTGAGTACTACCGATTTTAGGTTGGTCTGCATGAAGATAGAAGGAGGTTGTGCAAAACAAAATATATATCCATAATTTAATTTAGCAAACATTGTTACTAAGCTCTATGTAGATTGTGCACGGAGCTGACGAATGTACAGGTAGGGCAACAACGTGAGAGAAGACACCGGCTGTTCATCCACCATGAAAAGACCATCATAAAATCATCCCCTTAAATCATCCTTCACCTCAAGAATCAAGAAATTATTACGCACCATCTCCATTCCATTGGTATGGCATGTACCGATGATCTTTAGAAGCATTCTTACTCCGCCGTCTTTCCATGAAGGCGTCAAGCTTTCCTGCCTCCTACGAGTAATGAACACAAATTGTAAGAACCAAGACAAATATCCAGCATTCAAAAAGAACCCCTAATAAACCTTGTAAGCTTTACCTTGAGCTCATTCTACTTGTTCATCAGCTTGCTTTCACGAAGTTCAGCTGGTTAAGGAAAGAAAAGGGGAGTAACGATCAGGTTGAGGAACAAGTAGTAACCATTTGATCAAATATAGATAGTAAAAGATACAATGGACAATGGCAAATAGTTTTTATTGGCGCAAGTGTGCACAGAAAAGTGATTACCCCTATCTTCAGAACTTGGTCTATGTCTCTTATCACAAAACGAACGATGTCTGGTATCTCTTATAGGGGAATACCTCCCATGGGGTGTGTGTCTTCTCTCAGACCTGACTCTAAAGTCATGATATCTATAATAATCCCTTCTCCCTACAAACAGGAAGGTGGAAGATTTACCCAAAAACATTATGCCATTAAAGAACAAAAGTTAGATGGAGCTGCATAGATACAAGGCAACACAAAAACACATTAAGCTTACCACAATCTTGAGCCATATGGTTATTCAATTAGCTACAAGAATTAGAGGGTCCACAATAACACTAAACCATAGACCATAAACATAGATGAGCCATTGAAGGTGGAAGGGTCGTTAGGGTGATGGTCTCCCGACGTGGGTCATGCGGTGGGCTCCTAGCGCTTGCGGCATCACCTCTGCCGCCGGCTATCCCAGCGCCGTCCATCGTCCCCAGCACCGAGAAGCACGCCGAGAGGAGGGCCAAGAAGAGGTCGCTGCCACGTCAGACTCCGTCGCAGATCTTCATGACGTACCGCACCGGTGCCACGGCAAGGGCAAGCAACAGACAAGGAGGGATCAAGAATCGGAGCACCCATCGAGAAAGCAGAGCAAGAGGAGTAGACGAGCAACAATAAAGGGGAAATCGTCACCTCTTGCGCTCGACCTTGTGGGGGACGAGGTAGGCGGAGTTGTAGACGCCCGGTCGATCTGCTCCACCACCTCGGTGTCCATCGCTCCATCGCTCGTTCGGGGTCGATCTGCTCCACAACCTCGTACTTCTTTGGCGGCAACGACCCCATCTAGGAGGTGAGGAAAGAGGGGTGGGAGACGGCAATGTCGGTGGCGGCGTCGATGAAGGCGGGGCGGTTGGGGAGCAGAGTGAGCTGGCGGCGACGCTCTGCTTGGGGGGAGGGGGGAGCGCCTGCCTGTCTAGGGTTTCAAGAGCCCGTGCTGTGGAGAAGCAGGCAGGCACACGGAGGACGGTTCACCACTGTCACGGTCGCCTCAGCCATGCGAGGCGACGAACCTCCTCCCTCCGCGGTGCGGCCGTACCAGCAACGCCATCGACGGCACCACGACGGGCGCCAACAGTACCAGCAAAAGGGCCACCGCCGAGGACGACTCTACCTCCTCCTCCATTGCCGCATGGGCGACTCCGATGGGTAGGGCCGGGGCAGGGATCCGGATCTGGCGGCGCAATGAGGGGGAGAGGAGGAGGTGGCGTAGGGGCGCGGACGCGTGGTGCGAGATCAGGGGCGCGGACGCGCGGAGGCAGAACACTCTCGTGTGGACGCCTACACTCCTTTCTTAAGGAGTAGTAGAGATATATATAGTTATAGTATTAGGAGCCCTGGGCTTCCATCAATGCAGGGAGCCCCTGCCAGTCTAGACGTGCCGGGCGCGGGGTCAACGTGACAGGTGGTCCGAGTACCGCGCACATGCACCGAGTGAAGGTGGTCGTACGTGTGCACCCTCTATTACCATTTATGCATCCGCTTCACTCAACTTACGTATGCATAAACACGTAACTGCCACGGTGAGTGCGTATGTTCCGCGCGGGTTGTCCGGAGTCGTGGTCACGACCCGCGTTGGAGTTGACTGTGTTTATACTTGCATATTATGACTCCAACGGTTTCATAAATTGACACGTCGATGCGGCTTTGTCGGTGTGGTGTAGTATTTGGTATTTATGATTGTATACTTCGATGTTATCAACTACATATCATTTAGGATTTATTATATTACGTACTTTGGCGTTGGTCTTGATTAATTATTTTTTCGTAAACTGTTTACGATACTTTGCACAGCTATTTATGCTTATTAGGATCACGCAGTAAACAAACCTTCACACTGACTGTGCGCTGACTAGTGGACCCACAGTCCCTCGCCGCTCCCCCGCGGGCCGACCGAACTAATATGGTCAACGAGTCACACACAACCGACCCCTTTCAATTAATTCAGCTCGGGTCCACCCAAACCCTAAAATAATCAGTTCCTCCCCGTCGCCGTCATTCGCTCCTGCGATCGCCATCGACGACCGCCCCCACCTCTTCCACCGCCGTAATCTCCGCGGTTCATCGATTCACCGCCGTCGTTCTCCTTCCCTGGTTCGTTTCCCCTCTCATTCTTTCGAGTTCCCCCCATTCTTTTACATAGTTCAGTCGCTAATGTCCATCAGGTTCGCCCCGCCCCTTCTACATCCCTTCAATTGATTCGAAATTAATTGAATCCCCTCATTATATGTAGTATCCGATAATGCCTTCCAATTTTTTCAATTGCATATTTGTTACATTCTGTTCATTTTTATATAGGTACTGAGTGTTGTTTATAAACATAATATTTTTTTACAATAGCAATCAATAGATTAGTGGTGTTATTGTACTGTGTTATTATTGTTGTTTCTGATAGTTATACTACATATACTTTTATGAATTACATTGCATAATTTATTTATGCACACTATGTACTATTTTATTTAAATGTCAGTTTTCACATATCTGTTGTTATGCATTCCTTCTTCTCATTTACGTTGTCTACATCTGTTGTTATGCACAATACACACACTATACATACCCGAACAGTTTCATAATGTTATATTTATTCAATTATTATGTATGGTATAGTATTATTTCCTGATGTTCTTTTTCATTTACTTAGTTTGTTCTACCCCAAAAAATGAAGTCAGTTGATCGTCCTCCGGCTAATCCCAAACGCATAACCATTGAGTCAAGCCAAGAATTCTTTAGTGTTGAGATACCACGGCCGGCCTCTATTGGAGTTTGTCCAAACACAAAGCATTCTGATCAGGGTCCTGCACCTGTCGAGAAACCATCTGTTATTTATGAAGCCAATGAACAAACTGGATCTGGCAATGATGACGATGACTTCATGACACCTACAAAGAAGCGTAATGCTGCTGGAAGTCATATGAATATCTTACGGAAGACATGCACAAAGAGGCCGAAAGTAGTAGAAACTTCACGGCAGGTTATATGTTATACTTATGTTTTCATATATATTAAATACTAATTAGTATTCAATAATCATGACCTGATACAACATATTAGATATTATTTAGCAGTATACAGTAAGGATGAATCTAGTCGAATTTTTCACGTTAGGTTCCAAGTTCTGAAATGCATTTACAATATCATATTTATTTTACAACCCTTGGACACTTTTTTATTGTATACAGATAATGCAGTTTAGTTTATTTAAATAGGTATTATGTTATTTTAGTTGCATCCCTTACATTATGAGTGCTAATTTTATGGCTCATGCCACATTTATTTCATTGTTTTCATGACATTTAACATACATTATTTCAGAAACTCAATGTTAGATGCAACCCTCAGGATGTGATTATAACTATTAAGATATTGAATGAGAGGCAACGACAAGCCGTTGCTAGAAAAGGATTTTCCAATATTCTTGACATGACACTTGATGCACTGGGTAGCCATTCTCATCTTCGTTGGTTGATGGATAAGTTGGACCACAAGGATATGACTATTCGCCCTGGAGTTGGCAAGGAACTAAAGATTACGAAAGAAACTGTCCACCTTATACTAGGCCTTCCGAATGCTGGCGGTGGTAAGCCACTAGGAATCGATGAAGCAGTGGCGGGCAATAACTTGAGGGCTGAACTTGGATTGTCCAAGGATGAGTTCGTTGTTGCATCTCTTCAGGACCGATTGAGAAAAGGAAATGATGATGACCTCTCTATCAGATGCTTCTTTTTGATATTGTTCAATAGATTGTTGTTCCCCACTTCCAGCTGGGGCATATCTAACCATGAAGTGTTATTGACGGAAGAAATGGACCGTTTCCATGAAACAGACTGGTGCCACTTAATTTTTAACGACCTATGTGAAGCTGCACAAAAGTGGCATACAAGAAGCACTTCTAATGTGTCCATGACGATATATGGATGCTCAGTTGTCATACTAGTAAGTAAATAACATTGGACTGTTCTTTTTTTCATATCGAATGGAATCTATTTTCCATGATAGTATAAATTAGTTATTGTTTTTTTGTAGTTGTACTATTTGGACCACTTGCATGATGCTGCAGCCCCCCCTAATAAACGTGGCACACCCCGCATAAAATTCTTTGATAAAAACATTATCCAAGCTCTGACAAAAGCTGATAAGAGGAAGCCACGCCAAAGCGGTGAACCTTTTGGCCATTGTGAGGTATGTCATCTGTACATAAAACAATAGGAATGCATTACCCTGCATAAATATGCATTTGCTGTTATTAGGTGAATGTTTATGCATGTAGTATCTCTATTAGTTTTCGTACCATTCTGAATAAACTCGTAATAGACACCATATACTTCATTTCTCAGTGGGTAACACAATTTATTTATGGTTATCTTTCATGTATTTAATTATATTACAAATGTTTTTTTCAGTTCCGAAGCTTTTCCGAAACTTGCTATTCTGCTGTGCCTAGTGTGCAGTTTCAATCAGAGGTCAGTCTATGGCAAAACATACATCCCATATGTGTCCATAAATACCATATGTACATTACAGATGTTTTATGTAATATTATATCCTTATGTTTCTAAGAATTAATTATGATGCATTATCATTCATTACATCACAGCATAGGGACAGGACAAACATTTTTGATGTCCCTCGTCCCGATCCTTGTGGTCGTCATACTATTCATATCCAGCTCCCATTGATCAAGGATATGCTTTCAAGTAAGATAAAGCAGCTCCAACCACGTGACCGACCAAAATTCATTGAAAAGTTTGTTGAGTATGATTCTGAAGTTGGCAATGCGTGTTCCATCATAAAAAGTACTCTTACCAAGATGGTTGTGAAGCAGTATGAACTAGCGGACACATTTGCTGAGTTAATTGATGATGTCCTTCGCGCGGAGTCTGACGACCCAGACAATGTTGCGGAAGCGCCTCAAACAGATAAACCTCCAGATATATCTCAGCATATGTCATCAGGTTACATTCCCTCATTGTCATTTATTCAATTCATGTACTTAACTCTATGCATTTATCAGTTCTTGTTGTTTGAATACTACAACTTTTTAATTACAGAGGAACAGATCCATGAGGGTACTCAGAATACCCAGGACCTGACTATACCATATTCACAACCGAATACGGAGTTGACAGGTACCCAGTTTGAAGAAATACACGAAAAGCAACAACAAATGCGTCGTGCATTTGAGGGCTACCCTGACGATTTGGAGACGAACATAACCCCAAATGCGGAAAACCAGGTATTTTATGCAGTCTGATTATGGTTACATTACATGTTAATTTCCAATTTTCATCCAAAATATTAGACAAAACCATAATAATGTATACAGGATTTCTGTTTTAATGTTGGCAATAATATGTCGAGCGACATAAACATGTCTCATCGACATGTACCAGACTGCAATCCTATGAGCTCATATCCGTCTTCCCACTTGCCGATGTTTGACGCCACACCGCAAAAAGATGTATATGTTTCAGCTTTGTTTTCTCCATTGTAATCTCAATTATGGATTAAATTTAATTGACACATGATCGAGGTTTAAAACATAGTATCATTGTTTCTTTGGGTCAGGGAGGAGACATTGGTGCATCTCATGACACTCCAACTTACACGGGCCCCCTTTTTGATCAGACACCTAGTGCTCATGTAAGTAATCCAGTTATACATTTATTGCATGCTTGCTTCTCATAACTCATTCATAATTTACTATACTCTCTACCTGCATTGTGTTTCAGGTTGCAGATGGTGAGGAAACACATATCTTGCACACTACACATGACCACTCTCTGCCACGTTTAACAGAATTGGACTGTGCTCGGTCGCTTCGTGCTTTTTTGTGCTCCTCAAAAACTGACCCAAACAGGTTTTTCTTTAACTTTTAAGTCAAAATAACATGTAGGTTGTTGCTTACATATATAATGAATAACATATCCTTTTCATTATTATATAGGAAGATCATAGAATTCGATGAATGTATTGGAAATTGTCTCGATATACAACAATCATTTGCAGATGGGATGTGTCTGGATAATGTGTTCATGCAGTGTTTCATCATGTGTTTTCGCCATGACGAAATCAATAATTGCCCGTCCATCAGCAAAAACAGACTTGTACTGGATGTCAACGTTGGTGTATGTACAATTCATTAATACCTACCTATTTTTGCAATTGTTTACATACAGTTTTATATGACACAGTAATTATTATTATGCAGACTCTCCTCAACTTTGAGGAGCATGAACGCTATAGTAATTCTCCTCAGATTTTTGATCAAACTGTCCTTGATGCTTATCTGGACAAGACCCTGCCCCAACTGGACAATTTTGTTGACTACAAAACGGTATAATTATTTATCTTTGTATCAACGCTTGCCTGTTATGCAATTATATTCATCGCTCAGCTACACACTAATGTTATCATTCCGTTTATCTAACTCCTGATATTTGACAGATTATGGTCCCTATTCTTCATATGGGACATTGGACATTGTATGTCATCAATATCCAGTTTCGATGTATTCACATTTTAGATTCAAATCCATATGGTCCAGAGTTGCGTGGTACTTCATGGAAGATGTTTCATTACTCCCAAAAGGACATAGGCACCAGGAAACTACCATGGGCTAGGGTTATAATGAACAGATTGAACAAATCTTTGCAACAAGTCCGGCCCAATTCACGCATCCCTAAATTTGGAAATTTCCCAATTGACATGCCACCTATGTGTCCCACCATGATAGCTGGATCTAATGACTGTGGCTTCTTTGTCATGAGATACATCCAGTACTATGACTATATGGATGGTTCTATCAAGCAATTTATACAACGAGTAAGTCATTTTATGATTATGCAGTTTGTATTTATACATTCAACATTTCATATATAACTTATTCACCTCGGGATAATGTGTATTATGCAGGAAAACTCTGGTGACCTACGATCTCTGGCTCTATATTACCTCACCTTCCATAGCAAGAACAAGTGCCTCCCGTTGCCTCCAGAAATTCAAAGATTCAAGTTTGGACGCTAGCTGTGTCGCTGGATCAACATTTTGTGAATCGCAACCGTTTGATATGGAACAAACATTTTGTGGCTTCCTTGTTACGGAACAAAATGTTGTGAAGCCAAACCTCCTTGTTGCATGTCTATGTAACCGTATTGAAACTTTCTATGTTTTTCACCCAAGCTATCAAGACACTCATGTTTAATGCAGTTCTTAGATAAAAATTTGACCTATGTGTATTAAACAAGTTATGAAACATCTCAGGTATAATGCGATATTCAGTTCAAACTTCGACTGTTTACTCATATTTGTATCAGTGATTTACTCACTAGTTATTGTTATTCTCTGATTTCTTCACAAATCTATTATTTACCAGTATGTGTCACGAATTCTTATGTCTAATACGAATTACGCTGTTTTGTTAGTTCACTTACGCAAATTTGTACCCAGTTTACAATAATTTTAATTACAGACGAAATACGCTGTTTTGTTAGCTCAATTACGCAAATCTGTACAGCCTTATTCTTTTGTCAATAACTACTGGTATCAGATTTGTCTACTCGCACACATGTGTAATAAAAATTATGTTACTACATTAAATCACAATTTATTGTGTCGTTTGTTTTCTTCACAAAGACAATTTTAGCCAGTTTTTGCCACCAAGATTTGTATAGCGTCGAATTACGCTGTTTTCATAACACATTTACGCATATTTCGTATACAGTTTACACAACATTTCAATACATGCAGTACATCATTATTACGTATACTTTGTGAATATCGACTGGTTCCAGCATTTATAAATTCACCCATAGTTGTAATAACAAGTATGGCACTACATTACATTTGTCATAAAATATGAAATCATCTACTCCCCACTAGATGAATCATTGTCTGTAACACCTCCTTGATGTTTTTTTGAAGTGCATGCCTCTATTCCAGTTTGGAGCGCTAGATGAACCCTTGTTCCTAGAACCTATGGGCCGCCCTCTCTTTCGACCAGTAAGGCTGGCCAACCGAAGCCTATTCTCCTCCACAGATAGACAAGTGCGACTATTGTGACCATCAGCAATTCCACACCTTTGACACTTTCTGTTCTTTTTCTTGTCTCCTTTTGCCCCCAACTTAATAACTCTTTTTTCGTTATCACTGATTGTTCTGCCCTTTGGCTTCGCGTTATCTGGTCTTCTCAAGCTTACTCCACTCACATTAAAATCTAGCTTCTACAATTAAGAAAAAATATGATATTTTTAAATATTAGTACTTACATCCAATTATTTGTATGTAATTTTAAATAATACCCATGCACATGCGTTTTTAATAGCACCATTACCTTTTTAATCGTCAAATCTGTACCACTCACATCAATCAGTGGTGTGCTAGTGGTCAATTGTCCATAATCGTGCTGCACACATATACCATTCATAATCAGCATCAAGGTCCAATCGTTACTATCTTGTATTACAACAACTTTTCCTCTATTATAATCATGTATTACCTGTTCCAATATTTGTTGTGCCATAGCACATTGGGTATCGCTCACACCACCTTCTTGTAAAGTAGGCACCAATTGAATTACCTGTCAAATAATACAATTGACAGTAAATAGGTGTGTTTATGACAAACAATACACACCATTATGCATAGTAAACATCATATAACATATTACACATACACCAGCCTGCGCCCTTCTTGTCGTTAGATTATCTCCCATCATGTCTCTTTCATCATTCCTGTCGCACTGTATCAGGCAAGTTTCTCATACTTTCCATTCACCAAAACTTAAAACTCAGTATATCAATTAAAATACACGACTATTACAATTAATATATTAAATACCTGTATTCCTTCGCCATCACTAGTACTATCATCACCTTCAATATCTGGCTCCAACCGTGAAAGTAGCAAAAGCAGTTCATCCATCATCTCCAGGGCTCTATCATATCCAGCCTTTGAAAGACTTGCATTATGTACTACTTTCATTGACTTTTTAAGCAACATCTTTTGCCTATATGATTTAGTCTCACCGTCTTTACCCTTCAAATTCTTATCATCCCTTGAAAAAGTCACATCTTGTATAGCAGAGTAGGTGTATCTCTGAAGGATGTATTCCGAAGGTATTCGATCAATTTGAAGATGCATAAATGTTCGTAAAAGATGCACACAAAGCAGACCTACATTAAAGCATGTAAAAAAATGTCTTCGTTTATGTTCACTCACTATAATTAAACATTTTTATACAACAATTACCCAATATGACATACCTGTATGCTCCCAATGCTTACATTCACATTCATACTTTCCAGCATCTACATCAGCCATTACATTGAATTGGTGTTGCCCCCACACAATCTTATTTGACCTTGAAGTATGCTGAACCACCCATTCATTCACACCACCATCTGGATCTTGTGATATCTTGTATGCAGTAGCATATTTCAAAGACTCTTGAAACTTATTCATTACAGCCCTTGTGTATGTCCTCGCTACACGTATCTCAAACATATACAATGTATTTGTTTCCTTTTGGCCCTACAGTAGACATAATTATACGTTATAATATTGTACGTTACATATTTTGATATAATAATATTCTATGTACTCACCATGCATCCTAGTGCCTCTTTTGCCTCTTTCATCTTCCTACTGTGCAGAAGCTTCAACATTTGCTTGGCGAATTGATGTAGTGGCGTGTTTGCATCGACATGAGCACTTTTTACGAGTTTGTTCATGCTCTCGCTACTTTGTGTAGAGACCATTAACCCACAGTAATCATGTTTAAAAAAAGCTGGTATCCAATCTTTACGAATTTCATACATTCTGGAAAGACTGATGTTATCATGTAGACCGAAATCATCAATCAGCATTGCCCAGGCAGTCTCAAACTCAGTTACAGTTAAAGGATGATGTATTATAGATTGGAACCTTGTTTTGAAATCCTCTTCCTCAAATCTAGCGTACAACTCGTTTAAATATGGCATATACCTGTTTTGAACATGCCACAAACACAACTGATGGATTGTGTTTGGAAATACCCTGCCTAGTGCAATTGGCATTGCTGGATCTTGATCTAAAATCATAAATTTTCACAACATTATGCAACACATTACCAACTATAATTGCATTCAATACATTCATAGTAGAACGTAATAATTGTTAAGCTTATTAATCATACCTGTAAGCATTACTCGTGGTCCTTCAGCTCCCATGCACGTTTTGAATGCATTGAAAACCCACTCGAATGTGTCTACAGTTTCGTCACCCAACAATGTGAAACCAAATACGGTGCACTGCAGATGGTGGTTACAACCAACAAACATTCCCAGGGGTTTGTCATATAGATTTGTCTTATGAGTTGTATCAAAGGTAACTGCATCTCCAAAGTCAATGTAATCTGCTTGCTGGCTAGCATGGGACCAAAAAATGCTCAAAATCTTTCCTTCTTGGTCTAGCTGGAAGTCAGAGAAAAACTGTGGGTTATCTTTTTTACACAATGCAAAAAAAGATAGGAGCTTAGACACATCATTGGCATTTCTTTCTCTTTGTCGCGCTTTCTTCCTGTGAACATTAAACAATACCCCTTAGTCCATATGTACACAACATCATTATGTCATTATATCAGTGTAAATAACAACATAACTTACAGGTTGATCATGTTTTGTGTAGTTAACGGTACATTCTCTGGTCCACCATGCATTTCTGAAACAAAATCCATTATACAGTGTTGCGGAATCCTGCTTTCTTGCATCGCACTAAGGAACTCCATGTATTCTGGATCATGTGTCTTGTTGCACTGTAACTGATTCTTTTCCGTATCCTTTTTGAAGAACTCATGATTATGTTCCAAATGAATAAGATCAATCCGCACTGAAATGATATTCTCTTTGGCATCGTCATAGATTTTTTTAAGTTTCATTCCAGCTCTGCATTGTGTTCGCTTGGAAATTGTATTTCGCACTTTTGGATTACCATATCCTCTCTCGGCACGCTTGCCTTCCATTGAACAATTCAACCACTTGCAATTTTTTCTCTCCCTATATCTCTTCAATGGAAATCCAACTTCATATGCATATCTGCTATAGAATTTGTACGCCTCGTCCACATTACTAAATGTCATACCGACCTTCGGTACCAATTGTTGATCTATACTATCGTCCTATTCAATTAATGGAGTCGTCATGCAGTGCACATATATAAAAAATAAGCTTATAGCATGGTGAATTTCTAGGTCTTCATAAATTGCACGGACTGTATAACTAATAATACATGTGTATTCGGTTAAATCATAACTTGCACGGAAATTTATAACAAATACATGGGTATTCCTTTGAACTTACATGGCTTTGGAGAATGTGTGGTGTGTCCTGCTCATGTTCACCAATTGTCCGCATGGGTATCCGCTGAGTTGTTCCCACCAAACTTGGATGAACTGTGTTGCTGTCTTCAAGAATTCTTGGCGCCGGTAACGCAGCCGGGGGAGTTACAGCATGCCGGCCATCGGTCGTACAGGGTGTCGTCGTCGTTGTATCTTCTCCACACTGCCCCGATCCCCTGGCCGTCTCCATTGTGCATGCCCTAACTCTTCGAGAGCTCTGAACAAAAGCGGCGGCGGCTGTGTGTAACCCGTTTTTTTGCAGATCCTATACTCGCCTAAACCGTCCGGGCCTATATTCAAGGCATGATCCAATATCCTGCACGATTTGATGCGCTGTTTGCATGTCCCGAGATTTACGTGAACGATCCCGAGATTTACGTGAACGTACGACCGCCCCACGTTCCCGGATGACGCGCGCGTGACTACCCACTACCCGTTCTGACCACTCATGTCGCGTCAGATGCGAATTTACGCAACCAATAACGGCAAAATACGCAAGCATAACGCGTGACCCACGTCTCCTTACCGGGTCCCCCCACGTCACGATTTATGCATCTGTTTCATTGAAATTCCTTATGCATAAACGCCCGACCGAGTCCATGTCGCATCAGATGCGAATTTACGCAGCCAATAACAACAAAATACGCAACCATATCGCGTGAGCCACGTCTCCATACCGGGTCCCTCCACGTTACCATTTATGCATCTGTTTCATTGAAATTCTGTATGCATAAACGCCCCACCTTGACTCGGTGCATGCGCGCGGTAGTCCCACCACCTGCCACGTCGTCCCGCGCCCGCACACCTAGCCTGGCCGGGGCTCTCTCTAGTAATGGAAGCCCTGGGCTTCCATTACCTCGTCCCTATATATATATATATATATATATATATATATATATATATATATATATATATATATATGTATGTATGTATGTATTTAGAGCCCTAGGCTCTATTTAACTATAGGAAGCCCCGACCACGTACCGACCAGGTGCGCGACCGCACCGGATCCTTTTTGGCTTATTGTATCTAACTGCTTACGCCAAATTATAATACGAGTTATGCTAATGTGTGTATCAGTTTATTCAAATATAGTCTGCGCATATTACGTGCATCGGGCCCACGATCCGGCCCACGCGCTCACAATTATCCAGTACCACGTCGCCACTATAAAAACACCCCACGCCGCCAGGGATTAGGTTTTAGCGGCGGCGGCGGTTCTCTCGGACTTGCGAGCGACGGTGATCCTGGGGGCCAGCAGCGGTGTCACCTCGATGCAGGCGACCGACAGCGGCGCTCCACCAGGAACGAGCGACAACGACGCTCCGAGGCAGGCGGGCAAGCGGTGACGGCGCTCTCGAAGCGGACGGACGACGACAGCGCACCCTAGGCTCGGTGACAACGGCGGTTGTCCCGTCCGTCTCTGCGATGGCCACCGCCGCCGCCGCTCCAGCATCTGTGGCACGACGACGGATATGGGGACACGCTCGCGACGGCGGATCCCTGAGGCGCGCACGGTGGCGAGGTGGGAGCGGCTGCGTCATCGGATCCCGAGGGCACGCACGCGGTGGCGGCCCCATGAGGTGCGCACGACGGCGATGTGCCAGCGGTCGCGATGGCGGATCCCATGGGGCTCGAGCGCGACAACGTCTCCCTGAGGTGCACGCGGCAGCGACCCCTTGAGGTGCACACAGCAGTGACGTGGGAGCGACTGCGGCGGCGCGACGGTGGATCTCGGGGGCATGTGAGCAACGACGACATCCGTAAGGCGTTCATGACGGCGAGGTGGGAGCGGTTGGTGCAACGGGTCGGGATTCATGCGCGCGAGGGTCGACCCCTGAGCGCGACGACTGCGATGCCATCTAAGGTGGGAGCAGCGATGGCGGATTTCTCTAGGCGCAAGCGACGACGGCATCCTCCCCTAGCACGAAGTGGTGGCGCATCCCAGATGCTAGGCGCTGGTTCCGCAGGGCGGCGATCCTATTTTTATGCTATTTTGTATACATATTTATGCCAATGTCAATAGAGTTTTATGACATATATTTCAGTTCATGGCTCCACTTCCATCTATTTGTCTGTTTATGATATTTCTATTCATATTTTACGCAAATGATTTATTGATTTTATGCATTATCTCGTTTACTTAATCCAGTGTGTATTGGGTTCCTACCATTTATGCCATATGTATAAGATATATTTACGCAGTCCACCGTAGGGCATAAATAACTTCACCGTGTTGTATAACTAGTATTAGTATATCATAAACTAGTTATAATGAGCTTTGATGCACGGATGTTGGAGAGATCCTATATTTATGGAGTAAATAAAGCATTTAAATTAGATTTTTTTTTGTTTCCATACATGTTTTCATTATGAAATAGATCGATGGTTTACACTAAAATTTATACCCATTTATGCTGTTTTGGTTCACGTTTTACGCTGAAATCCGCCTGAACTCCCACGCACGATCAGCTCCATATCTTATGTTCCGATATATACAGTAACTTCTAGCTTCGTGGGCGCGCTAATCACGATGGTGTGTGGACCCACCTGAACGAACCAATGAAAAGTTCGTTGCCGCTCTCATGTTATGCAAGTCTAAACCATTAAATATGCTAGCATAAACACGAGTATGAACCAACTACCCGACCAGCGAACACGATGCTGACCCACCTTCGTATATCCCAACTCGAACCCAGCACGTGCGCACCTTCTGTTTACGCAAAATATAACACATGTTTACGCATGCATAAACGTGCTCCACAATCGCGCGGACTCACGCGCCCCACTGGCCCGACCTGACCACGCGCGTGACCACTACCCTGGCTGGGGCTTCCCATGTCTATCGGAAGCCCAGGGCTTCTATTACCAACAGCCTATATATATATATATATATATATATATATATATATATATATATATATATATATATATATATATATAGAGAGAGAGAGAGAGAGATGACATATCCTGTGCAATCACTCATTTTGGTGCAAGCGTGCAATCAAACTATCCAGAGCATCCAGTCTAGATCCAACGGTTTCATATGGAAGTGGTTAAATGTAAAATAGACACTAGGTTTCAGGTGGAAGGGGTTAAATGTAAAATAACAGTTACCATTAGATCTAGATCGGATGCACCAGATCGCTTGATTGCATGCTTGCACCAGGATAAGTGATTGCATAGGATGTTTTCCCATATATATATATATATATATATATATATATATATTTATATATACATATATATATATATATTTATATATATATATATATAATGGAAGCTCAGGGCTTCCATTAGTACCGGGAAGCTCCAACCAGCCAGGTATCGGCATGCGTTCGATTCGATCGTTTGTGGGTTCTGGTTCGGCGGATTTCAGCGTAAAGCGTAAACCAAAACAGCGTAAATGAGTACGAATTTTGCGTAAATCATAGATATGTTTCGTCACAACGAATGGGGCTTGAAATTAAGGCGTGAAAATCATGCGCAGGTTCTGTCTTGGGTGGATTTCGGCGTAAAACGTGAACCAAAACGATGTAAATGGGTATGAATTTTAGTGTAAATCATCGATCTGTTCCATAACGACGAATGGAGCCCGAATTACGGCGTGAAAATCGCACTCGTAAGATCGTGTGCGGGATCTGGCTCGGTTGGATTTAAGCGTAAATCGTGAACCAAAATATTGTAAATCGTCGATCGGTTTCATAAATAGATAGCTAGTAATCTGAAAGAGAACACACAACAGGGATAACAAACTAACAGGCTTGATTGCATAAATTCCAATATGGCGCGGAATATACACCTTAGTTCGTTTATGGAATAGAAGACAGCATAACGTCAAATATCAAATTCTTTCTGTTTTTCTTTTGTCTCAACACACTAATCCATCTAGACAAAAACATCAGTGTGTATCAAGTATCATCATGCCTTCGGTCAACAAATCATCTTGTGAAAAATTGAAAATTCAGTAACCTGCGTACAAGTGAGCTTTTAGTTTTTTTTTCTAAAATCAAGATTACTGAAACACAACCAATTTGGGTCAAATCAATAGAGCAACAAACCTCCAGCTTCCCTGATAAATGGTGACGATGTTGTCCATTTATTGTTTGCCCAGTACTCCAGCAGAGTAGGTCCAGATAGAAACAGAACGCACCCTCCCCATGGTTGTTGTTCATCGCCAATGATGTACTCCACCCCCTGTTCGCAGAACCAGGAAACAAACCACCAGGTGAGAGAAGCACAACAAAAAAGGACACTAAACAATTCATAATTTCTTAGGTTGAAAGTTCAAACATATGAAGGTGTGACACTATCTGCAATGCCTTCGGGCACGACATATGATCTTATAAAGGACATGATTTCCTGAACCAATGAAAATATATGTGCAAAAAGCAATCACTATATTACTTCATCTTTCTAAATCATGATCATTTGTTTTATCTATTATTTTTATAATTGAAAACACATGAGGTAATTATCACCAAAAGATCACAAAAACAGCAATAAGGCTAACCAATGTTGTCGAGATCTGGATCAGTTTTCTTGAGGACTCTGGAAGCCGCAGTCCTCATACAACGAACACAAGGACAAAAAACAGGGTAAGGTAGTTTTTTTGTATGGTTCTATGGTTATTTCATTATTTGATATTACAACAAACATGTACCAGGCAATTCAGTCCATATGCATTAAATTTCACTTTTGACAACTGAACCACAATGAACCAAAGGACAAACAGCCTTCAAACAATGAAACAAAAACTTGACAGCTAGATAATTGTCTTTTAGACAAAAGTGTGGAGTCATAAATGCTTTTTTAATACAAAAACCATCATTCCAGGACATCTAGATAATTTTCTTTCAATTCTGCTGGAACTCTAGCACAATTCTTAGTTTAACTGTTGCAGTACATTAGTCATGGAGCATTCTCAAAAAGGCAGCTTTATCTCAACAAATGGACTAAATCAGTCATGGAGCATTCTGAATATTTTACTTATCTTGGCAGGAAATTCATAATGGACAGCAGATAAAAAATTGGGTAAAGTGCACACACACCTACAATTTCACCTCCATTGTCGCATAGAGCACAAAAAATCAACATTAGCGTATCTGGACAGTAGATAAAAAAACTAGGTAAAGTAAACACACACCTTACAATTTTACTTCCATTGTCGCATAGAGCACAAACTAAATCAACATTAGCGTATCTATCTTCACAAGCATGCTCAGCCATATCCTCTGAGCTAACAATCCCAAATTTTTGTTTGATCTTTCCACTTCTATGAAACCTGTTAAGGCAACAGAATCAGTATGCATTCAGCACAACTTTTGACAAAAAAAAAGGAAGGGATTGTTTTCATAACTCAGATTCTTCTTGTGTGAGAGAACATTGCATATAAATTTGTGAAATCTATTATATAAGTGCTGAGTAAGATCACTCCGATGTCAAAACTGAAACATTAGCCTGTGAACATCTGGCCAGAATACACCACAATAGTATAAAGCTCGAACAGAAGCACTGAACTTTGTAAGTGCACACAACTAACTTGGGAAAATATCAGTATTGACATCACTTCTGATTTTCAAGAGATGAGCACAGTTAAGTGCCCTCATCTGATGCAAGAGGTAATTAGAGGCAACATAAAGGATCTGAATCAAGGGGTTAGGTAGCTTTTATGTCGAACATCACAGCCAAATATTCAGAACCTAAAATTAAAACGGATATATTTACTGCTTGTTACCTAGTATTTTTGACTGAACTATATGTGATGGTTACTAAAAAGCATCACTCAATAGACAATAATGTTTTACCAATAAGGACACCCCCTAGTAGACAAACATCAATGTCAGATTGATATTGTTTCCACATTTTTTTAAGAAAGCATAACCAATGAAAGGGCCCTCAGAATCAATAGTAGACAGTGTTACTCTTTTAAAATGTCAGAAAAACCCACAAATAAATGCATGGTCTCAAAGGAATTATTAAATCCATGATCTCAAGTAAGAGTAGAAAGGATAAACTGGGATTACCTTATACTTCCACAGCTTGTGCATGATCTTCTTAATCTACGTACAGGGCCGGGCCGGCATAATTGAAGGCCCTGTACCGATTTTTTTTCTTTTTTTTCTTTGTTAAGAATAGATGATACAGATTAATCTCATTTATTAACAGTGATTGAATTATTAATATAGGAAATGGCTTAATAACGGTAACAAATGATCTTAACATTTGGATGTTATGCTAGCATGTGCTAGCTGCACTTCGCCATATAGCCAAAATGAGTTGCATGAGAGATTGGTACTCGCTTGTTACGATAAACACTATGTTTTATTCTTATCAAGCTGACTTAGCTAGACTTTCTAATCATTACTAAAATTTGTATTGATTAAATTATCACTAACTATTATTTTAGGGGCCCTTGGAGGGAGGGGGGCCTGTTCTTGTGCACTGGTGGCACATGCCTCCCGCCCGGGCCTACATATACATTAAAGTGATCTTCAGTAGAAAGAAGATAGGACAACAAAACAACAGATATTGTTCAAAGCAAGTATTGTGCTCCATACTTGGAGTTCCTGATACACAACTGGCTGTTACATTGTACAAATTAGTGTTTTCAAGAACACGATCAAGAATAATCAGCAACTAGTAACGACAAGCAAGGAATAATGCACCAGCGGAGATTGGCAGGCAGTTCTAACTAAATGTTTACTCAATACTAGTATAAAATGTGTCTTAAATTTCAGATTGTAATGTAGTAGTGTCAGGGCCTAAGGAGGCCCACGGAGGGGCTGCGGTAGCAGCAGCCATGGGCCCTCCAAGAGAGATTAGATAAGGATAGTTAGGGATAAGATTAGAAGATTAGTTGAGATTATTTAGGAGATTGGTTGAGATTATCTAGGAAGATTATCAGTTAGTAGTTTGTTGAGAGTTTTTAGGAGAATTTTAAGGAGATAAGGATCTCTAGCTAGATAGGGACAGTCAGGTGGCCTATTTATGTAATCAATGGATGAGAAATAAAGTAGGCAAGAATTAGAAGGGAAAACCCCCTCTTGCTCGACCGTGGGCAGAGGCCCCCGGCCGGCGCCCTGTGAACAGTAACCGCGAGTACTGTTCACGCATGAACAGTACCACACCACCTCCACCAGCAGCTTCAATCATCGAATTCCCTCTCCAATCCCTCACTGATCTAGTGACCATAGCATCTGGTATCGGAGAGCTTGGGTTTCGATCTGATCCCATGGCTTCTGCTGCCAATTTCGCGGCGTCATCCTGGCAACCGGCGTCCCCATCTCCATGGACTGCGCCGCATGTTACCTTCGCCACGCCGTCCTGGCAACCGACGTCCCCATCTCCATGGGCTGCGCCGCATGCTACCTTCGTCACACCATCCTGGCAACCAGCATCCTCATCTCCATGGGTAGCATCGCCAGCCAATTTTGTCACCACATCCTGGACGCCGGCGTGCCCATCTCCAGGGACAACGCCAAATTTTGTCACATCATCTTTGTTGACGGCGTCTCTGTCCCCATGGGCGACGCCACTAGGGGCAGTCACAGCTCAGCAATCACCAGCTCCATCGATGGGGGGCTTGTGGACCAACATAAGGGTTGATCTCGCAAAGATGCAAGCCACACTCCAGAAGGTTGAACAAGGGCTCATGCAAATCAAGGCAGCAGTGCAACATGAGCAGCATCAGCTGGCGTTGTCCGCACGGCTCCAGACGTCAGCGGCTGTGGGCATACAAGCTGCTGCTTGTGGCTTCCTTGCACGACGGAGAGTGCGGGAGATACGCCGGTAGATACTCGAGGCAGCCTTGGTGACGGTTGACCTCGGCACACGGGATAGCGACCTCGCCCTGTCGAACGGCCATCAGCAGCGGCACCGGACCGCTATCTCCAAGTGCGAGCATGGTACGTGTCCCGCGGGCCACGAACTTCAACTCTACGGCGGTAGGGAAGGCACTCCCCTCATCATAGACAAGGGCGCACTATTTAGCGCCACCACATTCGGCTACCGGCCGCCACGAGGGCGCCTCCACTGGTTATTGTTGCGACTTATTCCAGGTGCCCGTCCATGTGCTCCCCGTTCGTCCAGATGGCATCCATGGGATCCAGGTGGCTGCACACGTGCAAGTCCAATACGCAGAGGGTGTCTGCCTTATCTTAGGGGGTAAAAAATCATATTCGGAATAATAAGATAAGTCGAGATGTAAAAGGCTTGTTTTCTAGGTGTCTGGTTTTGGGTCAAGTAGACTCGTCTTTGAGCACCCGTCTTGCTGCAGCTCGAGGACGAGCTGCTTGTCCAGGAGGGGTGTAGTGGCAGGGCCTAAGGAGGCCCACGGAGGGGCTGCGGTAGCAGCAGCCATGGGCCCTCCAAGGGAGATTAGATAAGAATAGTTAGGGATAAGATTAGAAAATTAGTTGAGATTATTTAGGAGATTGGTTGAGATTATCTAAGAAGGTTATCAGTTAGTAGTTTGTTGAGAGTTTTTAGAAGAGTTTTAAGGAGATAAGGATCTCTAGCTAGATAGGGACAGCCAGCTGGCCTATTTATGTAATCAATGGATGAGAAACAAAGTAGGCAAGAATTAGAAGGGAAAACCCTCTCTTGCTTGGCCGTGGGCAGAGGCCCCGGCCGGCAACCTGTGAACAGTAACCGCGAGTACTGTTCACGCATGAACAGTACCACACCACCTCCACCAGCAGCTTCAATCATCGAATTTCCTCTTTAATCCCTCACTGATCTAGCGACCATAACAAGTAGTATGACCTGATTCATGACAGATTGAAGCTTTCCAATCCTCAATAGGTGCATACAAAATTTAGTTTGAATATCTACTTGTTAACATGAATTTGCGACAAAGGGGCTAGTAGACTGTAAAATACATTTTACATTAGATTCTTCGAGTATACAAGAAACAAGCAGCAGACCATGTCCTAAATCATACTCCCTCCGTCCCAAAATAATATTAGTTTTAGCTCTAGATTTTTATGTTTATATTTAACTAGATGATGATAAATCTAGACACATATATAGAGCACATATATAAAGTATTGTATGAACATATTAATTATTTTAAACGAATTCTAATTTGGGACGGAGGGAGTAGTAAACAAACGACAACTCTTGTTTTAAGTTCTGCAAGACTAGCCTCAGTGACTTGGGAATAATGACACAACTCACAATTTCAAACCCGGCCAGGGTTTCAACGGACCGTCCAGTGTTTCAACGGCTCATTCTTCAACGGTTGGCTGACGTGATGCAGCCACATTCAGTCTATGAACACATAGGTTGATTTTTTCTTCGCATGACAGAATACCTAGAATAGTTGGCAAAGCACATTCACAACAACAAAATTCTAAAAAGATATTCATCTGGTGACATCTAACTTGTCCTGAGAAGCATTTTCATTCAATATAATCCCCAAGTGTCCACTACCCATGTTCTCAAGATGTAACAAACAGAAAATATCACAGCACTCCACCATTTGTCACTGCCAAACTTGCAAAGTAAAAAACATTAGGTATGCAAACTTACAAACCTGGTGCCGCGCCGCTGGGCTTGTCTCCGCCATTTGTGCGGCTGGGGCTAGTCCTGGTGCAAACTTACTGAACAGTAGGTATGCAAACTTACTCGACCATTTGTGCGGCTGGGGCTGGTAAAGAATAGGAACTGAAATAAATTGTAGTGGTGTAAGAGAATGGTCACCGAACAAACTAAAAACATGCCTTGTGTTTAACTTATGGAAGGAAGTTGTTGTTCTGTAAAATACTGAATGAGTTAAATTGCATAAACAAAATAGTAGACAGTGTTGCTAGATCCAACTAGAATAAGGTATTTTAACTTGTGCATTTGGTACTAGTGTGCTAGTGTAAACGACCAAATTTCCGAGGACTTCGTAGCTCAACATAGAAAATGTACTTCAACCTATTCCACCTACTTTGGACTGTGCAAATCAGAGGATATAAAGGTATTACTGCATAAATCTTTGATCCAAGAGACCCAATATCTGATCTATTTGCAAGAAACCATTTGTTAGGATCGCAGGTGAGGAAAAAAGAAGACATAGAGTTTAACATGGAAAAAACTTCCTCAATGTGAAGGAGAAAAAAGTCACAAGAAAACAGATATATTATGTGTTGTTCAAGTACAGGGTGCAAGGGAACCTATTTATATAGGCAAATGAGATAGAGATAGAGTCATATCCTTATCCAACAAATCTCCCCTTGACGCTAAATCTATAAAACCGTTTTCCCAAACACCACTAGGATGCTAAATTTGAATATCAACCAAGTCTAAGGAATCATTCTACTTGGAACTCGAGCACGGCTTCGTATCATCAAAATAACCTCTCTTCTGGAACGCAATAGAAACAGCTTCAACATCAACTCTTGAACATTGCAAGTAATAGAGATTAGTCAAACGATTGTCCTTCAAGATAATACGGTTGCCACGAGAAACTTTAAGAACACCATCAATAACAGCAAAATTGAATCCCATTGGTTCTAAAGTGCTCGAAGAAATAAGATTTCTCTTCAATTTTGGAACAAAACAGACATTGATAAGTTTCTTAATACTGCCATCATGAACTTGGATATAAATAGAGCCGATTCCAATAATCTCACATGTGGATCCATCTCCAATAACAACCTCACCAGCATGAGACTGAACATAATCAGAAAACCAATCTCTATACGAACAAATATGAAAAGTGCAAGCGGAATCGAGAACCCAAGAACAACACTTTTCAACAGAGGCAACAAACAGAGCTTCTCCACTATCTAAAGTTTCAACAAAATTGGCTTCAGCAGAAGACTTATCCAATTATTTTTTCTTTCTCTCCTCTTTATTTCTCACTTTGGGGCACTAAGAAATATGATGAGTATTTTTTCTGCAATAACGACAATAAAGGTTGGATTTATGATCTCCAGATCCCCGAACAATTAAACCTTCACCTTTGAGTTCAAAACGAGAATTAACATCAAATTTTTCTTTGAACAACAAATTTGACTTAACATTCTCAAAGGACAGTGAAGTATGATTACTATAAAGCATAATTTCCTTAAAATGCTTAAAAGAAGGGGGCAATGAGACTACCAACAAAATTGCTTTATCTTCATCATCTATCTTCACATCAAGGCTCTTAAGGTCCACAATAATTGAATTAAATTCATTAAGATGTGATTAAATAGATGCACCTTCCGCCATACAAATAGTATAAAGGCGCTCTTTGAGAGGAGCTTATTAGCAAGACTTTTGGTCATATATAGCTCCTCCAATTTCTTCCGTAATTCTGTTATAAATTTTGCATTCATTACTTCACGCAGAATATCAGAAAATAAACTGAGCTGTAAGGCGGATAAAACTTTTTCATAAGATCTTCTCATTTATCATCAGTCATATCAGCAGGTCGCGGTTGCAATGTCTTTCGTATACATAACTGAGTAAGAACAACCTTCATCTGAATCTACCAAATAGCAAAATTGATTTTGCCATCAAATTTCGGAATATCAATTTTAGTCCACATTGTAATCCGAAATAAATAATCCAGATGAAACATAAAACTGTGTGGAATCTGATTGGTGCACGTAGCAAATGAATAAATGATTAATATTTCCTTGAGAAATTGGTGGCCTTCACGTGGGATTGCTTCCTGGTGCACGCAATGTCAGGAGGCTTAGCACACGAGAAAGAAAATCCACGCTAGAAAATCCACGGCACCGGTGTGTAGGCAGTCAGCCACCAGGACGCGCGTCACTTCCAAGAACAGGCGTCTGCGGCGCGAAGCAAGGAGTTAGCCCTCGGATGAGGGCACCACGCCTGACAGATCTGAAAGAACAGCGCACGGTGATCGATCCGACGACGCGATGAATTCGTGGTGGCGGCGGATGCCACACGTAGAGGTGAAGATCTGTTGGGACACCGACAGCAGTGGCGGCTCCCAAGAAAAAATTGTTGTGTCTAAACCGTAACTGTAGATACCATTTTTTTTAGATCGCGGGTGGAGAAAAAGAGACACCGAGTTTAATGTGGAAAAAACTCTTCAAATGTAGAGGCAAAAAAAGCCACGTGAAACATATATATTATGTGTTGTTCAAGTACAGAATACAAGCGAGCATATTTGTATAGGCAAAGGATGTAGAGATAGAGTTATATATTATTATCAACACTATTTAAACGTATTTAAGTGCAAACTGAACTAACATGGAAGAAAATATAGACCTCAAATGTTGTCCTGGAAATGTGAGGGTGTATGATTCCTAGATCTAGCTCTATTCGCAACAGAACAGTTCCCCATAAGTGAGAAATGTAAAACCAGAGAAGCCATAAATCCATCAAAACGCTAGCTATCATGTAGACTTTAAATGACGACAAGGCAAAGGATACCAGCGGCGGCGAGAAGAAGGCGTCGTGGGGCCCAGGCGTGCTGATGGAGAGGGAGCCCTGCGACTGGCTGGCGCGGCCCCGGACAGCTCGGACGCATCGAGCACGCGAAAAAACCTCCTCCATGTCACATCCGGTTTTGAAAAGCAAACCGAATGCGAATCATGTACGTGTCAGGATCAGAAACTCACGTATACAGCGATTACATAATTACACATTATCACACATTGCTCAAAGTAAATAGCGGAAAGGTACTTTATTACATCAAGATGTCCAAGACATCCATAGAGTCTATAACATAGCCATTAACATAATCAAAGTACGGAATATGAAACGTAGAAGGTAAGGCCTTCACAGGCAGCCGACTGGGGGTTTGTCACTAAAATAACTAGAACTCATCGTAGTCCTATAACTCCTCAAAGTCCTTTATGTTGCCAGCATCTCCTCCTGAGCACTGAATACAGTGGAGACAACCTAAGGTGGGGTGGTTTTTAAAGCAAGGGTGACTACACATCAACGTACTTAGCAAATGTCCCGTTTGGCTAAAGTGGACTAGCTGTATGTGGAGTTAAGGTTAAGCGGTTGCTTTTAGTTGGTCAAGTATTTATTGCTAGTAGTAAAGCCAAATTTTAGCAATAACCAACCCATGAATCATTTCATCATCAAGGAACATCATTATCATCATCGTAACCAAAACCATAAATAGAACCATTGTGTCTCAGATCATCTGTATCTCTAATCAAAGAGGACCCCCAAGGCCACTCTTAACCGTGAGCACGACTGATATACTAGTTTCTAACACTCTGTAGAGGTCACACACTTTACCCACAAGTCGTGATTCCCGTTCTGCCCGGAGATCATGACTCTCCATTTATCACTACCAAGGTGACCTAGCAGGGTCTCACTACGTAGCCTTTACAAAGATTTCCCAGAGGTCATAGCTGTCCGTTAGGTTTCTCCAGTTTGATAAACACAGTACCTCTCCCCAAAGGAAGGGTGACTAACAAAACCAAATCAAAGAACCTCTGCAACCAGCCTCGGCAGAGCAAGTACTGTGCCCAGACCCCATTGACAGCCCTACAGCAAAGCCAACTACACTTCAGGTTCCTCTAATTAATCAGCTAAGGGCGTCCCATTCCACCCTCATGGTTGTACTGTTATCCCGGGTGGTCACTTCACGAACAGGTCCTTACGGAGAGGTACTTAGGAAATATCCTAAATCCCCTAAAGTATCACAAGATCATCATCGGGATAACATCATCGTATCATAAATATTCACATCATGTCCATTTATTAAAGTAAAGCAATAGCATGAAGCTAACCATGGTAATCCAAAAGGTAAACAAGGATAAGGTAAATACAGACTAGACAATCCTTAGGTTTCAATAATGTAATGCAGGACGGTGAATTATAAAGTATGTAGGACATAATGGGTCAGAGGACACTTGCCTTCACTAGATTGTTGCTCAGGAAGGTCTTCGGCAACACACTCAGGAACCACGAGCTGCTCGTTGTCTAAACAAAGCGATCATGCATTCAATACATTTAGATAAAGACAAGAACAATACACCAAACAAATGCAATTAAGTAGACACAAGTTTGACAGGACATTATAAACACAAAAGATAAACTTAGGTGCTAGGGTGAACTGGCACACTTAGAGGTTTGTGATTTCCTTAAATATTATCTATCTCCATGAATTACGTAATCTAGTTCCACTAATTTTAGTGAGATACAAAATTATACTAGGGATAAATTCATACATGACATATTATTAATCGCACAAGTTTAAACACTTAAGTACCATTAGGGTTTTCCCTTTTTATTTTTCTTATTTCATAAGCTAACTATTACGTATACTAACATATATTCTAGGCACAAAATTAAAGTGTACATACAGTGAATGATCATAATTTATTTGGATAGAGAATAATCATATGAACATTTTGCAATTTGAATCACTCAATTTGGAGTTCATATTAAAAAGATATGAAATAAACAAGTTTTGAAGTTTAAAATACAAAATTAGGTCCAGATCTGTGATTAATTAAAAGGTCAGGGTCTATTTACAAGAAACCAGGGGTCTGCGTGCTAAACTAAAGGACGACGGGTTGTTTTCCAGAAAACTGAGGGTTTCTTTAGCAACTTTACCACGCGAAGGGGTACGGGGCTATATTGATCGTCCGTTCTCTAATCAACGACCCAGATTAGAAACAGCGAGCGAGGGCGCGGGCGGGCCGAGCGCGGGCGCCTGATAGGTGGACCCAGAGCGAGGCGAGTCGCTGACGCATCGGGCCCACGAGCCAGCGGGTCAGGTGGGTGGCTTGGGCGTAGGGCGGACTGACAGAAAGGCCCCAGCGGAACGGGGCCCGCTGACCAGTAACGATTCCAGTGCGGGGTATGCAGCCCGCGATGCTGACACGTGGGGCCATGGGGCTCCACTGGTCAGCGGCGAAGGGTGAGGCATGGGCGCAACTTGGCGGGTCGAGTCTACTCGCCAGAGGCTCGGAGGGGAGAGCGAGAGTAGCGGCATGGGAGAGGCTGGCCTGAGGGTCCCAGGTGTCAGGACCTTCGTCCTCCTCCCTCACACACATGGCGCGGAGCGCCATGACCGAAATCGGCGAACGACGAGGGTCGAGGACGGGTCGGTCGGCGGTGATTTCTCGGGGAGCTCGCCTCTTTGGCGTGACACAGCCCCTAGGCGCATACCAGCGATGGCAGAGAAGGGAGGGGAGAACGGGCGGGGGAGAGAAAGGGGGAAAAGGGGATTGGCAGTTCTCACCCTCGGTGGAGCTCGGTAGAATGAGGCGAGCAGCAGGAGGAGATGACCGTGGGGGGGGGTTATGCCTCAGCTCTCGATCGTGGCCACGATCCTCGTGGACGTGGGCACGACGGGCGTGGGGCGCGGTTGCGGCAAGGAAAGGGGGGAGCTAACAGGCTGGACCCGTCCGTAAGCCACTACGCGCGAGCGAAGCGCCTGTCAGGCGGGTCCTACATGGCAGTGAGAGCTGAGAGGCGCTCGTGGACACGCGGTTGCGCCGACAGGGCAGACCCACCTAGCGGCGAGGGCGGGGGAGGGCTGAGACGGGCACGCGATCACAGGCCAAATGGGTCGAAAGGCCGGGACAGGGGGCAGCTGGGCTTCTTTGGCTTTTCCTATTTCCTTCCGAATTTCTAATTCATTTTCCTTTTATTTTCTCTAGTGAACTTGTTGGGGACTTATTCTCAAATGTTATGAGTTAAGAACAAGGCAACATAAAATGTTAAAGGTTAATACCCTTCGTCCTTCGAAGAATTATCTCCCTTAGGATATAATGATCTTCAGACGAAGGTCATGACAGACTTACCTTCATCACCGCAACATATGTTAATGGAAGAAGAAGCATATGAAACATAAGAGGCAGCATGAATAATCATATGATATTATTTACTATCTCTTCTTTATATTATCATGGATAAACAAAAACAATATTGAATTACATTTATACCTTCGGCTTGACAGAAGGTAGAAGTCCAAGCGTGACGCACGAGCGAATACAAGTCAGTGTGTCTATTTATAGGCACAGGGCGTAGCTTGTGTAAAATTACATTCATGCCCTTTATGTTTACTATTGACTTAAGGACAATCTATCCAGGACTAGATAGCCTTTTCCTCCTTAAGTCGGTTCCTTTTTCTGCTATTGAGCCGAAGCTTCCTTGCGCGTAGCTTCATATCTGGTTCAACCTTCGTCCAACCATGCTCCTTATACTGTGTATAGCTTCATTCCGAGTTCGAAGGTTCCTGTACATATATTACACTTGGGAAACATTGTTAATCATGTTTTTGAGGACCTTCGGAAGACGAAGGCCTCCAACAGTAGCCCCTCGCAGTATTAATTTGTTATAACAACGAATTCAGACTACGACGTGAACGAAGGCCTTAAGCCGAAGGTCCGAAAAAACACCTTCCCTTTGCTAGAATAGCAATAGTCAATGACAGATGGGGCCCTTCAAGTTGCAACGCACTGAGCGTATAAATATGAACCCACACCGGCAGTATTTGGCATGCCATTTCTGCCATTTGCATTATTTTCTCAAACTTTTTAGCCTTTGCTCACTAGCTCTCGTTTGATTTTCAAGCTTTTAAAGTCTGATTTTCAAGCTTTTCGAGCTTCAGTTTAAGAACGTAAGTTGACTGAGGAAAAGAAAATAACTACGGAAACGAAGGTAACTGAGGAGACGAAGTTGTTTGAAGAAAAGAAAACTGTGGATCCTTTTATCGCCGGGTTTGTTGAGTCTATGTCAAAAACAAACACAGAGAAGATCACTAAAGAGATTCTAGAAGGTTTGTCCGAAGATACTGATGATAGTGATAGTTATGATGTGGAGAGTGGAGACGAAGATTCTGAAGATCGGCCCTGGCGGCCAAGCCATACTGTCTTCGGAAAATCAACTATTAAACAGAGTCATCTTGATAACATGAGAGGAAGGTACTTTCGTGACATGTCTATCGTTAGAGTTGGAGGGGACAGCACTGCCCCTGCTCTAGAGGAGAACGAAGTTGTTATCTACCGAAGCTTTTTTAAGGCTTGTCTCCGGTTCCCGCTGAGCAAGTTTGTCGTTGAAGTGCTGAAGGTATATCAGATCTTCCTTCATCAGATCACCCTCGAAGCTATTATTAGGATGGGGATTCTCGTCTGGGCTGTAAGAAGTCAGGGGCTGGAGCCAAGCGCAAAGTGCTTCTACAATATGCACGAGCTTTTATATGAGACGAAGGCTACTGGCAAAGAACAGTACCATAACAACTTCGGTTGTTATGGATTTATTGCTCGCCCCAACGCAAGCCACCCGGTGCCAACATTCCGGAAGAGATGGCCCGAAGCCTGGATGGAGGAATGGTTTTATGTTAAAAATGATTTAAAGGCAAGGGAGGACATTAAGGAAATCATTCAGCGACCCATCTGATCTCGCTTCGGCCTCCGAAGGCCGAAGGTGGAAATTGATGACGCTGTTGAAGCATGCCAGAGGGCTTTTAGCACTGTTTGCTCCTTCATTGGCACAAGGGATTTGATTCAAGAACATATATCCTTTAGGGTATGGCCGCTTGTGGAAAGCTGGGAAATGCCGAAGGAGACCACCCCTGATTCTAGTGTTGGTGGTCTGGTCCGACTGAAATATACCTTCAGATTTAGGGAGAAGTTTGATGAGCCAAATGATGATTGGCTGAAGTGTATTGAAGCTACCAGCGATGAGCTGCTTGGAGCTTACTCCAAGGCCAAAGATAATGCATTGTCCGCAGCCTTCAGAGGCCGGGGGAAGAAAAGACTGAATAGGGTTTTTGATGCGATCGGCTTCATATACCCCGATTATCGGTTTCCGCTGTGTGGGCAAGGAAAAAAGAGGAAGATTGTCGCTTCAGCCACTATAACTGAGCTAAAGGGCAAAAAGATGAAGGTTCTGACCCACCGGCCTCGCTACATTGAACCGGCCGTGGTGCCTGTTTTTGTCGAAGGAGCCTCTTCAACTGCTGAAGCGAGTCAAGCTGCTTTAATTACACAGAGCGTTGAAGAACCAACTGTAATGCCAAAGACACATACAGTCGGGCTAGTCAAAGATAAGGTTGATAAGGCTGAAGAGCCAAAGGTTGAAGAAATAATAAAAATGCCAAAAATTCTGAGCCCTCCGACAGAGGCAAAACTGCCGAAGGTGCAGAAGGCTTCTGCCACAACTCCTAAGAGAAGGAGGATGGCCAACGTGCTGGATGCTGTGCTGGAGACTACAAAGGCCTTGAGCCCTGCTCCTACAAAGAAAATTGTTGAGGCTGCCAAAGCGCAAGCTGAAGCTGAAACTGGGCAAGCAGAAGCCGAAACTATGAAAACTCAGGCTGAAGCCGAAGCTGGGCCTTCAGCGCCCGCCGCGGTGAAGCCTATCGTGCCTGAGGAAAAAACGACAGGGCAGATTGCACCTGAAAAGATCGAGACTCCTACTTCCGAAGCTCCGATCGAAAATGTTGACTACATCATTCGACACGCTTCGGGGAAGAAATTGTCGAAAGAAGAAATTCTGGAAGCCAGACACTATGCGCAAAAGTTGAAATATCCGAAGGGTTTAGTGTTTAATGGCACTAATGATGACGACTTCTTATACTGTCTCCCGAACAACAAAGAAATATCCGTTTACCGGGAGATGGGTAAGAGCATGGGATTCCCGAAGCTAGAAGATGGTCTTTCGATTTTGTCGAAGGATGATCTTGCTAACAGCCTAGCATACAACAGTATAAAGGTATAGAAGTTAGCTTTGAATTTGAGAATGGCATATTTTATTTGTCATGCTCAATTCTTTCTCTTTTGTTACAGGGCTTGATTCTTAGCAATGCCCTGAGGGCACAGAAGAATATTGAAGACGAAGGCTATACAATAGCTCTGAATAACCTTCGTTCAGAGGTGATTGAATTGAGAAACGAAGGTCTTGAAAAAGACAAAATCTTAATTTCATTGCTAAACAAAGAGAAGGAAGATGAAGCTAGTTTCAAAGCTCAGGCCGAAGCCCAAAAAACTGAAATTGAAGACCTTCGGAGATAACTGGCCGAAGCTAAGGAAAACTGCGCACTCGCACAAGCTAACCAAGAAATTAGCGAATATTGGAAAAATCATCTAGAGAAAAATGTTGAAGAACTTCGCACATCCAAGAAAAGGTGCTTTGAGAAATCCTTGGATTGCATGAAGAAAATAAAAGCTAGCTTCGCCAAAGTGGGTGCCTAATCTGCTGAAGAAAACTTCATACGAGGCGACCCCGAAGGCATTGTTGAATGGATAAGTGGAGAAGCCGAAACCTTCGAAGAAATTTTGAGTGATCGCGGGGATGTTTGCATATTTTTCGGTGCGTGGGGAATTTCAGCCATCTTGGAGAAGGCGGGATGTGATCACATTAAAGCCTTAGCCCAGGTCGAAGGTGCCTTCTCCGTAGATGATACGAAGGATCCTTCAGCTGAAGCAACATTGATGGGCGGAAAATTTTATAATGATGTCTGGGTGAATGGTGGCTGAGAGATGGCCCATGAAATTATAAAAAAAAGTGAAAAAGACACCCATGACGCCTGAGCAGAAGCAAGACGAGCTGAAGAAGCTGCAGAACGCGAAAAGCGTATAGGTATTATTTTTTGGTTTTTAGCTTCGGCATTTGTTTTTGTGGCTTTGGACTAATTAATTTTTCCTACTTCAGCTGAATTATCTCCGCCGCCGGAACCGTTTGATCCCCTAGCTGATCCAGAAATGAAAGAAGCGTTGGACATCATAAACATGGCTGAATCCATTGTCGACGAAGTCATCAACAAATTGCTGAACGAAGTTGTAGAGAAAGTCCTTAAAGAGGAATAGATTTTATTGTAATAAACATTTTGAAAAGCTTGATGTATGTAACAAATGAAGGAAGGTTAGGTTTCTACTGTAACAAAACTATGTAATATTTGGAGTGTGTAATGTTGAATTGAATATGTAAATTATTGCAGTTTATTTCTTTGTGATGCACGAAATTTACACACATACCGTTTTTGAGCCTTCGGCGAAAAAACACCTTCCCTTCTTTTCATGCTTCGTAAAGAAAAAGATCCATACTTCATAAAGAAAGATATCCATGCTTTGTAAAGAGAGATCCCTTCTTGTGACAAGGCTGATAAAACTGTATTTCCCGAAACTTACTTCGTGCCTTAGCACCTTTTTATTTTGACGAAGCATTTGTCGAAGATCAGCTTCGTATTCAATTCTCGTGTCATTGATGCAATACGATGTATGATGTGATGTTATGCGAAATGATGTGATGATATGATGCAAAATGATGAGGATGCCGAAGACACACACCCACACGCCCACACTGGAACACACAAGCTCTACATCCCCTTAGGAACGACTTTTGAGCTTCTTCACCTTCTATTTCGGTGATATAAGTTCTGCATCCCCTAAGAACGTCTTTTGAACTTCTTCGCCTTCTATTTCGACGGTATAAGTTCTGCATCCCCTTAGGAATGACTTTTGAACTTCTTCGCCTTATATTTTGGCGGTATTTGGCTCTGCATTTCCTTTGGGACGAGTTTTGAGCAGAAAACTTACGCTGCGCTCCCTTAGGAATGACTTTTTTGTAGCTTCGGCAAATTTAGGCTCTGCATTCCCTTTGGAACGACTTTTGAGCAGAAAACTTATGCTGCGCTCCCTTAGGAATGACTTTTTTGTAGCTTCGGCAAATTTAGCTCTGCATTCCCTTAGGAACGACTTTTAAGCTTCGTAAATCTGTGAAGAAGATATATTTCATTCTGATAGAAGCAAAATCATTACAAGAAATTAAAACTAAATTTGGATAGAACATAAAAGTATTTCAGATGTAGGATATTGCTCAGTATATGTGCTTCGATTCTGGTACAGTACTATTGACTGTACAAGCTTCGGATTCCTCCCTGAATTCACATTGTTGTTGGTAGTGCTGGTGCCCTTCTGGCTGTTGGCTTCGAGAATAAGTAGGTTGCAGTAGTGGTGGCGGTGGGAGCTAGGGCCAAGAAGCCTGTGAATGGCTTGCCGAAGCAACAAAAGCTGCAGGTTGGTTGCCCACATATTCTGGTATGTAGGGAGAGTGGCATGAAGCAGTATGTAGGACTTGCTTCGGCTGATTCTGCCGAGCTTCTGCTTTGGCAATCTCTTTTTACTTCAGAAAAGTGATCTGGCAGGTTCTTGTAGTGTGGCCTTTGTCCTCACCACAGAATAAGCAATAAATTTTTCTAGGTTGATCCTCATATCTTCCTCCGAAGCCCCTACCGCCTCTGCCCCTTAGAGCTGGTGGCCTGAAGGAGCTTTGCTGTTGTCCCAAAGACTTGGAGGTGTGTTGTGGCCTCTGAAGCTAGCTTCCTTTGTCATCAGTCTGACTGGAGCTGTGGATTGATCTAACATGCCTAGGGTGGATTCTTCCTCCGAAGCCCCTAGTCATTTCAGAAAATCTGTAAGCTTCCTCCCTTCTTTGTCGGAAGTCATTATCAGCCCGGATGTACTCGTCCATTTTCTGAAGCAGCTTCTCCAGAGTTTGAGGGGGTTTCCTGGCGAAGTATTGGGTCGTAGGTCCTGGTCGAAGACCCTTGATCATGGTCTCAATGACAATTTCATTGGGCACTGTGGGCGCTTGTGCTCTCAGTCGCAAGAACCTTCGGACATACGCCTAAAGGTATTCCTCATGGTCTTGTGTGCATTGGAACAAGGCCTGAGCTGTGACTGGCTTCGTCTGAAAGCCTCGAAAACTGGTAACCAGCATGTCCTTGAGCTTCTGCCATGACGTGATTGTCCCTGGCCGAAGAGAGGAGTACCATGTCTGGGCCATGTTTCGGACTGCCATGACGAAGGACTTGGCCATGACAACTGTGTTGCCTCCGTATGAGGATATTGTTGCCTCATAGCTCATCAAGAATTGCTTTGGGTCTGAGTGCCCATCGTACATGGGTACCTGAGGTGGCTTGTAGGATTGTGGCCATGGGATAGCCTGCAATTCTGCTGCCAGGGGAAAAGCATCATCAAAAGCAAAGGTAACATGATTAAAATCATCGTACCATTCATCTTTGTTGAATGAACCCTCTTGATGAAGCTCCCGGTGTTGGGGCCTTCGGTCGTGATCATCTTGAGTAAGATGACGCACTTCCTCAGTAGCTTCGTCGATCTTCTTCTGAAGGTCGGCCAGCCAAGCCATCTTCTCCTTTTTCCTTTGCACCTGCTGGTGAATGATTTCTAGGTCCCTGATCTCCTGGTCCAACTCCTCCTCCTGAAGTGTTGGACTGGTGGCCTTTCTCTTTTGGCTTCTAGCCTCTCGAAGAGAGAGAGAGTGTCTTGGTTTCTGTCTAGTGGCTGCAGTGCAGCCCCTGGCGCTGTTACCTTCTTCGGCGGCATGACGAAGGTTGATGCTTTGCCGAAGATTGTGGAAGTGGGTACACCGGAGGTGGGCGCCAATGTTGGGGACTTGTTCTCAAATGCTATGAGTTAAGAACAAGGCAACATAAAATGTTAAAGGTTAATACCCTTCGTCCTTCAAAGAATTATCTCCCTTAGGATATAATGATCTTCAGACGAAGGTCATGAAGGACTTACCTTCATGACCGCAACATATGTTAATGGAAGAAGAAGCATATGAAACATAAGAGGCAGCATGAATAATCATATGATATTATTTACTATCTCTTCTTTATATTATCATGGATAAATAGAAACAATATTGAATTACATTTATACCTTCGGCTTGACAGAAGGTAGAAGTCCAAGCGTGATGCATGAGCGAATACAAGTCAGCGTGAACAGTACGGGGGTACTGTTCATCTATTTATTAGCACAGGGCACAGCCTTTGTAAAATTACTTCATGCCCTTTATGTTTACTATTGACTTAAGGACAATCTATCGAGGACTAGATAGCCTTTTCCTCCTTAAGTCAGTTCCTTTTTCTGCTACTGAGCCGATGTAAAACTCCTGGTGTTACTATAACTAAAACTTGAGCATGACATCATAGCATTGGCATTGCATATGTTTGATACACTTAGAGTGCATTCACTAGGCAAAAAATTTCAAACAAGTTGTATTGTTTTAAGTGTTTTTGCAAATAGCACCCTGGATAGGAAACCTAACCCTAAATAGGGATTAAAGGGGTAAAACTTAACCTAAGATGAGAAAACCTAAAGACTTTAGGGAAAGAGTCATAAAATATCCCCAAAAACAAGGTGGAATCCCATTTATACCCCTAGGATATTAATAAAACTAATTAGAACCCTGAAAAACCCCAAAACTAAACCCTAGGGACCTATGTGCAAAATTAGTCCACTTTTGGGCTAAAATGCAAAAAACAAGGCAAATAAGTATCCTAAGTCATTTGGGTCACAAATATGTGGATTTTCAAGTTAAACCCTAAGTTTTGGGCTTAAGTGCAAAAGAGCCACACTTGACTCTTTTTAGCCTAAGTCTGAAATCAGTGTGTTTGGCTCAACTTTAGGGCTTTGTAACTTTCAAAGCATAGGGTTTTTGCCCAATGTGACTACAACAAGTTTGTAGTCCAATTATAGGAGAACAACTTTGTTTAAGGATTCAAGCCATGTTCTTATGAGAAATGTGGAGAAAATCTCAACCCAAGTTGGACTGTCAGACTGCCTGGGGTCTGAAGTTCAGACTGACAGTGTTTTGAGATGAACTTTGAGCTCGATTTTGAAGGGGATCCAGTGACTTTTTGTGAGTACACATTATAGCAAAGATATAGATGGATTATAGCACTACAACTTTGCTGCAGATCATTGGGTATGTTGCCATGAAAATTTGTGAACAAATCGAGTCTAAACTACGGCTGTCAGGTTAACTGAATGTCCCATGGTACAGTACCCAACCGGATCAGATCAACCGCGGCAGTGGAATCTCATCGCCGACGACCGATCTCCGCTGCGATTCACGCCGCCGCCGTTGCGAGTCACGTCGCCGGTGACCAGATAAGGCCGCCAGGTAAAAGCCATCCCCTAGGGATAACTCCGGTAACCCGCCGTGACTGCCCTTCTGCTTTGCGGCTGTAGCCGATAAGCTCACCGTCGACCACCGTCTTCCGGCCATGCGCCGCGTGGCTCTCGCTTTCCACCGCACCACCGTGTCTTCCCCTCGCTCTCCGTGGCTCACCGGAGTAACCGCCACGCCTCTAGACACGTATTCACCGCGCCGCTTTCTTCCTCATCTCCGGCCGCCGCGCGTCCTCCTCAAAAATTCGCGGCCACCGTCTTACTCTCCTATAAATTGAGCCCATGTCTAGCTCCGTGAGGTCGTCAGCTAACTAGCCACCGCTACTCACCCACAATCATCCACCAGTGAGCTCGAATTCGCGTTTTTCCCCAAATCGGTCGAAGAACACCGTGAAACCAAGTCCACCGTGGCCAGCCGATTCTGGTAAAGCTCTGTCTGATTCAAACCTTGTTTAAGTCTTCTTATAGTTCAGTGATACTCGCCAAGCCATCAATTTGAATGTAGATGTCCCAATCGTCGGGAACACGACGGGCTAGCCCCCATGCTCACGGCCACCGTGGCCAGAGCTCCTTAGTCGATCTTGAGCCAAATTAAGTTGGGGAAAACCATCTAGGTAGCCTCGATTTCATGTCGGTTGCTCGGAGAACCCAGCCGTAGCCCCAATCGACCGGTTCAGGTGCTCGCCGGAGCTCGGCGGGGCATGAACGCCGTCGAGGATGAGTCGGGTGAAGAAATAGAACATTAGGGACGTTTCTGAAAACTGACAGTGATACGTAGAAACAGTGAATGACCTCGTTTGCTGTTTGACAAAAACACGAGGGCCTCTGTGCAAGTCTGTCAGCGCGGGCGCGGGCGCGCGCATTTCTTCTGGTAATGGGCCGACCTGGGCTGGTTTTGGACCAGTACTATTCAACTGTTTTTCTTTTTCTTTTATCTCCAGAGCCAAAACAATTATAGAAAATAGTAGAAAAATAATAAAATTGTGAAACCAATTTTCCTAGGCTTGTTATTTTCCCTAGAATTTAATAAAAATAGTTTTGTAATTTTTAGTGGAAATAAGAAATTTTAGGGCATTTAAAGGAGTTAAAAGTATTAGTTATGGATTTTTAGAAAATTATTGGTAAGTCCAAAAATGCCCAAACTTTTTATGGGAACTTAAAACAATATTTAGAAGCCTTGGGTAGGGTTTGAGTTGATTTGGACCATGTTTGATAACTAGAACCCAAAACCACCCCCCCTGCCCTGTGAACTCCTTTACCGACTCCGGAAACCCTAGGTTCTCGGAGTACCGTGAAGGAAAGTTGTACTCAAGACTTAGATAATAAGTCTATATTATCTTTGCATCCTCATGAGCATCCCATGGCATCCATTCTTATGCATATATATGGTTATGTTAGAACACGAAGAAGAAGAAGAAGTCACTGAAGAGGGGACACCACCAACCTCAGATCCTCAAGCAGGCAACTGCTTTTATTTCGATATTTGTGGATCCGAGCAGGACTCACCTGTTAACAAAGGCAAGCCCCGGTGCATTTGCCACCTTCCTTGATGTTTTTAAAATCTTTCTCACTTGCTTGCTGCATTAGGTGATAGGAGTTGATTGCTAAAACAATTCCTGCATTACCTTCCTTGAACTTGATTACCTTCCTTGATCACCTGTTTTACAAAAGATTTTTGATGCTTAGCATTGCTTTAGAAAAACAAAATGTTTTGTTTTTACAAAAGTTGATGTGGCAAAAGTGGGTGGGATGTTTTCGAAAATAAAACTTGATGGGTTCAACATCTGGAAAAGATGTACCTCTGCCAGGTACCAAACTTTGGGTTTGAAATAATTAAGATGAGACCGGGCGGGTGACTTGCACGAGAAAGGAGTCTCGGTGTAGTGTCTCCGTCTGAGTCGATTAAGGACCTTGTCGATGTAGGCTTGATGATCGAGGACCCTTTAACTGGTCACATGCCTCGTCATGGGTAAGCCTTGCCTCGGGCAGACTAAGGCCGGAATAAGATAACACGAAATGGGCGTGGAGCGGTGGCGAGAGTAGCGTGTACCCTCCGTGGCAAGAGGCTGGACGGTGGTGTATCTGTGCTCTCGGTTTGCGTGAACCTGATCCGGTCTTAAGAACCCCGGTGGCGGGTTGACATATGCAAGGGTTAAGTGCTACATATGTCGTGTGATTGGAGATCCTCAGCTGAGTATAATCGATTCGGATCGCCGTACCTTCGCGGTTATGAAGACTTGGTCACTGACCTACACGTAGCATTCCACTAAAAATGATGGGTATTTGTTAAGAAATTGGCTAGTGCAGGACCAGTGATTGAACTAGGGTAGAAAGAACTCTAGTTGCAGGTAATTGAACTTAACTTGACAAATAAAATTTGATTTTTAAGGATCCACTTTAGTAAGCATTTCTGCAAAACAGAGTCTTTGATTATTGAGAAGCCTTACCTTGACTCCCTAAAAGCCAGCATACCCTTGAGAGTCTTTTCTTTAGTCGGGTAAGTCTTGCTGAGTAATTCCATACTCAGGGTTTATCCCTTCGTTGTTTTTAGGTGAGGAAGTAGCAGATTTCTGCTGCTTCTGTGCCAAGGTGGTTCCCAAAGAAGAAACACAAGACTGAAGTGCGGGAGGACTTGGTCCTCCATATAGATCTTTTACTTAAATCTTCTCGGGAGGAGTTTTTGCCTCCCTTGGTTTGTATAATAATACTACTCAGCACTCGCTCTTAGTTCTGGTCTGTAATAAAACAACTTGAGCTTGCTTTTAAATAAATGTGAATTATGTAATCGCTTCCGCAATTCTTTATCTCCGATGTTCCGTAATGTCTGCAAGACGGGTGAATCGTTCCTGGTAAGGTAAGGAAAGATACCGAACTTGTCAAGTAATTCAGGGGCACCTACAGGGTTGTCTGAAGTCCGTTAGACAAGGACAACTGTAGGTGGGCCTAATTACTCGGGACGTTCCGTCACAGCTGGTATCGGAGCGTAGCCCTTCTTTGCAGACATTATGAGGCATCTTCAAAAGGATTTTCAAAAGTCTTACCTAAAAAAAATTCTTTTCTCTTCTTACCAAAGTATTTTGAAGAGTCTATCTTAAAGACCAGATAGGAAGAGTGCAATGTATAGAAGGTTGAATCGACTAAGGTTGATTCTGTACTTATTCATGCATCATGCTAAGAATTATGCTAATAAATTTTCCCCCTTAGAAAGATGCCGCCATGCACAAGGCTAACGGCACGTAAGTCAACGGGACCAATTGGAGTACCCCGGCATCAACTAGCCCCTCGACGCGAAAGCAGCAGCAGCGGAAGTAATGACCCCATAGGAGACCTTGAAGCCCGAGTGAGTCGACTTCAAGCAGAGCTGCAACACAGGACCGATGCTTGGGTCGCAGATGGAGATAGAATCAATGAACTAAGAAGGGACATCCGTCACCTGCAGGATCAGCTTGCTGATCGAGACTTAGCACTTGACTGGGCAGTACAGTCTCATTTGCTGGCATGTGCTAAGGAAGCAAGGGCTCAGGCCCGAATTAAAGAACTTAGCTCAACTGTCGACGACCTGCAGGTCTACTGCAATATGTTGCATGAGGAAGTCCATATACTATATTCACAATTACACCCTAGTGTGCCTGCACACTCTGCCAAGGCGGAAGCCGGACCCTCTCACGTTGCGGGACGCGCGTTGGGTGGGGAGTTAGACCTTTTTGAACCCCCTCCTTCTTTGAGGTTGGTTGACGTCTGGACTCCCACACCTCACGATGAGGCCGCCAAAAGTAACGGAAAGCAGGACTAATGGTGTAATAGAAGTAGAGTAGTGTATTGTAGGATGCACTGTTGTATAATAGGTTGAACTTTGGTATAATGGGTAATGTATCTTGTTATGTAATATCGAGTCTGTATCATTACTTTTTATAGTAATGTAAAATGTAAGGCTCTTTGGCATATTATGTTTTTGCCTCAGATGCTGACCAGGACTCGCGGACAGGACGTAGCCAGAACTTCTGGGGGTCGGGATGTCACCCCAAATCCACCTCCGGTTCCACCCACGCTAGCCGAGGCGATTGCCGCCTTGGTAAATGCCACCGCAGACAATACCCGCTTCCTTAGGGAAATGGCGGGTCAACAGCAGTTCCAGCAGCAGGCAGGAAGAGGTTTTCAGCAAGGTCCCCGTGAAACCACCTATCTGGACTTCTCTGAAACTCGTCCACCTCTATTCACCAAGGCAGAAGACCCGCTAGAAGCCGACGAGTGGATACGAGTTATTGAACAAAAGTTTGGTCTTCTTCGTTGTTCTGAAACGCAGAAGCCATTGTTCGCGGCACAGCAACTACGTGGCCCTGCCAGTACCTGGTGGGGAAATTTTGTGGCTATCCAACCTGACAACCATCAAATCACTTGGGAAGAATTTAAAGCAGCCTTCCGTGAGCACTACATACCTGAAGGGGTGCTACATATGAAGCAAGAGGAATTCATGAAACTGAAACAAGGAGGAGACACCATCAATCAGTATCTTAACAAGTTTAATCACCTGTCGCAGTATGCCATCGACTAGGTGAATACTGATTTGAAGAAAAAGAACTGTTTTATGAGAGGTCTAAATGACCGATTGCAGCGAAAGATGGCCACATGTATTGATCTCACATATGGAAAGGCTGTCAGTACCGCCTTATCTGTGGAAGCAAAATATGCAAGTTCTGGGAAGAATAAGGGATTCGGTGGTGAGAGGCCTAATCAGGGCCAGGCAAAGAGGCAACGGTTCGTCATCCGGCCTTCTAGCCAAAACCGCACTTTTCCCGTCCACCAGCATTCCCTTTCAAACAGCCCATTATTATCCGCCCCAACAATACCTCCACTTCCCCAAATCAGCCGGGTGCCCCAGGCACTCGATTCCCTGCCTTGCCCAGCTCTTCAACCGGGTGTTTCAACTACGGCAAGTCAGGACATTTTATCAAAGACTGCCCATACCCCAAGCAAAATCAATCCAATACTCAGCAAGGAACTGGGAAGTCCACTCAGCCTAAGGGAAATGCTGTGGGGAGAAATACCAAGAAAACGGGGCGTGTATACTACACCCAGGTGGCCACTACACCGGAAGGAGAGCCGGTGATGATGGGTACGTTTCCCGTGGCCAGTCACCCTGCAATTATTCTTTTTGATTCTGGTGCTTCGCATACCTTCATTAGCAAGAAATTTGTGGAGCAACATCACATTGCATGTTATGAATCAAAAGAGGGATTTAAAATTCATTCACCTAGGGGACACATTTTTACTAGAGAAGTGGCCTATGAAGTGCCAGTAACAATGGCCGGACGGAACTTTCCTGCTAACATGATTGTTCTGAAAGGCCAGGATATAGATGTAATTTTGGGTATGAATTGGTTAACCCAACACAAGGCAATCCTCAACACTGAACTCAGAACCGTCAGGTTGAACTATAATCAAGAAGAAATTCTTTTGTCTCTCCCCGTAACCAATCCAGCCAAAGCTTCTGGTAGAATATTTGAAGCCATTGTACCGGAGATCAAGAACATTCCGGTAGTATGTGAGTTTCCAGATGTATTTCTGGAAGATTTGCCTGGATTGCCCCCTGAAAGAGATGTAGAATTCGTAATTGAGCTAAAGCCCAGTACGGCTCCTATCTCCCGAAGATCGTACCGTATGCCCCCTAATGAGTTGGCGGAATTGAAGATTCAATTACAAGATCTACTGAATAAGGGATTCATCCGGCCAAGCTCGTCCCCATGGGGTTGCCCCGCCATTTTTGTTAAGAAGAAGGATCAAACCTTGCGGATGTGCGTGGATTATCGACCCCTGAATGAGGTCAAGAATAAGTACCCTCTTCCAAGGATCGACATCTTATTTGATCAACTGACTGGGGCGAGGGTATTTTCCAAAATTGATCTCAGGTCGGGCTATCACCAAATCCGTATTCGGCCCGAGGATATACCGAAGACCGCATTTACTATGCGGTATGGATTGTTTGAATACTTGGTAATGTCTTTCGGGCTCACAAATGCTCCTGCCCACTTCACCTATTTGATGAACTCGGTGTTCATGCCCGAGTTGGACAAGTTCGTGGTGGTCTTCATCGACGATATTTTGATATACTCTAAAAATGAAGAGGAGCATGCTCAGCATCTACGGATTGTATTGACGCGCCTGAGGGAACATCAGCTGTATGCCAAGTTCAGCAAGTGCGCGTTCTGGCTGGAGGAAATTCAATTTTTGGGGCACGTGTTATCAGCTAAAGGAATTGCGGTAGATCCTAGCAAGGTCAAAGATATTCTGGAGTGGAAACCCCCAACCACTGTTCACCAAGTCTGGAGTTTTCTTGGACTAGCTGGATATTATCGCAGATTCATACCCGATTTTTCTAAGCTTGTGAAGCCAATCACAAGTTTATTGAAGAATGATATTAAGTTCAATTGGTCTTCTAAGTGTAATGAAGTCTTTGAGCAATTGAAGACATTATTAACCACTGCTCCGGTATTGGCTCAACCGGACATCACTAAGCCTTTTGATGTATATTGTGATGCATCTGGCAGTGGGCTCGGCTGTGTACTGATGCAAGAAGGCCGAGTAATTGCGTATGCTTCAAGGCAGTTGCACCGACATGAGGAGCATTATCCAACTCATGATCTGGAGCTAGCTGCTGTGGTTCATGCCCTGAAAATATGGTGTCACTATCTGCTGGGAAATATCTGTCACATATATACAGATCATAAAAGTTTGAAGTACATCTTTACCCAGTCAGAGTTAAATATGAGGCAAAGATGATGGCTTGAGCTCATTAAAGACTATGAACTGGAGATCCATTATCACCCAGGCAAGGCCAATGTGGTGGCAGATGCATTGAGTCGTAAGACTTCCTGCCACTGTCTTATGGCGAAGACCTCCGAGAACACTTTATGTCAAGAAATGGAGAAGCTAAACCTGGGGATAATCCAACAAGGGACTCTGAATCAGCTAAAGCTTGAGTCAACCATTTTGCAAAGGATAATTGATGCTCAAAAGGATAATCTGGGTATGAAGCACATACGAGAGAAGATAAGGGCTGGAACAGCCAAATGTTTCAAGGAAGACGATCAAGGTGTGATATGGTTTAAAAACCGCATAGTAGTGCCAAAGAATGAAGAACTCCGCCAGCAAATCTTAGATGAAGCGCATCTTAGTCGCTATTCTATTCATCCGGGAAGCACTAAGATGTATCATGATCTAAAACAGCACTACTGGTGGACGAAGATGAAAATTGAAATTGCACACTATGTGGCTAAGTGTGACACTTGCAGACGTGTCAAGGCCATACACATGAAAACTGCCGGTCCATTGCAGTCATTACCAATACCAACATGGAAATGGGAAGACATAAGCATGGACTTCATTGTGGGATTGCCCAGGACCACAAAAGGGTATGACTCTATCTGGGTGATTGTTGATCGACTTATAAAGGTTGCTCATTTTCTGCCGGTCAAGACATATTACCCGGTACTTACCTATGCGGAATTATATATTGCTCGTATTCTCAGTTTGCATGGTGTTCCAAAGACTATAGTGTCGGATCGTGGACCATAATTTGTATCCAAATTTTGGGAAGAACTTCATAAATCCCTGGGTACTAAGTTACTCCACAGTTCGGCCTATCATCCTCAAACCAGTGGACAAACTGAGAGAGTGAACCAAATACTTGAAGATATGCTGCGGGCATGTGTCCTGGATTTCTCACCAAAATGGGATGAATGTTTACCTTTGGCGGAGTTTTCATATAATAATAGCTATCAAGAAAGTATCAAGATGGCACCCTTTGAAGCTTTATATGGACGACGGTGTCGGACTCCGCTAAATTGGTCTGAACCTGGTGAAGGGTGCTTCTTTAGACCTGATCTGGTGAAAGAAGCCGAGGATAAGGTTCAGAAAATTATTCATAATATGAAGAAAGCACAAGCTCGTCAGAAGAGTTATGCAGACACACGACGAATGCCCTTATATTTCTTGGAAGGAGACTATGTTTACCTGAAAGTCTCACCAATGAAAGGAGTATCGCGTTTTGGGGTTAAAGGGAAGCTTGCACCCAGGTACATTGGTCCATTCCTGGTGCTTGAGCAATGTGGACCAGTGGCATACCGACTCCAACTACCCGAAACCTTGTCTGCTGTGCATAATGTGTTCCATGTGTCACAATTAAAGAAGTGTCTTCGGGTTCCCGATCGAACCATTGAAGTAACTGATGTTGTCCTTGAGCCGGACTTGACCTATTCTGAGCATCCTGTTCGAGTCTTGGATCAAAAGGACAGGGTTACCCGAAGAAAAACTCTCAAGTTTTATAAGATACAGTGGAACCAGCATTCTGAAGATGAAGCTACTTGGGAAACTCAAGATTTCTTGAATAAGAATTTCCCAGGCTTTCTAGACTCATGTAATTTGTAAAGTGTATATGGTTATTGCAATAAAGGAGTGAACCCCCACACCACCCTGCCTTGTACCAGAGATAAGGAAATAAAAATGTGACACATTTCCTTTTCCATTACTCACCCTAGGACTTTAAATCTCGGGACGAGATTCTTTTATGGGGGGAAGGATGTAACACTCCTGGTGTTACTATAACTAAAACTTGAGCATGACATCATAGCATTGGCATTGCATATGTTTGATACACTTAGAGTGCATTCACTAGGCAAAAAATTTCAAACAAGTTGTATTGTTTTAAGTGTTTTTGCAAATAGCACCCTGGATAGGAAACCTAACCCTAAATAGGGATTAAAGGGGTAAAACTTAACCTAAGATGAGAAAACCTAAAGACTTTAGGGAAAGAGTCATAAAATATCCCCAAAAACAAGGTGGAATCCCATTTATACCCCTGGGATATTAAAAAAAACTAATTAGAACCCTGAAAAAACCCTAAAACTAAACCCTAGGGACCTATGTGCAAAATTAGTCCACTTTTGGGCTAAAATGCAAAAAACAAGGCAAATAAGTATCCTAAGTGGGTCACAAATATGTGGATTTGCAAGTTAAACCCTAAGTTTTGGGCTTAAGTGCAAAAGAGCCACACTTGACTCTTTTTAGCCTAAGTCTGAAATCAGTGTGTTTGGCTCAACTTTAGGGCTTTGTAACTTTCAAAGCATAGGGTTTTTGCCCAATGTGACTACAACAAGTTTGTAGTCCAATTATAGGAGAACAACTTTGTTTAAGGATTCAAGCCATGTTCTTATGAGAAATGTGGAGAAAATCTCAACCCAAGTTGGACTGTCAGACTGCCTGGGGTCTGAAGTTCAGACTGACAGTGTTTTGAGATGAACTTTGAGCTCGATTTTGAAGGGGATCGAGTGACTTTTTGTGAGTACACATTATAGCAAAGATATAGATGGATTATAGCACTACAACTTTGCTGCAGATCATTGGGTATGTTGCCATGAAAATTTGTGAACAAATCGAGTCTAAACTACGGCTGTCAGGTTAACTGAATGTCCCATGGTACAGTACCCAACCGGATCAGATCAACCGCGGCAGTGGAATCTCATCGCCGACGACCGATCTCCGCTGCGATTCACGCCGCCGCCATTGCGATTCACGTCGCCGGTGACCAGATAAGGCCGCCAGGTAAAAGCCATCCCCTGGGGATAACTCCGGTAACCCGCCGTGACTGCCCTTCTGCTTTGCGGCTGTAGCCGATAAGCTCACCGTCGACCACCGTCTTCCGGCCATGCGCCGCGTGGCTCTCGCTTTCCACCGCACCACCGTGTCTTCCCCTCGCTCTCCGTGGCTCACCGGAGTAACCGCCACGCCTCTAGACACGTATTCACCGCGCCGCTTTCTTCCTCATCTCCGGCCGCCGTGCGTCCTCCTCAAAAATTCGCGGCCACCGTCTTACTCTCCTATAAATTGAGCCCATGTCTAGCTCCGTGAGGTCGTCAGCTAACTAGCCACCGCTACTCACCCACAATCATCCACCAGTGAGCTCGAATTCGCGTTTTTCCCCAAATCGGTCGAAGAACACCGTGAAACCAAGTCCACCGTGGCCAGCCGATTCTGGTAAAGCTCTGTCCGATTCAAACCTTGTTTAAGTCTTCTTATAGTTCAGTGATACTCGCCAAGCCATCAATTTGAATGTAGATGCCCCAATCGTCGGGAACACGACGGGCTAGCCCCCATGCTCACGGCCACCGTGGCCAGAGCTCCTTAGTCGATCTTGAGCCAAATTAAGTTGGGGAAAACCATCTAGGTAGCCTCGATTTCATGTCGGTTGCTCGGAGAACCCAGCCGTAGCCCCAATCGACCGGTTCAGGCGCTCGCCGGAGCTCGGCGGGGCATGAACGCCGTCGAGGATGAGTCGGGTGAAGAAATAGAACATCAGGGACGTTTCTGAAAACTGACAGTGATACGTAGAAACAGTGAATGACCTCGTTTGCTGTTTGACAAAAACGCGAGGGCCTCTGTGCAAGTCTGTCAGCGCGGGCGTGGGCGCGCGCATTTCTTCTGGTAATGGGCCGACCTGGGCTGGTTTTGGACCAGTACTATTCATCTGTTTTTCTTTTTCTTTTATCTCTAGAGCCAAAACAATTATAGAAAACAGTAGAAAAATAATAAAATTGTGAAACCAATTTTCCTAGGCTTTTTATTTTCCCTAGAATTTAATAAAAATAGTTTTGTAATTTTTATTGGAAATAAGAAATTTTAGGGCATTTAAAGGAGTTAAAAGTATTAGTTATGGATTTTTAGAAAATTATTGGTAAGTCCAAAAATGCCCAAACTTTTTATGGGAACTTAAAACAATATTTAGAAGCCTTGGGTAGGGTTTGAGTTGATTTGGACCATGTTTGATAACTAGAACCCAAAACCACCCCCCCTGCCCTGTGAACTCCTTTACCGACTCCGGAAACCCTAGGTTCTCGGAGTACCGTGAAGGAAAGTTGTACTCAAGACTTAGATAATAAGTCTATATTATCTTTGCATCCTCATGAGCATCCCATGGCATCCATTCTTATGCATATATATGGTTATGTTAGAACACGAAGAAGAAGAAGAAGTCACTGAAGAGGGGACACCACCAACCTCAGATCCTCAAGCAGGCAACTGCTTTTATTTCGATATTTGTGGATCCGAGCAGGACTCACCTGTTAACAAAGGCAAGCCCCGGTGCATTTGCCACCTTCCTTGATGTTTTTAAAATCTTTCTCACTTGCTTGCTGCATTAGGTGATAGGAGTTGATTGCTAAAACAATTCCTGCATTACCTTCCTTGAACTTGATTACCTTCCTTGATCACCTGTTTTACAAAAGATTTTTGATGCTTAGCATTGCTTTAGAAAAACAAAATGTTTTGTTTTTACAAAAGTTGATGTGGCAAAAGTGGGTGGGATGTTTTCGAAAATAAAACTTGATGGGTTCAACATCTGGAAAAGATGTACCTCTGCCAGGTACCAAACTTTGGGTTTGAAATAATTAAATGAGACCGGGCGGGTGACTTGCACGAGAAAGGAGTATCGGTGTAGTGTCTCCGTCTGAGTCGATTAAGGACCTTGTCGATGTAGGCTTGATGATTGAGGACCCTTTAACTGGTCACATGCCTCGTCATGGGTAAGCCTTGCCTCGGGCAGACTAAGGCCGGAATAAGATAACACGAAATGGGCGTGGAGCGGTGGCGAGAGTAGCGTGTACCCTCCGTGGCAAGAGGCTGGACGGTGGTGTATCTGTGCTCTCGGTTTGCGTGAACCTGATCCGGTCTTAAGAACCCCGGTGGCGGGTTGACATATGCAAGGGTTAAGTGCTACATATGTCGTGTGATTGGAGATCCTCAGCTGAGTATAATCGATTCGGATCGCCGTACCTTCGCGGTTATGAAGACTTGGTCACTGACCTACACGTAGCATTCCACTAAAAATGATGGGTATTTGTTAAGAAATTGGCTAGTGCAGGACCAGTGATTGAACTAGGGTAGAAAGAACTCTAGTTGCAGGTAATTGAACTTAACTTGACAAATAAAATTTGATTTTTAAGGATCCACTTTAGTAAGCATTTCTGCAAAACAGAGTCTTTGATTATTGAGAAGCCTTACCTTGACTCCCTAAAAGCCAGCATACCCTTGAGAGTCTTTTCTTTAGTCGGGTAAGTCTTGTTGAGTAATTCCATACTCAGGGTTTATCCCTTCGTTGTTTTTAGGTGAGGAAGTAGCAGATTTCTGCTGCTTCTGTGCCAAGGTGGTTCCCAAAGAAGAAACACAAGACTGAAGTGCGGGAGGACTTGGTCCTCCAGATAGATCTTTTACTTAAATCTTCTCGGGAGGAGTTTTTGCGTCCCTTGGTTTGTATAATAATACTACTCAGCACTCGCTCTTAGTTCTGGTCTGTAATAAAACAACTTGAGCTTGCTTTTAAATAAATGTGAATTATGTAATCGCTTCCGCAATTCTTTATCTCCGATGTTCTGTAATGTCTGCAAGACGGGTGAATCGTTCCTGGTAAGGTAAGGAAAGATACCGAACTTGTCAAGTAATTCAGGGGCACCTACAGGGTTGTCTGAAGTCCGTTAGACAAGGACAACTGTAGGTGGGCCTAATTACTCGGGAGGTTCCGTCACAGCCGAAGCTTCCTTGCACGTAGCTTCGTATCTGGTTCAACCTTCATCCAACCATGCTCCTTATACTATGTACAACTTCATTCCGAGTTTGAAGGTTCCTGTACATATATTACACTTGGGAAACATTGTTAATCATGTTTTTGAGGACCTTCGGAAGACGAAGGCCCCCAACAGAACTCAATTCAAATCCAATCTAAATTCAAACCCTTTCAACCATGTGCATCAATTTAAAAAAATAACTTAGGCTCAGCATGATGCAACAATTCATGACTCCCATAAGTTTAGAAAGAAATTTGGTAGATATTTAGAAATAAATTTTATACCCCCAAATTTAGGGTGTTACACTCCGCCGCCGCCGAGCGTGCAACACTAGCTGACCTGCAGCACGCCCTTCGTGCCTAGGCAGTAGCGCGCCGATAGATGGATGAGGGAGGGGCCTGTAGGAGAGAGAGGATCTATGTCAATACCCCTTCCTTCTAAGCACGGACCAATTCATCACTCACAGGCTCCATGAAGACAGCCATTTTATTCCCCAGGTGTCTTGGAATTATCAACGACAACAATACATTATGTTGTTTAAAGCATACATCGGGGGCAGATTGAGGGGGATAACGAATATGGGCCAACATGTGTATGGGTAGCCATCAATCGATAAGGATTGAACCCATTTGTTGCTATCACGACACGTACATTATGAGCATCTTTGGCTTTCTTTTGATTAATGACATCAAAGTAGGTCCATGCTTCACCATCGGATGCATGTACCATCTTGTCAAGATTGTATCTTTGCCATTTTCTGCCATGTCATTTATTTTGTGGATTCCTCGATCATGTATAGTCGTTGGATCCTTAGTATGAATGGAAGGTGATGTAGGATTATCACAGGGATGCCAAGCTACCTCTTCTTTCCATCACAAGAGTCTACCTCCATGAACCAAGAGGATTTACACTCCGGACAGTAATTTGCTTCCGCATATGCTTTCCTAAATAGGACACACCCCTTCAGACAAGCATGTTTCTGCTCGTACGTCATCTTGAGTGCATGAAGAAGTTTTTGTGCCTCGTGCATGCTCTTTGGCAGTATGTGATCATCCGGAAGCAGGCTACCAATAACTGTCAACAAACCATCAAAGGATGTGAACACAAGGTTGACTTGTCCCTTGTGGTTCGGGTTGATGATGAGTGATTGTCAACGGGTAGCGTCTTGGGTTGAATCATGGACTAACCGAGGCGTGTGTTTTGTGTTGTGCAACCTTATCTCTTGACTTGTGGTGTGCAGGTATGGAGCACAGGTACGGTGGTCGACGGTGAAGGTGAAGGTCATGCGAATTCATGCTGATAGACTAGGAGCGGTGAAGGACAAGCGCTAGGACTTAACCGATGGACTGAAGAAGACGGGTGACTAGCCATAGAGGCTGACACTTAGGACACGCACCAACGCAAGGACATGGCAGAGCGGATCGTGTCACCGGCATAGTCAAGGACTAGTGGGATACATGTCTAGGACATGGGGGACGCGCATGTGGTGCGCTACTCACGGAGGTTTTAGTAGTTGAGCCTCAAAACCACCGAACTACTGGTTTTGCTAAGTTTGGGCCTCAAAACTCGGTGGTGGTGGGTCCAACGGGAATCGAAGGTGGCACGTTGCGTCATCACAAAGGGTGTGGAGCGCGTAGGCGTCAGATCAATATCCTAGGAGTTGGTCCATTTTCCCCTGGTGGAGTACATAGGCTCTATGTATCTAGCGGTAGTTTAGAAAGTAGTAGTAACCCTATATAAATAGATGGGTGGGATGTTGTTACAACCATCTCTTTTGGCTAGCACTCTTGTATTTGGTTTAGAATACCCTAGTTTATATTCCCTACAGTAGCCCAAGATCCACAAGTGTTTTTTTATTATCATCTGTGCTTGTATCTTCAACTCTGTATTCGAAGGAAGGGTGGCGAGATCCATCCATAGAGTAGTTCAAATCTTGTGCTTTTTTGTCTCTGTTGCAATTTTTATTTGAGTTTATCTTCTTGTAAAGGGGTTTCTGTGTCACGACAAACATGTTGTAGAACGCCTTTGTGGTTGCCTCTAGCTAATTCATTGTACGTCCTTCAGTGAATTATGCATCATGATAGTCATTTAACATGTCCGCTACCCCGACATCAGCATCATAATCTTCAACGCATTGTCTCACCACCTCCGCTCTCATACGATGTGCTTCACCATAGTAAATCCACCGAGTATAGTCTATCCATTCTTCCAAATATGTTCCCCCACAACCTTCTTTTTTGTCTTTTCATATTTGCACATTTGCTGCATGAACATGGGACATGACTCGCTCCTTTAGCAACTTCGCCAAATGCCCGTTCCAAGAAAGCATTAGTCTTGTAGATCCATTCATTGGTAACATCACCCTTTCTTACATGGCCCATGTACATCCACTCATGGTCCTCCATCCTCTAATATATATAGAATAGAGTAATATAAACCTCTCCTGCATCTACACGATGTTCGTACTATCTAATAGGTTAGGATAGGTCCTAATCCCACCCGTGGAGCTGTAGATGAGGTTAGTTTCCATGCTTGACTCCTATACGAGGTAGAATTTGGGTAGAACCTCCCCGCTATTCTCCAAATACACGTCCTGGTAGGGAGAGTATGTATCTAGAGAACAATAGGGAGGTGGCATCGTAACTCTATGTTGGATCGGAGCAGACCATAGAAACTAACCCCATCTACGCATCTATGGGTTGTACAAAAAACATGGACAATTCGGGACATATACGGTTATAGATATGCAAAGATCTACATATTTGCAATTGTATCTCTTTCGAACAGGAGGCACCTAACTAGGTTACGTGATCTATGACCATGATACCTAGGGTGGAGGTTAAGTCAAGCTAGCGGTGCTGTGGCAGGTTGGAGCATTGGTGATGTGACATAGTACAGGTAGTCCCGCAACGTCTAGGAAGACAAGTATCTTCTCTGCAAAAAAATGAACACAAGTCTTTCAACACAAAATTTCAACAACACCTCCCCTGCACGGTGAGGTTTACAAAACCTACAAATAAAACTAACAACACGATGGCTGACATGCACATATATATCAACGACACTATTGGGGACTTGTTCTCAAATGCTATGAATTAAGAACAAGGCAACACAAAAAATAGGTTAATGGTTAATGCCCTTCGTCCTTCGAAGTATTATTTCCCTAGGGATATAACAATCTTCGAACGAAGGTCATGAAGGACGTACCTTCATCATCACAGCATATATCAATGAAAGACGAAGCATATGAAACATGAGAAATAACATGGATAATCATATGACACCGTTAATATATCTTTTATTATATAATCATGAATGAATAAGAACAATATTGAATTACATTTGTACCTTCGGCTTGACAGAAGGCAAGGGTACAAGCGTGATGCACGAGCGAGTACAAGCCAGGGTGAATAGTACAGGGGTACTGTTCATCTATTTATAGGCACAGGACATAGCCCGGTCAAAATTACATTTATGTCCTTTACAACTAACTACAATCATGACACAAATTATCATGGGCCGATCTGTCTTTTCATCTTTAAGTCAGTGCAACCCTTCGTCTCAAGGCGTGTCGTTATGCCGAAGCTCCCTGGAAGGTAGCTTCGGCGTTACTTCTGTGCTGATCTTTCGAAGGTGTTTCTTCTTACAGGACCTTCGGCGACGAAGTAGACCCCCAACAGTAGCCCCTTCGTGGTGCTAGATCGTTTTTCATAATGAGCTTGATCCGTGAAAAAATCTCCAAGGCTTCGGAATGCCGAAGGTCCAAAAATACCTTCTCTGAGCTCGTTGCCGAGAAACGATTAAAATATTCCGAGCGCGAGGTGGCCCACCATGCGGCGGATACACGCCTTGCACCTCCCACACGCCGAGTGGTCCACCGTTCAGTGTGGGAGGGTAACTGTTCAGCGGGTGTGGGCAGCTTGACGATTCACCTTCATACTTGCAGCACTATATAAACAGAAGGGTAGGTGTGAAGTTACCACAACATTCATTGCCATTGCACTGTTGCGCTGCTGAAAAATTTAACCATAGCCGAAGCTTTTTCATCGCATTCTCGAGCAAAGCATCATCTTGATTTAGCTTCGACATAATAGAAAGCTTCGTCAAAACTGTAAAAATCATCAACTTCGTAAGGATTGCAAGAAGTTGAATATCAAATGGCTAGAGTACGTTCAACTGCGAGGGTGACCCATGACAGAGAGGAAGCCGAAACCACTGAGACTGCCCCGATCTCCGAAGTGATGAGACAATCGGGACTAGTTGTGACAGAGGAAGCCATTGAACAAGGTGCACCTGCTACTGAAACTGAACAAGATGTTGAGGAAGAAATTGCTGATGAAGAAGAAGAAGAAGATTATAGCATTCTGATCCCGTCAAAACCTAGCCACTTGGATTTTGGAAAATCTACCATTTCTAAAGATGATTTCCCATGATGATGAAGCTGGGCTACTTCGGAGAAGCTGAGAAGAAGCTGATTCGCTTTGCCGAAGGAGAAACCACTCCCGAGCCCAAAAATGACAAGGTGGTGGTTTTCAAGAGCTTTTTTAGAGCGGGATTGCGGTTTTCCTTGAACGAGATGATTGGGGAAGTTTTGGATAATTATGAAATCTATCTTCATCAGCTGACCCCTAATGTTATCGTTAGGCTCAGCGTCTTCATTTGGGCCCTTCGAAGCCAAGGAATGGACCCGAATGTTGAAGTTTTCTGCCGAGTGCATGAGCTACATTACTAGACGAAGGCCAGAGAAGACGGGCTGCATGAAAACTTTGGCTATTATAACTTCGCATATCACAAGGATATGAAGGCCTCGGTGCTTAGCTATCGCACCAAGTGGCCAACCAGTTGGAAAAGTGAGTGGTTCTATGTCAAGGCCGATGAGAAGAAGAGGGAGAAGTTGAAGACGCTAGTGCTAAGCCCGCTGAGTTTAAGCTTTGGGTTGACTAGGCCCCTGTGCCGCATGACATCGGGGTCACCATGCCAACAAGCTGTAGCAGAATTCAGGGTGGTAGCCGAATAGATCAGCACCAGAGATCTAGATCAAGAATATTTGGCTAACAGAACATCTCCAACTTTGAGCGAATTTAGCATGCCGAAGCTAAAAGGAACGAAGAAGGGTCTTGAGCTTGTGCGACTTCCTTATAGGTTTAAATTTGAGAAACAATTTAAAGAACCTTGCCATGAGTGGCTGGAAATGATTGAAACAGTGTGTAATGAAGTGCTGGGAAATTACACCAAAAAAGAGGATCAACTGATGACGGTGGCCTTCGGTACCCGACCAGAACAAAGATTAAACCGCGTAATGGACGCTCTGAATTTTGAATATCCTGATTACGAGCGTCTCAACAAGGGTACTGAAGGAGTAAAAAGGAAGAGAGTTGTCAGTATTTTGAGTAGACAAGCTATTAGGATGGTAAAAGAAGATGAAAAATCTTTGAAAAAGAGAAAAACTAGCCCTGAGCCGAAGGTGGCGACCTCGAAGAAGAGAAGAGCTGCAACTCTAGAGCCGAAGATGGCTGAGATAGAAGAGGGAGCTCCTTCGACACCTTCTGCTGCCGAAGTAGAAGAAATTTTAAAGGTAATGACCGAATCTTTACCTGTCAAGCTGCTAAGTCCCCTAGGACCGCAACTGATGAAGCTTTTACAGAAGAAGGACGAGCCTTCGACAGCGAAGAAGGCGGTTAGGTGAAAAAAGCAAAGGATTGTTACTGTTATGCAAGCAATTGAGGAAACACCACTACCGGCCTCAGCATCAAAAATACCAGCTGCCGAAGTTGCTGCTTCTACCGAAGCTGCTACTGCCGAAGCTACAACTGTCGAAAGCACCAATCTGGAGAGCACATTCTCTGATATTGATAAAATGCTCTTGGAAATGGCTGCGGAAGAAGCTGCTGCAACTGCCAAAGAAACCCTGTCCACAGTGCCTGAAAAAGGGAAGGAAATCGCCGAAGATATTTTGGAGGAGAAAGGCTTCAATTTTCAAAATATAATTGGTCAAGAATTATCCAAGGCTGAGAAAGAGGAGCTGCAGGAGTATGCTATATCCTATGGCTACCAGCCAGGAGTGATGCTCTTCGGTGGAATTAACGAAGAAAGCTTAGGATGTAATCGAGATTGAACTGGAGCAAAGATTATCAGCACTCTGTCGAAGAGTGTTGGTTTTTTGAAGCTTGAAGCTGACATCAGTCGCTACCGACGACAGCATATCGCCGGTAGCTTATTCTATTCTAATTTCAAGGTAAATTTTTTCCTTCGGCTTTTCATTGTTTTATGATGAAGGTGATTGCTGACGAAGGTTATTTTGCACAGAGTACACTACTATGTAAAGCCTTGAGGATGCAACAGGACCTCGAAGATAAGAAAAATGAGGTTATAATTGAAGGCTTGGAAAGCAAAATCAAAGATCATGAAGCTGCTCTTGAAAAGAAAGATTTTGTTCTTCAAACAATGGAGGGTTCACTGGCAGAAGCCCAAGCCGAAATTGCCAGATTAAACATTAAACTTCTCCTTAAGTCAGAAAACTTCGAGCAAGAAAAGAAGAATTTTGATGCGAAGCTTGTAGCCGAAGTTAAAAAGAGTTCAAGTTTGCAAAAATCCTTGAAGGAGCTTCAGGACAAATGTCTAAACTTCGGCAACCGGTGCGTGCAACGGCTGAAGCAGGTCTTTAACTCAGTTGGAGCTAGTTCCGAAAAATTTGAACCTTCGGTTGATGACCTGCCAGGCACCTTCGAACATATTGAGGGCAAAGTTGATGCACTTGACGAAGTTATAGCTGGGCACGACGACTTCTGTGCCCTGCTAGCTTCTCGCAGCACAGCTGTTGCTTTCATGAAGACTGGTTGCACGCATGGGAAGATCGTAAACAGGCCAAACTTCAGCCTATCACCAATGGATTTAACTAACATCCCCAGCCTGGCCCGAAGCATTGGAAATAGATTTATAACACAAATCTGGACGAAGGGAGGGCGAGACATAGCTGGTGACGAAGCTCGAAGTCATCTTAAGCAGGTATTAAACTTGTACCTGTTGCTTACCTTCTCCTGAGATTTCTATTTACCTTATACCGCTTTGTTATGTACAGGATGACAAAGCTGGAGATCAATGATCCGAAGCTTGACAGATACTGATGAAGCTGCTACAAAAAGCTCTAGAGAAATCTTGAATTAACTTTGTAAAAGATATTGTAATTTAGGAATCAAACACTGCTCTGTAAATTTGTCCATACCTTGTAATATATTTTTACCCTTCCATCCATGTATGAACTGCTTTGATGTGGACGAAACTTGTATTTTTTGAGCCGAAGGCGAAAAACACCTTCCCTTCTTTTCGTACACACAACGAAGCATATCTTTGCTTTTTGTACTCATCGAAGCTTTGTCATCAGTGTTGAAGCATCTGTTTGTATTCTATGTTATGATGATGATGATCCTACGAATGTCTAAATGAATGTGTATGAATACAATGAATGATGTGATGTAACGTGCAAATGAATGTCCAAACACACGCTTTACGAAGCCAGACCAAGACTCTGCATTCCCTTAGGAACGACTTTGGAGTCTTCTTCACCGTTTATTTTTCGGTGTAAGTTCTGCGTCCCCTTAGGAACGTCTTTTGAACTTCTTCGCCTTCTATTTCGACGATATAAGTTCTGCATCCCCTTAGGAATGACTTTTGAACTTCTTCGCTTTATATTTCGGTGGTATTTGACTCTGCATTCCCTTAGGAACGACTTTTGAGCAGAAAACTTATGTTGCGCTCCCTTAGGAACAACTTTTTGTAGCTTCGTCGTGCTCTGCATCCCCTTGGGGACGACTTTTGAGCTTCTCCCTGCTTTTTCGTTTTCTGCACTCGATGGTGCAATGCTCAGATTTTACATTTTACATTCTTTTTGAGGGATTTGGCTCTCGTTGAGCTAAATGAGAAAGAGAAAATTACAAGCTATGGCCCCATTAAAAACCTTTCTCCTCCTTTGGAAAGGAAAAGGGTGCCATAGGAAAAAATGAAAAATATTACATCAAATTACACATAAGATCGTCGAAGCTCATCCACATTCCAAGACCTGGGAATGTCGTTGCCATCCATATCCTTCAATCTGTAAGAACCGGGCCTCGACGAGGATACCACCAAAAAAGGTCCTTCCCATTTCAGCTGCAATTTGCCTACTGTATCCGGATTGGCCACTCTTCGAAGCACCAAATGCCCTGGCTTAATATTTTTCAGCCGAACTTTTCTGTCACGCCACTTTATTGTTTTGGCTTAGTATTTATTGATATTCTCCACAGCCTAAAGTCTGGTCCCTTCTATAGTATCTTTTGCTATGTGATAATCAGCTTCGTCTTCTGCCGAAGCTGTTGTTCTTATTGACCCTGCTTTAGCTTCTTCTGGGGTTATAGCTTCGTCACAAAATAATAATTTGAATGGTGTAAAACCTATTGATCTTGATATGGTTGTATTGTGGCTCCACACCACTTTAATCAACTCATCTGGCCACTTTCCTCTAGGCTGATTGAAGATTAGCTTCATTATTCCTGTCATTATAATGCCATTTGCTCTTTCGACCAGCCCGTTTGACTCCGGATGCCTAACTGATGCAAAATGAATCTTCATGCCAATCTGATCACAGAAATCCTTGAAAGTTTTGGCATCAAACTGTGTTCCATTGTCCATAGTTATAGCCTTCAGCACACCGAAGCGACAAACAATATTTTGCCAGAAGAATTTCTGGACTGTAACCGAAGTTATTGTAGCCAAAGGCTTCGCTTCAATCCACTTAGAAAAATATTCTACAGCCACCACAACATATCTCAAATTGCCTTGTGCTGGTGGAAGTGGGCCTAACAAATCCAGGCCCCATCTTTGCAACGACCAGGTGGGTTGTATTAGTTGAGTGAGAAATGAAGGTTGTTTTTGGTCTCTTGCACATTTTTGACAACTTTCACATTTTTGAACTAGCTCTGCTGCATCTGAAGCTGCCTTCGGCCAGTAAAATCCTTGTCTAAACATCTTTCCCAGCAAGGGCCTGGACCCGATATGAGATCCACACAGACCTGCATGTATCTCCTTCATTAATTCAATACCTTCAACTCTTGATAAACACTTGAGGAGTGGAGAGCAGACTCCATGTTTATATAATTCCCCTTCTATTATCACATACGATCTTGTCCTTGCTTCCATTCTCTTATTATAAGCTTCGTCATCCAAAAGACAATTACCTTGGAGGAAAGATATAATTTCAGTCCTCCAATCTTCACTATGTACTGGAGAAATAGCAAGCACTGCTCTCTCCATGAGTTCAACCGAAGGTGCCTTTATTGTTTCAAAAAATACTTCCGAAGGTAGAGGGAGCCCCTGAGCCACTGATTTGGCTAGCAGATCTGCATGCTCATTTTCACCTCTTGGAATATTCTTGACAGAAAAACCTTCGAAAGAAGCCTCCAACCTTCGAACTGTATCTAGATATTTTTCAAGCTTCGGGTCTCTTGCCTTGCTACTTTTGTCTACATGGTCAGAAATGACTTGAGAATCGGTTTTTAGGATGGCCCTTCTTATTCCCATTGCCCTTAACTTCCGAAGCCCCAACAGAAGTGCTTCGTATTCAGCAATATTATTTGTACAACTAAAGTCAAGCTTGGCTGCATAACATGTTCTGACTTTAGAAGGTGCTACTAGGACAGCAGCCGCTCCTGCACCGAAGGTTCCCCAAGAACCATCACAGAACACTATCCACGCTTCGGCGTCTTTGTTTATTTCTTCTTCCTGAGCCCCTGGCATCCAATCAGCAATGAAGTCTACTAATGCCTGGGACTGAATTGAAGATCTATGCATATAGTCAATAGCAAATTCATTAAGCTCCGCAGCCCATTTTCCAATCCTTCCTGTAGCTTCTCTGTTCCTCATTATGTCCTTCAGAGGCTGTGACGAAGGAACAATTATGTGGTATGCTTGAAAATAATACCGAAGCTTCCTAGATGCCATTAACACAGCATACAACACCTTCTCCAATTATGTATAATTTTTCTTTGATAAACTTAAAACTTCGGAGACGAAGTACACTGGAGCTTGCTTTTTGACTTGGCCATCTAGCTTCTCCTGTACAAGCACCGCACTAACTGCAGAGTGCGAAGCCTCCACATATAAAAGCAATGGAGCCCCTAGCGCAGGTGGAGTTAATGTTGTTAAATCAATCAAGTATTGCTTCAACTCTTCGAAGGCTTTTTGTTGAACCGGACCCCATTAAAAAACTTCGGCTGACTTCAGTAATTCAAAGAATGGCAGATTTCTTTCTGCTGATCTAGATATGAATCTATTTAATGACGCCAGTCTTCCTGCCAGCCGTTGGGCCCCCTTCTTTGTACTTGGCAGCTCCATCCGAAGGATGGCTTCAATCTTGCTCGGGTTGGCTTCAATTCCCTTCGTTGATACCAAACAACCAAGGAACTTTCCCTTCTTCACCCCAAAAACACACTTTTCTAGATTTAACTTCAGACCAGCTTGCCTGAAATTGGCAAATGTCTCTTGCAAATCAGCAATGTGATTTTCTTGCTTCGTGCTTTTGACTATGATATCATCAACATAGGTTAGCACATTCCTGCCTATTTGAGAATGAAGGACCCTTGTTGTCATTCTGCTGAAGCTTCCTCCAGCATTTTTAAGCCCCTCAGGCATCCGAAGATAGCAATATGTGCCACTGGGGGTTATGAAGGTAGTCTTCGGCTCATCTTCCTTCTTCATCCAAATTTGGTGATAGCCTGAGTAACAGTCCAGTAGACTCATGAGCTCTGAAGAAGCTACTGCATCTACTAGAGAGTCTATTCTTGGCAATGGGAACTCGTCCTTTGGACAAGCCTTGTTAAGATCTGTAAAATCAATGCACATTCTCCATTTACCGTTGGCCTTCTTCACCATAACAGTATTGGCTAGCCACTCTGGGTATTTCACCTCTCTGATAACACCAGCACTGAGAAGTCTCTTCACTTCGTTCCGAGCACCTTCAACTTTATCATCAGACATTTTCCGAAGCCTTTGCTTTCTTGGCCTGAAAGATGGATGTACATTGAGTGAATGTTCAATGACATCTCTGTTGACATCACAGAGATCATTGGCTGACCAAGCAAAGACATCTTTGTTGTTGAATAGAAATCTTAGCAAAGTCTTTTCTTGCTCTTCAGATAGCTGAGACCCTAGCAGTACCCTTTGTTCTGCTATATCTTCAAATAGGAGCATAGGCTTCGGCTGATCCGCCGAAGCAGCCTTCTCTCTTTTGTATTTATACTGCTCACAGGCTTCGGCTCCATCTATATTATGAATTGCCTTTGAATCTGTCCAGTTTCCTTCGGCTCTTCTGGCAGCTTCTTGACTCCCATGGATAGCTATGGGCCCTTGTTCCGAAGGTATCTTCATGCATAGGTATGCTGGATGAAGTATCGCTTCAAAAGCATTAAGTGTCCCTCGACCAATGATTACATTATATGGGTACTCCATGTCAACAATGTCAAAGACAACCTGTTCAGTCCTTGTGTTATGGACAAAACCGAAGCTCACTAGCATTGTGATTTTACCGAGTGCTACAATCTGCCTTCCTCCGAAGCCACAAAGAGGGTGTGTAGCATCATGAATCTTGTCTCCTGGCTCTTGCATCTATCTGAAGGCCTTAGCAAATATAATATCCGTTGCACTGCATGTATCAACCAGAACATTATGGACCAGAAATCCCTTGATGACACAAGATATGACCATAGCATCATTGTGAGGGTAATCTTTGAGCTGAAGGTCCTTCTGGGAGAAGGTAATTGGGATGTGAGACCATTTTGACTTGATAAAGGGTCCCTGCACCCCAACATGTTGTACCCTTCTCTGTGCTTCCTTCTTCTGCTTCTTGTTAGCCGGCTCTGAACTTGAGCTGCCTGTTATCGGGAGCACGAGCTTCGTAGCCGAAGGTGCTTTGACGTGGTTGTTGAACGAAGCCATCAGCTCAAAAGTGGAAGTGAGTTTACCAGAGGTGTGCGCCAATGTTGTGGACTTGTTCTCAAATGCTATGAATTAAGAACAAGGCAACACAAAAAATAGGTTAATGGTTAATGCCCTTCATCCTTCGAAGCATTATTTCCCTAGGGATATAACGATCTTCGGATGAAGGTCATGAAGGACGTACCTTCATCATCACAGCATATATCAATGAAAGACGAAGCATATGAAACAAGAGAAATAACATAGATAATCATATGACACCATTAATATATCTTTTATTATATAATCATGAATGAATAAGAACAATATTGAATTACATTTGTACCTTCGACTTGACAGAAGGCAAGGGTACAAGCGTGATGCACGAGCGAGTACAAGCCAGCGTGAACAGTACAGGGGTACTGTTCATCTATTTATAGGCACGGGACGCAGCCCGGTCAAAATTACATTTATGTCCTTTACAACTAACTACAATCATGACACAAATTATCATGGGATGATATGTCTTTTCATCTTTAAGTTGGTGCAACCCTTCGTCTCAAGGCGTGTCGTTATGCCGAAGCTCCCTGGAAGGTAGCTTCGGCGTTACTTCTGTGCTAATCTTTCGAAGGTGTTTCTTCTTATAGGACCTTCGGCGACGAAGCAGACCCCCAACATGCACGATGGCCGACAACCATATCTATGCAACTACTGAAACTATATACTTATAGTTAAAAGTTTCTCCTTTGTCACAAATACTATCTGACAACATACACACAACCAAAACAATGATGCTTGTTTATCACACTCACACCATATTGAATATGAAATGTACTAACATGAAATATTTATATGCGGGGCTTTACTAGTAGCAACAATGGTGCTGACGGCCAAGGACAAGCTTGTGTGAGCGTGGGACTAACAATGGATTGGGCGTGGTGGTTGGTGCATGGGGGACGAAGCCAAGGCGGTGTGTGGCAGTTGGGGCGGTGTTGCAGCGGGCCAAGGAGCACACCGGGGGCAATGACGTGGTGGTGTGCGGAGGCTGAGATGGTGCCAACAGCGCGTGGGGGGACAGGACACCAATGCAGGGATGGTACCAAGCTTGGCGGTGGTGCGGGTGTGGTGTGGCGGAGGCGTTGGTGGGGTGCAGAGACGGCGATGCTGGGATGGCGGCACGGGGGTAAATGATGACGTGTGGGGAAATAGCTATGGTGTTAACAACATGTGAGAAGTGAGGAGATGGGTGTGGTTGGTGGTTAACATAGAACCGCTTTCCTAATTCAATAACATCCCAAATGATTTGGTGTAGTGAGTACAAATGACCTTTCATTTTGTGGCTCCACCAAGGATAGTTTTCACCATCAAAATGTGGTGGTTTTCCATGTGGAGCCGACAATAAAGGAGTAGTTGTATTGTGAGGAATGCGAGAATAATTGAAAGATGTGCTAGTGTAGTTTGATTTAATCGATTTGCATTGGTGGTGATGCTTGGAGGTGAACCACTACTTGATGTTGATGGCGATGTAGAGTCAGTCTCATAGTAGACCACCTTCTTGATCTTCTGCTTCTTGCCATAATTCTTCTTGAGGGACTTCTTGGAACCCAAGTTAACAGATTCTTGAGAAAACCTTCTGACTCTTGTGGGATCCTTTTTCGACATCACTTTGAGTTGTTATACTCAAATGAAGTGTTGGGATCTAATACCAATTGATAGTCAACTCTAGGGGGTGAATTGGTGACACCTAAAATTTCAACACTTAAAACAAAACTGGATCCCAAATTAGATAGTTAGAGCAAGACGTAAAATAGATAGAGTGGGAGAGAGATTCTTCTTGCACTTGTTGCTCTTAATGAATGTAGAATTAGTTTGAGAGAAATCACAAGTGAAGATCAAAGCAAGAACTTAGAGAGGGAGAGGTAAGATCAAATCATAAAGACAAACACACATTAAGAGAGACATGCAATTTGATTTATGGAGTTTGGTTCCAATGAACCTAAGTCTCCGTTGAGGTGTCCCAAAGGATGGGGTCTCTTTCAACCCTCTCAAGTGATCCCAATGATCAAGCTTGAGCCCCGTAGTTCTTCTTTAGATGATGCAAAACATCCACAAACTTAGAGTCTCTTGCTAGCCTTTATAGATTGATGGGAGTCATAACTCTAAAACACAAGAGAGCAAGAACACAACTCCAAGAGCACAACACAACACCAAGATGTTGATCACACAATCACTCTAGTCTTTTCTCTCAGTAGCAAAGCTATCTCTAAGCTCTTGTACTCGAATGTGGTACTTGAATTTCTTGGAATGCAATGGAGGTGTTGCTCAAGTGTAAATGAATGAATACTCAGCTCTTGTGATGATTAGTACCTCAAATAGGATATGGGGGTATTTATAGCCCCAAACCCCTCAAATATCCATCAAATTAAATCAAGAAAATCTGCTTTCCATGGGTTCACCGAACCTCGATCAGTCACGGAATCAACAGGATCCTTGCCTTCTCTAGTGGCATTGGATCGGTCTAGTGGACCACCAGACCCTGCTATGCTAGTTGCCATGTCAGCTAGCCTATGTTTTCGACCATTCAACCCTGAAGTATCTGTTGAACTTGATTGGTCTGGTGCACACCGGACTAGTCCGATGTGCCAAAGTCCTTTGCTCTTTTCTACAACCTCTGTATGCAAGAGGTCCAGCGCACCACCAGACTGGTTCGATGCACTAGGCCACGATAACCTTTGAAACACTCTTTACACAAATGATCTGATTCACCATTGTACTATTCTGGTGCACCAACCACCACAAACTCTGACTTATGCTCTCTCTGTGCAACTACTCTAGTACGCCACCGGACTGGTCCAGTGCACTGCAGACCTGCTAGAGTTAAGCACTTTTTACCTTTTCTTCCTTGTCTCCTTTCAGTTGTCCTTGAGAGCATTTCCATGACTTAAACAAATATTTCTATTGACTATTCAACTAGTCTATGTCATAGTTCTTGATCATTTTGTAATCTCCAACTTAGATTTTAAATCTAGCTCAAACCTAGCACCAAAAGCACCTTTTTCCAAAATCTGACTCCTCAAACCCTCTAAGGTGCTCCAAAACATTCCTAAGGGCATTTAAAACTTATCCGGTCATATAAACTAATCATAACTTATCTTATCCAAAATATGCCCTTCTAAGCCTTTGTTTAAGCTAATTGTTGCATTAAATGCTTCAATTTGACTCTAATGAACCTGCACTCATACACTTAGCAAACTTGTTAGATCACAATGTTGTGTTGGTCATCAAACACCAAAACCACTATTTAAATGGTATATAACATGTTTCTCTTTTAGTAATTTAGATCGTGTTTTCTCAATTGTATAGATCCCTAGCCTTTGGCATGTCCCTCTTGTATGAGGACACATCCCAAGCCTAGTCAAGACACATCATAGTTTATGTTGAAACTTCTATAGATCGGGCATAACTGGCACTAGGACTGTTGTCAATCTCTTCTTCAGCTCTTCAAATCTATCCTGGTAGGCTTGAATCTAATTAAACCCCTTTCCTTCCCTAGTAGTGAGATGACAGACTTCACTATCTTAGAGAATTGTTTGATGAATTGACAGTTGTATCTGGCAAGTCTAAGGAAACTCTAGACCTTTTTAACTGACTGTGTTAGCTTCCATTTCAACACATCCATGCCTTTACTCGGATCTACAACAATTTCTCCATTGATGATAACATGCCTAGGAAGCAGACTTCATTCAACCAAAAATCACATTTGCTATACTTAGCATTGAGTTGTCTCTCTCTCAACTTTTGTAGCACTAATCCCAAGTGTTCCTTGTGTTCCTCCTCATCTTTGGAACAGATCAATATAACATTGATAAATACTACGACTAACTTGCTAAGATATTCCATGAACACCTTGTTCATGAAGTACATAAAGTAGGTTGGTGCATTTGTCAAAACGAATGACATCATTGTATACTCATATAACCCATATCTAGTAGCAAAGGTAGTCTTAGGAATATCAGACGGTCTGATCTACATCTAGTGATTACTGGATCACATATCAAACTTAGAAAATACTTTGGCTCCTCTCATTTGATCAAACATATCTTCTATACGAGGTAAGGGGTACTTATTCTTGATGCTTACCTCATTGAGCGGCCGGTAATCCTCACACATCCTCTGGGAGCATCCTTTTTGTGGACGAATGGGAATGATGCTCCCGAAGGCGAGGATCTAGGGCATATAAATTTCATGTCCAACAACTCCCTTAGCTGCCTCTTAAGCTCTTTTAATTCCTCGACTAACTTTCTGTAGGGGTGTTTGGAAATAGGGGGTAGTACTAGGTATGAGATCGATAACGAACTCAATGTCTCGGTTGGGTGGCATACCTAGCAAATCTTTGGATAGTCTCTGTCTCCACGTGGTTCACCCTACCATGTACAAAATTCTACTGCCCTTGGTTACTTGGTGGAGCCTGACTCCCACTCCCCATGTTTGATTCTGCCTAGTAGTGTTGCTGCCTCGTGCGGGAGTGGTGTACACATTCTTCTTGGGACAATTGTTGGCATAGTGACCAATCTCTCCACATTTGAAAAAAGTGTTGCCTACCGGGTTAGTAGGGGCAACAAGCCTTGCTAGGGTGCCTATCAGGGCCACATGGCGATGGTGTTGTGTATGAAGTATGGATGACTAGGACTATTGAGTAGGGTGTGAAAAACTGCTAGGTTGTGTGTTGGGAAGACTGTGCCAAAAACCACCACTTGGACCTCTTGAGCAAGTGGTGTCCCCTGCTGTGTAGCAAAGGAAGGACAGGTGCTGCTACCTACTCGTACTTGGGTGGTGGGCTTTCTCTTCATCCCTCTAAGTTAAGCACGCTTGTGCTCCAACACGATGGCCATATCAATTAGCCTTTGGAAGGAAGGGAAGGTGTGGGACCTCAGTCGATATTGGACTGGCCCAGTCAGCCCTCCTAGAAATAAATAAGTCATGTTTCTTCTCATCGTCTACAACCTCCTTAGGTGTGTAGCGAGACAACTGGATGAACTTGTCTCCTTACACTCATACTAACATCCCTCCCTGCTTGAGTGAGAGGAGTTCCTTCTTCAACTTCATCAAACCAGCGGGTATATGATGGCTTCTAAAGTTCATGGTGAATTCCGGCCAAGTGATAGTATCAGCTACGACATCAGTGCTTCAATAAGCATCCCACCAATTGGTAGCTGATCTCGTATAGAGCTAAGCAGGCTAGTCAATATCTCCTCCAGTCCTAGTGTATATTATCTGAGTGTTAGGAGCAAGTGGTTCAAATAGTTTTTTTAGGTGAAAAGGCTATAGGGGAAACCCCTACAACGTGATTTTATTAAAACTTTTTGAAATGGAAATAAGATTACAAGCGGAAACAAAGAAGACAAGAAAAGAAGCTATCGAGAGTTTAGCCAAACAAAAATCCTAGATTTAGATGAAGGGTTAAATCTTAGCATTTGCGACTTCAACATGTCGTTGAAATAGTGCCGCTAATAGGGAAAAGGAGCCTCATTCCTAAAGATGAAGTCATTCCTCTACTTCCAAATTCACCAAAGCATCAGTGCCAAAATTTCCATGAAGAAACTCTGGCCAAAGGCACCCTTGGCCTCATGAATAATCGAAAAGAAGTCAAGATCACGATTCCAATGTAGACCCACTGAAAGGGAAATGGACTCAACCATTTCCTATAAATTGATTTTGGTGTTTGATGCCCATCACAAATCTCATGGACTAACTAGTTTGATTAGTTGATCATTTCTCAGGTGCATAAAGTTCATATTCATCTATTCTAAGTCGACTGTCTGGAATACCATAGATTATTCCAGACAGGAGAAGCTTTTTGGAAATTCACCTATGTGCGGACCGTCCGGGCCCTTGTGGCAGACTGTCCACGACACTAGGGTGAGCCTCGGACACGAACAATGCAAAAACACAAGTTAACACTATGGACTATCCGAAGGAGAAGCAAGCACCATCCGGTGCCAAACTCGGGCTATCCGGCCTCAGGCATGGACCGTCCGGTCGTTGAAAAACCAGAAAAACCCGAAGGACGGGTTCAGGAAAATGCATTTTTGGCGTCCTCGCAGACTGTCCGAGGTGCATGGCCGGATCGTCCATGACTGCTTTATCTAACATCTGATGACGCGTTAAATGCACAATAGTCGTTATTGCTGACCATTGTGATTTCAGCCATTGATGTGCAGGGGCGGACCGTCCGCGGTTGGCAGGAAGGAGGCAACGGCTAGGAAGTGGTTGGTGGCTATGAATACCACCCCAACCACCTTCATTCAAGACAACCAAGCCTCTCATTCACTCTCATTCAATACAAGAACATTCACTTCAACCAAAGACACATTCAAGCTTCCAAATCTCTCAAAGTTCCATAATTGTGACTAGTGATCATTAGTGATTAGTGACTTGAGAGAGTGTGATTTTGCGTCTTTTCTTATTGCTCTTGTTGCTTGGCTTTTAATCATGCTTTCTTCATCTCTTTCTAAACTCTCTAGTGACTTGTAAAGCTAGAAAGAGACACCTAAGTGTGTGGTGATCCTTGCGGGGTCTTTGTGATCCTTGAGATTAAGAAGAAGCACTCAATCAGTCTAAGTGATCGATTGAGAGAGGGAAAGGGTTAAAAAAGACCCAACCTTTGTGGCCTCCTCAACGGGGAGTAGGTTCATTAGAACCGAACCTTAGGAAACAAATCACCGTGTTCATTTGTGTTGATCATTACTCTACGATTTGATTCTTTCTCTCCCTCTCTCTAAGTTCTCTTGCTCACAATCTTTTGAGTTAGCTCCCAAAATTATCCGCATTGATTGAGCAACTCATAACAAGAGCAACTCTCTTTCGTACTCCGCATTCAATCCTAACTCCGGGTGGAGTTCGTGTTCAAAGTTTATAATTTTCAGGTTTTGCCTATTCACCCCTCCCCCTCTAGGCGACTTTCAATTGGTATCAGAGCCCGGTACTTCATTAGAGTCTAACAACTCGAAGTGATGTCGGGAGAACACACCAAAAAGGAGTTGACCACCGGGGAAAAGCCTAGATCTTCGGGGAAGAAGAATAAAGGCAAGACTCCGTCAAAGGTGGCCGGCGACAAGCACAAGGAGGACAAGGAAGAATCCCCTGGCTCCATCAAATCACACAAGAAGGGCAAAAAAAAAGAAAAAGAAGATGAAGAAAGTAGTCTACTATGATACCGACTCTTCCACGCCCTCAACCTCCGACGCCGAGTCAACATCTTCAAAGCACCAAGAGCGTAAGAAGTATAGTAAGATTCCTCTTCACTATCCTTGCATTCCTAAACGTATTCGCATTCCTAAACGTGCTCCTTTACTTTTCGTCCCCTTAGGCAAACCACCATACTTTGATGGTGAAGATTATTGTATATGGAGTGATAAAATGAGGCAGCATCTAACCTCACTCCACGAAAGCATTTGGGATATTGTTGTGTTTGGAGCGCATGAACCACAAGTAGGTGATGAGGACTACGACTCCAATGAGGCCGCCCAAGTGAGGCATTTCAACTCCCAAGCCACCTCCATACTCCTCGCTTCCTTGCATAGAGAGGAATACAACAAGGTGCAAGGGTTGAAGAATGCCAAGGAAATTTGGGACGTTCTCAAAACGGCGCACAAAGGCGACGAGGTGACCAAGATCACCAAGCGAGAAGCAATCGAGGGAGAACTCGGTTGGTTCATCCTCAACAAAGGAGAAGAGCCACAAGCCATGTACAACTGGCTCAAAACAATGGTGAACCAAGTCCAGAACCTCAGGGGCACCAAGTGGGATGACCATGAAATAGTCAAGGTTATTCTAAGATCTCTTGTTTTTCGTAACCCCACTCACGTGCAATTAATTCGTGAGAATCCTAGGTATAAGCAAATGTCTCCCGAGGAGGTGATTAGCAAGTTTGTGAGCTTTGAACTTATGGTCAAAGACTCCAAACACATTGTCAACTTAGAGCAAGGTGCCACCTCCATATATGAGGTGCAACCCGTTGCATTCAACGCAACCGAAGAAAAGAAGGAAGAGCCTACACCAACCAATAGGCTAACAATTGATGCCTCCAATCTTTACAACGAGGAGATGACTCTTATTATTAAAAGTTTCCAGCAAATCCTCAAGCAAAGGAAGGGGAAGGAATACAAACCCCGCTCCAAGAGGGTTTGCTACTGGTGTGGTAAGTCCAGTCACTATATTGCTAAATGTCCATATGCAAGTGATAGTGACAGGGACGACGACAAGAAAGGGAAGAAGAAAATGGAGAAGAAGAAGAACTACAACAAGAAGAATGCGGCGAGGCACACATTGGAAGGGAGTGGGACTCCGACGAGAGCTCCACTGACTCCTCCTCCGACGAGGACACCGCCAACATCGCCATCAACAAAGGTCTTCTCTTCCCCAACGTCGGCCACAAGTGCCTCATGGCCAAGGAGGGCAAAAAGAAGAAGGTATACTCTAGAGACACCCCCAAATATACTACTTCCGATGATGAGGGTAGCTCTAGTGAAAAGAATGATGATTTGTCTTGTATTTTTGCAAAACCTTACCATAGAACAAAAGGATAAAATCAATGAATTGATAAAAACCATTAACAAGAAGGTTGAAATCTTGGAATTCCAAGAAGACTTGCTCATTAAGGAAAACAAAAAATTTGTTAAGCTAAAAGATGTTTTTGCTCTTGAAGTTGAAAATGCAAAAACTTGACTAAAGAGCTAAATACTAGCAATGATTTAATTTCTTGTCTCAAAACTGAAAATGCTAGTTTAATTGCTAAGATTAAGGAATTGAATGCTTGCCATATCCCTACATCTACCATTGAGCATGTTACTATTTGCACTAGAAGTAGAGATGTTGATGTTAATGCTATAAATGATCACCTTGATATAATTAAATAACAAAATTATCACATAGCTAATGTGAATACCAAAATTGCCGAGTATGAGCTTGAAAATAAAAAATTTAAATTTGCTCGTAGTATGCTTTACAATGGGAGATGCCCTAGCATTAAGGATGGGATTGGCTTCCAAACTGGGAACCAAAACAACATCAAACTTAACGCCCATAGAAATAAGATCTCCAACTTTGTTAAGGGCAAGGCTTCCATGGTTCAAGATAAAGAAGATTACATTTTATATCCTAAAAATTATCCTAAGCATAAGATTAGAAGAATTCATGCTAAGAAATCGCATCTTGTTGCTCATCATGCTTATATTTATAGAAATGAGGCTTCTAGTTCTAGGCATACAACTCATGTTAAGATGCCTAAGAAAAGGATTACTGATGCTTCAAGTGAACATAGCATTTCATTTAAGACCTTTGATGCATCATTTGTTCTTACTAACAGATCTGGCAAATTAGTTGCCAAATATGTTGGGGGCAAGCACAAGAGTCCAAAGACTTGTGTTTGGGTACCCAAGGTGCTTGTTTATAATGTGAAAGGACCCAAGACCATTTGGGTACCTAAGGACAAGGCCTAAATTTGTGTTGTAGGTTTATGCATCTGACGGAACAAGTTGGATAATCAACTGCGGGTGCACAAACCACATGACAGGGGAGAAAAGAATGTTCTCCTCATACGAGAAAAATGATGATCCCCAAAGAGCAATCACATTTGGGGATGGAAATCAAGGTTTGGTCAAAGGATTGGGTAAAATTGCTATATCATCTGAACATTCCATTTCTATTGTATTTCTTGTAGAATCTCTAGGTTACAACTTACTTTATGTGTCTTAATTATGCAAAATGGGCTACAACTGTTTATTTACTGATGTTGATGTTACCGTCTTTGGAAGAAATGATGATTCACTAGCTTTTAAGGGACTGTTAGACGGTTAGCTATATTTAGTTGATTTCACTGATAACAATGTTGAACTAGACACTTGCCTTATTGCTAAGACTAATATGGGTTGGCTCTGGCATCGCTGACTTGCTCATGTTGGGATGAAAAATCTACACAAACTTCTAAAGGGGGAACACATTTTAGGACTAACCAATGTTCATTTTGAGAAAGACAGGATTTGTAGTGCATGTCAAGCAGGGAAGCAGGTTGGAACTCATTAAGGGAGTCCAAACCCGGGCACGAATAATCACCAAGTGTGTTGGGATCAAGTCTCACACATATGATGACTCATGGTACGGAAACAAATGTCACATCTTTAATATATAATAGAGTTCTATACAAAATAATTTAATAATTACATCATACGAAGACAACGATCCAGCAACCAAAGTTGACTAGGAGACGACGACCTAGACCACTCACGAACTCGTCACAGCATCCTTCATGCGCCTCATCCTGTGGTACCGGTCCTTGACCTGAGGGGATGTGAGTACAACAAGGGTGACCTCACAATAATTGTGACTAGTGATCATTAGTGATTAGTGACTTGAGAGAGTGTGATTTTGTGTATTTTCTTGTTTCTCTTGTTACTTGGCTTTTAATCATGCTTTCTTTATCTCTTTCTAAACTCTCTAGTGACTTGTAATGCTAGCAAGAGACACCTAAGTGTGTGGTGATCCTTGTGGGGTCTTTGTGATCCTTAAGATTAAGAAGAAGCACTCAATCGGTCTGAGTGATCGATTGAGAGAGAGAAAGGGTTGAAAAAGACCCAGCCTTCGTGGCCTCCTCAACGGGGAGTAGGTTCATTAGAACCGAACCTCGGGAAACAAATCGTCGTGTTCATTTGTGTTGATCATTACTCTATGATTTGATTCTTTCTCTCTCTCCCTCTCTCTAAGTTCTCATGCTCACAATCTTTTGAGTTAGCTCCCAAAGTTATCTGCATTGATTGAGCAACTCATAGCAAGAGAAACTCTCTTCCGTACTCCGAATTCATTATTACTTATTTCTAATCCTAACCCCGGGTGAAGTTCGTGTTCAAAGTTTATAAATTACAGGTTTCGCCTATTCACCCCCCTCTAGGTGACTTTCACCCACATAGCTCTAGCAGTTTGTACTGAAGGGGCAATGAAACATCAGGTGATAAGTCATCTCTTCATAGTGCATGTCGCATAGAGAGCAGTCCAGGCTGTTGTCCGGTGGCAAAAAACCCTTTCTTTTGAGGATGTTCTTGGAGTTGATTCTATCCCTGAAAACCAGCCAAACAAAAACCTTGAGTTTCTTCGTAACCTTGGACTGCCAAATCAAATTAAAGGCAGCGGGAGGCTGGATTGACTGAGAAGTGAGGCTATAAAGCTTGGATGAGGTGAAGGTAGAATTGACCCATGAATAGGTCCATTTATCTTTAACAGTTGTAGAATTATGAAGATTTCTCATCAGCTCTGGGAAAGCCAGATATTCGTCAACAGCCTGAGGAGATAAGGGATTATGGAAATTGTGCTCCATATCAATGTTGGCTAAAAATTCTTAAAGTGAGCATTCCTTTTTCTTGGCAAAGGAAAAGAGACAAGGGAAAGTGAATCTGGGGGAGATGTTGTTCCTAACATCATGTCACAATAGAATTGTCCTTCCATCCTTGTGCCTGGGCATAGCATGCCCTCTGAAATAGTCAATCAACCTGCAAACATCCTTCCACTAGAAAGAACCGGTTTCATGATAGGCATGGGGGACCCTGCCCCTAGAGTAGTGAGTGGTCCAGATTAGATTTACCCAAGGTATGTCTTCTCTGCCATAGAATTTATGGATGAATTTGAGCAAGGGGGTTGTGTTCTGAATCTTTAGATTGAGAACCCCCAAGCCCCTTCTATTTCTGGAACAACAAACTTTGTCTCAGGCGACCAGAGGATTTCGGTTCACATTTTCATTACTGTCACGCTAGAGATAGTCCCTTCTGGTACGGTCAATAACGTCAATGACTATTACCGGAATCTTAAAGGTGCAAATTGCAAAGCTAGGCATCACCGAGAAAGTAGAGTTGACCAGAGTAAGTCCTCCTGCTAAAGATAACCAAGAACTAATGGCATTGACCCTTCTTTCAACTTTGGTGATGAGAGGAAGGTAGTCTTTAACTTTCGGCCTCGTGAGACCCATTGGCAAACCCAAATGTGGTTCAGATAGTTGCAGGTAGGGTGAATCAAATAGGATATGAAACTCTGGTTATAGCAGAATCTGTTGACTTTTTTAAGTGGGTGTAACTTTCAAACAAATCATGCAAAAAATGGAAATGATATTGGACTAGTTTGTAGTTGATTTGGATAGAAGTAGAGACCAAAATATCTAACTAACATAATAACAAGAATTTAACCGCATCACTACAACTAAGCACATTTTTATGTTGTTTAAATTAAAGGTTTCTAGTCTCAAAACTTCAATTCCTTATGGGGAACTTGGATGTAGAGTTTTGGGGTGCCGAAGCGAAGCGAAATCCCTTTGTCCTCAAGAATGAAAGGTGAAGGTGGAGCAAGGAAAAAGCAACAAAGGTTGAGAAAAGACCAAGGCTAGTATAACAAGGATCTGAGTGAGCCAAAAGTGAGTAGGCTACTAAGAAGCATCCTTAAGTTTGAACAGTTCTAACTAGGCTAACATCCTACAGCCAACATGACTCTAATACCCCCTCTATCACACCGGATTATGTTGGTAGAAAATTATTAGCAATTACTAAGTTTAAGTTAACACCGTCCCAATTAAATAAGAGATCATAACAAAAATATACAATAGTAAACCACATATAATTTCATTTAATTTACTTTCAATAGATTAATCATGTGAGGTCTGAGCCACTCTTGACTGTGAGCACAATTGATATATCAAATTTACACTCCATAGAGGTTGTACATCTTACCCACAAGTCATGTTACCATTTGCTCAGATTTGCAAGGCCATTCACATCTTCCAAGGAGGTGTGGCAGGGTTCACTACAAGGCCTTTACAAAGATCCACTAGTATGAAGATAACCCGCTAAGGTTTTAGGACGAGGTGTAGCACATACTTCCCTTGCCTAAAAAGCTACCATAGAGCAAATCAGTTTGAGCACATATCCATACTCCAGCAATGCCTCCCCTCTTGCCCTTCTGGTAAGGTTAACTCATGTCTAGATTATCTAATTATGGAGCCAAGACCAGAGCCGTAATTGTCCTTGTTCTTGTATGATTTTCTTGGTTTGTTGCTCCATGTTACAATTAAATAGTGTCCTTATATCTACAAGAAACAACTCACAACAATACCAACAAATAACAATAATAAAGCATTATCCATGTTTCATGTGTAACAACATCCCAATAAACCATGTTGAGCAACTAACATGTCTTTTCACCATAAAGTAAACTAGATAATAACAAGGTGAAAGTTCCCTTTGAGGGGAACACGGATCTCGATGTCGCCTAGAGGGGGTTGAATAGGCGAATAAAAATAACCTAAAGCTTAGAACCTTTTTACTCTCCTTGAAGTATGGATCACAGCGGAATATAGTTGAGTCGAGTCGATAGCAACAAAATATTAGTCTCTGCTTCAAAAGATCATGCACTTCAAGAACAACTTAATACCAAATATAAGTATAGAAGTGAAAATCAAAGCCAACATGAAATAGAAAGAGAGAGACAAAGACATAGAGATTTATTCTGTGGTTTGGCCAAGCCTGAAATACTTGCCTACATCCATGTTGGAGTTAGCCAACCTGGATTGGAGTCTATTTCAACTCCTTCCTTTGTTTGCTTAGGTTTGTCACCAAGTGATAGACCAAGTCTTCCACTATGTTGATGAAGGTTATAGCTGAGCCGCGATTGTTTACAACTCTTAACAGCACTCTGGTAGAGTAACGCTACCTGCTCAAGATCTTTCTAGCTCTATCTCCTAGCAACACTCCTCTCTCTTTTGGCTTATAACTGTGCCAACACTAGATCTTGTTGATGTGGACTTGATTGCCTATGAGACTAGGCAATTTTTTCTTCATTTTGAGTTGGGTTATGTATGCTTCAGACATGTCTAGGATGGAATCTTCCTCCGAAGCCCCTGGCAAATTCTGCATACCTTTGCACTTCCTCCCTTCTTTGGCAGAAATCATTGTCTGCCTTTATGTATTCATCCATTTTCTACATCAACTTCTCCAAGGAGTGAGGAGGTTTCCTTGCAACGTACTGAGTTGCTAGGTATGAATGAAGCCCCTTGTTCATTGCCTTTATGACAATGTCATCCTACACGGTTGGTGCCTGAGCCCTTAGGCGAAGGAACCTTCGGACATAAGCCTGAAGGTATTCATTTTACTCTTGAGTGCATTGAAAAAGAACTTAAGAAGTGATTGGCTTGGTCTACATACCTTGGAAGCTAGTGAGAAGCATGACCTTTAGCTTCTGCCATGAAGTGATAATCCTTGGCCGAAGAGATAAGTACCAAGTTTGAGCTACACTTCGGACTGCCATGACAAATGACTTTGCCATGACCGTTGGATTGCCACCACAGAAGGATATTGTAGCTTTGTAGCTCATTAGGAACTGCTTCGGATTTGATAGATCGTCATGCATTGGTAGCTGAGGGGTCTGTATAGCGATGGCCATGGTGTGGCTTGCAACTCTAGTGTTAATGGGGAGGATTCATCATACAGGAAGTCATCATAGCTATATGCTTCGTGCCGAAGGTCATCATGGTTGTGACCCTCATGTCGAAGATCCATGTGATGGTATTGACGTTCTTGTTAGTCGGTGTTTTGCACAATGTTGCACATTTGCTCAATTGCTTCATTAATCTGCTTCTGGAGCTCAAAAAGTTGAAGAATCTTCACCTTGCATTTTTCAACTTGTTGATGGATAACTTCGAGATTGTGGGTCTGCTGATCGAGATCAACATCTCGTGGTACAGGGCTAGCAGACAGTATGCAAACCAAGAAGGGTAGGAAATATCACTCATCTAGATGTGCATACTTATATTTATTTTATTCCTTGCAAGATTTCAAATCATTACAAGTATACCTTCGGCTTTACACAAGCGGGAGCTCGAATGTATCTTCAAAGGCTGAGCGGTTCAGTGCTCTGGGCTCGAAAGCGTGTCTATGCATGACATTTTTCCTCAATTTATAGTCGCAAGGTATAGCTTTGTATGAATTTACAAACATGCCCATGATTTTTACACACACAGGATTCACATATTTCATGGGGGCAAGATTGACCTTTCCCATTTCCTTTTCGTGCTGAACAAGTCTTCTGATTCTTCTTCTTCCTTGTTTCATAAGCCATCTCCTTCAGAGCCGCTATCTGCTTCAGCATGCATCTTCGCAACGCCTATGCATAGGCAAAGCTCCATAGCTTATTTTGATTTGCAAGCTGCTTTCGATGAAGGTTAGTGAAGGAAACAAATAAAACCCTAGAGCAAAACCAATGCAAATAATCAAACTAGAATGTGCAAACTAGGTTTTGTCTAAGTGTTGCTATCTCTACTACAATGTCTAAGTTTCAATCCTAAACAATCTAAGTATAAAGACAAGATTGAAACTTAAATGCTTAATATAAATGCGGAAGCTAAAGAGCAAGGTAGAGATGCAAACTCTCGTGGATGACGCTGGTATTTTTACCGAGGTATCTAGAACCACGCAAGGTTCCGACTAATCCTCGTTGGTGCCCCTACGCAAAGGGAAGCCCACGCGACGGCCAAGCACCTCGGTCGAGTAACTCCGTAGAGAGCCGTGGGCCTTCTCCAAGCGCAAGTGGTGCTCCACTTCCGGCTCCTCTCGGACGCTCCCTGCCGTCTCCACTATTGAGCTTTCGGCTGAAAACACCGCGGGCCTCGTTCCCTCTGGTACACGATGGCAGTCGTGACACAAACGCGATTGTCACGGTCTCGCAATACTCTCGCCCCACTCGGTACAATTACAACAGCTCGCGCAAGAGCCGAGGGGTTGTGTGGTTTTTCTAAACTCACTCAACTAACTATGGTTCACCTAGAGCAAGCGCTAATGTGGTCTAACTAACCTAAGCACTTCGCAAAGCACCTACGCTAATCACCGAGTGATTCTATTAAGCACTTGGGTGTATGAGCACTTGGGAATCTCTACTATATGCCTTGATATGTTGCTTGGGCTCCCACACCTTGGAATGGCCGGTTGGGGTGTATTTATAGCCCCCAACACAAATCTAGCCGTTGGAGAAAAGCTGCTACTCTCTGCGGCACACTTGCACCGGACAGTGCACTGTTCATTGTCTGGTGCGCCTAGCCGTTGGTCTGACACCGCAGGCGACCATTGGCGCGCAGGATTTTTACACCGGACACTCCGGACATCACACCAGACAATCTAGTGGTCTTCTCTCCACAGTGCCACCTAGAACTAGCCATTGGGCTATTGTTCCCTAGTGCACCGGACAGTCCGGCGTGTGGCACCGAACAGTCCGGTGCTCCAGACCAGACAGTCCACAGATAACACTTCCTTCGATTATTGGACTTCACTTGATCTTCATAATATCTTCTTTTTAGGTGTTGCTTTCCTCAATGCCTTGGTCCAAGTAACTTTAGCATCCTATGAACTACAAACACAAACACAAACACTAGCAAATACATGAGTCCACAGGTTATGTTGATCATCAAACACCAAAACCTATTGAGCCAAATGGTCCGGGGTCCATTTTCCATACAATCTCACCCTTTTTGGTGAATGACAACACAACCAAAGCAAGCAAATATTACAAACATTTGAATGAAAATATGCAATCTACTTGCTAGGATGCATGATTGTCCCCACAATGTGATATTATGGACTTAATCCTCCCCCTAACTCCATAATTCACTTGCTTCCTATTTTAGACCAAAGAACCAAAACCACTTGAAGGAATAAGGATTGAAAATTTTTAACTTGGTGGTGTTTAGTGTTTGATACAATTTTCATTACTTTGTTCCCTAAACTTCTCTCCTTTGGCATCAACCACCGAAAAGGAAGATATTAAAAGCATGTAGGCAGCAAATAAGACTTGTCCTCATAAAAGATTTATCAATTGAAGCACTCAACATTATTACTCCCCTAAATGAGTGTTCTCTTTTAGAAAGAGTTTTCTCCCCCTTTAGAGACAAAGAAATACTCCCACTAACAAAGATCTTCTAGTTAGGAAAAAGCATGTGAAAAATAGAAGTACAAGACATGATTTGATTAGACTAACTTCCCTTATGCATAGGTAACGGAATATGATTAAACCACTTATGCAGTATAGCAACATGGTAAGTATAAGATATAAAATATAGTCTAACCAAATATTGGAGAAGACATGTAAATGATGGCCAATGTAGTCTCAAAGATACCAATTGAAAATCAATGGCGGACCACTTGAAGACCAATGGTAGGCTTGTGATACATGAGAGTTCTTGTATTTTTGAAGTGAAAGCTTGTTGTCTTTCTCCGGGGACTTCATTTTTCCTAACAATGAGACTACTACATGAAATATACTTGAAAAAGATATTAGTCTCAAAGTCTTAGATTATAGAGTAACCTCCCCCTAAAAGTGTGCATACAAGTTTTGAATACTTGTAGGAGAATGCACTTTGATTTGATATCAAGAGGGGCAAATTATCTATAAACGAGCTTTGGCACATATAAGTTAAATGATATCAATTGAAGCATACCAAATGAAGTATACTTGAAGTGTTATACTACTTGAAGTATTTTATCATATCAATTGATGCGTCATTTTCTTAGGAATATTAAATAAGCTATGTGTCGTGCTTATCATTTTAAACCATGTAGGTTTGCTCAAGAATATGAATTGAAAGTATGCAATCCTACCATATAATTTATCTAGTATGCATGCATTGTTAATAAAAAATAAATACCAATTGTAATACTAGGTATGAAAGGTAAAACTAGATACATGAGAATAGATATGCATATCTAAAACAGGAAATGCAATAAATCTAGTTACCTTAGTCATGGGTGGGGAATTTGGGTCCAAAGTATGCACTAACCCACTTGGCAATAAACTTGATCCAATATGATGTATTCCATGATATACATCCCAATTTTGCCAAGTCTCCAAATTCCCCGACATTCTTTGGACTCCTCACTTCCCTTTCACGATCCAAACCTTCTTGGTGCTTTTCATGGTTGAAATAATTTCCTTAGGCACCCAGATGCGTTTGGCCCCCTTTTCCTTGTTGGCTTGCTTGTTGGCCATGATTGCTATCATCTTTCCATTCTTTTTCTTCTTGATCAAATATGGTGTAGCAGCCTTTTTGTCTACCTTACTGATGTAGGTGTTGGAGATTTTGCTTGATGGCTTTTGCTTGAGCTTTTGCTTATCCCTGGTCTTTACCTTGCATTGGAAAGACTTATGGCCTTCCTTGTGGCATAACCTATATATCACTGTTTCGCTCTCCACAGGCTTGTTCACTCCCGTAGTGTTGTTATCCTATGGAGGTTGGATTTGTTTGGATTTGCCTTTCTTGTCATACAAAGCCTTGCCAAGGCGAGCCACTTCTTGGCTTAATTGCTCATTTTCCTTTGCAACCTCATCCGAACATGTTTCTACAATAATATTCTCAACAAGAACTTGGTTGTAGGAGTTAGAATTATCAATTAAATCAGAGCAAGAAGTAGAAGCATCTTTCTTAATAATTTTAGGAATTTCAACTAAAGATGCTCCTGGGGTGCTACCAATGTTTTCTAGCTTAGTAGTTAGCTCATTGTTGTGTATGCTAAGAATTTCATTTTCCTTAGCAAATTTTCAATAGCTTCTTGGGAGCTAGCTAACTTAGCCTTAAATTTTTCATTCTTTTTAATAAGGCCATCATCGACAGTTGTGGATGGAGCACTAGATTATAATTACTCAATTTAACGGCTTCCGCAAGCTCATCTACGGAGGGTTTCCCTCACCTTCATCATCACTACTGCTATCATCACTAGAGGACGGAATACTCATTTTACCTCTTGTCATAAGGCACTTGCGTGATGACTATGATGAGCGTGATGAGGATCGGTGGCTGCGTGTCCTTGGAGGTTCATCTTCACTTGAAGAATCATCCCAAGTTTTGATACTTGTTAGCGCCTTGCCTTTCTCCTCCCCTTTTTGGGTTCAGCCATAGTTGGACAGTTGTCCCTGAAGTGGCCCTTCTCCCCGCATGTGAAGCATCATCTCTTTATTTGCTTTTTCCTGTCAATGTTAAAGAGAAGATCCTCTACCTGCAGAGGCACACCCATTAGATTAATCTTGCGGATCATCCCCATTACCTTTTCGACTCATCGGATTGTTTCTTCGTCCTCGAAGGATGATGTTGATGGTCGATTATCTTCATCATCATCACTTTCTTCTTGTTCCTCTTCTTCACTTGAGGAACTTGGAGTGGGAGCCTTCTTTTACCCTTCCTTTCATCACATGCAAAAGCATATGTCCTTTAGGAAGTTGGCTCCTCTCCTCGACACATTTTTCGTGATATCTCAAAGGCTGCGATTTTCCCAATCACAATGGTCGAGGTCATTATACTCAAGTCCTCCATGTTGTGAAGAATAGTGATGATGCTCCCATATCTTTGTTGTGGTAGCAGGGAGATAATCTTTCTCACAATGTCCACATCACCTAGCTTACTTGTGCCAATAGAATTAAGCTCATTTATGATTAGATTCAAACGAGAATACATATCTCTAACAAGCTCATTATCCTTCATTGTAAAAGAATTATACTCATTTAAGACTAGGCAATGTTTTTGCTCACGGACATTGGATGTACCATCATGGAGCTCATGTAATTTTAGCCAAATCTCATTAGCAGTTTTCAAAGTAAAAACTTGATTCAAAATATCCATGCTAAGAGATTCATACAAGCAATTTTTGGATCTAGCATTTAAATTAATTTCTTTTTCCTCACTCGTGGTGGGTTCTCGGGATTCTTGGGTGGTTTCATCCCGTCACGAGTGACTCTCCAAACACCTAGATCAACGGCCTCTAGGTAACAAGCCATTCTAGCACTATAATATGGGAAGTTAGTGCCGTCGAAGTGTGGTGGCCTATGGGTATTCATCCCTTCCTCTAAAAAGTGTTGGCTCTTTTAACGGTGAAGCTAAAACATTTCAAATGAGCCAAATCAGGCTCTGATACCAATTGAAGGAAACAGGTGATGCCTAAGAGGGGGTGAATTAGGATTTCTAAAACTTTCACTAAACTAGGCCACAAATAAAATCCTAGAGTAAAACCTATGCAAATAATCAAACTAGAATGTGCAAACTCGGTTTTGTCCAAGTGTTGCTATCTCTACCGCAATGTCTAAGTTTCAATCCTAAACAATTTAAGTATAAAGACAAGATTGAAACTTAAATGGTTAATATAAATGCGGAAGCTAAAGAGCAAGGTAGAGATGCAAACTCCAGTGGATGACGCCGGTATTTTTACCGAGGTATCCGGAACCACGCAAGGTCCCGACTAATCCTTGTTGGTGCCCCTACGCAAAGGGAAGCCCATGCGAGGGCCAAGCACCTCTGTCGAGTAACTCAGTAGAGAACCGCGAGCCTTCTCCACGCGCAAGTGGTGCTCCGCTTCCGGCTCCTCTTGGACGCTTCCCGCCGTCTCCACTATCGAGCTTCCAGCTGAAAACGTCGCGGGCCTCGTCCCCTCAGGTACACGGTGGCGGTCGTGACACAAACGCGGTTATCACGGTCTCACAAGACTCTCGCCCCACTCGGTACAATTACAACGGCTCGCGCAAGAGCCGGTGGGTTGTGTGGTTTTTCTAAACTCACTCAACTAGCTAGGGTTCACCTAGAGCAAGCGCTAATGTGATCTAACTAATCTAAGCACTTCGCAAAGCACCTACGCTAATTACCGAGTGATTCTATTAAGCACTTTGGTGTATAAGCACTTGGGAATGCCTACCATATGCCTTGTATGTTGCTTGGGCTCCCACGCCTTGGAATGGCTGGTTGGGGTGTATTTATAGCCATCAACATAAATCTAGTCGTTGGAGAAAAGCTACTGCTCTCTGCGACACACCAGACAGTCCGATAGTGCATCGGACAGTGCATTGTACACTGTCCGGTGCGCCTAGCCGTTGGTCTGACACCGCAGGCGACCGTTGGCGTGCAGTCTTTTTACACTAGACACTCCGAACGTCACACCGGACAGTCCGGTGGTATTCTCTCCACAGTGCCACCTGGAACTAGCCGTTGAGCTACTGTTCCCTGGTGCACCGGACAGTCCGGCGTGTGGCACCGGACAATCTGCAGGCAACACATCCTTCGTTTCTTGGACTTCACTTGATCTTCATAATATCTTCTTTTGAGGTATTGCTTTTCTCAATGTCTTAGTCCAAGTAACTTTAGCATTCTGTCAATGCTGGCCCTTGGGGGGTCGACGAGTGCCCTTGACGTGGGCCTCCAGATTAATGGGGCCTCATCCCATGTAGTGATTAGTGAATATTATTAAGTATTAGTTTGTAAAGGCCCAACAACAATAAGACAAGTAGCATCAGTGCATCACCTCACGTCTTGCTTTTCTAAACGCACAGCTTTGCCCTATCTTGCCTGGCGGCAGTGTGACACCCGCTTCCTTGCTTTTCTGTCCTGCCTGGTGGCCGCGTCGCGAGGGTTAATGCATTGTGTGACCTGATCTGAGTACTTGACGAGAGTCACAGACTCACCGTTAGCTGTTCTTGTGATCCCTGGTACAGTTTGTTTATCTCATGCCTTCTATTCGTTGTTTGCCTGTTTTAGGCCAACGAGAGCCGAGGCAGGGCTAGCAGAGTAGGCATCATCAATGAATTCACACCTAGATATGTTTGAAGAATTTTTTAAGAATAAATTATATTATATTACTTCTTATTTAATATTTTATATGAACATTTGTTTAGATATACATGAAGTGTTTATGGATAACACATATACAATATATTTATATATAAGAATTATTATTAGAATGGGTCTCCATTATAAATCTAGACCTAGGCCTTTAAAATGTCAGGACATGCACTGCATCTTGTAAACTACAAACACAAACACTAGCAAATACATTAATCCACAGGTTATATTGATCTTCAAACACCAAAATCTATTGAGCCAAATGGCTCGAGGTCTATTTTCCTTACCGTTAGCTTCGCTTGCTCTTTGTATTGCACCTGAAATACAACTTTTCACTTTGGTAATAAGAGGTTTTTGAGGAGCTTCGGTACTATAGCCCCCAACATATATATAATAAGCTGAATTAGAAGAAACTCGAATTTTCTTAATACTTTGCAAGGATACCGTAGACTATTATGGCATGTTGATTAGTATGTTGCTATGTACAAACAAAGCACGTGACATGCAGGCAGGCTTCAGAGGTAGATATGATACAGATCTAACACCAAGCAAACACGTACAAGAAGGGTCAGTCATGCTCCATTTTTTGTTTTTGCATTCGTCAAATTCTTCCCACCACCGATTATGTGCCATGTCAAAGCTATAAACTTGCCACATTCTGCTTAGCTTAATTGTAATAGTCTGTGCAGATTCTTGTTTATAAGCGGATCAATTTTTCCCCTAAATTTTTGTTTATAGGATCCTAGCTGCCACATTCTCCGGAGTAAGAAACTGTGAACGCTAAGCATTGGGAATGGACCACAAATTAAGAGTCTCAGCCTAGCTGACAGACGTACACATTAGCAACTTCTTATATTGAGTAAAAAAGGGGAATATGTTGTTTTTTTATAATTTATATTTAGGTAGTCTACATAATCAAAGTATATCAAGCATGTCAAAGTAATAATCCAATTAATTACCTTCTCGTTCTTAAGTAAGGTTCTGCATCTTTTTTAACTGCGCACAAAGATAAGAGGCTGATTTACTCCCATCGGTCTGCCGTTTGGTTCACAAAATGTAACGTAAATGGTAATGGTAATGATTAACACTCGAATAACAGTGGTAACAAGTTTGAATAAGTCGGTATTCATTTCTAGTGTGGTATTGATTACGGTTGAACTTAAACAAACATAATTTAACATTATGGATTACCCATTACGTTACCAATATATGAACCAAACGACACCTCAATGTATTTGACTTTCAGTGGTCCACAAGTTGTAACTTAGATAATAGTATTTTTGTTAGAAGGCGACGTTTTCAATATCTAATGAATCAGTGAGTAACGGGATAATGAATGCACTTGGCAAGATATATATATCTATGAACATCGCACAATATTAAGAAGTAATCTTAGCCAACAAGATCAGAAAATACAATGAATAATCAGAAACACAGTGGCAGTGTTTTCCTAAACGTTAAGCAGTCATTAACCTACCATTTAGCCACTGTTAAGGCTATATGGTCCATTTAAATGAGATAAATAAACAATTAGGGCTAGCTTGGAAACCCTATTTTTCAATGATTTCTATTTTTTCAAGAAAAAATAATTTATTTTTCCTTAAGAAAATAAAAATCCTTTGGTAAAATGGTGTTCCCAGACTAGTAAATTTATGAGAACGACTAGTAAATTCAGGAGAACATCGCACAATATTAACAAGTAATCTTAACCGATAAGATCAGAAAATACAACACGTATACTATGTTCTTCGTATGAAACATATTCAATTTATAGTTAAACTGATAAGCTGCTGGAAAAGCTAAACAAGGTCTTGTTAAGTTAGAATTATCATAAGCGGAAGTAGAGATTTTAATAATTTATTAGAAGATGCATTCGCAACTGCAAATTGCATGCATAACCCTACAGCTTAATGACCGCAATGGACCTCATTAGCACTCTGGCAGGTTGTTCACTTGTTTGGATGCCCGAGGGACATGTGCCAGCGCAGTTCAGGTTAGGATGACATATAATAGTGTAGTGTTTTTTACTTGAATAAAAGAAACTCATTCCTGTTTGGGAAGCGAAAAAACAATATTGTCCATGGATCACAATCCTTGAATGAGCGTTTTAGACTATAGCTGCTGCGTTCATGTTGCTTAAAAGCAACGCCTCGTGTTCTACTGGATTCAGGACTACTGCACATCAGTTAGTCCCACGATCATCATGTGATGCCTTTTTCCAAATTGCAAGGCAACATTATTTGGTAGACTACCGAGCCTTTTTGCTTGGCTTTAATTTGTACCGACTTCTACTGATTCTACATTATTTTTGTTTCTATGAATTTCAGCTGCAGCAGTTCTTTTAATCCGAAGCGAACAAACCATAGACACATTGCAGTAGCACATTGCCATATACTAGTCGTGCTAGCAATTGTATAAACAGAAAATAAGAAGTAGACGGTTTAATTTTTCTAATACATAGCTACACAAAGACTTTTGTAACATTAAACTATCATATTTACGAAAGGACCTCTAGCCAAGTTGGTTAGGTGGTCTATGTTAGAGTACCCGCCTAAGGTTTTAGGGTTAGCCCCTTTAATTACTGTCACACCATTGTGTAATGGGTCAGACCCAACATCTATCAATTTATATACTAGTCTCTACCCTAGTTAGGGTTAGGGTTTCCCATTCCAACTTGGTACCAGAGCCAATCTGTCTTCCCTCCCTGCCACCCCTCAGTCGCCCGACCTTCTCTCTCTATCCAGCCACCACCGTCCTCCTCCCTGGTGGGGGGCTGCTCGCGCCCTCCTACACGCGCCGGAGTTGTGCAGTCGTCGCCCCCTTCCCCCCCCCCCCACGGTCGTGGATCTACGCGCCCACGACGAGGCCGTCACCGTCGGATTTGCCCCGCCACCGCCGTCAGCCGCTTCCCCGACTGCCTCCCTCGCCACCTGCTCTCAGGCCGCCGGACATTCTCCCCTGCTCAGCAGGCAACAGCCACCGGCGCCGTAGTGGGCGAGCCCGCGCCCGGCCACCCCCCCTTCCCTTCCACCTTCGGTCAGTCCGGCTCGCCCCTGCGCGCCGCCGCCAGTTCGGCTCGACCCAAGGCGGATGTCGTTGGCTCTCTACCAGGCCCGATGCCCTCACCCGCCCTCCTCCCCGGCCGTGCCGCTCTCGGCCATACCGCGTGTACTGCCTCCCCAGTCAGCCACCAGTGCGCCCCCGCGGTTCAGGCCCACCGCCCCCTGGCCACCGGCTTCTCTACTTTTGTGCGCTAGACCAGCCCCTCCTCATCTGCGCCACGCGCCGTCTGGGAGATTCTCTCGCTTCCGCGTCGTCGCTCCTCTCCCCATGGCACAACCCCTTGCACTAGCGTGCCTCCGCCCAAATGGCATTGTCGATCCCACGGCCCTGCTTGGCGTCGCCGCTCTTCTCTCTGGCCAGCTGCGCTCCACAACGCTAGTGTCCACCAGCGTGCCCTACGGCACCCCCTCCTCAGTGTCGTTCAGCCTCACCACCCCTGCCTTGACCCCCTTTCCCGCTGCTCTTCAACCCTATGTCACCGCTCCCGGCACTTCCTACGGTATTCCACCACCCTTGGTGCCTCTGGCTCTGCCCAGTTTCGGCGTTGTCATTGTGCGCGTCCTCCTCCACGATGGCTAGCTTGTCCGGAGCACCTTCGTGGCCTTCAATCACGCCATGAGCCCTGTCCTTCATGACTGCGTCGAGCTACACCCCCAGGCCAGCAGTCACGTGCCTAGACCCCTTGTCTTCCCTCGTGCAGTAATCGCCTCCTTGGCAATTGAGCCCTCGTCCTCCCCCTCCCCTCCTAATAGCCATGTCGGAGCACCTCCCCTGGCTCTTTCCGCGCACCCTGCGGCTTCCCTAACATCTCCCTCTCCCACCGATTGGGTGGTCGACTCTGGAGCCTCCTTCCACACTACTCCCAACACTAGCTCATTATTCCACTCCCATCCACCACACCCCACACATCCTCCCTCCATCGTTGTGGGCAACGATTCCACCCTCCCGGTCACCTCAGTAGGTGTGTCGGTCGACCTTTCTACCTCAACAACGTCCTCGTTGCTCCCGGTCTGACTCATCCCCTTCTCTCGATTCGTCACTTCACTAGTGACAACCATTGTTCTATGGAGTTCGATCCCTGGGGGCTCACCATATGCCACCTTGCCATCCACTTCCCCCACCACTACTCTCTTCACTTGCCATCCACATCTACTCTCTTCACTAGTGACAACCATTGTTCTCTTCACTCACCATACGATCTCTGGGCCCCTCTACTCTCTTCACTTGCCATCCACTTCCTCCACCAGCATAGCCCCCTCGCTCTTGCATTGCTACTACCACCACCTCCTCAGTCGTTTGGCATCATCGTCTCGGGCACCCTAGACCTGACATAATGTCCCATCTTTCCAGCCGCTCAGATATCGCCTATACCACAGGCTCATCTGAGCGCCTGTCATGCTTGTTAGCTCGACTGTCACACTCATCTTCCTTTTTCCACTTCCACGTCCCGAGCTGCTCAGGCCTTTGATCTTGTCCACTGTGATCTCTGGCCTTCCCCTGTCCTCAGCCTCTCTGGTTACAAATAGTACAAGGTCATTCTAGACGACTTCTCCCATTTCCTATGGACTTTTCCACTTTGGCTGAAGTCCGACACATTCACCACCCTCACCCACTTCTTCGCTTGGGTCTCTACCCAATTCTGTCGCCTGATCCGTGCCCTCTAGCATGATAATGGCCACGAGTTCGACAGCAACGCCTCTTGCTCCTTCCTCACCCATGGCATTCGGTTGCATCTCTTGTTCCCCTACACCTCTCCTCAGAATGGCTAGGCCGAATGCATCATTCGCACCACCACCAACATGATTTGTTGCCTTCTCTTCCAAGCATCTCTCCCTGCCAGCTAATGGGCAGAGGCCCTGCACACCACCACACATCCCCTGAATTGCCTCCCCTCGAAGGCGGTGAGCCACCCACTCCCCATTTTGCATTGTATGGCACAGCCCCCTCCTACGACCACCTTCACGTGTTCGGATGTGCCTGCTATCCCAACACTTCCACCACCGCTCCCCATAAGCTATCTCCTCACTCCACTCGATGAATCTTCCTTGGCTACTCCCCGAACAACAAGGGGTATCGTTGTATTGGCCTTACCACCCACCGCATACTCATCTCTCGTCACGTCATTTTTGACGAAGATGTGTTTCCCCTTGCTGGCTCCTCCCACCCACCGATCTTGACTCCCTCTTAAGTCTGATCAGGTTCACCCTCCACCGTAGGCGCCCCGCCTTGCACCGTTTCCTGCACCACGTGAGGCTTTGACGCCCCTGCGCGTGCCTCTTCCTATGCCTCGTGCGGCCCTGTCGACCCCGCCTCCACCACGCGCGGCTTCAACGCCTCCGCTCGTGCTTCTACCCGTGCATGCTCGGCCTCGATGCCTCCACATGCACCTCTTCCACACCACGCTCAGCCCTGTCGACCACGTCTGCACCACACTCGACCTCGACAATCATGCCAGTACCACGCATGGCCCCGTCGATCGTGCCTGCACCACGCGTGGCCCTATTGACTCCTCCCGTGCCACGAATGGCCCCATCGACAAGCGCAACTTGCTTCATCGATTCTGCTCTTGTCTACCACTGCCATGGGCACACCACTACCTCGGCAACCATGGACCTGGGCCTATCCACGAGCGTGGCTCGCTTTGCTGACCCCATCATCATTTATCACCGCCGCGAGCCGACCACGCCCGTGGGCCCAGTTGTCCCGGTGGCCCGCTCTGAGACGCCTGTGTATCACCCTGTCGCCATCCACCGCGTCCCCGGGCACGTCCACCTGATGGTGACTTGGCGCGTCGGCGACGTTCTTTGCCCCGTCGACCAGCTGATTCTGGCCACTGATACGACCGCCACTCCTCCAGACGCCTCCTCGGTCCCCTCCTCCGTCCGCACCACCCTTGCTGACCCACACTGACGTCATGCTATGGAAGAGAAGTATGCGGCCCTGCTGGCCAACCACACCTGGAACCTGGTGCCGTGTCCTCCAGGCACCAATGCGGTCACCGGCAAGTGGATCTTTCACCACAAGCTGGCCTCGGACGGCTCTCTCGACCGATATATGGCACGTTGGGTCTTTCGGGGCTTCCCAACGCCTTAGAGTCGACTACGAAGAGACCTGTAGCCCCGTTGTCAAGTTCGCCACCGTTCGAGCCGTCCTCTCTCTCGCGCTCTCCCGGGACTGGGCGATCCATCAGCTCGTTGTCAAAAATGCCTTCCTCCATGGCACTCTGACAGAGACTATTTACTGTAGCCAGCCCACTGGCTTCTTCGACGCTGCTCATCCGGACCTGGTCTACCGGCTAAATCGCTCTATGTATGGCCTCAAGTAGGCATCGCGAGCATGGTACAGTCGCTTCACCTCCTACTTGGCCTCCATCTATTTCGTCAAGGCCAAGTCGGACACCTCCTTATTCATCTACCAGCGCGGCGACGACCTCATCTACCTCCTGCTCTACGTCGATAATATTGTGCTCACGACATCCACCGCCAACCTCCTACAGTGCACGATCGTCGCCCTTTAGTGGGATTTCGCGATGAAGGACCTAGGGCCCCTCCACCACTTCCTCGGCATCACCGCCGAGCACTGGCCTCAGGGCCTCTTTCTTCACCAGTGCCAGTACGCTATCGACATCTTGGAGCGGGCTGGCCTTTCCGACTGCAACCCCGCTCCACACCCGTCGACACTTAGGCAAAGCTCTCTCATGATGATGGGCTCTCGGTCGCTGATGCAACGTCTTATAGGAGCCTCACCGGTGCACTCTAGTACCTCACCTTCTCTACGCCCGACATCGCCTATGTCGTCTAGTAGGTGTGCCTACATATGCACACCCTGCGGGAGCCTCATCTCACCGCTCTCAAGCGAATCTTGCGCTACCTCCACAGCTCCCTCGAATATGACCTTCTACTTTGACCCTCCCCGACATCGGAGCTCATGGTCTACATCGACGCTGACTGGGCTGGCTGTCCTGACACACACTGATCCACTTCTGGTTATGCCATGTTCTTGGGCGCCAACCTCGTCTCCTGGGCCGCCAAGCGGCAGACAGTCGTCTCTCGCTCCAGCGCGGAGGCCGAGTACTGCATTGTAGCCAACGGCATGGTAGAGGCCTCCTAGCTGCGTTAGCTTCTCCACGAGCGCCACAGCCCCCTCCAACGCGCCAGCCTCATCTACTACGACAACGTCAGCGCTGTCTACCTCTCCACCAAATTCGTGCAGCATCAGTGCACGAAGCACATGGAGATCGACCGACACTTTGTCCACGAGCGGGTCGCCATCGGTGACGTTCGGGTTCTCAACGTCCCACTGTTGGGGGCCTTCCTCTTCCGAAGGTCCTCAAAGACATAATTAACATGTTTTCCAGTATAGTATACTATCATAGGAAGCTTTGGCTTTTAGATGAAGGTGTGCATGGTATGAAAGGCGTGATCTGAAGGAAGGATGAACCAGCTCTGAAGCTATGGCTGGATAAGCTTCGGCTTAGCACAAGGACGGTGGTGGAGGATGAAACCGACCTAAAGGAGAAAAGACTGCTTAGTCCTCGACAGTTTGCCTTTTGGCTAACAGTAAACGTTAGGGACATGAATGTAATTTTGCCCACGCTGCGTCTTGTGCCTATAAATAGATGAACAGTAACACCATACTGTTCACGCTGACTTGTAATCACTCACGCGTCACTCCTGCTTTTTCACCTTCTGTCAAGCCGAAGGTACAAATGTAATTTAAATATCATTGATGTTTGCTCATGTTTATATAATAAGAATATGAATAGTCTAATGATTTGAAATGTTTATTCATATTCCCTTCACGTTTCATATGCCTTTGTTTACATCCTTGCTTATTGAGATGATGAAGGTATGTCCTTTATGACCTTCGTCCGAAGATCATTATATCCTAAGGGAGATAATGCTTCGAAGGATGAAGGTCTTTAACCTTTAACACGTGTTGCCTTGTTCTTGATTCATAGCATTTGAGAACAAGTGACCAACATTGGCGCCCACCTCCGGTGAACTCATTTGACCACCTTCGGCAAGCTTTGACCTTCGTCATGCCGCCAAAGAAGACAGCAGGGCCAGGGGCTGCACTGCAGCCACTGGACATTAATTAGGAGACGCTACGCGAAGCTAGGAGCCAGAAGAGGAAGGCTACCAACCCAACACCTCAGGAGGAGGAGTTGGATCAAGAAATCAGGGACCTCAAAGCTATCCATCAACAGGTTCAAAAGAAGAAAGAAAAATCCTTTGGCTCATCGATCTCCAGTGAAAGATTAATGACGCCACTGAGGAAATGTGTCACCTCACCTAGGATGATCAAGACCAAAGGCCCTAGCACAAAGAGCTTCATCAAGACAATTCATACAACGATGACGAATGGTATGATGATCTTCATCATGGTAGATTTGCTTTTGATGATGCTTCTCCTTTGGCAGCAGAGTTGCAGGCTACCCCATGACCCCCATCATACAAGCCACCTCAGCTTCCTATGTATGATGGGCACTCAGACTCGAAGCAGTTCCTAATGAGCTACGAGGCAACCATATCTTCATATGGGGGCAATACTGTAGTCATGGCAAAATCCTTCGTCATGGCAGTCAAAAGCGTAGCACAAACTTGGTACTCGTCTCTTCAGCCAGGGACAATCACATCATGGCAGAAGCTCAAGGATATGCTAATCACTAGCTTCCAAGGCTTTCAGACGAAGCCAGTCATAGCTTAGGCTCTGTTTTAGTGCACGCAAGATCATGAGGAGTACCTTCAGGCGTATGTCCGAAGGTTCCTGTGTCTAAGAGCACAAGTGCCTACAGTGCCCAATGAAATTGTCATTAAGGCCATGATCAAGGGGCTTCGACCAGGACCTACAGCTCAATATTTTGCCAGGAAGCCCCCACAAACCTTGGAGAAGCTTCTTCAAAAGATGGATGAGTACATCTGGGTCGACAATGATTTCCGCCAAAGAAGGGAAGAAGCATACAGGTTTTCTAAGATGACCAGGGGCTTCAGAGGAAGAATTCACCCTAGGCACATTAGGTCGATCCATAATTCTAACCCAAGTGATGACAGAGGAAGTCAACCTCAAAGGCAGCAATAAAGCTCCCAGTCTTTAGGGCCACAACAAAGCTCCTTCAGGCCACCAGCCCCAAGAGGCAGAGGCGACAGAGGCTTCGGAGGAAGGTAGGAAGATCAGCCCAGAAGACTATTTTGCTTGTTCTGCGGCGAAGATAAAGGCCCCACCACAAGAACATGCCAAGTCACCATTCAGAAACAAAAAGAGATTGCTGAAGCCGAGGCGCGACAGAATCAGCCAAAGCAGGTCCGACATACTGCTTCGTGCTATTCTCCCTACATCCCAGAGTACGTAGGTAATCAACAGCCTATGACCTCTGTCGCTTCAGCAAGCCACTCTCAAGCTTCATGGGTCCAGCTCTGTCGGCGTTTCGAAACCCGGGGGGTCCCTGGACCGACGAGTAAATTGTCGCTGCGTGCCCCAGCCCAGATGGGTCGGCGCGAGGCGGAACGCGAAGGGGCGAGAGCAGCCGGAGGGAGACAGGCGTGGGAGGTGGAACCCGCGGCCTTCGTGTTAGCCCCACGCCCAGGTCGGGTGCGCTTGCAGTAGGGGGTTACAAGCGTCCACGCGGGAGGGAGCGAGCGGCCTTGCGCGAGCGCCGTCCCGTCCTTCTCCGCGCGGCCAACCCTCTGTAAGAGGGCCCTGGACCTCCCTTTTATAGGCGTAAGGAGAGGATCCAGGTGTACAATGGGGGTGTAGCAGTGTGCTAACGTGTCTAGCGGAGGAGAGCTAGCGCCCTAAGTACATGCCATTGTGGCAGCCGGAGAGGTTTTGGCACCCAGTTCGTGTGGTGTCGTGGCCGTCGGAGGAGCGCTGGAGCCTGGCGGAAGGACAGCTGTCGGGGCTATCGAGTCCTTGCTGACGTCCTCTTGCTTCCATAAGGGGGCTGAGAGCCGCCGTCGTCATAGAGCGTGTGGGGCGCCATCATTACTCGTATAGTGGAGCGAGCTAGATGGGACACCGATCTTGTTCCCCGTAGCCTGAGTCAGCTCGGGGTAGGGTAATGATAGCGCCTCCTGTCGACGTGGTCGGTACGTGCCCTAGGTTGGGCTTGGTGGAGGCTCCTCCGAGGTCGAGTCTGTCTCCCAAGGTCGAGGTCGAGTCCGAGCCCCCAGGTCGGACAAGGCGGAGACCATCGGCTAAGGCCAGGGCTGAGTCCGAGCCCTGGGGTCAGGCGAAGCGGAGTTCGTCGTCCTTCGAGGCTGAGCCCGAGTCCGAGCCCTAGGGTCGGGCGAAGCGGAGTTCATCGTCTTCCGGGGCTGAGCCTGAGTCCGAGCCCTGGGGTCGGGCGAAGCGGAGTTCATCGTCTTCTGGGGCTGAGCCCGAGTCGGAGCCCTGGGGTCGGGCGAAGCGGAGTTCGTCGTCTTCCCGGGGCTGAGCCCGAGTCCGAGCCCTGGGGTCGGGCGAAGCGGAGTTCGTTGTCTTCCAGGGCTGAGCCTGAGTCCGAGCCCTGGGGTCGGGCGAAGCAGAGTTTCCTATGACGCCTGAGGCCGGACTTGGCTGCTGTCAGCCTCACTCTGTCGAGTGGCTCAGTAGTCGGAGCGGCCCAGGCGACGCTGTCCTCTTGTCAGACCGGTCAGTGGAGCGGCGAAGTGACTGCGGTCACTTCGGCTCTGTCGACTGGAGGGCGTGCGTCAGGATAAAGGTGTCAGGCTACCTTTGCATTAAATGCCCCTGCGGTTTGGTCGGTTGGCGTGGCGATTTGGTCAAGGTTGCTTCTTGGTAAAGACTGGGCCTCGGGCGAGCCGAAGGTGTGTCCGTTGCTGGAGGGGGTCCTCGGGCGAGACGTAGATCCTCCGGGGTCGGCTGCCCTTGCCCGAGGCTGGGCTCGGGCGAGGCGTGATCGCGTCCCTCGAATGGACCGATCCTTGACTTAATCGCACCCATCAGGCCTTTGCAGCTTTGTGCTGATGGGGGTTACCAGCTGAGATTTAGGAGTCCTGAGGGTACCCCTAATTAATGTCACCGATAGTAGCCCCCGAGCCTCGAAGGGAGTGTTAATACTCGCTTGGAGGCTTTTGCCGCACTTTTTTGCAAGGGGACCAGCCTTTTTTGGTTGCATTTTGTTCCGGTGGGTGCGCGCGAGCGCACCCGCCGGATGTAGCCCCCGAGGCCTCGGAGGAGTAGTTTGACTCCTTCGAGGTCTTAGTGCGTTTCGCAACACTTCGGCTGGTCTGGTTGTTCCCTCATGCGAGCTGGCCGAAGCCCGGGTGCACGGTCGGGTCCCAAGTTCTCGGGCTGGTATGTTGACGCTGTCAACGGTTTGGCCGGAGCCGGGTTTGCGAGAGCAGCCCCCGAGCCTCTGCACAGGGCAAGAGGACGGTCAAGGACAGACTCGACTTTTTTACATATGCCCCTGCGTCGCCTTTCCGCAAGGAGGAGGGGGGAAAGCGCCATGTTGCCCTCGGAGAGCGCCGAACATGGTGTCTCCGGTGAGCTGCTGGCGGGTAATCCGAGTGGACGCCCGTGCCCCATTTGTTAGGGGTCGGCTAGAGGCCCGGAGGCGCGCTCCAAAAGTACCTGCGGGTGATCTGCCGGACCCGGTCCCCTTTTGACGGGGTCCGAGGGCTCGATGCCTCCCTCTGATGGGATTCTGTTACAAGATCGTTCCCGCTGGTCTCAGAAATGTCCTAGGGTACCTCGGGAGCGTAGCCCGAGCCTTGGTTATGTATCTAACGTACCCAGGGTCATCCCTCGCTCTGTGTCTGAGGCGACTGTGAACCCTTCGAGGGCCAGCCTACGAACCCCTGATCAGTAGTGGGCGCGGAGCCCGAGTGGCCTGAGGTGGCCGTTGAACCCTTCCGAGGGGCCGGCCATCGAACCTCTGACCAGTAGTGGGCGCAGAACCCAAGCGCTCTGAGGTGACCGTTGAACCCCTCCGAGGGGCTAGCCTTTGAACCTCTGATCAGTAGGGAGGCTCGGGGCCTGTTTCCTTCACGGAGAAGGATCCTTTTTGGGGTATCCCCCTTTCCCGGTCCCTGTTGTAAGAGAGATAAAGAGGAAAAGGAAAAGGATACGAAATCGAATGATGTGGCGTACCTTTTTTGACACGGTCATTATGGCGAAGGCGAAGCGTCGCTTGCTTCTCCTGCCTGAGGCGCCGCCTGTCCCGCCGTGGAGTTAATGCGACGGGGCGAGTGGTTCGCGAGGAGGCCGTTGCGCGTGTGCGAGCCGTTCGAGGAACGGAACACGGGCGCGCCGTCTTCAGGCCGCGAGTGAGGGTTCTCTCGCTGCCCCTGGATGGGACGTAAGCTTGGCTGACGACGTGACCGCTGCTCCTGCCCGCCTGCCACCGCCATTACAGCCGGCCCATTTTTGGTCGTATTGACCGTCGTGCCTGGCTGGCACTGCTGGGTCATACGTAGGGTCGCCTCGAGTCGCGGTACTGGTTCCGTAGTCGAGGAGGCGCGGTAGTGGTGCGAGTGGCGGTGCAGTTGCTCGCACGTAGCAACCGGCGCGCCGGTTGCATGACGTGTGGGCCTGGACCTCCATGCTGGGCGCGTTGGAGTCGAAGGGGCGCACCCACTTGGCGCGGTTGCATGACAACTGCATGGTTGTCCACCCTTTCACCTGCTGGTCTGGGCGAAAGTGGAGGAATGCTTGTAACCGCTGGGCAGTTGCATGCCCTACGCGCGACGGTTTGGCTCCTTCTGCCCTGGACCAGCTTGCATGACGCGTGGGGCCCAGCCCCCGTGTCGTAGGGGGAGGACCTTGGAGCGTGTTGGAGAAGACTCAGCCCGCGACGGCTGGGGACGCAAGTAGGGAGAGTCGCCTTTAAAAGGAGGGTGACCTCCTTGAAAGGCGGCCATGTCTTCGTGCTCCCTTATGCACCGTGTCTTTCCACCTTCCGAGCCCCCGGATGGGGAACACCCGCAATCCTTTCGCCTTGCCGTTGGAGGAACGCAACTTCGTGGAAGTTGGTACCTTTCAGCCATCGTTCGACTTCAAGGATTTTCATCAGGCAGCCCGGCCGCATCCCCTCACCGGTGGTCACCCAAGACGGTGACCTCCAGTTTGATGGTGGGGAGAAGCGAACCGGGCTGCAGCCTCCGCCCCGCCCTCAGCTTCAAGGATCTTCATCATCCTTGCTGGGGCGGAGGGTGATGCGAGCCGGGGGGCTGCCTCCGCGTGGGTCGGTAACCCTTTTCTTCCCCCGGCGTCTGGGAGAGAAAGGCATCTTTTCCAGCTCCGCGGAGGCTTCCCTCAGCCACGCCGGGAAGGCGGACCGCCACTGCCCAGCCAGGGTGCAGCATTCCGTCCTCCGTCCGGACGATGGTCGCGCCGCGTATGGGCCGGCCACGTCCAGGCCTTCCTCGCACCGACAGCCGTGCCAGAGGGTCGCCCAGCATGTCGTGCGCCGCGAGGGCGGCTCTCATGTTCTGGGTGGCCCCGGCGAGGGCGAGGACTTGCCGGTGCGCCTTGAGGTGCCCGGCGCCCGCTGGGGCGGTGTTGAGGTGGTGGCAGCCGGAGAAGGCTTCTCTGCCGACGAGATTGCCAACTCCGCCTGCACCCCCAGCGTCTCCATCCCTCGGCTTGAATGGCTGGTTCTCGTCCTTCGTGGGCGAGAGCCCTCCTGCCGCAGCACCCGCCCGGAAGCCGTTGTTGCAGCTGTTTCGCCACCCGGGGCGGAGGTCGTTGTCGCTGCTGCCGGAGTGGGTGGCGGTGAGCCAGCTGGAGCCTTGTCGCCCCGCGGGTCCTCCAGTGTGAGGGTCGTTCGTACCCGTTGGGGCGGAACCAGAGTTCCGTTTGTAATGGCACTTTGAGTGCCGGTGTCTTGTTCATTGCGGCTGTCGGGGCCTGAACATGTATGTATTTTCGGCACGGGGCCATGTTTTTCTTCATTTCGAGCACTAAGACTCGCTTGTCGACTGTCTGAACCGCTTCACCGAGCGTGAGTCGCCTCGTGCAAAGGTGACGAGTGACGTATCCATATCCCGGAGGCGTAGGACTCCCTCGGCTCGGTCGGCCTTGCTATCTGAGGCTTCTCTTGCTCAGTTAAAGGAAACCCTCGGCCGCTCTTTGATGAGCCGAAGCCGGAGATAGCGGTGTCAGCACGGACAGAGGCAGAGTTGGCTCGAAAAGAAGATTTGGTCGGCCGGAGCCTGGCCGGGTCGTCCACTGGCGGGACCGACGCCAGAGTTGAGCTGCCGAGGCCACAAGCCGGGATGATGTCCTCGGGGAACAGCTGGCCGAGGCCTCAGGGTGGCCGGCCGAGCCGTCTGCTCGAGCCGGATTCCTGGAGAAGACCCTGGCGGCGATGGCCCGGGTGTGGTGCTGATGTCGTCCTTCAGAGTGGGGATCCTCCGACCGCGTCGCCGTCCGAGGCTAGGTCAGACCCCGCCGAAGGTGTAGTTGACGCCGAGGGTGCTGCTGCCCCCTTCAACTGTCGACGTCCGAGCCTGCAGGATCGGGTTGTCTTGTAGTACGTGTATGTTTTCTACGGCCGCCGAGGCCCAAACATACCATCATCGTGTTGTAAAGCTGCATTTCTTTTCCTCTTGTTTCGAGTATCCGGACTTATTTGTCAGTAACAGAATTGTTTGTGCGGGCGAGGGTTGCTTTTCACGGAAGGTGATGAGTGAGGTATCCGTATCCTGGAGGCGTAGGAATCCCTCGGCTCGGTCGGCCTTGCCACTTACGCGCACTCTTACTCGTCCGTAAGGTTCTGTCACCGACGCAGTCGAGAAGGCCCGAAAAGTCATTCCGGCAGAGGAGCTTTCGAGCGTGAAGACTTGTTCGGTCCGCAGAATCACTTATCTGAGCACGAGTTACTTATCGCAGAAGGTGATGAGTGAGGTATCTGACAGTCGCCTAGAGGGGGGGGGTGAATAGGGCGAAACTGAAATTTACAAAAATAATCACAACTACAAGCCGGGTTAGCGTTAGTAATAAAGAAACGAGTCCGCGAGAGAGGGCGCAAAACAAATCGCAAGCAAATAAGAGTGTGGCACAAGGATTTGTTTTACCGAGGTTCGGTTCTCGCAAACCTACTCCCCGTTGAGGAGGCCACAAAGGCCGGGTCTCTTTCAACCCTTCCCTCTCTCAAACGATCCCACGGATCGAGTGAGCTTTCTCTTCTTCTCAATCAAACGGGAACAAAGCTTCCCCGCAAGGGCCACCACACAATTGGTGCCTCTTGCCTTGGTTACAATTGAGTGATGATCTCAAGAACAAATGAGAAAGAAAGAAAGCAATCCAAGCGCAAGAGCTCAAAAGAACACGGCAAATCTCTCTCGCTAGTCACTAAGGGTTTGAGTGGAATTGGAGAGGATTTGATCTCTTTGTATGTGTCTAGAATTGAATGCCTAGCTCTTGTAAGTGGTTGAGAGTTGGAAAACTTGGATGGCAATGAATGTGGGGTGGTTGGGGTATTTATAGCCCCAACCACCAAAGGTGACCGTTGCTGGAACTCCTCTGTTCGATGGCGCACCGGACAGTCCGGTGCACACCGGACAGTCCGGTGCCCCTGCCACGTCACCAATGCCGTTGGATTCTGACCGTTGGAGCTTCTGACTTGTGGGCCCTCCTGGGTGTCCGGTGCACACCGGACATGTACTGTTTGATGTCCGGTGCACCGGCATGGGCGTGCCTGACGACTGCGCGCGCTGCGCGCGCATTTAATGCACCGCAGGGAGCCGTTGGCGCCGCAGAGAGCCGTTGCTCCGCTGGTACACCGGACAGTCCGGTGCACACCGGACAGTCCGGTGAATTTTAGCGGAGTGGCTGCCGAGCGAACCCGAGGCTGACGAGTTCCGGAGGCCGCGTCTGCTTGGAGCACCGGACATGTCCGGTGCACACCGGACAGTCCGGTGAATTATAGCGCGCCGGCTTCCGAGAAATCCCGAGGGCGAAGAGTTTGAAGTCGAAGTCCTCTGGCCGCACCGGACAGTCTGGTGCACACCGGACAGTCCGGTGCCTCCGGCCAGAGGAGCCCTCGGTTGCCTAGCTGCTCCTTTGTTGAATCCAACACTTGGTCTTTTTATTGGCTGATTGTGAACCTTTTGCACCTGTATAACTTATGCACTAGAGTAAACTAGTTAGTCCAATGTTTGTGTTGGGCAATTCAACCACCAAAATTATTTAGGAACTAGGTCTAAGCCTAATTCCCTTTCAATCTCCCCCTTTTTGGTGATTGATGCCAACACAAACCAAAGCAAATATAGAAGTGCATAATTGAACTAGTTTACATAATGTAAGTGCAAAGGTTGCTTGGGATTGAGCCAATATAAACTTATATGATGCGCATGGATGGTTTCTTTGTTTTTCACATATTGGACCATATTTGCACCACGAGTTTTGTTTTTGCAAATTCTTTTGTAAATTCTTTTCAAAGTACTTTTGCAAGATAGTCAAAGGTAAATGAAAAAGATTTTGCAAAGCATTTTCAAGATATGGAATTTTCTCCCCCTATTTCCAATGCTTTTCCTTTGACTAAGCAAAACTCCCCCTCAAATAAGGTCTCCTCTTAGTGTTCAAGAGGGTTTTAAGACATCAATTTTGAAAATACTCGTTACTCCCTTCTTAGAACACAAAGAGATACCAATTTTGAAATTTACCAATATGAAATTATCAAATGTATGAAATTAGGTGGTGGTGCGGTCCTTTTGCTTTGGGCTCATATTTTCTCCCCCTTTGGCATGAATCGCCAAAAACGGAATCATTAGAGCCCAATGAAGTACATTCTCCCCCTTTGGTCATGAAATAAATGAGTGAAGGTTATACCAACGTTGGAGAGATGATGCGGAGCGACGGCGAAGGATGAGTAGTAGAACAGAGTGGAAGCCTTTGTCTTCGCCGAAGACTCCAATTCCCTTTCAATACACCTATGACTTGGTTGAAATACACTTGAGAACACATTAGTCATAGCATATATAAAAGAGACATGATCAAAGGTATATTCATGTGCTATGCGTGCAAGACTAGCAAAAGAAATTCCTAGAATCAAGAATATTAAGCTCATGCCTAAGTCGGGTAAAAGATTGTTCATCAAGTGGTTTGGTAAAGATATCGGCTAATTGATCTTTAGTATTAATATAAGAAATCTCGATATCCCCCTTTTGTTGGTGATCCCGAAGAAAATGATACCGAATGGCTATGTGCTTAGTGCGGCTATGCTCGACGGGGTTGTCGGCCATTTTGATTGCACTCTCATTGTCACATAGCAAAGGGACTTTGGTTAATTTGTAACCGTAGTCCCGCAGGGTTTGCCTCATCCAAAGCAATTGCGCGCAACAATGGCCTGCGGCAATATACTCGGCTTCGGCGGTGGAAAGAGCGACCGAATTTTGCTTCTTTGAAGCCCAAGACACCAAAGATCTTCCCAAGAACTGGCAAGTCCCCGATGTGCTCTTTCTATTAATCCTACACCCCGCCCAATCGGCATCCGAATATCCAATCAAATCAAAAGTGGATCCCCGAGGGTACCAAAGCCCAAACTTAGGAGTAAAAGCCAAATATCTCAAGATTCGTTTTACGGCCGTAAGGTGTGATTCCTTAGGGTCGGCTTGGAATCTTGCACACATGCAAACGGAAAGCATAATGTCCGGTCGAGATGCACATAAATAAAGCAATGATCCAATCATCGACCGGTATACCTTTTGATCCACGGACTTACCTCCCATGTCGAGGTCGAGATGCCCATTTGTTCCCATGGGTGTCTTGATGGGCTTGGCATCCTTCATTCCAAACTTGCTTAGAATGTCTTGAGTATACTTCGTTTGGCTAATGAAGGTGCCTTCTTGGAGTTGCTTGACTTGAAATCCTAGAAAATACTTCAACTCCCCCATCATCGACATCTCGAATTTCTGTGTCATGATCCTACTAAATTCTTCACATGTAGATTTGTTAGTAGACCCAAATATGATATCATCAACATAAATTTGGCATACAAACAAATCATTGTCAAGAGTTTTAGTGAACAAAGTAGGATCGGCCTTGCCGACTTTGAAGCCATTTGCAACAAGGAAATCTCTAAGGCATTCATACCATGCTCTTGGGGCTTGCTTGAGCCCATAAAGCGCCTTTGAGAGCCTATAAACATGGTTAGGATACTCACTGTCTTCAAAGCCGGGAGGTTGCTCAACATAGACCTCCTCCTTGATTGGTCCATTGAGGAAAGCACTCTTCACGTCCATTTGATAAAGCTTGAAGCCATGATAAGTAGCATAGGCTAATAATATACGAATTGACTCAAGCCTAGCTACGGGTGCATAGGTTTCACCAAAATCCAAACCTTCGACTTGTGAATATCCCTTGGCCACGAGTCGAGCTTTGTTCCTAGTTACCACACCATGCTCGTCTTGCTTGTTGCGGAAAACCCACTTGGTTCCTACAACATTTTGGTTAGGACGTGGAACTAAGTGCCATACCTCGTTCCTCGTGAAGTTGTTGAGCTCCTCTTGCATTGCCATCACCCAATCCGAATCTTGAAGTGCTTCCTCTACCCTGTGTGGCTCAATAGAGGAAACAAACGAGTAATGTTCACAAAAATGAGCAACACGAGATCGAGTAGTTACCCCCTTATGAATGTCGCCGAGGATGGTGTCGACGGGGTGATCTCGTTGGATTGCTTGGTGGACTCTTGGGTGTGGCGGCCTTGGTTGTTCATCCTCCTTGTCTTCATCATTTGAATCTCCCCCTTGATCGTTGCCGTCATTTTGAGGTGGCTCATCTTCTTGATTTTCTTGTTCAACATCTTGAGCCTCATCCTCAACTTGAGTTGGTGGAGATGCTTGCATGGAGGAGGATGGTTGATCTTGTGCATTTGGAGGCTCTTCGGATTCCTTAGGACACACATCCCCGATGGACATGTTCCTTAGCGCTATGCATGGAGCCTGTTCTTCACCTACATCATCAAGATCAACTTGCTCTACTTGAGAGCCGTTAGTCTCATCAAACACAACGTCACAAGAAACTTCAACAAGTCCTGAGGACTTGTTAAAGACTCTATATGCCCTTGTGTTTGAGTCATATCCTAGTAAAAAGCCTTCTACAGTTTTAGGAGCAAATTTAGATTTTCTACCTCTTTTAACAAGTATAAAACATTTGCTACCAAAAACTCTAAAATATGAAATATTGGGCTTTTTACCGGTTAGGAGTTCATAGGATGTCTTCTTGAGGATTCGATGAAGATATAATCGGTTGATGGCGTAGCAGGCGGTGTTGACCGCCTCAGCCCAAAACCGATCCGGTGTCTTGTACTCATCAAGCATGGTTCTTGCCATGTCCAATAGAGTTCGATTCTTCCTTTCCACTACACCATTTTGTTGTGGAGTGTAGGGAGAAGAGAACTCATGCTTGATGCCCTCCTCCTCAAGAAAGCCTTCTATTTGAGAGTTCTTGAACTCCGTCCCATTGTCGCTTCTAATTTTCTTGATCCTTAAGCCGAACTCATTTTGAGCCCGTCTCAAGAATCCCTTTAAGGTCTCTTGGGTTTGTGATTTTTCCTGCAAAAAGAATACCCAAGTGAAGCGAGAATAATCATCCACAATTACAAGACAATACTTACTACCGCCGATGCTTATGTAAGCGATCGGGCCGAACAAATCCATGTGAAGGAGCTCCAGTGGCCTGTCGGTAGTCATGATGTTTTTGTGTGGATGATGGATACCAACTTGCTTCCCGGCTTGGCATGCGCTACAAATCCTGTCTTTCTCAAAATGAACATCGGTTAGTCCCAAAATGTGTTCTCCCTTTAGAAGCTTGTGAAGATTCTTCATTCCAACATGGGCTAGTCGGCGGTGCCAGAGCCAACCCAAGTTAGTCTTAGCAATCAAGCAAGTGTCGAGTTCAGCTCTATTAAAATCTACTAAGTATAGCTGACCCTCTAACACTCCCTTAAAAGCTATTGAATCATCACTTCTTCTAAAGACAGTAACACCTATATCAGTAAAAAGACAGTTGTAGCCCATTTGACATAATTGGGATACGAAAAGCAAATTGTAATCTAATGAATCTACAAGAAAAACATTGGAAATAGAATGGTCAGGAGATATAGCAATTTTACCCAAACCTTTGACCAAACCTTGATTTCCATCCCCGAATGTGATAGCTCGTTGGGGATCTTGGTTTTTCTCATATGAGGAGAACATCCTTTTCTCCCCGGTCATGTGGTTTGTGCACCCGCTGTCGAGTATCCAACTTGTGCCCCCGGATGCATAAACCTACAAAACAAGTTTAGTTCTTTGTTTTAGGTACCCAAACGGTTTTGGGTCCTTTGGCATTAGATACAAGAACTTTGGGTACCCAAACACAAGTCTTGGAGCCCTTGTGTTTGCCCCCAACAATTTTGGCAACTACCTTGCCGGACTTGCTAGTCAAAACATAAGATGCATCAAAAGTTTTAAATGAAATGGCATGATCATTTGATGCATTAATGGTTTTCTTTCTAGGCAACTTGGCATGGGTTGGTTGCCTAGATCTAGATGTCTCACCCTTATACATAAAAGCATAATTAGGGCCAGAGTGAGACTTCCTAGAATGAATTTTCTTAATTTTACTCTCAGGATACCCGGCAGGGTACAAAATGTAACCCTCGTTATCCTGAGGCATGGGAGCCTTGCCCTTAACAAAGTTAGACAAGTTCTTAGGAGGGGCATTAATTTTGACATTGTCTCCCCTTTGGAAGCCAATGCCGTCCTTAATGCCCGGGCGTCTCCCATTATAGAGCATGCTTCTAGCCAATTTAAATTTTTCATTTTCTAAGTCATGCTCTCTAATTTTAGCATTAAGTTGTGCTATGTGATCATTTTGTTTTTTAATTAAGGCAAGGTGATCATGGATAGCATCAACATTAATATCTCTACATCTAGTGCAAATGGACACATGCTCAATAGTAGATGTAGAGGGTTTGCAAGACTTTAATTCAATAACCTTAGCATGCAACAAATCATTCTTAGTTCTAAGGTCAGAAATAGTAGTATTGCAAACATCAAAATCCTTAGCCTTAGCAATTAATTTCTCATTCTCATTTCTAAGGCTAGCAAGAGAAATGTTCAATTTTTCAATCCTAGCAAGCAAATCATTATTATCATTTCTAGGAATTGAAATATTGCAAATAGGAGAATCAACCTTAGCTAACAAATTGGCATTTTCATTTCTAAGGTTGTCTAAAGTCTCATGGCAAATACTTAGCTCACTAGATAATTTTTCACATTTTTCTCTTTCTAGAGCATAAGCATTTTTAACCTTAACATGCTTTTTATTTTCTTTAATAAGGAAGTCCTCTTGAGAATCCAAGAGATCATCCTTCTCATGTATAGCACTAATCAATTCATTTAATTTTTCTTTTTGTTCCATGTTAAGGTTGGCAAAAAGAATACGCAAATTATCCTCTTCATTTTTATCATCATCCTCATCACTAGATGTTTCATATTTAGTGGAGGACTTTGATTTTACCTTCTTTTTGCCGTCCTTGGCCATGAGGCACTTGTGGCCGACGTTGGGGAAGAGGAGGCCCTTGGTGACGGCGATGTTGGCGGCATCCTCGTCGTCGGAGGAGTCGCTTGAGCTTTCGTCGGAGTCCCATTCCCGACAAACATGGGCATCGCCGCCCTTCTTCTTGTAGTACTTCTTCTTTTCCTTCCTCTTGCCCTTCTTGTCGTCACCCCTGTCACTATCACTTGATAATGGACATTTAGCAATAAAGTGACCGGGCTTACCACATTTGTAGCAAACCTTCTTGGAACGGGATTTGTAGTCCTTTCCCTTCCGTTGCTTGAGGATTTGCCGGAAGCTTTTGATGATTAGGGCCATCTCCTCGTTGTCGAGCTTGGAGGCGTCAATTGGTTGTCTACTTGGTGTAGACTCCTCCTTCTTCTCCTCCGTTGCCTTGAAGGCCACGGGTTGCGCCTCGGATGTGGAAGGCTCATCAAGCTCGTTGATCTTCTTGGAGCCCTTAATCATGCATTCAAAACTAACAAAATTCCCGATGACTTCCTCGGGGGTCATTTGTGTATATCTAGGATTGCCACGAATTAATTGTACTTGAGTAGGGTTAAGGAAAATAAGGGCTCTTAAAATAACCTTAACCACTTCGTGGTCATCCCATTTTGCGCTCCCGAGGTTGCGTACTTGGTTCACCAAGGTCTTGAGCCGGTTGTACATATCTTGTGGCTCCTCCCCTTGGCGAAGACGGAAGCGACCGAGCTCCCCCTCGATCGTTTCTCGCTTGGTGATCTTTGTGAGTTCATCACCCTCGTGTGCCGTCTTGAGTAGGTCCCAAATCTCCTTGGCGTTCTTCAACCCTTGTACTTTGTTGTATTCCTCCTTGCTTAGTGAGGCAAGGAGAATGGTTGTGGCTTGGGAGTTGAAGTGCTCGATTTGGGCCACTTCGTCCGTGTCGTAGTCTTCATCCCCTACGGATGGTACCTGTACACCATACTCAACAATATCCCATAATCTTTTGTGGAGAGAGGTTAGATGAAAACGCATCAAATTGCTCCACATAGCATAATCTTCACCATTAAAAGTTGGTGGTTTGCCTAAAGGGACGGAAAGTAAAGGTGTATGTTTAGGAATGCGAGGGTAGCGTAGGGGGATCTTACTATACTTCTTACGCTCTTGGCGTTTAGAAGTGACGGACGCCGCGTCGGAGCCGGAGGTAGATGTCGATGAGGTGTCGGTCTCGTAGAAGATCACCTTCCTCATCCTTTTGTGCTTGTCCCCACTCCGATGCGGCTTGTGAGAAGAAGACTTTTCCTTCTTCTCCTTGTGGTGAGAAGAGGAAGACTTTTTCTCCTTCCGCTTGGAGGAGATCTTCTTCTTCTCCCTTCTCTTGGTGCAGGACTCTTACGATGAAGTGCTCCCTTGGCTTGTAGTGGGCTTGTCGCCGGTCTCCATCTCCTTCTTGGCGGGTTCTCCCGACATCACTTCGAGCGGTTAGGCTCTAATGAAGTACCGGGCTCTGATACCAATTGACAGTCGCCTAGAGGGGGGGGTGAATAGGGCGAAACTGAAATTTACAAAAATAATCACAACTACAAGCCGGGTTAGCGTTAGTAATAAAGAAACGAGTCCGCGAGAGAGGGCGCAAAACAAATCGCAAGCAAATAAGAGTGTGGCACAAGGATTTGTTTTACCGAGGTTCGGTTCTCGCAAACCTACTCCCCGTTGAGGAGGCCACAAAGGCCGGGTCTCTTTCAACCCTTCCCTCTCTCAAACGATCCCACGGATCGAGTGAGCTTTCTCTTCTTCTCAATCAAACGGGAACAAAGCTTCCCCGCAAGGGCCACCACACAATTGGTGCCTCTTGCCTTGGTTACAATTGAGTGATGATCTCAAGAACAAATGAGAAAGAAAGAAAGCAATCCAAGCGCAAGAGCTCAAAAGAACACGACAAATCTCTCTCGCTAGTCACTAAGGGTTTGAGTGGAATTGGAGAGGATTTGATCTCTTTGTATGTGTCTAGAATTGAATGCCTAGCTCTTGTAAGTGGTTGAGAGTTGGAAAACTTGGATGGCAATGAATGTGGGGTGGTTGGGGTATTTATAGCCCCAACCACCAAAGGTGACCGTTGCTGGAACTCCTCTGTTCGATGGCGCACCGGACAGTCCGGTGCACACCGGACAGTCCGGTGCCCCTGCCACGTCACCAATGCCGTTGGATTCTGACCGTTGGAGCTTCTGACTTGTGGGCCCTCCTGGGTGTCCGGTGCACACCGGACATGTACTGTTTGATGTCCGGTGCACCGGCATGGGCGTGCCTGACGACTGCGCGCGCTGCGCGCGCATTTAATGCACCGCAGGGAGCCGTTGGCGCCGCAGAGAGCCGTTGCTCCGCTGGTACACCGGACAGTCCGGTGCACACCGGACAGTCCGGTGAATTTTAGCGGAGTGGCTGCCGAGCGAACCCGAGGCTGACGAGTTCCGGAGGCCGCGTCTGCTTGGAGCACCGGACATGTCCGGTGCACACCGGACAGTCCGGTGAATTATAGCGCGCCGGCTTCCGAGAAATCCCAAGGGCGAAGAGTTTGAAGTCGAAGTCCTCTGGCCGCACCGGACAGTCCGGTGCACACCGGACAGTCCGGTGCCTCCGGCCAGAGGAGCCCTCGGTTGCCTAGCTGCTCCTTTGTTGAATCCAACACTTGGTCTTTTTATTGGCTGATTGTGAACCTTTTGCACCTGTATAACTTATGCACTAGAGTAAACTAGTTAGTCCAATGTTTGTGTTGGGCAATTCAACCACCAAAATTATTTAGGAACTAGGTCTAAGCCTAATTCCCTTTCAGTATCCGTATCCCGAAGGCGTAGGAGTCCCTCGGCTCGGTCAGCCTTGGCTGCTTACGTGTACTCCGTCGTTTTCAGGATCCACTTTCGAAGTAGTCGAAAAGCACGAAAGGCATTCTGGCAGGAAAGATTTTTTTCTTTTTTCGAGGAAAATTTCGATGCAGAGGGGGTTCCCCCCTTCTAGCCCCCGAGGGAGGGTCGGGCTTTGCCGAGGCAAGGCTGACCCTTCCTTGACGACCAGACTTTGTGTGTGAACGGGGTGTACGAATAACTTGGAAGCATCTTAAGGGTAGAAGCGACGTAGCTGTTGGATGTTCCAAGCGTTGCTGTAGACCTCGCCTTGACTGTTGGCCAGCTTGTATGTTCTGGGCTTCAGAACTTTGGTGATGACGAACGGCCCTTCCCAAGGAGGCGTGAGCTTATGCCGCCCTCGGGCATCTTGTCACAGCCGAAGCACCAGGTCGCCCACCTGGAGGTCTCGGGACCGAACCCCTCGGGCGTGGTAGCGTCGCAGGGACTGCTGGTACCGCGCCGAGTGTAGTAAGGTCATGTCCCGAGCCTCTTCCAGCTGGTCCACTGAGTCTGCTCGATTAGCTTGATTGCTTTGGTCGGCGTAGGCCCTCGTCCTCAGGGAACCGTATTCTAAGTTTGTGGGCAAGATGGCCTCGGCCCCATAGACTAGAAAGAACGGTGTGAAGCCCGTGGCTCAGCTCGGCGTTGTCCTCAGACTCCAGACCACCGAGGGGAGTTCCTTCATCCACCGCTTGCCGAACTTGTTGAGGTCGTTGTAGATCCGAGACTTGAGTCCTTGCAGAATCATGCCATTGGCACGTTCTACCTGCCCATTTGTCATGGGGTGGGCCACGACGGCCTAGTCCACCCAGATGTGGTGATCCTCGCAGAAGTCCAGGAACTTTCTGCCGGTGAACTGGTTGCCGTTGTCGGTGATGATGGAGTTCGGGACCCTAAAGCGATGGATGATGTTGGTGAAGAACGCCACCGCCTGTTCGGACCTGATGCTGTTTAGGGGTCAGACCTCGATCCACTTGGAGAATTTGTCGGTGGCGACCAGCAGGTGCGTGTAGACCCCAGATGCCTTCTGCAAGGGGCCGACTAGGTCCAGACCCCACACAGCAAACGGCCAGGTGATGGGTATGGTCTGTAGAGCCTGAGCGGGCAGGTGGGTCTGCCTCGCGTAGAACTGACACCCTTCGCAGGTGCGGACAATTCTAGTGGCGTTGGCCACCGCCGTCGGCCAGTAGAAACCTTGTCGGAAGGCGTTTCCAACAAGGGCTCGAGGTGCTGTGTGATGGCCGCAAGCCCCCGAGTGTATCTCTCGTAGGAGCTCCTGGCCTTCGGCGATGGAAATGCATCGCTGGAGGATGCCCGAGGGGGTGCGGTGGTAGAGCTCCTTCCCATCTCCCAGCAAGACGAACGACTTGGCACGCCGCGCCAGCCGCCGAGCTTCGGCTCGGTCGGGGGGTAGCTCTCCTCGGTGGAGATATTGCAGGTACGGGGCTGCCAGTTTTGATTAGGCGTGACCCCGCTCCGCTCCTCCTCGATGCGCAGTGCCTCACCCTCGGGGGCCGAGGGTGCCTCGGGCTGAGCCGAGGGCGCCTCGGGTTGAGCCGAGGGTGCCTTGGGCTAGGCCGAGGCCTTCTCGGGCTCGGGTGTGTCGTCGGTCTTGACGGAGGGTTGATGCAGGTCTCGGGAAAATACGTCCGGGGGAACCGTTGTTCGCCCCGAGGCTATTTTAGCCAGCTCGTCCGCAGTCTCGTTGTAGCGTCGGGCGATGTGGTTGAGCTCGAGCCTGTAGAACTTGTCTTCCAGGCGCCGAACCTCATCGCAGTAGGCTTCCATCTTCGGGTCGTGGCAGTGGGAGTTCTTCATGACTTGGTCGATGACGAGCTGTGAGTCACCGCGAGCGTCGAGACGTCGGACCCCTAGCTCGATGGCGATTAACAACCCGTTTACCAGAGCCTCGTACTCAGCCACGTTGTTGGACGCCGGGAAGTGGAGGCGTAGCACGTAGCGTAGGTGCTTCCCGAGGGGCGAGATGAAGAGCAGGCCCGCGCCGGCCCCCGTCTTCATCAGCGACCCGTCGAAAAACATGGTCCAGAGCTCCGGCTGGATCGGAGCTGTTGGGAGCTGGGTGTCGACCCATTCAGCCACGAAGTCCACCAAGACCTGGGACTTGATGGCCTTCCGAGGGGCGAACGAGATTGTCTTGCCCATGATCTCCACCGCCCACTTTGCAATTCTACCCGAGGCTTCTCGGGACTGGATGATCTCCCCCAGGGGGAAGGATGACACCACAGTTACCGGATGAGACTCGAAGTAGTGTCGCAACTTCCGCCGCGTCAGGATCACCGCGTACATCAGCTTCTGAATTTGTGGGTAGCGGATCTTGGTCTCGGACAGTACCTCACTGATGAAGTAGACTGGCCTCTGGACGGGCAATGCATGCCCCTCTTCTTGTCTCTCAACCACAATCGCGGCGCTAACCACCTGAGTGGTAGCGGCGACGTAGATCAAGAGGGCTTCTCCGGCAGCGGGGGGCACCAAGATGGGCGCGTTCGTGAGGAGCGCCTTCAGGTTCCCGAGGGCTTCCTCGGCCTCAGGGGTCCGAGCGAAGCACTCGGCCTTCCTTAAGAGGCGGTACAGAGGCAGGCCTCTTTCGCCGAGGCGCGAGATGAAACGGCTCAGAGCCACAAGGCATCCCATGACCCTCTGTACGCCTTTCAAGTCCTTGATGGGCCCCATGTTGGTGATGGCCGCGATTTTCTCCGGGTTGGCCTCGATGCCCCGCTTGGAGACGATGAACCCCAAGAGCATGCCTCGGGGAACCCCGAAGACACACTTTTCAGGATTGAGCTTCACACCTTTCGCCTTGAGACATCGGAATGTCACTTCAAGGTCGGAAAGGAGGTCGGAGGCTTTCCTCGTCTTGACTACGATGTCATCGACGTAGGCCTCGACCGTTCGGCCATGTGTTCACCGAACACATGGTTCATGCATCGCTGGTACGTTGCACCCGCATTCCTCAAGCCGAACGGCATGGTAACATAGCAATACATGCCGAAGGGTGTGATGAAAGAAGTCACGAGCTGGTCGGACTCTTTCATCCTGATCTGGTGATACCCTGAGTAGGCATCATGGAAAGACAGGGTTTCGCACCCAGCAGTGGAATCCACGATTTGATCGATGCGAGGCAGAGGGTAGGGAACTTTCGGACATGCTTTGTTTAGACCAGTGTAGTCTACACACATCCGCCATTTCCCCCCTTTCTTTCTCACAAGCACAGGGTTGGCAAGCCATTCGGGATGGAATACCTCTTTGATGAACCCTGCCACCATTAGCTTATGGATCTCCTCGCCTATGGCTCTGCGCTTTTCTTCGTCGAATCGGCGTAGAGGCTGCTTCACGGGTCGGGCTCCAGCTCGGATATCCAGTGAGTGCTCGGCGACTTCCCTCGGTATGTCGGGCATGTCCGAGGGACTCCACGCGAAAACGTCGGCGTTTGCGCAGAGAAAGTCGATGAGCACTGCTTCCTATTTGGGGTCGAGCTCGGAGCCGATCCGGATCTGCTTGGAGGCGTCGTTGCAGGGGTCGAGAAGGACGGACTTAACCGTCTCCGCTGGCTCGAAGTTACCGGCGTGGCACTTCACGTCTGGCGCCTCCCTAGAGAGGTTCTCTAGGTCGGCGATGAGGGCCTCGGACTCGGCGAGGGCCTCGGCGTACTCCACGCACTCCACGTCGCATTCGTACGCGTGTCGGTACGTGGGCCCGACAGTGATGACCCCGTTAGGGCCAGGCATCTTGAGCTTGAGGTAGGTGTAGTTGGGGATGGCCATGAACTTGGTGTAGCATGGCCTCCCCAACACTGCATGGTAGGTTCCTCGAAACCCGACCACTTCGAACGTGAGGGTCTCCCTTCAAAAGTTGGAGGGCGTCCCAAAGCAGACGGGTAGATCGAGTTGTCCGAGGGTTGGACGCGCTTCCCAGGGATGATCCCGTGGAAAGGCGCAGCGCCCGTCCGGACCGAGGATAGATCGATCCGCAGGAGCCCGAGGGTCTCGACGTAGATGATGTTGAAGCTGCTGCCTCCATCCATGAGGACCTTGGTGAGCCTGACGTTGCCGATGATGGGGTCGACAACGAGCGGGTATTTCCCCAGGCTCGGCACATGGTCGGGATGGTCGGCCTGGTCAAAGGTGATGGGCTTGTCGGACCAGTCTAGGTAGACTGGCGCCGCCACCTTTACCGAGTAGACCTCCCGACGCTCTTGCTTGCGGTGCCGAGCCGAGGCGTTTGCCACTTGCCCACCGTAGATCATGAAGCAGTCGCGGACCTCGGGGAACTCTCCTGCCTTGTGATCTTCCTTCTTAGCGTCGTCGAGAGCCTTGCCACCCTCCGCGGGTGGCCCGGCCTTGTGAAAGTGGCGTAGAAGCATGGCACACTCCTCAAGGGTGTGCTTGACGGGCCCCTGATGATAGGGGCACGGCTCCTTGAGCATCTTGTCGAAGAGGTTGGCACCTCCGGGGGGTTTCTGAGGGTTCTTGTACTCGGCGGCGGTGACAAGGTCCGCGTCGGCAGCGTCGCGTTTCGCTTGCGACTTCTTCTTGCCTTTCTTCTTGGTGCCGCGCTGAGTTGACGCCTCGGGGACATCTTCCGGTGGGCGGCCCTGGGGCTGCTTATCCTTCCGGAAGATGGCCTCAACCGCCTCCAGGCCAGAGGCGAACTTGGTGGCGATGTCCATCAGCTCGCTCACCCTGGTGGGGGTCTTGCGACCCAGCTTGCTCACCAGGTCGCGGCAGGTGGTGCCGGCGAGGAACGCGCCGATGACATCCGAATCGGTGACGTTGGGCAGCTCGGTGCGCTGCTTCGAGAATCGCTGGATGTAGTCCCGGAGAGATTCTCCCGGCTGCTGGCGGCAGCTTCGGAGATCCCAGGAGTTTCCAGGGCGCACGTACGTGCCTTGGAAATTGTCGGCGAAGGCTTGGACCAGGTCATCCCAGTTGGAGATCTGCCCTGGAGGCAGGTGCTCCAGCCAGGCTCGAGCGGTGTCGGAGAGGAACAGGGGGAGGTTGCGGATGATGAGATTATCATCGTCCGTTCCACCCAGTTGGCAGGCCAGCCGATAGTCCGCGAGCCACAGTTCCGGTCTCGTCCCCCCCGAGTACTTTGTGATAGTAGTTAGGGTTCTGAACCGGGTCGGGAACGGCGCCCGTCGTATGGCGCGGCTGAAAGCCTGCGGACCGGGTGGTTCGGGCGAAGGACTCCGATCCTCCCCGCTGTCGTAGCGTCCCCCACGCCTGGGGTGGTAGCCTCGGCGCACCCTCTCGTCGAGGTGGGCCCGACGGCTGTGATGATGGTGCTCGTTGCCGAGGCGACCCGGGGCCGCAGGCGCTGTGTTGCGCGTGCGCCCGGTGTGGACCGAGGCTTCCCGCATGAATTGGGAAGTTGCGGCGTGATGTTCCGAGGGTACCCCTGCCTTCGGGAGGCGGAGCTTTCGGCCCGTCGGACCGCGGCGTCCTCCAGGAGATTCTTGAGCTCTCCCTGGATACGCCGCCCCTCGGTGGTTGATGGCTCCGGCATCGCGCGGAGAAGTATTGCCGCTGCAGCCAGGTTCTGGCCGACTCCACTGGAAACCGGTGGCGGCCTTACCCTGACGTCGTCGGTGATGCGGTGCTGGATGCCCTAGGGGAGATGACGTGCTTCTCCGGCCGGAGGTTGGCCCACCCATTCCTGCCCGATGTCCCGGCGGATCGGCTCAAGCGTTCCTGCTCCCTCGTCGAGCCTGGCCTGCATCTCGCGGATTTGCTCGAGCTGTGGGTCATGACCCCCCGCCGGGACGGGGACCACAGCTAGCTCTCGAAGGATGTCAACGCGAGGCACGGGCCTAGGGGGATCACCGTTCTCCGGTATACCGAGATGGTTGCCTTCGCCGGGACCCCCTAGATCGACATGGAAACATTCGCGACTTGGACCGCAGTCCTCGTCGCCGAGGCTGCGGCTACCGTCGGAACAGTCGGAAAGGCAGTAGTCGCATGCGGTCATGAAGTCCCGCACGGCACTGGGGTTACCAAGTCCAGAGAAATCCCAACAGAGGTCGGGCTCGCCATCTTCCTCGGACCCCGAGGGCCCGTAGGTCGAGACGGCCGTCAGTCGGTCCCAGGGTGACCGCACACGATACCCCAGAGGGTTTGGACTCGCCTCTATGAGAATGTCCACCGAAGCGGAGTTGCTTGGTGGGTTGGGGCCGAATCCAAAAGGCGCGAGATGGGAATCGGTCGGTACCTTTTGGTTGACGGGCGGTGACGAAGTCACGTCAGGGACTGACTGCACCGTCGTCTCTGGTACGAGGGTGACGCCCAGCAAGTCCTTCGCGAGCGTGCTGGCGTCGTCCATTTGCTTGAGGTTGGTGTGTTGCGGGGAGACGGCGCTCGTCTTCGTCTCAGACGCGAGGCCGATGCCGGACGCGCTCTCCGTTGGGGCGCCGGCGCCGTCGACTCGCTCGACAGCCAACGAGGTGCCGCCTCCTGCTTGGCCTTGGTTTCCCCGCCTCCTCCTCCGTCGGCGGGGGAGGGGACGAGACAAGCCTGAATATCGTCCTTCCACCACGTGGGGAAGGCATCCTCGATTTCCCCGCCGGCGGGCGGGTTGTCGACCTCCATTGTCGCTGTCGCGTGGCGGGGGAAGGAGTATCATGTCGTAGCTGCCGTCGAGGGACATGAACTCAAGACTCCCGAAACGGAGCACCGTCCCGGGCTGGAGAGGTTGCTGGAGAGTGCCCATCTAGAACTTGACTGGAAGCTGTTCGTCAACACGCAGCAGGCCCCTACCTGGCGCGCCAACTGTCGGCGTTTCGAAACCCGGGGGGTCCCTGGACCGACGAGTAAATTGTCGCCGCGTGCCCCAGCCCAGATGGGTCGGCGCGAGGCGGAACGCGAAGGGGGGAGAGCAGCCAGAGGGAGATAGGCGTGGGAGGTGGAACCCGCGGCCTTCGTGTTAGTCCCGCGCCCAGGTCGGGTGCGCTTGCAGTAGGGGGTTACAAGCGTCCACGCGGGAGGGAGCGAGCGGCCTTGCGCGAGCGCCGTCCCGTCCTTCTCCGCGCGGCCAACCCTCTGTAAGAGGGCCCTGGACCTCCCTTTTATAGGCGTAAGGAGAGGATCCAGGTGTACAATGGGGGTGTAGCAGTGTGCTAACATGTCTAGCGGAGGAGAGCTAGCGCCCTAAGTACATGCCATTGTGGCAGCCGGAGAGGTTTTGGCACCCAGTTCGTGTGGTGTCGTGGCCATCGGAGGAGCGCTGGAGCCTGGCGGAAGGACAGCTGTCGGGGCTATCGAGTCCTTGCTGACGTCCTCTTGCTTCCATAAGGGGGCTGAGAGCCGCCGTCATCATAGAGCGTGTGGGGCGCCATCATTACTCGTATAGTGGAGCGAGCCAGATGGGACACCGATCTTGTTCCCCGTAGCCTGAGTCAGCTCGGGGTAGGGTAATGATAGCGCCTCCTGTCGACGTGGTCGGTACGTGCCCTAGGTTGGGCTTGGTGGAGGCTCCTCTGAGGTCGAGTCTGTCTCCCAAGGTCGAGGTCGAGTCCGAGCCCCCAGGTCGGACAAGGCGGAGACCGTCGGCTAAGGCCAGGGCTGAGTCCGAGCCCTGGGGTCAGGCGAAGCGGAGTTCGTCGTCCTTCGAGGCTGAGCCCGAGTCCGAGCCCTAGGGTCGGGCGAAGCGGAGTTCATCGTCTTCCGGGGCTGAGCCTGAGTCCGAACCCTGGGGTCGGGCGAAGCGGAGTTCATCGTCTTCTGGGGCTGAGCCCGAGTCGGAGCCCTGGGGTCGGGCGAAGCGGAGTTCGTCGTCTTCCGGGGCTGAGCCCGAGTCCGAGCCCTGGGGTCGGGCGAAGCGGAGTTCGTTGTCTTCCAGGGCTAAGCCTGAGTCCGAGCCCTGGGGTCGGGCGAAGCGGAGTTTCCTATGACGCCTGAGGCCGGACTTGGCTGCTGTCAGCCTCACTCTGTCGAGTGGCTCAGTAGTCGGAGCGGCCCAGGCGGCGCTGTCCTCTTGTCCGACCGGTCAGTGGAGCGGCGAAGTGACTGCGGTCACTTCGGCTCTGTCGACTGGAGGGCGTGCGTCAGGATAAAGGTGTCAGGCCACCTTTGCATTAAATGTCCCTGCGGTTTGGTCGGTTGGCGTGGTGATTTGGTCAAGGTTGCTTCTTGGTGAAGACTAGGCCTCGGGCGAGCCGAAGGTGTGTCCGTTGCTGGAGGGGGTCCTCGGGCGAGACGTAGATTCTCCGGGGTCGGCTGCCCTTGCCCGAGGCTGGGCTCGGGCGAGGTGTGATCGCGTCCCTCGAATGGACCGATCCTTGACTTAATCGCACCCATCAGGCCTTTGCAGCTTTGTGCTGATGGGGGTTACCAGCTGAGATTTAGGAGTCTTGAGGGTACCCCTAATTATGGTCCCCGACAAGCTCCCACCACCACCACTGCTACCACCTACTCTGACCCGAAGCCAGCAGTCATAAGGGCACCAGCACACTCAATAGCAACGCGATTTTGGGGAGGAGTTCGAAGCTCGCATAGTCAATAGTATTGTGCCTAAATCCAAGCACATCTACTAAAGAATATCCTACCCTTTGTGTATCTTTATCTTTTATGTCATTTTATTTTTCTTGTATGAAAAAGCAAGTCTTGAAGAACTGAATTCTGATTTCTTGTAATAATAGTGCTTGTATTATTAAGTGAAATGCTTCCTCTTGACAAACTTCCGAAGCCATAAAAGTCGTTCCTAAGGGAGCGCGGACTAAGCTCCAAAGCTACAAAAGTCGTTTCTAAGGGAGCGCAGAGTAAGCTCCGAAGCTACAAAAACCGTTCCTAAGGGAGCGCAGTGTAACACCCGGATTTTAGGGGTCCAAAACCCGGGGTTAACATAAACACCAGGTATGCTGGGACCAAGTCTCATACATATGATGTATAGTGGCACAGGATCGAATGTCACAACTTTATATATAACAGGAGTTCTATACAAAATAAATAATTACATTATAAGGAGACCACGGTCCAGCAACCCAAAGTTGACTGGGAGACGACGGCCTAGATCTCTCACGAACACTTCGCAGCATCCTCCATGAGCATCATCCTGCAGTACCTGTTCTTGACCTGTGGTGTGTGAGACAGCAAGAGTGAGCTCACATACGTTCATCGCTCAACAAGTTGTGGGGAATAATGTGCATGAACTCGCCAAAGGTGGGAGCTCACGTGAAGTGTAAGGCTTACCAAAGAAGATGGTTAGAGCTGAGCATTGCTTTTAAAGTTGGTCAAAATTTTATTAGCAGTTACTAAGTATAAGTAAATACCAACCCAGTTAAATAGTAGAACCAAAGTAACAACTTCACCTGCGATGCAATGCATATGACAAATTGAGTTTAAGTTCCATAATTTAATCATGTGAGTGTCCGAGCTGCTCATGACCGTGAGCACGGCTAGTATACCAGTTTTACACTCTGCAGAGGTTGCGCATCTTTACCCACAAGTCGTGTATCCCATGTCGCCAGGGTTTGCAAGGCCCTTAGACACTTCCGAGGTGAATGGCTAGGGATCCACTACGAGGCCTTTACAAAGTTCCACTAGCTTCCGAAAACCCGCTACAGTTTATAGGAAGATCCAGTGCAGGAATCCCTTGCAGGACCGCCATCGCAGCAAAATCCTCCCGAGGGCCTCCCTACACTGACCTCTCCCCTACTGCCCTTGCCCCTTTCGGGTAAGGTAGTCTTCCACTAGCTTTCCTAATTAATCAGCCAAGGGCGTCCCATTCCACCCTCGTGGTAGCACTGTTTTCCCGGGTGGTTCTCCATGTTCCAATTAACATAATGATCTTAACATGAACAATAAATAACAACTGATAACAAAAGTGTAATCATGAATAGTGTATCTCCATACCCAAAACCACATATAGCACTAGCAAGTACTACCCAGAAAGTTCAGTGGTAAACAAGGTATAAAGATAGACAAACTAGGGTAACCTATTGGGTCCCATCAAAATTAACCTATGCAGATCATTATGATTAATTAGAACATGAGTAGGTGAAAAGAAGTGATCAAGGGCACAACTTGCCTGGGCCTTGAGATTCCAGGTACCAGGATGATTCTTCAGAACCTCGTGACCTCACTGCTAGTCGTAGCAATACAAACATACATGGTATAGGCAAAATTAACATTACACCAGACATATATGCAAAATACATATTAATAATCTACATATTAAAATAAGATCACAGGAAAAAGAATTATTAATTTTTGAGTTATAGAATTCAAGTTATGAATTTCCTAAGGTTTAAGGTGATTATAATATGATTAAATGATAAATAAATTTTCTGACAGAATTCATGTCAAAACAAAGACACTAAATGATGAAGAATATTATTACAAAATTTTAGAAACTGGAATGGTTCAATTTGGAGCTAAAATGGATTTTCTATGAATTAACTAAGTTTTAGCAATTATTTTCATATTAAAAATCTATTTCCTATTTTATTTATTCAATTTAATCAACCACTGGACTGGGCCTCAAATTCACAAAAGGTCAGGGTTTATTGTGAAAGATTCCCTAAGACTCAGTAAACCCCCCCCCCCCCCCCCGAGGGGACGGCGGGTTTATTTAAGTAAAACCGAGGGGCCCATTTAGAAGATGACCGCGGTGAAGAGGTAAGATGGAGTCTGGGCCGCCCGATCCAGAACCAACGCGCCAGATTAGATTGGCGCCATAAGTGAACCGGTACGCCGTATGAGCCGTTGAATCCCAGATCTTTGGTCACGATTTAATCAAGCCGTATTCAATTCCCATCCATCGATCCACGCATCAACGGACCAGATCCAACGCGCGAAGGGGTAAGCCAGGATCTAATCCAGGCCGTTCACAGCGGAACGGACGGCCAGATGTCACCCATTATCCCCCCCACCATCTCTCCCCAACCTCAGGTCAGGCGCACAGTCCGCACGGCGGCGCGCACGCCGGCGAGGTCAGGATGAGCGCCCCGGTACCCGATCTCCTCGCATCGCGGATGCTAAACGCAATTGAGAAGGTAGCGAACATGGACATGGGCAACTCACCCCGAATTATACCGCGCAGTGGCTGGGCGACGATGAGGGGCGGATCCGCCGCGACAGAGATGCTCCGGCGACGAATTCGCAGCTCCCCGGCCACCAAATCCGCAGGGTAAGGCCGCGGACACCACCCTCGTGTCGAGGCGAAGCAAGGGGAGGGAGTAGTACCGGCAGGCACGGCGCGAAGCCCCCCGGCCACGGCGGACTGTGTTCCACGGCGGAGGAGGAGACCCTCGACGGAATCCGGCAGGCGATGGCTGATGAGGGGGGAAAAAGGGAAGGTGCGGTCCTCTTTATACTCTGCTGCGATGGGATCTTGGCCGGATTGTTGGAACGGCCAGCAGATTCCGCGCGGATTCCCCGGCGGCGAGTTCGCGCGCGTTCGATGCGGAACAGACGAAGATGGTGCTGACACGCAGGGCCCCCAGGGCAGCGACCCGAAATGTGTTCCCGGGCGCGACTGCCGCTGGCCACACGGGCCCGCCTGTCGGCGCGCGTCGAGCGGAGGAGAGGGAGAGACCGACGGCCGGGGCCCACGTTCCAGTGAGATCCAGGAGTCGCGCGGATGACGGCTGACCAGTGGGCCCGGGTTGTCGGCGTCAGAGTGGAGTGGGCTGCGCGCTGAAGTTCCTTAGGTGGGCTGAAATGGGTCTGGCCGGCCCATGAAGACTTTTATTCTTTTTCTTTTTATTTTCTATTTTCTTTTCTCCATTTTCAAATCCAATTTGAATTCAAACTTAAATTCAAATCACTATGGCTCATCATTTCAACTTATTTTTGTGAAGTTAGGGATATTAATTCTGAATATACTTATTTATATATATATTATTTATATTTTTGTTTTATATCCCTTCTCTTTCTCTTATTTCCCTTTTCTTTTAAATTTTGAATTCAAATTTAAATTCAAGCTTGTGACTAGTTCATTTGCAAACCATATCTGTGCAAAAACATATTTTATATATTTCTTTATTTATTTTAGTTCTTTTAGACAAGCTTTCAATCATATGGTAGAGAATAATCCATACCTTATTAGTTCTAGGGAAATCAAATTTATATTGTAGACTTATATATATTAAGAAATAGTTTAATCATAATTCTCCTGTATAACCTAACCCAAAGGCCATTTAGATTATCTAAGTATCTCTATTTATGTATTTTTAACATATTCATGAGTGGAAACTTCTAAATTACGATTATCTTTAAGGAAAGGTGTTTTGATTTAAAATTTTTGAGAATTTTTCCTTGTCTTCACAAATTTGAACTTTAGGGTGTTACACGCAGAGTAAGTTCTGAAGCTCCAAAAGCCGTTCCTAAGGGAGCACAGAGTAAGCTCCGAAGCTACAAAAGCCATTCCTAAGGGAGCGTAGAGTAAGTAACGAAGCTCAAAAGTCGTTCCTAAGGGAATGCAGAGCCAAAATACCACCAAAATAAAAGGCGAAGAAGCTCCAAAGTCGTTCCTAAGGGGATGCAGAGCTTAAATACCACTGAAATAGAAGGTGAAGAAGCTCCAAAGTCATTCCTAAGGGGATGCAGAGCTTAAATACCACCAAAATATAAGGTGAAGAAGCTCCAAAGTTATTCCTAAGGGGATGCAGAGATTAAAGACTCCAAAGACGTCCCTAAGGGGATGCAGAGTCTTGAGTGTTTCAGTGTGGGCGTGTGTGTGTTCGGCATAAACATCATGTTGCATCATATCATTGCACCATTCCGCATATCATTACATCATATATCATATCACATCAACAACAAAGATTAGACACGAAGCAAATCTTCGGCAATAACTTGTTGAATGAAAATGTGCTGAGGCACGAAGCAAATCTTTGGCAATAACTTGTTGAATGAAAATGTGCTGAGGCACGAAGCAAACCTTCGGCAAATACAGTTTTATCAGGAAAATATGTTGACAATAGTATCACACAACAGATTTGCCATAAAAGGGGCTTCTTTCTTTACGAAGCATGAAAAGAAGGGAAGGTGTTTTTTCGCCCAAGGCTCAAAAACGGTATGTGCGTAAATTTCATGCATCGCAAAGAAATATATTACATTAATTTACATGTCTGTTAATTGTCTCATACACAAATGTTACATTGTATCATTACAACAAAAGCCTAATCTTCTTTAAGAATTTTCTCGGTAACCTCATTCAGCAGTCTATCGACGACTTCGTCGACAATGGAATTGGCAACACTCATCACATCCAGCGCTTCTTTCATAACGGGATCGGCCTGGGGGTCGTATGGCTCGGGTAGCGGTGAGAGTTCAGCTGTAGTAAACAAACTGTTAGTCCGAAGCCAGAAAACAAACACCGAAGCTAAATTTCAATAATAATACCTATACGCCTTGCACGCTCGGCAGCTTCTTCGGCTCGCTTAGCTTCTTCTCGAGCATCATGGGTTTCTTTTTCATTTTTCTTTATGATTTCGTTGGACAATTCTCGGCCACCATTCACCCAGACATCGGAATAAAACTTCCCGCCCACCAAAGTGGCTTCGGCCGAGGGGTCCTTCATGTCGTCTGTAGAGAAGGCGGCTTCAGTCTGGGCCGCAGTTTTAACATGGTCACAACCAGCCTTCTCTAAAATTGCTGCAACCCCTCGAGCGCCGGCGAAGGCACAAATATCACCACGATCACTAAGGATCTCTTCAAAGGCTTTGGCTTCTTCATCTATCCAATTAATGACTCCCTCGGGGTCACCTCGAATGAACTTTTCTTCGGAAGAATACGCACCCACCTTAGCAAAGCTGATTTTTAGTTTTCTTGCGCAATCCAAGGATTTCTCAAAGCATCTCTCCTTGGATTCACGAAGCTCCTCAACATTCTTTTCCAGTCTACCATTCGACCATTCACTTATTTCTTGCTTTACTTTTGCAAGTTCAAATTTTTTGTTAGCTTCGGCAAGTTTTTTCTGAAGGTTTTCAACTTCGTCTTTATGGACTTCAGATTGAGCATTGAATTTTGCCTCGTCTTTCTTCACTGTCCACTAAGGAAAGCAAAATTTTGTCTTTCTCTACAGCTTCGTTCCTTAGTCTAGTAACCTCCGACCGAAGGTTGCCGAGGGCTATCTGGCAGCTTTCATCTTCAGCATTCTTCTACGCTCGCAAAGCGTTGCTAAGAATTAAGCCCTGCAAAAAGAAGGGAGACAAAGGATCAGCACAAGAATAAAAGACACAAAAATAATCTGTCTATTAGTCTATAACTCATGTACCTTCAAGTTATTATACGCAAGGCTATCTGCGAGGTCATCTTTTGACATGGCAGAAAGGCTAGCTTTAAGCTTCGGAAATCCCATATTTTTTGCCATCTCCCAGCAAACAGATATTTCCTTGTTGTCCGGGAGACAGTATAGAAAATCATCTTCGTCGGTGCCATTGTACACCAGGGCCCCCTTCGGGTATTTCAGTTCCTAGGCGTAGTGTTTGGCTTCCGCGATTTCTTCTTCAGACAACCTTTTTCCCGAAGCATGTCGAATAATAAAGTCAAGATCTTCGGAGGGTGCTTCGGGAGTTGGAGATTTAACTTTTTCAGGCGCGTCTTTCTTCTCCAGAGCCAAACTAGCATCTAAAGATCCTTGTCCAGTTCTCTGCCCAGTTCCAGCAGGCGCTGTCTCAGCAGGCACTGAGGGCCCAGCTTCGATTTCAGCGTGAGCTGTAGCAGCTTCAACAATTTTATTTGCAGGGGCAGAAGTTAATGCCCTTGTTGACTCCATGACAGCGTCTAGCACGCTAGCCATTCTCCTCCTCTTAGGAGTTATTGCAGGAGCCTTTAACCCCTTCAGCAATTCTGACTCTGGTGGCGGACTCAAGATTTTTTGTGGTCCTGTAGTTTCCTCTCGGTCTGGCTCTTCGGCTGCCTTTCTTTTAGTTTCGATAGTATGTTTCGACGCTTCGGCCGATCCGGTTGCAGGAACCTTTGGCACTTCAGCCGATTCTTCGCGCTTCGGCCGACAGGAGCAGACTGTTCATCAAGCTTTGGCACCGTGGCCGTTTCAATATACCGAGGTCGGTGCGCTAAAACCTTAATCTTTTTGCCTTTTGGCACAACAGAGGTAGCCGAGGCTGCAGTTTTCCTTTTCTTCCCCTGCTTTCGCGAGGGGTAAGTGTGTCACACCCGGCTTTAAGGGACAAAGCCAGGTGCATCTCATACATGCGCCAAGAAGACAACATATATAATAACAGAGTGCATAGAGATAAATGTCACAATATAATCAGAGTATATATTACATAGCGGAAGTCTTACAAAATAAAAGATAAATATAACACGAACTAAGGATCGTTCTTGGCGCAGAAGTCAACTGGGGAACGCCACCTAGATCGAATCGAACTCCTCGATAAGCGGCTCCTCTTGAACCACCTGTTCTTCTCCTGTGGGGGGTGTGAGACAGCAAGGGTGAGCTCACACATGTTCATCGCTCAACAAGTTGTGGGGAATAATGTGGCATGAACTCACCAAAGGTGGGAGATCATGAAGTGTAAGGCTGATCAACAATAGAGGTTAAAGCTGAGCATTGCTTTTAAGTAGTTGGTCAAATTTTATTAGCAGTTACTAAGTGTAAGTGAATACCAAACCATAATAAAATAATAGAACAAAATTAATAACAGATCCCATGCAAATGCAAATGACACATTGAGTTTAGGTTCCATAATTTAATCATCGGAGAGTCCTGAGCCGCTCATGACCGTGAGCTCGGCTAGTATACCAGTTTTACACTCTGCAGAGGTTGTACCCTTTACCCACAAGTCGTGTTTCCCATGTCGCCAGGGTTAGCTAGGCCCTTAGACACTACCAAGGTGAATGGCTAGGGATCCACTACGAGGTCTTTACAAAGTTCCACTAGCTTCCGAAAACCCGCTACAGTTTATAGGAAGTTCCAATGCAGGGTTCCTGGCTGACCGCCATCGCAGCAAAATCAACCAGGGACCTCCCTACACTGGCCACTCCCCTACTGCCCTTGCCCCTTTCGGGTAAGGTAGTCTTCCACTAGCTTTCCTAATTAGTCAGCCAAGGGGTCCCATTCCTCCCTTGTGGTGGCACGTGGTTCTCAAGTTAAGCTCCATGTTCCAATTAACAATAACATAATGATCTTGACATGAACATAAATAGAATAACAAAATAACTGGAACATGGATATAATGAAATATTAAACCAAAAACCATGTAAAGCAATAGCATAACTACCCATATGATTCAGGGGTAAACAAGGAGAAATGGATAAACAGACTAGGGTGACCTATTGGGTCCCATCAAAATTAAACCTATGCATGGTAAATGATTATAAAGAACATTATTGGGTAATAAAAGTGAATCAAGGGCACAACTTGCCTGGCACTTGAGATTCCAGGTACCAACTTGCTATTCAGATGACACGTGTCCTCGCGCTAGTCATAGCAATACAAACATGGTATAAACATCACACCAAACATAATAATACACTGTATAAAAATAATCTACGTGAAGCTACGGGACTAACGCAACTGGAATGAGTCAAATCGGAGTTAAAACGAAGGAGTTATGAATTTCTAAGGATTTTATGTATTTGGTATAAGATTAGTTAGGGAATAAATTTTATTATTGTTTGTATGTCAAAACAGAGACACTAGGTGACAGGCAATATTATTACAAAATAAATGTCACTGGAATAAATTAAATTGGAGCTAGGATGGATTAAATATGAATTTCCCAAGTTTATTGATTTATTTGTGTACTAAAAATTAATTTCTATAAGTATTTACCTAATTTCTTTGTTCTCTAGACCGAGCACTAAATACAGAGAACCACGGGGGGTCAAACTATAAAATTTCTAAGACTCAGTGAACAGTCGAGACAGGACGGCGGGTTGATTCTTATATTTATCAGGGTCTCTTTAACAAAACGTATCCGCGAAGGGGTATCCACAGATATGAGCCACACGATTCAAAACGGACGACCAGGATTAGATCTGCACTTTGTCCCAACCGGTATGGGCACTCGACCACACATCGAACGATCAACGGCCCACGCGACGCCAACGCTCTTATCCGCGCCGAACCGCACGATTTCAATCCGAAGGCTCGTGTTTTATCGCCATGTGATCAAATCTCCACCGTACATTAATCGATGAACGACACCCACTCATCTCCTCCCTAGCTGAACACTGCGGCGTCGCAGGCCATACCCGCGGCGGAGCTTCGCCGGGTCAGCGCTCCCAACACCCCGGAGTACGATTCCTAGCGCTAATACGTCGAACACGCTCTACAAAGCATACTGAAATGGTTACAGGGGGCTTACAGGGTATAATGGCTCTGGCGCGGCTGTTCGACGGCGATCCGCGAGCTTGAGGCAGAGCTCTGGTTCGGCGAGCGATTCACCGCACCCTGGCAGTCCCCAGCGCGATTACTCCCGTCCACAACTACCAGCGAACCTCCGTGACTTGATTCTAGCCTCCAATTTGCAAGCACCGGTGGGGTCCCATGGTGGCGGCCGCCCAGACCAACGCGCACGGCGCGGCACACACAACGAACGGCGAAGCGGGTATGCGCACAGCGGCACCAAATCCGATCCCGGGGATCACCCGCCACAACGCGCCGGTCACGGATAGCAGCGGCGACCGACGGCGACATCTAAGCCTAGCGGCGGCGGAATCTCTCTCGAGTCCACCCACGGTGCGGTCAGTACACAGGAAGGCTTAGCTGGTCGAGACGACACCCAAGGAAAGGCCGATAAATATATATCCACCAGGAGACGATGCGGTTGATTGGAGTACGGGGTTCATGGCGGGATTCACGGGTAGAAGTCGCAACCACCCGAGGAAGACCCGATCGGGATTCTTGGCCATCACCAGTGGACACCACGCGACATCTCAGGTCCAGCCGCGCATGGCGGCGGTCACTGCAACGAACAGAGTTCGCGATCCGCCCGGGGAAGACCTACAGGACGGACTACCATGTGGGCCCGACGGTCAACGATCCGAGACGTGGGCGCGCTTCGATTTGTGGAGGCGCCAACACCCGTTATCCCCGAGCGGCGACCCAGACCACGCAGGCCGCACAAATTTCACCACAGCCAACCATGGTTTCGATTTAGCCAGTATGGTGGGGAAGAAGGCCATCTGACGGGGGTGGCCCCACCACCAGTGAGAAGGGAGCGCAGAGAGGTGGAAACATGGGCTGCGCGGGAGGGAAACCGAGTTGGGCCAGCCAGATTCGGCCCAGTCGAGATCCTAAGCTTTTCTCTTTTTTTTTGTTTTGTTTTCTCCCTTTTCAGATTTAGATTTCAAGTTTGAATCTATTTTTGTGGGAAATTCAAACTCAGGTTAATTTTCTATATTTACATGACAACATAAACTAAATTTTTGTTCATTTATATTTTCATTTTATACTGTTTGTATAGTGTTTTCTTCTCTTTTTCTTAATTCTAGGATTTTCCTTTGGAATTTAAATTCCACCTTGGATTTTAATATATTTCTTTTTACATTATTTTTATATTGTCATAAAATGCACACAAAATAAAAAATCTCAGCATGATGCAATGATTTAGTGGCATATATTTTATAATTATCTATTTTAAAATATGGTGTTCACATGTGATGGCACAAAAAGTTCAAACTCCCACAGATAAAGTGAACTTGTTTCTCCCTTTGATATTAGCTCTTGCAATTTACCAATTGGGTATTACAAATCCTACCCCCCTTAAAAATAATCTCGTCCTCGAGATTTAGGAGGAACGAGGGAAAAGATGGGGAAAATCTATGCGAAGTTCTTCTTCTCTCACCCAAGTAGCTTCATATTCTTCATGAGGGTTCCATTGCATTTTGCACATCTAAATAACTTAATTTCTTGTAACTCAAGTCAATGTGCCAAGAATCTTGATAGGATACTCCGTGTAAGTCAAATCACCCTGAACACTGAGCTCTTCCATTGGTAATTGTTCCTCAGGGACACAGAGAAACTTCTTTAGTTGAGACACGTAAATTACATTATACACATCAGATATATTATCAGGTAGCTCGAGTTGATAGACCATCTCTCCAACTTGCCTAACAAAAAACTCAAAATGGTCCAATATAGCGAGGGGAACCATTTGCCCTTAGCTTTAAATCTCCTCATTCCACGAAGTGGTGAAACCTTGAGGTACACATGATTTCTTTCCTCAATATCTAGTGGTCTTCTTCTATTATCCGCGTAGCTCTTTTGCCTGGTTCGAGCTACCCACAAATTCTCCCGAATTATACGGACTTGCTCTTCCGCCTCTTGAATAAGTTCAGGTCCAAAGAACCATCTTCCTCTAGTCTGGTCCAAAAATAGAGGAGTCCTGCATTTCCTGTCATACAGAGTCTCGAAGGGTGACATCTTCAGACTGGCCTGGTAACTATTATTATATGAGGACTTAGCATAAGGTAGACTCTTGTCCCAACTACTACCATGCTGAAGGGCACAAGCTCTCAACATGTCTTCCAATACTTGATTAGTCCTTTCAGTTTGTCCATCAGTCTGAGGTAGGCCAAACCCAAAATTCAACTTCAAATCCATATTCTCACGACAACTTTTCCAAAATCTGGAGGTAAACCGTGCACCTCGATCCAAAATGATCTTCTTTGGTACACCGTGTAGAGACATAATCCGAGTCATATATATAACTCTACCAGTTGAGATCCCTTATAAGTAGTCTTGACCAGAATGAAATGAGCTTTAGTCAATCTATCCATAATAACCCATATAGAATCATATCCTTTCGAGGTTCGAGGCAATCCAGTAATGAAATCCATACCAATCTCTGCAATCCAGTAATGAAATCCATACCAACATCTTCTCACTTCCATTCGGGTATCTTTAATGGGTACAATAGTCCAGCTAGTCTTTGGTGTTCGACCTTAACTCTTTGACACACATCGCACATAGCCACATGTGCAACCACATCTCTCTTCGGTCCATACCACCAGTACTTCTGCTTCAAATCCTGATACATCTTGGTACTACCAGGATGAATAGAATAATCCAAGTCATGGGCCTCCTTTAAAATAGTCTCACGAAGGCTTTCAATCTTGGGAACTCATATCCGATCCTTGAACCATATTGTGCCTTACTCATCCTCCGTGAATTCCAGACCTCGACCCTCAATAATCAGATCCTTGATCTCTTGTATTTTAGTTTCACCAATTTGTCCTTTGCGGATCTCTTGTTCCAAGGTAGGTTCCACATCGATAGTAACTCCTTCAGTGTGAGCAACTATTCCCAGGTTAAGTCTCCTGAAATCCTCAACAATCTCATCGGATAGCTGGGCAACAACAGCTAAATGAACATGCTCCTTTCGACTCAAGGCATCTGTAACCAAATTTGCCTTGCCCGGGTGATAGTGAATTTCCAAATCATAATCCTTAATAAGCTCCAACCAACGGTGTTGCCTAAGGTTGAGATCCTTCTGAGTGAATATATACTTCAAACTCTCATGATCCGTGTATACTTGACACTTGGTTCCCATGATATAATGTCCAAATCTTAAGCGCATGCACCATGGCTGCCAGTTCCAAGTCATGAGTGGGGTAGTTCAACTCTTGTTTCCGCAACTGACGAGACGCATAGGCAATCACATGTCCTTCTTGCATGAGCACACATCCCAATCATTGGCCACATGCATCACAATAAATGTCAAATCCCTTCTGTAGGTCTGGCATAACCAACACTGGTGGCGACATCAATCTCTTCTTCAATTGATCAAAACTATCTTGATATTTCTCATCCCACTTAAATTCTCTTCCCTTCACCAAAAGCGAGGTCATAAGCTTAGCAATCTTAGAAAATCCTTCAATAAATCTCCAATAATATCCTGCAAGTCCCAAGAAACTTCGGTCCTCCGTAACCGTAGTGGGTATGCTCCACACCACTATCTCCTTGACTTTAGCAGAATCCACTGAAATTCCTCCATTAGAAATAATATGTCCAAGAAATGGCACCTCGCCAATCCAAAACTCGCATTTGCTATACTTGGCGTAGCGTTAATTGTCTCGTAGCTTCTGTAGCACCAATCTCAGATGTTCCTCATGTTCACTATCACTCTTGGAATAAATAAAAATATCGTCGATGAAAACCATGACGAATCTGTCCAAATCATGAACTCCTTATTCTTTAGATCCATAAAATAGGCTGGTGCATTGGTTAATCCAAACGACATAACAGTGAACTCATATAATCCATATCGAGTTGAGAAAGCTGTCTTGGGGATATCCGATGGTCTAATCTTCATTTGATGGTAACCCGATCGGAGATCAGTCTTCGAGAATACCTTTGCACCTCTCATCTGATTAAATAAATCCTTAATGCGGGGTAACAGGTACTTTTCTTCACAGTGACATCATTAAGGGTCCTATAATCCACGCACATCCCTTGCGATCCTTCTTTCTTCCGTACAAATAGAACTGGCGCTCCCCCAAGGTGAGGAACTCGAATGAATGTACCCAGCCTCTTGTAACTCTATTAATTGCTTCTTAAATTCCTTTAGTTCTTCTACGGACATCTTGTATGGCTGTTTTAGGAAGTAAGAGCAGTCCCAGGTAAGAGATCTATAACAAACTCAACTTCCCTATATGGTGGCATCCCTAATAACTCCTCTAAAAATACATCTGAAAAATCCCTAACTGCATGGATGTTGTCACCCACAAACTTCTCATCTACTAGGAATGCTGCTAGTCTGATGGCGGTAGTTACTGCAATTCCAACTTCAAATCTTTCTCCTTTGGAACTGGTGAGTTCTATGGTTCCTTTAGCACAGTGTATAAACTATCTTTTCCTTTCTTAACCATGACATACCAAGGATCACGTCTATAGTGCTCTCTTCTAACACTATAGGGGTAGCCCATCTCGATTAGAAACACAAGGGACGAAAGAAAGGATGAATTATAGACAAGGCAAGTAATTACGAGGAATGTTACTACGGGGGATTTATTAGCTAAGTAGATTAGTGTGTCACCTACTAACGCTAATACATTACCTTATGGTGGTACATGCTAAGATGTCCGTCTATGCTATTTCAATCAATCAAAGAAGCAAATCAGGCATTGATCATCAGAACAATCAACCAATATTTTTAAATAGAGAAAATAATTTAAATTTTGTCTTTGGTTCTCTATTTCTTAAAAGATCGTGAGTGTAGGATTCCAAGGTGTGAAATCCATCTTGTCTCAGAGTAGAAAAGGTAAGAATCATCAGAGTAGAACAGTAGAAGGTGAGACAGGATCAAGATAAGTGTAGAGAGAATCTGAGTAAGGTAAGTATAGAATGAATCAGAATGAGATAAGTAGGTAAGGGTTTTGTCCATTTCTATCTAGGTTTCGTCCTACAGTCAACATTTCCTCTGATACCACTTCTGTCACACCCGGCTTTAAGGGACAAAGCCAGGTGCATCTCATACATGCGCCAAGAAGACAACATATATAATAACAGAGTGCATAGAGATAAATGTCACAATATAATCAGAGTATATATTACATAGCGGAAGTCTTACAAAATAAAAGATAAATATAACACGAACTAAGGATCGTTCTTGGCGCAGAAGTCAACTGGGGAACGCCACCTAGATCGAATCGAACTCCTCGATAAGCGGCTCCTCTTGAACCACCTGTTCTTCTCCTGTGGGGGGGGGGGTGTGAGACAGCAAGGGTGAGCTCACACATGTTCATCGCTCAACAAGTTGTGGGGAATAATGTGGCATGAACTCACCAAAGGTGGGAGATCATGAAGTGTAAGGCTGATCAACAATAGAGGTTAAAGCTGAGCATTGCTTTTAAGTGGTTGGTCAAATTTTATTAGCAGTTACTAAGTGTAAGTGAATACCAAACCATAATAAAATAATAGAACAAAATTAATAACAGATCCCATGCAAATGCAAATGACACATTGAGTTTAGGTTCCATAATTTAATCATCGGAGAGTCCTGAGCCGCTCATGACCGTGAGCTCGGCTAGTATACCAGTTTTACACTCTGCAGAGGTTGTACCCTTTACCCACAAGTCGTGTTTCCCATGTTGCCAGGGTTAGCTAGGCCCTTAGACACTACCAAGGTGAATGGCTAGGGATCCACTACGAGGCCTTTACAAAGTTCCACTAGCTTCCGAAAACCCGCTACAGTTTATAGGAAGTTCCAATGCAGGGTTCCTGGCTGACCGCCATCGCAGCAAAATCAACCAGGGACCTCCCTACACTGACCACTCCCCTACTGCCCTTGCCCCTTTCGGGTAAGGTAGTCTTCCACTAGCTTTCCTAATTAGTCAGCCAAGGGGTCCCATTCCTCCCTTGTGGTGGCACGTGGTTCTCAAGTTAAGCTCCATGTTCCAATTAACAATAACATAATGATCTTGACATGAACATAAATAGAATAACAAAATAACTGGAACATGGATATAATGAAATATTAACCCAAAAACCACGTAAAGCAATAGCATAACTACCCATATGATTCAGGGGTAAACAAGGAGAAATGGATAAACAGACTAGGGTGACCTATTGGGTCCCATCAAAATTAAACCTATGCATGGTAAATGATTATAAAGAACATTATTGGGTAATAAAAGTGAATCAAGGGCACAACTTGCCTGGCACTTGAGATTCCAGGTACCAACTTGCTATTCAGATGACACGTGTCCTCGCGCTAGTCATAGCAATACAAACATGGTATAAACATCACACCAAACATAATAATACACTGTATAAAAATAATCTACATGAAGCTACGGGACTAACGCAACTGGAACGAGTCAAATCGGAGTTAAAACGAAGGAGTTATGAATTTCTAAGGATTTTATGTATTTGGTATAAGATTAGTTAGGGAATAAATTTTATTATTGTTTGTATGTCAAAACAGAGACACTAGGTGACAGGCAATATTATTACAAAATAAATGTCACTGGAATAAATTAAATTGGAGCTAGGATGGATTAAATATGAATTTCCCAAGTTTATTGATTTATTTGTGTACTAAAAATTAATTTCTATAAGTATTTACCTAATTTCTTTGTTCTCTGGACCGAGCACTAAATACAGAGAACCACGGGGGGTCAAACTATAAAATTTCTAAGACTCAGTGAACAGTCGAGACAAGACGGCGGGTTGATTCTTATATTTATCAGGGTCTCTTTAACAAAACGTATCCGCGAAGGGGTATCCACAGATATGAGCCACACGATTCAAAACGGACGACCAGGATTAGATCTGCACTTTGTCCCAACCGGTATGGGCACTCGACCACACATCGAACGATCAACGGCCCACGCGACGCCAACGCTCTTATCCGCGCCGAACCGCACGATTTCAATCCGAAGGCTCGTGTTTTATCGCCATGTGATCAAATCTCCACCGTACATTAATCGATGAACGACACCCACTCATCTCCTCCCTAGCTGAACACTACGGCGTCGCAGGCCATACCCACGGCGGAGCTTCGCCGGGTCAGCGCTCCCAACACCCCGGAGTACGATTCCTAGCGCTAATACGTCGAACACGCTCTACAAAGCATACTGAAATGGTTACAGGGGGCTTACAGGGTATAATGGCTCTGGCGCGGCTGTTCGACGGCGATCCGCGAGCTTGAGGCAGAGCTCTGGTTCGGCGAGCGATTCACCGCACCCCGGCAGTCCCTAGCGCGATTACTCCCGTCCACAACTACCAGCGAACCTCCGTGACTTGATTCTAGCCTCCAATTTGCAAGCACCGGTGGGGTCCCATGGTGGCGGCCGCCCAGACCAACGCGCACGGCGCGGCACACACAACGAACGGCGAAGCGGGTATGCGCACAGCGGCACCAAATCTGATCCCGAGGATCACCCGCCACAACGCGCCGGTCACGGATAGCAGCGGCGACCGACGGCGACATCTAAGCCTAGCGGCGGCGGAATCTCTCTCGAGTCCACCCACGGTGCGGTCAGTACACAGGAAGGCTTAGCTGGTCGAGACGACACCCAAGGAAAGGCCGATAGATATATATCCACCAGGAGACGATGCGGTTGATTGGAGTACGGGGTTCATGGCGGGATTCACGGCTAGAAGTCGCAACCACCCGAGGAAGACCCGATCGGGATTCTTGGCCATCACCAGTGGACACCACGCGACATCTCAGGTCCAGCCGCGCATGGCGGCGGTCACTGCAACGAACAGAGTTCGCGATCCGCCCGGGGAAGACCTACAGGACGGACTACCATGTGGGCCCGACGGTCAACGATCCGAGACGTGGGCACGCTTCGATTTGTGGAGGCGCCAACACCCGTTATCCCCAAGCGGCGACCCAGACCACGCAGGCCGCACAAATTTTACCACAGCCAACCATGGTTTCGATTTAGCCAGTATGGTGGGGAAGAAGGCCATCTGACGGGGTGGCCCCACCACCAGTGAGAAGGGAGCGCAGAGAGGTGGAAACATGGGCTGCGCGGGAGGGAAACCGAGTTGGGCCAGCCAGATTCGGCCCAGTCGAGATCCTAAGCTTTTCTCTTTTTTTTGTTTTGTTTTCTCCCTTTTCAGATTTAGATTTCAAGTTTGAATCTATTTTTGTGGGAAATTCAAACTCAGGTTAATTTTCTATATTTACATGACAACATAAACTAAATTTTTGTTCATTTATATTTTCATTTTATACTGTTTGTATAGTGTTTTCTTCTCTTTTTCTTAATTCTAGGATTTTCCTTTGGAATTTAAATTCCACCTTGGATTTTAATATATTTCTTTTTACATTATTTTTATATTGTCATAAAATGCACACAAAATAAAAAATCTCAGCATGATGCAATGATTTAGTGGCATATATTTTATAATTATCTATTTTAAAATATGGTGTTCACATGTGATGGCACAAAAAGTTCAAACTCCCACAGATAAAGTGAACTTGTTTCTCCCTTTGATATTAGCTCTTGCAATTTACCAATTGGGTATTACAAAGTGTAGTCTGGGTACACGAAGCCGATAACGTCGAAAACTCTATTCAGCATTTTCTTGCCTCACCCTCCGAAGGCTAAGGTCATGGCATCATCTTCGGCTCTCGTGTACGCCCCAAGCAACTCATCGCTAGTCACCTCAACATAGATCACCCAATCATCATTCAGCTCGTCAAACTGGTCTCTATATCTGAAGGTGTATTTCAAGTAAACCAAACCACCTTGACTAGACCTGGCAGCAGTCTCCTTCGGCATCTCCCTGTCATTCACAAGAGACCACACTCTGTAGGCTATGTGCTCCTGAACTACCAATGAAGGCGCAAACATTGTTGAAAGCCTTCTGGCATGCTTTGATATCATTCCCAAGCGCAGTAGCCGGCCTTCTGAGGACGAAGCAAGACTAGATAGGGTGTTGGATAATCCCCTTTATGTCCTCCCTCTCAACTAAATTATTCTTAACATAAAACCATTCCTCCATCCAGGCCCGGGCCACCTTTTTCGAAATGTTGGAACTAGGTAACTTACATCAGAACAAGGAACGAAGCCATAACAACCGAAATTGTTGTGATATTGCTCCTTGCCAGTGGCCTTCGTCTCGTACAGTAGCTCGTGCATGTTACTGAAGCACTTTGCGCTTCGTTCTAGCCCTTGGCTTCTCACGGCCCAAACAAAAATACCCATCCTGATTATAGCTTCGGGGGTAATCTGATGAACAAAGATCTCAAATGTCTTCAATACTTCAACCAGAAATTTGCTCTATGGGAACCGAAGACCTGCCTTCATGAAGCTCCTGTAAACAACAACTTCATCTTCCTCGGGTGCAGGGGCGGCGCTGTCCCCCCCCCCCCAAACTCTCACAATAGACATGTCACGAAAATATCTTCCCTTCATGGCATCAATCTGACTCTGTTTAAAGATAGTATGACTTGGCCGCCAGTGTCGATCTTCGGCATCTTCGTTCCCACTTTCCATATCAAAGTTCTCGATATTATCAGAATCCTCAGACAACCTAGCTAATATTTCATTCGTAATATTTTCTGTGTTTGTTTTTTCCATAGCTTCGTAAAACCCAGCTAGAGCAGGGTCCGTAACCTTCTTCTCCTCAGACATCTTCTTCTCTTCAGACATCTAACGAGCACTTGTGTAAATGATGAAGCTCACAAAATAAGCGAGATCTGACAGCAAGAAATTTCAAGCTTGAAACAATAGCACAAGCAATTCAAAGGCGCAACAAATGCTATCGCTGAAGGTTCCTATTTATATGCCTAGTGCATTGCAACTTGGCGGGCCCATTTGTCATTGACTTTCGCTATTCTAGCGAAGGGAAGGTGTTTTTTCGGACCTTCGGCTAAAGGCCTTCATTCATGTCGCAGTCTAAATTTGTTAGACGCAAAAACAAATTAATACTACGAGGGGCTACTGTTGGGGGCCTTCCTCTTCCAAAGGTCCTCAAAAACATAGCTAACATGTTTTCCAGTATAGTATACTATCACAGAAAGCTTCGGTTTTTAGATGAAGGTGTGCATGGTATGAAAGGCGCGATCTGAAGGAAGGATGAACCAGCTCCGAAGCTGCGGCTGGAGAAGCTTCGGCTTAGCACAAGGACGGTGGTGGAGGATGAAACCGACCTAAAGGGGAAAAGACTGCTTAATCCTCGACAGTTTGCCTTTTGGCTAACAGTAAACGTTAGGGACATGAATGTAATTTTGCCCAGGTTGCGTCCTGTGCCTATAAATAGATGAATAGTAACACCATACTGTTCACGCTGACTTGTAATCACTCACGCGTCACTCCTGCTTTTTCACCTTCTGTCAAGCCGAAGGTACAAATGTAATTTAAATATCGTTGATGTTTGCTCATGTTTATATAATAATAATATGAATAGTCTAATGATTTGAAATGTTTATTCATATTCCCTTCACGTTTCATATGCCTTTATTTACATCCTTGCTTATTGAGATGATGAAGGTATGTCCTTCATGACCTTCGTCTGAAGATCATTATATCCTAATGGAGATAATGCTTCGAAGGATAAAGGTCTTTAACCTTTAACACGTGTTGCCTTGTTCTTGATTTATAACATTTGAGAACAAGTGACCAACACCCATCATGCTGCAGTTCGTCAACATTTTCACTAAGGGGCTGCGTCGAGTGTCTTCGCTGAATTTCGATCCAGTCTCAACTTCTGTACATGATAGAGTTGAGACTGCAGGGGTGTTAGAGTACCTGCCTAGGATTTTGGGGTTAGCCCCTTGTAATTATTGTCACACCCTTGTGTAATGGGCTAGCCTCAACATCTATCAATATATATATATATATGAGTCTCTACTCTAGTTAGTGTTAGGGTTTCCCATTCCAACTGTCTAAGTAGCACTCCTCGTGGGAGCGAATTTCAGACTGTGATAAAAAATATCTCATCTATTCCACGCTAAATTTCAGACTGTGATAAAAAATATCTCGTCTATCTCACGCTAAAGTACAGGTTTAAGGCCTGGTCACGGTGCCAGCCGATGTCACATGGGCCAGAGTGCCAAGGTCTGAGTTCTCATATTTACTGGCGTGAGTGTCAGTACACCCATCCACACATGCAGTAGCACATTGCCATATACCAGTCGTGCTAGCAATTGTATAAAGAGAACAATACAAAGTAGAGGGTTTAATTTTTCTAAATATATAGCTACACAGAAACTTTTGCAACATTAAACTGTCATATTTCATGATTGGAGATCCTATTCAGACAAACACTTGAGCAGATTTGCAAGATCTAAAGAGACAATGGCATGGCTAGCCAATCATATATTTTATGCACCAGCTTGTTCAGAAGAAGCTCAATTGAAGAGCACAGATCCTTTCAGTGTAACCTAATCATCCTTAGATACAACCTTTGTATGATCTTTTACATTACTCTTTGCTTTATGCTTCAGCATATTTAACTCCATGGCACTTAATCGTCTAGAGCGGAAATTAGAATGTTAGGGATACCAGTAGCACATTAGACTCGCTTATATGCTGGTAGCATAAGCATGCCTCAGCTGGACTCTAGCATTTTTTAACCTAATTAATACAGTGAAAGAACACAAAGCTTTGGAGATAAAGCAATAGACACCAAAAATTAAAGACAATGGTAGCATGGTATAAAAGATCCAACAGAAAGAACGACACCACAAAGCCAACATTATCATTATGCCCCTTTTGTTTTGGCAAACAACTTCAAGATAACAGAAATGCATATACCATATATAACTTATAACATAACTTACCTAGTAAACAGTATCTACATATCCTAAATCACACAGCAAAAATAATTCACTCAGCTCAGTAATTAATTCAGGACGTTTAATCTTAAACTCACCCTTGGTGCTCGCTAGCCAAAGCTTCAAGATAATGATGTGGAGCCGCACCTCTGATAGAAAATGTCATTGTCAAGCTTTTTTAAATTTAATTAGGTTTATGAACAACCGTAATATTTGTTACCACCAAATAAGTTTGTTAGAATCTAATTAGATTTAATATATATTTCACTCTAGGTGAGACAATTTAACACAAAGCTAACTAAGTTCACAGAGTGCATAAGGTGACAACAGTACTGTATATATAATTGAATTAGTTAAAAGTCTTACGAACTACAAGCACTAAATTGGAAGAGTGAAATTAAGAGATAATGAAGGATAACCACATCTTTACCAGTTTGCTCTGCAGAGATATGAAGGATAATCACCTTTATGTGTGGTGATTTGCTCGAAGCTGAAAATGACATATCAGAAGCAAAGTAACCTTGATTCCACCCTTCTCCTTAGCAGCAACCTGACCCTTGAAAAGAGCAGTCAATGATTTGCGTCCAACACAGACAACAACAATATCAGCTTCATGTACTGTCCCATCCTTCAGTCTAACTCCAGTGACATGTAAGAAAGAAACAAATTAAATCAAGTAAACCTTTGGATCTACAGTTAGAAATGATATTTATTTACTATAATTTGTGTGGAAGTTTGTGCATGTCTGTTCTATTGGCAATGATCTTATATTCTTCTGTCCATTTAAAAAGGATGTTGATTGCTTTGCATCACCGCTGAGTGAAGCATATCAGTACCTAAGCCGTAGGAGTGTCTTAAAAGCATGTCAGTATTAAAGAAACGGTTTAAACGAGTTCACATGCTTTGTTTCGTATAACAGGGATAGCCTAAAAATCAGACACTTTTGTACACCTGACCTGCCTCTGTAGAGCATTGTTTCTTCTAGGATAAGCTGTAGGAGCGTCTTAAAAGCATGTCAGTATCAAAGATACGGTTTAAACGAGTTCCCATGTGTTGTTTCTTATAACAGGGATAGCTTAAAATCAGTGACCTTTAACATCTATACCTGATCTGCCTTTGTAGACCGTTGTTTCTGTTGTAAATTTAGAGAAATAAGTGTCATGCTTTCTACATATTTAAATAACTTAAATATTTTAATTCTGAATAAAACAAACATATAACTCAAATAAATGTCATATGTTCTAGAACATGTAAACATGTAAAATAGCTGTTCAGGTCCATTTCATAATTAAACATAGCTTGCAGATGAAGAAGACAGATTAAACAAATAAACATAATTGTTTATCTTAAACTATTGCTCTCAAAATAGCGGGTTGCTGTAATAAACAGCCATCTAACGCTAAAAGGTGATCAAAGATCCTCGACTAACGTGACAGTCCTATCTTACCAAATCAGGGTTTTAGATCAGATGTAATAAGCCTAATAATCAAATGTAAATACTAATAGTAAGGAGCTGTGTACTAAATAAAATAACAGAATTTAACACAGGTAAACAGCCTCAATAAAGAGAGATTTAATTAGGCACAAATAATATCAATGCTAAAAATGATAATACACTAAAACTCAGACTGTCACGTTGTCTCACTACACCGCTATCATCATCGAGCACACAAATCCGCCCACAACAGTGCAATCACACCCAAGTATTTAATACTAGCAGATTGCACAGAATTAAACAGTAAATAAAGTGAGGCAACGAATAACTCACAGCACGTAGATTGTCTACGTGGGAAGATCAGCTCAGCGAACACGAAGTTCTGTCCCAGAAAACCAATTCTGCCGCCCACGTCTGGGCCTGCACGGCGGGAGGTTCACGGAGATACTAGAGCGCCGTCGAAGCCAAGGGAGACGTCCACAGCACCAGCCCAAGAAGAGGAACACCGCGCAGAGGGAGCCCAAGCACCAGGCCACGGTGGACAATAATCAGACGAACACGGCACCACACAGGCACACAAGTGAAGCAAGGAGCACGGGTAAATCTCACTGCACAAGATCAGCACCACCTCTATCTTTTCCACCGGCGAGATGAAAACAAGAATCGTTAGAGACTAATTGGATCAGGTGACTGAAACAGCAAGCAGAGAAGAGTAGCCGTGTTCCTCCAGGGGATTAGCACCCATGCTTTTAAAGAGACGAGAAGGGAAGAGAAGACCAACTAATTTGCGAGCATCTCGGATGGAGTAGCGCGAGCATCTAGGACGCATGGGCAGCGCCAAACTTGGCCTCCCTTCAACCGCCACCTCCGCTCAGCCTCTGTCTCTCATCTCCCTCTGTGTGTCTCGTTCTTTTCTTTGGCACTGTGGTGCCCTAGCTAACCTCCCAGCCGGCTGGGCTGCTCGGCCTATTGGGCCTTGAAGTGGCCCAGTCCGGCTGGCTACAAATTTTTTTTAATAAAGTAAAAACTTCAAAATGGTCAGCAATCCCCACCATTTTCACTCTTATTTTCTGATCAATGTCATTGAGCTCCCGGACTATTTATATACTACTTTTCGGCAAAGGTACTTGTTTGGTTTGAACCAAAGCCTATCCCAGTGTACTCCAACCCTGCACGAGTAAGCGGAGGACTACGCCTTGATCCACAAACCCTAGTGTGAGAATCTTCACACAAAAGGCATATAGTACTAGGCATATTATCTGCTTCTCTTACGGGGCAGGGCATTACGGTCATGCCCTTTAATATCTATTCATGAGCTCACTAGAGAGAAAACCCCATTCTGTCCCGGACTGCGACCTCACAGTCAGCTCATATAGGTGAAATCGTTAAGGAAATTATGTAGGACAACTTCCCTGCTTAAAGCATTGACTTCATTAAGAGCATATCGCTCAACCTGCCTTACAGACAGAGCACCGCGGCTCATGAGACTCTTTGTCTTTTGTGCTCTTGGTTCCACAGTGCTTCGTTTCCTGGAGTCTGTATCTCGGGATCTCTGGTCACACAGGACAGTTATCCGCAGTTGAAACCGCTAACAGGGTACGAGTCTCATTCCCATGCACGCTGCTTGGATTGGCTTTTGAGCCAGTCCTTTAGTGAAAGGATCAGCAAGGTTCCTTTCAGACTTGATGTAATCTACGGTTATTACACCCGTCTCTCTAGCATGCCAACGTGAATCAAGTCGTCTTCTGATATGCCTCGAGGATTTTTTGTTGTCCTTTCTACTGTTCACTTTCAGCAACACAGACGTGTTGTCACAGTATACTAGGATAGCCGGTATCGGCTTTGCTAGCATTGGAAGGTCTGACAACAGGTCTCTCAACCATTCAGCCTCCAATGCTGCTGAATCAAGTGCAACTAATTTAGCCTCCTTGGTGAAACGTGTCGACACTGATTGTTTAGATGATCTCCATGACACGGCCCCACCAGCTAAAGTGAACACATAGCCACTTGTAGACTTCATTTGATCCGAGTCAGAGATCCAGTTTGCATCACTGAATCCTTCAAGTACTGACGGAAATCTGGTATATTTAATACCAAGATTTATCGCTCCCTTCAAATACTGAAGCACTATGTATAAGGCTACCCAGTGTCTATCTCCTGGATTGGCCGAATAACGAGCCAGTCTGCATACTGCATATGAGATATCTGGTCTAGTTGCACTGCTGAGGTACATGAGAGATCTGATGATCTGCGAATATAGTAGGTGGTTCACAGGCTCGCTTTCATGTTTACTGAGCGTGTAGGATGGATCATAGGGCGTGGTGACTGGTTTACAGTCCATATGTCCAAAGCGAGTCAGGACTTTTTCCACATAATGGGATTGTGACAAAGTAATCCCATCCTCACCCTTTATCAGCTTGATGTTCAGTATAACATCAGCTTCACCCAAGTCCTTCATATCAAAGTTCTTGGAGAGGAATACTTTTGTCTCCATGATAGCCTCCAAATCGGTCCCAAATATCAATATGTCATCAACGTATAAACACATGATGACACCTTTGCCCCCAGAGAAGCGATAATACACACACTTGTCGGCTTCGTTTACACAAAACCCAGCAGTGGTCAGAGTATTATTAAACTTCTCATGCCATTGTCTGGGAGCTTGTTTAAGACCGTATAAGGATTTAATCAAGCGACACACTTTGCTCTCTTGTCCTTTAACCACAAATCCTTCTAGTTGCCGCATATAAATTTCCTCTTCCAGCTTTCCATTTAGGAATATTGTTTTTACGTCCATCTGATGAACAAGAAGTTTATAAGCAGCTGCCAAAGCTAAAAGCACACGGATTGTGGGCAATCGAGCCACCGGAGAATAAGTATCAAAATAATCCTCCTCTTTCTTTTGAGTAAAACCCTTAGCCACAAGACGGGCCTTGTACTTTTCAATAGTACCATCGGGTCTCCTCTTCCTCCTAAAGATCCATTTGCAGCCTACAGGCTTGCAACCAGCTGGGAGATCAGTTATCTCCCAAGTTCCGTTTGAGATGATTGAATCCATCTCGCTACGGACAGCCTCCCTCTAGTACTCTGCATCCGGAGATGTATATGCCTCTGTGAGGGAGCGTGGTTCTTCATCCACTAGATAAATAATATAATCATCACCTAGAAACTTTTCAGTCCTTTGTCTCTTACTCCTCTTTAACTCCAAATCTGGAGTCTGGTCATTGACACTCGAGGGCAGAGAATATGTTCGAGATGGACCATCTGGGGCTACTACTTCCTTATCCCGCATAGGGAAGATGCTCTCAAAGAATGTCACATCCCGAGATTCCATTATGACATTTACAGCGACTTCGCTCATCTCGGAATGGACCACTAGAAATCTATAAGTTGCACTGTTATGTGCATAACCCAGGAAGACACAGTCTACGGTCTTAGGGCCTAGCTTTCTCTTCTTCGGCAACGGGACATTCACCTTTGCAAGGCAACCCCAAGTCCGAAGATGTGAAAGATCTGGCTTCCTTCCTTTAAATCCTTCATAGGGCGTGGCCTCACGGTTGCGAGGCGGCACCCTGTTCAGGACATAGCACACGGTGAGTACTACCTCGCCCCACCAGATGTCAGGCATCCCTGAACTTTGCAACACAGCATTAGCTAAGTCACACACCATTCGGTTCTTCCTTTCAGCTACCCCATTTGACTGAGGTGAATATGGAGCGGTGGTTTCATGAATGATTCCACACTCTTTGCAGTACTCATCAAAAAGGTTGGAAAGGTATTCACCTCCTCTATCAGACCGCAGCCTTTTAATTTTCTTTTCTAACTGGTTTTCAACTTCAGTCTTATAAATCTTAAAGTGTTCTAGTGCCTCATATTTAGTTCTGAGTAAGTAAATATAACAGAACCTGGTAGCATCATCTATCAAGGTAAGAAAGTATCTTTTACCGCCTTTTGTGATTATACCATTCATCTCACAGATATCTGAGTGAATTAATTCTAAAGGAGTGGTACTTCTGCCTTCAACCGTATGAAACGGTTTTCTAGGCTGCTTAGCTTGCACACAAATACCACATTTTACACCTTTAACATGTTTATATTCAGGAATTAAAGACATGTCACTTAATCTCTTAATGGCCTCAAAATTCACATGACACAAACGAGAATGCCATATATTATTAATGGAATCGTTATTACAGACCACATTAACATGGTAAGAAGAATGATTGTTCAAAACAGAAAGACAAAACAAACCGCCTGACTCATATGACTTTCCAACAAAAGTACCAAACTTAGACATGACCACTTTATTAGACTCAAACACTAATTTGAGACCCTGTCGACATAGCAGCGACACTGATATGAGGTTCCGGCTCATCGATGGCACATAGAGTACGTTCTTCAGCACGAGCGTCTTTCCTGAAGTCAACTTTAGGTAGACCTATCCAGTACCTCGAACTGCTGCTGAACACCATTTCCCATCAAGACTGGTGCGCTGCTGTATCCCTGGAATGAAGAGAACATGGCTCAATCAGCACAAATATGAACAGTAGCACCGGAATCCATCCACCAATCATCTGATGGACTTGCCATAAAGGCCTGAGGTGCATACCCTAGGGTGGAGTTAACCACCACGTTCCCTTCTTTGCGCTGAGGTGGAGGACCTTTTCCCTTCCTAAGTTTGCACCTCCGAGCTGTATGCCCGGAGACACCACAAACGTAGCAGATAAAGTCCTCCTTTTTCTTCTTCATCTTTTTGGACTTAGGTTGGTTCAGATTCTTCTATGGAGAGTTCTTCTTCTTCTTCTGGAATTTTCTATCTCCACCCTTCTCAACAACGTGAGCCTGAAGTTGCTGGGATGGCTTGTTACTGGACCTTGCACGCTCTTCCACATTTATTGCAGCTGACAACTCAGTGAGAGTCATTTGCTTCTTCATGTGGCGGCATGAAGTCACAAAGTCTCGCCAAGAAGGCGGGAGCTTTGCCAGTATTGCATTCACCTGAAAACTGTCTGGTAGGACGCAGCCTTATTGGACCAAGTCCCTAACAAGGAGTTGAATCTCCTGTAGCTGCTACATAACAGACCTTCCCTCAGCCATTTTATAGTTGAGGTAGTTTTTCGTTGTGAATGACTCATTGCCATTGTCAACTTCAGAGAACTCGTTATCAAGTTCAGTCCATAGACCCTTAGCAGAGGTAAAACCAGAGTACACGTCAAATAAGTGGTTTGACAAGACGTTCAGCAGACGAGACAAGCATGCCTCATTGGCTTTGTCCCACTTAGCCTTCAATGCTAGTGCGGCGGCCTTCGCTGCATCATTAGCATTATCTGATGCAGCCTCGGGAACAGTCGACGTCACTACCCAAAATAATTTTAGGTCAGTGAGCCACATGCGAGTCTTAATCTGCGAGTGCTTAAAGCTAGCGCCGTCGAACGCTTCAGGCTTAATGACATCAGAACTGTAGGCCATAATAGGAATTGGTTTTCTGGATTGTTATAAATTTAGAGAAATAAGTGACATGCTTTCTACATATTTAAATAACTTAAATATTCTAATTCTGAATAAAACAAGCATATAACTCAGATAAATGCCATATGTTATTATTGCAGCAATGAACAATAGCAATTCTAGAACATGTAAACATGTAAAATAGCTGCTCAGGTCCATTTCATAATTAAACATAGCTTGTAGATGAAGAAGACAGATTAAACAAATAAACATAATTGTTTATCTTAAACTATTGCTCTCAAAATAGCAGGTTGCTGTAATAAACAGCCCTCCAACGCTAAAAGGTGATCAGAGATCCTCGACTAACGTGACAGTCCTATCTTACCAAATCAGGGTTTTAGATCAGATGTAATAAGCCTAATAATCAAATGTAAATACTAATAGTAAGGAGCTGTGTACTAAATAAAATAACAGAATTTAACACAGGTAAACAGCCTCAACAAAGAGAGATTTAATTAGGCACAAATAATATCAATGCTGGAAATGATAATACACTAAAACCCAGACTGTCACGTTGTCTCACTACACCGCTATCATCATCGAGCACACAAATCCGCCCACAACAGTGTAATCACACCCAAGTATTTAATACTAGCAGACTGCACAAAATTAAACAGTAAATAAAGTGAGGCAACGAATAACTCACATCACGTAGATTGTCTACGTGGGAAGATCAGCTCAGCGAACACGAAGTTCTGTCCCAGAAAACCAATTCCGCCGCCCACGTCCGGGCCTGCACGGCGGGAGGTTCACGGAGATACTAGAGCCGCTGTCGAAGCCAAGGGAGACGTCCACGGCACCAGCCCAAGAAGAGGAACACCGCACAGAGGGAGCCCAAGCACCAGGCCACGGCCCACGGTGGACAATAATCAGACGAAAACGGCACCACACAGGCACACAAGTGAAGCAAGGAGCACGGGTAAATCTCACTGCACAAGATCAGCACCACCTCTATCTTTTCCACCAGCGAGATGAAAACAACAATCGCTAGAGACTAATTGGGTCAGGTGACTGAAACAGCAAGCAGAGAAGAGTAGACGTGTTCCTCCAGGGGATTAGCACCCATGCTTTTAAAGAGACGAGAAGGGAAGAGAAGACCAACTGATTTGCGAGCATCTTGGATGGAGTAGCGCGAGCATCTAGGACGCATGGGCAGCGCCAAACTCGGCCTCCCTTCAACTGCCGCCGCCGCTCAGCCTTTGTCTCTCATCTCCCTCTATGCGTCTCGTTCTTTTCTTTGGCACCGTGGTGCCCTAGCTAACCTCCCAGCCGGCTGGGCTGCTCGGCCTATTGGGCCTTGAAGTGGCCCAGTCCGGCTAGCTACAAATTTTTTTATAAAGTAAAAACTTCAAAATGGTCAGCAGTTTCTTCTAGTATAATGATCTTAGTGAAGTGTTTTGCGAAAAAAGAGGGGGAGGGGATAATTCTGTTAAGAATCTGTATTGATAGCCTACCCTGGTTTGAGGCCTTGGGAGTCCAGGTGTGTTCCCAACACAACAAGATCATCTTGGTTACGTCTAGGCGCTAAGGCATGTTATAAATTGTGACTAGCAGTTAACCCATATAGGTATATTTTTCTAAGATGTTCTGTATGACATCTTTTTTGTTTCACAAAGTCACTTAGAACATATTAAGGTGTAAACACCAACCTACCTTACAGTAAGGAAAGATATGCATCTGAAATGAGCCTTATTAAGGGTCTTTCTTCTTAGTCTGTCACTAGCTTGTTTTACCATTCTAATTCACGGGATCTCCGATCACATAGAATATATTACCACTATGATAAACCTTAGGTGGGTCTCAGGCCCATTTCACTTGATGCACTATCTATCACACTATGTGATAGCCCCTTACAAAAAATGTTATCTCATCCTAGGTACATCCTAGAGGCCTTAATAGTGGCCTAAGGATGCCCGAGGCTTGATAATTCTAGACCACTAAAACACTTGAAAACAGTGAGCTATAGCTCATGACACATTGTGAAAACATGAAAAATCTATCCATGAGCATTGAATGTCAAAAATCTACACTAGAGAGTTGGACCAAGAAAAATGACAAGTTGTTTGCCTAGATTGACATGTTTGACATGCCAGAACAAAAACATATGAATCACAAAACCAAAACATAAAAAAACACCCCTAGTATTTGAGCTCCTTGTGGTGTTGTAAATCCAAAGAACTTATTGCTTGCGAGTTGAAACTGGTTATAAATTTGTTGTCTCATATCCTAAGTACGTCTAAACCTTCATAGTGATTTAAGAATGTTCAGGACCCAAAAGTTCTAGGTCCCCTAAAACACATGAAGCCAGTAAGCTATAGCTCACAGAAATGGTGAAAACATGAAAATCGGTTTGAGAGCATCAGATATCAAATATCTACACTAGAAAGAAGACCCAAAAAACTCGTTGTTGCATAGCTGCACCAAAATTGGTTGCAATCTCATCGACATGTGTCTCACTTGTCCAAAACCACTCTAGGCCCTGAATGTGGGGCCTGCACATCACGCTCATGCTTCTGGATTTGATATTTGACACCTAATTCATATATCTTTCAAGATTTGACATCCCTATCACAATGATATGTGGGGTCATTTAGTTATTGACATGTAACTAGGGTGTCAAATCTGGAAGGCATGTGAATTAGGTGTCAAATATTAAAATTGGGAAAAGTCCAAATTACTACTCTCACTTATGGATAATGTTCATGTAACCTCTAAAATAATTTTAGTTCATTTTATCTATCCACTCCTTTTTAGATGGTTCAATTTACCCCTTAACAATTTTTTATTTCTTTATGTACAAACTGAGTTTTTAGTTCAAATTTTGTTGGCATAACTAATAGCATAATTTAGCCTTAAAATATATTATAATTTTTTATAATTATTTTGATAGATTAGATATCGGATAATAATTTTAATGATATAGAACTAAATATAAAATAATGATGAAAAATTGTTAGAATATTTTCTAACATAAATTACGATGTCCTTAGTCACCTTAGAAATATGAACATAAAATTCAACTTGTATATAGACAAACAAAAAAGACAAATCTCTTCCTAATAAAATTTGACTTTTTCGTTTTTTCATTTACAAGTTGAATTTGAAGTTCATATCTTCTAAGGTTATTGAGGATATCACAATTTGATATTTAGTTTTGTACTATTAAAATTATCTTAGTTGATTCCTAACCTATCAAAATAATTTTAAGTTATATTATTATATAGATTTACATGTTACTTTTCTAATATACAATTTATAATACATTTTTCTATTTGATTCTCTATAACGTAAATTTAATGTATAATTATCTCTGTCAAATGATTTAAAATAATATATAAATATATTACATAGATAAATATATTAATTTAATTAGTTTTATCTAAATTATAATTATTAGAATGAAATTGGATTTCAACAAAACAAACTGACCGTAGTGGTTTTATAAACATCGTGGAAGGGAGTAATTTGCTTCGTCCAAAAAAAATTCTCCAACTCGTCACTTCGCTTCCCCACTTCTCCATTCCATTGCGGTTCTGCGAACCCCTACCTCCCTGTGGTGCTTGGCCATGGCGGACTACCACTTCGTGTATAAGGACGTGGAGGGGGCGAGCACAGAGTGGGACGACATCCAGCGCCGCCTCGGGAACTTGCCCCCGAAGCCGGAGCCCTTCAAGCCGCCGCCCTTCGCCCCGAAGGTTGACGCCGACGAGCAGCCCAAGTCCAAGGAATGGCTTGACGTGCGCGAGCCCGAAGAGCTCGAGGAACTAGAGGACGATCTGGATGACGACCGCTTCCTCGAGAAGTACAGGTAGCCCTTCTCCACAGGCTCGATCCGGTCTGCGGTCTGATTGCTGATCCGTTATGCTGTCTTTTCCCCGTCCGTTATTGGATGCATCTTAGGAAGCTCAAGTGCCTACCGCGTTTGATTGATCTGACCTGACTAGAGTGGCTGATTGGTATAATTCGTGTTCTCCTGATAGTAATCCGATATCTTTTTATGGTTGATCCGGATTCCTCGCAGTAGTTCCGGGCTTTGGATTACTCAATGCGTTTTGCGATTTTTTTGGTACAGCTGCGAATTGATTGTGACGATTTGATGTAATTCGATGCCCCTGCAGGAAGATGAGGCTCGCAGAGCTGAGGGAAGCCGCAAAAGCCGCGCGATTTGGTACTATACTTCCCATCACTGGCTCCGACTTCGTGCGGGAGGTGTCGCAGGCACAATCAGATGTTTGGGTTGTGGTCTTCCTCTACAAGGATGGGTAACTCTTCATTCAGTTCACTGCATCCTATCCATGATTATGCATGGGAGAACAATTATATCATTTATTTTGTATGAATCGACCAAACAGCTATGGGACCAGACTGAACTAAATTCAGACTTTTAGTGCACTTTATTTAGTTGTGTTGGAATTTGTTATAGATGCTTTCTTAGGCAAGCATTATCATAGGAAGAAAGGGGGCCAGCGCAGCTAGGATTTGGGCCCAGGTGCGCAGCTAGAAGATAAGGGTCGGGAGACTTTTTAGCTGTTCAGTTAAAGAGATAGATTAGATCTCCTATTTTATAGCAGATAATTGTTATCCTGTTGGGTGGTGCGGCAGTCCCAGTCTATAAGGGAATTTGTCTTATTAGTTTGTATTAGGTATTGAAGGAATAAAGATCTCCAGGCTGGGAGATTACCTTCGGTCATCCTGGCTGATCATCACAGCCAGGCCGGCGACAGTGATCGCCCTCCTCCCTACGCCTTGCGATCGCTCTCCTGTTCCTCTCATCCACTTGTCTCTCCCCTGCGTACTCCTAAGAGAAGAAGTAGACTACATCAGATTTCTATAGAAAGTTGCCTGAAAAGACTAGGTGACTATGAAATTTTGACTATGGTTGCCTGGATATAGGAATTCTGATATTTGTGCTGTGCATTGTAGGCTCGTAGGCAGACATTTCATCGCTATGAAATAGGTCCCAGCAGTTCGTACCTTTGATATATATGATCTGTGGACATGCTTTCTTTTTTCTTCTCGAACATGCCGTTTCATTGATAGATAGAAAAAATGGTCCGATTACAAAACAAATTCATGGCTGGGCCTGCCCTTCTTTTTGTCCAACACTTTAAGCTGTAATGTAACTAGTCACACTGCAGTTTTTCAGCATGGAAGATCTTTCATGAAATTATTGCTCTTTTTTTTGTATGATGTTTTATTGTTTCCATGTTGTGCTTGCATCAAAATTGTACAGAAAGAATATCTGAATTCATTGGAGTGTAATGAGCTCCCTGATCTGATGCGTGAAACATGATGTTCTTTAGTAAATTGTGGTGCTTATCGAATTCTATAAATCTGATGATAGGATACCTGAATGTGGATTGCTTCAGAATTGTTTGGAAGAATTGGCTACTAGGTATCCAGCGACGAAGTTTGTTAAAATTATCTCCACAGACTGCATCCCCAACTACCCAGATAGGAATGTTCCTACAATACTGGTGTATAACAACAGTGCTGTCAAAGGGACTTATGTTGGTTTGCAGAAGTTTGGTGGAAAGAGATGCACACCTGAATGTAAGTTACTACTAATATACTGCAAATTAATATTCAGTATCTGCTTTTCCTGTTAGTTGATTGATTCCAGTTGCTCCAATTTTATGTGCTGTTCATTGATCTTTTTTGAGCTCACACCTGTAATTTTGTGAATGGCATATTGGCATATGCCATTTAGCACCCACAATCCGCTTTCTTTTGGATATACCACTTGAACTTCCTTAACTAAAGAAAAAATATTTTGACCTTCAGCTGACAATTTTTTTTTAAAAAACAATATTAGACAATTCATTATGACCTGCATGCCTCAATGCATACACTCCCCAGATCCAGTTTTGATTCTTCTGCGCTATTTCATGTGCCAAATTTTTCTATGGAGTTTGTCTAAAATGGCAACATGCTGGTTCCCAGTTATACATTGGTCTTAGGCTCTTAGCATATCATTGATCCTTTTGTGTAATAAGAAATTAGGGAATCTACTTTCACATTTAGATTACACTAAATTTATGGAAGCTTTCCTTTACCTCAACATCGTCCCAGAAATTCTTTTCCCAGCGATATACATGGGTTTCGTCTATATGCGCTAAGTCACTGTTATGTTCCTTTCAGCTGTTGCGTTAGCCCTTTGCCAGTCAGACCCGGTACTGAATGATGGGCATGGTGGCAGCGATTCATCTCGGGGCAATGTCTTCGAAGGTGTTCGCAGGAAGTTCATAGAGAAGGTTGTGGCCCAGCATGAAGAGCGGGAAGAAGAGGACAGTGACTAAGCTTATACTTGTGTTTGTTTTCCGCAGCTGGCGGATCCAATTTGGTTCCAATGTTTACTGATCTTATGTGATTTTTGTGGGTGAAATTTGCCAGAGTTTTCTGATACCTGGCTGTGCGGCTGAAGTTTTTGAAAGTTCACGGGTCTTATTGCCTACCTTTCGTGAAAGGGCCTCTAGCGTAATGGTTAAGGCTTCCGAGTAGCACCTCCAGGTCCTGGGTTCGATCCTCCTCGGGGGCGAATTTCTGGCTTGGTTAAAAAAATCCCCTCGCTGTGCCCCGCCCGCTCCCGGGTTACGTCCTGCGCGCCACCCTCCGGCTGGGCCGTTGCAGAGTGGGCGGTGACGGCCCGCTAGTGATGGGGGGCCAGGGTTCGGGGATTTTCTCGGCCGGGACCATGTTTCGGTCTCTTCTTAATATAATACCGGGAGGGCGGTCTTTCCCTCCCCGGTCGAGTTTTTTATTGCCTACCTTTCAGCTGTAAGATAGCTCCATTATTATATTGTTAAGAGATCAGAGATTATTAGTGCACTTGTATAATTGCATGAGAAAAAATCCAGCCAAACTTTGAATCCACAGTATTTCACTATCTTGAACATTTCTCAACACAAAACATCATGAGTCATGACTAATTTGTGTATATGCATGTTTATGATTCTTTGTGAATTAGTTAAAAGTGCAATTTGTGCTGGTGTATATATCTATAATAAAGTTTGTGTTATGGCACATTGAAATAATTTTAGTTCCAAAAACTCAACCGAACAACCGATTATCACTATCTACAAACAGTGCAAACAACAATCACCAGGAAGAGTTAGAGTGGAAAATCCTAACCCTAGGAATTAAGATAGGGTTGGGTGATGTATTAATAGACTTAGGATAGTTGCGTCAGGCCCATTACAAGGGGGCGAGAGGGGAATTACAAAGGGAAAGCCCCAAATCTTAATAGGTATTCTAACACTCCTGCAGTCGCAACTTTATCATGTACAGATGTTGAGACTGGACCGAAAGTCTAGGAATACACTCGTCGATAACTCCATGGTGAAGATGTTGGCGAACTACAGCGTGGTGGGGACGCTGAGAACCCGAACGTCACCTGCAGCGACACGCTCGCGGACAAAGTGCAGGTCGATCTCCACATGCTTCATGCGCTGATGCTGCGCGGGATTGGTGGAGAGGTAAATGGCGCTGACGTTGTCGCAGTAGATGAGGGTGGCGCGCTGAAGGGGGCTGTGGAGCTCGAGTGAAGAGAGTAGAGGGGGCCGGAGCTGTCACAGCGAGCGAGCACAACACGCGTGGGGAGGTGGCGTATGGTGAGCTCCAGGGATCGAACTTCATAGAACAGTGGTTGTCACTATTGAAGCGATGAACCGAGAGAAGGATGAGTCAGACGGGGGGCAATGAGGACGTCATTGAGGAAAACGGTCCTAGAAGAACCGATGTCTTCTACTGAGGTGACCGGGAGGGTGGATTCGTTGCCGACAATGATATAGGGAGGATAGGAGGGGCGTGGAGGATGGGAGTGAGATAACGAGCTAGCAGTAGTAGTGTGGAAGGAGGCACCAGAATCGACCACCCAATCGGTGGTGGGAGAGGGAAGTGGTGTCGAAGGTATGGTGTGCGCGGAGAGGGCTACAGGAGGTGCCCCGACATAGGAACTAGGAGGGAGGGAGATAACAAGGGTTCGATCGTAAGGGAGGCGATCACAGTGCGTGGAAAGACAAGCGGTCTAGGCACGTGACGGCCTACCTGAGGGTGGAGCTCGACGCAGTCCCGGAGAACAAGGTTCTAGGCCGGATCGAAGGACACGAAAGTGCCCCGGACAAGATGGACGTCGTAAAGGAAGACGTGCACGGTGATCCCGGCGAAACTAGGCGGAGCCAAGAAGCAGGGGGTGTTGGCAGCCAGTGCGAAGGCGGGGCCGAATATGCCAGGGGCCACGAGAGGCACCACCATTGAGGGAACAACGTCGCACACAGGAGCAGAGGCGAGCAGTAGGTGCGCTGCGCAGTAAAGAACGTGCGGACGTAGGCACGAGCAGCAAGACGACGACAATGGCTGCGGGTGCAACCAGACACGACAATGAGCAGGGACATTAGGCGCACTGAGCGGGCGTCGTGTGCTCGAAACTGTGGCACGGAGCGGCACGGCACGGCCAGGGACACACGCTGCCAAGGGCAGAGTGGAAAACCCTAACCATAGAATATGGTTGGGTGATGTATTATTAGACTTGGGATAGTTGGGCCCATTACAAGGGGGGCGAGACGGGAATTACAAAGGGAAAGCCCCAAACCCTATAGATATTCTAACAGGAATAACACGATCTATAAACATTCATACAATCTTAAGGAGACCTGGCAGATTTAGGGTATTCCCTGTTCTTCATTTGCTTTACGCCCCGTTTATATGTAGATATTGAAGTTTGAAGTTGAGAATCGGACTTAGAATTCCTAAATTCTGATGTCTGGTTCTTTGATGAATTCAAAGTTGGAATTAAAGCTCAATTTCTCAGTATTGAATTATAAATTCTTTCGCAATCCACATCTAGCATTTGTATTGGCTGAAATTACAATTCTAGTTACATCCAAACAACATATTTGCATTGTAGCTCATTTTCAATACTAGATATATTTGTTATTGGATCTAATTTTAATTTTAACATCTTCAATATTACATCCAAATTGACCTTTAGTTAATTGAGAGAAAATAAGGTAATTCGGTGTAAAGAGCTTTGATATAATATGACAAGAAAAAAGTATCATCAACTAAGGAGAAGGGCAGATCCCATATATAATAATGGAAGTAGTCTCTCCATATTTATGGAGAAAACTTGTCTTGTTTCTTCTCTATCCCCCCAAAATAAAAAAAATCACTTTTACTTATAGAGTTCAAATTTTGTCCTATAAAGGATTTGACGAAGTAAAGGATGCATTTGGTCAAAATGAGATGTAGTGCAGAATGGAATGGTTCGATGTACATGTTTGGATGGAGGATTTGAGGGGTTTTATTCTAAATTTTTGGGCCGGTTTGGAAAATCAGGTATTGAGGTGGAAATGAATAATTTTCTCCCTTATTTCCTTCCAATCCTAGGAATTTGAGTTTCTAAGTTAGCTTTTAATAGTGAAATTTTATGCTTAGATCCTATTTGGAACCTCTAAAGTTAATAGTTAGTTAGCTAACAAATTATTAGCTAGTTTAAACCAGCTAATGAATTAATTGTTAGGTGTTAGTTAACAATTAGCTAGAGGTATTTACTTGGAACCTCTACCGCTAATTTTAGCAACTAATTATTAGCTCTAGAGGTTCTAAACAAAGCCTTAGGCATGTTTGGATCTCATATACTAAACTTTAGCATGATGCTAAAGTTTAGCCCTCTTAAATAGAGAGTTATAGTTTAGCACACGAATAGTATTTGAATGCAAAGTGCTAAAGTTTAGCATATGGATATAGAGAGGCATCCATATCCATAATTAATGTGGGTGGGAGAGAGCAAGATTGAGGTGAGTAGGGTAGGAGATGTCTTTTCCTCATGCTGGCCTTTGGACCACTTTTAGCTTACTTTATGTTATCTCTAGCAACTTATCCACTATTTCGAACTACACTCTATAAACAGTGTCATCTACAGTTCTGCATCCCCTGTTTTACACTAACTGCTGGAGACAGTCTTAACACACATTAGAGAAGCTAAATTGCTAATGGGTGCTAAAGTTTAGTACTTCATTTTAAACACATTTTAGTACTTCTGTTTGGATTTTCATGTGCTCAAGTTTAGCTAAAAGTATAATACTAAATTTTAGCACCGTAAATCTAAACAATCCCTTAGTGGAACGGTTCCATTTTATTATTTATCGATGGGATGAGATGAACATGGTAACAGGTAAGCCTAGGCAAAATAATCTGAAACTGAATTAGCCAAACTAAAATAATCGTTAATAATTTCGGATCCATATTTAAAAAATCCAAAATATTTTTAGTTCTAAACCCTAGAAAATCGAATTAACAAAAAAAATGAAATATAATATAAGCTCAACATACCAATTGAACTTTACGCCTTGTCCACTGTAGCCTTCCCAAATTCTAAGTAGCACACGATCCCTTCAAATCATGTCATCCTCAAATTTAATCCTCCATCTAATCATCTATGTACTTTTGCTAAATTTTAAAATTGTGTTGTTGTGCTGTTATTTTGCTAAATTTTGGTTTGTTTGGTTAGAACAGAAACTAAACCGAACCAAAATTTTCTGTTCTACATATCCTGGGTGCATATTTCAGATCTATTTTTTCTGGAATCCAACTTTTCTAAAAAACCGAGGAACCAAAGCGAACCAAAAAACCGAATAGCTAGGCCTAGTAAAATGTAGACATTTAGGCCACTCGACCCGCCCAATCCGTCCGCCCCGTCCAAAAAGATCCGATCTGACAAGACCAATATGACGGACATGCACGGACATAATTTTTAACCTGCAACAATTAATGGGCCGGATACCCATCATAGTTTTTTTACCTAAAACCTGACCCCAACCGAAAAAATCTGACCCAAAACAAAAACCCTATTCAAGCCAAAAATAACTTGAATCGATGCATGGAATAGGGAGACACACGCTAACCTGACCTAACTCTATACTAAGCGTGAGTCGAATAAAGGTCATACCAAATAATCCAGGATACGATTTTGAATATGATTCCACCTAACGTTTGAACAGTGTAGTTACAGAGTTTATTGCTATTACAGTACTCATTTAAACAGGTTTCTCCCTTTTAGTATCTATAAATATAACTTCTTTAAAATAGTACTTATAAGTTAACTATTTCTCTAGAATAGGATTAAGTGTCATTTTACTCTTTTATTATTTTATTTTCTGCTGTGAATGGCCGAAATGTCCCTAGAGTTTTTTTTCCGGATTGTTAGTGGAACCAGATTGAAACGGGGTGTCGTCCACTCGTCCTTTCTCAGATCGAATAAAGCAGGTCTCTTTTTGTTCCAGCAGGCTTCTCTGTATACATCTTGATGCTCTGTTCGAGAAAAAAACTAGCACCTTTTGGTTTTGTTCTAGTGACATTAAAAAATTCCGAGAATGTTGGATACTGTAATCTGACCATTTTTACTAAATAATATTGTTGGGGCGAAGGCGAATACGCTACCCTTCGCTCGATGCCTTCATCTCCTCATCACTCTGACGAAGGCTACATCAATAGAACGCGTCCGAACAAGCCGAAGGCGTCGACTGACGGAGACTGGCGCGGTCCCCTTCGCCTTCGACTGTTGCAAGACGAAGGCTTTGTCGAAGTCTACGGGTCTCCCACGTCGTCACCACCCTAGGAGGCCCATACGGGATTCAGCCCACGGTAACGGGCCCCGCGGGGATAAGCGCGTTACGGGCCACGTCTGTAATAGCCTTTACCGTAATTACTGTATGTAACCTCCTCTCGTGGGAATATTCTGGGGATAAACCGGGTACTCGAGGGCATAAACGTCTTTGACAAGGGACAGACGGCCACTCAAGTGCCTATAAATACCCCCGTACAGTGCCCTCACACGAGAGATTAACGAAGCTTTTGCCATCCCTTGATAAACTTTGCAAACATTCTTTCCACTTTCCCATTGGATCAACTTGCCCAGGAGAGCCAGTTCCAACATTTGGCACCCACCGTTCGTGCTACGAAAAACAACTGAAGCGTCCCCAATCCTCTGGGACTCAAATATGATACAATTACTAGTCCAAGGAGGCTAGTAAACATATTTATACATCAGATGATTCCAGATCTGCTTAAACGAGACAAACCTATAAAGGTGGCGATCAACTTTAAGAGTTGGTCCACAACTCGGGACATATCATCAGAGTGGGGCTGAAGCAGCCCGATATACGCAGTGAAGCAATTCAGTGGTCCAACAGCCACAGGCAAGGTTGGGAACAGTCGTAACTCTTACCCAATCTCCTTTTTCTGAAAAACAACAAATAAGCAAGGGTGAGTACAAACGTACTCAGCAGCCCACCTTCACCCGCGGAATGGGGAAATCAGATATAATGCATGGAATATGTGGAGCTCAGGATATTTTGCAGAAACAGCAATATTTTATGCAGAGTTGTTTTGAAAAACATTTTGTATTTTTGCAAAGCGCATCCTCTCCAAAAGAAGCAGGAAGTTTTTTAGTATTATAACAAAATCCCCTGGACTAAACCATCCAGGTATCTCAGCAGTTTCCCACTGGTTTTCATTTCCAAAAACAGCTACTGGACTTCCCGTCCACCATAGCTCACGGCTCAACCGCCGAACCTTTTAAAAACCACTTTTCAAAAGCATCTCTTTTTTTTTGGAAAACAAAACATTAATTGCCATACCATACCAGACTCGTCCATTCCTGTGGACACAGACTATTCGAATAGGTTTGAACTCTGCGCAGAGGGGTACACTTTACCCACTAGTTCGGCTCTGCGATCCCATGGCCAATGAGACCCGAATCCGACTCTCTTTCTTTCCCCGCACGTCCTAACCTTAACGGTTATCCAGAAAGAGTCAGGCCACCACCATGTCCAAACCGGACAAAACTTTCCCCCTCCTTATCCTCCCGGTGCTCCCCAGCCTTCATAACCCTGAGGTTGGACCGTACGAGTTCAGATTGAGTGACTGCCCACACAGTCTCGAGTGGTTGTACTATTAAAGAGTACAGGTAGTGAAGATGACAAACTGGTCCTTATATGAGGGGACAATCCTTCTGCTCACGCCTAAACCAGCTGAGCCAACACCTTAGGCCCTCCCCTAAACCAGGGAGTCCCTGATTATCCCACTCACAAGGTGATAAGGGTGAAAACCCTTCATCATATACATTTTGAAAAGCATTTTCTTTTGAAAGCTCACACCTTTCCTCAAATCATTTGTAACAAATATATCAGGGATTGATTGCGGCAAGCGACTGGGTGGCCATAATAACTTGTCTTAAAATCATATCATGCATAAAATAACAGGCTGAGGGTTGTGGTTGAAAAACATAGGTAATTTATGCATCAAAGGGATCCAGTGAGCTTGCCGTGCTTATTCGGCGAAGGGGGAAGGGGAGCTCACGGAACTGGCTTCTAGCTCCACCGCCTAGCGTAGACTCGCGGATCTAGCCTCCACGAGGCGGCACGAACGCTCCGATAACTATGCAACATGAACAAGCAAACATACAAACGAGCAAGTATACCAACAAATATTTAGTATAGTGGTCAGAATAGTGATATATGGATGGGTAGAGTCTTGAGTAGAATCTGTGTCATGTGGTGTTGTGTTATTACTGGTGGTGGAGCGGAGGTGCTTACCAGGAGGGTGGACTGGAGGCGAAGCGACACTATGCATGTAGCCGGCAGAGCGGAGTAACTGAGTGGGTGGGGTGTTTTCCTTGGCTGAGGGTGTTGAGTGCGTGTGGAGAGGGAGAGGGTAGCTGGGTGTATTTATAGCTGAGTGTAGGTGGTGTAGCACAGTGAAGTTCACTGTTGGTGAGAATAGTGACGAATGAATCGTCTGACTTAGTATGAACAGGAGAGTTATAGGCAGAATATGGGACAAGAGTATTTTGGGAGTTTTCTGGAATATGGACCATGCTTAAGGGATGACATGGTTGGATAGGGAATAGTTTGATAAGAATTTAGAAACAAGAATTATTGGAATCTGAGTTTGGAAGCCTTGTTCAAAGGAATATCAAAGTTAAGCGTGCTCAACTTGGAGAAACCTGGGATGGGTGACCAGATGGGAAGTTCCCTACTGAAAGGAAAATCACAGTCACCGGAGTTTGTATGACTGGAATATGGGTCTGGCTGGTCTTAGGTGGACTGGACAACATGATGTATGAGTAGTTGAAATTTGGGGTGATCGGCTAATCGATGAATAGTAACGATGAATAGTAACGACGAAAAAAGTTACTAGATATCATCGATGAGTAGTAACGATGATGAATAGTAACGATGATGAATAGTAACACTGAATAGTAACGATGGTGAATAGTGTCAGTGAAAAGTAATGATGAATAGTAACGGTGAATAGTGATGGTGAATAGTCGTATGAACGAACGATGAACGATGAATAGGAACTATGAACGAACGATGAACGATGAATAGGAACTATGAACGAACAGACGAACGATCGAATGATCGGACGAATGAACAATCGGAATTCCGGCAGCATAACGGCAGGACAAAGATTATCTGGAAGAATGATGAATAGGGACCATGAACGAACGATGAACGATGAATAGGAACGATGAACGATCGAATGATCGAACGAACGAACGATCGGAATTTCGGCAGCATAACGACAGGACAAAGATTATTTGGATGAACGAACGGACGAACGATCGAATGATCGGACGAACGAATGATCGGAATTTCGGCAACATAACGGCAGGACAAAGATTATCTGGAAGAACGATGAATAGGGACTATGAACGAACGATGAACGATGAATAGGAACTATGAACGAACGATGAACGATCGAATGATCGAACGAACGAACGATCGGAATTTCGGCAGCATAACGGTAGGAAAAAGATTATTTGGACGAACGAACGGATGAACGATCGAACGATCGGACGAACGAACCATGAACGATCGGACGAACGATCGAACGATCAGACGAACGAACGAACAAACTAAGAACGATCGAAGAACGATCGAACGATCCTTGTGCTAGTGTGTGCTTGTGTGGAACATGGAGTGGGTGTGGGGGGGGAAGAGAGTTGCCATGAAATGGCTTGGGGTGGGATGAGAGGAGGCCCTTGCCCCTCTATTTATAGCCATGGTGGGGGGATTAGGGGAGGGATGAGAGGATTAGTGGGAGGATGAGAGGATTAGTGGGAGATTAGCATGCATTTGTCTTGTATAAGTGAGATTAGCTTGTAGAGCTCACCGTATGACACTGGAGGCATACGTATATGTATGGGCATGAGGAAAGTTATGAAGAAAATATTTGTGGGGACTTCAAAAATGATTCAGAAGGTATTTCTCAGGAGGAAAATATTTGGAGGAATATTGGTGGGATATCTGGGCAGTATTTCTAGAAAGAATCAGAGGGGATCACTGGGGAAATATCTGGGCAGTATTTCTGGAAAGAGTTTGAGGGTGATCACTGGGGAAATATTTGTAGAATATTTTGAGGAGGATTTTGGAGAGAATATAGACCACTATACTTTATTTGTTGATATCGACTCGCAAACAAACATTTTGAAATGAAATTTGAAATTCATTTTGAATTTAGAGGGAGTTTGAGAAAATTTCAAGATTTGAATTTTTGGGATGCTACAAATCTACCCCACTTAAAAGGAATCTCGTCCTCGAGATTCGGCTTAGAAGGGTTATGGGTATAGCTTTACTTCAGCTACATATCTTCACTTTGCAACTCTTCGAGGAGATGGAACTTCAACAAAATCCGGCCTTTGAGGAGCATCTGGTTGTTGATTGCAAACACTGATTCTGGCTACTCAAAGGTCATCTTCAGGCTTCTAGCTTTCGCTTGGCAGCAAGCTTATTGAGGAAGCATCGATGCCAACGCGCAAACCTTTCTCTTACGAACTCCCACATGGATTCCTTCCTTGATTGGTCTTCTGGTGCTTCATCAACAAAACTTGGGTGACCACTTCTAATCCAGAAACTTATATGCTTTGATGATCTGGTCCTCCACAAGCTTGCTACAGGCCTTCTTCTTTTTCTCCATAGCAGGAACCTTACTGGAATACTACCCCAGTTAAAAAGAATGAGGGTGGAACTCTTGAATCTTGGGGATTTGAACTCTTTGAAGTACCTCATAACAAGGGTGTTACGGGGCCTCCTTCTGCTGTTGCTGCTTGAGCAGGCTGCGGAGAGATGACTGACACAGGGTTGATTCTGGGACAACCTTCTTTTCATCTTCTCTTCGCTATCTTCTTTTCACTGACCCTTTCTTTCTCTTTGCTCTCCCACTGGAGGATTCTATCAAAGAGTATTACCATCATACAGAGGAGGAAACCGAAGATGTTGAACCATATACAACAGTCTTCAACCCAAGAATCACCAAGCATTGTGATCTTAGGGGCGAGGGAGTGGGAAAATGGAGTTGCTTGCAATTTGGCAGAGGGGATTTTATCGGGGCTGTTTTTGCTTTGTGCGAGATGGGAGTTGAGGGAGCTGGTGGGGGGGGGGTTTATAGGCGAGCGGGGGTGCTCGGGGGGGGGTGTGGAGTGGTAGTGATGGAGCAGGTGACACAAGGCAGTAGGTGCGACAAGGGGAAGGGGGGGCTGTTGCCGGCGACGATGGCGGTAGTGGGTGCGCTACAAAGGGGGCATGGGCGGCGGTGCTAGTGCGCATGGAGGCGGGCACGCGTGCGGGGGCACGGGTGAGTGGTGGGGTCGATGACCCTGATATTTGTGGTCTCTGGTTCCAAGAATCTTTGCCTCTCTGTATGGTAATAACTCCTTCTGTCCTCTTTTCCTGTTTACTTTGACTCAGAGGCAGTGCTTTGATTCTCACGGTCGGTCCTTTTGACTGAGCAACTAGATAGGTTCCTCTGTAGCTTATTCCATGCTTCAAGGGTAAGCTTCCCGGTATCTTCTTGGGTAAGACACTTTTCTCTTCAGATGGGTTAAGATGAGAATGGAAGCATAAGGTAAGGATTAGCTCTAATTTGTGATCTATGTTTTTAGAGAAAACCTTTTTAAGAAAAATGAAAAGAAAACACACAAGTTCAGAAATGATAAGCACAAACAAATCAAATGTTTTGAATAAGGGAAGAATAGAGTTTTTCCAAAGCACAGACTACTCAGATTCGGGGGCTAAGCATAACTACTATTGCTCAGCTCCTGCATTGAGGACTATGCTAACCAGGACTTATGAGCACTAACGTTAAAGCATCACATATGCACTCAAAAGGGGAGAAAACATCAAGCGAAATTCATTTTGAAATGCCCTAGGGGGCCACACAATTAGAGTTTTTGAAAACACAAGGCTACACGATTACCTCTCATACATGCAGGGCTCTAGCCAAAGTGAAGAAAAACTTCACTACCCAATGCATGCAGAGGACTGGGCATAACTAACTCAGATCTGGCAGCTTCTCTTCTGGCAAGGCTGACGCACAACTTCAATCTGAGATATCTCCTGGATGGGTCAACAGGGAGCTGATGTTGATGACTTCTTCTGGCGGCGACTGAGATGGCAACACGGGGTTGAACTCTTCTTCAAGCTGGACTGGCTCTTGTAGCTCCTCAGAGGGTGGCGGTGCTGGCGGGGTGCTTGCAGCTTCTTATTTGACTTCAAGGGACGGTGCTGGAATCTTCTTCATGGTGAGGGGCTCAAACAACTCTGGCGGGGGATCTTGGGAGGACTCGGGGTGCTCTTGCTTATTCATGGCCTGAGGGAAGACTGGAATTCTTTCCAAGACTATGGCTTCTTCCGGGGGTTCCCAAGCCTTCTTCTCTCCTCTGATAGAGACCGGGTGACCTTCAAGAATCTGGGGATCTTCAGCTCTGACAGATTGAACTAGGTTGGATGAAGCGGGCTCTTGGATCCGCAGGGCTCTACGTTGGTTATGGGTTACCAAGTAGGCCTCCATCAAATTCTGGACGTGCTCATCCTTGGCTTGCTTCAGGGCTTCAACAGCAATGACTTCACGACTCTCCAAGGCAGCTACACGGGCTTGAGTTGTGGTGAGATCCACATGCAGCTGACGGTTGCGCTTCTCTGCATCTTCTGCTCGGGCAATCATCTGACGGTGGTGCCGAGCCAAGAAATCATACTGTGTATCAAGGGTGAGCAGGTATGCAGTGAGGTACACGACTGAGGGGTCGTCCTCAAGCAGCTGCTGACCTTCCAATGCACGCATCCTGGCCATCCAAACAGGACGGTCTCTCTGAAAAGGCGGAAAGAATCTGAGTGGGGTGTCAGCCACTTCTTCTTCATAGATCTGACACAGGGCCCTCAATGCCTTGCAAGCGACGACTTGGTAGGTGTCTCTGAATCTGTGCCCAGCAGCAGTGACACTCCATTCCACATGGTGTGGACTGGATCCAATATATACAGTCACGACACACTTCTCTGTGCCATGCTCGACGAATTCATGACCATCATACTCTGGCTGGCTCCTGATTCCGAGGCGGACTGTGCATGCTCTCAGCAACTTGGGGAAACCATCTTCATTCTGGCAAAAGCTGGTTTGGCAACGAACCTGCATCTGACTTCTGAGAGAAGGAAAGGGGAAAGCATTTTTGAAATGAAGGGATGAGAGCAAGAATTTTTTTAAGAAAATAGTTTTGACTCAAAAACTTTTGGATCAGGCTAAGGGTTACGTCCTGCGGCCAACCTAACAGCTCTGATACCACCTGAAGCGTCCCCAATGCTCTGGGACTCAAATGTGATACAATTACTAGTCCCAGGAGGCTAGTAAACACATTTATACATCAGATGATTCCAGATCTGCTTAAACGAGACAAACCTATAAAGGTGGCGATCAACTTTAAGAGTTGGTCCACAACTCGGGACATATCATCAGAGTGGGGCTGAAGCAGCCCGATATACGCAGTGAAGCAATTCAGCGGTCCAACAGCCACAGGCAAGGTTGGGAACAGTCGTAACTCTTACCCAATCTCCTTTTTCTGAAAAACAACAAATAAGCAAGGGTGAGTACAAACGCACTCAGCAGCCCACCTTCACCCGCGGAATGGGGAAATCAGATATAATGCATGGAATATGTGGAGCTCAGGATATTTTGCAGAAACATCAATATTTTATGCAGAGTTGTTTTGAAAAACATTTTGTATTTTTGCAAAGCGCATCCTCTCCAAAAGGAGCAGGAAGTTTTTCAGTATTATAACAAAATCCCCTGGACTAAACCATCCAGGTATCTCAGCAGTTTCCCACTGGTTTTCATTTCCAAAAACAGCTACTGGACTTCCCGTCCACCATAGCTCACGGCTCAACCGCCGAACCTTTTAAAAACCACTTTTCAAAAGCATCTCTTTTTTTTGGAAAACAAAACATTAATTGCCATACCATACCAGACTCGTCCATTCCTGTGGACACAGACTATTCGAATAGGTTTGAACTCTACGCAGAGGGGTACACTTTACCCACTAGTTCGGCTCTGCGATCCCATGGCCAATGAGACCCGAATCCGACTCTTTCTTTCCCCGCACGCCCTAACCTTAACGGTTATCCGGAAGGAGTCAGGCCACCACCATGTCCAAACCGGACAAAACTTTCCCCCTCCTTATCCTCCCGGTGCTCCCCAGCCTTCATAACCCTGGGGTTGGACCGTACGAGTTCAGATTGAGTGACTGCCCACACAGTCTCGAGTGGTTGTACTATTAAAGAGTACAAGTAGTGAAGATGACAAACTGGTCCTTATATGAGGGGACAATCCTTCTGCTCACGCCTAAACCAGCTGAGCCAACACCTTAGGCCCTCCCCTAAACCAGGGAGTCCCTGATTATCCCACTCACAAGGTGATAAGGGTGAAAACCCTTTATCATATACATTTTGAAAAGCATTTTCTTTTGAAAGCTCACACCTTTCCTCAAATCATTTGTAACAAATATATCAGGGATTGATTGCGGCAAGCGGCTGGGTGGCCATAATAACTTATCTTAAAATCATATCATGCATAAAATAACAGGCTGAGGGTTGTGGTTGAAAAACATAGGTAATTTATGCATCAAAGGGATCCAGTGAGCTTGCCGTGCTTATTCGGCGAAGGGGGAAGGGGAGCTCGCGGAACTGGCTTCTAGCTCCACCGCCTAGCGTAGACTCGCGGATCTGGCCTCCACGAGACGACACGAACGCTCCGATAACTATGCAACACGAACAAGCAAACATACAAACGAGCAAGTATACCAACAAATATTTAGTATAGTGGTCAGAATAGTGATATATGGATGGGTAGAGTCTTGAGTAGAATCTGTGTCATGTGGTGTTGTGTTATTACTGGTGGTGGAGCGGAGGTGCTTACCAGGAGGGTGGACTGGATGCGAAGCGACACTATGCGTGTAGCCGGCAGAGCGGAGTAACTGAGTGGGTGGGGTGTTTTCCTTGGCTGAGGGTGTTGAGTGCGTGTGGAGAGGGAGAGGGTAGCTAGGTGTATTTATAGCTGAGTGTAGGTGGTGTAGCACAGTGAAGTTCACTGTTGGTGAGAATAGTGACGAATGAATCGTCTGACTTAGTATAAACAGGAGAGTTATAGGCAGAATATGGGACAAGAGTATTTTGGGAGTTTTCTGGAATATGGACCATGCTTAAGGGATGACATGGTTGGATAGGGAATAGTTTGATAAGAATTTAGAAACAAGAATTATTGGAATCTGAGTTTGGAAGCCTGGTTCAAAGGAATATCAAAGTTAAGCGTGCTCAACTTGGAGAAACCTGGGATGGGTGACCAGATGGGAAGTTCCCTACTGGAAGGAAAATCACAGTCACCGGAGTTTGTATGACTGGAATATGGGTCTGGCTGGTCTTAGATGGACTGGACAGCATGATGTATGAGTAGTTGAAATTTGGGGTGATCGGCTAATCGATGAATAGTAACGATGAATAGTGACGATGAAAAAAGTTACTAGATATCATCGATGAGTAGTAACGATGATGAATAGTAACGATGATGAATAGTAACATTGAATAGTAACGATGGTGAATAGTGTCAGTGAATAGTAATGATGAATAGTAACGGTGAATAGTGATGGTGAATAGTCGTATGAACGAACGATGAACGATGAATAGGAACTATGAACGAACGATGAACGATGAATAGGAACTATGAACGAACAGACGAACGATTGAATGATCGGACGAACGAACGATCAGAATTCCGGCAGCATAACGGCAGGACAAAGATTATCTGGAAGAATGATGAATAGGGACCATGAACGAACGATGAACGATGAACGATCGAATGATCGAACGAACGAACGATCGGAATTTCGGCAGCATAACGGCAGGACAAAGATTATTTGGATGAACGAACGGACGAACGATCGAATGATCGGACGAACGAACGATTGGAATTTCGGCAGCATAACGGCAGGACAAAGATTATCTGGAAGAACGATGAATAGGGACTATGAACGAACGATGAACGATGAATAGGAACTATGAACGAACGATGAACGATCGAATGATCGAACGAACGAACGATCGGAATTTCGGCAGCATAACGGTAGGAAAAAGATTATTTGGACGAACGAACGGACGAACGATCGAACGATCGGACGAACGGACGAACGAACCATGAACGATCGGACGAACGATCGAACGATCGGACGAACGAACGAACAAACTAAGAACAGGGGACGAACGGTCGAAGAACGATTGAACGATCCTTATGCTAGTGTGTGCTTGTGTGGAACATGGAGTGGGTGTGTGTGGGGGGGGGGGGAAGAGAGTTGCCATGAAATGGCTTGGGGTGGGATGAGAGGAGGCCCTTGCCCCTCTATTTATAGCCATGGTGGGGGGATTAGGGGAGGGATGAGAGGATTAGTGGGAGGATGAGAGGATTAGTGGGAGATTAGCATGTATTTGTCTTGTATAAGTGAGATTAGCTTGTAGAGCTCACCGTATGACACTGGAGGCATACGTATACGTATGGGCATGAGGAAAGTTATGAAGAAAATATTTGTGGGGACTTCAAAAATGATTCAGAAGATATTTCTCAGGAGGAAAATATTTGGAGGAATATTGGTGGGATATCTGGGCAGTATTTCTAGAAAGAATCAGAGGGGATCACTGGGGAAATATCTGGGTAGTATTTCTGGAAAGAGTTTGAGGGTGATCACTGGGGAAATATTTGTAGAATATTTTGAGGAGGATTTTGGAGAGAATATAGACCACTATACTTTATTTGTTGATATCGACTCGCAAACAAACATTTTGAAATTCATTTTGAATTTAGAGGGAGTTTGAGAAAATTTCAAGATTTGAATTTTTGGGATGCTACAACAACCCGCGATGGCCCCCAAGCGAGCTAGTTTGAAGGCAGCCCCATCCATCGACGAAGCAGCGAAGGCAGCGCTACTAGCGGAGAAAAAAGGCAAGGCCCTCGCGGACAACACCCCCCAAGAGGACTTCGAAGATGAAGCTGTCAGCCAAAGACAGCGCCAAGACCATTCCACCCCCGAAGGCACCCTACGCACCTGCAGCTTTGGAGGCGTACCGCAAGCACCACCACCAGGCTTCGCTCCACCAGAGGGCGAAGACGTAATAGAAGTCGGAGAAGTCATCAGCATCTCAGCCGAAGACCAGCTACAGCTGCGGGCCCTGCGCATCAAGAACCACAACCTCCAAAAGCAGAAAGAAATCCTCGAGGCCAAGCGCCAACGTGTCACCATGCAAGCCAAGGTGCGTCAGATGATACAAGATGAGGAGCAGAGAGCTCGGGAGCTAGAGCAAGAGATCGCGCTCATGCAGGGCGAGGGCCCGTACAATTTGCAACATGGACCAATTGCACCGCTAGCACCCCTCCAGCAGCGCGTCCAAGCCAGAGACCCATTCATACCTCAGCGCGGCCCCTTCATTCCGCACGCCACAGCTTTATAATGGATCAACTACCTCGATGAGCGAAGCCCCTTGGCTCCGCAACTCCAAGCATCGCCTTGGCCCGCCAACTTCAGGGCTGGCACCTACCCCAAATACAACGGCAGTACTGACCCGGCACAATACATCATGAGCTACCAGGTTGTCGCCGCATTGTCCGGAGGGGACGACGGCACAATGGCCAAATCCTTCATCATCGCACTCGAACGCCCGACCTTGACTTGGTACACCAGGTTACCGCCACTGTCCATCGACTCTTGGAAAGGACTCCGTGACAAGTTCCTGCTCAACTTTCAAGGGTACCAACCTGATACCGACGCCCTAGCCGAGTTATCCCTCTGCAAGCAGCGAGTACTACAGAAATTTCCTAACGCTCAAGTCGCAACTGACATCAGTTGACGACCACATCGCGATCCATTACACCATCAGCGGTCTTTGGGCTGGCGTCCTGTACAGTCATTGCATCAGGGACCCACCCAAAAATTTACAAGAGCTATATCAACTATTCGAGAAGTATGCCAGGTCCGAAGAGCTGCATCAATGCAAGGTTGAATCTCAGAGAAAGCCTAAGGACCCTCCGCAGTCCAGCAGAACCTGGACCAGGCCACCGCAGCCAGACTCTGGACGGGACAGTCGCAGTAACCAACAAGTGCACAACATAGCCAATCAGCACCCAGCCGGAGAAACTGCTCGTCGTCAGGAATACCCCCAGGTCGCGGCAACGACACCAGAGGGAGAGGCCGGGGATGGACGCAACAACCGCGCAGATTCTACTGTCTGTTCCATGGCGAGGACTACGCGCACCCAACCAGGGATTGTCCAGAAACCAAGGCTACCAGGGACAGAATGTCTAGAGCACAACCAACCGACAACCAGAGGGTCGTCGCACACACATACCACCACCAGCAACCCTACCACAATAAGCAAATCCAGCATCCACCCAACCACGTGTACCAACACCGTCAAGAAGTGCAGGTTCTACCACCACCGCCTCAGCATCACCCAAATCCACCACACCATAACCACCCCCCCATAAGCACCCAAGCAGGAAGACTTCGCCGAACCACCATATCGCGGAGTCATCCACATGATCACCGGAGGGTCCAGCGTGGACTTCGAAACAAAGCGACAAAAAAGGGACCAGTACCGAAGTGTGAACCATGTCGCTCTCACTGGCCCAGTTGTGCAAACAAGATGGTCTCATGTACCACTCACCTTCGACGCCAGAGACGTTGATTTGTGCAGCGCTCCTCACGTAGACGCCATGGTGATCAACTGCAGTGTAGCAGGCTGGGACCTACACAAAGTCCTGGTCAACAACGGCAGTCAAGCTGGCATCATCTTCCTGCACGCCTTCGATTGCATGGGCATAAGCCATAGCTTACTCAAACCTTCGAACAACCCCCTATACGGCTTCGACGGTAAGGGCACCTTCCCCGTCGGCAAGATAGAGCTACCCGTATCATTTGGTGTAGCACCCAATGCACGAAGTGAGCAGGTCACTTTCAATATTGTCAACATGGTCTACCCATACAATGCCATAATGGGCCAGGGCTCCATCAACAAGTTTGAGGCAGCCATTCACAGACTTTACCTCTGCATGAAAATCCCAAGTCCGCAAGGCGTGATCACAGTTTATGGCAACCAGCAGACAACATGCAACATTGAGAGGGACTTTGTTCCAGGGCAACGGAACGTACACTGCCTCACGACACAGCGTGAAGGTTTTGAAGGGACCCACCCAATCGCTGACGAAAAAGTCAAAGCGCAGCTCCAAAGCAACGACGGAATGAAGGCGGTACCCCTCGACCCGGCAACGCCTAAGCAGACGGTCGTAATAAGCGAAGACCTAACCTCGCGAGACGAGGAAAAACTCATCTCTTGTCTCTCCTAAAACAAGGACGTCTTTGCTTGGTCCGCCCTTGATTTGGTCGGGGTCAGCCGCACCATCATCGAGCACGGCCTGGGCATCGACCCTTCGGTGCGCCCAAAAAAGCAACGTCTGCACAAAATGTCCGACGAAAAGACTGAAGCCGCCAAGGCCGAGGTGCACCGCCTATTTGAAGCCAAATTCATCGAGCCAATCGCTTATCCTACATGGCTCGCCAACGTGGTCATGGTGCAAAAGAAAAGCAGCAAGTGGAGCATGTGCATAGACTTCACAAGCCTCAATAAGGCTTGTCCCAAGGATAACTTCCCCCTGCCACGGATCGACAAAATAGTCGATAGCGCGACAGGATACGAAGTCATGCCCCTCCTCGATTGCTTCTCCGGTTACCACCAGATTTACATGAAAGAGGAGGACAAGGCCAGCACAAGCTTTATCACACCCTTTGGCACGTACTACTTCGTCCAAATGCCAGAAGGACTCAAAAACGCCGGGTCAACCTTTTCTCGCCTCACCAAGAGGGTCCTCAAAAGTCAAGTAGGCTGCAACATTTTCACCTACGTAGACGACATCGTTGTCGCAAGCAAAAACAAAGAGGATCACCTGGCCGACCTCGCAGAAACATTCGCCCATATGCGCGATGCACGACTTTGGCTCAACCCTGAGAAGTGTGTCTTCGGAGTTCACCAGGGGAATACACTTGGTTACCTGGTGTTGCACCGAGGGATCGAGGCCGACCCAACTAAGATCCAAGCGATCATCAACATGGCACCCCCACAGTCCACCAGGGATGTCCAATGACTGACAGGCAGATTGGCCGCCCTAAACAGATTCATGTCCAAATCCGTAGAGCGTAGTCTACCCTTCCTCAAAACATTGCATGGTGCAAAAGACTTCGCTTGGGGACCAGAGCAGGTGGCGGCCTTCGAGTCACTCAAACAACACCTGTCTGACTTAGCAACCCTCACAAGCCCCGATCCTTTGTTGCCTCTTCTTCTATACATTGCGGCCTCACCATGTGCAGTCAGCGCATCGTTAGTCCAAGAGCAGGATAGAGAGGGCATAAGTCGGTGAAAGTCGCCTAGAGGAGGGTGGATAGGCGGAAACTGAAATTTATAACTTTAAACACACTACAAGTCGGGGTTAGCATTAGAATAAAATATCAAGTCTGGGAGAGAGGGGAAAACAAATCAACCAAGAAATAAAGCGGATGAACACGGTGATTTGTTTTACCGAGGTTCGGTTCTAAAGAACCTAGTCCCCATTGAGATGGTCACAAAGACCAGGTCTCTTTCAACCCTTTCCCTCTCTCAAACGGTCACCTAGACCGAGTGAGCTTTCTTCCTTGATTTCTCGGGTCACTTAGACCCCGCAAGGACCACCACACGATTGGTGTCTCTTGCTTCGCTTATAAGGCTTTGAGAATAAGAATGGGAGAAAGAAGAAAGCCAACCAAGCAACAAGAGCAACAAAGAAATATAAGAACGACCCTCTTACAAGTCCTAAAGCACTAGAATTGAATTGGGGACTTTGATTGGATCGGTGGCTTTGATTTGTGTCTTGGAGTATTGAACTTTGCTCTTGTATTGAATGAAGTGTGATGAATACTTGGATGGTTGGAGTGGAGGTGGTTGAGGGGTATTTATAGCCCTCAACCACCAATTCAACCGTTGGGGTTGGCTGCTGTCGATGGGCGCACCGGACAGTCCGGTGCGCCATCGGACACTGTCCGGTGCGCCAGCCACGTCACCCAACCATTAGGGTTCTGACGCAGTCGACTGTTGGAGCGCTGACTTCTGGTGGCACCGGACAGTCTGGTGCCGCACCGGACAGGCACAGTTCACTGTCCGGTGCGCCTCTGACCTCTGCTCTGACTTCTGCCGCGAACTGTAGCGCTGTCAGGGGCACTGTGCAGTCGACCGTTGCGCTGAAGAGCCGTTGCTCCGCTGGTGCACCGGATAGTCCGGTGAATTATAGCGGAGTGGCGCTGGAGAAACCTGAAGGTGGCTAGTTCAGACTTGTACGGTCCTGGTGCACCGGACACTGTCCGGTGGCGCACCGGACAGTCCGGTGCGCCAGACCAGGGTACTCTTCGGTTTCTTTTGCTCCTTTCTTTTGAACCCTAACTTTGATCTTTTATTGGTTTGTGTTGAACCTTTATGCACCTGTAGAATATATAATCTAGAGCAACTAGTTAGTACAATTATTTGTGTTGGGCATTCAACCACCAAAATCATTTATAGGAAAAGGTTAAACCCTATTTCCCTTTCAATCTCCCCCTTTTTGGTGATTGATGCCAACACAAACCAAAGCAAATATATAAGTGCAGAATTGAACTAGTTTGCATAATGTAAGTGCATAGGTTGCTTGAAATTAAACCAATTTATACTTTTACTAGATATGCATGGTTTGCTTTCTTTCTTTTAACATTTTGGACCACATTTGCACCACTTGTTTTGTTTTTGCGAATTCTTATGGAAAATCTTTTCAAAGTCTTTTTGCAAATAGTCAAAGGTATATGAATAAGATTTCGAGAAGCATTTTCAAGACTTGAAATTTTGTCCCCCTGTTTCAAATGCTTTTCCTTTGACTAAAACAAAACTCCCACTGAATGAAATTCTCCCCTTAGTTTTCAAGAGGGTTTTAATGGATATCAATTGGAACTTATACTTGGGATGCTTTTGAAAATGAATCAATTGAAAATCCATACCAATTTGAAATATATCAACTAAGAATTTTCATCATAAGATACCAATTGAAAAGACACACATAAATCATTATTTCGAAAATTTTTGAAGTTTGGTGGTGTGGCACATAAATCATTATTTCGAAAATTTTTGAAGTTTGGTGGTGCGATTCTTTTGCTTTGGGCTAATACTCTCTCCCCCTTTGGCATTAATCGCTAAAAACGGAGACTTTGTGAGCCCTTTAACTTTCTCCCCTATTGGTAAAAGTAAATATGAGTGAAAGATTAACCAATTTGAGAGTGATGTGGAGTGATGGCGAAGGGTAAATGATACCGATAGAGTGGAGTGGAAGCCTTATCTTCGCCGAAGACTCCATTTCCCTTTCAATTCTACGACTTAGTATAGAAATAGACTTGAAAACACATTAGTCGTAGTCATGAAAGAGATATGATCAAAGGTATATAAATGAGCTATGTGTGCAATGTTTCAATCAAAGTTTCGAGAATCAAGTATATTTAGCTCATTCCTAAGTTTGCTAAAGGTTTTCTCATATAATGGCTTGGTAAAGATATCAGCTAATTGTTCTTTGATGCTAACATAAGCAATTTCGATATCCCCCCTTTGTTAGTGATCCCTCAAAAAGTGATACCAAATGTCTATGTGCTTAGTGCGGCTGTGTTCAACGGGATTATCCGCCATACGGATTGCACTCTCATTGTCACATAGGAGAGGGACTTTGCTCAATTTGTAGCCATAGTCCTTGAGGGTTTGCCTCATCCAAAGTAATTGTGCATAGCAATGGCCTACGTCAATGTACTCGGCTTTGGCGGTAGAAAGAGCTACTGAGTTTTGTTTCTTTGAAGCCCAAGACACCAGGGATCTTCCCAGAAACTGACAAGTCCCTGATGTGCTCTTCCTATCAATTTTACACCCTGCCCAATCAACATCTGAATATCCTATTAAATCAAAAGTGGATCCCTTGGGGTACCTGTGGGGGACAAATATCCCCCGGGTCCACTAGAAGGCTGGAAGGCCTCGCGAAAGACTCTGGGCCCATTATTTCACAAGTCCACCCCTTCGTGGGCCAGGGGAGGAATCACTGGCAGAATGGATCAACGCAAGATTGGATCAACTCGAGCCCAGACGGCTCAATGGATTTAAACGTTATCCGCAACATTGATCTGATTCTCCCGCGTAGCACCCTTAGACGTCGGAACTGAACGAGGATAAGTCTGCAGGATAATAGGGAGATAAGTTCAGTCGGTTCACTATTACTTAGGAGCACATAGTTATCATACCCACATGTAATGCCCCATGCTCGAGTATATAAGGCCTAGGGGGCACCCCATCAAAAGACAAGTCACTCATTAGCCATCTACTCGATTCTCTAGCATCTTTCATACTAGAGAATCCCCCTGTAATCCACCACATAAAGATCCACACCAGGAAGTAGGGTATTACGCCTCTCTAAGCGGCCCGAACTTGTAGAAAATTGTCTACTGTCTCTCGTGCGCTCAGCACGAACCATCGAGCTACAGTCGGTTACACCGTCCTACCCAAAAGCACCTCAAGGGGTAACCCCGGGTGCGCGGTCGGGTCCCAAACAGCGACAGCTGGCGCGCCAGGTAGGGGGTGTGTCACTGATCCAAGCTAGCTCAATGGCCATCACTTTTCAGCACAAAATCGCTTTCCGCCCTGGATCCGTGTTCTGCTTCGGAACTATCTCATCTGTGGCAAACGAAGAAGGGACTCTACATCGCATAGCGGATTCGCCGGAGAGAAAGCCTTCCTCGAAAATCTCCGAGAAGGCAGGAACGAAGCAGGAAATAGCGTAACCTCTAGCGCTCTGGGCGAAGACTACATCCTGCAAGCCAGGAGCTGAGAATTCGTTCACCCGGAGGAAAACCCGTTGTCCACCTCATCCACGGAAAGATGGACACGGATTACAAGGAAAAAAAAAGAAACAAAGACCCGTCAAGCTGCCCTTCTGGTACCTCCGCCCTCAAAGGAGAACAGAAAGAAGCTTGTCGTCACGACAACTCCATTCTACCCCGACGTCCTCTTCATCGGGGGGAGAGTGGAATCGTCCCCCATCTCTGACGACGAATTGATCGTGCCTAGGGAAGAACCTCCTCAGCGAGAAGCTCGCTGACGGAGGAACTGACGCCGTAATGCCCGACGACATCATGAAGCCGGAGAACGAGATCTGGCGCAGCCTGTTTCACGAGACAAGATCTCGGAGGTGGGAGAAACTCCAGATGAACGAGTCTTCAGGGAAAGGAGACACTCCCGCCGACGTGATCGTCGACAAGCTCAAGAGCAAGCCGAGCAGGAGGCAAGACAGCGTCGAGAGAACCCTCTCTTCGTACGAAATCTGAACCCCAACTTCGCCCGAGCCATGAACACACCAAGCGAGGTCGGTGGAGTGCTGACCCGAATAGCCGATGGCCTCCCCCGTACTCTAGACGCCGAGGGCTATCAGCGCCTGCTCACTTGGGCAGCTAATCATCTTCTGCCTCTCGCTCATCCTCCGAGCGATCTATGACACACCATCAATAGTTGTTGGGACGGATGGAGCTCCATCAATGCTTCACGCGAACGACGACACGAGAACGAGATCCAGCGCCGAGAGGAGTATGATCGGGATCACAGCATCCCTGCACGAAGTCAGGCCACCAGGGTTGAGTCGGCAACGGCTTCAACTGGCAGCATGACCCGGGGACGGTCAAGGCAGCACGTCGATAAATCCCCACCTCAGGACCGACACCACAATCATCGATAGGAGGACACATATGGAGTATCAGCGCTCACTCCGTGTCTCAGGGCCATTCAGTGGCCCCCTAACTTCAAAGTCTCCAACGTCGACAAGTACGAGCCTAAGCAGGACCTAGGAGGTTGGCTGCCTGTCTATACCACCGCTGCCCGGGCCGCTGGGGCAACTGAAGATGTGATGACTGCGTACTTGCCCATCGTCCTCGGGCAAGATGCGCTACAATGGCTACGACACCTACCCCGACAATGCATCGACGATTGGAGCGATTTCAGTCGGCGTTTTATCGCCAACTTCCAATCTCTCTCAGACAAGCCGGCACAGCCATGGGACCTCAAATCCATTAGGTGCCGAGGGGATGAGACTCTTCGGTCATACCTCAAAAGATTTTAGACCATGAGAAATCGTATTCCTGAAGTTGCAGAAGCTGCAGTGATCGAGGACTTCTACCGAGGATCTAATGACTCGGCCTTCGTCTGAGCCATACTACAAAAAGTGCCGACCACCTCCGAACAGCTGTTCAGGGAGTTGGACCTCTACATCACAACTGATGAACGTGCCCAGGACCTCATCGAAGGAACGAAGCCGGCTCCGTCCGCGCCATGGCACGACACAAACCAGCAAACCAACAAGCACTGGGAGAAGAGGCCTCACGAAGAAGTTCATGCTGCTGGACCACCCGTTTCACGTGCCCGAGGGGCACCCCGCGGATTCGAGCGAACATTGGACGACATCCTCAACACCCAGTGCCCGTACCACAAGGACATGCGTCATACTCTTCGGAACTACAGAGATTTCAAGCACTCCGTCGGGAATGGCCGACCCTTCTAACCTCTACCACCTCCCCCTCCATGAGGAGGACCTGGAGAACCTCGACAACCTCAACAACAGGAAGGGGGAGGAGGCGGAACGTTCCCACGCGTCGATGGAGAGGTCAACGTCATCTTCGGTGGACATGGGTCGCAAGAAAACAAGAGGCAGCAGAAGCTCAACGATCGCCAGATACTGGTGGCGACCACCAGTGCTCCCGTCTCGTATCAATGGTCCGAGCACCCGATCACCTTCACTCGGGCGGATCAATGGCTCAACTTTGATCATCCGAGCAAGTACCCGCTCCTCATTGATCCGGTGATCTGAGAGAGCAGGGTAAAAAAAGGAGTTAGTGGACGGGGGAAGCAGCATCAACGTCACCTTCCCTGGACACTTTTAGTCTTGGGAGTCGCACTCAAAGAGCTCCACGAGTCAAACACTCCTTTCTTCGGCATTGTGCCGACTGAAGGAGAATACCCACTCGGACACATCTACGTGTCGGTCACCTTTGGAACTCTAGAAAACTACAGAACCGAGTTCCTGAGGTTCGAGGTAGCAAGCTTCGACTGCGGATACAACGCCATTATCGGCAGGCCAGGATTGGCGAAATTCATGGCCATTCTGCACTATTCATACATGATATTGAAGATGTCAGGACCACAAGGAATCATCACCGTGCGCGCTGACTTCCAAGGCGCCGCAGAATGCTTCCGAGTGGCCATTCAGGCGGCCCTCACCACCAAACCACCAACGACTTCCTCCGCACAGGCGAACTCAAAGCCTGAGGAAGACCTCGCGATACCTGCGAATGAAGCTCAAGCCGTGACCTCTATGCGGCCGACTGAGGAAACGAAGAGAATCAACCTCGGGTTCGCAGACGAACGCAAGACTGCCATCATCAGCTCTAGCCTGGATGACAAATAGGAAGACGCGCTCGTCCAGTTTCTGCAAGATAACAGAGACGTATTCGCATGGCAGCCTGCGGATATGCCGGGAGTCCCGAGAGAACTGGCCGAGCACAAACTGAAGGTCTATCCCCAGGCAAGGCCGATCCGACAAAAATTGCGTCATTTCACGCCCGACAAGAGAGAAGCTATTCGTGCCGAACTAGCTCGATTAGTCGCAGCAGGATTTATTAGAGAAGTACTGCATCCTAAGTGGTTAGCCAATCCTGTTCTTGTACTCAAAAAGAATAAAGTGGATTGGCGCATGTGCGTCGACTATACAGATCTCAACAAACACTGTCCGAAGGATCCCTTCGGACTTCCTAGAATAGATCAGGTGGTAGATTCAACCACCGGATGCTCTATGTTGTCATTCCTAGATTGCTACTCTGGATACCATCAAATCAGCCTGGCAAAAGAAGACGAGGAAAAAACTGCATTCATTACCCCGTTTGGAGCTTTCTGCTATACCTCCATGCCGTTTGGCCTCAAGAACGCTAGAGCGACTTACCAGAGAGCTATTCAAACATGCTTAGCTGATCACTGGGGCAAGCGGGTAGAAGCTTATGTCGATGATGTGGTGATTAAAACAGAAAGCTCGGATAACTTCATTGAGGATCTGCAACTGGTCTTCAACAGCCTGAGGCAGTACCGGTGGAAGCTCAATCCGGAAAATGTGTCTTTGGAGTACTAGCCGGGAAGTTGTTCGGGTTCATTGTCAGCCACCGAGGAATTGAAGCTAACCTGGAAAAAATCGAAGCTATCATGAGGATGGAAGCACCACGATCACAAAAGAAAGTGCAGAGGCTTACTGGGTGCATGGCAGCTTTGAGCGGGTTCATATCAAGGTTAGGAGAAAAAGGCCTACGATTCTACAAATTGCTCAAGAAGGTGGACAAGTTCCAGTGGACCTCAGAGGCTCAGGAAGCTCTTGATGCACTGAAGTTCTTGACCACACCGCCAGTGCTAAAGCCGCCACACCGATCCATGCCAGACCAGCCGACAGAAGATCTGCTATTGTACATCTCCTGCATGACTCACGTGGTGAGCACCGCGTTAGTAGTCGAGCGGGCAGAGGAAGGATACGCATATCCAGTACAGCATCCCGTCTATTTCATCAGTGAAGTTCTAGGACCCTCTAAAAAGAAGTATCCTCAAGTTCAAAAACTATTGTACGTAGTACTTCTAACTGCTCGCAAGCTCCATCATTACTTTGATGACCACAAAGTCATAGTAGTCACCAGATTTCCAATAGGGGATATCCTCCACAACAAAGAAGCCATTGGAAGAATAGCCAAGTGGGCCTGCAAGCTGGGAGCTCACGACATTGAGTTTCGGCCTTGCACTACGATAAAGACTCAAGCGCTAGTTGACTTCGTATCAGAGTGGACCGAGCAACAAGTACCAGATAACCCGAAGGCTGCAGAAGTGTGGCGGATGTATTTCGATGGCTCGCTGAAACTGCAGGGAGCAGGCACAGGGATCCTCTTCATTGCCCCTGGAGGTGAACAACTCAAATATGCTCTTCAGTTGTTATTTTCAGCATCCAACAACGCAACAGAATATGAAGCTGTGATCCACGGATTGAACATTGCCATATCACTGGGCATTAATGTAACACCCCTGGTGTTACTATTACTAAAACATGAGCATAACATCATAAGCATTGGCATCTCATATGATTGTTACACCTAGAGTGCATTCACTAGGCAAAAATTTCAAACAAGTTGTATTGTTATGGCATTTTGTGAATCAAACCCTAGAGTAGGGTATTCAACCCTGCATTGGGTATAATAGAACAAACAAGGCTTAAACAAAAGAAAACTTCAAAACTTGTTAGAAATAATCATAAAGTGTCACCATGGATGAACTCAAGTGGGATCCAAACCCTAAGAGTGCAAGAAACCCTAATTGGAACCCTGGAAAGTCCTAAACCTAAACCCTAGGGGGCTAAGTGCAAAATTAGTGCACTTTTGGATTAAAGTGCAAAAAACTATGAAGTTAAAGCATCTTAGGTCATTTGGTTCACAAATATGTGGGTTTGCAACTTAAACCCTAGGTTTTGGGCCTATTTGCAAAAACACCACTTGTGTGACCATATTGTTAAGTCTGAAAACAGTGTTGAAGGGCTGACTTTAGGGCTCTGTAGATTTAAAGCTATTGTGAATTTGCCTAGGATCACCACATCAAATCTATAGAGCTGTACTTAGAGAACAACTTTGTTTAAGGGATTAAACATTGTTGTTATGAAAAATTTGAAGAAAAATGTGCTCAAAGATGGGCTGTCAGGCTGCCCTCAGTCTGAAATCAGACTGACAATGTAACCGAGCCATCTTTGGACTAGGATTCAACCTTGATCTAGTAGGAATTTGGCTATAGTTGCTATAGCAAGATTGTAGCTGAATCATTAGGTAACAACTTTGATACAGGCAGATTAGTCAGTTATTATGTAAAGATTTGAGATTCAGGCCCTGCAAATTAGACTGTCAGGTGCAATGAAGAAGAATGCCATTGTACAGTGATCTGAATAAGATCAGATCAACAGTTCAGCCCCTCGCCACCGGTGAGCCGCGCGCGATTCGTGCTGTCGCCGTCTTGATTCGTGCTCGGATTGATTGGATAGCAATCGGGGTCACGTAAATATTGTCGCCGTGGATAACTCCGGCCTGTAAACAATTCCGGCCACCGTACCGAGCTCGCCACGGTGGATTTGGATAAGCTCGCCAGCGACAGCCGCCTCATGACTTGACGCCACGTACCCTGGCACCTCCACCGAGTCGCCGTGACCCACTGTAATCCTCTGTCCATCGTCGGGGAGATGGCCACGGTAACCGGACACTAATCGCGCGCCAGTAACTCCTTGTCCTTCCGGTCGCCGCGCGTCGTCGCTCAATTTCCCGGCCACCGCTCTTGCTTACTAGAAATTGAGGCCACCATGAGCTCCATAGGATCATCACGCACCCATCCACCAAGTATTGCCCTCAAACGATCACCAGTGAGCTCCAATTTTGGACTTCCCCCAATCTGCTCAAAAACCCCGCACGGTCACCCTCGCCGTGGACAGCTTGCTCTAGGTCAGTTCCAGCGCCTTGATCATTTGTTCTAGCGTCCTTAGGTCCAGCTCAAGCTCCTCGACCCCTTTGTTGAATTAGATCGCCCTGGATTGCCGTGAACGTCCGTGTTCTTCTATTGCCCATGCGATCGCCGTGGGCAGGTCGTTTCCGTGCGTCCTTAGTAAAATTGATTTGGGGAAAAAGCGCGGGAGGGGTTCAATTCGGTGTCTGTCGCTCGGGAGCACCAATCCTTGCACCATCCGGCCAGTCTAACCTCGTTGGCGTTCATGACTACGCCGTGCGACGTCGTGGTCCTAGCGTGGTGAAGAAATAGAAGTCCAGGGACCTTTCTGCAAGTGTCAGTGACTCAGACCAACAGTAGTTAGGGTTCTTAACCAGTTATTCAATTCTTCGAGGATCTCTGTGTAAACCTGCTATGGGCGCGCGCGCGGGCGCGTTTCTACTGGGAATGGGCCGTCTTCGGCTGTTTTCAGCCCATTACTATTCACTGTTTTTCTTTTTCTTTTTCTACCAGAGCTAAAACAATTCTAGAAATTGGTAGAAAAATGGTAAAAATGCCAAACCAATTTTGCTAAATTCCTAATTTTCCATAGAATTTAATAAAAATAGTTTCAGGATTTTTAGTTCAAATAAGCAATTATACAGTATTTAAAACAGTCTAAAACCTTATTTCTAGATTTTTAGAAAATCAATAATAATTCCAAAAATCCCCAAACTTTTTAGGTGACCCTTATACATTATTTAGAGGCCTTGGGTAGAGTTTGGTATGATTTGGGCCATGTTTTATACCTAGAACCTAAAACCCTACCCTATGCCCTATGAACTTCACTTTTGACTCCGGAAACCCTAAGTTCTCGGAGGTCCATGAAGGAAAATTGTATTCAAGACTTTAGATAATAACCTTTTATTATCTTTGCACTCTCATGAGCATTACATGGGCATTCATTATTATGTATGGTTATATTTATAAAACGAAGAAGAAGTAGAAGAAGAGAAGACTCCACCATCACCCGAGGAACATCAGGCAGGCAAGTGCTTTTATTTTGATATCTGCGAATCCGAGCCTGAGTCACCAGTAAAACAAGGCAAGCCCCGGTGCATTTGCCACCTCCTTGTTACTTTTAAAACTTTTTTCTCACTTACTTGATGCATTAGGTGATAGGAGTTGTGTGCTAAACTCTTGCTGCATATCCTTCCTTGGATTATTCCCTAATCCCTGTTTTACAAAAAGTTTTCTTACGCTTAGCCCTACTTTAGCAAAACAAAATGTTTTGTTTTCCCAAAAATGATGTTGCAAAGTGGGAGGGATGTTTTTGAAAATAAAACTTGATGGTGGATCCATCATGGCCATGATGGGTTCAACATCGGAAAAGATGTACCTCTGCCAGGTACCAAACTTTGGGGTTTGAAATGATTAAGCTGAGACCGGGCGAGTGACTTGCACGAGAAGAGAGTCTCAGTGTAGTGTCTCCGTCTGAGTCGATTAAGGATCGTGTCGATGTAGGCTTGATGACTGAGGACCCTTTAACTGGTCACATGCCTCGTCATGGGTAAGCTTTGCCTCGGGCAGACTAATACCAGAATAAGATACCACGCAATGGGAGTGAAGAGATGGCGAGAGTAGCGTGTACCCTCCGTGGCAAGAGGCTGGACGGTGGTGTATCTTTGCTCTCGGTTGGCGTGAACCTGATCTAGTCTTAAGAACCCCGGTGGCGAGTTGACATATGCATGGGTTAAGTGCTACATATGTCGTGTGATTGGAGATCCTCAGCTGAGTATAATCGATTCGGATCGCCGTACCTTCGCGGTTATAAAGACTTGGTCACTGACCTATACGTAGAACCCCAGTAAAGATGAATGGTTGTTAAGAAATTGGCTAGTGCAGGTCAAGTGTTTGAACTAGGGTAGAAAGAACTCTAGATGCAGGTAATCTTACTTAACCTGACAAGTAAAATTGAATTTAAAAGGGTCCACTCTTAGTAAGCATTTCTACAAACAGAGTCATCGACTATTGTTAAGCCTTACCTTGACTCCCTGAAAGCCAGCATACCCTTGAGAGTCTTTTCTTTAGTCGGGTAAGACTTGCTGAGTAATTCCATACTCAGGGCTTTGTCCCATGTTGTTTTTAGGTGAGGAAGCAACCAACTTTTGTTGCTTCTGTTCTCAGGTGGTACCAAAGGAAGAGCACCAGGAGTGAAGCTGCGGGAGGAAAGGATCCTCCATAAAACTTTGTTAAATACTTATTGGGAGGGGGTTTTGCCTCCCATGGTTTGTAATAATAATACTCTGCACTCATATATTATATTCTGGTCTGTAAATATTTAACTTTGTCTTACTTTTAAATAAAGGTAAGTTTATGTAACTGCTTCTGTATTTTCGTATCTCCGATGCTTGTAATGTCTGCGTGACGGGTGAAATGCTCTTGGGAAAGGTAAGAAAAGCAGATACCGAACTTGTCAAGTGATTCAGGGGCACCTGCAGGGTTGTCTGAGGTCCGTTGGACAAGGACAACTGTAGGTGGGCCTAATGACTTGGGAGGTTCCGTCACAGCTGGTATCGGAGCGAAGCCCATCTCTGCAGATCTTATGAGACATCTTCAAAAGAATTTTCTAAGACTTATCTAGAAAATTTCTCTCTTATCTAGCTTCTTTCTGAAGAACCCATTTGAAAGACCAGATATAGAGTGCAATGTATAGAAGGTGTGAATCAACTAAGGTTGATTCTGTAATTATACATGCATCATGCTACAAATTATGCTAATAAGATTTCCCCCCTTAAGAAATGCCGCCGCGCACGAGAAAGACCGCGCGCAAGTCTACCGGGCCTATCGGTGTACCCTGTCATCAACTTGCCCCACGACATGAAGATAGCAGTAGCGGTAGCAACGATCCAATTGGGGATCTAGAAGCCCAAGTGGATCAGCTTCAAACAGAACTCCGTCGCAGGAATGACATATGGGTCGCGGATGGCGAAAGAATAAATGAATTAAGAGCAGACATCCGCTACCTGCAAGATCAGCTCGCGGAGCGAGATCTAGCACTCGACTGGGCGGTTAACTCTCGTTCGCTTGCCTGGGCCAAGGAGGCAAAAGCTCGAGCCCGCGTGGAGGAGCTTAGCTCAGCCGTAGATAACTTGCAGGTTTATTGTAATACATTACATGAAGAAGTTCATGTATTGTATTCGCAACTGCATCCCAATGTACCTGCAGATCCTGTCGTTACGGAAGCTGGACCTTCTGGGACAGCGGGAGAAGCCTTCGGGGGTGAACTGGACTTGTTTAGGCCCCCTCCCTCTATGAAGTTGGTGGGTGAGTGGTCTCCTACTCCCGACAGCGAGGCTACTAAAAGCGACAAGAAGCAAGAATAGAATAGTATAGAAGTAGTATAATGTTCAATAGATGGTGTAATCCTGTTGTAAAATTCGAGTCTGTAACATTACCCTTTTTAGTAATGTAAAATGGATGGTTTTCTTTGGCATATTATATTCTTTTCAATGTTTGTTGCCTCAGATGCCTTCCAAGACTCGTTCTCAGGATGGAGCAGGGACCTCCAGTGGATGGGAAGCAACACCAAACCCACCTCCAGTACCTCCCACTTTAGCCGAGGCCATCGCTGCCTTAGTTAACGCTACAGCAGATAATACCCAATTTCTACGGGAAATGGCGAGTCAACAACTACAACAACAAGGCGGGCGGGCATATCCGCAAGGCCCCCGTGAAACATCCTACCTGAATTCCTCTGAGACGCGCCCTCCGTTGTTTGTCAAAGCAGAGGACCCTCTAGAAGCGGATGAATGGATCCGCATCATTGAACAGAAGTTCGGGCTCCTTCGATGTTCAGAGGTTCAGAAGCCCCTATTCACCGCCCAACAATTACGTGGCCCTGCCAGCATGTGGTGGGGAAATTTTGTAGCCGTTCAACCGGCTGGTCATCAAATAACTTGGGATGAGTTCAAGATGGCTTTTTGCGAGCACTATATACCTGAAGGAGTGCTCCACATGAAACAGGAGGAGTTCATGAAGTTGAAACAAGGCAGGGATACGGTTGCCCAGTATCTTAATAAATTTAATCACTTATCCCAATATGCAATCGATAAAGTCAACACAGATTTGAAGAAAAGGAATTGTTTCATGAGAGGCTTGAATGATCGAATGCAAAGAAAGATGACCACCTGCATCGACCTTACTTATGGAAGGGCTGTCAGCATAGCGCTGGCAGTTGAGGCTAAATATGCAGGTTCCGAAAAATCTAAGGGTTATGGAGGCGACAGGCCCAATTAGGGCCCCGAGAAAAAGACAAAGGTTGGTAATCCGACCTTTCAATTCGAATCGCTCTTTCCCACGCCCACCCTCCTACCCATTTAAGCAACTGGTCTTTATTCGCCCCGCCACTGCCCCCACTCCAACAAGTCAGCCGGGTGCCCCTGGCACTCGTTTCCCTGCCCTCCCCAGCTCTTCAACTGGATGTTTCAACTGTGGAAAGTCCAGACACTTTATCAAGGACTGTCCGTATCAGAAGTAGAATCGCTCAAGTAATCAGCAAAGTTCTGGGAATTCCACGCAAGGGAAGGGAAATGCGGCGACCAATACCACGGGCAAGAATACATGGAAAATGGGACGAATTTATTATACTCAAGTGGCCACAACACTGGACGGCGAACCGGTTATGATGGGTACGTTTCTAGTGGCCAATCACCCTGCAATTATTCTTTTTGATTCTAGTGCTTCACATACATTCATAAGTAAGAGATTTGTGGAGCAACATTGCATTCCATGCCATGAATCAAGGGAAGGGTTTAAAATTTAGTCGCCTGGGGGACAAATATTTACTAAAGAAGTGGCTTACCAAGTGCCCGTAACATTGCCAGGATGAGACTTTCCTACTAATATGATTGTTCTGAAAGGCCAAGACATAGATGTAATTCTGGGCATGAATTGGTTGGCCCAACATAAAGCTATTCTCAATACTGAATCAAGAACTATCAGGTTGAGTTATAACCAAGAAGAAGTTCTTTTGTCTATCCCCGTAGCCATTCCATCTAAACCATTTGGTAGTATATATGAAGCCATCATACCGAAGATCAAAGATATTCCAGTAGTATGTGAGTTCCCAGATGTCTTTCCAGAAGATTTGCCTAGATTGCCACCAGAAAGAGATGTAGAATTTGTAATTGAGTTGAAGCCCGGTACGACTCCCATTTCTAGAAGATCATACCGAATGCCTCCAAATGAGCTGGCAGAACTCAAGACCCAATTGCAAGATCTACTAGCGAAGGGATTCATCCGGCCAAGCTCGTCACCATGGGGTTGTCCAGCTATCTTCGTTAAGAAGGACCAAACGCTTCGAATGTGCATGGATTGTTGACCCCTTAATGAGGTTACCATAAAAAATAAGTACCCTCTTCCATGGATTGACATTCTATTTGATCAACTGACTGGAGCAAGGGTATTCTCCAAGATTGACCTCAGATTGGGCTATCATCAGATCCGTATCCGGCCCGAAGATATACCGTAGACCGCATTCACTACGCGGTATGGTTTATTTGAATATTTGGTTATGTCTTTCAGACTGACAAATGCTCCTACCCACTTCACTTATCTGATGAACTTAGTATTTATGCCTGAGTTGGACAAATTTGTGGTGGTATTCATTGACGATATCTTAATATATTCCAAGAATGAACAGGAGCATGCTCAGCATTTACAGATCGTGTTGACACGCTTAAGAGAACACCAATTATATGCTAAGTTCAGTAAGTGCGCATTCTAGCTGGAAGAAATCCAATTTCTGGGACATGTGTTATCTGCCAAGGGGATTGCGGTGGATCCCAGCAATGTCAAGGATATTTTGGAGTGGAAACCCCCAACCACTATACATCAAGTCCGAAGTTTCCTTGGACTGGCTGGCTATTACCGCTGATTCATACCAGATTTTTCCAAGCTTGTGAAACCAATCACAAGTTTATTGAAGAATGATACTAAATTTAATTGGTCTTCAAAGTGTAATGAAGCCTTTGAACAATTGAAGGTATTATTAACCACTGCTCCGGTATTGGCTCAACCGGATATTGAAAAACCCTTTGATGTGTATTGTGACACATTAGGCAGTGGTCTCGGCTGTGTTTTAATGCAAGAAGGCCGAGTAATAGCTTATGCTTCAAGGCAGTTACGCCGACATGAGGAACATTATCCGACTCATGATCTGGAGTTAGCTGTAGTGGTTCATGCCCTGAAGATATGGTGTCATTATCTGCTGGGTAATATCTGTCACATTTATACAGATCATAAAAGCTTGAAGTATATCTTCACCCAGTCAGAGTTGAACATGAGACAAAGGCGATGGCTCGAGCTTATTAAGGATTATGAACTGGAGATTCATTATCACCCAGGCAAAGCTAATGTAGTGGCAGATGCCTTGAGTCGCAAGACTTTTTGTCATTGTCTTACAATGGAAACTTCTGACATTACGTTATGCCAAGAAATGGAAAATTTGAACCTGGGAATGATTCAGCATGGAACTTTAAATCAACTAAAGCTTGAGTCAATCCTTTTACAAAGGATAATTGATGCTCAAAAAGATAATGAGGGTATGAGGCACATCTGTGAGAAAATAGAGGCCAGAAAAGCCAAATGTTTCAGAAAAGATGATCAAGGCATTGTATGGTTCAACAACCGCATAGTTGTGCCAAAGAATGAAGAAATCTGCCAACAAATTTTGGATGAAGCACATCTTAGTCGCTATTCTATTCATCCCGGAAGCACTAAGATGTATCATGATCTAAAGCAACATTATTGGTGGACAAAGATGAAGATTGAAATCGCACGCTATGTGGCAAGATGTGACACCTGCAGACGTGTCAAAGCCATACAAATGAAGACTGCTGGTCCATTACAATCTCTACCAATACCAACATGGAAATGGGAAGATATTAGTATGGACTTCATTGTGGGATTGCCCAGAACAGCAAAAGGATATGATTCTATCTGGGTTATTGTTGATCGGCTTACGAAAATTGCTCATTTTCTGCCAGTCAAAACATATTACCCGGTCCTTACATATGTGGAACTGTACATTGCTCGCATTCTCAGTTTGCATGGTATTCCAAAGACTATAGTGTCGGATCGTGGACCTCAATTTGTATCCAAATTCTGGGAAGAGCTTCACAAATCCTTGGGTACTAAGTTGATCCACAGTTCGGCCTATCATCCTCAAACTAGTGGGCAGACTGAAAGGGTAAATCAGATACTTGAAGACATGTTGCGAGCATGTGTTCTGGAATTCCCACAGAAATGGGATGATTGTTTGCCATTAACGGAGTTCTCATACAATAATAGCTATCAAGAAAGCATTAAAATGGCACCCTTCGAAGCTTTGTATGGCCGACGGTGTCATACTCCGCTAAATTGGTCTGAACCTGGTGAAAGGAGTTTCTTCAGGCCAGATGTAGTGAAAGAGACCGAAGAAAAAGTTCAGCGAATAATTTATAATTTGAAGAAAGGTCAAGCTCGTCAAAAAAGTTATGCAGACAAATTACGAATGCCCTTGTATTTTCTGGTGGGAGATTATGTCTATCTAAAAGTCTCCCCAATGAAGGGTGTAACACGTTTTGGGGTAAAAGGGAAGCTTGCACCTCGATACATTGGTCCTTTCCTTATTCTTGAACAATGTGGACCAGTGGCATACCGACTTCAACTACCTGAAACCTTGTCTGCTGTACATAATGTGTTCCACGTGTCTCAACTGAAGAAGTGTCTTCGGGTCCCCGATCGAACCATTGAAGTAACAGATGTTGCCTTAGAGCCAGACTTGACATATTCAGAACATCCTGTTCGAGTCTTGGATCAAAGGGATAGAATTACCCGAAGAAGAACTCTCAAGTTTTACAAGATACAGTGGAACCAACATTCAGAAGGTGAGGCTACATGGGAAACTCGAGACTTTTTAGAAAGGAATTTCCCAGGCTTTTTAGCCTCATGTAATTTGTAGAGTGTATATAATTGTTGTAATAAAGGAGTGAGTATCAAACCACCCCTATCATGTACCAGAAATAAGGAAATAAAAATGTGAAGCATTTCCTTTTCCATTACTTACCCTAGGACTTTTAATCTCGGGACGAGATTCTTTTATGGGGGGAAGGATGTAACACCCCTGGTGTTACTATTACTAAAACTTGAACATAACATCATAAGCATTGGCATCTCATATGTTTGTTACACCTAGAGTGCATTCACTAGGCAAAAATTTCAAACAAGTTGTATTGTTATGGTATTTTGTGAATCAAACCCTAGAGTAGGGTATTCAACCCTGCATTGGGTATAATAGAACAAACAAGGCTTAAACAAAAGAAAACTTCAAAACTTGTTAGAAATAATCATAAAGTGTCACCATGGATGAACTCAAGTGGGATCCAAACCCTAAGAGTGCAAGAAACCCTAATTGGAACCCTGGAAAGTCCTAAACCTAAACCCTAGGGGGCTAAGTGCAAAATTAGTGCACTTTTGGATTAAAGTGCAAAAACTATGAAGTTAAAGCATCTTAGGTCATTTGGTTCACAAATATGTGGGTTTGCAACTTAAACCCTAGGTTTTAGGCCTATTTGCAAAAACACCACTTGTGTGACCATATTGTTAAGTCTGAAAACAGTGTTGAAGAGCTGACTTTAGGGCTCTGTAGATTTAAAGCTATTGTGAATTTGCCTAGGGTCCCACATCAAATCTATAGAGCTATGTTTAGAGAACAACTTTGTTTAAGGGATTAAACATTGTTGTTATGAAAAATTTGAAGAAAAATGTGCTCAAAGATGGGCTGTCAGGCTGCCCTCAGTCTGAAATCAGACTGACAGTGTAACCGAGCCATCTTTGGACTAGGATTCAACCTTGATCTAGTAGGAATTTGGCTATAGTTGCTATAGCAAGATTGTAGCTGAATCATTGGGTAACAACTTTGATACCGGTAGATTAGTCAATTATTATGTAAAGATTTGAGATTCTGGCCCTGCAAATTAGATTGTAAGGTGCACTGAAGAAGAATGCCATTGTACAGTGATCTGAATAAGATCAGATCGATAGTTCAGCCCCTCGCCGCCGGCGAGCCACGCGCGATTCGTGCCGTCGCCGTCTTGATTCGTGCTCGGATTGATTGGATAGCGATCGGGGTCACGTAAATATCGTCGCCGTGGATAACTCCGGCCGGTAAACAATTCTGACCACCGTACCGAGCTGGCCATGGCGGATTTGGATAAGCTCGCCGGTGACAGCCGCCTCACGACTTGACGCCACGTACCCTGGCACCTCCATCGAGTCGTCGTGACCCGCTGTAATCCTCTGTCCATCACCAGGGAGATGGCCACGGTAACCGGACATTAATCGCGCGCCAGTAACTCCTTGTCCTTCCGGCCGCCGCGCGTCGTCGCTCAAATTCCCGGCCACCGCTCTTGCTTACTATAAATTGAGGCCACCATGAGCTCCGTAGGATCATCACGCACCCATCCACCAAGTATTGCCCTCAAACGATCACCAGTGAGCTCCAATTTTGGACTTCCCCCATTCTGCTCAAAAACCCCGCACGGTCACCCTCGCCGTGGACAGCTTGCTCCAGGTCAGCTCCAGCGCCTTGATCGTTTGTTCTAGCATCCTTAGGTCCTCCTCAAGCTCCTCGACCCCTTTGATTGAATTAGATCGCCCTGGATTGCCGTGAACGTCTGTGTTCTTCTGTTGCCCATGCGATCGCCGTGGGCAGGTCGTTTCCGTGCGTCCTTAGTAAAATTGATTTGTGGAAAATGCGCGGGAGGTGTTCAATTCGGTGTCTGCCGCTCGGGAGCACCAATCCTTGCGCCATCCGGCCAGTCTAACCTTGCCGGCCTTCATGACTCCGTCGTGTGACGTCGTGGTCCTAGCGTGGTGAAGAAATAGAAGTCCAGGGACCTTTCTGCAAGTGTCAGTGACTCAGACCAACAGTAGTTAGGGTTCTTAACCAGTTATTCAAGTCTTCGGGGATCTCTGTGTAAACCTGCTATGGGCGCGCGCGGGCGCGTTTCTGCTGGGAATGGGTCGTCTTGGGCTATTCTCAGCTGAGTACTATTCAATGTTTTTCTTTTTCTACCAGAGCTAAAATAATTCTAGAAATTGGTAGAAAAATGGTAAAAATGCCAAACCAATTTTTCTTAATTCCTACTTTTCCATAGAATTTAATAAAAATAGTTTCAGGATTTTTAGTTCAAATAAGAAATTATAGAGTATTTAAAACAGTCTAAAACCTTATTTCTGGATTTTTAGGAAATCAATAATAATTCCAAAAATCCCCAAACTTTTTAGGTGACCCTTATACATTATTTAGAGGCCTTGGGTAGAGTTTCGTATGATTTGGGCCATGTTTGATACCTAGAACCTAAAACCCTACCCCCTACCCTGTGAACTTCACTTTTGACTCCGGAAACCCTAAGTTCTCGGAGGTCCGTGAAGGAAAATTGTATTCAAGACTTTAGATAATAACCTTTTATTATATTTGCACTCTCATAAGCATTACATGGGCATTCATTATTATGTATGGTTATATTTATAAAACGAAGAAGAAGTAGAAGAAGAGAAGAGTCCACCACCAGCCGAGGAACATCAGGCAGGCAACTGCTTTTATTTTGATATCTGCGGATCCGAGCCTGATTCACCAGTAAAACAAGGCAAGCCCCGGTGCATTTGCCACCTCCTTGTTACTTTTAAAAGTTTTTTCTCACTTACTTGATGCATTAGGTGATAGGAGTTGTGTGCTAAACTCTTACTGCATATCCTTCCTTGGATTATTCCCTAATCCCTGTTTTACAAAAAGTTTTTTTATGCTTAGCCCTGCTTTAGCAAAACAAAATGTTTTGTTTTCCCAAAAATGATGTTGCAAAGTGGGAGGGATGTTTTTGAAAATAAAACTTGATGGTGGATCCATCATGGCCATGATGGGTTCAACATCGGAAAAGATGTACCTCTGCTAGGTACCAAACTTTAGGGTTTGAAATGATTAAGCTGAGACCGGGCGGGTGACTTGCACGAGAAGAGAGTCTCGGTGTAGTGTCTCCGTCTGAGTCGATTAAGGATCGTGTCAATGCAGGCTTGATGACTGAGGACCCTTTAACTGGTCACATGCCTCGTCATGGGTAAGCTTTGCCTCGGGCAGACTAATACCAGAATAAGATACCACACAATGGGAGTGGAGAGATGGCGAGAGTAGCGTGTACCCTCTGTGGCAAGAGGCTGGACGGTGGAGTATCTGTGCTCTCGGTTGGCGTGAACCTGATCTGGTCTTAAGAACCCCGGTGGTGAGTTGACATATGCATGGGTTAAGTGCTACATATGTCGTGTGATTGGAGATCCTCAGCTGAGTATAATCGATTCGGATCGCCGTACCTTCACGGTTATGAAGACTTGGTCACTGACCTATACGTAGAACTGCAGTAAAGATGAATGGTTGTTAAGAAATTGGCTAGTGCAGGTCAAGTGTTTGAACTAGGGTAGAAAGAACTCTAGATGCAGGTAATCTTACTTAACATGACAAGTAAAATTGAATTTTTAAGGGTCCACTCTTTGTAAGCATTTCTGCTAAAAGAGTCATCGACTATTGTTAAGCCTTACCTTGACTCCTTGAAAGCCAGCGTACCCTTGAGAGTCTTTTCTTTAGTCGGGTAAGACTTGCCGAGTAATTCCATACTCAGGGCTTTGTCCCATGTTGTTCTTAGGTGAGGAAGCAACCAACTTTTGTTGCTTCTGTTCTAAGGTGGTACCAAAGGAAGAGCACTAGGAGTGAAGCTGCGGGAGGAAAGGATCCTCCATAAAACTTTGTTAAATACTTATCGGGAGGGGTTTTTGCCTCCCATGGTTTGTAATAATAGTACTCTGCACTCGTATATTATATTTTGGTCTGTAAATATTTAACTTTGTCTTACTTTTAAATAAAGGTAAGTTTACGTAACTGCTTCCGCATTTTTGTATCTCCGATGCTTGTAATGTCTGCGTGACGGGTGAAACGCTCTTGGGAAAGGTAAGAAAAGCATATATCGAACTTGTCAAGTGATTCAGGGGCACCTGCAGGGTTGTCTGAGGTCCGTTGGACAAGGACAACTGTAGGTGGGCCTAATGACTTGGGAGGTTCCGTCACAATTAAGAGGTTGATGGTATATGGAGATTCACTGGTGGTCATAAGTCAGATAAATAAAGAATGTGATTGCTCGAATGATTCTATGGGCAAGTACTGTACAGTCGTCCGAAAACTAGAAGACAAATTTGAAGGGCAAGAATTTCATCATGTGGAAAGTGATCGCAATGCAGCAGCAGACGCATTGTCAAAACTAGGATCCAGTCGAACTCAGGTCCCACCTGGAGTTTTTGTCCAGGAGGTGCCACGCCCGAGCATTTCCTCAAATCAGTCAGAAGAGTGCAATGCTTTGAGCTAGCCAGAGTCAGACTCTAATGACTGGAGGAAGCCTATCATCAGGTATATAAAGAACGAAGAGGAACCGGATGATAAAGCCACAACGGAATGCATCGCAAGACAGTCAGCCCACTACACCCTCATAGGGGACGTGCTGTACAGAAGGGGCACAACAGGAGTCCTCATGAAGTGCATTCCTTCGTTTACTGGAAAGCAACTGCTAGATGAGATTCACGCCGGACAGTGCGGGATACACGCAGCATCCAGAACTCTGGTTGGGAAGGTCTTCATGTCTGGTTTTTACTGGCCGACGACAAAGAGTGATGCAGCCGAGTTAGTCCAGAGATGTGAAGCTTGCCAATTCTTATCAAAGCAACATCATTTACCAGCATAGCAACTGCAGACCATACCCGTAACGTGGCCATTTGCGTGCTAGGGACTGGACATGATTGGACCCTTCAAGAAAGCTCAGGGAGGCTACACTCATGTGTTGGTCGCCATTGACAAATTCACCAAATGGATAGAATACAAACTCATTGCTTCTCTAACTTCAACCAAGGCAGTGGAATTCATACAAGATATAATATTCAGGTTTGGGATACCAAATAGCATCATAACCGACCTAGGATCCAATTTCAATAGCTCTGAATTCTTTGATTTCTGCAAACAACGGAGCATTCAGGTCAAATATGCGTCAGTAGCACATCCAAGAGCCAACGATTAGGTGGAAAGGGCTAATGGAATGATACTAGAAGCACTCAGGAAGAAAGTCTTCGACAAGAATGAAAAGTTCGCAGGGAAGTGGATCAGAGAATTACCTTATGTGGTTTGGAGCCTAAGAACTCAACCCAGTCGAGCTCTGCATGGAAACACCCCCTTCTTCATGGTCTATGGTTCGAAAGCAGTGCTACCTGCCGACCTCAGGTTTGGGGCACCAAGGCTAGTCTTCGAAAACATAGCTGAAGCGGAAGCTACCAGGCTAGAAGATGTTGACGTACTGGAAGAAGAGCGGTTGAATACAATAATTCAGTCAGCTAGATATCAGCAGACTCTGAGGCGCTATCATGATAAGACTATACGACATCGATCCTTCATAGTGGGAGACTTGGTCCTTCGCCGAATTCTAACGGGAGAAGGACAACACAAATTATCGCCGCTATGGGAAGGGCCATTCATGGTGTCGGAGGTCACTCGGCCAGGATCATATCAGCTTACTCAAATGGATGGCACAGAAGTAGGGAATTCTTAGAATATAGAGCACCTCAGGAAGTTTTACCCTTAGCAAGAACTATCTGAGCAACATTGTATTCTGTAATTGGAAAATACGTCATCAATAAAAGATTTTACTCTCAAAAGCATTCAAACTATTGGTTATCCATCGACTTCGACTTGATTAAACTTGGAATCAGAATGCTTACTCGACTTAGGGTGACCACTATACCCTACTAACGGAGCAATCGGCTTAAGTCGGCAATGACTTAAGACAGTGCAACATGCTCGCGCTTACTCGACATAGGGTGACCACTATACCCTACTAACGGAGCAATCGGCTTAAGTCGGCAATGACTTAAGACGGTGCAACATGCTCGCGCTTACTCGACCTAGGGTGATCACTATACCCTACTAACAGAGCAATCGGCTTAAGTCGGCAATGACTTAAGACGGTGCAACATGCTCACGCTTACTCGACATAGGGTGACCACTATACCCTACTAACGGAGCAATCGGCTTAAGTTGACAATGACTTAAGACGGTGCAACAAGCTCGCGCTTACTCGACTTAGGGTGATCACTATACCCTACTAACGGAGCAATCGACTTAAGTCGACAAAGACTTAAGACGGTGCAACATGCTCACGCTTACTTGTCATAGGGCAACTTCTATGCCTTACCAGCTGATCAATTGGCATAAATTAGGAAAAGAGTCCAAAATCAGCATGCCGCACTCACTTCTGCAATCGTTCATGACGACTGTTGAATTCTAACAACAGAAACAAAATGTTATAGCTTTCAGCGCCAAGAACACATTCTAATATTCTATCGAGTATTCGAGCGCACTGATCACGCACACATATAGTTCACAAATGCATTCAATATCTTCTAAACACAACAAAACATCTCTATTTGGCAATGTCTTTCGCAGGAGCAACCGAAGAGGAAGGGCGACTCAAAGCATCAGGCATAGCCTTGACATCCGCAACAATGTCATCAGGAACAACTACACCGGGCCTTCTCATCAGGATTCGCCCCACGCGAATGGCTTTGTCCATAGCCTTGTCACAATGGGCTTTCAGAGCGGCGCAGTTGTCCTCTGCAACTTTGGTAGCCAGTCAAGCGGCCTCTAGCTCCTGGGCGATTGACCTCTTGGAAGCACGCAGATCTTTGATGATGGAGTCCTTGCTTGACACCAACTGCCTAAGCTGCAGGATCTCATCCTGGGATACTTGCAGTTCACGATGATGATGATCCAGATCTGTCTTGGTAAAGCGGTGGCTCCTCTCCAAGATGGTTAGGGAATTGTTGGCGTCACGATACAACTTATCCAGATTATCGCGAGAAGCTGCAAGTGCTCGTTTTTCCTCCTACAAACAAGGATCAACTCTCAAGCATCCATTAAGTAGTAAAAGCACGGCAGATCCAACTGAGTAAGTTTACCTCATTAGCTGCCCTTTCAAAGTCAAGCTGAGCGTTCAGAGAAGAATTCAAAGAATGTGCATTGTCTAAAGAAGCAGAAACCCGAGCCAGGTCGATCTGACCTTGGGAATACTTCTCCTCAAGCTTAGAGTACCGCCGGGTTGAGTCAGCTTGATGTTGATGATGTTTCTCCTCAAGCTCAGAGTACCGCCGGACCATATCTGACAAAAAGCAGTCGAAGAAGGATACACAGTTAAAAACAAATTAATCAATCAGCCAAGGAAGAAATAAAGATACCAACCAACATTTGACACTTTCAAATCAGCTATCTGCTTCTGAAGCAGCAATGGATTCCACCGCGTCAGAGACAGAGCTCCTTCTGGGATAGAGGCACCATGTGATCTCAATTGAGCAGACATCCCGTCAACCAAAGCCTGTTATTAAAAACAAATGAGTACAAAGAAAGTGATTTACCAGGAGGAATGACGGAACGAAAAAAGCTAAGTTACCTGAAGATTAGAAAAGAATGAGGGCAATCCCAAGTCATGAGAAGCTGTGTTGTAGCTCGACGAAGGAAGATCAACTAGAACAATATGAAGAGCATCGTCGGGGGTTGATTCAGCTCCACTAGCAGATATTAGAATTCTGGCATCTGGCTCGTCGACCTTTATGGTGACTCCCTCACTCGAAGCTAAAGAAGTATGCATCGCTATCACTCCATCAGATCGTGGTGGAGATGACCCGACATGGACGTCCATGGAGGTGTGGGAAGGAGAGCTCGCTCGGACACCCTCGGGGGCTGGGTTACAGCTCGCGCTACCCACTAGAGCCGGGTCATTACCGGCGACACCCTCGGGGGCTGGGTAACCGCCAACATCATCCTTGGGGGCTAGATTTTCTGCAACAGCCACCTCTGAGGATGAAGGATCCTCAGCCACCTCCATGGGAGTCGGGCAATCCTGACCAGCTTCTCGACACCGAAGACTGCCTTCCAAAGTCGACGATTCACGAGATACCGCCCGGGATACCTCTAATCCCACGTCTGGAGCGTCAGAGCAAACATCCATCATATCATCAACAGTCGGTTCCAATAGCATATCTTCAGGAATGATATCCTCAAGGGCCTGATCAAAATCTGTTATGGATAAATCTTGAAGGCTAACAAGAGCAGACAGAGCTGGAGAAGGAATATCACTATCCCCCCTACTACCTCTGTAATGCCGACTATTCTTACAAATTAGCGGAATTTCTTCTTCCTCTTCTTCATCCTCGTCAAAAATGCGGACAATAGATGGTGCAAGATCACACCCATTGGGATCAGCTTCAACAGGGTCACACCCATTGGGATCAGATGGCGCATGGATACACTCGTTGAGGTCAGTTGGTGCAAGGTTACACCTATTGGGTTCAGTCTCAACAGGATAACACCCATTGGGATTAGATGGCGCATGGATACACTCGTTTAGGTCAGTTGGTGCAAGGTTACACCCATTGGGTTCAGTCTCAACAGGATCACACCCATTGGGATCAGCTGGCGCACGGTCACACCCATTGGGGTCAGCTTCAACAGATACACCACCAGTGGGGTCAACTTCAGTAAAGACCTCTGCTTGTACTTCCTCACAAACAGGAGCAGAAGGTCCAGCATCCTGGTCCAAGCATGACAATCGCCAAAGCCGTCTCTTTTTCTTCTTCTTCTCCTCAGTAGGCGCAGTTGGGCGGCTGACCTAGCGAAGACGCTTTGGGTGAGTACCCTCAGGCTTTCGGGTGTCCACTGTTTCGACAAGCTCTGGTATAACCGTGACAGCCATTGTTTTAGCAGGGGCCGAGTCAGAAGATTCTCCAGCCAACATATCGAGTACAACATTTATTTCTGCATCATCTGGACTCACTGGCATCTCAAAATGAACTTGCCTCTCATCATTGGGAAGATCACAAAGAGAAGCAACCAAGACCTCAATATCTTCAGGAGAGGGTCGCATTCTAAGACCCAGACCACTATCACCAACAGGAGGATTGGACACGAAACTGAAAAAGGACTTAGGAGGTGGCAGATTCCAAGCACAGTAGGCAACAGGAGCACCAACATTTGATACTTTGCCTCTCAAGATCATGTCTAGCCGGCTCACCAAATCCTCAGCAGGAATTTTCCTATTAGTAACCCAAGTCGAGTCGGTAACACCACTGTACAAGTAAGCTGGTTATGCTCTGTCCTTCAAGGGCTGGATATTCTTAAAAACAAAATTAGCGACCATAGCCTTGGCGGTCAGACCTCTCTCCTTCAGCAGACAGATTTCAGCAAACAGAACCCTAGCTTATGTTACTTCGAAGGCAGTAGGAGACTCAATCCAACTCAGAGTGCGCACATCTGGCTGTCTCCCCGACCGAGGGGGGAGGGACTTGCCGTGGTTTTCCACAATAAACCACTCAAGGCGCCACCCTTTAATGTTGTCCTTAAGTGGAATATCAAGGTATTCTGTTTCCGCCCACGGCGCATCTCCAGACTTGCACCACCCACGAGCTGGTGCTGCCTTCTAGCCATCCCAAGCCGACAGTGATACAAGTACTTCCATAAACCGAAGTGGGGAAGAATTTCGAGGTAGGCCTCACACAGATGAACAAAGATAGAAATTTGCAAAATGGAATTAGGATTCAGATGAGTCAGGTTTAGATTGTAAAAGTCAAGGAGACCGCGGAAGAAGGGAGAAATGGGAAGAGCAAGGCCGCGGATAAGAAAATGGACGTAGACAACGGACTCGTGGGTATCTTTTGTCGGGACAGTGACCCCACGGCAAATCCGCCGAGAACAAAGCTCCTTCGGAGGAAGAACTCCAACATCGACAAGGCGGAGGAGATCCGATTCCGAGACAACAGACATATGGTTACCTGCGAAGGGAAACTGGTTGTTAGGGTCGATGGGAGGAATGACCACCGCAGCAGAATTCTGGTTCTTCCGCTTGGGCGCCATCGCAATCTCGTCGGCGGATTGAACGGAAGCGAAATCAGAGGGAAACAGAGGAATGTTTTGAGGCAGAAAGGTGAAGTTAGGGCTCAGAACGTAGAGGCATGCGACGACGTGATATAAATGGGGTTTTCCCGGGTTGGGCACCATTTCTAAAAAGTGCTAAGTCATCACTCGGGAAAAACAAGATTTCCTGGCATAACTCGGCAGTTACCTCTAAAGCGCCGACGTGGCCCATCATAACTCGGTTGTTACCTCTAAAGCGCCAATGTGGCCCATCATAACTCGGCTGTTACCTCTAAAACACCGACATGGCCCAACATAACTCGGCCGTTACCTCTAAAACGCCGACATAGCCCAGAGTAACTCGGCTGTTGCCTCTAAGACGCCGACGTCGCCAAGCACCACTCGACTATTACCTCTAAAACGCTAGCGTGGCCCAGCGTAACTCGGCTGTTACTTCTAAAACGCCGACGTGATCTAGCATAACTCGGCTGTTACCTCTAAAACGCCGGCATGGTCTAGAGCAGCCCGACAGTTACTTCTAAAAGACACCGGCAATGCCTGCCATAACTCAGCTGTTTTCTCTATGTAAATACCGTCAGAACCAAATTTGACTCAGCAATTACTAGTCGTTACTCAGGTGTTATCTCTGAGAACAATGGCAGCGCTGGGCATGAATACAAGCTATCGATTGACTATAAACAAATGATGGAAAAGCGAAAGAGATGCTCAGAACAAGCTGAAATTTTCTTCAATATATAAAGAAGGGAAGTTCTTCCACAAACTCAAAGACCAACTCATTATGAGCCAGCCTTCCTTCCCTTTTTCGCTACATTACACTACTACATCACTACACTACTTACACTACTCTATACTACTAACTACTACTACATTATTCCACTATTACTAATACTACTTCTACTACTAGTTATCTATTGTAACACCCCAAGTGTTACTATACGCGTAACAGCGAGTACGGACTTAAGCACGGGATATCGATGAGGATATTAATCTCAATATCGTGATCATTTTCGCCTATCACGATTTTAATATCGCATCTATCTCTGTCTATCTAGACTCTTCCTAAAGTTTTTGTGAAGTTCGGAATGTAATTGTTCCGAAAATTGGTGAGTCTCGTAATTATTTAAAATTCATAGATCGCGCAAAGACGAATTTAAAAATTTAGTTCAGCCCTCTAAGTTCATCTCAAATAAATTAATTAGGACTCGACGACAAAAGTATTAATGCAAAATTAAATTGGACCGAGATGATTAGAGCCGAAATCGAATAATTCTTAATCAATTTGGTTTCAACTGAAACCAACCACAGACTAAAATATTGAAGGCAATGTCGTTTAGTATGGTCTATGAACACCTCACCTGAACCGATTAGAAAGCAGGAACGTGAGTGTTGCACTTAGTGTGTATGGTTTGTTGTTTTGTGATGTTTTCGTTAGATTCGGTTAATCTTGAGAAGCGTGATTATTGCGCTTGGTTATATGGCGATAGCTAGCGTTTGCCTATGAAATGTCATGATGCCTTCTCATTAAGTGTTTAATTCTTTACTATGTAAAATCGTAATATTATCTTGCAATATTGTTCTTGATGTTTGAGTTAGATCCGTTTAAGCTAGAAAAATGTGATGGTTGTATTTAGTAATATCTCAGCATCTAGTGATTGCTTTTAAATGTTATTAGGTGCCTCGCCGCTAGGTGTTTAATTTGCTATCGTGTAGCAATAATTAGGCTTGTGCTATTCCTATTTATAATTATTCATGTGCATTATGCATATCATTTATGTACGTTTATTGATTACGTGATGTGAAGAACCAAGGCTGAGTCAACCACAAGCTGATGTAAAGCGTGAGCCACTCGCGAGGTGATGCTGATGGACAAACCTGAAGATGGATAAACTGAATGAGTGCCAAGACAAAGGATGTTCGTCAAGTGGACGTCATCTAACAAACACTAACGTAGTGTTTATTCCAGGCAAGCCCTGGTGCATGCAACCCCTTCCTTGTGTTTTTAAATGATTTTTACACACTTTAAGTCTAGCGTAATGTGCATTAGGTTTATAGGAGTTGCTTGGAAACCCTTTGATGCATTGCCTACCTTGATATCCATACCTTTATAGATACTTCTGATGAAGTATCCAAATATGATTTACAAAAATGCTTAGCCTTGCCTAGAGGTAAATCTTGTGGATAGAGGTTGTCCTTTGCGTTAATGCCTAGCTCAAGGGTTATCCAGAGGAAGGATGACTTCTACCTGCAAGAATATTTTCATTGGGAGCGTGGTGGGATCTTACTGCAAAGTTCCCTATAATGCTCTTTTCATCCTAAGGAACACAAACAATCCTAAGGGTGGAAGTACTTAAATCGGGACTTGGGCTAGAAACAGGTGATGTTCTACCCAGGTTGATTAAGGATTATACTGAATGTAGGCTTGATGATCGAGGACCTTTTAACTGGTCACATGCCTCATCATGGGTAAGCTTTGCCTCGGGCAGACTAATACTAGAATAAGATAACACGCAATGGGAGTGGTGAGATGGTGAGAGTAGAGTGTACCCTACGTGGCAAGAGGCTGGACGGTGGTGTATCTGTGCTCTCGGTTGGCGTGAACCTGATCTGGTCTTAAGAACCCCGGTGGCGAGTTGACATATGCAAGGGTTAAGTGCTACATATGTTGTGTGATTGGAGATCCCTAGCTGGGTATTAATCGATTCAGGATGGTCGTTACTTCTCGGATATGAAGACTTGGTCACTGCCCTGCAATCTAAGTCATGGATGAAATCTTAATGAGCAAAAATCATGTTGGATTGATTAATGTGATGGTGAAATTAGACTAGATGCAAACAAGGTCTATTAATACTTAATCTAGCATTAAAATGTTGAAAGTAAGGACTCAATTTAGTAAGCTATTTCTGCAAAAATATCTAAGTTGATCCTTGCTAAAGCCTTTTCCTTGATTCCTATTTAACCAGCATACCCTTGAGAGTCTTTTCTTTAATCGGGTAAGTCTTGCTGAGTACTTGCGTACTTAGGGTTTTATTCCCTGTTGTTTTTTAGGTTATAGTTTTGTGCTGCTGTTGATGGTGTTAAGTGCCGGTGGGCTCGGCCTTCTTATATAAGTATACCCTGTCTTTATCTTCTTATTGAGGATGGTCACTTAAGCTAGCATAAATTTCAAACTTATAAACAATTTATAACAATTCAAAGTTATTTCTTTGAATCACTTTTGTAATCACTCCGATCATGTACATTGTAAAACTTGATGTAACATGTAAAATTTGGTAATAAGATTTCCGCTGCAAAAGTTCTGGTGTGTGATTTGTGTTACTTAATCCCGTGGTTCTGGTTGTAAGTGGTTTATCCGAGGTCCTTGGGGCACTCGGACAGATCCTGTTAAGTTATCTGGTGCACATGCATAGCCATCTGAGGTTTTTGAGACAAGGGCAGGTGCATGTGGGCCCAATAACTTGGGAGGTTCTGCCACAGCTGGTATTGGAGCAGGATTAAGTATATATGGTCACATACGTATTTTCAAAACAAAAGTTTTGGTTTCAAAAAACCTATTTTCAACTAAACACATTGTTTGGCTTTGAAAAACAGATTTGAAAAACTATAATGCTAGCGACATCCTCTGTTAAGCCCTAAACTAAGGACTATCAGGTGGCTTAGTTCAAAACCATAACCCACAATCGGGTGGATATTGCATACATGTGTATTGTTATTTTTTAGTCCATTCAGTTCTGAATGGATTGACGCTCAGGTAAGGTGAGTTGTGAGAGCATGACAAGCGCTTGATTATATACATGTTCCACATATGTATATATGAAGGCTACGATGTGGAGTATTTACTTTTCTGGAAATTCAGTACCCCATGGATGTGTATGGGTATACAGACATGGGAATACTGAGAAGTGTAATGTACTTGTAATGACGCACCTACGCTCAGGTAAGAAGGTAAGTTACCATAATGAGTTGCCCTATGGTTAAATTGTGGCAACGGCGCCTATGCGTGGCTCGGCGCTTAATGATGAGCTGGCCTCCATATAGCAATATATGGAGTATAAACTGTGATAAACTATCATGTGTGAATTGCATCATTGGGAATTGGGTTGTGATGGATTTTTCTGCAGGTACACTAACCTCGAAAACGTATGTGTAGCTGACGACTAGCAATACCGAGAGAGAACGTATGCCACTGATATAGAACGCTATGGCCACATTATGTTGGCAAAATTGGTGAGGACGTGTAGGACGAGCATGCATCCTGATTGTTGCATCATGTTTGTCACCTATACACCCAAAATGCTTCTCTCATCTTTATTCCAGTAACCAGTGGTTGTAGATAATGTGGTGTAATGCTGAATTATGAACTTCGATGAAATAGCTATCCTCCATTCTTTAGGTAATATATTTAGGTGTTATGTGTGTTGCTCTGGTACTTGGTGTGCTGTTAGAAGGTTGGTAGTTTGTTTGCTTAAACCCAAAACTAGGCCATGTTCTCATTTAGTGAACCATGACCCGAATTTGAATTTTCCATTATCATTCCATGACCCAACTCATGCAAATAAATGCTTAGATAACTTCTTCGTTGGACATAAAGTGTACCCGGACTTGAAACAAGAATCTCGAGTCGTGTCTCCATCCTAAACCATGTCCTTATTCAGTTGGTGCAAGCTGATGTACCTTATCCAGTTTACCTATTTTTAAGGACTGCCATGTTGCTTTATCAACCTAACCTAGGAAAGACATGTCTGATCATTTTCTTGAGTTTGATGCCTTTGGTTTCCTCACATCAATCGAAGGCATACCAACTTAATCTTATGATTGTTTTCCCTCCGTATCTAATCAGATATTAATCCTTGACCTTGTAATCTCTGCGATGGGCATAGAAATATGCTTGGGTTGAATTAACAGTCTCCCATAGTACTCCCTCACCAACCAATTTAGGTTATGGCCATGCCTTGTTCATTTCATCGGGCCATGATCTATTTGGCTCTCTACTTGTAACCGTTTTGACGGGTAGAGTCACTTGTGTATATTGTCTCCCTTGCTCAATCCATTTGTGCCGCATAAGATTTCTTATTGGTTATGTCTGGAAATGGTATTATGGCTAAAACCGGTGGTGCCGTGACGAAACCGAGGGCCTTCTATGTGTGCGCACACATGGTTGTGCTACTCGGCACGCGCTGATATCACCGTTAGTAGTTGTAATCCATTATGAGACTATGTTAATGCGTTATCTTGGCATAATCTGTTTTTCTACATGAGATTCTTTATTGGTGCCAGTTCGGTAATGGTGTCATGGGTAATAACTTATGGTGCCGCAGCGAAACTGAGAGCCCCTTGTGAATGTACATGCAAGGTTATGTTGCTTGGCGCATGCTGGTATCAAGGTCTCTAGTCATGATCCATTGTGGAACTACACTAATATATTATCTTCCATAGATCTCTTCCTTGAAAGGATTTCAGTGTTGTTTGTCAAGTGATCAAGCAACATCTATCATCTCTGTTGGATCAAAAGGGCATACCACTTTCATGGGTGGTCTCTTTTCTTTTGATCTTGGTAGTGACTACACATCCAAGTTCCCTTTGCATCCTTTGTGTAAAGGCGAAGCCTTGAAGCTTTTTAGTGTCGAGAGACAACTGATTAGCTCTCAAAATGGATATCTATTTCCCCTGCTGCTAAGATGCAGGAGTTTGTTCATTCGCTCTCTTATTTAATCCATGTATTCCCTAACCAAGTCAGTTCATCTTGCATGGAAGAAACGGATGAACAACATGACCAAATGGATTTTCTGGCTAGCCACGGGTCAACCGTGATGTTATTCGACATTCACACCTGTCTCGTGTGCTATGAAATTACCGTGATCACTTGTTGGTAAACCTCTTTCTGTGTGCTTTACCCAAGAGGTTGCATCTGAATCTGCTTGGGTAAGATCGCGTATTTGCCACTCGCTCAACATACTCAGATAGTACAGTGTCATCAGAGAAAGCAAACTGCACACATGGAACCTTATGTGTTCCTCTGGCAGACATCGTCTCTATTGGTGGACATTTCTAAATTAGCCTAAGGCGATACATGTTATGTCCACTAGAGAAACAACCTTCTGAGACACTCGCCTTTGCTTGGAACTGCCTTTGTTATCGCTGATATGGACAGGGTTACATGCTGCCCTACTCTTAAAAGTCTTTCGCTCCGAATCTCGGGACGAGATTCTTTTAAGGGGGGAGGGCTGTAACATCCCAGGTGTTACTATACGTGTAACAGCGAGTACGAACTTAAGCACGAGATATCGATGAGGATAGTAATCTCAATATCGTGAACGTTTTCGCCTATCACGATTTTAATATCGCATTTGTCTCTGTCTATCTAGACTCTTCCTAAAGTTTTCGCAAAGTTCGGAATATAATTGTTCCGAAAATTGGCGAGTCTGGTAATTATTTAAAATTCATAGATCGCGCAAAGACGAATTTAAAAATTTAGTTCAGCCCTCTGAGTTCATCTCAAATAAATTAATTAGGACTCAACGACAAAAGTATTAATGCAAAATTAAATTGGACCGAGATGATTAGAGACGAAATCGAATAATTCTTAATCAATTTGGTTTCAACTGAAATCAACCACAGACTAAAATATTGAAGGCAATGTCGTTTAGTATGATCTATGAACATCTCACGTTGAACCAATTTCTAGGACACATATTTATCCATATGTATTTTTTAAAAAAAAGAGAAGAAATATTCTATTTTTGTATACGGTTATTCTTTTTCTCTTTTATCCAAACACAATTGTTACGTGGCAAATCTATGGCTTGACATTATTCTATCCTATCCAATGTTGTAGCCTGAGATGGATGCATGGTTGTCGGCATGCACCTCATTCCTTATCTTGAATTCACTTTTCTTTGCAAAATTCTCTCTCTACTAATATTTCTGCCGCTGCCCTGGACTGATCTCTATCGCGCACATACTTTTTGCCACTGTCCTGATCTTTTCTCGCCGCGCTGGTACAGTCAGCCTTATCCCATCGCTTGATATATTTTTGAGACAGCAAACGCACAGAGCTTTCACCAGCCTGTCTTCTACTTCGTCGCTCCCTGGTGGCTGGAGCACGCCATGGAGGCTGGCCGTCGCTACCCTTCTCTGGTGCTTGCTCGGCCTCTTCCCCATCTCCTTCCTCACCATCTCCCATGGCGCCCGGCCCAGCTCGGACTCCGCCTTACTCTTAGCGCTCGGTCGTTCTCTGCTCCCCTCGGCAGCAGCCACCAACTCCTCGTGAGGAACTTGCTGCCCGACCCCAAGCTGCAGCTCACCTTCTCGCGCTCAGATCCCTGGTGTGGATCTCCTCGCCGGAAGCTCTTGGGCCGGCCATAGGTGCCTAGCCGACCAACGCCGACTAGCACTCGCGTCGGTTCTCCACGTTCTCGCCGGGGAGGCTCAGCCATCGCGCCCTCAAGCTCGTCCTAGCCGGCGTCCTCCTCTACCGTGGATCTCCCCTGCGTGCTGGACTTTCCTTCGCTCCTCCATCCATGGCGCTCGGCTGCTCCAAATCCCTCCCCTATTCGCTCATAGAAGCCGCGTGCCAGCTCTCTGCTCGGCCGCATCTCCCTGTGCTCGAGCTCGCCGGCTTCTCCTCCACGCGCCCCAGCCCCTGCTCCTTGTTCCTCCCGGCTGCACGCGTCGGCTTCTTGCGCGCTGAGCTCTCTGGCACGCCTCTGCGCTCGCCCAAGTCGCCACCGTTATCCCTTGTCGCACGTGCAGCCGCGCCCCTGCTGCTCGCCGTCCCGTGTGCACTTTTTCTTTCAAACAGCAGCCCCGGATCTGCGCAGCTCTGACCTTGTTGTCGACCTCACTCGCTACCGATGTCGTGGCTGCACCTCGTGTTCGACGAAAGCCCAAAGTGATGAACATGCTTACGCGATTCGAGTCGATTCCGATAGTCCGTAAACAAGAGAGCTACATGTATGTGTTCACGATTTGGAGTGCCAGCAGTCCCCTCATTCTTCGTCGTCGATCCAAGCCGTTTCCCCAACGTGCCCGTCGACCCCAACGATCTATCTTTCAACTGCACGCTACTTGCGTCGGGATCCAAAGCTCTCTGTCATGCTCGACCTTACAAGTCTCAAACTCGTCGACATCCCTTGCATCGTCGAAAAATCCCGAGAGTTTGGATAAAGCAACAAGTCCCACGTGGTGCTCACCACGTGCTCGACGTAATGGCAGAATCAGAAATCGTAGTCGTGCTCGTGGCCTTCAAGACGGAATAAATTATTGGTGAGCTGTCGTCGCTCTCGCTTTTCGTTTTAATATTTCTCGTCAGTTTGGTATACTTGCGCTGTTAAATGTGGGCCGGTGACGTGCACGTAAATCGCAGTAGTGAATTAGTGCCAGAATAAAATTTGATCGGGTAGAATAGTGAAGTCTAGTACGTTGCTCGTCACGTATTCGGGTAAAATGCTAGAACCGGAAAGTGGCATCAACCTTGTGGTTTCAAGGTAGATTTAATTTCGGTAAGCTACTTCGTTGTTCCTGTTAATAGTTTAATTAGGTAGATCATTCAACTCAAGCTATGGAACCATGGTGCTTGTTTGTTTGGGGTTTCTGTGGATATTCTTGTTTAAGCCTTGTCTATGCTTTGTGTTCGCTTTTGCATGTGATGCCAGAATTGTGCTGTTAGCGGGGTCGCTCTCAATGTTGTAGTCGGCTAAGTATTTTAGAGGAATATTGATGCCACCCAATTTTCAGGAAGCTAGTAACACCGCTAGATCGAGTGGTGTGATGTCCTATTTAATTAGCGTGGGTTAAATAATTTATTCTTTCTTGATTTCGGAATTAGATCCGATTAGAAAGCAGGAACATGAGTGTTGCACTTAGTGTGTATGGTTTGTTGTTTCGTAATGTTTGCGTTAGATTCGGTTAATCTTGAGAAGCGTGATTATTGCGCTTGGTTATATGGCGATAGCTAGCGTTTGCTTATGAAATGTCGTGATGCCTTCTCATTAAGTGTTTAATTCTTTACTATGTAAAATCGTAATATTACCTTGCAATATTGTTCTTGATGTTTGAGTTAGATCCGTTTAAGCTAGAAAAATGTGATGGTTGTCTTTAGTAATATCTCAGTATCTAGTGATTGCTTTTAAATGTTATTAGGTACCTCGCCGCTAGGTGTTTAATTCGCTATCGTGTAGCAATAATTAGGCTTGTGCTATTCCTATTTATAATTATTCATGTGCATTATGCATATCATTTAGGTACGTTTATTGATTACGTGATGCGAAGAACCAAGGCTGAGTCGACCACAAGCTGATGTAAAGCGTGAGCCACTCGCGAGGTGATGCTGATGGACGAACCTGAAGATGGATAAACTGAATGAGTGCCAAGACAAAGGATGTTCGTCAAGTGGACGTCATCTAACAAACACTAACGTAGTGTTTATTCCAGGCAAGCCCCGGTGCATGCAACCCCTTCCTTGTGTTTTAAATGATTTTACACACTTTAAGTCTAGCGTAATGTGCATTAGGTTTATAGGAGTTGCTTGGAAACCCTTTGATGCATTGCCTACCTTGATATCCATACCTTTATAGATACTTCTGATGAAGTATCCAAATATGATTTACAAAAATGCTTAGCCTTGCCTAGAGGTAAATCTTGTGGATAGAGGTTGTCCTTTGCGTTAATGCCTAGCTCAGGGGTTATCCTAAGGAAGGATGACTTCTACCTGCAAGAATATTTTCATTGGGAGCGTGGTGGGATCTTACTGCAAAGTTCCCTATAATGCTCTTTTCATCCTAAGGAACACAAACAATCCTAAGGGTGGAAGTACTTAAATCGAGACTTGGGCTAGGAACATGTGATGTTCTACCCAGGTTGATTAAGGATTATACTGAATGTAGGCTTGATGATCGAGGACCTTTTAACTGGTCACATGCCTCATCATGGGTAAGCTTTGCCTCGGGCAGATTAATACCAGAATAAGATAACACACAATGGGAGTGGAGAGATGGCGAGAGTAGTGTGTACCCTCCGTGGCAAGAGGCTGGACGGTGGTGTATCTGTGCTCTCGGTTGGCGTGAACCTGATCTGGTCTTAAGAACCCCGGTGGTGAGTTGACATATGCAAGGGTTAAGTGCTACATATGTCGTGTGATTGGAGATCCCTAGCTGGGTATTAATCGATTCAGGATCGCCGTTACTTCTCGGATATGAAGACTTGGTCACTTCCCTGCAATCTAAGTCATGGATGAAATCTTAATGAGGAAAAATCATGTTGGATTGATTAATGTGATGGTGAAATTAGACTAGATGCAAACAAGGTCTATTAATACTTAATCTAGCATTAAAATGTTGAAAGTAAGGACTCACTTTAGTAAGCTATTTCTGCAAAAATATATAAGTTGATCCTTGTTAAAACCTTTTCCTTGATTCCTATTTAACCAGCATACCCTTGAGAGTCTTTTCTTTAGTCGGGTAAGTCTTGCTGAGTACTTGCGTACTTAGGGTTTTATTCCTTGTTGTTTTTTAGGTTATAGTTTTGTGCTGCTGTTGATGGTGTTAAGTGCCGGTGGGCTCGCCTTCTTATATAAGTATACCCTATCTTTATCTTCTTATTGAGGATGGCCACTTAATCTAGCATATATTTCAAACTTATAAACAATTTATAACAATTCAAAGTTATTTCTTTGAATCAGTTTTGTAATCACTCCGATCATGTACATTGTACAACTTGATGTAACATGTAAAATTTGGTAATAAGATTTCCGCTACAAAAATGTTGGTTTGTGATTTGTGTTACTTAATCCCGTGGTTCTGGTTGTAAGTGGTTTATTTATCCGAGGTCCTTGGGGCACTCGGACAGATCCTGTTAAGTTATCTGGTGCACATGCATAGCTGTCTGAGGTCTTTGAGACAAGGGCAGGTGCATGTGGGCCCAATAACTTGGGAGGTTCTGCCGCATCTATACTAATATTTAAGCCAGTGGCGCTTTGCCACTGGCCTTGCTGCTGCCGCTGTCACCCTTGCCGCTACCACCGTCGCCCTTGCCGCCGTCGTCGTCCCCTTGCCGTCGCCATCGCATCCACCGTCGTCGTCGCCTCCATCGCCGTCGTCGCCCTCGTCGTCGCCGTCACCACCGCTCCCCTCCTCGGACGAGTCGGAGGAGTTCTCCTCGTCCGAGGAGATCTCCGACTCATCCGAGCCCTTGAGCCCGGAGCGCTCGACGGCTCGGATGTACGTCCACACCTCAGCAGCGATCCCCTAGGAATCGTCCGAGTCATCAGACGACACCGAGGGAGAGGCGTAGACCGGTGACCCCTCGGACTTGGAGGAAAACTCCTCCTCCGAGTACTCAAAGTCACCGAAGTCCTCCAAGGGGGGACTTGGCTCGCGCTTCCGCTTGTCGCCGGAGTGGTGCGACGAACTCCCGCCCTTCTTGTTCTTGCCCATAGTTGATTGGAAGAGAAGAGAAAAGTGGAGAATAAGCAACAAACAGTCGGGAGATGTGTGAAGACACTAGTGAAGCAGGCAGTCTATTTATAGAGGCGGGAGGCAACCGCTCATCTCCTACCACGGTCACTGAACAGTCGCAAGTATTCAATAAGCCATTCAAATCGTCTAGAAACAAGTCAGGCGGCAGACGCCGTCTCACGTAACACGACACCATGGGACTGAGGTCAACTGCTTGGATGATATGATTACACCCCACGGTCATGTCAAGTTACTACTCAAGGGGCAGTTTGCTAAACGCTCAGCGCACCAAGCCGTCCTTTAGCTACACCCATTGGGGGGACGTCCAGGAATTTTCAATAGATTTTTCCAAGCAGTCACATCCATACAGTATACGCAATGAATGTATCAAGACAGAAGGAAGATATCGATAGAGATCGGAGAAAAGCCAAAAATAGCTATTGAAGTACAAGTCTAATCAACAGAAGCATTGAAGCATGAAGCAAAATGAAGACTAGCCAAGAGCCATCTACCGGACGTCCAATCTGTCGTCGATCAAATAAATTTCAAACCTAACAGGACACGGGTAGACCGTGTTGCTGATCTCAAAGGCAAGAATTAAAGACAATAGGTTGATCTCTAAAAGCATAAAGCTGATGATATAATGCCAAATTCTAAGGCATGAGATGAAGACCTTTGAGTGGATTATTTTCAGTAATCCACTTAAAGCTCGGGGGCTACACCCATTGGGTGCACCTCCAGTGCACCCAATGAGTTCTCAACCCCGAAGGCAGAATGCTGATCTCTAGGGCATGGAACGACGATGAAATGATGATTTCTAAAGCATGGGACGAAGATGAACCAACGACTTCTAAAAAGCAGGAGATGAAGACCTTTGAGTGGATTATTCTCAGTAATCCACTCAAAGCTCGGGGGCTACACCCATTGGGTGCACCTCCGGTGCACCCAATGAATCTTCAACCCCTAAAGATGAAATGTTGATCTCTAAAGCATAAGCTGGTAACCAAGCACTAATCTCTAAAATATAAAGCGAAGACCACTGAAAGAGCCAAAGAATATAACAGAAGTTTGTTTTTACCGGACCGATCAAAGTTCAGAAGCTACGACTTGACAGGTGTACTGTCAAAGCATCCACAGTCTAAAATCAAACTGCAAGCTAGACCTAGAATCTTTGGGCCGATTGTTTCAAAATCAACTCAAAGATTGGGGGCTTATGGGGGACAGATATCCCCTGGGTCCACTAGAAGGCTGGAAGGTCTCGCGGAAGACTCTGGGCCCATTATTTCGCAAGGCCACCCCTTCGTGGGCCAGGGGAGGAATCACTGGCAGAATGGATCGACGCAAGATTGGATCAACTCGAGCCTAGATGGCTCAATGGATTTAAACGTTATCCGCAGCATTGATCCGATTCTCCCGCGCAGTACCCTCAGACGTCGGAACTGAACGAGGATAAGTCGGCAGGATAATAGGGAGATAAGTTCAGTCGGTTCACTATTACTTAGGAGCACATAGTTATCATACCGGCATGTAACGCCCCACGGTCGAGTATATAAGGCCTAGGGGGCACCCCATCAAAAGACAAGTCACTCATTAGCCATCTACTCGATTCTCTAGCGTCTTTCATACTAGAGAATCCCCTTGTAATCCACCACATAAAGATCCACACCAGGAAGTAGGGTATTACGCCTCTCTAAGCGGCCCGAACCTGTAGAAAGTTGTCTACTGTCTCTCATGCGCTCAGCACGAACCATCGAGCTACAGTCGGTTACACTGTCCTACCCAAAAGCACCTCGAGGGGTAACCCCGGGTGCGCGGTCGGGTCCCAAACACCGATAGTACCAAAGTCCAAACTTAGGAAAATAAACTAAATATCTCATGATTCTTTTCACAGCCCTAAGGTGAACTTCCTTAGGATTGGCTTGGAACCTTGCACACATGCATACGAAAAGCATAATATCCGGTCGAGATGCACATAAATAGAGTAAAGATCCTATCATCGACCGGTATACCTTTTGATCTACGGATTTACTTCCCGTGTCAAGGTCGAGATGCCCATTTGTTCCCATAGGTGTCTTGATGGGTTTGGCATCCTTCATTCAAAACTTGGTAAGTATGTCTTGAATGTACTTTGTTTGGCTGATGAAGGTGCCCTCTTGGAGTTGCTTAACTTGAAATCCTAGGAAATACTTCAACTCCCCCATCATAGACATCTCGAATTTTTGAATCATGATCCTGCTAAACTCTGCACAAGTTGAATTGTTAGTAGACCCAAATATGATATCATCAACATAAATTTGGCATACAAACAAATCTTTTGCAATGGTTTTAGTAAAGAGAGTAGAATCGGCTTTACCGACTTTGAAGCCATTAGTGATAAGAAAATCTCTTAGGCATTCATACCATGCTCTTGGGGCTTGCTTGAGCCCATAAAGCGCCTTAGAGAGTTTATAAACATGGTTAGGGTACTCACTATCTTCAAAGCCGGGAGGTTGCTCAACATAGACCTCTTCCTTGATTGGTCCATTGAGGAAGGCACTTTTCACGTCCATTTGGTAAAGCTTAAAGCCATGGTGAGTAGCATAGGAAAGTAATATGCGAATTGACTCAAGCCTAGCTACGGGTGCATAGGTTTCACCGAAATCCAAACCTTCGACTTGTGAATATCCTTTGGCAACAAGTCGGGCTTTGTTCCTTGTCACCACACCATGTTCATCTTGCTTGTTGTGGAATACCCACTTGGTACCTACAACATTTTGGTTAGGACGTGGAACTAGATGCCATACCTCATTCCTTGTGAAGTTGTTGAGCTCCTCTTGCATTGCCAACACCCAATCCGAGTCTCTTAGTGCATCCTCCACCCTGTATGGCTCAATAGAGGACACAAAAGAGTAATGTTCACAAAAATGAGCGACTCGAGATCGAGTTGTTACCCCCTTATGAATATCACCGAGGATGGAGTTCACGGGGTGATCTCTTTGAATCGCTTGGTGGACTCTTGGGTGTGGCGATCTTTGACCCTGTATTTCTTGCTCATCTTCCTTGTCTTGATCATTATCATCTCCCCCTTGATCATTGTCCTCCTCTTGAGGTGGCTCATCTTCTTGATCTTCTTCTTCATTGTCTTGAGATTGATCCTCATCTTGGGTTGGTGGAGATGCTTGCATGGAAGATGACGGTTGATCTTGCGCATGAGTGGGCTCTTCAGATTCCTTAGGACACACATCCCCAATGGACATGTTCCTTAGTGAGACGTAAGGAGCCTCTTCATCATCTAATTCATCAAGATCAACTTGCTCCACTTGGGAGCCATTAGTCTCATCAAACACAATATCACAAGAAACCTCAACTAATCCAGTGGTTTTGTTGAAGACTCTATATGCCCTTGTGTTTGAGTCATAACCAAGTAAAAAGTCTTCTATAGTCTTAGGAGCAAATTTAGATTTTCTACCTCTTTTTACAAGAATAAAACATTTGCTACCAAAGACTCTAAAATATGAAACATTGGGCTTTTTACCGGTGAGGAGTTCATATGATGTCTTCTTGAGGATTCGGTGAGGGTAGAGCCGATTGATGGAGTAGCAGGCGGTGTTAATCGCCTCAGCCCAAAACCGGTCCGGAGTCTTGTACTCATCAAGCATGGTCCTTGCATGTCCAATAGAGTTCTATTCTTCCTTTCCACTACACCATTTTATTGAGGTGTGTAGGGAGAAGAGAACTCATGCTTGATGCCCTCTTCCTCAAGAAAGCCTTCAATTTGAGAGTTCTTGAACTCCGTCCCATTGCCGCTTCTTATCTTTTTGATTCTCAATCCGAACTCATTTTGAGCCCGTCTCAAGAATCCCTTTAAAGTCTCTTGGGTTTGCGATTTTTCCTGCAAAAAGAATACCCAAGTGAAGTGAGAATAATCATCCACAATTACAAGACAGTACTTACTCTCGCCGATGCTTGTTGGAGACTCGTTCTCAAATGCTATGAATTAAGAACAAGGCAACATAAAATGTTAAATGTTAATGCCCTTCGTCCAATGAAGCATTATTCCTTTAAGGATTAATGAACTTCGGACGAAGGTTAAAAACGATACAATTACGAAGGTTAAATCTTCGTAATTGAACTCTAGTAGATTATATAAAATAATACGAAATATGAAGCATTAAAGACAAATAAATTATAAATGAACAACATCACTTTTATATTATCTCCATTTAATGTATTCAAGTACTAAATACATTTATACCTCTGCCTTGACAAAGATTAATTCCCGATTGGCGCGATTGCAATTGCAGGAATGCGTGAACAGTAAAGGAGTATTGTTCACTATTTATAGGCACAGGACACAACCTATGAGGAATTACAATCATGCCCCTCATAAAAGTTTACAACAACGACTCAAACATTTATGGACTAAACGGTCATTCTATTTTTAAGTCGGTTTGTAATTCCGAAGCTTCATGGAGAGGAACCTTCGGTCATCACATGCGGACAGCTTCAGCCGAAGCTGTTTCTTCCTGCAGGACCTTCGGCGACGAAGCATGGTCCCAACAGTAGCCCCTTCGTGGTGCTAGATTGTTTTTCGTAACGAGCTTGATCCGTGAAAAAAGTCTCTTAGGCTTCAGGGAGCCGAAGGTCCGAAAAACACCTTCCCTGAGCTCGTTGTCGAGAAACGATTCAGTTTCCGAGCGCGTAGTGGTCCCACCCTGCAGAGTTACTATTTGGTCTCTGCGGTCCACCGCGCAGCGGGTGTAAGCAGCTGTTCGCCTGGTGTAAAAATCCTGACGATTCACCTTCTTACCTGCAGCACTATATAAACAGACGGGTAGGTGTGAAGTTACCACAGCATTCATTGCTATTGCACTGTTTTGCTGCCAAAATTTTTAACCATAGCCGAAGCTTGACTCTCGCAATCAAATGAAGCTTCCAGTTTAAAGCCTACTTCGTCAGAAGAAAAAACTTCGGAAGAAAAAGTTTTTAGTTCCCAAAAAATTCAGAATTAAATGGCCAGAGTGCGCTCTACCGCTAGGGTTGAGCGTGAGGGAGGCGAAGCTGAAGGATCGGAGACTGTTCCCATCTCCGAAGCGATGCAACGATCCGGACTGGTGACCTCGGAAGGAATCTGTACTGCCGAGACAGAGCAGACTGTTGCCGAGATAGAACAAGTTGCTGTCGAAGCAGAAGAAGGAAATATTGAGGAAGCTGATCCCGATGATGATTACCATATTGCCGTGCCAAGCAAGCCCAGCCACTTGGACTTCGGAAAGTCGACTGTCTCTAAGGCTGATCTCTCCAAGATGGTGAAGTCGGGTTACTTCAGTGAGAATGAGAAGAAGCTACTTCGCTTTGGGGGGGAAGAAACTACCCCGAAGCCAGAAAAGGATGAAATAGTCATTTTCAAGAGCTTCCTAAAGGCTAGGTTAAGATTTCCCTTAAATAGGATGATCTCTGACGTGCTGCAAAGATTTGGCATCTATTTTCACCAACTGACGCCCAACGCGATTGTCAGGCTCAGTGTCTATATCTGGGCTCTCTGAATCTAGGCGGTGGAGCCATTTGCCGACAGCTTCTGTCGAGTTCATGAGCTGCATTACCAAACAAAAGCCAGAAAAGATGGATTGCATGAAAATTTTGGTTGCTATAACTTTGCTTATCGGAAAACCACGAAGTTTCCCGTGATCAGCTACCGAAGCAAATGGCCGGCAGGCTGGAAATCAGAATGGTTTTATGTCAAAGTTGACGAAGACAAAGAAAAGCTGGTTCAGAGCCCTCTTGAACTAACCTTCGGAGAAACAAGACCCCGATGCAGAATGGAAGTAGAAGGTCCAACTTGGGCTGCACTGGGTGAATTCAAAATTATTGCAGAACATATTGGCACTAGAGATTTAGTGCAAGAATTCCTGGCCTTCAGGGTTTTTCCAACTATGAAAGAGTGGACAATGCCGAAGCTTAAAGGGGAAAAGAAAAAGGGGGAACTCGTCCGACTGCCCTACCATTATAAGTTCAAGAAATACTTTAAAGTACCCTGCCAAGAATGGCTTGATACAATTGAAATAATGAGCAATGAAATTCTTGGGAATTACTCTAAAAAAGAGGACCAACTGATGACAGCGGCCTTCGGCACTCGGCCGAAACGAAGGCTGAACAGAGTACTTGATGCCATAGGATTTGAATATGCTGACTACGGTCGTCTGGGCGGAGATGCTGGGGGCCCGAAGCGAAAAAGGATTGCTAGCACTACTGACGAAGAAGTCGTCAAGGCAGCAAAAAAGAAAAAGAAAGATTCTGATAACATTAGCGCTGAAGAGTTAAATCCTGAGCCGAAGGTGCCTACGGCAAAAAAGAGAAAAAGTGCATCCCCAGAGTCGAAAACGCCGGTCCAAGAAGAAGACACTCCTGCTTCTCCTTCTGCTATTGAAGTAGAAGAAATTATGAAGGTAATGACTGAACCTTTGCCTTTCAGGCTAAGTCCGCTGGCACTGGAACTGACGAAGTTTTTTTAGAAGGACAAGGCAGCTTCGGCAGTAGAAAGTCCTGCGAAGCCAAAAAAGCGGAGAATTATTCAAGTAACAGATGTGATCCATCAGACGCCGCCACCGGCAACGGTGTCAAAAATTGTTTTTGCTGAAACTGCCGAAGCCGAAGCTACTGAAATGAAAACTGCTGAAGCTGAATCTGGCGAAGCCGAAGCTACCGGGGCCGAAGCTGGGGCCACCGAAGAATCGAACCTAGAAACCACACTTGAGGTTATTGACAACATACTGCTGAAAATGGCTGAAGAGGAAGCTATCGTGGCTACAGTGAATACGACAACTGAGAAGGGGAAAGAGCAAATTGATGAAATTTCAGAAGAAGAAGATTTTAACTTTCAAGATTTGCTCGGACAAGAATTAACGGACGCCGAAAAAGAGGAGTTGAAAAAATATGCCACATCTTGCGGATACAAATCAGGGGCTATGCTTTTTGGTGGGGTCAACGAAGGGAAATTAAGATGCCTTCGGAACCGCACCGAAGCCAAAATTGTTAGAACCCTTTCCAAAAGCATTGGCTTGCCGAAGCTGGAAGTGGACTTGTGTCGTTATCAACGACACCACATCGCCGGAAGCTTGCTTTATGCTAACTTCAAGGTAACAAATATTTTTGTTATTTTATTACTATTATTATTAACTTTTGTGTCGTGTTCTGACGAAGATCATTTCGACAGAGAATATTATTAAGCAAGGTTCTGAAGATGCAACAAGATCTGGAGGAAGAGAAAAACAAAACCGTCATTCAAGATTTGACTGAAAAAGTTGAAAATCATGAAGCCAATCTGAAAAAGAAAGACTTCGCAATTCAAGATCTTGAAATCATGGTCAAAGAGCACGAAGGTGCACTAGAAAAGAAGGATTTTATTATTCAGACCATGGAGGGCTCTTTGGCTGAAGTCCAAACTGAAAATGACAAATTAAAGAATGAATTGCTCCGTCAATCAGAAAAATTCGAGCAAGAAAAGAAATATTTTGAAGCAAGCCTGAAGACTGAAGTGGATAAATACTCAAATCTGCAGAAATCCTTCACAGAACTTCAGGAGAAATGCTTAAACTTCGGCATCCGATGTGTGCAGCGGCTGAAGGACGTGTTTCACTCTGTCGGAGCTAGCTCTTCGAAATTTACACCTTCAGCTGAAAACTTGCCAAGAACATTAGAACATATTGAAGGCGAAGTTGATGCCCTTGACGAAGTTATTGGTGGGCACGCTGACTTCTGCGCCCTGGTAGCTTCTCGAGGCACAGCTGCTGCTTTTTTGAAGGCTGGCTACACACATGGAAACACTGTGAACAGACCAAACTTCAGCCTGTCAGCTTCAGATTTGTTAGATATCCCAAGCTTAGCCAGAAGCATCGAAAATAGATTCATGACCCAGATCTGGGTAAATGGCGGGCGGAAAATGGCAGGCGACGAAGCTCGAAGCCATCTTAAGCCGGTAAAAAAATTATGTTTGTTACTTTTACCTTCTCCTTTGAAATTTGTACCTTTCTTACTATGCTGTTTGATATATACAGGATGACGAAGCTGAAGATTGACAGTGCTGAAGTTTGACAAAACTGAAGACGAAGCCTTAGCTGAAGCTTAAAATTGCTTATAATGTGCTTTCCTGCAAAAATTCTTGGAGAAACTTTTGTAATATAGATATAGAGTAACTTATGTAAATTTGTACTTACCTTGCAATATATTCTGTCTTCTTTAATCGCATCCAGTCTGCTTTGCTATGGACGAAACTTCTCTTTTGAGCCGAAGGCGAAAAACACCTTCCCTTCTTTTCGTACACAACGAAGCATAGAAAATTTTTCCTTCGAATCTTTTTCCCCTCTCTTTTTTTCTGAAGCACCTATCTTTTTTGTGTAGCATGATGATGATTCTATATATGTCTAAATGGATGTTCATGAATGCAAATGACATGATGATATGTTATGTGCAAATGAATATTAGGACACATGCTCAAAAAACCATAAGCACGGTCCTTCGTCCTCTCAAGAATGATAAAAATCTTTTTGCCGTTTACTTTTCGGCTTCACCGTTTACTTTTCGGTGTATCAGCGTTGACTTTTCGCTGTAAGCCTCCCTTAGGAGCTTCTTCGCCTTTTACTTTCGGCGGAATCAGCGTTTATTTTTCGCTGTAAGCCTCCCTTATGAGCTTCTTCATCTTTTACTTTCGGCGGAATCAGCGTTTATTTTTCGCTGTAAGCTCTGCATTCCCTTAGGAACGACTTTTGAGCTTCTCCCTGTTTTCTTTTCTTTCTCTTTGCACTCGAGGGTGCGTTCTCAGCTTTTACATTTACATTTTTGGGGGATATCGCTCTTATAGAATTGAAATAAGGAAAAGAAAAATTACATGTTGTGGCCCCATTAAAAACCTTTCTCCCCCTTTGGAAAGGAAAAGGGTGCCACAAAAAAGAATATAAAAAATTACATCAAACTAAACATAATATCTCCGAAGCTCATCCGCATTCCACGATCTAGGAATGTCATTGCCGTCCAAGTCCTTCAACCTGTAGGAACCAGGTCTTGATGAAGATACTACCAAAAAGGGGCCTTCCCACTTTAGCTGTAATTTGCCTACTGTTTCAGGGTTAGCTACTCTTCGAAGTACCAGGTGTCCTGGTTCAATGTTCTTCAACTTGACCTTTCTATCACGCCATTTTATTGTTTCAGCTTGATATTTATTGATGTTTTCCACAGCTTGGAGTCTGATCCCTTCAATAGCATCTTTTTCTACGGAGCAATCAGCTTCGTGTTCGCCCTCTGCCGAAACTACTGTCCTTATTGATCCTGTTTTAGCCTCTTCTGGGGTTATTGCTTCGTCACCAAACAACAGTTTGAAGGGTGTAAAGCCTGTTGATCTTGAGATGGTTGTGTTATGACTCCACACCACTTTGATTAACTCGTCTGGCCACTTTCCCCTCGGCTGATTGAAGATTGACTTCATTGTTCCTGTCATTATGATCCCATTGGCTCTTTCAACAAGTCCATTTGATTCTGGGTGTCGGACTGATGCAAAATGGATCTTCGTGCTGATTTGATTACAAAATTCTCTGAAGGCTTCAGAATCAAACTGTGTCCCATTATCCACAGTGATAGCCTTCGGCACTCTGAAGCGACAAACAATGTTTTGCCAGAAAAACTTTTGAATAGTAAATGAAGTTATTGTGGCTAAGGGCTTCGCCTCAATCCATTTGGAAAAATATTCCACTGCTACCACCACATATCTTAAGTTCCCCTGTGCTGGTGGTAATGGACCTAGCAAATCTAGACCCCACCTTTGCAACGGCCAAGTGGGTTGTATTAACTGAGTTAAAGACGAAGGTTGTTTTTGATCTCTTGCACATTTCTGACAACCTTCGCACTTTTGGACTAAATCCGCTGCGTCCGAAGCTGCCTTTGGCCAATAAAATCCTTGGCGAAAAACCTTTCTAAGCAAAGGCCTAGATCCAATGTGAGATCCACACAGACCTGCATGTATGTCCTTCATTAATTCTATACCTTCGGATCTGGATAAGCACTTGAGCAATGGGGAACAGACCCCGCGCTTGTATAACTCCCCTTCTATTATAACATATGGTCGAGCTCTTGCTTCTATTCTCCTGTTATAAGCTTCGTCATCTGAAAGAAAATTACCCTAAAGGAAAGAGATGATCTCAGTTCTCCAATCTTCAGTATAAACAGGGGATATGTTAAGGATTGCTCTTTCAAGAAGCTCGACCGAAGGTGCTTTTATTGTTTCAAAAAATACTTTCGAAGGTACAGGCAGCCCCTGGGCTGCTGACTTAGCCAATAGATCAGCGTATTCATTTTCTCCACGAGGAATATTTTTGACAGAGAAACCTTCGAAGGAAGCCTCAATCCTTCGGACTGTATCTAGATACTTTTCAAGCTTCGGGTCTCTTGCTTTGTAACTTTTGTCAATATGACCAGAAATAACTTGGGAATCAGTTTTAAGGATGGCCCTTCTGATTCCCATTGCCTTTAATTTCCGAAGACCCAAAAGCAGAGCTTCATACTCGACGATGTTATTTGTGCAACTAAAATCAAGTTTTGCCGCATAACAAGTTTTAACTTTGGAAGGTGAAACCAACACAGCAGCCGCTCCCGCTCCGAAGGTTCCCCAAGACCCATCGCAAAACACTGTCCATGCTTCGGCGTCTTTATTTGTTTCTTCCTCCTGAGCCCCTGGCGTCCAGTCAGCAATGAAGTCTGCTAACGCCTGGGACTGAATCGAAGATCTATGAACATATTCAATACAAAATTCATTGAGCTCTGCAGCCCATTTTCCAATCCTTCCAGTAGCTTCTCGGTTCCTCATAATATCCTTCAGAGGTTGTGAAGAAGGAACAATTATGTTGTAAGCTTGAAAATAATGTCGAAGCTTCCTGGAGGCCATCAAGACAGCATACAGTACCTTCTCCAACTCTGTATAATTTTTCTTTGACAAACTAAGAACCTCGGATACAAAATATATTAGGGCATGCCTCTTAACTTGGCCTTCAAGCTTCTCCTGAACAAGTGCTGCACTTACCGCTGAGTGCGAAGCTGCCACATATAATAACAAAGGAGCCCCTGGCGTAGGTGGAGTTAGTGTTGTCAGATCTATCAAATACTGTTTCAGCTCTTCAAAGGCCTTTTGCTGGATTGGTCCCCATTGAAAGACTTCGGCTGACTTCAGCACTTTGAAGAATGGTAAGTTTCTTTCTGCTGATCTGGATATGAATCTATTGAGAGATGCCAGCCTTCCTGTCAATCTTTGAGCCCCCTTTTTTGTACTTGGTGGCTCCATTCGAAGTATAGCTTCGATTTTACTTGGGTTGGCCTCAATTCCCTTTGTTGAAACTAAGCAACCAAGAAATTTCCCCTTCTTTACTCTGAAGACACATTTTTCTGGATTCAGCTTTAGACCAGCCTGTCTAAAATTAGCAAAGGTCTCTTGTAAATCAGCAATGTGGTTATCCTGCTTCGTGCTCTTTACAATAATATCATCAACATAAGTTAGTACATTCCTGCCTATCTGAGAATGGAGAACCTTTGCTGTCATTCTGCTGAAGCTTCCTCCAGCATTCTTAAGCCCTTCAGGCATCCGAAGGTAACAGTATGTCCCACTAGGGGTTATGAAGCTGGTTTTTGGTTCATCCTCCTTCTTCATCCAGATTTGATGATAGCCTGAATAGCAATCCAGCAAACTCATAAGTTCTGATGAAGCTGCTGCATCGACTAGAGAATCTATCCTTGGCAATGGGAACTCATCCTTCGGACAGGCCTTATTGAGATCAGTAAAATCGATGCACATTCTCCATTTACCATTGGCCTTCTTCACCATAACAGTGTTAGCCAACCATTCTAGGTATTTTACCTCTCTAATAACTCCGGCACTGAGGAGTCGTTTCACTTCATTCCGAGCACCTTCGGCCTTATCATCAGACATCTTTCGAAGCCTCTGCTTCCTGGGTCTGAAGGATGGATCAACATTGAGCGAGTGCTCAATAACATCCCTGTTAACTCCGCAAAGATCATTAGCTGACCAAGCAAAAACATCTTTATTGTTGAACAAAAACCTTATCAAGGTTTTCTCCTGCTCTTCGGACAATTGAGATCCCAATAGCACCTTTTGCTCTGCTATATCCTCACACAAGAGCATGGGTTTCGGCTGGTCAGCCGAAGCAGCTTTTTCCCTTCTGAACTTGTACTGCTCACAAGCTTCAGTTCCATCTATATTATGGATTGCTTTTGAGTCTATCCAATTTCCTTCGGCCCTTCTAGCAGCTTCTTGACTTCCATGAATAGCAATGGGCCCTTGGTCCGAAGGTATCTTCATGCAAAGATAAGCTGGATGCATAATTGCTTCGAAGGCATTAAGAGTACCACGACCAATGATTGCATTGTAAGGGTACTCCATGTCAACAATATCAAACATAACTTGCTCAGTCCTTGTGTTGTTGATGAATCCGAAGGCCACTGACATTGAGATTTTGCCAAGTGCTACAATCTGCCTTCCTCCGAAGCCGCAGAGGGGATGTGTGGCATCAAGAATTTTATCTTCGGGCTCTTGCATCTGTCTGAAGGCCTTAGCAAATATGATATCAGCTGCACTGCCTGTATCAACCAAAACATTGTGGACCAGAAATCCTTTGATAACACAAGAGATAACCATAGCATCATTGTGTGGGTAATCCTTGAGTTGAAGGTCCTCTTGGGAAAAGGTAATAGGAATGTGAGACCATCTTGACTTGACGAAGGGTCCTTGCACCCCGACATGTTGTACCCTTCTCTGTGCTTCCTTCTTCTGTTTCTTGTTGGCTGGTTCTGAACATGAACCGCCCGTTATCGGGAGTACCAGCTTCGGAACCGAAGCAGCTCCAGCTTGAATATTGAACGAAGCCATTAGCTCAGAAAAGTGGAAGTGAGTTCACCGGAGGTGGGCGCCAATGTTGGAGACTCGTTCTCAAATGCTATGAATTAAGAACAAGGCAACATAAAATGTTAAATGTTAATGCCCTTCGTCCAATGAAGCATTATTCCTTTAAGGATTAATGAACTTCGGACGAAGGTTAAAAACGATACAATTACGAAGGTTAAATCTTCGTAATTGAACTCTAGTAGATTATATAAAATAATACGAAATATGAAGCATTAAAGACAAATAAATTATAAATGAACAACATCACTTTTATATTATCTCCATTTAATGTATTCAAGTACTAAATACATTTATACCTCTGCCTTGACAAAGATTAATTCCCGATTGGCGCGATTGCAATTGCAGGAATGCGTGAACAGTAAAGGAGTACTGTTCACTATTTATAGGCACAGGACACAGCCTGTGAGGAATTACAATCATGCCCCTCATAAAAGTTTACAACAACGACTCAAACATTTATGGACTAAACGGTCATTCTATTTTTAAGTCGGTTTGTAATTCCGAAGCTTCATGGAGAGGAACCTTAGGTCATCACATGCGGACATCTTCAGCCGAAGCTGTTTCTTCCTGCAGGACCTTCGGCGATGAAGCATGGTCCCAACAATGCTTATGTAAGCTATTGGGCCGAATAGATCCATGTGGAGTAACTCCAGTGGCCTATCCATTGTCATGATGTTCTTGTGTAGATGATGGGAGCCAACTTGCTTTCCTGCTTGACATGCGCTACAAACCCTATCTTTCTCAAAATGAACATCGGTTAGTCCCAAAATGTGCTCTCCCTTTAGAAGCTTGTGAAGATTCTTCATTCCAACATGGGCTAGTCGGCGATGCCAGAGCCAACCCATATTAGTCTTAGCAATTAAGCAAGTATCGGGTTCGGCTCTATTAAAATCAACTAAGTATAGCTGACCCTCTAATACTCCCTTAAATGCTACTGAATCATCACTTCTTCTAAAGACAGTAACACCTATATTCGTAAAAAGACAGTTGTAACCCATTTTGCATAATTAAGAAACAGAAAGCAAATTGTAATCTAAAGAATCTACAAGAAAAACATTGGAAATAGAATGGTCAGGTGATATAGCAATTTTACCAAGTCCTTTGACCAAACCTTGATTTCCATCCCCGATTGTAATAGCTCTTTGGGGATCTTCGTTTTTCTCGTAGGAGGAGAACATCCTTTTCTCCCCTATCATGTGGTTTGTGCATCCGCTATCAGTTATCCAACTTGAGCCCCCAGATGCATAAACCTGCAAAACAATTTAGGCCTTGTTCTTAGGTACCCAAACAGTCTTGGGTCCTTTGATGTTAGAAACAAGCACCTTGGGTACCCAAACACAAGTCCTGGAGCCCTTGTGTTTGCCCCCAATATATTTGGCAACTACTTTGCCTGATTTGTTATTTAAAACATAAGATGCATCAAAAGTCTTAAATGAAACATTAGGCTCATTTGATGCAGTAGGAGTTTCCTTTTTAGGCATTTTAACATGGGTAGAATGCCTAGAGCTAGATGCCTCATTCTTATATACAAAAGCATGGTGAGAATGAGACTTCTTAGCATGAATTCTCCTAATTTTGTGTTCGAGATAACTAGCAGGATATAAAATATAGCCCTCGTTATCCTGAACCATGGGAGCCTTGCCCTTAACAAAATTAGATAATCTTTTAGGGGCATTGAGTTTGACATTGCTTCCCTGTTGGAAACCAATGCCATCCTTGATGCCAGGGCGTCTCCCATTATAAAGCATGCTTCTGGCAAATTTAAATTTTTCATTTTCAATTTCATGCTCATTGATTTTACTAGTTAATTGAGCTATATGATCATTTTGTTGTTTAATTAAAGCAAGGTGATCATGAATAGCATCAATATTAATATCTCTACATCTGGTACAAATAGTAACATGATCAACAATAGATGTAGAGGGTTTGCAAACATTTAATTCATCTATCTTAGATTTAAGCATGGCATTTTCATCTCTAAGATAGGAAATAGATTCATTGCAAACACTTAAGTCTCTAGCCTTAGAAATTAAACTAGCATTCTCAGTTTTAAGGCTAGAAATTGATTCATTCAACTTATCAATCTTAGTAATTAGACTAGCATTTTCATTTCTAAGATTAGCAATTAAATCATGGCAAACATTTGATTTTTCAACCTTAGCAATTAAACTAACATTTTCAGTTCTAAGGTTGGAAATAGTGTCATGGCAAATGCTAAGCTCCTTAGTCAAATTTTCATTTTTCTCTACTTCCTGAGCATAAGCATTCTTCACCTTAACATGCTTTTTATTTTCCTTAATAAGGAATTCCTCTTGGCTATCCAAGAGTTCATCCTTCTCATGAATAGTGTTGGGGACTTGTTCTCAAATGCTATGAATTAAGAACAAGGCAACACAAAAATAGGTTAATGGTTAATGCCCTTCGTCCTTCGAAGCATTATTTCCCCAAGGATATAATGATCTTCGAACGAAGGTTACGAAGAATGTACCTTCATCATCACAGCATATATATGTATATTAATGAAAGACGAAGCATATGAAGCATGAGAAATAACATGAATAATCATATGACATTGCTAATGTATCTTTATTATATCACTATGGATGAATAATAACAGTATTGAATTACATTTATACCTTCGGCTTGACAAAAGGCAAAAAGTCCAAGTGTGACGCACAAGCGAATACAAGTCAGCGTGAACAGTACGGGGGGTACTGTTCATTTATTAATAGGCACAGGGCGCAGCCTGTGTAAATTTACATTCATGCCCTTCATATTTATTATTGACTTATGGACAACCCAATTGGGACTAGATAGCCTTTTCCTCTTTACGTCGGTTCCTTTTTTCTGCCATTGCGCCAAAGCTCCCTTACGCGTAGCTTCGGAGCAACATCAGTCTTCGTCTCGACCACGCTTTTCACATCGTATATGGTTTTAACCCGAGTCCGATGGTACCTGTTCACGTGTTACACTTGGAAAACATTGTTAAATCATGTTTTTGAGGACCTTTGGAAGATGAAGGCCCCCAACAGTAGCCCCTCGCAGTATTAATTTGTTAAGATAACGAATTCAGACTGCGACATGGACGAAGGCCTTAAGCCGAAGGTCCAAAAAACACCTTCCCTTTGCTAGAATAGCAACAATCAATGACAGACGGGGTCCTCCAATTTGCAGCGCACTGGGCGTATAAATAGGAACTCACACCAGCTGCATTTGATACACTGTTTCTGCCATTTGCATTATTTTCTCAATCTTTTAGCTCTTGCACACTAGCGCTTGCTAGATTTTCAAGCTCTCTGAACTTCAGTTTAGAAAAAACGTGTTTTCACCATGTTCGGAGAAAAAATATCCCAGGAAAATAAGGTTGTTGCAGAGACGAAGCTGGCTGAAGAGGTGAAGCTGTTTGAGGAGAAGAAGGTTGTAGATCCTTATGTTGCTGGATTCGTTGAGTCAATGGCAAAAAAAACACAGAGAAAATTACTAAGGAGATACTGGAAGGTTTATCTGAAGATACTAGTGACAGTGATAGCTATAATGTGGAAAGTGTGGATGAAGATTCTGAGGATCGGCCCTGGCGGCCAAGTCATTCAATCTTCAGAAAATCGACTATCAAACAGAGTCATCTTGAGAACATGAGAGGAAGGTATTTTTGGGACATGTCTATTGTTAGGGCTGGTGGAGACAACAATGTCCCTGCCCCTGAGGAAAACGAAGTTGTAATTTACCGAAGCTTCTTCAAAGCTGGGCTTCGGTTCCCTTTGAACAAGTTTGTAGTTGAAGTGTTGAAAATCTACCAGATCTTCCTCCATCAGATTACCCCCGAAGCTATAATAAGGATGGGGATTTTTTCTGGGCAGTGAGGAGTCAAGGGCTAGAGCCAAACGTGAAGTGCTTCTGCAGTATGCACGAACTTCTATATGAGACGAAGGCCATGGGTAAAGAACAGTACTACAACAACTTCGGTTGTTATGGATTTATCACTCGCCCCAATGCAAGCTACCCGGTGCCAACATTTAGGAAGAGATGGCCTGGAGCTTGGATGGAAGAATGGTTTTATGTGAAGAATGATTTAAAAGCAAGGGAAGATATTAAAGAAGTCATTATGCGCCCTATCTGGTCCTGCTTCGGCCTCTGGAGGCCGAAGGTAGAAATTGATGATTCTGTCGAAGCATGCCAGAGAGCCTTCAGCACTGTTTGCTCCTTTATTGGCACAAGGGATTTAATTCAGGAGCATATAGCCTTCAGGGTATGGCCGCTTGTAGAAAGATGGGAAATGCCGAAGGAGACCACCACCGACTCTAGCAAAGATGGTCTGGTTCGACTGAAGTATACCTTCAGATTCAGGGAGAAGTTTGATGAACCCAACAACGACTGGCTGAAGTGTATCGAAGCTACAAGTGATGAATTGCTTGGAGCTTATTCCAAGGGCGAAGATAATGCTCTATCCACAGCCTTCGAAAGACGGGGGAAGAAAAGACTGAACATGGTTTTTGAAAGTGCATTCATCCCTTTTGTGAGTTTTGGTGATTTGGATAACAACACATTTAAAGGTCTAACGAGTTTGCTAAGTGTTGAACAGGAAATTCAGTATGATGAACATACTTGAATAGTGTATAATGATTAGTGAACAAAGGTTCAACACGAGGTTATATAACCAATGAGACAATGCAAATGGATATAATATGATCTCTATATTGGTTTGAATATATGGACAAGACCTGAGAAATCACTACATACATATGACCAGAATAGAGGACAAAGTGATTTAGAGGATTGGTCAAGCCAAAGAGAATAAGATATGAGGAATCGTGAATTGGCTTGACCATATTACTGTCAGTCCATATATGCTTCTATGAGAATCAAACTAGAGCTTGATTGATCTTGACAGTTATATCTAGAAGACATTCAAGCAAGGTTTACAATATTGAAGAAATGATTCTCTCAATGGATGTTCAATTTGATGTGACTCAAGAATGGCTTGATAGGGTGAAGATAGCAAGGAAAGGGCTTCGAGGAACTAAGCGAAGGTGAAGGCCAAGCGATGGCTTGTAGACCGAGCTACCATGGCTAAGGTGAAGAAGAGAGTACTTACACTAAGTCGATGAACTAATCAGCTATGAAGAGTTATAACATGTTGATGCATCAGTAAGGTGACTTAAGCCATGATTTGAACTCATATAAGGTGATATGGTACAAGTCACAGGGTTTGATTTGAGTTTGCTTCAAAAGGTGAGACAAAGATGTTTGTGATCCTTATGAAGCAATGCCATGGAGAAATCACACATGAGACACCAATGACTCAAGGAGTTTACTTCATTATATTTTATTTAACTTGAGTATAGGAATCGTCGTACTATAAAGGGGGATCCAAAAAGAAGGTTGGTGTTTGCCAAAGCTCAAACCTCTCTATTCAAAAGCTATTTTTGAAAAGCAAAAATCTCTTTAACGTTCTATTGTTGACCGTGGTTAGGGTTGAGAAACCTAGAGTGTTCTTGCTGAAAAGCAGCTGGACTTCTTCAACTGCAGCTGAGCTTTCCAGCTAAACTTGACTTCAGCTGAGTTGAGCTTCTTCAGCTGCAGCTGAGCTTTTCAGCTGAGCTGAACTTCAGCTGAGTTGAGCTTTCTCAACTTCAGCTGAACTCAACTTCAGCTGTGAACCTCTTTGACCATACACCAGCTGAACTTGCCTTTGGGCAGTTGAGCTGGGGTTTTCTCTCCTAAACTCACTGGTCAAGACCGGTTGAACTGGTCCTGAGGGGCAGTTTAGCTGGTCTCTGACCCCTCTGACCTCTGATCTGCAGTCTGCCAGTCAGACTGGCAAACAGGTCGCCAGGAGCTGTCAGGGGCGGTTCAACCGCCCCCCTGGGCAGTTCAACCGGTGTTGGTCAACTTTGACTAGTCTGCGGTTAGTCTGCGCGTCAGTCTGCCAGTCAGACTGGCAGACAGGATGCCAGGCCTGCCAGGGGCGGTTCAACCGGTCTCAGGCAGAAAAATCTGCCCAACGGCTAGTTTTGAGCTCCACCTATATATACTACCTCCTACCTCTCTCCCCATAGCAGTGAGCACGATTTGAACTCCATTTCTAACCCAAGAAACACCTCCCTCTCTCTCACACACATCTCTTGCCTCTCCCATTTCAAATCTTTGGAGAGAAATCTTTGAGTGAGCTTGAGAGCTACGGTTTTGTGCTTCATCTCTAAATCTCTCTTGCTCTTCTTCTTGATTCGAGCTTTGGTACTACATCGAGTCCTTTGTGGATTCATTACTCTTGGAGCTTCTAGCTCCTAGACGACTAGGTGTCTCTTGTGAGTCTCCAAATCTCGTGGAAGACCACAAGAAAGTTTGTATTACCCGCTCGTTTGAGCAAAGATTATTGTGTGGGCTTGACCTTTGTGGTCGGCAAAGGGAGGATTAGGGTTGAAAGAGACCCGGCTCTTTGTGGGCGCCTCAACGAGGAAGTAGGGCACCTTTTGTGGTGTGACCGAACCTTGGGATAAATCTTGTGTCTCTTGTGTTCTTGCTCATTGTGTTTGTTAGTGTTCTTCGTTCTCTCACCATTCCGTGGAAGATTGTTTATATCTTTTTGGTGTGTGGATTTTGAGAAGTGCCCTTCTCTGATCTACTACTTTGAACTCTGTGGATCATTTAGAACATCTCATTTCCAAAGTTAACTGGGTGAATTTCGAGATCAATTCAGTTTTACCCAGTTTGCTTCTAGTTTTTGTTGAAAAAGTTTTAACTTGCCTATTCACCCCCCCTCTAGGCAACTTTCAATTGGTATCAGAGCCTAATCCTCGTTCTAACGCTTAACCGCGTGAGGAAAAGATCATGTCGGGAGGACTAAGAAACGAAGGTGCTTCTAAGCTTGAAAAAGTTGAGGTTGCCTCAACTTTATCTTTTGGTGCAGATGTTGATCCTAGGGCAATAGATCTTGCCATGAAAATCGCCAAAAGGATGTTCCTCAAAATGAAGGAAGATGAGGCGAAGAACAAGATTGAAGAAGAAGAAAATGATCGATGGAGACCAAACGACGAATCCACCTCTTCACAAGGTTCGTCTTTCAAATCCACTTCTCATATGTGCTTTATTGCTAATGGGAGTGACAGTGAAAGCGAAAGTGAGGATGAGGAGGAGCTAGAAAGTGATAGTGAAGATGAGGATGATCTTCAACAATTCTTCGCTCAGCTAAGCAAGAAACATCGGATGAGCTTGCTTAAACTCATGAAAAGAGCAGAAGAACAAAAAGAAATGCTTCATAAGTAAGAAGACTTCCTCATCAGAAAAATTGAAGACTTAGAGAAGTTGACCAAAGAGCATGAGAAGCTAAAGTGCTCTCATGATGATTTGGTCCAAAGGTATGAAGACATTTCAATTGAGCAAATTAAAGTTGTTAATCATTCATCATATATTGCTCAATTAGAAAATAAAAATGCTATGTTCAAGAACACGATAGAAAGGCTAAATATTGAAAATCTAGCTTTGCAAGAAAAACATGATATGCTTGTGTGCTCTCATAATAAATTTATGGATTCACATATCATGTTAGAAATGGCTCATGAGGTTGTGTTAACTAATTTGAAATCATACCAACCTCACATGTGCACATGTGTTGAAATTGAAACTATATTACCATGTGCTAACAAATGTTGCTCTCAAGAAAGCCAATCTTCCATTGAGCTAGACATTTCAGAAATTAGTGATATTTCTATCACACAAGAAAATAAAGAGATTAAGGAAGAAGTTGGAATGCTAAGAAGGAGCTTAACTCGTTTGAAGGGAAAGTGTCATGCTCAACCTTCTCAAGATAACCGTGATAATGTGGTGAAAAAGCTTGAGAAGGGGACAACCGTAGCATGCACAAAACCCCTTCAAAAGAATACCAAGCTTTCCAAGAAGGGAATGAGCAAAATCCATGGTGAGAAAATTAATGCTCATATGATTTGCTCTAACAATGTACCTATGTGCTTCAACAAAGAAAGATCAAAGAGAAGCGATAGGAGATGCTATGGATGCAAGGAGAAGGGCCATGAAATTGATTCATGCCCCCACATGAAGAATCAAGACCTTGCACGATCAAAAAAGATGACCATCAAAAAGGATGAAAGCAAAAGGCAAATGCATTGCAAGGACAAGCATCGCATTTGCTACAATTGTCGTGAAAAAGGTCATCTATTCAAGGTTTGTCCAAAGGGTAAAACTCCTAAGCCTAACTTGTCAGTACATTCAAATATGCTTAGGAGACCCAAATTTGACTCTTGTGCTAGAAAGGTGATGAGTTCACCACATTCTAGGACCAAGGCTATTTGGGTGCCTAAGTCCTTATTGGCTAACCTTGATGGACCTATCATGAGATGGGTACCAAAATGTACTTAATAAGTTTTGCAGGTACCTAGAGATGATATGAAGCTTTGGGGTGCTTGAGCGGTTTAACTCAATTCTTATCTCAAGCTATCAATCTTACATTGTCTATCATTTAAGATTGACCCAAAGATGAATTGAGTTGTTATATCACTAACTTCATATTCTTCTCTAGCAAGAACTTGTGTTGTAGGGAATAAGGATTAACCTTTGTAGGAATCAAGCAAAAGGCCTACAACCAAGTGATATCCAAAGGATGGTAACAACTAACTCTTAAGTGCACATTGCTTTTAATTGGTATATTCCTTTGTGTCTTTTGTAGCCACCTAGGAAAAATGAAGCACTTGAGAATGAACTTAAAAGATTTTACCTCGCTTTGGAAAGGATCTAATTATATGGTAGATTGCAACTTCATATTTTTATATTGTGACAATCTACATGCTCTAAATTGATTGTATGTATCTTGTGGCATATTTCAAGTTATTCATCATATTATTGCCATAACCTAGACATAAAGAGTATTATCCCATGTTCTTAAATGAATAGAGTGCTAAGTAAGAAATTCAAATTCTTAAAGCACTTACCAAAAGGGAAATTCTCTATATGACTAGAGTTGTGAGACTAATGTTTTTATCTAAGTGATTTATGTAGTTTTTCAACATGAGAATGTGTTTCTCAAATGGAGTGTGCCATTCAATCTATGCGTACATTTTAAAATTTGAAATGAGGTTTATTGTGAAAAAATTATTTTAAAATTCATTCCAAGCTCAACTGGTTTGACCAGCTGAACTTTCTAGTTCAGCTGGGGAGACCAGCTGAACTTCTGAGTTGAACTTCAGCTCGGCTGGTATTCACCAGGAAACCCCCTGGCTGAAACCGGTTGAACCGGTGTCCAGGACCGGTTGAACCGGTCTGGTGCAGTCTGAGCCGCTGGCGCCCGTCAGTCTGACCGTTTGACTGACCGCGTCAGCCCCTTTTTTCAGACGCCTTTTCAGACTGCGCCAGTACCTTTTTCAGGCGTCAGGTCACCTTTTGCAGCACTTTTTCAATCATTTTTTTGTCGCGTCAGGTCACCTTTTCAGAAACCTGTGCAGTACCTTTTCAGCTTTATTTTTGCAGACTTTTACTGTTTCATTTGGTATGTGACCAATAATTGTTCCTTTCAAGTGGCATTCTTTCAATTGGTAATAATCTATTTTATGAAGAAAAAAAATGTCAATATGAAAGTTAAATTCTTTTTGGCTTAAATTTGTAAATTGGTGCATAATATTAATTCACTCATCCATGTGCATTAATTTAAAAGGAATTTAATTTATGCCTTTATGTCTCATAAATGATGGTTTGTTTGCCATTCATATATAGATATCATCATTCATTAAATACTTCCTTGGACTACTAATACCTCTTTTTAAAGTGTTTTATCAACTAGTTTTAAAAGGAAAAGGAGATAACAAAAAAAGGAAGTCTCCACAAATGATGAAAAGAAGAATACTAAGGTGACACCACCACAGATAGTAAGATCTGTCAAATTGGTATAACAAATGGTACGTTCTATATGGTGGTAAGTATTCTTAGGCATAAGTTAATTCATTGCAAATTTATCATGCCTTGAACAATATATGTAATGTACTCCTCATGAGACTCTTAACTGAATTGAAAGTGCATTTGGCAAGTCATTCAAATACTTCATGCACATATCTGGGGGAGCACATTATATAACTTGTGCCATAGAGAATAAGTTTCCCTTGAGTAAGCTATACTAAGACAATCCAAAATGGTAAATTTGTATCTCATTCATATGGATTGTAATCTTTGTTTTCTAAATAGCTACTCTTGATGCAGTTTAAAATTCCCTTATCGTTAAATCTAAAAGTGCATAAGAATCCTTTTTTTGTTGATATTCATCACATACATATGCACTAACATGGATATGATTTTAAACTGTAAAAGGTGCAATTAGTGATCCATACTCTCTAAATTTTGGAAACCTACAAATTGATATCTTAGGAATCTACTTCAATCGGTATCCATATGCTTCACTAGGATTGGATCACTATGTTGTAAATTCCATGCATAACTTGTCTTTATGATATGAATGCTTGTGCGACTAACCTTGATAAGCTAGGTGCACCCAAAGTCAAGGAAGGTTTATCATCAAGAAGGCAACACAACGATGTATTAATAAAAGGAGAAAAGGCTCCTATTCTTAACTCTAGTTTTTATCTATGTGATTAAATATTGACTTGAAACCATGTAAGATGGTTGTCAAGTATATGTGGGTGCCTACACAAAGAGAAAGGCCACAATAAAGATTGTGTGGGTACTCAAGGCTCTTACTACTAATCTCAAAGGACCCAATTCAAATTGGGTACCAAGATATGAGGCTTAAACTTGTTTTGCAGGATCACTCCTTCAATGGATCAAGTTGGGTGCTCGATAATGAATGTATAAATCATCTTTGGAGATAGTAGCAAGGGTGGTAACAACTGAATCTCAAGTGCAAATTATTTTCAAATCTTATTTCTTTTGTGACTTGTGTAGCCACTAAGGGAAAAGAAGCACTTGAGGATATACATCAGTTGTTGATTATGAAATAAAGGTCCAATTGGAAGATGAATGAATATTATCATATGGTGAACAATCCAAAAATATGTGACGTATTCTCTATCTAGTTAATTTGGATTTGATTCTTCTTTATTAGACACTCACCATAACATGGATTAAGTCAACCCTTTAGACTTCATTGAATAACCATGCATATTATCCATGTCATTCAAAATATATTGTGCATGAGGGTTCAAGGAAATTTAGTCCATATTATGAGGTTTCTCTATTTTAGAAACTCGCTTGCCTCCCACATATAAAGGGTTGCTAAATAAGAAACTAGTGCTTGTGCTACTAATGCCATCTCTTATGTTGAGTTTATCCATAGAAAATCTATGTTAAGAGATGGTGCTTGTTTTACATTGGATAAATCACAAGCTTAAAGGATACTATTCAACTAAAGTAAGATGAAGTTGATAAGAGGCCAAGGTATGAAAACTTCCTCTCCTTCAGTTGTTTTAGTATTCTATCCTTAGTGGGATGTACCATAGTATAGGTTAATTTCCTTGCAATATAAAATGTTCAATAGTGCATATAACTTTGACATCAACTATATGTGTGCACTAATTTAAAGGAATTTAGTCTATCCTTTTGGGTTTCAATAATGATGATTCATTTGCCATCCACATATAAGGATCATCATTTGTGAAACCCTCTCTTGTGTTTTTAATGCTCTCTTTTCTAAGTGTTACAACGAGGTCCTTCCAAGAGCTTTCAAGGTGGATTCAAAATCTACAAAAATTGAATGAAGTTCAAGACCACTTGGTTGAATGAAATCACAAAGAGAAAAGAGATCACAGTGAATCAAGAAGGGAGTTATATTTTTTTGTCAACCAAATAATGAAGATGTAGTGACATATTTATATGATATCCTTCATTATGAGGTTAAGGTTCATATTAGCATGCTTTACCCTCCAAGATTTCAATTGATATACTTTTAGTTCTTAAACTTTTAATTGGTTTAATTTTCATCATCTATGTAAAGCATGTTATGTTAAACCAAGATATAGTGCAAACATCTCCTTTAACCTCGCATTGTTAATGTGCATAAGTGTACTTTGTGTACTCTTGCATGCACAAATTGAGGGGGAGTTTAGCCTATATCTTGTGAGGCTAATGATTTCTTCAAGTTCATGTTTTGTAGTCTAACACCTTGGAGAACATCAAATGAGGATGAGTGGTTCCAAGGAAATGATCAAATATTTACCACATGTCACCCCATGGATTAGTTCTATTGGGGAATGATATGTGTTCTCTAGCATAAATTCAATTGTTTCATATATATTATGCCTTGACCAAGATATATGATGAACTCCTCTAAGAATCTTAATTGAATCAAGTGCATGTTATAAGTAATTCGAGTACTTGATGCATACATTTAGGTGGAGCTCATTCTATATCTTGTGTCCTTAAAGACTAACATTTTCTTTTAGTGAATTTGTGTAGTTCTTTGAAGAGAATGAGTTTCTCTTGATCGTTTAAAGAGGATAAGTTTCTCTTTGAAATGTCAAGCCTATCAAAAGCTAAGATAGAAATTCATGATTATAATGAAGACCATATGGCATGGAACAAAGGTGTGTCACTCCATGAACTATTGTATTACATTTGTGTATTTAGGCTCTTACAAGTTAGTGTATGCATTTATATGCAATATCTTAAGTCACATCATAAGGTTGCACTTGAATCTTGGCTTAAAATATTGCATATCATGTCTATTAGTATACCGTTTGATTATGAGTAATTCCTTAAATTGGTGCAATTTCATATTTTCATACTTTATTTGTACCAAGGTTCAAATTGTAGAACTTAATCCCCTGGCCTCACAAGTCCAAGTGCATAAGCTAAACAAGTATTCATCACTTGTATGCACACATTTAGGGGGAGAATGGTCTATAATTTGAATCTTTGAGACTAACTTCATTTTCAAGTCTATTATGTGTGTAGTCTCAAATTAGAAAGGAATCTTCAAGCAAAGACAATAGCTTCCACTGCAAATTTTGATGGGTATCAAAGATTCTTTGCCCCAATAAATGTATCTTCTATACATTTCATAAGAGAATGAGTTTCTCTTGTATATGCTACTCCAACGTCATCTAAAATTGGTAAATATGTATCACATCTTTTTGGATTACAAATATCTGAAGTAGCATAGCTTATAGATTCTCCTGTCTCGAACTTAATTGATTAAATAGTGCACATGTTTCTTATGTTGCATGATTATGTTCAATTGATACTCCTTTTATGCCAATGGTACTTTAAGTTGCAAATAAGTACTCTCAATAGATATCAATTGAATTCATATATATGTGTGCACTAAAACTTGAGGAGAACTTAGTGCAATATGCTATTAGTGATCTACTTATCTATCAAATTGTATCAATTGGTGTTTTTCAATTGATATTTTTCATACATGATCACTAGTTGCATAATCCATACTTGTGCAATTTTCATGTTGCCTCTTGTTATAATAAGAAAATGCTAGGTGACATCTAGACTCCAGGTATCAAGATTTATCTTTCATTTAGTATGACTATATTCATTTGATATCTTGGACCTATGTCACAATTATGCCAACAAGAGCTTGCAAATGAATTATAAATCCAACACATGTCTGGAAACCCCTTGAAAAGGTAAAACGCAAAGGTACATCACTTATGACACTTATCCATTACCTTTGTGCCATCTAAGGACCCTCTTCATGATAGTGTGTTAACATCTTGCTTAATCATAATTTCTACCCTTTATATTCTTTGTATCCTTTTTGGAGATTTATGACAAAGGGGGAGAAATTTTGTATTAAAGCTTACCTTTAGTCTTATGTAACTAAGTGTTAGAAGATTTTTAAAAAGGGGAGAAATAATTAACAAAAGGGGGAATCATAAGAAAAACATAAGTTGTAGAAAATTGGTAAGTGCATTCTTTGTCATGAGCATCACGTTTATTTTATGACACACTGCACCCAATGAATAGTATGATATAAGTTGTCTCCATACTTTGACCTAAATATGTGCTTTTGGCATTTGAGTACAAAAGTGTTATTTTCTGAAATGCACATATTTAGGGGGAGGAAACTATATCATAGGATTTAAAATCTTATTTATCAAATCTTATGTAAGCTTTAAATGTGTTGTCATCAATCACCAAAAAGGGGGAGATTGAAAGTGCATTCATCCCTTTTGTGAGTTTTGGTGATTTGGATAACAACACATTTAAAGGTCTAACGAGTTTGCTAAGTGTTGAACAGGAAATTCAGTATGATGAACATACTTGAATAGTGTATAATGATCAGTGAACAAAGGTTCAACACGAGGTTATATAACCAATGAGACAATGCAAATAGATATAATATGATCTCTATATTGGTTTGAATATATGGACAAGACCTGAGAAATCACTACATACATATGACCAGAATAGAGGACAAAGTGATTTATAGGATTGGTCAAGCCAAAGAGAATAAGATATGAGGAATCGTGAATTGGCTTGACCATATTACTGTCAGTCCATATATGCTTCTATGAGAATCAAACTAGAGCTTGATTGATCTTGACAGTTATATCTAGAAGACATTCAAGCAAGGTTTACAATATTGAAGAAATGATTCTCTCAATGGATGTTCAATTTGATGTGACTCAAGAATGGCTTGATAGGGTGAAGATAGCAAGGAAAGGGCTTCGAGGAACTAAGCGAAGGTGAAGGCCAAGCGATGGCTTGTAGACCGAGCTACCATGGCTAAGGTGAAGAAGAGAGTACTTGCACTAAGTCGATGAACTAATCAGCTATGAAGAGTTATAACATGTTGATGCATCAGTAAGGTGACTTAAGCCATGATTTGAACTCATATAAGGTGATATGGTACAAGTCACAGGGTTTGATTTGAGTTTGCTTCAAAAGGTGAGACAAAGATGTTTGTGATCCTTATGAAGCAATGCCATGGAGAAATCACACATGAGACACCAATGACTCAAGGAGTTTACTTCATTAAATTTTATTTAACTTGAGTATAGGAATCGTCGTACTATAAAGGGGGATCCAAAAAGAAGGTTGGTGTTTGCCAAAGCTCAAACCTCTCTATTCAAAAGCTATTTTTGAAAAGCAAAAATCTCTTTAACGTTCTATTGTTGACCGTGGTTAGGGTTGAGAAACCTAGAGTGTTCTTGCTGAAAAGCAGCTGAACTTCTTCAACTGCAGCTGAGCTTTCCAGCTGAACTTGACTTCAGCTGAGTTGAGCTTCTTCAGCTGCAGCTGAGCTTTTCAGCTGAGCTGAACTTCAGCTGAGTTGAGCTTTCTCAACTTCAGCTGTGAACCTCTTTGACCATACACCAGCTGAACTTGCCTCCGGGCAGTTGAGCTGGGGTTTTCTCTCCTAAACTCACTGGTCAAGACCGGTTGAACTGGTCCTGAGGGGCAGTTCAGCTGGTCTCTGACCCCTCTGACCTCTGATCTGCAGTCTGCCAGTCAGACTGGCAAACAGGTCGCCAGGAGCTGTCAGGGGCGGTTCAACCGCCCCCCCTGGGCGGTTCAACCGGTGTTGGTCAACTTTGACCAGTCTGCGGTCAGTCTGCGCGTCAGTCTGCCAGTCAGACTGGCAGACAGGCTGCCAGGCCTGCCAGGGGCGGTTCAACCGCCCTAGGGGGCGGTTCAGCGGTCTCAGGCAGAAAAATCTGCCCAACGACTAGTTTTGAGCTCCACCTATATATACTACCTCCTACCTCTCTCCCCATACCAGTGAGCACGATTTGAACTCCATTTCTAACCCAAGAAACACCTCCCTCCCTCTCTCACACATCTCTTGCCTCTCCCATTTCAAATCTTTGGAGAGAAATCTTTGAGTGAGCTTGAGAGCTACGGTTTTGTGCTTCATCTCTAAATCTCTCTTGCTCTTCTTCTTGATTCGAGCTTTGGTACTACATTGAGTCCTTTGTGGATTCATTACTCTTGGAGCTTCTAGCTCCTAGACGACTAGGTGTCTCTTGTGAGTCTCCAAATCTTGTGGAAGACCACAAGAAAGTTTGTATTACCCGCTCGTTTGAGCAAAGATTATTGCGTGGGCTTGACCTTTGTGGTCGGCAAAGGGAGGATTAGGGTTGAAAGAGACCCGGCTCTTTGTGGGCGCCTCAACAAGGAAGTAGGGCACCTTTTGTGGTGTGACCGAACCTCGGGATAAATCTTGTGTCTCTTGTGTTCTTGCTCATTGTGTTTGTTAGTGTTCTTCGTTCTCTCACCATTCCGTGGAAGATTGTTTATATCTTTTTGGTGTGTGGATTTTGAGAAGTGCCCTTCTCTGATCTACTACTTTGAACCCTGTGGATCATTTAGAACATCTCATTTCCAAAGTTAACTGGGTGAATTTCGAGATCTATTTAGTTTTACCCAGTTTGCTTCTAGTTTTTGTTGAAAAAGTTTTAACTTGCCTATTCACCCCCCCCTCTAGGCCACTTTCAGTTTTCGATGCTATTGGCTTCATATACCCCGACTACCGCTATCTGCTGCGGGGACAGGGGAAAAAGAGGAAAGCTGCTACTTCGGTCACCCCAGTTGAGCCTGTGCCGAATGGCAAAAAGTTGAAGGTTCTTACCCATCGGCCGCGTTATATTGAACCGGCCGTGGTGCCTGAGTTTGGCGCAGGGTCCTCTTCAGCAGCCAAAACAATACAAAGTGCTTCGACTGCACATGGCGCTAAAGAACCAGCTGTAATGCTGAAGATGCATATAGCAGAGCCAGCCGAAGACAAGGCTGAAAAGGCTGAAGAGCCAAAGATTGACGAGATAACAAAAACACCAAAGATTCTGAGCCTTCCGATAGAGGTAGAGCTGCCAAAGATACAAAAGACTTCTGCTGCCACTCCTAAGAGGAGAAGGATGGCAAACGTGCTGGATGTTGTGTTGGAAACGACAAAAGTCTTGAGTCCTGCTCTCGTAAAGAAAGTCATTCCAACCGAAACTAAATCATAGGCCGAAACCGAAACTGGGCAAGCTGAAACTACACAAGTTCAAGCTGAAACCGAAGTTACGCAAATTCAAGGTGAAACCGAAGCTGGGCCTTCAGTGCCTATCGCAACAATGCTTGCCGCATCTAAAGAAAAGATGACAACACAAATTGCATCTGAAAAGATCGAAGCTTCTGCTCCCAAAGCTTCGGATAAAGATAATGACTATATCATTCACCATGCTTCGGGAAAAGAATTATCCCAAGAAGAAAAGCTAGAAGCACGACACTATGCCCAAAAATTGAAATATCCGAAGGGGGTGTTAGTGTTTAATGGTAGTGGCAAAGAAGATTTTTTATATTGTCTCCTGGATAACAAAGAAATATCCGTTTGCCGGGAGATAGGTAAAAGCATCGGATTCCCGAAGCTGGAAGACAGTCTTTTGATTTTATCGAAGGACGAACTTGCTGACAGTTTAGCATACAATAGCATAAAGGTATAAAAACTACCTATAAATTTGAAAATGAGGTATTTTATTTGTCATACTTATTCTTTCCTCTACTTGCAGGGCTTGATCCTTAGTAATGCCCTTAGGGCACAGAAAAATATAGAGGACGAAGGCTATACAATGGACTTGAACAACCTTCGTTCAGAGGTAATTGAACTGAGAAACGAAGGTCTTGAAAAAGACAAAATCTTATTCTCTCTGGTTAACAAAGTCAAAGAAGATGAAGCTAGCTTCAAAGCCCAGGCCGAAGCCCAAAAGATTGAAATTGAAGACCTTCGGAGGCAACTGGCCGAAGCTAAAGAAAAATGCGCGCTCGCGGAAGCTAACCGAGAAATCAGCGAATATTGGAAAAATTATTTAGAGAAAAACGTTGAAGAGCTTCGCACATCCAAGGAAAGATGCTTTGAAAAATCCTTGGACTGTGTGAGGAAAATAAAAACCAGTTTTGCCAACGTGGGTGCCTACTCTACCGAAGAAAACTTCATACGAGGCGACCCCGAAGGCGTTATTGAATGGATAAGTGGGGAGGCCAAGAGCTTCGAAGAAATTTTAAGTGATCGCGGGGATGTCTATGTATTTTTCGGTGCACGAGGGATTTTAGCTATCTTGGAGAAGGCGGGATGTGATCACATCAAGACCATGGCCTAGGTCGAAGTTGCCTTCTCCGCAGATGACACGAAGGATCCTTCAGCTGAAGCAACCTTGATGGGCGGAAAATTCTATAATGATGTCTGGGTGAATGGCGGCCGAGAGATGGCTCATGAAATTATAAAGAAAAGTGAAAAAGACACCCATGATGCCCGGATAGAAGCGAGACAAGCTGAAGAAGCTGCAGAGCATGAAAAACGTATAGGTAATGTCTTTTGATGTTCAGCTTCGGCACTTTGTTTTTGTGGCTTTGGACTAATTAATTTTTCCCACTTCAGCTGAATTATCCCCTCCACCGGAACCGTTCGATCCCCTGGCCGATCCAGAGACAAAGGAAGCACTAGAGATCATTAATATGGCTGAATCTATTGTTGACGAAGTCGTCAATAAACAGCTAAATGAAGTTGCGGAGAAAATCCTGAAAGAAGACTAGGACTTATTGTAAAAACATTTTTAAATGGTCAATGTAAGGGACACTAGAATGGACATTTTGCTTTTATTGTAACGAAGCTGTAATATTTGATGTGTGTAACTTTGGATCAAATATGTAAATTATTGTAATTTATTCCTTTACGATGCATGAAACTTACATACATACCGTTTTTGAGCTTTCAGCGAAAAAACACCTTCCCTTCTTTTCATGCTTCGTAAAGAAAGAAGATCCGTGGTTCGTAAAAATAACGATATCCATGCTTCGCAAAGAGAGATCCCTCTTTTGTGTGCAGGCTGACAAAGTTGTAATTCGAAGCTTACTTCGTGTAACTTTGACAGTATTTTTCGAAGATCGGCTCCGTATTCCATTCTTGTATCATTGATGCAATATGATGTATGATGTGATGCTATGCGAAATGATGTGATGATATGATGCAAAATGAAAATGATGCCGAAGACACATACTCACACCCACACTGGAACACACAATCTCTTCATTCCCTTAGGAACGACTGGAATCTCTTTGCCGTTTATTTTTCGGCTTCACCGTTTATTTTTCGGTGTAAGTTCTCATCCCCTTAGGAACGTCTTTTGAACTTATTTGCCTTCTATTTCGGCGATATAAGTTCTGCATCCCCTTAGGAACGACTTTTGAACTTCTTTGCCTTATATTTCGGCGGTATTTGGCTCTGCATTCCCTTTGGAACGACTTTTGAGCAAAAACTTACTCTATGCTCCCTTAGGAACGACTTTTTTGTAGCTTCGACAAAACTTACGCTACGCTCCCTTAGGAACGACTTTTTGGTAGCTTCGATAATTTTTAGCTTTGCATTCCCTTAGGAACGACTTTTGAGCTTCGGTGATTTTTGAGCTTCGTAAGTCTATGAAGAAGATATATTCCATCTCGATAGAAACAAAATTATTACAAGAATTTAAAACTAGATTTACATTGCTTGTTCCTTATTAAAAAACAAAATGACATAGAACATAAAAGTATTTCAGAGGCAGGATATCGCTCAATAAATGTGCTTTGATTCTGGCACAGTACTGTTGACTGTACGAGCTTCGGATTCCTCCCTGAATTCACATTGCTGTTGAGGGTTTTGGCGCCCTTCTGGCTGCTGGCTTCGGGGATATGTAGGTTGCAGTGGTGGTGGCGGTGGAAGCTGAGGCCAAGAAGCCTGTGAATGGCTAGCCGAAGCAACAGAAGCTGCAGGGTGATTGCCCACATACTCTCGTATGTAGGGAGAGTGGCACGAAGCAGTGTGCAAGACCTGCTTCGGCTGATTCTTCTGAGCTTCGACTTCTGCGATTTCCTTTTGCTTCAGAATAGTGATTTGACACATTCTTGTAGTATGGCCCTTGTCCTCACCACAGAATAGGCAATAAATTTTCATGGGCTGATCCCCATATCTTCCTTTGAAGCCCCTAGCGCCTCTGCCCCTTGCAGCTGGCGGCCTGAAGGAGCTTTGCTACTGCCCCGAAGACTGTGAGGTGTATTGTGGCCTCTGAAGCTGGCTTCCTTTGTTGTCATTTTGATTGGAGCTATGGATTGATCTGACATGCCTAGGGTGGACTCTTCCTCCGAAGCCCCTGGTCATCTCAGAGAATTTGTAAGCTTCCTCCCTTCTTTGGCGAAAGTCGTTGTTAACCCAGATGTACTCATCCATCTTCTGAAGCAGCTTCTCCAGGGTTTGTGGGGGCTTCCTGGCGAAGTATTGAGCCATAGGTCCTGGTCGAAGACCGTTGATCATGGCCTCAATGACAATTTCATTGGGCATTGTGGGCGCTTGTGCCCTCAGTCGCAAGAACCTTCGGACATACGCCTGAAGGTATTCCTCATGGTCTTGCGTGCACTGGAACAAGGCCTGAGCTGTGACTAGCTTCGTTTGAAAGCCTTGGAAACTGGTAACCAGCATGTCCTTGAGCTTCTGCCACGACGTGATTGTCCCTGGCCGAAGAGAAGAATATCATGTCTGGGCTATGTTCCGGACTGCCATGACGAAGGACTTTGCCATGACAGTCGCATTGCCTCCGTATGAGGATATTGTTGCCTCATAGCTCATCAAAAATTGCTTTGGGTCCGAGTGCCCATCATACATGGGTAGCTGGGGTGGCCTGCAGGATTGTGGCCACGGGATAGTCTGCAATTCTGCTGCCAAGGGAGAAGCATCATCAAAAGTAAAGGTATCATGATTAAAATCATCATACCATCCATCTTCATTGAATAAGCCCTCTTGACGAAGCTCCCTATGTTGGGGCCTTTGATCTTGGTCATCTTGAGCAAGCTGACGCACTTCCTCGGTAGCTTCATTGATCTTCCTTTGAAGATCGGCCAGCTGAGCCATCTTCTCCTTTTTCCTTTGCACTTGTTGATGGATGATTTCCATGTCCCTGATCTCTTGGTCCAACTCCTCCTTCTGGAGTGTTGGACTGGTGGCCTTTCTCTTCTGGCTTCGAGCCTCTCGGAGAGAGAGTCTCCTGGATTGTGTCCAGTGGCTGCAGTGCAGCAGCCCCTAGCACTGTTATCTTCTTCGGCGGCATGACGAAGGTCAGTGCTTTGCCGAAGGTTGTGGAAGTGAGTACACCAGAGGTGGACGCCAATGTTGGGGACTTGTTCTCAAATGCTATGAATTAAGAACAAGGCAACACAAAAATAGGTTAATGGTTAATGCCCTTCGTCCTTCGAAGCATTATTTCCCCAAGGATATAATGATCTTCGGATGAAGGTTACGAAGAATGTACCTTCATCATCACAGCATATATATGTATATTAATGAAAGACGAAGCATATGAAGCATGAGAAATAACATGAATAATCATATGACATTGCTAATGTATTTTTATTATATCACCATGGATGAATAATAACAGTATTGAATTACATTTATACCTTCGGCTTGACAGAAGGCAAAAAGTCCAAGTGTGACGCATAAGCGAATACAAGTCAGCGTAAACAGTATGGGGGTACTGTTCATCTATTTATAGGCATAGGGCGTAGCCTGTGTAAATTTACATTCATGCCCTTCATATTTACTATTGACTTATGGACAACACAATGGGGACTAGATAGCCTTTTCCTCTTTACGTTGGTTCCTTTTTCCGCCATTGCGCCGAAGCTCCCTTGCACGTAGCTTCGGAGCAACATCAGTCTTCGTCTCGACCACGCTTTTCACATCGTATATGGTTTTAACCCGAGTCCGAAGGTACCTATTCACGTGTTACACCTGGAAAACATTGTTAAATCATGTTTTTGAGGACCTTCGGAAGACGAAGGCCCCCAACAAATAGCACCTATCAATTCATTTAATTTTTTTTCTGTTGCATGTTAAGGTTGGCAAAAAGGGTAAGCAAATTATCCTCATCTTCACTAGAGCTACCCTCATCACTAGATGTTGTATATTTGGTGGAGGCTCTAGATTTTACCTTCTTCCTTTTGTCGTCCTTCGCCATGAGGCACTTGTGGCCGATGTTGGGGAAGAGGAGACCTTTGTTGACGGCGATGTTGGCGGTATCCTCGTCGGAGGAGGAGTCGGTGGAGCTCTCATCGGAGTCCCACTCCCGACAAACATGGGCATCGCCGCCCTTCTTCTTGTAGTACCTCTTCTTCTCCTTCTTCTTTCCCCTCTTATCGTTGCCCCTGTCACTATCACTAGACATAGGACATTTTGCAATAAAATGACCGGGCTTACCACATTTGTAGCACACCCTTTTGGAGCGGGGTTTGTAGTCCTTCCCCCTCCTTTGCTTGAGGATTTGACGGAAGCTCTTGATGATGAGCGCCATTTCCTCATTGTTGAGCTTGGAGGCGTCGATGGGGAGCCTACTTGATGTAGACTCTTCTTTCTTTTCTTCTTTTGCTTTGAATGCGACGGGTTGCACCTCGAGTGTGGAGGTGTCGCCTGCTCCAAGTTGACGATTTGTTTGGAGCCTTTGATCATCAATTCAAAGCTCACAAACTTTCCTATAACCTCCTCGGGAGACATTAGCTTATATCTAGGATCACCACGTATTAATTGAACTTGAGTAGGATTGCGAAAAACGAGTGATCTCAGAATAACCTTGACCATTTTATGGTCATCCCATTTGGTGCTCCCGAGGTTGCGCACTTGATTCACCAAGGTCTTGAGCCGGTTGTACATAGCTTGTGGCTCCTCTCCTTGGTTGAGGACGAAACGACCGAGCTCACCCTCGATTGTCTCTCGTTTGGTGATCTTGGTCACCTCATCTCTCTCGTGCGCGGTCTTGAGCACGTCCCAAATCTCCTTGGCGCTCTTCAACCCTTGCACTTTATTATACTTTTCTTGACATAGAGAGGCAAGGAGTATAGTAGTGGCTTGGGAGTTGAAGTGCCGAATTTGGGCGACCTCGTCCGAGTCATAGCCCTCGTCCCCCACGGATGGTACCTGCGCTCCAAACTCAACAATGTCCCATATGCTAGCGTGGAGTGAGGTTAGGTGATGTCTCATTTTATCACTCCACATACAATAATCTTCACCATCAAAAACTGGTGGTTTGGTAAAGGAGTGCATTTAGAAATGCAGGGATAGTGTAAGGGGATCTTACTAAACTTCTTGCGCTCATGGCGCTTAGAAGTGACGGACGCGACGTCGGAGCCGGAGGTGGATGGCAACGAAGAATCGGTCTCGTAGTAGACCACTTTCTTCATCTTTTTCTTCTTGTCGCCACTTCGATGTGACTTGACGCAGGGAGGTGATTCATCCCTTCCTTTGGCGCCGGACTCCCTTGATGGAGCCTTCCTGTGGCTTGTGCTCGTTTCCATTTCCCTCTTGGCGGATCCTCCCGACATCACTTCGAGTGGTTAGACTCTAATTAAGTACCGGGCTCTGATACCAATTGAAAGTCGCCTAGAGGGGGTGGATAGGCGAAAAATGAAATTTATAACTTTAAACACACTACAAGCTGGGGTTAGCGTTAGAATAAAATATCAAGTCCGGGAGAGAGGGGAAAACAAATCAACCAAGAAATAAAGCAGATGAACACGGTGATTTGTTTTACCAAGGTTCGGTTCTAAAGAACCTAGTCCCCATTGAGGTGGTCATAAAGACCGGGTCTCTTTCAACCCTTTCCCTCTCTCAAACAATCACCTAGACCGAGTGAGATTTCTTCCTTGATTTCTCGGGTCACTTAGACCCCACAAGGACCACCACACGATTGGTGTCTCTTGCTTCGCTTACAAGGCTTTGAGAATAAGAATGAGAGAAAGAAGAAAGCCAACCAAGCAACAAGAGCAACAAAGAAATACAAGAACGATCCTCTCACAAGTCCTAAAGCACTAGAAATGAATTGGGGACTTTGATTGGATTGGTGGCTTTGATTTGTGTCTTGGAGTGTTGCACTTTGCTCTTGTATTGAATGAAGTGTGATGAATGCTTGGATGGTTGGAGTGGAGGTGGTTGGGGGGTATTTATAGCCCTCAACCACCAATTCAACCATTGGGGTTGGCTGCTATCGATGGGCGCACCGGATAGTCCAGTGCGCTAGCCACGTCACCCAACTGTTAGGGTTCTGACGTAGTCGACCGTTGGAGCGCTGACTTTTGGTGGCACTGGACAGGCACTGTTCATTGTTTGGTGCGCCTCTGACCTCTGCTCTGACTTCTGCCGCGAACTGTAGCGCTGTCAGGGGCACTGTGCAGTCGACCGTTGCGCCGAAGAGTCGTTGCTCCGCTGGTGCATCGGACAGTCCGGTGAATTATAGCGGAGTGGCGCTGGAGAAACCCGAAGGTGGCTAGTTCAGACTTATACGGTCCTGGGGCACTGGACACTGTCCGGTGGCGCACCGGACAGTCCAGTGTGCCAGACCAGGGTACTCTTCGGTTTCTTTTGCTCCTTTATTTTGAACCCTAACTTTGATCTTTTATTGTTTTGTGTTGAACCTTTATACACCTGTAGAATATATAATCTAGAGCAAACTTGTCGGGGACCATAATTAGGGGTACCCTCAAGGCTCCTAATTCTCAACTGGTAACCCCCATCAGCATAAAGCTGCAAAGGCCTGATGGGTCGATTAAGTCAGGGATCAGTCCATTCGAGGGACTCGATCACGCCTCGCCCGAGCCTAGCCTCGGACAAGGGCAGCCGACCCCGGAGGATCTCCGTCTCGCCCGAGGCCCCCCTCCAGCGGCGAACATATTTCCGGCTCGCCCGAGGCCCTGTCTTCGCCAAGAAGCAACCCTGACCAAATCGCCGCACCGACCGACCAAATCGCAGGAGCATTTAATGCAAAGGTGGCCTGACACCTTTATCCTGACGCGCGCCCTTCAGCCGACAGAGCCGAAGTGACCGCCGTCACTTCGCCGCTCCACTGACCGGCCTGACAAAAAGACAGCGCCACCTGCGCCACTCCGACTGCGGTGCCACTTGACAGAGTGAGGCTGACAGGCAGTCAGGCCCGACCGCAGGCACCATAGGAAGCTCCGCTCCGCCCGACCCAGGGCTCGGACTTGGGCTAAGCCCCGGAAGACGGCGAACTCCGCTCCGCCCGACCCAAGGCTCGGACTCGGGCTAAGCCCCGGAAGACGACGAACTCCGCTCCGCCCGACCCAGGGCTCGGACTCGGGCTAAGCCCCGGAAGACGACGAACTCCGCTCCGCCCGAACTAGGACTCGGACTCGGGCTAAGTCCCGGAAGACGACGAACTCCGCTCCGCCCGACCTAGGGCTCGGACTCGGGCTAAGCCCCGGAAGATGGCGAACTCCGCTCCACCCGACCCAAGGCTCGGACTCGGGCTAAGTCCCGGAAGACGACGAACTCCGCTCTGCCCGACCCAGGGCTCGGACTCGGGCTAAGCCCCGGAAGACGGCGAACTCCGCTCCGCCCGACCCAGGGCTCAGACTCAGGCTAAGTCCCGGAAGACGACGAACTCCACTCCGCCCGACCCAGGGCTCGGACTCGGGCTCAGCCCTGGAAGACGGCGAACTCCGCTCCGCCTGACCCCAGGGCTCGGACTCCACCCTGGCCTCAGCCGACGGTCTCGGCCTCGACCGAACCAGGGGCTCGAACTCGACCTCAGCCACGGAAGACAGACTCGACCTCGGCTTCGGAGGAGCTTCCACATCGCCCAACCTAGGGCACAGACCAGCCACGTCAACAGGAGGCGCCATCATCACCCTACCCCGAGCTGACTCGGGCCACGGGGAACAAGACCGGCGTCCCATCTGGCTCGCTCCGCCAGATAGGCAATGATGGCGCCCCGCATACTCTATGACGACGGCGGCTCTCAGCCCCCTTACGGAAGCAAGAGGACGTCAGCAAGGACTCAACAGCTCCGACAGCTATCCCTCCGCCAGGCTCCAGCACTCCTCCGACGGCCACGACATCACACTAGCTGGGTGCCAAAATCTCTCTGGCTGCCACAATGGCATGTACTTAGGGCGCTAGCTCTCCTCCGCTAGACGCGTAGCACTCTGCTACGCCCCCCATTGTACACCTGGATCCTCTCCTTACGCCTATAAAAGGAAGGACCAGGGCCCTCTTAGAGAGGGTTGGCCGCGCGGGGACGAGGACGAGACAGGCGCTCGCTTGAAGCCGCTCGCTCCCTCTCCCGCGTGGACGCTTGTAACCCCCTACTGCAAGCGACCCGACCTGGGAGCGGGACGAACACGAAGGCCGCGGGATTTCCACCTCTCTCACGACTGTCTCCGGCCACCTCACTTCCCCCCTTCGCGATCGGCCTCGCGTCGACCCATCTGGGCTGGGGCACGCGGCGACATTCACTCGTCGGCTTAGGGACCCCCCGGTCTTGAAACACCGACAGTTGGCGCGCCAGGTAGGGGCCTGCTGCGTGTTGACGAATAGCTTCCCATCAAGCTCCAGATGGGCAGTCTCCAGCAACCTCTCCAACCCGGGACGGTGCTCCGTTTCGGGAGTCTTGAGTTCATGTCCCTCGACGGCAGCTACGACATGATACTCATTCCACTGCCGGGCGACAGCGATAATGGCGGCCGACAGCCCGCCCGCCGGCGGCGGAATCGACGACGTCTTCCCCGCGTGGTGGAAGAACAACCTTCGAGCTCACCCCGCCCTCTTCCCCGCCGACGGAGGGGGAGGCGGGGCAACCAAGGCCAAGCAGGAGGCAGCGCCTCGTCGGCTGTCGAGCGAGTCGATAGCGCCAGCACCCCAACGGGGGGCGCACCGGGCATCGACCTCGCGCTTGAGATGAAGACGAGCGCCGTCTCCCCGCAACGCGCCGATTCCGGGCAAACGGACTGTGACACCCCAGGTGTCAGTTTCGTGTTACGTCGGGAGATTAATCCTAATCTCGGATGCTCAGTAAAAATTTCTATTTCTCGATCGTGCCTATCTCTGTTTATCAGGCTTTCTCTCGGAAGTTCACCGAATTCAGAGTTAATCGATCGCGAGAAACAGCCAGTTTTGGAGCGTGTTAAAACTTTTAATTCTCGGAACTAATGCAGACTCGAAGATCATTCTTGAATTATAAATCTCGTCTGAAGCTCTTTAAATCAAACTCTCGACGACTGTTATCTGATCTGAGCCCGAATCTAATTCCTCAAAACTTTGATCTATGTTCGACTATTTTATCCGGGTCCGTACTCTCAGACGGAATACCCGATATGTCATCCTCTAATCAAATTTATCTGACTCGGCCAAATATCTCATGTGCGAACCAAATTCAAAATCCCGTAGCGACAGCGATTTTAAAATGTCACGATCCGATTTCCCCGACTAAAAATCCAAAACCGATCAAATCTCAGGACGATTTATTTTCGAATCATGCGCGAGGAATTATTTCCGAGCAAAGTCAAATCCAACTCTCGGTCGAATTAATCGCTCAACCGTCCGTTCATCCGAAATCTAGTTCACGTTGTTTTGCGTACAGACGAAACCCGCAGAAACATTTTTATTCCGAAAAATAAATTTAACGCGACCCGAATTGGGATTTTGGGCCAAGCCCAACCCAGCCCATTTGGCCCAATTGGAACCCTAACCCTAGCCCATGTCTATAAATATGAGGCCTCCCCTTGCAAGTTGGAAAAATTTACCACTCCCTACCCCTAGCCGCCAAAGCCATCTCTCCCTCTCTTCTCCTTCAGCCGACGTGCACACGCTCCCTGTCTTCTTCCTCACGGTGGCCAGCAGGGGAGCTCGGCCAGCAGCCATGGCCTCCTCCACTTCTTCCCCATGGAAGCCGGCTCCCAACCATGGCGCCCCTCCCCCTTCTTCCCTATGGCCGAGCAACAACTCCATTCCCTCCCCAGCGCCCCTTCCTCTTCCATGGATTGCAGCAGCTCGACCTTCCTCTCCACGGCGCGAGCTCCATTTTTCAGAGCCGCCAAAGCTCCTCCTCATGGCGCCCCCACTCCCTGCTACACCTTCTCTCAGCCTCCTCTCACCCTCCCAAGACAGCCAGCGCAGGAGCCTTCTTTCCCATGGAGGCCGAGCCCCCTCTCCCAGCCGGCGCCCCCTGCTCCTTCCACGGCAGCAGCATGGAGCTCGACTCCCTCAACTGCCCAGGGCGCAGGGGAGCAATAGCTCTTCATCCCCTAGCCTCCATGGCCGTCGCAGCCACCACGCACCCTTGCTACCCCTTAACTGCGCGCGAGTGCTCCCCCATGCCGAGCCCCCCCTCCATCTGGTTTCGGACTGCAGCAGCCACCTCGGCATCGTCACGCAGCGAGCTCCACCGCCGATCTACGCAGCCCCGACGTCTTCGCGCGCTGTCGGCTCGCTGTTTTGTGAAGCCAGTGGACAGCACGCCGTCGACGCCCGCCGTGTGCTCGCTGTTTTGCGCAGCCCATCCGCGACGCCGTCGAAAACCGTGGTGAGAAACCCCCGCTGTTCTCGATGTTTATTTTCCAATGTGTGTGATGTTCGACGAACTGCCGCCAACAAATTGTGTGTTTTCGCAGTTAGTGGTCGACGTCGTGCCTTGCCCGTTCGACGAAATACCGAGCCATGTGGACAGCCATGCGTCTAGTCACGACCCGTTCAGGTTGATTGATTTATAGTTTATACTACATATGCTTTGGTTGATGTCGGACAATGCATGTATATATGTGGATGTGTGTAATATGTTTCGGCAATACACGTTAGTAGGATCGCATTTGCGGGTAAAGAATAAGCGGTTGTTGAGGTGTGCGATTTGTAGTTTGTCTAATTACGTTTTGGGTCGATGTGGTGTATAGTGGTGTTTGATTAGATGTGGGCATAAAATGTTTGGATTATATGCCGTGGCAAGGCCGCATTCACGTTTTGGTAAACACGCGTGTCATGCTTGTTTTATGTGATGAGTAAGTTTGGAAATATATGTGATGTGAGGATTGAATTAGTACACGTATGTGTGTGTGTGCCGTAGTATATTATAGTAGTGGTGGCGTGAGATATTTATTTGAGGTGCGCGGGTATATGCCGTAATATGGTTTTACTCGCGACGAGGAAAGATGTATGTATTGTGTAACACGACGTTTAGGTCGCTATTATATAATCGTGTGAAGGATGCTCGTGATGGTTGTGTGATTAAGGAGTGATGTAGGGGCAAGCGAGAAGTAAGTCTAATATTTTTTAAAAAAAACGATTAGTTGATAGCACCTATCGACTTCGTCATGATTTTTGTTGTATGGCGGATCGAAGCCTTGTCGTCGTAGTCTCGGTAAATTTTTGGAAATGTGCTGGTGCTTTACTGATGGGGTTGTATGTACTTGTGATATATTACAATAGTTGTGTGTCGTGCAAGTATCCACAATTGGTGAAAGGTGGTGTATGTTGGTAATTAGAAAATGGTCACTTCGTTAGCCAATAGCCAAGCTTATGCCGAGATTTAAAATATGGGCAAGTTAAATTGAAATCATGCTTATCTAGGCGCGTGGTTAAGTAATAATAATTTTGGCTTGTGTAGTGAGGTGATGACATGCCGTAAGTAGTCATCGCTTCCTCTAAATCTTGAGTCGGGTCAACACGCATTGTGTGTTCATCGAGATACACTTCGCACCTAGTGTAGGATTTTGTTCGAGACGCTGAGTAGACACTTCAAGTAATCAAGCAGGAGTCGATTGCGTTAAGTGATGGTTCTATATAGGTTGTGTCTCGAATTGAGATAATAATGAGTCAACAGACTTGTTAGATGGTTTTGGGTTAAGTTCGAGGCCACGGCAATTTGCTTGTTGTAGTCTAAATGCGTATGGTTATGATCGCGGATGAAAAGTAGTAGTGCTCATGTGATGTCTAAATTAAAATGCAAACTATTGATGAAAAGCGCTTCGATATTGATTGTTATAGATAATGCATTGTTAATTGAGTATGGTACTTTTAGTGCGCGAAATAACTTGTATAAAAATCAGTAAGTCTACATGTTAGTTCTTAGTTATTTTAACTCTAACAATTATCAAAGTGTTAGAATAATTTAAGTCTCTAGAACATGGCAATTCTTGAATTGTATAGAAGCTGAAATTTATTAATTTCTGTTTTGGGCTGCACGCGCTGTTTTTGTCGTGTGGTATGTTTTATGAACTAAATTGTGTTTTCTGTATATATGTGCTATAGAAAAGTGGTAGATAACTTTATTATCTTGCTGGTGTTAAAATTTGACAGGCATAAGTCTGATTGTTTAGGAGTTATGATTTTTACAAATTCAGTAACTGAATCTGTCCAAATTCTGTACAGATTTCAGAAACTGCATTGTTTGCCTAATGTAATGTTAGAATCAGTCCTTGTCGATTATAAGAAAGTTGTAGATGTTTTTCTCATCTTGCTTGTGTTAAAATTGCATAACCATAGGCCTGATAGTTTAAGAGTTATGAATTTTACAAACTGGTTGTTGTGTTCTGTCCTCTGTCAGAACAGATTTCGAAAACTGTAATGTTTGATTTGATTAAAACTGGAGTCACTTCTTAGTGATTACAAAAGTTATGTAGTGCTTTTTCTAAGCTTTCCAAAAAGTCTTGGATCACTATTTTTGGTGATTTGAAAATTAAGTTATGGATGTTCAAACTCTGAAGACTGAATCTGTCCAATTCTGGACAGCAAAGCCTTCTAGTGTATTTTATCCTTAGTTAAATATTGAATCACCTTAAGATGTTTATAAATGATATGTAGACAATTTTATTACCTTTCCAGAAAGTCTAGGATCGCCTTGTTTGGATGCCTGAATCTTCAGTTATGAATTTTTAAAGTCATAAGTCTGAATCTGTCCAAATCTGGACAGCGCTGTTGTGTTAACATCTTTTGACCTTGCTAAGTGTTTAATCGTGCGGTGATAACAATACCAAAGTTGTAGAGCACCTTCTAAGCTTTCCAGAAAATCTTAGTTTGCTAGTTTTGGATTAATATTTAAAGAGTTATGGGCAAAACAAGCCACTGCTGTGCTGCTGTCCTAATTTTATTGTGTTTTGTGGAATGCTCTACTCTGTGGCGTATGTCTTGAGTCGACCGTTTCCTCGTTTTGATTTTGGTTGAACACGCAGTAACGATAATATAACTAATATAAGTGAGCATAAGTATGTAGGTAACTAGTACACGCCTCGCTAAATTAGGGAACTAAATTGGTAAAGGTCTAATACGTGTTCGCCTAATAAATAATTGTAAAGCCCAATTAAGTGTCTAGTTCCTTTTCAACTAAGTCTGTTTACATATCAGTCGTAGGAAACTTAAGTACTTAACTAACCTAATGTTAAGTAACCAATGAATGATTAAAGTGAATGTGATAAATTCTTGCACATGTAATGTCGTATTGCGCTGGTTAAGTCTAAAAAGTATCGGTCGTCTTTCTAATGGTAGTAACTACGTATGCCCGACGACGTGTAGATAACTAAAGCTAACATGTGGTTGTTTGCGGTGTCTTACAATTAAATGTTTAGTTCACTACCGTGTATTTGTATATCTTGTGATATTTTTCATTATATTCATACATATGCATCCTGCATCTCATTTAGGAACGAGAGATGGTGATCGTGCAAGTGATGTGGTGTCAACCACAAGATGTAGTTGATGGACAACCTGAAGAATGGTGGACTCAACCAGTGGATGCTCGCCAAGCGAGTACCCACCCCAGCAAACACTGTCTAAGTGTTAAACTAAAGGCAAGCCCCGGTTTTATGCATAACCTTTATATATGCTATTTTACTGCACTTAATGATTGTAGGTTTGTATTGTGCACTTAAGTGTAGGAGTTGCTTGAAACCCTAGTTGCATTAACTCAGGATTCCCTTTTGAGATGGATACTAGTATGCTAGGTCGAGTAGCTGCTTTACTAATTAGGGATCTCGGTAGAAGTCGAGTGATTTTTCTAGCACTCGCGCGAGGTCAGGAATTGTTTGTATCCACTTTGATAACAGAATGGTGATGGTCTGTGGACACGGGTCCATGGGGATGCGTGGTCTACGAGATGAAATTGGAATAAGGATTAACGTGCGGATACCTGTGTCAAGCGTTTGAACGTACTAAGCACATGCCGAGAAATATGGTAAATCGGTAAGCCTAGTACCTGAGTGAACCTGGCAGTGGACATATCCCCTCACGCAACCTGAGATGTGGTCTCCCATTCCGGTTATGGTGGGTACAAGTGCGGTCACTGCACGACGGCAGTCGGGGTCAGTGAGGCATTGTACGCCAAGGCGGTGAGCCCTGATCTGCTGACGGGGAATCGATGGGGACGGTTGATATGTGTGGGGACGGAGTGCCCCTACATGTCGTGTGTTTAGGTTTACCTTGCAAGGATAAAAACTCGATTCGAATCGTCTGCTTCTCGCAGCTAATGAGACTGCTTGATCCATTGTACTGCATTGAGTAACAAGTGGAACTGTGTTGAGATGATACAAGCTGTTGATTGCTAAAAATGCTTGCTACTATGTATGAGTAGATAGTACACTTTTAGCCTTAAGAGAGTCACACTTAACTTTGACAAAGTTAAAATCTTGATTTAGAAACTCAGCTAGTGCTTTTGGCAACCAAACCCCACAGCCAAACAGCTGCATGTCTAGAGGTAGAGGAGTATAGACTCCTCACACCGGGTAAGTCTAGCTGAGTATTAGTATACTCAGCCTTGCTTGTGGCATAATTTTTGCAGGTACCTCCTTGCTTTAGTTGATGGTGTGACTTGGCCTTCATCCCTGCCACCGGGATAGACGGTCGAGTGGGTTACTGCTTCCGCAGGAGAGTACCAGGAGGAGTAGCGTGGCCAGGCTTCGCCATGTTACTCGGTTCTTCTCCGTTAGTTATTTCCGCTGCATTAAAATTTATGGTTATTATTTCTGAAACTCCGATAATGTAATCACTGATGATACTTATTAAATTTGTGGTATTATGTTTTATTGTATTTCTCTGTGCCTCACCTTCGAGTGAGCTAGTGGTATTCGATCCTGGATAAGTGGCCTCGTCGGACTAGATCCGAGGGACTGACGATTTATTTCGATTTAAGTGTGTTGCTGCCCTTAAGGGTGCAACTTGGGCACTTAAGCTGGAATAATTCGGGCGGTTCCGCCACAGCTGGTATCGGAGCGAATACCAGTACAGAGAAGTCAATAAGTCATGATTACCAACCTTTTCAAAAGTAAAACTTGCTAGAAACCAATGTTGGATAGATGTCAGGACGATAAGGATAGACCTAGAACGTGAAGCCTTAGGAAATAGATGGGTAGCTAGGTGGCTATTTATATAGGCCATAAAGGCTACTACTACTATTAATAGGGATGTTGTAGAAGCACCCGAAAAATTTGTTAGGTCTGAGAAGACGACTAGAATGAGCATGCTTCATGATTGTCGCATCATTGTCTCTTGTGCACCAACATGCTTCTCTCACCTTTATTCCAATAATAAGAAATTGTGAATAACGTGCTGTATTGCTATGAACTGCAAAAAAAATGTCTTATCATGTGTGTCATGATAGTCTTGACTAGGTTGTGTTATGTGCTTCTCTTGTCTTGCTATCTAGGTGGTATCGCAATTGTTTAACCCTTTTTGCAAAAAAAAAGTTGCTTGCTTTGCCCATAAAAAGACCCCCTTTCCAAACAACCTTGAGTTTAGCAAGTGAAACCTCTTTAAAAAAAATCAATCAAATCACATGCTTGTGTTGACGTTTTCTAGCCCTTGTGTGTTTTGCCTTTGAAGTTACACCTGCACAGTTTGTAGACCCCCATAGCTTGACCGCTAGACCAACCCAAGTCCCCTTGTGCACTTGTTGTGTCAAAAAAATTGTTGTTGGTGTCTAGTTGCGCAAACCCTATCAAGGCCATGTTTCATTCCATAGATCCTGCCCCGAATCTTAATAACCTTTCTGGTGCTCATCCAAATCGGTCTTATGTGACTACCTCTCATTTCACCTCGATCTAGTAACTCTTTACTTTTGTGAATCGTGTTGCGACTTTATCATCTGAATCTCTGGATCCTTCATCGACTCTACCCCATTATCTAGTTATCTGCTATAACCCGTTCTCAGGCATCGGAAGTTGATTTTCCTACATCTCTCATTTCTGGTCATTCTCATACCCCCTTCTCCGGGGATCATGACGCTTGTCTTATCAACTTATTTCTAAACGGCATATCCATGTGGAATGATGGATGTTGTTGTTATCTTTGGATCTCTCATGTCTCTAAAAGCTTGTCAATCAAATCTCATGGTTGGTTCCTCCTCATATTAAATATCGTATCAATCTTTGGCTGATAATCCCCGAGATGATTATATAATGGTTCTCTGAGTTGAAGAAAAATTCTCATGTGATGCTCTTTTGCCAACTGTCTTTGCTTCAACCCCGGTCACATTCTTATTTTCTGAGCCATACTCTCCTGGGCTCCATCTATTTATGATATGTGGAATTCTCATTGGTTACGTTTGGTAATGGTGTTATGACTAACGACCGATGGTGCTGTGACGAAACCGAGAGCCTACTATGGTGCACATGGTTGAGCTACTCGGCACGCGCTGGTATCGCGGTTAATAGTCGTGATCCATCACGAGACTATACCGATGCGCTATCTTTTATGGATATTCTCTCAAAGTGATCGCGGCATTTTGTCTCAGCATGCCGCGATATTCTATCCGAATCTATCTTCATTATCTTGTCAGACCCCATCTCATGAATTTGCATCTATCATCAGCCTGGGAGTTACATGCTTCTCCACCCTTGAAGATCCTCGTTTGAATCTCAGGACGAGATTCTGTTTAAGGGGGGAAGGCTGTGACACCCCAGGTGTCAGTTTCATGTTACGTCGGGAGATTAATCCTAATCTCGGATGCTCAGTAAAAATTTCTATTTCTCGATCGTGCCTATCTCTGTTTATCAGGCTTTCTCTCGGAAGTTCACCGAATTCAGAGTTAATCGATCGCGAGAAACAGCCAGTTTTGGAGCGTGTTAAAACTTTTAATTCTCGGAACTAATGCAGACTCGAAGATCATTCTTGAATTATAAATCTCGTCTGAAGCTCTTTAAATCAAACTCTCGACGACTGTTATCTGATCTGAGCCCGAATCTAATTCCTCAAAACTTCGATCTATGTTCGACTATTTTATCCGGGTCCGTACTCTCAGACGGAATACCCGATATGTCATCCTCTAATCAAATTTATCTGACTCGGCCAAATATCTCATGTGCGAACCAAATTCAAAATCCCGTAGCGACAGCGATTTTAAAATGTCACGATCCGATTTCCCCGACTAAAAATCCAAAACTGATCAAATCTCAGGACGATTTATTTTCGAATCATGCGCGAGGAATTATTTCTGAGCAAAGTCAAATCCAACTCTCGGCCGAATTAATCGCTCAACCGTCCGTTCATCCGAAATCTAGTTCACGCTGTTTTGCGTACAGACGAAACCCGCAGAAACATTTTTATTCCGAAAAATAAATTTAACGCGACCCGAATTGGGATTTTGGGCCAAGCCCAACCCAGCCCATTTGGCCCAATTGGAACCCTAACCCTAGCCCATGTCTATAAATATGAGGCCTCCCCTTGCAAGTTGGAAAAATTTACCACTCCCTACCCCTAGCCGCCACAGCCATCTCTCCCTCTCTTCTCCTTCAGCCGACGTGCACACGCTCCCTGTCTTCTTCCTCACGGTGGCCAGCAGGGGAGCTCGGCCAGCAGCCATGGCCTCCTCCACTTCTTCCCCATGGAAGCCGGCTCCCAACCATGGCGCCCCTCCCCCTTCTTCCCTATGGCCGAGCAACAGCTCCATTCCCTCCCCAGCGCCCCTTCCTCTTCCATGGATTGCAGCAGCTCGACCTTCCTCTCCACGGCGCGAGCTCCATTTTTCAGAGCCGCCAAAGCTCCTCCTCATGGCGCCCCCACTCCCTGCTACACCTTCTCTCAGCCTCCTCTCACCCTCCCAAGACAGCCAGCGCAGGAGCCTTCTTTCCCATGGAGGCCGAGCCCCCTCTCCCAGCCGGCGCCCCCTGCTCCTTCCACGGCAGCAGCATGGAGCTCGACTCCCTCAACTGCCCAGGGCGCAGGGGAGCAGTAGCTCTTCATCCCCTAGCCTCCATGGCCGTCGCAGCCACCACGCACCCTTGCTACCCCTTAACTGCACGCGAGTGCTCCCCCATGCCGAGCCCCCCCTCCATCTGGTTTCGGGCTACAGCAGCCACCTCGGCATCGTCACGCAGCGAGCTCCACCGCCGATCTACGCAGCCCCGACGTCTTCGCGCGCTGTCGGCTCGCTGTTTTGTGAAGCCAGTGGACAGCACGCCGTCGACGCCCGCCGTGTGCTCGCTGTTTTGCGCAGCCCATCCGCGACGCCGTCGAAAACCGTGGTGAGAAACCCCCGCTGTTCTCGATGTTTATTTTCCAATGTGTGTGATGTTCAACGAACTGCCGCCAACAAATTGTGTGTTTTCGCAGCTAGTGGTCGACGTCGTGCCTTGCCCGTTCGACGAAATACCGAGCCATGTGGACAGCCATGCGTCTAGTCACGACCCGTTCAGGTTGATTGATTTATAGTTTATACTACATATGCTTTGGTTGATGTCGGACAATGCATGTATATATGTGGATGTGTGTAATATGTTTCGGCAATACACGTTAGTAGGATCGCATTTGCGGGTAAAGAATAAGCGGTTGTTGAGGTGTGCGATTTGTAGTTTGTCTAATTACGTTTTGGGTTGATGTGGTGTATAGTGGTGTTTGATTAGATGTGGGCATAAAATGTTTGGATTATATGCCGTGGCAAGGCCGCATTCACGTTTTGGTAAACACGCGTGCCATGCTTGTTTTATGTGATGAGTAAGTTTGGAAATATATGTGATGTGAGGATTGAATTAGTACACGTATGTGTGTGTGTGCCGTAGTATATTATAGTAGTGGTGGCGTGAGATATTTATTTGAGGTGCGCGGGTATATGCCGTAATATGGTTTTACTCGCGACGAGGAAAGATGTATGTATTGTGTAACACGACGTTTAGGTCGCTATTATATAATCGTGTGAAGGATGCTCGTGATGGTTGTGTGATTAAGGAGTGATGTAGGGGCAAGCGAGAAGTAAGTCTAATATTTTTTTAAAAAAACGATTAGTTGATAGCACCTATCGACTTCGTCATGATTTTTGTTGTATGGCGGATCGAAGCCTTGTCGTCGTAGTCTCGATAAATTTTTGGAAATGTGCTGGTGCTTTACTGATGGGGTTGTATGTACTTGTGATATATTACAATAGCTGTGTGTCGTGCAAGTATCCACAAATGGTGAAAGGTGGTGTATGTTGGTAATTAGAAAATGGTCACTTCGTTAGCCAATAGCCAAGCTTATGCCGAGATTTAAAATATGGGCAAGTTAAATTGAAATCATGCTTATCTAGGCGCGTGGTTAAGTAATAATAATTTTGGCTTGTGTAGTGAGGTGATGACATGCCGTAAGTAGTCATCGCTTCCTCTAAATCTTGAGTCGGGTCAACACGCATTGTGTGTTCATCGAGATACACTTCGCACCTAGTGTAGGATTTTGTTCGAGACGCTGAGTAGACGCTTCAAGTAATCAAGCAGGAGTCGATTGCGTTAAGTGATGGTTCTATATAGGTTGTGTCTCGAATTGAGATAATAATGAGTCAACAGACTTGTTAGATGGTTTTGGGTTAAGTTCGAGGCCACGGCAATTTGCTTGTTGTAGTCTAAATGCGTATGGTTATGATCGCGGATGAAAAGTAGTAGTGCTCATGTGATGTCTAAATTAAAATGCAAACTATTGATGAAAAGCGCTTCGATATTGATTGTTATAGATAATGCATTGTTAATTGAGTATGGTACTTTTAGTGCGCGAAATAACTTGTATAAAAATCAGTAAGTCTACATGTTAGTTCTTAGTTATTTTAACTCTAACAATTATCAAAGTGTTAGAATAATTTAAGTCTCTAGAACATGGCAATTCTTGAATTGTATAGAAGCTGAAATTTATTAATTTCTGTTTTGGGCTGCACGCGCTGTTTTTGTCGTGTGGTATGTTTTATGAACTAAATTGTGTTTTCTGTATATATGTGCTATAGAAAAGTGGTAGATAACTTTATTATCTTGCTGGTGTTAAAATTTGACAGGCATAAGTCTGATTGTTTAGGAGTTATGATTTTTACAAATTCAGTAACTGAATCTGTCCAAATTCTGTACAGATTTCAGAAACTGCATTGTTTGCCTAATGTAATGTTAGAATCAGTCCTTGTCGATTATAAGAAAGTTGTAGATGCTTTTCTCATCTTGCTTGTGTTAAAATTTCATAACCATAGGCCTGATAGTTTAAGAGTTATGAATTTTACAAACTGGTTGTTGTGTTCTGTCCTCTGTCAGAACAGATTTCGAAAACTGTAATGTTTGATTTGATTAAAACTGGAATCACTTCTTGGTGATTACAAAAGTTATGTAGTGCTTTTTCTAAGCTTTCCAAAAAGTCTTGGATCACTATTTTTGGTGATCTGAAGATTAAGTTATGGATGTTCAAACTCTGAAGACTGAATCTGTCCAATTCTGGACAGCAAAGCCTTCTAGTGTATTTTATCCTTAGTTAAATATTGAATCACCTTAAGATGTTTATAAATGATATGTAGACAATTTTATTACCTTTCCAGAAAGTCTAGGATCGCCTTGTTTGGATGCCTGAATCTTCAGTTATGAATTTTTAAAGTCATAAGTCTGAATCTGTCCAAATCTGGACAGCGCTGTTGTGTTAACATCTTTTGACCTTGCTAAGTGTTTAATCGTGCGGTGATAACAATACCAAAGTTGTAGAGCACCTTCTAAGCTTTCCAGAAAATCTTAGTTTGCTAGTTTTGGATTAATATTTAAAGAGTTATGGGCAAAACAAGCCACTGCTGTGCTGCTGTCCTAATTTTATTGTGTTTTGTGGAATGCTCTACTCTGTGGCGTATGTCTTGAGTCGACCGTTTCCTCGTTTTGATTTTGGTTGAACACGCAGTAACGATAATATAACTAATATAAGTGAGCATAAGTATGTAGGTAACTAGTACACGCCTCGCTAAATTAGGGAACTAAATTGGTAAAGGTCTAATACGTGTTCGCCTAATAAATAATTGTAAAGCCCAATTAAGTGTCTAGTTCCTTTTCAACTAAGTCTGTTTACATATCAGTCGTAGGAAACTTAAGTACTTAACTAACCTAATGTTAAGTAACCAATGAATGATTAAAGTGAATGTGATAAATTCTTGCACATGTAATGTTGTATTGCGCTGGTTAAGTCTAAAAAGTATCGGTCGTCTTTCTAATGGTAGTAACTACGTATGCCCGACGACGTGTAGATAACTAAAGCTAACATGTGGTTGTTTGCGGTGTCTTACAATTAAATGTTTAGTTCGCTACCGTGTATTTGTATATCTTGTGATATTTTTCATTATATTCATACATATGCATCCTGCATCTCATTTAGGAACGAGAGATGGTGATCGTGCAAGTGATGTGGTGTCAACCACAAGATGTAGTTGATGGACAACCTGAAGAATGGTGGACTCAACCAGTGGATGCTCGCCAAGCGAGTACCCACCCTAGCAAACACTGTCTAAGTGTTAAACTAAAGGCAAGCCCCGGTTTTATGCATAACCGTTATATATGCTATTTTACTGCACTTAATGATTGTAGGTTTGTATTGTGCACTTAAGTGTAGGAGTTGCTTGAAACCCTAGTTGCATTAACTCAGGATTCCCTTTTGAGATGGATACTAGTATGCTAGGTCGAGTAGCTGCTTTACTAATTAGGGATCTCGGTAGAAGTCGAGTGATTTTTCTAGCACTCGTGCGAGGTCAGGAATTGTTTGTATCCACTTTGATAATAGAATGGTGATGGTCTGTGGACACGGGTCCATGGGGATGCGTGGTCTACGAGATGAAATTGGAATAAGGATTAACGTGCGGATACCTGTGTCAAGCGTTTGAACGTACTAAGCACATGCCGAGAAATATGGTAAATCGGTAAGCCTAGTACCTGAGTGAACCTGACAGTGGACATATCCCCTCACGCGACCTGAGACGTAGTCTCCCATTCCGGTTATGGTGGGTACAAGTGCGGTCACTGCACGACGGCAGTCGGGGTCAGTGAGGCATTGTACGTCAAGGCGGTGAGCCCTGATCTGCTGACGGGGAATCGATGGGGACGGTTGATATGTGTGGGGACGGAGTGCCCCTACATGTCGTGTGTTTAGGTTTACCTTGCAAGGATAAAAACTCGATTCGAATCGTCTGCTTCTCGCAGCTAATGAGACTGCTTGATCCATTGTACTGCATTGAGTAACAAGTGGAACTGTGTTGAGATGATACAAGCTGTTGATTGCTAAAAATGCTTGCTACTATGTATGAGTAGATAGTGCACTTTTAGCCTTAAGAGAGTCACACTTAACTTTGACAAAGTTAAAATCTTGATTTAGAAACTCAACTAGTGCTTTTGGCAACCAAACCCCACAGCCAAACAGCTGCATGTCTAGAGGTAGAGGAGTATAGACTCCTCACACCGGGTAAGTCTAGCTGAGTATTAGTATACTCAGCCTTGCTTGTGGCATAATTTTTGCAGGTACCTCCTTGCTTTAGTTGATGGTGTGACTTGGCCTTCATCCCTGCCACCGGGATAGACGGTCGAGTGGGTTACTGCTTCCGCAGGAGAGTACCAGGAGGAGTAGCGTGGCCAGGCTTCGCCATGTTACTCGGTTCTTCTCCGTTAGTTATTTCCGCTGCATTAAAATTTATGGTTATTATTTCTGAAACTCCGATAATGTAATCACTGATGATACTTATTAAATTTGTGGTATTATGTTTTATTGTATTTCTCTGTGCCTCACCTTCGAGTGAGCTAGTGGTATTCGATCCTGGATAAGTGGCCTCGTCGGACTAGATCCGAGGGACTGACGATTTATTCCAATTTAAGTGTGTTGCTGCCCTTAAGGGTGCAACTTGGGCACTTAAGCTGGAATAATTCGGGCGGTTCTGCCACACGGACGACGATAGCGCGCTCGCGAAAGGCTTGCTGGACGTCACCCTCGTACCTGAGACGACGGTGCAGTCAGTCCCCGACGTGACTTCATCACCGCCCGTCGACCAAGAGGTACCGACCGATTCCCATCCCACGTCTTTCAGATTCAGCCTCGACCTGCCTAGCGGCTTTGCTTTGGCGGGCGCGCTCGTAGAGGCGAGTCTAGGCCCTCTGGGGTTTCGTATGCGGTCACCTTGGGACCGGCTGACAGACGTCTCGACCTACGGGCCCTCTTGGTCCAAGGAAGACGACGAGCCCAGCTTCTGTTGGGATTTCTCTGGACTTGGCAACCCCAGTGCCACGCGGGACAGAAAGTCGCCTAGAGGGGGGTGAATAGGGCGAAACTGAAATTTACAAATATAAACACAACTACAAGCCGGGTTAGCGTTAGAAATATAATGGAGTCCGCGAGAGAAGGTGCAAAACAAATCGCAAGCGAATAGTGAAGTGAACACGCGGATTTGTTTTACCGAGGTTCGGTTCTCTCAAACCTACTCCCCGTTGAGGAGGCCACAAAGGCTGGGTCTCTTTCAACCCTTACCCTCTCTCAAACGGTCCCTCGGACCGAGTGAGCTTTCTCTTCTCAATCACTTGGAACACAAAGTTCCCACAAGGACTACCACAAGTTTGGTGTCTCTTGCCTCAATTACAAGTGAGTTTGATCGTAATGAAAGAATCAAGAAAGAAGAAAGCAATCCAAGCGCAAGAGCTCGAAAGAACACAAACAAATCTCTCTCACTAATCACTAGGGCGTTGTGTGGAGTTTGGAGAGGATTTGATCACTTTGGTGTGTCTAGAATTGAATGCTAGAGCTCTTGTAAGTAGTTGAGAAGTGGAAAAACTTGGATGCCTTGAATGTGGGGTGGTTGGGGGTGTTTATAGCCCCAACCACCAAACTAGCCGTTTGGTGCAGGCTGGCTGTCGTATGGTGCACCGAACAGTCCGGTGCACACCGGACAGTCCGGTGCGCCAGCCACGTTACCAAAGTCGTTGGGTTCCGACTGTTGGAGCTCTGACTTCTGGGCCCGCCTAGATGTCCGGTGGCGCACCGGACATGTACTGTTGAGTGTCCGGTGCGCCAGCATGGGCGAGTCTGACCTCTGCGCGCGCTGGCGCGCATTTAATGCGACGCAGGTAGCCGTTGGCGCCAGAAGTAGTCGTTGCCCCGCTGTTACACCGGACAGTCCGGTGTACACCGGACAGTCCGGTGAATTATAGCGGAGCAGCTGAACTGAATTCCCGAGGCTGGCGAGTTCCTGAGGCCGCTCTTCCTTGGAGCACCGGACATGTTCGGTGTACACCGGACAGTCCGATGAATTATAGCGGAGTTGCCTCTGGAAATTCCCGAAGGTGACGAGTTTGAAGTTGGAGTCCTCTGGTGCACCGGACATGTCCGGTGGCACACCGGACAGTCCGGTGCGCCAGACCAGAGGTGCCTTCGGTTGTCCCTTTGCTCTTTGGTTGAACCCAATACTTGGTCTTTTTATTGGCTAAGTGTGAACCTTTGGCACCTGTATAACTTGTACACTAGAGCAAACTAGTTAGTCCAATTATTTGGGCAATTCAACCACCAAAATTATTTAGGAACTAGGTGTAAGCCTAATTCCCTTTCAGGGACTTCATGACCGCATGCGACTACTGCCTTTCCGACTGTTCCGACGGTAGCCGTAGCCTCGGCGACGAGGACTGCGGCCCAAGCCGCGAATGTTTCCACGTCAATCTAGGGGGTCCCTCCGAAGGCAACCATCTCGGCATGCCAGAGGACGGTGATCTCCCTAGGCCGGTGCCTCGCGTTGACATCCCACGGGAGCTAGCTGTGGTCCCTGTTCAGGCGGGGGGCCATGACCCACAGCTCGAGCAAATCCGCGGGGTGCAGGCCAGGCTCGACGAGGGAGCAGGAGCGCTTGAGCCGATCCGCCGGGACGTCGGGCAGGCATGGGCGGGCCAACCTCCGGCCGGAGAAATACGTCATCTACCCTAGGGCTTCCAGCACCGCATCGCCGACGATGTCAGGGTCAGGCCGCCACCCGCATCCAGTGGGGTCGGCCAGAACCTGGCTACAGCAGCAATGCTCCTCCGCTCGATGTCGGAGCCATCAACCACAGAGGGGCGGCGAATCCAGGGAGAGCTCAAGAATCTCCTGGAAGGCACCGCGGTCCGGCGGGCCGAGAGCTCCGCCTCCCGAAGGCAGGGGTACCCCTCGGAACATCATGCCGCGACTTCCCGATTCATGCGGGAAGCCTCGGTCTACACCGGGCGCACGCGCAACACAGCGCCTGTGGCCCCGGGTCGCCTCGGCAACGAGCACCATCACTAAGACCATCGAGCCCACCTCGACGAGAGGGTGCGCCGAGGCTACCACCCCAGGCGTGGGGGACGCTACGACAGCGGGGAGGATCGGAGTCCCTCGCCCGAACCACCCGGTCCGCAGGCCTTCAGCCGAGCCATACGACGGGCGCCGTTCCCGACCCAGTTCCGACCCCCGACTACTATCACGAAGTACTCGGGGGAGACGAGACCGGAACTGTGGCTCGCGGACTACCGTCTGGCCTGCCAACTGGGTGGAACGGACGATGACAACCTCATCATCCGCAACCTCCCCCTGTTCCTCTCCGACACCGCTCGCACCTGGTTGGAGCACCTGCCTCCGGGGCAGATCTCCAACTGGGATGACCTGGTCCAAGCTTTCGCTGGAAATTTCCAGGGCACGTACGTGCGCCCTGGGAATTCCTGGGACCTTTGAAGCTGCCGACAGCAGCCGGGAGAGTCTCTCCGAGACTACATCCGGCGATTCTCAAAGCAGCGCACCGAGCTGCCCAACATCACCGACTCAGATGTCATCGGCGCGTTCCTCGTCGGCACCACTTGCCGCGACCTGGTGAGCAAGCTGGGTCGCAAGATCCCCACCAGGGCAAGCGAGCTGATGGACATCTCCACTAGGTTCGCCTCCGGCCAGGAGGCGGTCGAGGCTATCTTCCGGAAGGACAAGCAGCCCCAGGGCCGCCCTTCGGAAGATGCCCCTGAGGCGTCAACTCAGCGCGGCGCCAAGAAGAAGGGCAAGAAGAAGTCGCAAGCAAAACGCGATGCCGCCGACGCGGACCTTGTCGCCGCCGCCGAGTACAAGAACCCTCGGAAACCCCCCGGAGGTGCCAACCTCTTCGACAAGATGCTCAAGGAGCCGTGCCCCTACCACCAGGGGCCCGTCAAGCACACCCTTTAGGAATGCATCATGCTTCGGCGCCACTTCCACAGGGCGGGGCCACCCGCGGAGGGTGGCAGGGCCCACGACGACGACAAGAAGGAAGATCACCAGGCAGGAGAGTTCCCCGAGGTCCGTGACTGCTTCATGATCTACGGTGGGCAAGCGGCGAACGCCTCGGCTCGGCACCGCAAGCAAGAGCGTCGGGAGGTCTGTTCGGTGAAGGTGGCGGCACCAGTCTACCTAGACTGGTCCGACAAGCCCGTCACCTTCGGCCAAGCCGACCACCCCGACCACGTGCCGAGCCCGGGGAAATACCCACTCGTCGTCGACCCCGTCATCGGCGACGTCAGGCTCACCAAGGTCCTCATGGACAGAGGCAGCAGCCTCAACATCATCTACGCCGAGACCCTCAGGCTCCTGCGTGTCGATCTGTCCTCGGTCCGGGCAGGCGTTGCGCCTTTCCATGGGATCATCCCCGGGAAGTGCGTCCAGCCCCTCGGACAACTCGACCTTCCCGTCTGCTTCGGAACACCCTCCAACTTCCAAAGGGAGACCCTGACGTTCGAGGTGGTCGGGTTCCGAGGAACCTACCACGCGGTACTGGGGAGGCCATGCTATGCAAAGTTCATGGTCGTCCCCACGTACAAACACGCGTTCGAATGCGACGTGGAGTGCGTGGAGTACGCCAAGGCCCTCGCCGAGTCCGAGGCCCTCATCGCCGACCTGGAGAGCCTCTCTAAGGAGGTGCCAGACGTGAAGTGTCATGCCGGCAACTTTGAGCCAGCGGAGATGTAAGGCCCAAAATGTGCATAAGGAAAAAGAAAAAAAAACTTATAAATAAATAAATCCATCACATTGTGAATATGTCCAACTTGAACTTTAATCTAAGAATAAGTTTGCCACAAGGGTTGAGTTTAAAATTTGAATTTAAGTTGAATTTGGGAATAGAGAAAAGAAGAGAAAAAGGATAAAGAAAAGTGAGGAAAGAAAGAGATAAAGAGTATAAAACTTACATAAAATATATATAGAAGTATATTTTCAAAATTAGTACCATAACCGTGTAATGGAATCTGAAGACAAATTTGACACAGGGTTTGAATTCAAATTTGAAATGAAATCTAAATTGAGAAGGAAGAAGAAAAAAAAAAGAAAAGAATAAAACGTTATACGGGCCGACTAACCCCACTTCCGGCCCAAATGTGCCGCGCGGCCCAAATTCCTTTACTGCGCGCGCACTCACCCATGCGCAGGCTTGGCTGGATTGGACCACCGTCGCTGACAAATCGGGTCCACTCGTCAGTCGTCGCGCGCGTTCATCTCACCGCCCCGTGGGACCACGTCGTCAGCTCTATCCCTTCCCTCGACCAAACTCTCCGTCGCGCTCGGCTGGAATTTCGCCGGTGATTCGGCCTGGTGATCCGAAGTACTCGCGCCAACCTCCTTCTGCTAAAGGTATAAAATCAACCTCCCCTTCGTCCATCCGTCCGTGGGCGCCATTGCTGGGAGAAACAGTAGGAGAATAGCTCGCCGCCACCATTAAACCGGGGAACTCACCGTCCTGACTCCGAGAACCAATCGGGGTCGGTTTGAGCGTCCACCAGCGACCATAGATCGTGGGAAGGCAAGCAGTCGGGCGTGGGCGCAATCGAAGGGGAAGATCACCGGAGATCGCGAAATCCCTTGCCGGTGTTGGTGAATCCGCAGGTTCTCGTGGCCAGAGCTGTTCGCGCTACCAACCGTGGTGAGACTTCCTTCCCCGGATTCGCCTTCTCCTCCTCTGCGCGTAGAACCTTTCGAATCGCGACTTGGGGCGCCAGGGCCGCGGGCCACCTATTCGCCGGCGAGCTTCCGCCGTGGCGGATTGGCGGCGCCACCCGTGCTGGCCGGGGGTAGGGGCGAGGCCGTTCGGCCGTTAGATCTGAATGGGCGGCCGAGATCATATCATGCGTAATGCTTCGGATAGAGTTAACAGGAACCGTTAGATTGCGATCGATCGGTTTGGGTGAGATTTTGGCGTGGGTGATTTCAGGCCATGGATCTGGATACCAACGGATAGGATCGACTTCATCACTTACCACAATGCAAACTAATCTGGGCTACTGAAACCTGATCCAACGGCTGTGAGCCTGTACCGGTTCACTCAAGGGATGATTTAATCTGGACGGTTGGAATCAGATCGGGCGGCTGAGATCGAAGCTTACCCCTTCGCTTGGAATACTTTCTAAAGAGACCCTCGTCTTTTCCTAAACTAACCCGCAGTCCACTCAGGTGCACCACTGAGTCTCGGATCTTTTACGCCATAGCCCCTGCACTTCCCCGATTTTGACGCCTAGTCCAGACAGTGAGAGAACTTATAAAATAATTTAGAAAATAGATTTTTATGTGTAAAAATAATCCTAGAACTTGTTTAATCCATAGAAAATCCATTTTTAGTCCAAATTGATCCATTCCACTTTCTAAATTTTTGTAATAATATTGTCTACCCATTAGTGCCTCTGTTCTGACATGACAAACACATTAAAATTATTCTTTCACTTAATCTTGTATTAAATGCATAAAACCCTAGAAAATCCATAACTTAAAATATATAACTCCAAATTTAATGATTCCAATTCCTGTGATCTTATCTTAGTGTCTAGTTTATTACTGTGTATTTTGTTTACATGTTTGGTGTAATGTTAATTCTTGCTATACTATGTATGTATTGCTACGTCTAGCAGTGAGAACACGAGTCACCTGAAGATCATCCTGGTACCTGGAATCTCAAGTCCCAGGCAAGTTGTGCCCTTGATCACTTCTTTTTACCCACTCATGTTCTAATTAATCATAATGATCTGCATAGGTTAATTTTGATGGGACCCAATAGGTTACCCTAGTTTGTCTATCTTTATACCTTGTTTACCACTAAACTTTCTGGGTAGTACTTGCTAGTGCTATATGTGGTTTTGGGTATGAAGATTACACTATTCATGATTATACATTTGTTATCAGTTGTTATTTATTGTTCATGATAAGATCATTATGTTAATTGGAACATGGAGAACCACCCGGGAAAACAGTGCTACCACAAGGGAGGAATGGGACCCCTTGGCTGATTAATTAGAAAAGCTAGTGGAAGACTACCTTACCCGAAAGGGGCAAGGGCAGTAGGGGAGTGGTCAGTGTAGGGAGGCCCTCGGGAGGATTTTGCTGCGATGGCGGTCCTGCAAGGGATTCCTGCATTGGAACTTCCTATAAACTGTAGCGGGTTTTCGGAAGCTAGTGGAACTTTGTAAAGGCCTCGTAGTGGATCCCTAGCCATTCACCTCGGAAGTGTCTAAGGGCCTTGCAAACCCTGGCGACATGGGATACACGACTTGTGGGTAAAGATGCGCAACCTCTGCAGAGTGTAAAACTGGTATACTAGCCGTGCTCACGGTCATGAGCAGCTCGGACACTCACATGATTAAATTATGGAACTTAAACTCAATTTGTCATATGCATTGCATCGCAGGTGAAGTTGTTACTTTTGTTCTACTATTTAACTGGGTTGGTATTTACTTATACTTAGTAACTGCTAATAAAATTTTGACCAACTTTAAAAGCAATGCTCAGCTCTAACCATCTTCTTTGGTAAGCCTTACACTTCACGTGAGCTCCCACCTTTGGCGAGTTCATGCACATTATTCCCCACAACTTGTTGAGCGATGAACGTATGTGAGCTCACTCTTGCTGTCTCACACCCCCCACAGGTCAAGAACAGGTACCGCAGGATGAAGCGCTTGGAGGATGCTGTGACGAGTTCGCGAGAGGTCTAGGTCGTCGTCTCCCAGTCAACTTTGGGTTGCTGGACCGTTGTCTCCTTATAATGTAATTATTTATTTTGTATAGAACTCCTGTTATATATAAAGATGTGACATTCGATCCTGTGCCACTATTCATCATATGTGTGAGACTTGGTCCCAGCACACCTGGTGATTATGTTTACGCCCGGGTTTTGGACCCCTAAAATCCGGGTGTTACAGAAGTGGTATCAGAGCAATGTTGACTGTTGGACGAAACCTAGATAGAACTGGACAACCAATACTTACTTACCTTTGCTACTCTAATTCGTTTCTAAACTTTTCTTAATCTTTTCTCATCTATTTCCGCTTACTCTGATTATTCTTATCTTTTCTTTCTAAAAGACAAATGTGGATTTCATACTTTGAAATCCTGTGCCTAAAGTGACCTTTAGGAGTAAGAGACCTAATCCTAGAAACAAAAACAAAACTATTTTTATAAGTGTCTATGTATTTGAATGTTTGTTCTTATGATATCTGTCTGATTTGGATCTTTGATTGAGTGTGATGAGTTGTGGAGTAATGTCCATAATTACATCTGCATATACACAAAGGTATAAAAATATATTTATAAAATAACTAGACAACCTAGATTGTCCCCATTGGAACATATCTAGCTTAAGAGATTTATCTTATCCTAAAAGCTCTCATTCTAACCAATTCATCTTATCTTAAAAGATTCTCCCTTATCTTAATAGATCCACCTTATCTCGAAAAAAAGATTCTAACCTTTCGTACCAGATCTAACTGACCTCAAAAGATTTTACCTTATCCTTATGGATTCACATTGCCCTAATTAGCATATTGATCCCACTCTAGAATAACAACCATGTGATAATCCAAAATTTACTTAGATCTTAACCGGTCTAATCTAGTGATATCCAACCTAAACTAGATTTTATTTAATCTATTATGATCTAATTCAAAGTAATTAGATATTGTCTAGACTAATCCGGTGATACCAATCTAGATCCCATCCAATCTAATATGATCCAATCTAAAGTGAGTTATTTAATAAATTAGTTAGTACTAGTGAAATGGATTAGACCTCACTCCTATAAAAATGACTTAAGCTAAATTGATGCCCTAGATTAACTGGACCATATACATATGCAACTACCTTACCCATCCGATAGTTGCATAATCCCTCTGTATTAACCTAATAGAGCTTCTGACCTACCTACACCGTATACCTCATCCTATCTCCAAAAAAAAATTCTAACATATCCTAAACAAGATATATCTTACCCTGATAAATCTATCTAACTTAAACTAGTCTAATCTAGATCATATCTAATTTAATATGGTCTAATCTAGTGTGAGTTACTTAATGCTGGTAGAAAGGATAAGGCCATACTCCTAAATCACTTAAGCCTAATTTGGAGACTTATATCAACTTGGCCATACACAACAACTCGACCTATATAACAAGTTACATAACTTACCCAATCAATAGAGTCTTAATGGATTGCATAATCTATCAACCACCACCTGACATCAAACCAGATTTTGACCTACATCATGTAGTCTATCTCACCCATATATATCTAATCGTGACAAAATTCTATCCTACCTTTGGATATTCACCTTATACGACTGGTTACCTTAATCTGAACATAAAACAAAGATTAAGCCCTACTAAAGAATCTTCAGATTATAACCAGCTACTAGCTTATTTATTCCGCTTATTGAATAATTTCCTTTGCAAAACTATTACCATATGCTTCTAACTTTCATGGTCAATACCAGGAAAGGAAAGATTATCACGCAACAGCAAACAGAAATGAATTCTCCAAATCCTCCACCTATTGAAACCGAACAGGTGGTTGCTGCCCAAAGACTGGTAATACAACAATTAACAGACCTGGTGACCGAGATGCAAAACCAGATAAGACAACAACGCGAGGAAATACGTCAGGTCCGCCAAGAAATAAGGCAAGCGCGGTTGGAGAGACAACAACAACAACAACCTCCACCACCACCAGCTCCACCAAGCTACATAGATATAAATTATGATGATTTGTAAGATCTAGATGTTACTTTAGTTAGTAGATGATATGATATTATTTTAGAAGGAACAATAAGGTCTATTGACCCTATGTTTTGTTAAAGAATTATACCTCATGCTGAGATTTCCTTGTTTGTGCATATGTTCCGAGAACAATATGAGTATACATCCCTTTTCTTACAAATCTCGAGGACGAGATTATTTTTAAGGGGGGTAGGATTTGTAAGGCCCAAAATGTGCATAAGGAAAAAGAAAAAAAAACTTATAAATAAATAAATCCATCACATTGTGAATATGTCCAACTTGAACTTTAATCTAAGAATAAGTTTGCCACAAGGGTTGAGTTTAAAATTTGAATTTAAGTTGAATTTGGGAATAGAGAAAAGAAGAGAAAAAGGATAAAGAAAAGTGAGGAAAGAAAGAGATAAAGAGTATAAAACTTACATAAAATATATATAGAAGTATATTTTCAAAATTAGTACCATAACCGTGTAATGGAATCTGAAGACAAATTTGACACAGGGTTTGAATTCAAATTTGAAATGAAATCTGAATTGAGAAGGAAGAAGAAAAAAAAGAAAAGAATAAAACGTTATACGGGCCGACTAACCCCACTTCCGGCCCAAATGTGCCGCGCGGCCCAAATTCCTTTACTGCGCGCGCACTCACCCATGCGCAGGCTTGGCTGGATTGGACCACCGTCGCTGACAAATCGGGTCCACTCGTCAGTCGTCGCGCGCGTTCATCTCACCGCCTCGTGGGACCACGTCGTCAGCTCTATCCCTTCCCTCAACCAAACTCTCTGTCGCGCTCGGCTGGAATTTCGCCGGTGATTCGGCCTGGTGATCCGAAGTACTCGCGCCAACCTCCTTCTGCTAAAGGTATAAAATCAACCTCCCCTTCGTCCATCCGTCCGTGGGCGCCATTGCTGGGAGAAACAGTAGGAGAATAGCTCGCCGCCACCATTAAACCGGGGAACTCACCGTCCTGACTCCGAGAACCAATCGGGGTCGGTTTGAGCGTCCACCAGCGACCATAGATCGTGGGAAGGCAAGCAGTCGGGCGTGGGCGCAATCGAAGGGGAAGATCACCGGAGATCGCGAAATCCCTTGCCGGTGTTGGTGAATCCGCAGGTTCTCGTGGCCAGAGCTGTTCGCGCTACCAACCGTGGTGAGACTTCCTTCCCCGGATTCGCCTTCTCCTCCTCTGCGCGTAGAACCTTTCGAATCGCGACTTGGGGCGCCAGGGCCGCGGGCCACCTATTCGCCGGCGAGCTTCCGCCGTGGCGGATTGGCGGCGCCACCCGTGCTGGCCGGGGGTAGGGGCGAGGCCGTTCGGCCGTTAGATCTGAATGGGCGGCCGAGATCATATCATGCGTAATGCTTCGGATAGAGTTAACAGGAACCGTTAGATTGCGATCGATCGGTTTGGGTGAGATTTTGGCGTGGGTGATTTCAGGCCGTGGATCTGGATACCAACGGATAGGATCGACTTCATCACTTACCACAACGCAAACTAATCTGGGCTACTGAAACCTGATCCAACGGCTGTGAGCCTGTACCGGTTCACTCAAGGGATGATTTAATCTGGACGGTTGGAATCAGATCGGGCGGCTGAGATCGAAGCTTACCCCTTCGCTTGGAATACTTTCTAAAGAGACCCTCGTCTTTTCCTAAACTAACCCGCAGTCCACTCAGGTGCACCACTGAGTCTCGGATCTTTTACGCCATAGCCCCTGCACTTCCCCGATTTTGACGCCTAGTCCAGACAGTGAGAGAACTTATAAAATAATTTAGAAAATAGATTTTTATGTGTAAAAATAATCCTAGAACTTGTTTAATCCATAGAAAATCCATTTTTAGTCCAAATTGATCCATTCCACTTTCTAAATTTTTGTAATAATATTGTCTACCCATTAGTGCCTCTGTTCTGACATGACAAACACATTAAAATTATTCTTTCACTTAATCTTGTATTAAATGCATAAAACCCTAGAAAATCCATAACTTAAAATATATAACTCCAAATTTAATGATTCCAATTCCTGTGATCTTATCTTAGTGTCTAGTTTATTACGGTGTATTTTGTTTACATGTTTGGTGTAATGTTAATTCTTGCTATACTATGTATGTATTGCTACGTCTAGCAGTGAGAACACGAGTCACCTGAAGATCATCCTGGTACCTGGAATCTCAAGTCCCAGGCAAGTTGTGCCCTTGATCACTTCTTTTTACCCACTCATGTTCTAATTAATCATAATGATCTGCATAGGTTAATTTTGATGGGACCCAATAGGTTACCCTAGTTTGTCTATCTTTATACCTTGTTTACCACTGAACTTTCTGGGTAGTACTTGCTAGTGCTATATGTGGTTTTGGGTATGAAGATTACACTATTCATGATTATACATTTGTTATCAGTTGTTATTTATTGTTCATGATAAGATCATTATGTTAATTGGAACATGGAGAACCACCCGGGAAAACAGTGCTACCACAAGGGAGGAATGGGACCCCTTGGCTGATTAATTAGGAAAGCTAGTGGAAGACTACCTTACCCGAAAGGGGCAAGGGCAGTAGGGGAGTGGTCAGTGTAGGGAGGCCCTCGGGAGGATTTTGCTGCGATGGCGGTCCTGCAAGGGATTCCTGCATTGGAACTTCCTATAAACTGTAGCGGGTTTTCGGAAGCTAGTGGAACTTTGTAAAGGCCTCGTAGTGGATCCCTAGCCATTCACCTCGGAAGTGTCTAAGGGCCTTGCAAACCCTGGCGACATGGGATACACGACTTGTGGGTAAAGATGCGCAACCTCTGCAGAGTGTAAAACTGGTATACTAGCCGTGCTCACGGTCATGAGCAGCTCGGACACTCACATGATTAAATTATGGAACTTAAACTCAATTTGTCATATGCATTGCATCGCAGGTGAAGTTGTTACTTTTGTTCTACTATTTAACTGGGTTGGTATTTACTTATACTTAGTAACTGCTAATAAAATTTTGACCAACTTTAAAAGCAATGCTCAGCTCTAACCATCTTCTTTGGTAAGCCTTACACTTCACGTGAGCTCCCACCTTTGGCGAGTTCATGCACATTATTCCCCACAACTTGTTGAGCGATGAACGTATGTGAGCTCACTCTTGCTGTCTCACACCCCCCACAGGTCAAGAACAGGTACCGCAGGATGAAGCGCTTGGAGGATGCTGTGACGAGTTCGCGAGAGGTCTAGGTCGTCATCTCCCAGTCAACTTTGGGTTGCTGGACCGTTGTCTCCTTATAATGTAATTATTTATTTTGTATAGAACTCCTGTTATATATAAAGATGTGACATTCGATCCTGTGCCACTATTCATCATATGTGTGAGACTTGGTCCCAGCACACCTGGTGATTATGTTTACGCCCGGGTTTTGGACCCCTAAAATCTGGGTGTTACAGGAGACGGTTAAGTCCGTCCCCCTCGACCTCTGCGGCGACGCCTCCAAGCAGATCCGGATCGGCTCCGAGCTCGGTCCCAAATAGGAAGCAGTGCTCGTCGACTTTCTCCGCGCGAACGCCGACGTCTTCGCGTGGAGTCCCTTGGACATGCCCGGCATACTGAGGGATGTCGCCGAGCACTCGCTGGACATCCGAGCCGGAGCCCAACCTGTCAAGCAGCCTCTGCGCCGATTCGACGAGGAGAAGCGCAGAGCCATAGGCGAGGAGATCTACAAGCTAATGGCGGCAGGGTTCATCAAAGAGGTATTCCATCCCGAATGGCTTGCCAACCCTGTGCTTGTGAGAAAGAAAGGGGGGAAATGGCGGATGTGTGTAGACTACACTGGTCTCATCAAAGCATGTCCGAAGGTTCCCTACCCTCTGCCTCGCATCGATCAAATCGTGGATTCCACTGCTGGGTGCGAAACCCTGTCTTTCCTCGATGCCTACTCAGGGTATCACCAAATCAGGATGAAAGAGTCCGACCAGCTCGCGACTTCTTTCATCACACCCTTCGGCATGTACTGCTATGTCACCATGCCGTTCGGCTTGAGGAATGCGGGCGCGACGTACCAGCGGTGCATGAATCATGTGTTCGACGAACACATTGGCCGGACGGTCGAGGCCTACGTCGATGACATCGTAGTCAAGACAAGGAAAGCCTCCGACCTCCTTTCCGACCTTGAAGTGACATTCCGATGTCTCAAGGCGAAAGGCGTCAAGCTCAATCCCGAAAAGTGTGTCTTCGGGGTGCCCCGAGGCATGCTCTTGGGTTTCATCGTCTCCGAGCGGGGCATCGAAGCCAACCCGGAGAAGATCGCAGTCATCACCAGCATGGGGCCCATCAAGGACTTGAAAGGCGTACAAAGGGTCATGGGATGTCTCGCGGCCCTGAGCCGCTTCATCTCATGCCTCGGCGAAAGAGGTCTACCTCTGTACCGCCTCTTAAGGAAGGTCGAGTGCTTCACTTGGACCCCTGAGGCCGAGGAAGCCCTCGGGAACCTGAAGGCGCTCCTCACGAAGGCGCCTATCTTGGTGCCCCCAGCTGCCGGAGAAGCCCTCTTGGTCTACGTCGCCGCGACCATTTAGGTGGTTAGCGCCGCGATTGTGGTCGAGAGGCAAGAAGAGGGGCATGCATTGCCCGTTCAGAGGCCAGTCTACTTCGTCAGCGAGGTACTGTCCGAAACCAAGATCCGCTACCCACAAGTTCAGAAGCTGTTGTACGTGGTGATCCTGACACGGCGGAAGTTGCGACACTACTTCGAGTCTCATCCGGTAACTGTGGTGTCATCCTTCCCCCTGGGGGAGATCATCCAGTGCTGGGAAGCCTCGGGTAGGATTGCAAAGTGGGCGGTGGAAATCATGGGTGAGACGATCTCGTTCGCCCCTCGGAAGGCCATCAAGTCCTAGGTCCTGGCAGACTTCGTGGGCGAATGGGTCGACACCCAGCTACCGACAGCTCCGATCCAACCGGAGCTCTAGACCATGTTCTTCGACGGGTCGCTGATGAAGACAGGAGCCGGCGCAGGCCTACTCTTCGTCTCGCCCCTCGGGAAGCACCTACGCTACGTGCTACGCCTCCATTTCCCGGCATCCAACAATGTGGCTGAGTACGAGGCTCTGGTCAACGGATTGCGGATCGCCATCGAGCTAGGGGTCCGACGCCTCGACGCTCGCGGTGACTCGCAGCTCGTCATCGACCAGGTCATGAAGAACTCCCACTGCCGTGACCCGAAGATGGAGGCCTACTGCGATGAGGTTCGGCGCCTGGAAGACAAGTTCTACGGGCTCGAGCTCAACCACATCGCTCGGCGCTACAACGAGACTGCGGACGAGCTGGCTAAAATAGCCTCGGGGCAAACAACGGTTCCCCCGGACGTCTTCTCCCGAGATCTGCATCAGCCCTCCATCAAGATCGACGACACGCCCGAGCCTGAGGCACCCTCGGCCCAGCCCGAGGTACCCTCGGCACAGTCCGAGGCGCCCTCGGCTCGGCCCGAGGCACCCTTGGTCCAGCCCGAGGTACCCTTGGCACAGTCCAAGGCACCCTCGGCTCAGCCCGAAGCACCCTCGGTTCGGCCCGAGGTACCCTCGGCCCCCGAGGGCGAGACGCTGCACGTCGGGGGGGAGCGAAGTGGGGTCACGCCTGATCAAAACTGGCAGACCCCATACCTGCAATATCTCCGCCAAGGAGAGCTACCCTCCGACCGAGCCGAAGCTCGGCGGGTGGCGCGGCGCGCCAAGTCGTTCGTCTTGCTGGGAGATGAGAAGGAGCTCTACCACCGCAGCCCCTCAGGCATCCTCCAGCGATGCATCTCCATCACCGAAGGTTAGGAACTCCTGCGAGAGATACACTCGGGGGCTTGCGGCCATCACGCAGCGCCTCGAGCCCTTGTCGGGAATGCTTTCCGACAAGGTTTCTACTGGCCGACGGCGGTGGCCGACGCCACTAGAATTGTCCGCACCTGTGAAGGGTGTTAGTTCTACGCAAGGCAGACCCACCTGCCCGCTCAGGCTCTGCAGACGATACCCATCACCTGGCCTTTTGCTGTGTGGGGTCTGGATCTCGTCGGTCCCTTGCAGAAGGCACCCGGGGGCTACACGCACCTGTTGGTCGCCATCGACAAATTCTCCAAGTGGATCGAGGTCCGACCCCTAAACAGCATCAGGTCCGAGCAGGCGGTGGCGTTCTTCACCAACATCATCCATCGCTTCGGGGTCCCGAACTCCATCATCACCGACAACGGCACCCAGTTCACCGGCAGAAAGTTCCTGGACTTTTGCGAGAATCACCACATCCGGGTGGACTGGGCCGTCGTGGCTCACCCCATGTCAAATGGGCAAGTAGAGCGTGCTAATGGCATGATTTTGCAAGGACTCAAGCCTCGGATCTACAACGACCTCAACAAGTTCGGCAAGCGATGGATGAAGGAACTCCCCTCGGTGGTCTGGAGCCTGAGGACAACGCCGAGCCGAACCACGGGCTTCACGCCGTTCTTTCTGGTCTATGGGGCCGAGGCCATCTTGCCCACGGACTTAGAATACGGTTCCCCGAGGACGAGGGCCTACACCGACCAAAGCAACCAAACTAGTCGAGAGGACTCGTTGGACCAGCTAGAGGAGGCTCAGGACAAGGCCTTACAACACTCGGCGCGGTACCAGCAGTCCCTGCGACGCTACCACGCCCGAGGGGTCCGGTCCCGAGACCTCCAGGTGGGTGACCTGGTGCTTCGGCTGCGACAAGACGCCCGAGGGCGACACAAGCTCACGCCCCCCTGGGAGGGGCCATTCGTCATCGCCAAAGTTCTGAAGCTCGGAACATACAAGCTAGCCAACAGTCAAGGCGAGGTCTACGGCAACGCCTAGAACATCCAACAGCTACGTCGCTTCTACCCTTAAGATGTTTTCGAGTTGTTCATATACCTCGCTCCCACGCAAAGTTTAGTCATCAAGGAAGGGTCGGCCTCGCCTCGGCAAAGCCCGACCCTCCCTCGGGGGCTAAAAGGGGGGAACCCCCTCTGCATCGAATTTTTTCCTCGAAAAAAGATCCTTTCTGCCGGAATGTCTTTCGTGCTTTTTGACTACTTTGAAAGCGGATCCTAAAAACGACGGAGTACACGTAAGCAGCCAAGGCTGACCGAGCCGAGGGACTCCTACGCCTCCAGGATATGGATACCTCACTCATCACCTTCTGCGATAAGTAACTCACGTTCGGATAAGTGATTCCGCGGACCGAACAAGTCTTCACGATCAGAAGCTCTTCTGCCGGAGCGATTCTTCGAGCCTTCTCAACTGCGTCGGTGACAGAACCCCATGGACGGGTAAGAGTGCGCGTAAGCGGCAAGGTCGACCGAGCTGAGGGACTCCTACGCCTCCGGGATACGGATACCTCACTCATCACCTTCCGTGAGAAGCAACTCTCGCTCGCACAAACAATTCTGTTACCGACAAAAAAGTCCAGATACTCGAAACAAGAGGAAAAGAGACGCGGCTTTACAACACGGCGAGGGTGTGTTTTGGCCTCGGCGGCCGCAGAAAACACACGCTACAAGATAATCCAATCCTGCAGGCTCGGATCCTGACGGCTAAAGGGAGCAGCAGCGCCCTTGGCGTCGACAACACCTTCGGCGAGGCCCAACCTAGCCTCGGACGGCGACGCGGTCCAAGGGTCTCTGCTCTGAAGGACAACGTCATCACCAAGCCCGGGCCATCGCCACCAGGGTCTTCTCCGAGAATCCGGCCCGAGCAGGCGGCTCGGCCGGTCACCCCGGGGCCTCGGCCTGCCGTCCTCCAAGGACATCAGCCCGGCCCGAGGCCTCGGTAGGTCAATTCCGGCGTCGGTCCCGCTAACGGACGACCCGGCCAGGCTCCGACCGACCAGGTCTTCTTTTCGAGCCAACTCCGCCTCTGATCACGCTGACACCGCTACCCCTGGCCTCGGCTCATCGAAGAGCGGCCGAGGGGTTCCTTTAACTGAGCAAGAGAAGCCTCGGGCAACAAGGCTGACCGAGACGAGGGACTCCTACGCCTCCGGGATACGGATACCTCACTCGTCACCTTTACACGAGGCGACTCACGCTTGGTGAAGCGGTTCAGACAACCAACAGGCGAGTCTTAGTGCTCGAAAATGAGGAAAAAACACAGCTCCGTGCCGAAATTACATACATGTTCAGGCCTCAACAGCCACGATGAACAAAAACACTGGCATTCAAAGTGCCATTACAAAACGGAACTCCGGTTCCACCTCCACAGGTACGAACAACCCCACTCGATGGGGGGGGGCCTGCGGAGCAACGGAAGACCGACGAACGGCGCGCCGTCGCCCGCTCCGGCAGCGACGACGACGATGACTTCTGCTCCGGGGGGCCGAACAGCGGCAGCGATGACCTCAGGGCGGATGCCGCTGCCAGGAGGCCCCCGCCCGTGCCCAAACTCGTGAGGCAAGGACGGGCAGAAGGCCGTAGAGTTGGAGGTCGATCCGTGGGCGGCCCTGGCTATCTCGTCGGCGGAAGAACCTCTTCCAGCTGCCATGGCGGAAGCCGGCACCGAGAGCGGCTCCAAAGCCACTCGGGTCCGAGAGCCAGGCACGCGGCAGCTGCCGGCGCCACGGACGACAACCGCCCTTCCCCCCGATCACTAAGGGAAGGAGCGGGCCACCGCCCACGCAGGGGCCGACCCCAACTCGGCACACTCCCCTCCCCAGCCCTGGTGATGAAAATCCTTGAGGCTGAGGGAGGGGCAGAGGTCGCAGCCCGGTTCGCTTTCCCCCGCCATCGAACTGGAGGTCACCATCTTGGGTGACCGCCGGCGGAGGGGTGCAACCGGGCCGCATGATGAAAATCCTTGAAGCCGAACGATGGCTGAGAGGTACCAACTCCCGCGGAGTTGCGTTCCCCCAACGACAAGGCGGAAAGACGGCGGGTATCCCCCATCCGGGGGCTTGGAAGGTGGAAAGACACGATGCATAAGGAAGCGCAAAGACATGGTCGCCTTCTAAGGGGGTCACCCCCCTTTTAAAGGCGACTCTCCTTACTTGCGTCCCCAGCCGTCGCGGGCTGAGTCTTCTCCAACACGCTCCAAGGCCCTCCTCCTACGGCGCGGGGGCTAGGTCCCACACGTCATGCAAGCCGGCTCAAAGCAGAAGAAGCCAAACCGCCATGCGCGATGCGTGCAACCGCCCAGCGATTACAAGCGGCTCTCCACTTTTGCCAGACGAGCGGGCGAAAGGGCGGGCAGCCATGCAGGCGGCATGCAACCGCGCCAAGTGGGCGCACTTCTCCGACTCCCAACACGCCCAGCATGGAGGCCCAGGCCCACGCGTCATGCAACCGACGCGCCGAATGCTTCGTGCATGCAACTGCACCGCCACTTGCGCCACCACCGCGCCTCCTTGACTGCGGAACCAATACCGCGACTCGAGGCGACCCAGAACACGACCCAGCGGCGCCAGCCTGGCGCGACGGTCAATGCGACCAAAAATGGGCCGGCAGTAATGGCGGTGGCAGGCGGGCAGGAGCAGCGGTCACGTCGTCAGCCAAGCCTACGTCCCATCCAGGAGCGACGAGAGAACCCTCTCTCACGGCGTGAAGACGACGCGCCCGTGTTCCGTTCCTCGAATGGCCCGCGCACGCGCAACGGCCGCCCCGCGAACCACTCGCCCCGTCGCATTAACTCCGCGGCGGGACAGACGGCGCCTCTGGCAGGAGAAGCGAGCGACGCTTCGTCTTCGCCATAACAACCGCGTCAAAAAAGGTACGCCGCGTCGTTCGATTTCGTATCCTTTTCCTTTTTCCCTCTTTCTCTCTCTTGCAACAGGGACCGGGAAAGGGGGATACCCCGAAAAGGATCCTTCCCCGTGAAGGAACCAGGCTTCGAGCCTCCCTACTGATCAGAGGTTCAAAGGCTGGCCCCTCGGAAGGGTTCAACAGCCGCCTCAGAGCGCGTGGGCTCCAACCCACTACTGGTCAGAGGTTCGAAGGCCGGCCCCTCGGAAGGGTTCAACGATCGCCTCAGGCTACTCGGGCTCCGCGCCCACTACTGATCAGGGGTTCAAAGGCTGGCCCCCGAAGGGTTCACAGCCGCCTCAGACACAGAGCAAGGGATGACCATGGGTACGTTCGATACATAACCAAGGCTCGGGCTGCGCTCCCGAGGTACCCTAGGACATTTCCGAGACCAGCGGGAACGATCTTGTAACGGAATCCCATCAGAGGGAGGCATCGAGCCCTTGGACCCCATCGCCAGGGGACCGGGTCTGGCAGATCACCCGCAGGTACTTTTGGGCACGCCTCTGGGCCTCTAGCCGACCCCTAACGAACGGGGCACAGACGTCCACTCAGATTACCCGCCTGCAGCTCACCGGAGACACCATGTTCGGTGCCCCCCGAGGGCAACATGGCGCTTTCCCCCCCCCCCCCCCCCCCTCCTCCTTACGGAAGGCGACGCAGGGGCGTATGTAAAAAAGTCGAGTCTGTCCCTGATCGCCCTCTCGCCCTGTGCGGAGGCTCGGGGGCTGCTCTCGCAAACCCGGCTCCGGCCGAACCGTTGACAGCGTCAACATACCAGCCCGAGAACTTGGGACCCGACCGTACACCCGGGCTATGGCCAACTCGCATGAGGGAACGACCAGACCAGCCGAAGCATTACACGAGGCATTAAGACCTCGGAGGAGTCAAACCACTCCTCCGAGGCCTCGGGGGCTACACTCGGCGGGTGCGCTCGCGCGCACCCACTGGAACAAAACGCAACCGACAAAGGCTGGTCCCCTTGCAAAAAAGTGCGATGAAAGCCTCCAAGCGAGTGCTAACACTCCCTTCGAGGCTCGGGGGCTACTGTCGGGGACCATAATTAGGGGTACCCTCAAGGCTCCTAATTCTCAGCTGGTAACCCCCATCAGCATAAAGCTGCAAAGGCCTGATGGGTGCGATTAAGTCAGGGATCAGTCCATTCGAGGGACTCGATCACGCCTCGCCCGAGCCTAGCCTCGGACAAGGGCAGCCGACCCCGGAGGATCTCCGTCTCGCCCGAGGCCCCCCTCCAGCGGCGAACATATTTCCGGCTCACCCGAGGCCCTGTCTTCGCCAAGAAGCAACCCTGACCAAATCGCCGCACCGACCGACCAAATCGCAGGAGCATTTAATGCAAAGGTGGCCTGACACCTTTATCCTGACGCGCGCCCTTCAGCCGACAGAGCCGAAGTGACCGCCGTCACTTTGCCGCTCCACTGACCGGCCTGACAAAAAGACAGCGCCACCTGCGCCACTCCGACTGCGGTGCCACTTGACAGAGTGAGGCTGACAGGCAGTCAGGCCAGGCCGCAGGCACCATAGGAAGCTCTGCTCCGCCTGACCCAGGGCTCGGACTCGGGCTAAGCCCCGGAAGACGGCGAACTCCGCTCCGCCCGACCCAGGGCTCGGACTCGGGCTAAGTCCCGGAAGACGACGAACTCCGCTCCGCCCGACCCAGGGCTCGGACTCGGGCTAAGCCCCGGAAGACGGCGAACTCCGCTCCGCCCGACCCAGGGCTCGGACTCGGGCTAAGTCCCGGAAGACGACGAACTCCGCTCCGCCCGACCCAGGGCTCGGACTCGGGCTCAGCCCCGGAAGACGGCGAACTCTGCTCCGCCCGACCCTAGGGCTCGGACTCCACCCTGGCCTCAGCCGACGGTCTCCGCCTCACCCGAACCAGGGGCTTGGACTCGACCTCAGCCACGGAAGACAGACTCGACCTCGGCTTCGGAGGAGCTTCCACATCGCCCAACCTAGGGCACAGACCAGCCACGTCAACAGGAGGCGCCATCATCACCCTACCCCGAGCTGACTCGGGCCACGGGGAACAAGACCGGCGTCCCATCTGGCTCGCTCCGCCAGATAGGCAATGATGGCGCCCCGCATACTCTGTGACGACGGCGGCTCTCAGCCCCCTTACGGAAGCAAGAGGACGTCAGCAAGGACTCAACAGCTCCGACAGTTGTCCCTCCGCCAGGCTCCAGCACTCCTCCGACGGCCACGACATCACACCAGCTGGGTGCCAAAATCTCTTCGGCTGCCACAACAGCATGTACTTAGGGCGCTAGCTCTCCTCCGCTAGACGCGTAGCACTCTGCTACACCCCCCATTGTACACCTGGATCCTCTCCTTACGCCTATAAAAGGAAGGACCAGGGCCCACTTAGAGAGGGTTGGCCGCGCGGGGACGAGGACGAGACAGGCGCTCGCTTGAAGCCGCTCGCTCCCTCTCCCGCATGGACGCTTGTAACCCCCTACTGCAAGCGCACCCGACCTGGGCGCGGGACGAACACGAAGGCCGCGGGATTTCCACCTCTCTCACACCTGTCTCTGGCCACCTCACTTCCCCCCTTCGCGCTCGGCCTCGCGTCGACCCATCTGGGCTGGGGCACGCGGCGACATTCACTCGTCGGCTTAGGGACCCCCCGGTCTCGAAACGCCGACAAAACTAGTTAGTACAATTATTTGTGTTGGGCATTCAACCACAAAAATCATTTATAGGAAAAGGTTAAACCATATTTCCCTTTCATTCGGTAGTGCCCAGTGTACTATGTCTCCGAAGTCCTCATGACTTCTAAGTGCAACATGACTGAACTCGAGAAAATTTCATACGCAGTCATCATGGCATCGCGCAAACTGCGCCACTACTTCGAGGCATTCGAAGTATGGGTCACTTTGGACAGGGGTCTGGGAGAATTGTTCAGGAACCCGGAGGCATCCGTCCGAATCGCCAAATGGGCAGCCGAACTCTCCGGGTACCACATCACTTTCGAACCCAGAACAACGATCAAATCACAAGTCCTGGCAGACTTCACCGTTGACTGGACAGGACCAACATGGCAACAAGGAGAGTCCCCAGAGAAAGTTTGGACCATCCACTGTGATGGCGCGTGGTGCCATGCGGGGGCATGCGCCGCGGCGATCATAACATCACCCGCCGGTGTCAAGTACAGATACGCAGCACGCCTCAGCTTCGCCTTGGAGTCAGACAGATGCACTAACAATATAGCAGAGTACGAAGCTGTCATCCTTGGACTTCGCAAATTACGAGCACTAGGTGTCACCACATGCATAGTCTGGACAAACTCCGAAGTAGTCGCCAGCCAGGTTGAAAAGGAGTACTCAGCAAAAGACCCCGCGCTCATGCAGTATCTCATAGCTGTATGCAGCCTCGAGAGACAATTCAAGGGTTTCACCCTGCAACATGTCGACCACAACAAGAACGAAGAGGCCGACGCATTGGCCAAAGCAGCGGCCAAGGGCGAGGCCTTGCCCTCGGACGTGTTCTACCACATCATCGGCACATCAGCTGTCCGCGACCCCGAAGGGCTGCAAATAACTCAGGACACCGAAGGCCATCGCATCGTAAACCTCATCATGGTCGAAGACTGGCGGGCCCCAATAACACTTTACCTCCAAGGCCACTATCATCCAACCGATCGCAATGAGGCCAAACAACTAAAGCACAGAAGCAGGGACTTCACATTAGTCGAGGGTCAGCTGTACAAAAAAGGGGATCAGCCAGCCAATGCTGAAGTGCATAACTGAAACCGAAGGCATAAAAATCCTCCGAGAAGTCCACAGCGGAACTTGCGGCTCCCACTCAGGACCCAGGGCCCTCGCTGCCAAGGTGATTCGTTAGGGACTTTACTGGCCCGCATTAATTTGCACTGCCAATCGAGTCACAAGGTCATGCGAAGCATGCCAAAAGTTCTCTCCTCGCTCAGGCAGCCCTTCGCAATTCACCAAGCTCATCGCCCATACATGGCCACTTCAACGCTGGGGGCTGGACATTGTTGGACCACTACCTACAGCTCAAGGGAACCTCAAGTTCACCTTCGTCGCCGTCGAATATTTCACAAAGTGGATTGAGGCCAGGGCAGTATCCACAATAACATCGAAGACCGCTAAAAAATTCTTCTGGCAAAATATTGTCTGCCGCTTCGGAGTCCCATCCGAACTCACAGTCGACAACAGCAAACAGTTCGACAGCCAAGACTTCAGGGATTTCTGCTTTTCCATCGGCACCAAGCCCGTCTTCGCCTCTGTGTACCACCCACAATCCAACGGTGTTGTTGAGCGTGCCAATGGCAAGATTTTTAGTGCCATCAAGAAAAGGCTTCTTGACGACAAAAAGGGCAAATGGGTTGACCAATTACCTAAAGTTGTATAGGGCCCTGAACACGATAGAGAGCCGGGCAACTAGGTTCACACCCTTCCGCCTATTGTATGGATCTGAGGCCATGACGCCGCAAGAGTTAAAGCACGGGTCCCCCCAAACAAACAAATCAGCTGTCCCCGACGTCGACGAACCAACTTCCAAAGATCTCATCGACGGAGGCCGTGTCCTCGCCCTGCAGGCCCTCGATAAATATCAAGTTCAAACCAAGGCTTGGCGCGACAACACAGTCGTCCCAGGAGAATTCAGCAAAGGGGACCACATACTCGTAAGAACCACCCGGACAGAGTCACGGGGCAAGCTAGAGCCGAAGTGGGTAGGCCCATTCATAGTCAAGACGAAGTCATCCCCCAGTGCTTACAGGTTGGCAACATCATCTGGCGAGGACTTCGAACATTCCTGGAACATCAATAATCTTCAGAATTTTTTGTTTAAGTCCCAGGGCCTACGCGCCTTTGTAATTCTGCAAACAATGTTGTTCAGGCCCGCACTCTTTCCCTCTCGGGGGGTGAGGTTTTTAACGAGGCGGAGCCATGTAATATACCAGTGAAAATCCCCTGCAAAAAATTTCAAGTATCACCATGTCAAAAAAGATCGCTCCGATGGCCTTCGGCATTCGACCGATTCGAAGTCACCGCGACAGGTAGCGTAGACTACCCTCGCGTGCAACAAAATCCGCGCAAAAGTCGCCTAAGGGTGCAGCCGGACAAGCACAACAAGTGCACGATACGAAGTCTTTATCAAAGGACAAATCCGTGCAAAAGATGCCTAAGGGTGCAGCCGGACAAGCATAACAAGTGCACGATACGAAGTCTTTATCAAAGGACAAATCCGTGCAAAAGTCGCCTAAGGGTGCAGCCGGACAAGCACAACAAGTGCACGATACGAAGTCTTTACTAAAAGACAACTCCGTGCAAAAGTCGCCTAAGGGTGCAGCCGGACAAGCACAACAAGTGCACGATACGAAGTTTTTACTAAAAGACAACTCCGCGCAAAAGTCGCCTAAGGGTGCAGCCGGACAAGCACAACAAGTGCACGATATGAACTCTTTATCAAAAGACAAATCCGTGCAAAAGTCGCCTAAGGGTGCAGCCGGACAGTCACAACACACGACTTCCCCATCTCATTCAACGAAGGGTAACCGACTACATTACACAAACAATAAACATATAGTCACAGGTTACATACATACAGCGAGAGGCCACCAACCCTACCGCACGAATAAATACAATCGCATTCTTCCCTCTCTCTTTATTGCGAGCCGAGGGAGGGCAGCGTTTTCACTCACTACCACAAGACAAGACCGAGGGCACCAAATATACTACATCGACTTAGCCTTCGGGATAATGCCCGCCTCCTGATAATTAAACAACATCATTTTCAATTCCTCATCCTCAAAAAGATTCCACAGATCCCCCTCACCGATACTCGTCCCAAACAACGAGGACAACAGATCTCATTGGCCACCCTGATCCACTCGAAGGCGGGTTCGCTCCATCCCCATCCGACGGCGCCTACCACTTCACAACATCTCGCCAACGCTATGCTTCGACACCACTTTTCATTGCCAGCGCTCGATCCTCATGCCAGCCGGGGGATCAGACGGTTCGCCCACCTCCAGCCGTGGCGAGGACTCCGCCACGGCCACATCTAACGCAACAAAATAATCCAAATCTTTATCCGAAGACTCTTTAGTTCAGGAAAACGGGCTCCCAAACTCACCATCAGATGAAAAAGACCCAGATTCAAAACCAGACAAACTATCATTAGCAAGCACTGCGGTTGCGGCCACCACAAAATTAGTATCATCAGTAGGGGCTGCTTACGCAGGCCCAGGCGTCGAAACCTGCGCAGCAACCGATTTTTCAGTATCACAAAAATAAAGCCCTACATCCAACACCCCTAACTCTATCCCGCCACCTGCGAAGGGTCGACCGACGCTGCAAGGTCTTCGGCAGCCAGCGCAGCTGCCATCGAAGAGTCTTCACCAGGCAGAGCCAGCGCGGCTACCACCGAAGTGTCCTCACCAGGCGGCACGGTGGCCGCCACAGGGTCCTCGCTAGCACCAGTCGGCGGCGCCGGCTGCTGCCCAATCCCCACCCTCGTGTCCTCAGCTAGAGGCGTCGTGCTCTCCAGGCCTCCGAAGTCCTCGACCTCCTCATCATTTGCCATCCACAGAAATAGCACCAAATATAAATACATATTCCAAAAAAACAATCCGTACCTGCTCCATCACCCGGTCAAACCTTTCCCGGACAGTATCACGACCATGAGGGCCCCACATCCTATCATAACGCGCCCTAGCAGACCGCTTTAGAACCGCGTCTTCGACCTAGAAAATTCCGCGATCGAAGTCTTCGTCGGATCGGTCAAAGACTTCGAAGTGCCTGCATCCCTCATGAGACAAGGCATTCGCGGCCCCTTCACAGGTGATGAGCGAGGCGAAGGACATGAGACCCGTCACGATCGATGGAAGCATCTCCAGTTCCTCCTGTAGCCATAAGAGAAAGCGAAGGCCCACCTCCTTACCAGACGCATCAAAGGGGGCGATATGCGCACCAAGTTGTCGGTACGCGTCCACGAGCAACGTGTGTGCTCGGTCGACCTCTGTGCGAGTAGAGGCCTCTGCTTTGTCCAGATAGCCACGCAGGCTCCAATGGCTCGTCTCCGCCTCCGCAGCATGTTGGAGAGCGAGGTTAGCCTCGGCCCGCACAAGCTTGGCTTTGGCACGTGCAGCCTAGGCCTCCGCGTAGGCCCTGTCCATGTCCTCCTTTTCCGCCGCCAGCCGGCGGCCGAGGTCCTCTTTTTCGGCCTCCGCAGCCGACAGCTTCTCCATCAGGTTGCAGCTCTTGTTCTCTGCGGCCGATTTGTCCCGCACAGCCTCAGTGTGCTGCGTCCGGAGGCGCTCAATTCTCCCCTCGAGTCGTGGCCTTTCGGCAACGAACTCCGAGGTCAGGGCCCCCGACGCAATATGTTCGGCGAAGGCGGTCGCCTGGCATAAAATCCGTCAAATTCGAAGTCATATAAGAAGAACAAACTGCCAAAGTCCAAGACTACTTACATGCTTTAGCTGCTGCGCAACTGAGCTTGCCACATCCTTAGCGGCGGCGACCGAAGCGATCTCGCCGCTGGCGCAAAACATGGACCATGGGTCCTGCGAAGACCCCTTCGCCCCAGTCGCCACGGCGACGACCCAGCCGCCACCGGCGCCGAGACAACAGCCAGTTGCCCAGCCTCCGACCCAGCACCATAGTCTCGTCAAACACCCAGACCCCATACAAAAAAAAATCCCATACAAACTCACCGACAGGTCCCCGCCCTGTATGGGCGTCGAAAATGGCAACCCCACCCACAAGATAGTCATCCATGGAAATATCCATGGGGACCTCAGCCCCACCCACCTCCATCTCAGCAGTACGCGGCGGGGAGGGAGGCCTTCGCTCCTGTGCGGGCACTTCAGGAGCGGCTTGCTGGGGCCGGGGGCGGCAGACTTCACGATCCCCCACGCCATCTTGACCTCGCGGCGCGGGTCCCCGACCCTCGTGAACGCCCGGTGTTTCCGCGATGTGTCTTGGCGATCCTTTTCCATCATTGCCGATACAACAACAGCAACATTCTGTCCGTAAGGAAAAATCTTCATATCACGAGCTAATCAAGACGTACACATGTCCTCGCCGGCCGGCCGGGGGATCGGAACACTCCTAGGCCAGCGACCCCCGGTAACCTTCAGCATTCGCGCGGAAGATTCTCGGAGCTCGGTCGAAGACATCCTCTCCCCGGGAGCCACGCAAGTTCCCAATAAATCCACAGCAAAACGGTCGGAAGCCCCCAACCCCTTAGCCATTGTACCTAGTTTCCTCTTCTTAGCGGCCGCAGCCGGCACTGCTCCCCGTGAAGGGCCTTCGTCAACCGCTGCCACCACCCTTTTTCCCCGGCGGTCACCAATAACGGCATCATCGTCCCCCGAGTAGCCGGCATATGGCAGACAGTTCAACTCAAAAACACGGTTCAACCAAACATTCGAACCGCGGATATCCCAACTCTGTAGGGTCTCCGTCTTCGGCACATATCGCCCTATAATCTTTGCGGCATCGGCCTCCACTTCGCACACAAACGCGGCCGGTTCTGGCCCCGTAAATCCACAGTGAAGGAAGGACTTCGCACCAACTGATTGCCTAGGGTCGGCATCCGACGAGGGCACACCTCGCCAAGTACCCAGCCGTGTGCCAAGGGCCACACTCCATAGCCGATAAATTCCTCAACCAAATCGCGCCCGCTACTCATGCGGGCAGCGTACCGAAGGGCCCCTTCGTCCTCGTCATCCTCCGCCACCTCGAATTGAGGGAACACCACATAGCAGTGAGAGCACAGAATGGCCGGAGGGAGCCTAGGTAGATCTTCGATTTCCCCACAAGAAACATAAAACCAAAAGTCCCACCAGTTGCCCCACTTGTTCCTGGCACAAGGAACTATCTCCACGACTTCCACCGAAGTCTTTCTAGTCCTCGGCGTAAAAGTGCACGATCCAAATTGTGCAATCTTATTTCCTATTTTCCTTTTTTGCCAGTGCAGGCAATAATTCTTGGTGAAGACCTCCAGAGACGGCTGCCCGCCGTAAGAAGCAACCTCCCAAACATACTTCGCCAGCGCAACCACGGCGTTAGGCGTCAACTAGTGGACCTGCACTTCGAACCTCCGCAAAACCTCCTCCACGAAGCGATGCGCCGGGAGACGAAGGCCGATAATGAAAAATGCCTCAAACACAACCAATTCGCCCTCAGGCTCAGGGATCTCCTCTACGTCCGGAACCCGCCCAACACCGTCACCAAAGTATCCAAGCCGCTGCATCTCCAGCATGCGGACCGAGGATATCCTCGAAGTGCTGAACTCCACAGTGTGGCCCGGTCGCAACTCCATCGCCGCCAAATCACTCAAAGTATTCTCGGACGACGGGTCAGCTGACGACGCACTCGCCGCAGACGAGGAAGAAGACATTGCTACGTACCGTCGGCGGTGGCGCGCGGTCTGTTTGACACGGGCCAGATTTCCAAAGCGGGAGAGCAAGAGAGCAGGTGAGCGGTTTGCAAAAGCTAGGGTTTTCTACAGCGCCAGCAAGGGTAGGAAACAGTCCCAGCTGCGGTCGCCTTTTTATAGACAGGACGCGACGCTTCGGGAAACACGCAGTCCAACAGTAACACGTCCATCAACGGTCACATTTCAAAAACCCCCGCGGGACCACTTCGAGCGAGGGCAGCGTCTTCCCCATCTAGCGGCGTCTTCGGCACCAGATGACTTAGTCTAACTGGTCCCTCGAAGGGCAAATGTTGGGGCTAAGGCGAACACGCTACCCTTCGCTTGATGCCTTCGTCTCCTCATCACTCCGACGAAGGCTACATCAACAGAACGCGTCCGAACAAGCTGAAGGCGTCGACTGGACGGAGACCGGTGCGGTCCCCTTCGCCCTCGACTGTTGCAAGACAAAGGCTTTGTCGAAGTCTATGGGTCTCCCACGTCGTCACCACCCTAGGAGGCCCATGCGGGATTCGGCCCACGGTAACGGGCCCCGCGGGGATAAGCGCGTTACGGGCCGCGTCTGTAATAGCCTTTACCGTAATGACTGTCTGTAACCTCCCCTCGTGGGTATATTCTGGGGATAAACCGGGTACTCGAGGGCATAAACGTCTTTGACAAGGGACAAGCGGCCACTCAAGTGCCTATAAATACCCCCGTACAATGCCCTCACACGAGAGATTAGCGAAGCTTTTGCCATCCCTTGATAAACTTTGCAAACATTCTTTCCACTTTCCCGTTGGATCAACTTGCCCAGGAGAGCCAGTTCCAACAAATATCCATCAATCAAGCATGCACCTGACAAATACGTATTGTAAATCAACAGGCAAATTTGGGGTGGTTCTTGCATCCATCCCATTGCCACTTTTCTCTAAGTTGAGACCTCTTCAATCTGGGAAATGGCGAGTGGACAGCACCGGGTGTATCTAGAAACAAAATTGTTAGGGGCAGTTCGGTCATTGGTTGCTAAAAAATAAGAAAATAAGAGAAATTGAATTAAAAAATACACTTAATCCTATTTTAAAGAAGATGTTAACTTATAAATACTACTAGAACATGATGCGCCCATATGGGCGCCCTATCGAACAACATAGAAATGGACATTTTTTGTAGTTTATGACTATGGATAGACCTTTGCAAAAGCTACATATTCTTGTATGTTCGGACAATAAAAGCATGTCAAATTTTTAATTGATGTTGAAAAACCTGTAATAACTAAGCTCATATCAACATGCAAGTTTCTGCATTACAAGTATTAAACAACTGATCTGCACATTTCCTGCCCTTCTTTTTCAGAAGGGTGTTGGTCTCATAATTATTGACAAATTGAACAATCACATGGTCAATATAAAATTACCCTACTTTGTCTAGAAAAAATGAAAAGAAATACTATTTGATGGAGCAAAATATACAGAAGATAGATGACCCTTGCCAAAATGAATCGAGGAACTTGAAACAGAGGTTCTACAAATGAAAATCAACGATTTTACTAAAGAGAAACGACTATCCACTTCGCTTGTCCATGATGAGAACTTTGGGAACAACACTACAAAGAGAGATATGTTCAGGTCAGATGATTTGCCTAATTGGAACCTAAAGGCTCTGTACATAGATATTTAGCAAAGGTATGACTAAACAGAAAAGATCCAACTGAATTTACAAATAGATTATTACATTCATTTACTTACTTTTGGTAACCTAAATTGGGAACCTTTGTCCAGCATATAATTTTTAATCCCTCTAATGTTTGTGTGTTTGTGTTTATGCCATGTCATCTACACCGAGCCTGCAAGCACATAAAAAATCATCATTGCAGATAGGACCATAATCCTATACTAGTATAACACCATGTAAAGATCATAAAACATGATATAATGTAAAACAGTATAACAGAGTTCTCAAGTAACTTGAAAATTATTGAAAATTCATGTATAATATTAGAAGGAAAACAAGCCCCTCAAATTTTATTATACATGGGAGTAGAATTACTACATAAATATGGGAAACAACTTAGGTGAAGAAAATGAAGATTCCAATTTTTGGGTCTAAGTCAAAGTGAAGAATGACGCAAAGCAGCAAAGTTTCCTTAAGAAATTGGACAACCATATATGATGCTCAATCCACTGAATGTACAACAACTCCAACCACTTTTCTTCTGCCTTAGCTGGGACACGAGCGCAAAGCGCCTAAAAAACATCAAGGATTGTATGCCTGCAAAATAAATATATCAATTGGAATGTGTAGTTGTAACAGATGAAAACAAGCCATGAACTTACCATTTCACTCTTACACTTCATTGCAATTATCTCATGTTCCTGCTGTCGCAGGCTCGCAGCCTTTCACTTTCTTAACGAACCTTTGGCCCAGCCTACAACCAATCAATCATTTCAGTATTCGTATGTTTAAATGATTTTTTGTGATTGATTCTATAACATCAAGTTACATAGTTAGATACTACAACTTATAGAGAACACAGAATTCCTTGGAAATATAAAAAGCATCTGACGGTGTGCTCTCAATCACAATACATATTGTTATATAAAATGAGCTAACAATTATGAAGGGACACTGACCTTAAGATAGCCGATTCTGTATGTGATGGAAAAAGGGTAAGAAGCTAACCAATCAGAAATAACCTTGCACCTCTTAGACGAATTCAATAATGTAAATAGTAAACAAGATGATCAAGTCAAGAATAAAACCTTCGAAAGGACTTCAGTCAATACAAGCTTAATTTCCTTGTTGATCGCTGCTATTCGAGCAGCTTCAATCTCATCTTGAGTAAGAGCGCAATAATTTAAACAAGTGCCATGTTGATACTCAACTTAAAAATATCCAAAAAAATGACAACATGTTGTTCAATGATATGTTCTACTCATTCTGCAACACATGAAAATATCAAAGTTGATTATTATTTTAATCAGTGTTGCTGCTCATGATAGGTTTTTCCAATAACTGGCATATGGGCATAACAAATCTGTAGGACATAAATGAGTCATTGTATAACAAAATGTTTACATGCCCTCATTAGGTTATTTAAAGGCACTGGAGAAATATTGGACATGTCTACATGGAGAGCTGGATAAGGAGGCACTGGAAGGTGGAGTCAAAACCCTGCTGCAGGTGGCCATGGACATACTGGTGTTTAAATTATAGGAACACAGATGTATACTAAAGGAAAAAGTATTATTTCATACTGGTATTTAAAAAGGTTGTTGAAAATGGAGGATCATACATTCTCTCCTATGGAAAATCATTTTAGCATTTGTGTTGAGGGACTATTCCAAAAAGAACAAATTCAATGAGATATCCTTTCTCAAAGACTCAAAGGATTTGTACTAACCATAGGTATGTCAACAATATAGATGGACCTGCTATCCATAGTCTTTCAAAATTATGATATGATAATGCAAGTAACAACTGCATGCTAGTTAACATGATACAATTATTCACTCCATCAGCTATGTTTCAGTCAAGGCAAATTACAGGTTCCATGTACCCAATCCATAACAGCAATTAAAACTGCCCCATGAACCATACTGAATTCTAGTTGTTGAGATCAACAATGTTTCCCAATATGTTGCCCTTTTTCAATGTACTGCAGAAATGGATAGCTACTGATGTTTCTATATTTCATTTCACAAAGAGATCAACATTCAACATGCAAATTTAAATATAAGTGTTTTGTGTGGTTTCTCTATTCCAGGACCTAGAGAACATGCCAGGAGGTTCTTGGTGGTAACTGGCCGGTTCCTGCTAGGAATGTTGGTCGTACCTTCAAGCATTATTGGCCACTGCAACAGTAGTTGAGAAAGCAATTCATCAATAAATTCCAGGAAATTACGTTTGAGATGCACAAAGAATTCATTTCATAAAATTACAATTATTTGCTTCAAACTATCAAAGAACTACAACTTTTAGGATCAGTTTCATGGTACACTACTTGTGCCCTTAGTTCCACAAACCTTCATTGGACCCACCTTTCAATCACACAAATAGTGTGCCCATGCAGATTGTTGTAAGGTTTGAAATAGATGCCTCGGGTAGTTTTACGAAACTGATCCTAGAAGTTTTGTTTTGTGAAATGAACAAAAAAACATAATTAATGCCTGATTTTCTTTAGAAGGGCAAAGCAATCATCTTTGCTTTACATACCATCAAGACAACATCCCATGTATAAAGGGTAGATGGCAATAGCATCATGAGCTACAACGAAGCTTTTTTGACATGTATCAAGAAGAACAAAGGAGATCATTCCATCCAACATATCCACAAATTCTTCTCCACATTCTTCATACTGTGTAAAGAAGCTATTAAAGCAATTAAAAGGTATCAATGCTAAGATTAAATAACTTTATAAGAGAGGATGATGCTTCGATGGAGATAATTAAATCATTGGGAAAAGTTATGCCACTATTAAAAGGGTATATATATGTCACTTACAAGATGGGCTACACTTCACAATCACTGCCGGTTTAGAATTCATGAGTTTTAAACTTAGCTTTCAATTCGTCATGGTTATAGATCTCTTCATTCACCTGAAAATGACAACCGAAAGATAAAATTGGTGAACATATGTCAATGAAAATGGCAGACACATGTTAATGCAAAATGAGAACCAAAAAGTGAAAACTTAGCTATATGCGCACCTCACGAACAATTGCAAGCCTTAAAACTGTGCAGAGATAAGAATGGCATGCATTTATTTAGTTAACAGGATCTAATCCTTAAGGTTGCCGCAGAAAGTAAGTTGCAGCAGAATCCCTCCTATTACACAACGCTATGGCTAGGAGCCATAGTAACGCTATGGGTTCAGCCTTACAGAAAAGGAAGAAATAGAGCGACTACTACTGAACTTGTACTACATATAGACCACTTCAACTTCAAGAAAGCACCCAAATTGAGCATATCTACCCTGCTCCAGCTGGAGCAGCACATCTACTGCAAGAATCAAACAGGCAAAATGGGTTAAGAGTGTAGATCAGGACCTAGATTCTAGGTTCCTAGTGATGTTCTGGAAGAGCAGCAACGACAACACCCATCGTCATGAACAGCGGGTACACCTGCGCAGCACCAACCAAACCAACATCACACAGATGAGAGAGAGAGAGGAAGTATGTGTGTGTGTAATCGTAGAGTCTGAGGAACTCGCCTCCGGTCGGACCCAATCGTTGGCCCTTAGACTGAGACACGACCGCGACGATGAAGGATGGAAAGACTGGAGAGGCGACGTCGGAGGAGGGGGAGCCGCCATCGCATGGCGCACCGTCGTTGGCCCCCGATCCACCGCCGTCGAGGTCAGGGTCCTAGGTCGCGATGGCGAGCGACTATGGTGGCGCTCGGGAAGCCGGAGGGATGGCGTGGGGGAGAGAAGTCTGAGGGGAGACCGGGAGAGTGATGTGGACCTGTGGTATGGCCGTGGCTGGAAATTTGGCGTCCGTCGAAAGTGAGGTTTCACGTCCATGACCCACGGAGCACACGTGCGTGGCCATCGGTAGCACACGTCGTGCGATGGATGGCGTGGAGGCCGCCGAATGCGGACATGCCTTCAAAAGGGGTCAAGTTTTAATAACTCTGATATGATTGTAGAGAATTTAGTTTTGTGGAAATTAAAATAGAGAAGGCTACTTAAATGAGTACTAGGTACGTGCCCGTGCGTTGCAACGGACATATATAATACCACGGTAACTTATGTATAAATGTGCGTTATAATGTTATAAGAAAAAGTTTTGTAATCCATTTGTGATCATAGTCATACATAAATTTTGTTATTTCAATCTAGCTATAAGTATATGCCCACACATTACTACGATTTCTATATATAACATATTAAAGAATTTATAACTGCTTACATGATCTTAACCTACAAAATGTAGAGCATAACTAAACCCAACAGATCTTAAAAAAACAGTTACTTATACAGATTTATTAGCGTTTTGTTTGCATTCAACAATAATTATCCTGAATCTTCTCAGATATTGCTGGTCCTCAGGAGATGATGTGCACACAAGATACCAAAACTAAAAACTGGAATGCATGGAGTATATATATATTGAGAAAAAAAGAGGACAACTCACAAGAAGCTGTTTTTACTGTATAATGTCTTTACAGAAGCTGCATTCAGCGTTTCTTCAGGTAGTTTACCACTGGGCAGCATTGCTGAGAAAAGAAATCGTGTTCTAAGGTATCTTGGAAAAAACCCGCATAATCTATATCACTCACTATATTTTCAGTTTTCCATTCAATAGCAAAAGCGGAGGGAAAGCACAACCAATCAAAATGGAAAAAAGAAATAAATATTTGAGGGCAACACAGATATTCCATTTTACAGTAATACAAATCACACAGCATATATCACTGATATTGAATAGTGAGTTGTCCACTTTTCTTAATCTCTAGTTGAGCTGAAACATTACCCCGTTACACCCGAAGAAAAAATTATACTCCGTGACATTGGTCTCCTCCCTTGAGCACGGGTAGGCTCGAGTTATCTAAGCTGGTGGTGGTGCCATTGAAAAATTCGCTCTACTTTGCTCTTCTTTGGATGTTGCCAGGGTGAGAGGGGCAATTGACAGGTTGAATTGGAACATGGAGAGGGTTGTGTTGTATGTGTCATCACCTTTCTGTTTGAAGGTGTTGTCTTCTGTACAGTCGTTTCCACGGACCAGCACTGTCTATTTAAATTTAGGGAGGAGTACAGAGCCTTGTTTCTCTTGGTTTATCACCACTGGCACCTTGCTTCTACACAACGGGGTCAGTGGTGGCACTGGCGTAACATGGAAGCTCACTCACAATCCTGCTAGTAAACTGAGCATGTTAAACTGTTAATAGAAAACAAACAACACGAGATTTACAGATAACATCAGCAATCAACAACGTATAAATGGAATGGTAAAATGTCACTAACTATCGTAATTGTAGTAAACAAAGACAAAAAGGAGCAAGGAGAAACAAAACTTACAAGCTAAAACAGCCCTGACACTTGACATCCTGCACACAGGGACAAATGAGTGAATGACAATAGGAAGAACAGTAGAGTACCCAAAAATTTCTAAATACATCTAAACTAATACCAATTAGTTGAAGTGGCTCGTCAATGTGTTTCCTTGCATTGGCTGCTAGTCAAGAAAATGTCAGGTGGAAGCTAATTTTAGTTGTTCCAGAAATTTGGGAGAACAAAACCTCATGTCGAAAAACTTATTTGGAAAACAGGGTTATCATTGCCTCCTTTCAGAACCCTATCCCATTAAAATCATGGGATTTGGTGGGGGTGTTAAATGTCAACAACATATCAAACACCAGTAAAAATATTGAATAAAAATGTATGCTGAGAACATATTAGGTCCTTTCTCGATAAAACATGATGCCCAAAAAAGTAAAGCATAATATTGAAATTTAGAATTTAGAACAAGTAACCAATTTAGAATTTGGAGCACCTAAAACATGTATTTTATGTTAGATTTATCTGGCGTTCAAAATTCTTGGACACCTAAAAGCCAAGAAGCACAAGAACGGATCTACAGATAACAGAACGAAAAAAGGGACCACATTCACCAACTAAACAAAAACATTCCATTCTATCTACATGCCAATGCAGTTCAGAGGGCACCGAGCGAATCTTTCATAGCGGCAGACCGCAGACCCCTTCATCACTGTCCAGCTGAGGTGTAGCAGCGTCTGGGCCAATGCCTCGTCCTCGCCTCCGCTTGCCGCAGCAGCACCGTCATGTCGCCAGACTCTAGAACCTCCCTCCGCCCAGTGGCGCCGTACTTGTCCAGCCCCAACAGCTCCAACACGGGCGACACAACATGGACAACGAGATGGCGCAGGCGACGTTGTGGGGTGGGCGACGGAGGAGGATCCACTGACCTTGGAGATGGGGTAGCAGCGGCGTTGGATGCATCGACCTTGGAGATGGCACAGGCCACATTGTGGGAAGCGAGGCGATGGTGGAGGATCCGTCGACCTTGGACATTACTGCAGCTCTCCTTGGCCTCAACCTCTGCCTTTACTGGAGGCGCAGAGGGGTGTGCCCCCTCGAGCAGGAGGACGGCCCTCCTGATCCCATTGAGCCTCGCGTCCCTGGGCACTTCGTTCATCACGACGAAGGGTTCTCCGCCCTCATCTCTGACCCTGAACCCGACGGCCTCCAAGAGCTCCATCCCGCCTTCCCTGTCCGCCACGACCTCTTTGATCCGCGGGTTGCTCAGCCTCACCCGCCTGAACTTGTCGTTCTCGGGCTCCCACAACAGGTTGCCCAGCAGGCGTTTGACCACCTTCACGGAGGCCGCGGGCGGGGGCGGGTCAGCGGCGAGGTACGAGGAGGCGCACGCGCGGGCGCCCCCTGCCGACGCGAGGCAGCCGGGAACGGGAGTGGCATTGCCAAATCGGCGTCGAGGGAGCAATTGGCGGTGTCCCGTGGTTGTCGGGGGCGGTGGGAGCAGCGTGGATTGGCGTCCAGTGCGGGGTGCATACACGGTGAATGGGATCAGGAGCGCCGAGGGGGAGGTGGTGCAGGGAACGGGGGAGCGGCGCTGATCGACGTCGAGGGCGGGGGTTGCCGGGCTCAGTCGAGCGCAGAGGGATAGGCGGAGGCGAATGGCGGCGCACGTCGATCTGAGGACGGGTGGGAGCTGTACGGGCTTGTAGAGGAGGATCTGCCTGCAGGTCCGTGACACCGTGACGGTGTCGCACCAGCACCTCGCACAGCGCGAACGCCTCGCCGGCGGGGGACACCACAAGCGCGAGGCCATCAGAGGGCAAGGGCCGCCTGCCGAGGGCGACGCGCGAGGGGGCCCGACGATCTCGCCGCAGAGCGGGCACGCGTCGTTGGAGGGAGACGTATCGGTGCGGGCATGGCTGGGGCATTGTTGGGATGGAGGCGGGGGCGGCTGCGCGCATGACGGGGATGGAGGCGGGGTCAGGACCGGATCCGGCGCTAGGCGCGACTCGCGAGCGAGGATGGACGAGATCTGACGATGGGGATGAACGCAATCGGACGGTGGAGATGGAGGTGGGGGCATGGTTGTGCCTGGTCTACACAAGGATTAGTAGAGAGTAGAGATATAATAGCAATAAAGGTCCGCTAGCTTACTCTTTATGTGGGTCCCGTAGGTCAGTGAAGCAACATCTCTTTCCTTCTTCCCGCAACGACTGCTCGCGCCGTCTCCGGCTCTCCGCTCACCGTGACCGCGCCGCCCCGTACGCCTCCGCCCCGCGGCCCCTCGTCCGGCCATCTCCGCTCGCGTACGCCGTTGTCCACTGGGAAGCCCTCGCCCGGCCATCTCCGCTCGCGTACGCTGCCGCTCACGGGGCCACCCTGCCCCGGCCATCTCCGCCCGCCCCGGCCTCGGAGGCGCCGCCCTGCGCTCTCTGGCGCTAATGGCGCCGCCGCGTCCACCCACAGGACCGATCCTCTTCCTGCCCCTCGTCTTCCTCTTCCTCTTTACCACCGCCGCGGCGTCTGCGGCGGCGCCTGAGGATGAAAAGTTCACTGAGGAGCTGCTCCTGCGGCCGCTCCCGGACCGCAAGGCACTGGCACACTTCCACTTCCGCTCCTCTGCGCCCCCCGCTGCCTCCGTTGGTCGGCACCACCACCTCTTCCCCAAGGCCATCTCCCAGCTGGTGCGTGGATCTCTGATATGGCTGATTTAGGGTTTAAGCTCCAACTGTATACGGCTTTAATTCGCCGTTCATACTGGTACATTAGCCTGGACTAGCATGTAACTAGATAGTTGTGTTTGTAGATCAATAACACGTTTGATCTGTCTGTGGGTACTCCACTGGGACAGTGAGACAAGCAACTGCACTGCTGCGAAGATTTTATTTTTGGCATATGTACATAGGTGTGTTAAGATGGGAGATCTTTGCTTTGCATTTGTTTCATTTTCCCACCAATGATGTCTATCAAGTTGTCCCAAGTGCTGATTTGTTTTTACCCAAAGTTGAATCTAGGTGCTGTGGAACCGCTGTGAAATTTAGGTTTTGCAATCTGAACAAAGGCTCAAGCCCATTTTAACTAGAAATGGTCACAGTGGTTGTTGGGTTTGTAAGACAACAAGTCAATGACCCTGAGCATTGGGGGTTCTCTGAAATGGGTACAGTAGTTTGTGGGTTTGTGCCTATTAGGCATTAGCCCCAAATGTTGGTGGCTTTGAGAAATTTACTCTGTATTCTTTTGTTGCCTATTAGGTTTACATATAATAAACTGTCCCTTGTTTATACCTTTAAGTCACAACAGCCTGGGCACTGAAGAAAGGGGCCCTCCATTTCTTATATGCTGCCACATTTTATGAATGACTGAGAAGTGAGAACCTCTATTAACATTATTCTGCTTTGTCAATATCAGGTTAAGAAATATCATATTAGCGAGTTGGAGCTATCTTTCACCCAGGGAAGATGGAACTATGAGCAGTGGGGTGGATTTGATCCTATGTCAACTAATAATGCAAAGCCTCCTGGTGTTGAGCTGTGGGCAGTTTTTGATCTTCCTTTGTCTGAGATCGATGCAACCTGGAAGAACCTGACACATACACTCTCTGGCCTGTTTTGTGCATCCATCAACTTTTTGGAGTCCTCCACTGCATTTTCTGCTCCTCGCTGGGGCTTCAAACTGAACGAAGGCAATTTGCGATATGGTGCATTGCCTCGTGAAGCAGTATGCACTGAGAATCTGACACCTTGGTTGAAACTTCTTCCATGTCGTGACAAAGCTGGGATAGCTTCTTTGCTGTACAGGCCTTCAATTTACAAAGGATATTACCATTCACAAAAACTGAAACTGAGATCCTCCCAGTCACTTGGTATTATTCTTGATCAAACTCTAACTGTTGTGCTGCAACCAAATAATGTACATGGCGAACAGCTACATTCCAATCATGGTCAACTTCAGCCCAACTGGTCCATGAGACATCTTTTCAACAGAAAGTTGTCAGGGAAATGCCTTGTTTCTAAATCCAGCAGAGTATTCATTGAGGTTGATAAAGGCATTGCTGACGAAGTTAACATATCTGGAAGTGTTCATTCTTGGAGTAATGAATTCTTTGTATTGTCCAATAGCCCGGACAAGTTGATCAAAGGTCAAAATCACTTAGAAATGCAATCTTCTTTTTTATATGTTTATGATGCTAGTAACTACAGTGAGGAACAACCTTTGGATTTGGGCATAACTTGGAAGCTTCCCCTGATATGGACTTGCACCCCATCACCTTTTCATGCAAGCAGATTTCTTATGGGCAGTGGCAATGAAAGAGGGTCAATTGCTCTGTCGTTTATGTCCACTAATCTTCATAAGAAGATATCTGGCAGCGAAAATGATTGTTCAATAAAGGCAGTTATTTTCCAGGTTGTTCCATGGTATGTTAAGGTCTATTATCACAGCCTAGAAATATTTATAGATGGAAGCAGGAAGACTGTGTCAGAAGTAGTTGACAAGATTCATGTCATTCCTTCAGAAGACAAGCTTTTGCCTGGTACCTTGGAGATGCTACTAAGATTCCCTTGCAGTATGCAGTCGGGAACTCTGACATTGGATTTTGACAAGGTATGCTCTGTTGCAAGTTACTTGAATGTACACCATTGGGTAGAGTTTCACATATTTCTCACTTTGTGCTTCGGCTTGAGTCTTCATTTGTTATTTGCCCATTGGGCAGAGTTGGTTAGGTGGTCTAGGTAGCACTCCTCAGGTCCTGGGTTCGAATCCCAGTGGTAGTGAATTTTAGCCTGAGGTTAAAAAAGGTCACTCGTTGGTTCCCCTGGTTGTGTGCACACGAGATGGACTGACCCAGTGGTGGATCCAGGATTCATTAAGAGCCTAGGCTAGTCTATGAATAATTGCATATGTAAAGACATGCACGAAATTGTTTATTATCGACAATTTTTTACTAGATGCATTACTTAATACATGTTTATTTACATCAGATAAATTTTATTTACAAAAATATAGAACCAGTTAAAAAATCCAGTTTTCTAAATAAGGCGTAAATTTGATTTGCTTAACGTATAACCACATAGGGAAGAAATTGGAAGAAAAAGAACCTTGATTACCAGAGAAAAGCAGCAGTGCATCGGCCATCAGGCTGATCTGATTGTCTGAGCTCATTTAATAATACTACCTCCATTCTCAAATACTTCACGCCGGCTATATCATTTTTGAACTAAAAAACGACAAATAAAAAACGGGGAGAGTAGTATTTTAATTTTTTAGATGTTACCAATAACTAGTGTGCTGCTGGTCTCCTGCCTACGCTCAGTGCTCATAGGAGCGGTTGAGCGGAGGAGTCATCAGTGAGTCATGTAAGTGTTTGGAAAATTGGGAATTGAGAGTATCACGCTTGCAAGTTGCAACCATCAAGTGGCGCTTGGCCCAAGCAATGAAACTAGCGGTCTCGCCTCGGCTCGTGCAGTGCAGCCATACTCCTTCCGTCCTTCATTGCAGGCCTGCAGCGTCAGACTGTCATCCAGACGTCCAATACACCAGGGGTTTCACTGCCCGCAAAAACAGCCCGGGCACCTGCCTGCCCCGCCTGGGAGCTGGATTCACCAATGGACTGACCTATGGGTAGCGGATCCACATGTAGCGGCTAGGAGGGCTCAAATCACGAGTAAAGATCTGGCCTATAGGGAGCGGACTCTCATGCTGCACAAGGGGACCAGCTTTCGTGACCTTTCTCGGTCGGGGCTTTGATTGAGCTTCTTTTTAATATAATACTGTGGGAACGGTCTTTTCCCCACTCACAAAGTTTTTAATGCAATGGCATCCATAACTAAACATTGCATTTTTACTTTGTGACAATGTTAACTGCATATGAAATTTCAGGGGTTCCTGCATATAGATGAATATCCTCCTGATGCTAATCAAGGATTTGACATTCCTTCAGCTTTGGTTAGCTTTCCTGAGTTCAGTTCTGCTCGAAGTTACCCTGAAATTGATCCAGTACTTGGATCACCTTTACTAGAAAATTTCCAGGTACACCCTCAAAGATGTCATGGACCGATCAGTTGTCTAGTACTAGCTGATTTCCTTGCCATACGTGAATATAAATAGTTGTGCTTCATTATCTTTGCAGTATACCAATATCTGTCTGTTCTGCAGGAAGATGGTGTTGTGAAGTCGTATACAGAAGTATTGCTCGTTCCCCTGACAACTCCGGATTTCAGCATGCCATACAATGTCATCACCTTCACATGCACTGTCTTAGCTCTTTACTTTGGTTCATTATTGAATGCTTTGAGACGAAGGATTGGCGAGGAAGAGAGGGAGTTGAAGAAAAGAGGTAAGCACAAATATTTATGTTGATTGGTTTCTGTTTTCTGATGCCTTGTGTTACAGAAAAATGATTACTTCAGTCTTCAGAATTCAGATGATAATTTGGTTGATGCCTTGATGGTATTCTTTCCTTTTATCTCAAATGTAAATCCAGCACTCTGTACTCCAGGACAATATTAATGTAGACATCAGGGGATGGGGATGGTTGATGTCATTTCTTTTTGGGATCCAAAATTAAAACCAGTATTTTACTAGGGCCATTAAGACAACCAATCTTGTATGAGTTAGTATAGTTGTTGTTTAGAAGGACAGGTCTGGTGTACTGGTGAGAGCTGTCTCACTGTCACCAGGTCACAGGTTGAAGTAGCTTCCCCACATTTGCGAAGAAAGACTTGCCTTGGTTTATTCCTTCTCCAGACATCACTCATGTGGGAGCCTTCGGCACTGGGTCTGCCTCCCTTTTTTTGCCCTTCATTATAGTTGATGTCTATGGTACCACACAGCTTGTGCTCTAGTATGTAGGGGAACTAATCATACTTGTATAACAGCTACATTCATTTCAGAATAAATTTTGTTTTCATTGTGCAGTTACCATGGCCATGCCTGCTCTTTTTTTTTCTGAACCAACCATGCCTACTCTTCGAGAGGAATCAGAGAAAAAGTTGTTTCTTCAAAATTTGCTGTAAAGGATGGAATGCAGCTTCAGATATTGAAAGAATTGAATAATTAACATTTTTTGTTCAACCTACAATTTCCAGCCCTACCTTGAAACAAGTTACAGTGTTACACGCTAACAAGGTTACTTGAACACAATGTGCCTGTTTTCTTGCTCTAGATTCAGCTGGTCATGTTTCTTCTGTGCAGTGGTCATACTGAAGAAGCGGCAACTCTTAGCAAGCATCCTTTATCGGAAGTTTGTTGATGAATTGTTCATTTGTTCTAGTTCTAGGAAAAAATAGATGTACTGGCTAAAAGAAGATTTTTTTTTTTAACCATGGGGATTAACCCCCTATTTCATTAAGAAATAGGAAAACTACAGAGTCTGTGACATGAGCGGATCCAGCACCGCTAGAAGGCTACATGATCAAGCGTTTCATCAGCTACTGACTTGTTAACCGACGCCACTCCCATACCAGAAACAGCACCTTCAAGTTTGAAGGACACCGACAGCACAAGCCACAGTTAAAACCAGACAACTACCCTAAACAATTGTCTTATGAGCTGAGGACCACCCAACAACCAGAAGACTGGACACAAAATCTAAGATTACAGCTGACTATAGGAGCAACCGCACAGAAAGCTTTATCATCCTTCAACTTCAATTCTTCTGGAGATCGGCATCCACCCAAACGCACGATCAAAGGCTTCCTTTGCCATTCTTCGAATTTGCGTACTTCCTCCAGCATCTTTCTTGGAGTCTTTTTTTTTGACGAACAGCCCAAAAGTCCAACCAGTGACAACACAAAAAGCAAATGTCAGAAGGGTAAAAAAAGCTTTGCTATTAAAGCAAACATCATTTCTTAAAGCAAACACCAAAGCACCACTCCACACCCAAGCATGACAAGACTACGGACATCTTTTTTGAAATTAATTATCCAGGTCCCAAAAATGAACTCAACGTCATCAGGGATTGCATGAAGATTTAGAGCCATTTTTACATTCCTCCACACGTATCTAGCAACTGGGCACTCAAAGAACATATGCTTAGTAGACTCTGAGATTCCACAGAAACCACAATCTGTGTCACCCTTCCAGTTTATTTTGGACAAATTTTCCTTAGAAAGAATTCTATCTTTTAGAATCAGCCATAGGAAAACTTCAATCTTTTGTGGGATATTCACCTTCCAAAGGAATTTGTAAGGTACTCTGACAGAATCACACCTACTATGCAAATAAAGGGATCTCACACTAAAACCCTTCCTACCCAAACCCCAGATTACTTTATCATTTGCTTCTGACAAAACATAACAGTAATTTTTTAACTCTTCAAACATATCAGCAATTTCTCCTATGATTCTTCTAAATTTTAAGCAAGAAAAAATCAGAATTCAGAACATTTTCCACTGACACTTTTTTGTTTAGAGACAAATCAAAAAGCCTATTAAACTTGTGAGCTAGAGGACAACCACCACACCAAGCATCACACCAGAAGCTGGTGTTCAGCCCATTGCCCACTGCTTTTCTGCTGAATTTGCAGAAGGTATCTTTCACAGCAAGCAGCCCTCTCCAAAAGATAGTAGTTGGTTTGAAGAAAGTCTTGTTTAAAATAGGTTGGGGAATTTTTTTGTTTCTTGGACCAATTAGATTTGCGCATTCAAAAAGGATTTGGATGTCATGGGCTCCTCTTATGGTGTACGTTTTCATATGGCTTGCGGTACTTAACTGTTGTTGTACTGTAGGCAGATTGGCAAAGACGGGGTTGCCATTTCTGGCGTCTTGCCCACTGTTACCTAGCTCCTGAAAGTATCAACCATCTGTTGGTCTGTGTGGTTGCAAGTACAGTACCATATTCCGAGAATTAGCCTGCAGGCTCTAGCACCACAACCTGATGCGGTGATGCCACTACTCTGGCTAGTCAAACCAGATTATCAAGAGAGCTGATAAAAAGCACTAAGACCTTGATTTTTTGATCAATTTTTTTTACCATTTTAGTGACACACGAAATAAGGAAACTGTTATGTATGGCCAAGCCTATGTTAGGCGCAATAGGGCCAAGGCTGCCCAGGTGGGGCCCAAGGCCCAATAGCTAATAGATAAGCTCTATCTAGTTAGTTATACTTATCCAAAGTTAGTAGATAAAGATCAGCTCTATCTAGATAGTTATACTTATCCAAAGTTAGTAGATAGACTTGAGATAGCTCTATATATAGATCTGTAAACTCTGGAATAAAGGCAAGCAGAATTCCAATCTATTCTGGCTTCCCAGAGGGAGCCAGAGTCTCCTGTGATCTTCTCCCTGCGCGCAACCCAGCCAGGATCACGACGGCGCCCCAGCGCCGCCACCCTGGTCCCACCAAATCCCCTCCCTACAATCTACGCAATCTGCCCGGTAGAATCCGTAGTTCTACCAATCTGGTATCAGAGGACTCGACGATCATGAGTTCCTCCAAGTCGCCGTCACCGGGACAGCAGCCGCCGCCGGCCTCAAGCCCGCCCGCAGCGCCAATCGTCTCCCTGGCCGCGGTCCCTGCGTCGTCGGAGGCCATGGCGCTCGGCCCTCCCGGCGCGGCCATCAACCAGCAGGCCGCCCCCGCGCTCACACCGGCCCAGATCGCGGTGTCCTTGGCGGATCTCAGCCACGCCGTGCGCGATATGCAGATCACCATGAATGCCATGCTGACAGGCCACCTCCCCTTCCCCAATCCACAAGCCGCCCATCCACCCCAGCCGCCGCACCCGTCCCTGACAGCGCAGCCACCGCCGGCCGCACTGCCCCCACCCACGCAGCCACCTGCGCCACTCCCTCCACTCGCTCGGCAACCAATTTCTTACCAGTACGGCATGCCGATCGACCCCGGGCCTTCATCCACCGCATCACCGACCACAGCCCCCATCCATATGATCCGCTTCCCACCATCCCCATCCCCCATCCCATCTTGGGCGCAGGGCGCGCCTACGGTTTCACCACCAGTGTACTCTGAGGCACTCCCGCGACCGGCGCTCACGACTTCCTTACCCAGCAGCACCGTCGGTGGGCCTCCCGGGATGCTGTTAGGAGGCGGCGACGGCCCCCTGTTCCTGGGTCGGGGGCCCTTGCGTCCCCACGTACCCGCAGCGACAGCAGCGTGGTCACCGTACCACGGGCTGCCTCAGGACGACGACGTGGAGACCGCAGCCTACGGGGGCGATGAGGCGCGCGCGCCTCCACGCTACTACAAACTGGATTTCGCCACATACGATGGCTCCGAGGATCCGCTGAACTGGCTAAATCATTGTGAGCAGTTCTTCCGGGGGCAGCGCACGCCAGCCTCGGATCGCACGTGGCTGGCCTCGTACCATCTTAAGGGGCCGACACAGACGTGGTACTATGCCCTGGAACAGGACGAGGGCATGCCATCTTGGGATCGCTTCGCCGAGCTGTGTCGCCTTCGCTTCGGTCCAGCAGTGCGCGGTTCTCGCCTTGCGGAACTGGGACGCCTCCCCTTCCTGTCCACGGTCCAGGAGTACTCGGACCGCTTCCAGGCGTTGTTGTGTCGAGCTCGGGACGTCTCCCCCATGCAGAAGACGGAGCTATTCGTGGGCGGCCTTCCCGAGTACTTGCGGGTGGACGTTGAGCTGCGCGAACCGCAGGATCTACAAACTGCCATGTACCTGGCACGGGCGTTCGAACGGCGCGCGGCGGCCTGGCCCCCATTCCAGCAGCGCGGGTCGCGACCACCGCAACGGGCGCAGGGCTCGGGTCGTGTGACACCAGCACCGCCCGGGGCTCTACCGACCGGTACGACGACGCCAGGCGATAGTACGACTCCGACACGCCCGTTTCGCCGATTGTCCCCGGGCGAGCAGCAGGAGCGGCGCCGGTAGGGGCTCTGCTTCAACTGCGATGAACCCTACGTTCGGGGACACGTCTGCCAGCGGCTGTTCTACTTGGAGGTCGACAACTTCCTCGACGAGGCGTCCGGTGAGGGTGGGGTCGACCCCCTTGAGGAGCCGACCGCCCCAGACGTCACGGGAGCCAACGCGTTGGTGGTCTCGTTACACGCGCTGGCGGGCATCCGGACGGACAAGATGCTGTTGCTACCAGTCACCATCAACGGCGAGCGACTACTCGCGCTCATGGACACAGGGTCAACCCACAACTTCCTCAACGCTGACACGATGAGCCGCCTCGGATTAGCTATGGCGGGTGGCGAGCACCTTCGGGTCACGGTGGCCAACGGTGACCGCCTACCCTGCGCCGGCATCGCCCGCGACGTCCCCGTCATCATCAACGATGAGTCCTTCTCCATCACGTGCGTCGGGATGCGCCTGGGCTGCTTCGACTTCATCCTCGGCGTGGACTTCCTGGAGACGCTGGGCACCATCCAGTGGAACTTCTGAGCACTGACCCTGTCGTTCCAGCGCCAGGGCCGGGGCATCCACTGGCAGGGTGTGCGGGCCACGCAACAGCCTGCCCCGCAGCAGCTGGTTGTGGCAGTCGTCGACACTGCCCAACAGCCCCTCATGGACGTCCTTCTGCAGCAACATGGCGCCATCTTCGACGAGCCCACGGGACTGCCCCCGGCCCGCACCTACGACCATCGCATCCACCTGCTGCCCGGTACAGCTCCGGTGGCCATACGACCGTACCGGTACGCACAACTGCAGAAGGACGAGCTGGAGCGACAGTGTGAGGCCATGCTCACACAAGGCATCATACGACCCAGCACGTCGCCGTTCTCCCGCTCCGGTGCTCTTGGTTCGCAAGGCGGACCGCTCGTGGCGTTTCTGCATCGACTACTGCGCCCTCAACGCCAAGACGTCCAAGGACAAGTTCCCGATCCCGGTGGTGGACGAGCTCCTCGACGAGCTCCATGGAGCCCGTTTCTTCTCCAAGCTGGACCTACGCTCAGGCTACCACCAGGTGCGGATGCACACCGATGACATCGCCAAGACGGCGTTCCGCACCCATCATGGCCACTATGAGTTCCTGGTCATGCCGTTCGGCCTCTCGAACGCGCCTGCTACTTTCCAGTCCCTGATGAACGACGTACTCCGCCCATATCTTCGGAAGTTTGTGCTTGTCTTCTTCGACGATATCCTGATCTACAGTGCATCATGGGCGGAGCACCTCCAGCATGTGGCCATCGTCCTCGAGACATTGCAGGCACACCACCTCCACCTGAAGCGCTCCAAGTGTTCCTTCGGCGCCACATCAGTGGCCTATCTGGGCCATGTCATCTCCGAGGGCGGGGTCGCCATGGACGCCGACAAGGTCGCGGCAGTGGCCTCCTGGCCGCCCCGCGGTCTACACGAGGCCTCCGGGGCTTCTTGGGATTAGCAGGGTACTACCGGAAGTTCATCAAAGACTTCGGCCTCATCGCAGCCCCGCTGACACGTCTCTTGCGACGAGACGCGTTTGCCTGGGACGATGACGCGACAACAGCCTTCCACGCCCTAAAGCACGCCCTAACGACGGGTCCAGTGCTCCAGATGCCGGACTTCGCCAAGCTCTTCGTCGTCGACTGTGACGCGTCAGGTGCAGGGTTCGGTGCTGTCCTTCATCAGGGCGCGGGACCTCTCGCCTACTTCAGCAAGCCATTTGCAGCCCGCCACCTTAAGTTGGCGGCCTACGAGAGGGAGCTCATCGACCTCGTGCAGGCCGTCCGTCACTGGCGCCCATACTTGTGGGGGCGCCACTTTTCTGTTCGGACTGACCACTACAGTCTCAAATTCTTGCTGGATCAGCGCTTGTCCACAGTTCCTCAGCATCAGTGGACCAACAAGTTGTTCGGTTTCGATTTCTCGGTGGAATACAGGCCGGGGCGCCTGAACACCGTGGTCGACGCCCTGTCCCGCCGCGACTCGGAGGCTGCCGTGGAGGACACGGCTATGGCAACACTGGCCATCTCGGGCCCGACATTCTCCCTGTTAGACGACATCAGGCGGGCGCTGGCAGCTGCACCTGACGGGCAGCACCTCCTCCAGCAGCTGCGGGACGGCGTATTGGCTGCGCCATGGTGCCTCGTCGACGGGCTGCTCCTGCACGACACACGCATCTTCGTGCCGAACTACGACGACCTGCGCCACCAGGTGCTGACACTGGCGCACTCGGCAGGTCATGAGGGCATCCAGAAAACCCTCCATCGACTACGGGCAGACTTCTACATGCCACATGATCGCGCGCTCGTCCAGGACTGGGTGCGCACCTGCACCACGTGCCAGCAAAACAAGACACTGGCGCAGCAGCCGGGCGGCCTCCTGCAACCCCTTGAGGTGCCGTCCCAGGTGTGGGCCGATCTCCATGGACTTCATCGAGGGGCTGCCCAAGGTGGCAGGCAAGTCCGTCATCCTCACGGTAGTGGATCGCTTCTCCAAATACGCCCACTTCATCGCCCTCGGCCACCCCTACACCGCGTCGTCCGTAGCACGGGCATTCTTCGACGGCATCGTACGACTGCACGGGTTCCCGTTGTCTATTGTCAGTGACCGGGACCCCGTCTTCACCGGGCACGTGTGGCGCGACCTCTTCAGGATGGCGGGGGTGACACTAAAGATGAGCACCGCCTTCCACCCACAGACGGATGGACAATCGGAGGTGGTCAACAAAATTATTGCGATGTATCTTCGGTGTGTCACCGGCGATCGACCGCGGGCATGGGTGGACTGGCTGTCCTGGGCGGAGTATTGCTATAATACCTCCTACCACACAGCATTGCGTGCCACTCCCTTCGAGGTGGTCTATGGCAGATCCCCACCGTCCATGCTACCTTACACGCCAGGGACGGCACGTACTGAGGCCGCAGACGACATGCTACGCTCCAGAGATGAGATGCTGGCCGAGGTGCGCCAGCGCCTTTTGCAGGCCCAACAGCTCGCCAAGAAGTATTACGATGCCGGGCATCGGGAGGTCCAGTTCCAGGTGGGCGACTGGGTGTGGCTACGCCTGCTACAACCGCACCTTTCAGTCCCTCCATCCGCGCGCGAAGGGAAAGCTGGGACCATCGCTACGCAGGCCCTTTCCGTGTCCAGGAAAGGATTGGGTCGGTAGCCTACCGCCTGCAGCTGCCAGATGGTGCTCGCATCCATGATGTCTTCCACGTCAGCCTGCTGAAGCCGCATCGTGGGGATCCTCCTGCAACTCCGGGGACGCTTGACCCAGTGATGGATGGTCGGCTGCTTCCTGTGCCAGCCAAGGTGCTTCGCGCTCAACTTAGGCGGGGCGTGTGGCAGGTTCTCGTACAGTGGCGTGGACTGGCTGAAGATGACGCCACATGGGAAAAGCTTGAAGAGTTCCGTGCTGCTTACCCCAACTTACAGCTCGAGGACGAGCTGTTTGAGAAGGCGGGGAGAGATGTTATGTATGGCCAAGCCTATGTTAGGCGCAATAGGGCCAAGGCTGCCCAGGTGGGGCCCAAGGCCCAATAGCTAATAGATAAGCTCTATCTAGTTAGTTATACTTATCCAAAGTTATTAGATAAAGATCAGCTCTATCTAGATAGTTATACTTATCCAAAGTTAGTAGATAGACTTGAGATAGCTCTATATATAGATCTGTAAACTCTGGAATAAAGGCAAGCAGAATTCCAATCTATTCTGGCTTCCCAGAGGGAGCCAGAGTCTCCTGTGATCTTCTCCCTGCGCGCAACCCAGCCAGGATCACGACGGCGCCCCAGCGCCGCCACCCTGGTCCCACCAAATCCCCTCCCTACAATCTACGCAATCTGCCCGGTAGAATCCGTAGTTCTACCAGAAACACTGTAATGATTGCGGTTTCAACAATGCTATTGCTACCTTGAACATATCCTTTCCTTGGTAGAGGTGGAGGGAGCTCTATTGTTCAAGGCTGGGACTCATGGCTTCCAGAGCTTTTTCTAGGGTTTGTGTCGTTGCCTTTTGGTCATCTGATTTATTTGATCGTATCGTACTTGATCTCAGTGTTCTAGGGGATGAGTAGATTCTGGGTGTATAGCCTGTTTGGTGTTGTCCATTTGGCTTCCATCTTAATGAAATGACGCATGGCTCTCCTACATGGTTCAAGAAAAAAAAACAATGCACTCTTTTATAAATGTGCTATTTCGATATTAACCAGGTCTCCAGGACAGAAAATCACTGCTTGACCTTTAAACCTTTTTCTGATACTATTAAGAGCTGTTTTTTTTTCTGTACATGAAGAGAAAATAGTTTTTTGTTGTGTGTGTGTGGGGGGGGGGGGGGGGGGGGGGGGGGGGGGGGGGGGGGGGGGGGGGG